>CM077667.1:200207641-201430141 GCA_039707655.1 Elymus sibiricus
CGACGGTAAGTATTTCCCTCAGTTATGAAACCAAGGTTATCGAACCTAGGAGGAGGACCACACAATGCTATGTAAACAGTACATGCAAACAGAGAACAAATACTTGCAACCCGATGCGTAAGAGAGGTTCTCAATCTCTCAACGGTAAAAAGATAGATTAGGTGAAGTAGATTGGATAAACAGATCTCGCAAGAACAAAATAAAAGAGGCAAATAAAAAGTGCAGCAAAGTATTTTTGGGTTTTTGGAATAATATATCTGAAAACAAAAGCGGCAAAAAGATAGATCGGAAGGCAATATGTAGGAAAAGTAGACCCGGGGGCCGTAGGTTTCACTAGTGGCTTCTCTCATGTGTATAGCACACGGTGGGTGAACAAATTACTGTTGGGAAATTGATAGAAGATCAAATAATCATGACAATGTCCAAGGCGATGATAATTATATAGGCATCACATCCAAGATTAGTAGACCGAAACGATTCTGCATCTACTACTATTACTCCACACATCGACCACTATCCAGCATGCATCTAGTGTATTAAGTTCATGGAGAGACAAAGTAATGCAATAAGAACGATGACATGATGTAGACAAGATCTATTCATGTAGGAATAGGCCACATCTTGTTATCCTTAATAGCAACGATACATGCGTGCCTCGCTGCCCCTTCTGTCACTGGGA
Organism: Elymus sibiricus; assembly: GCA_039707655.1. NCBI lineage: Eukaryota > Viridiplantae > Streptophyta > Magnoliopsida > Poales > Poaceae > Elymus > Elymus sibiricus. The sequence goes on from CM077667.1 coordinate 200,208,321, forward strand.
GAGGACACCGCAAGATCGAACCCATAACAAAGCACCTCTGCCATGGAAAGAAAAATCGATCTAGTTGGCCTAACTAAACCAAAGATTTGAAGAAGAAATACGAGGCTATAAGTAATCATGCATATAAGAGATCAAAGAAGACTCAAATAATATTCATGGATAGAAACTGATCATGAACTAAAAATTCATCGGATCCCAACAAACACACCGCAAAATGTCATTACATCAAATAGATCTCCAAGACACCATTGTATTGAGAATCAAAAGAGAGAGAGAAAGCCATCTAGCTACTGCCTATGGACCCGTAGGTCTATGGTGGACTAATCACGCATCATTGGAGAGGCACCAATGAGGATGATGAACCCCTCCGTGATGGTGTTAGATTGGATCTCGCGGTTCTGGAACTTGCGGTGGCTGGAAGTATTTTTTGTCGACTCCTGTAGGGTTTCTTGAATATTTGGGTATTTATAGAGCTCAGAGGCGGTGGAGGGAAATCCTGAGGCGGCCACAACCCACCAGGGCGCGCCCGGGGCCTCTAGCGCGCCCTGGTGTCTTGTGGGCCACCAGGGCCCCCTCCTGGGTACTTCTTTGGTCCACTGGCTTCCTTTCGTGACTGGGCATCCCTATTACCGCCGTACTCTCGTGCAATGACTAGTGAATAAACACTCATCTTGAGAATAACACATCTAGCATGGAAAAATATTGGACACCCCCTACCGTTTCATGAGCGGTACGAGCACACAAAAAGGAAATTCATTTTGAAAATTAGAGATGGCACATACAAATTTTCTTAGAACGGCATGGAAATACCGCATATAGGTAGGTATGGTGGACTCATAAGGCAAAACTGGGTTTAAGGATTTTGGATGCACAAGTAGTATTTCTACTTAGTACAAGTGGAGGCTAGCAAATAGATTGAGAAGCAACAAACCATGAAACGAAAATTCCCATAAACGGGCATTGAGCATAACTAACACCAAATAATGCACCATAAGTAGGATGTAATTTCATTGCATAACTATCGACTTTCGTGCTTGCATAGGGAATCACAAACCTTAACACAATATTCTTACTAAAGCATAATTACTCATCAACATGACTCACATATCACTATCATCATGTCTCAGAACTATTACAAGGAATCAAGTTTAATTTGTCCAATGATATTCATGAAAGTTTTTATTATATCCCTCTTGGATATCTATCACTTTGGGACTAGTTTCATATATTGCCATTGTTTTTGACAAGCTCAAATAAATTTAAGTGAGGAACATGAGCATAAAAATTTCATCTCTCAAAATAGTATAAGTGAAGCATGAGAGAATTTCTTCAAAGTTTAATAACTCTCAAATTTGTCTAAGTGAAGCATGAGAGTATTTATTCAAATATTTAAAGCACACCGTGCTCAAAAAGATATAAGTGAAGCACTAGAGCAATTCCATAGCTAAAAAATTTTAAGTGAAGCATATAGGACAATTCTAAAAAATCATAGCATAATTTTGGCTCTCTAAAATAGGTGTGTCCAGCAAGGATACTAGTGAAAAACTAAAAGGCAAATCAAGCAAAGACTCAAATCATACAAGACGCTCCAAGCAAAACTCATGATATGTGACGAATAAAAATATAGCTCCAAGTAAAATACCGATGGTCGTTAGAAGAAAGAGGGGATGCCACTTGGGGCATCCCCAAGCTTAGTTGCTTGTTTATATTTCGATAATATCTTGGGGGTGCTGTAGCATCCCCAAGCTTAGGCTCTTTTCACTCCTTATTCCTTCATCCATCGTTATCTCACCCAAAACTTGAAAACTTCAATCACACAAAACTCAACAAAACTTTTGTGAGATCCGTTAGTATAATAAAGCAAATCACCACTCTAAGTACTATTGCAAACTCATTCATATTTTATTATTGCATTATATCTACTGTATTCTAACTTTACCATGGCTTATACCCTTCAATACAAGCCATAGATTCATCAAAACAAGCACACAATGCAACGAAAACAGAATCTGTCTAAAACGGAACAGTCTGTAGTAATCTGTACTCTAACCATACTTATGTAACTCTAAAAATTCTGAAAACTTAGGGAAACGTAAATAATTTGTATAGCAACACTGTGTTCAAATTTCAGCTCATTATCACGCTCCAGTAAAAAATGAAAATTCCTGCACTGGAGTCAAAGTTTCTGTTTTAGATTCAACATTGTTTCTACTCATCTTATGAATCATCCTAAAGGCTTTACTTGGCACAAACACTAATTAGAATATAAAAAACACAATCATAAAATAAACATAATTGTGTCAACACTCAAGAACAGAAAGAAAAAGATGAAAATAAATTTATTCATTGGGTTGCCTCGCAACAAGCGCTATCGTTTTACGCCCCTAGCTAGGCCTAAAGCATAGATTCAAGTATTGTCATCTTTAGTTTTCAACTCCTCAATCACACAACTAGATTTCTTCAAGAATTTATCATGCACACTTTCAATGATAATACTTGTAAGAATAAGACCAAGAAATTCATTCTTGTAAGGAGGGTCTTTTATTATTTCAACAAAATTGGGATGAACACTAATCATTTTAAGATCTCCCTTGTGGCTATTAGATGTGGCACCTTTGTTCTTAGTGACTTGCATGGTCTTGCAAATTTTTACGGGAGTTTTTTCAATAGTTTTAACAAAAGAAAAGGCCGAACTCAAGTTACTAAAAATTTCTTCCAACTTATCAATCCGGTAGGGGCTTTCTTCTATTCTTTTGTTAACTACGGTTTCCTTTTCCTTCAATAATTTAAAGGCATCCCCCGCTTTTGACCCAATTTTATTAGCAAGATTATGCATTTTCTTATCCAAATTTTCAAGATGTTCTTTGGTAATCATCTTCTTTTCAATAGCATCTAGCCTTTCCATAACATGTTCGAGAGTTAAGGTTGTTTCATTAATCATGAGAGATGGTGAGCCCACTAAATTTCCCATAGCATTAAAAGCGTCCAAAGATGGACACATCAAGAAATTCCCATCGGTAATCATATCAAGGATGAATCTATACCAAGTGATGATGCCAACATAAAAACTGCGAAGAAGAACAACGATTGATTGCTTATGAATAGATCTATTATGAGTGTTGCAAATCCTATACCAAGCATCTTTTAGGTTCTCCCCTCCCCTTTGCTTAAAATTAAGAACTTCATTCTCGGGGGAACACACAATAGAGGAAGAAGTAGCCATAACAACAAGGTAGACAAACAAGAGATCTGACGAGAAAAAGGCAAACAAAAAAGAGGGCGAATAAAATGACAAATTTGTGAAGTGGGGGAGAGGAAAACGAGAGGCAAATGACAAATAATGTAATTGCAAGGAGATGAGATTTGTGATTAGGAACCTGATAGATGTTGATGATGTCTCCCCGGCGCCAGAGATTGGCACACTAAAGAGAGACTACTTTCGCACCTCCTCCCCGGCAACGACTCCAGAAATTCCTTTGACGTGGCTTGAGACTGCGTCGGTATTTCCCAAAAGAGGAAGGGATGATGCAGCATAGCGACGGTAAGTATTTCCCTCAGCTATGAAACCAAGGTTATCGAACCTAGGAGGAGGACCACACAACGCTATGTAAACAGTACCTGCACACAAAGAACAAATACTTGCAACCCGACACGTAAGGGAGGTTGTCAATCTCTCAACGGTAAAAAGATAGATTAGGTGAAGTAGATTGGATAAATAGATCTCGCAAGAACAAAATAAAAGAGGCAAATAAAAAGTGCAGCAAGGTATTTTTGGGTTTTTGGAATAATAGATCTGAAAACAAAAGCGGCAAAAAGATAGATCGGAAAGCAATATGTTGGAAAAGTAGACCCGGGGGCCGTAGGTTTCACTAGTGGCTTCTCTCATGAGTATAGCACACGGTGAGTGAACAAATTACTGTTGGGCAATTGATAGAAGATCAAATAATCATGACTATCCAAGGCGATGATCATTATATAGGCATCACATCCAAGATTAGTAGACCGAAACGATTATGCATCTACTACTATTACTCCACACATCGACTGCTATCTAGCATGCATCTACTGTATTAAGTTCATGGAGAAATAGAGTAATGCAATAAGAACGATGACATGATGTAGACAAGATCTATTCATGTAGGAATAGACCCCATCTTGTTATCCTTAATAGCAATGATACATGCGTGCCTCGCTTCCCCTTCTGTCACTGGGAGAGGACACTGCAAGATCGAACCCATCACAAAGCAGCTCTTCCCATGGCAAAAAAAATCGATCTAGTTGGCCTAACTAAACCAAAGATTCGAAGAAGAAATACGAGGCTATAAGTAATCATGCATATAAGAGATCAAAGAAGACTCAAATAATATTCATGGATAGAAACTGATCATGAACTCAAAATTCATCGGATCCCAACAAACACACCGCAAAAAGTCATTACATCAAATAGATCTCCAAGAGACCATTGTATTGAGAATCAAGAGAGAGAGAGAGAAAGCCATCTAGCTACTGCCTACGGACCCGTAGGTCTATGGTGGACTACGCATGCATCATCAGAGAGGCACCAATGAGGATGATGAACCCCTCCGTGATGGTGTTAGATTGGATCCAGCGGTTCTGGAACTTGCGATGGCCGGAAGTATTTTTCGTCGACTCCTCTAGGGTTTCTGGAATATTTGGGTATTTATAGAGCTCAGAGGCGGTGGAGGGGACTCCCGAGGCGGCCACAACCCACCAGGGCGCGCCCAGGGCCTTTGGCGCGCCCTGGTGTCTTGTGGGCCGCCAGGGCCCCCTCCTGGGTACTTCTTTGGTCCACTGGCTTCCTTCTGGTCCAAAAAAAATCTCCAAAATTTTTCGTCGCGATTGGACTCCGATTGGTACTGATATTCTGTGAAGTAAAAAACAAGCAAAAAACAGCAACTGGCACTTGGCACTATGTCAATAGGTTAGTCCCAAAAAATGATATAAAGTTCCTATAAAATGATTGTAAAACATCCAAGAATGATAATATAACAACATGGAACAAGCAAAAATTATAGATACGTTGGAGACGTATCACCCATTACGGCCCATGGACTAGACCAGCTCAGTTAGGACCCCCTAGTCCAGGACACCGTTAGTAGCCCCCGAACTAGTCTACGACGCCGAGGACGACAATCTTCCTCGAACGTATAACCTTGGATTAGGAGTATTTAGTTCGACTGGCGAGTTCCTGTCACCACTTCAGGGCATTTTTAGATTTTGAATGCTGAGGTTCACTTCGGCCCTGACCCCACCACGTGCCGCCTCGAGCGTCGCATCGCCTAGGGAGTTGAGCCACCTTTATGACCAGGCGCTGAAGTGTCGGTTTCTCCTTTTTTATTTAATCAATTCCAAACCGAGGGTTGCATCCAAGCACATCTTGGTCTTCCTCTTGCCGTCTAGCGACATTCTCTCCAAATCTTTAGCCTCAAAAAGCCTCCAGCCGTGGCCAGCGGTGCTGGTTCTTCTAAGCGTCCACACGGTCCCATCAAGGGCGACTGTGGGAGATATGCCGTGACGTGCCTCCAACCGCATCGTCCCGCCACTTAGCGCTATCTTCCGGATCCAGATTTAGCTCTGACCCGCGCAGGCTTGATATCTGTCGACGGGCAGACGCATGCTGACAACCATCCCGCCCCTCACGAAGATGGGAGAGTATGTTTCATCTCCTTTCTCCTCCATGGTTTGGGGTTCCCCATCCATTCATTCCTTCGGGGTTTGCTCGAATTTTACGGAATCCAACTCCACCATTTTACCCCAAATTCCATATTACACATCGCAGGATTCGTTGATCTCTGCGAGATGTATCTCGGCTGCAAGGCACACTTTGGATTGTGGATGAAGTACTTCTGCGTGATGCCCTGCTCCTAAGACGGGAAGTAGCTTGAGGTCGGCGCCGCCGAGGTGTGCAGAATAGCTGGAATCGACTATCCCATCGGTACCCCCCAAGAGGATTACACATGGGCATCCGAGTGGTTCTACATGGCCGATGTCCCTCTGGATGACCCAGTTCATCCGGGGCTTCCGGCCTTCTCCTTGGACCTTCCGAAGAAACGCTTCAGCTGGAGGCCATGGAGCACCGCTCAAAAAGATGATCCGGATGTGGCCTGCCTCGTAAATAAAGTGAAGTGCCTGACTAGCACCGGCCTGACCATCAAAGATGTGATGGCGATTGCTATCATTCGAAGAGTCCAATCTCTTTGGCAACGCCATCATCTATTGTGCATGTACAATGGCTCTGACGATGCCACCCGGTCGATCAAGAAGGACTTTTAGGATGATGCGGCCTTTGGGCTAGCCCTAGCGGGCATATACAAAGGAGAACTTGCGGATTTTGCCAAGAGAAGATATATCGATGACTTATCCCATAGTCATCCAGGCGACATTGTAAGCTATTTCTAAACCTCCTTTATTATCCGAGCTGCTCTCTTATTGATGTGGAGCGACCATTGTATCTACTATATCTAAATAGGAGCCCCCACTACCTAATTTTCCTGCCTTCCCATGCGTCCACATCATCCTATATGTTTTATACCATTTGATTGAACACGTGTGGCTCAGATCCATAGTTAAGAGTTGATCCCTACGTGTCCGCTCCACGTCCCTCATGTTTTCTCCTGCTTCCTCAACCTGCGGAAGAGGAAGCGGGATTTTATCGAGTCAAAACGTCCGTGATCAAATCCCCCTCATAAGTTGGTCGTCCCGTCTCCCATCCCCTCATGTCCCTCTCCCTAAACAGCATAAACCTCAGATGGCCACAAAGGTAGTAGAATCCAGCCCCTCTAGGTTTTGCGGCCACCATCGGGGATAGCACCAGGCCACCGGTGTCTTGTGGGGCAAGGGCAGGATCGCAAGAAGATTGATCTTGAGGAAGGGTGGAATTTCATGCAGAAAGAGGCACACATTTGCCTCCTCTAGATTTGTGAGATGATGGGAAAGAATACATCGCATCGAGGATTTGAGGTCTGATACGTCTCCGTCGTATCTATAAACTTTGATTGTTTCATGCCAATATTTTACAACTTTCATATACTTTTGGCAACATTTTATATTATTTTTGGGACAAACTTACTTATCCAGTGCCCAATGCCAGTTCCTGTTTTTGTGTGTGTTTTGTTTCGCAGAAAATTCATATCAAACAAAATCCAAACGCGAAAAAATTTATGGAGATTTTTATGGAATATATGTGAATTTTAGGAAGAAGAATCAACGCAACACGATGCCCGAGAGCCCCACAAGCCAACTGTGCGCGACCAGGGGGGTGGCAGCACCATGATAGCTTGTGGACACCCCTTAAGTCGGTTAGAGACCTTCTTTTTCCGCAAGAAAGATAATTTCACGATAAAAATCCCCTCAAAATTTCAGCCAAATCATAGTTAGGGATCTCCAGATATTTAAGAAACGGTGAAGGGGTCAGAAAACAGTCGCGAAAAACAGGAGAGAAACAGAGATAGAGATCCAATCTCGGAGGGGTTGCTGCCCTCCAGGAGCCATGGCGGCCATGGACTAGAGGGGAAACTCTCCTCCCATCTAGGGGGAGACAACGGAAGAAGAAGAAGGAGGGGGCTCTCTCCCCCTCTCTCCCGGTGGCGCCGGAGCGCCGCCGGGGCAACCATCATGACAGCGATCTACACCAACAACTTCGCCGCCGTCACCACCAACTCCCTCCCCCTATATGCAGTGGTGTAAAAACCCTCTTCCCCGCTGTAATCTCTACTTAAACATGATTCTTAATGCTATATATTATTATCCAATGATGTGTGGCTATCCTATGATGTTTGAGTAGATTTCTTTTGTCATATGGGTTGATTGATGATCGTGATTGGTTTGAGTTGTATGTTTTATTTTGGTGCTGTCCTATGGTGCCTTCCGTGTTGCGCACACATGGAGGATTCCCGTTGTAGGGTGTTGCAATATGTTCATGACTCGCTTATAGTGGGTGGCTAGAGTGACATAAGCTTACACCCGAGTAAGGGGGTTGTTGCGTATGGGAGTAAAGAGGACTTGATGTTTAATGCTATGGTTGGGTTTTACCTTAATGATCTTTAGTAGTTGCGGATGCTTGCTAGAGTTCCAATCATAAGTACATATGATCCAAGTATGGAACGTTTAGCGTATGCCTCTCCCTCATATAAAACTACAATAATGATTACCGATATAGTTATCGATTGCCTAGGGAGAAACCCTTCTCTTGTGCTACAAAAAGCTTTCTACTAAACAATTAAATTAATTAATATTTATCTAAACAGCCCCTAACTTTTATTTACTTGTCCTTTATTACCTTGCAAAACTATCTTTTACACCTACTAAGTAGTTGTAGTTTCCTTCCCGCAAAGTAGTTTCATACTTGTTCTAGGTAAAGTAAGCGTTAGAGTGTGTAGAGCTGTATCGGTGGTCGATAGAACTTGAGAGAATATTTATTCTACCTTTAGCTCCTCGTTGAGTTCGACACTCTTACTTATCGAAAAAGGCTACAAACAATCCCCTACACTTGTGGGTTATGAAGACCTTTTTCTGGCGTCGTTTATTTTCTGTTATAAGTTGTTTTATATCTTTATTTATGGATATGGAACACGAAAAACCAAAAAAATAGCTTTACTTGCTGCTCATGGAGATGGGGAACCTCCTAAAACCCTCGATGCTGCTTATATGGAAAACATTAAATACTACTTTGATAATCCTGAGAAATCCCCATTCAACTTGATAATGGGAGTCATGTTGGATCAACGTGAGTACTTTAGGGATTAGCACTTGACTCAAAAAGGGAAACACTTACGGGATCAAATTAAAATGTTGCATTGGTATGCTTGGAATTTATGCTTGAGATGTGATTATACTTGTTGCTCTAAGATGGAGGCTCCACACCTTCCCTTTCATTGTGGATTTAATGATAATGAAACCTTGGCTTCTTATGCTAATGGTATATATGATTACTATGATGTGGAACAATTAGAAGAATTTGTTGTTTTAAGGGTGCTTATGAAATTGCTTCTTTGATTGAAAAGTATGATGCTATTCTTTACAAATCTGACAATTTTGTCGTACTTAAATGTTGCTATGATAAATGAATACTATGCATATATTAATGAATGTATTGAGAAAATGCCTGTTGCCTTGAAAGAGACTAATATTTTGTAGGAATCTATGGAAGAAGAAATTGCTGAAACTGTGAGCTCATTAGATGAAAAAGATGAGGAGGAGAGCGAAGAACAAAAGGAGGAAGAGCGGATTAGCTACCTGTGATCACCTTCTAATGAGAGTAACTCTTCAACTCATACATTGTTTAATTTTCCTTCGCACATACCGAAGGATGAATGCTATGATAATTGCTATGATCCCTTGGATTCATTTGAAATATCCCTTTTCGATGAACTTGATGCTTGCTATGCTTGTGGCCATGATGCCAATATGAATTATGCTTATGGAGATGAACTTGCTATAGTTACTTATGTTAAGTATGAAATTGTTGCTATTGCACCCACACATGATAGTCCTATTATCTTTTTGAATTCTCCCAACTACACTATATCGGAGAAGTTTGCACTTATTAGGGACTTTGTTGATGGGTTGCATTTTAATATTACACATGATGATTTTGATGAATATAATATGCATGTGCTTTCTGCTCCTACTTGCAATTATTATGAGAGAGGAACCAAATCTTCACCTCTCTATGTTTCCAATACGATAAAATTGCAAGAAACTACTTATGCTATGTATTGGCCTTTACTTGATGCGCATGAATTGTTCTTTTATGACATACCAATGCATATGAAGAGAGTTAGACTTCGTTGTTACATGATATATGTTGCTTTGTGATCACTACTAAATTACAAATCATTGTTAATTAAAATTGGTTTTGATATACCTTGGGATCCGGGTGGATCAATTACTTGAGCACTATATGCCTAGCTTAATGGCTTTAAGGAAAGCGCCGCCAGGGAGACAACCCGGAGGTTTTAGAGAGTCATTTACTTATGTTGTGTGATTTTAAAATAATTTTAATAAAATAAAGTGGGGAAACTAAAACTTTTCAAAAAGAAAAGTGAAAGTGAGAAGGACGAGCACCGTTGAAGTGTGGGCTAGCCTTGAACTTTGTTCATGCCCAGGGCAACTTTGTGAATATTGATTATAGAAACTTTTCAACAAAAATAATTATCCCCTTGTACAAATCCATTATATTATAAAAATAATATGCCAAGATTTACCTTTAGGATGTTTGAATTGCTTGTTTGATATGTGCTGTGCAAAAACAGAAACTTTTGCTGTAGTGTTTGAATTTTCATATTTTACTGGAGCATGAAAAAATTCTGAAATTTTTACACATAACTCTTATGCAAATGTTTTATTACTTACTAATTTTTTAGAATTGTTTGAGTTACAGAAGTATATGTTTCATCTGCATCTTTACAGACTGTCCTATTTTTCACAGATTGCTGTTATAGTTGCTTTGTCTGCTTATGTTTGAGTTCTTGTTGAGCCCCATTGATTTGGGAGCCATAGAATTTTGATATAATACTGTATGTAATGTTAGATTATAATTATACAATAATGTGATGGCAAGACATGATGGGATTTGATGTTATATGTACTAACCTTTCTAATAAAAGTTTCGTTAAGTTTTGTGTGGATGAAGTGTTCAAAGATCGAGGAGGTATCGATATGAGAAGAATAAGGAGAGGCAAGAGTTCAAGATTGGGGATTCCCAAGGCACCCCAAGTAAATATTCAAGGATACTCAAGCGTCTAAGCTTGGGGATGCCCCGGAAGGCATCCCATCTTTCTTCTTCAACAATTATCGGTATGTCTCGGTTTTTGTTTTGTTCACATGATATGCGTAAATTCTTGGAGCGTCGTGTGCCTTTTATTTTTATTTTAGCAATGCACCGTGCTGGTATGGGAAATTCCATGGTTGATTTATAGAATGCTCTTTGCACTTCACTTATATCTTTTGAGTATGGATTTATAAAATGCTTCATGTGCTTCACTTATATCATTTGAAGTTGGATGTGTGTTTCTCTACATATAGAAAACCGTTATTTGTAGAATGTTCTTTTGCTTCACTTATATTTACTAGAGCATGTCTAGGCCTTTTTTAGAAAGAATAAAACTCTCGGGCTTCACTGATACCTATTTAGAGAGTCAACAGGAATTGGTCATTCACATGGTTAGTCATAAAATCCTACATAAAACTTGTAGATCACTGAATATGATATGTTTGATTCCTTGCAATAGTTTTGCGACATTAAGATAGTAATATGTGGGGGTACTAGTGTATGATTGTGGATTAGTAGGAATATCGGTGTTAAGGTTTGTGATTCCCGAAGCATGCACGTATAGTCTCTAGTTACGTGATGAAGTTGGAGCATAATTTATCCTTGATTGAAATCCTTTGTGCTGTTCAATTGGGGGCGCGCGATGGTTAACTACTACCAACCTCCTCCCTAGGGGCATGCGAGTAGTACTTTGCTTCGAGAGAGCTAATAAAACCTTGCAATAAGTATATGAGTTCTTTTATGACTAATTTGAATCCATGGATATACGCACACTCACCTCCTCATATTTGCTAGCCTCTTCGGTACCGTGCATTGCCCATTCTCACCTCGAGGATCGGTGCAAATTTCACCGGTGCATCCAAACCCTGCAGCATGATACACTCTGTTGCACATAAGCCACCTTATATCTTCCTCAAAACAGCCACCATACCTACCTATCATGGCATTTCCATAGCCATTCAGAGATATATTGCCATGCAACTTCCATCATCATCATATACATGAATTGAGCATTCATTGTCATATTGCTTTGCATGATCATATAGCTGACATAGTATTTGTGGCAAAGCCACCGTTCATCATTGTTTACATGTTACACTAGATGATTGCACATCCTGGTACACTGCAAGAGGCATTCATATAGAGTCATCTTATATCATCATTGAGTTGTTATATCGAATTGTAAGTAAATAAAAGTGTGATGATCATCATTATTAGAGCATTGTCCCGGTGAGGAAAGGATGATGGGGACTATGTTTCTCCCACAATTTGGGATGAGACTCTAGACGAAAAATAAAAAAATCCGGGAGGCCAAATGAGCCCACCAAGAAAAAGGAAAAAAAGAAGAAAGAAAAAAAAAAGAAAAAAAGAAAAGGAAAAAATGAATGAGAGAAAAAGAGACAAGGGACTTGCTACTATCCTTTACCACACTTGTGCTTCAAAGTAGCACCATGTTCTTCATATAGAGAGTCTTCTGATTTGTCATTTTCATATACTAGTGGGAATTTTGCATTATAGAACTTGGCTTGTATATTCCGATGATGGGCTTCCTCAAATGCCCGAGGTCCTCATGAGCAAGCAAGTTGGATGCACACCCACTTAGTTTCATTTGAGGTTTCATACACTTATAGCTCTTAGTGCATCCGTTGCATGTCAATCCCTACTCCTCACATTGATATCGATTAATGGGCATCTCCATAGCCCGTTGATCCGCCAAGTTGATGTGAGCCTTTATTTCCACTTTTACTCCTTTGAAACCTACCACCATACTCTGTTCCACCTATATGCTATGTCCATGGTTCACGCTCATGTATTGAGTGAGGTATAAAATGCTGAAGCGTGTAAAAAAGTACGATCCAATTGCTTGGTTTGACACCGAGGTGCTCATGATTTATACTTTATGCTAGGAAGACCAAGCATGACATGCTATATGATTTTGTAGGGATAGCGTTCTTTAGCATTGTTATTTTGAAAGGACATGATTGTTTGCTAATAAACCTGAGTATTGATGTCGTTATGTCAAATGATAGACTATTGCCTTGAATCACTTGTATCTTAATATTCATGCCATGATTAGACATTTGTTCAAGATTATGTTAGGTAGCATTCCACATCAAAAATTATCTTTTCATCATTTACCTACTCGAGGACGAGCATGAATTAAGCTTGGGGATGCTGATACGTCTCCGTCGTATCTATAATTTTTGATTGTTTCATGCCAATATTCGACAACTTTCATATACTTTTGGCAACATTTTATATTATTTTTGGGACTAACTTACTTATCCAGTGTCAGTTCCTGTTTTTTGTGTATTTTTGTTTCGCAGAAAATCCATATCAAACGAAGTCCAAATGCGATAAAAATTTATGGATTTTTTTAGAATATATGTGAATTTTGGGAAGAAGAATCAACACAACACGATGCCGAGGGGCCCACAAGCCAACAGGGCGCGACCAGGGGGGTGACCGCACCCTGATAGCTTGTAGACACCCCTTAAGTCGGTTCGAGCCATTCTTTCGCTGCAATAAAGATAATTTTAAGATAAAAATCCCCTCAAAATTTCAGCCCAATCGGAGTTACGGATTTCCGAATATTTAAGAAACGGTGAAGGGTTCAGAAAACAGTCGCGAAAACAGGAGAGAAACAGGGAGAGATCCAATCTCGGAGGGGTTGTTGCCGTCCGGGAGACATGGTGTCCATGGACCAGAGGGGAAACTCTCCTCCCATCTAGGGGGAGACCAAGGAAGAAGAAGAAGGAGGGGGGCTCTCTCCCCCTCTCTCCCAGTGTAGCCGGAGTGCCGCCGGGGCAACCATCATGACGGCGATCTACACCAACAACTTCGCCGCCGTCACCACCAACTCTCTCCCCCTCTATGCAGTGGTGTAAAACCTCTCTTCCCCGTTGTAATCTCTACTTAAACATGGTGCTTAATGCTATATATTATTATCCAATGATGTGTGGCTATCCTATGATGTTTGAGTAGATTTCTTTTATCCTATGGGTTGATTGATGATCGTGATTGGTTTGAGTTGTATGTTTTATTTTGGTGTTGTCCTATGGTGCCTTCTATGCTATGCACACGTGGAGGATTCCCGCTGTAGGTTGTTTCAATTCGTTCATGACTTGCTTATAGTGGGTGGCTAGAGTGGCCAAAGCTTACACCCGAGTAAGGGGGTTGTTGCGTATGGGAGTAAAGAGGACTTGGTATTTAATGCTATGGTTGGGTTTTACGTTAATGATCTTTAGTAGTTTCGTATGCTTGCTAGAGTTCCAATCATAAATACATATGATCCAAGTATGGAAAGTGTGTTAGCGTATGCCTCTCCCTCATATAAAATTGCAATAATGATTACCATCTAGTTAGCGATTGCCTAGGGAGAAATCCTTCTCTTGTGCTACAAAAAGCTTTCTAGTAAACAATTAAATTAATTAATAGTTATCTAAACAGCCCCTAACTTTTATTTACTTGTCCTTTATTACCATGCTAAACTATCTTTTACACCTACTAAGTACTTGTAGTTTCCTTCTCGCAAAGTAGTTTCATACTTGTTCTAGGTAAAGTAAGCGTTAGCGTGCGTAGAGTTGTATTGGTGGTCGATAGAACTTGAGAGAATATTAATTCTACCTTTAGCTCCTCGTTGGGCTCGACACTCTTACTTATCAAAAAAGGCTACAAACGGTCCCCTACACTTGTGGGTTCTCAAGATCTTGATGAAAAGGCGCCCGCTGAATGCACATTTGCTCCCTTGGTGGTTTTGGTAATTAATAACAACATATATGTCATTGAACTAATGTTTCCACTAAGTATATTTCAGGAAAAGTTCAATGATAGGGATGGCAAAAGGATTGTGGAGATACCCCAAGATGCAAGGAAATGGATTGGCAAAGCTTCAAGCAAGAGGACTCTACATTTTACTTTGTGAGAAATCACTTTGAGTCCATAGGAAAGCTAATACTATTAAAAGGGGGTAAGGTACTGTTGGTGAACAAGATGCTCCACGTGCACAAGAGATAGTCACCAAAAACACCCACAAGCTCTTCCACATAAGTCTGTCCAAAGCCAAATATCCAAAATCGGTGCAACCAACAATTCCCACTCGGTCCCACCGATTCCCAAACTCAGACAGACCCATGCCAAACCTTAGGTAGTCGGTGCAACCGATTCTGCATCGGTGCCACTGAGTTCAGTTGCCAACTTTCTGTTTAGCTATTTTCAGTCTTCGGTACCACCGAGTTTTGCCAGTCGGTCTCACCGAGTTTCTGGACCAACTCTCTGGATAGCCATTCACAAGAATCGGTACCACCGAGAATTGTGAATCGGCGCCATCGAGTTTCTGGACCAATTCTCTGGTAAGCCGTGGTCAAGAATCGGTACCACCGAGATGTGAGAATCGGCGTCACCGAGTTGTGCAATCTGACCGTTGGTCACCTAATCGGTACCACCGAGAATTATATATCGGTCTCACCGAGATTCAAAAGTTGTCACCTTTTGGTCACTTCGGTACCACCGAGATTAACACATCGGTGTCACCGAGTTGGTCACTTTAGGTGTAATAGTTGGATTTTTGGGGATGCCTATATATACCCCTTCACCACCACCCACTCGAAAGAGAAGCACTCAGAACTATTCCATACTTGCCCCATCATATTTTTTGAGAGAGAGCCACCTACCCTTGTGTTGAGATCAAGCTATTCCACTCCATCCATATGAATCTTGATCTTTAGCCTCCCCAAGTTGCTTTCCACCAAATCAATCTCTTCCACCATAGCCAAATCTGTGAGAGAGTGATTGTGTGTTGAGGAGTCTATCATCTTGAAGCACAAGAGCAAGGAGTTCATCGACATTGCCAAGCCTATTACCTTTTGGAGGGTGGTGCCTCCTAGATTGGTTAGGTGTCGCTTGGGAGCCTCCTACTTCGTGTTGTGGAGTTGAACCAAGAAGTTTGTACGGGCAAGGAGATCACCTACTTCGTGAAGATCTACCCATAGTGAGGCTAGTCCTTTGTGGACGGAAGTCGTTATGGAATAGTCAAGGTTGCTACTTCATGGACCCTTATGGGTGGAGCACTCCGTGGACTCTCGCGACCGTTACCCTCCGTGGGTTGAAGACTCCATAAACGTGGACGTACGATAGCACCACCTATCGGAACCACGGGAAAAATCTTCGTGTCTACAAATTGCGTTTGATCTTCCTTCCTACCCTCTACTATATACATGCTTGTTGTTACTTTCCGCTGCTATACTCTTAGACATGCATGTGTAGGGTGTGCTTGACTTGCTATCATTGCTAAAATCTACGAACACTTAAAATTGGGAAAAGGTAGAATTTTTATTTGGTCAAGTAGTCTAATCACCCCCCCCCCTCTAGACATACTTTCGGTCCTACAAGTGGTATCAGAGCTTTGGTCTCCATTGCATTGGTCTCACAACCTAGGAGAGTATGGTGTCTAGTGAGGGAAATTATCACCATAGAGGTCCGTACTTTGATGGCACTAATTTTGCTAGTTGGAAGCACAAAATGAAAATGCATATTCTTGGTCATAACCCCGCCGTATGGGCTGTTGTTCGTGTTGGCTTGCAAGGTGAATTCTTTGGTGATGGAAAGGAACCGGATCGTGAAGCGACCGCGGATGAGTTGAAGATGTTACAATACAACGCTCAAGCATGTGACATTCTCTTCAGCTGCCTATGCCCCGAAGAATTCAACAAAATCAGCCGTCTTGAGAATGCAAAAGAGATTTGGGATACTTTGGTTGATATGCATGAAGGTACCGAGTCCGTGAGAGAATCCAAGTTGGACGTTCTTCAAAGTCAGCTTGACAAGTTCAAGATGAAGGACGGTGAAGGAGTCGCGGAGATGTACTCTAGGCTAGCTCTCATCACCAATGAGATTGCCGGCTTAGGAAGCGAAGAAATGACCGACAAATTCATCATCAAGAAGATACTTCGAGCCTTGGATGAGAGATACGACACCGTGTGCACATTGATCCAAATGATGCCCAACTACAAGGATCTCAAGCCTACGGAAGTCATTGGAAGGATTGTTGCTCATGAGATGACACTCAAAGACAAAGAAGAGCTTCACAACAAGTCTAGCGGTGCTTCCAAAGCCACAAGTGATGCTCCCGCAACTTCAAGCGACAACCTTGTCAACAATGAAGAGATAAGCCTCATGGTCAAGAAATTCAACAAGTTCTACAAGAATAGAGGCAAAGAACGAAGCTCCAATTCAAGATATGAAGAGAAGCGTTCATCAAGTCGTGACCGCAATTGCTACAATTGTGGGAAGTCCGGACACTACTCCAATGAGTGCACGGCTCCCTACAAACGAAGAGAAGAGTCACCTAGAAGACAAATCTCAAGGAATGAATCACCTCAAAGAGAGAGAAGGAGTAGAGATGATCGCCATGAACGAAGACCCTCAAGGAGAAGTAGGGACTCGGAGAAGAAGGACAAGTACACCAAGAGCTACACAAGAAGAAGACATCAAGCTCATGTTGGTGAATGGGTTTCCGGCTCCGACTCCGACAACAACTCTGAGAGAAGCTATCACTCCAACTCCGACTATAGTCAAGATGAAGGTGTTGCCGGACTTGCACGAGTGACTACCAACTCCTATGATCTATTTGATTCACAAAATGAAGGGAGTGGAAGTTGCTTCATGGCTAAAGGCTCAAAGGTATCACACCCCGAGTATCTTGATTTCGATAGTGATGAACATGACTTACTTTGTGATGATGACTTGCACTTTGATAATACTAGTGATGTTAGTCAAAATGAACTTGATAATTCTCATGCTAGTCAAGATAAGTCATTTGATGATGATAAGATGAAAATAGAACAACTAACTAAAGAATTAAACACACTTAAGTTAGCCCATGAATCTACTCTCGAAGATCATAGAGAGCTTGTAAGGACTCATGAGAAGCTACGCTTCGAGAAGCTCACCTTGGAGCAAGAGCATGAGTTTCTTAAAGCTATCAATAACGATCTCCGAAAGAAGACTTCATCTTATCTGGCCAAACGATTACTCTTGTCTACATTCATGCCACAAGTTAAACCTAGACAAACTAGTAACAAAGGCAAGAAAGGTTCTTCATCTAGTAGCCACAATAAAAATGCTAAATCTAATGATGTTGCTTCTAGTAGTTCTATTGATTCCACTAATGATGATTCTCTTAGCCAAGTTACACTTTAGCAAGAAAACGCTTTATTGAAAGGAATTATAGAGAAAGGTATCTACAAGAGTCTTGCCGGGTGTAAGCAATTTGAGGAAATTGTACGCAAGCACGGAGTATACCGGAAGAACCATGGCATTGGCTACTTCAACGCTAATGGAGTTGAATGGGAAGAAGGTCAATACCCCAAGCCAAAGTTTGTTCCTCAAAAGGAGAAGTATGAACATACTCTCCCCAAGGGAACAAGCTTTCAAGATGACCTTCCACCACAAGACCACAAGCTTAAGGGCAAAACAAGCTTCAAGAGGACATTGACTCATATGAAGATGAATCTCAAGCTTTGGTGGAGTGGGTTCCCAGGGCTACTTCAATCTCAACTTCTACAAGGGCTACTTCAACACCAAGGATCCCCATCAAGTTGATGTGGGTCCCCAAGAAGAAGAACTAGAGAAGTTCTTGAGGGGTGACTCCGCCAATGAAATTCACTCACATTCATAGTTGGCAAGAACTATTTGCAATCAACATCAACTCTATGCAATAGTTCAAGGAGTCACACATTCCCTCAAAGGTAAGCAAGGGACAAGGTAATCAACAAATCCATGGACATCATCACACATGCTTTGCACTCCATGTCCATAGATATCCTTGTATTTGTCTCTTGTGTGTTGGGACTAACCCATGTAGGTGAGAAGAGTAAGGAAACAACAAGGATGCTCCCAACTCATGGTGATCTTCATCAACCTTGAGCATCCACCACTACCTCACCAACATGAAGTCTTCATCGACAAAACCCAAGGTTAGTTTATCCCTCCTATGGGGGGATGTCACATCAAGGGGGAGCTTTACTCTAAGACTTGAGTTAAAGCATCTCTTAGTATGTGACAACATTAAATGCTTTATGTAAAAGTGGTAACCCCACTTGTGCTTAAACGATGAGTATGACCTATGATCAAGTATTCTTACTTGGCTCCTAAGTCAATATACTCATATATAGATGACTCCGTCATCGCCAAAATGCTTGATAGATGCTAGTATGTTTGTGCATGTTTGCCATGATTTCATTTGACATCTTATTGTGTGAGCATGTTGGTCTGCATTTATTTATCCATTCGAGGACATCCAATTGTTGCTATTTGGTTTTTGATTTTCCTTTTGCCAATTGGATGGACAAGAATGCCTAGGACCACTCTCTAGCTATCTATGCTTTCCTACCTCATATTCCATTCTTGCTGCATCACAAAATTTGAACAAGTACTTTTTGATCCCTCTGTGTGAGGAGCACTCGGAGTTCCGTATCGACAAAGGACTGACCATTAAAACCTCCCAAGTGCATCTCGGTGGAACCAACCCAAAATCTTGGTCTCACCGAATGCCTAGGGTTGATCTGGATTTTCAATCTCGGTAACACCGATTCCTTATTTTCGGTTACACCGAGTTTCCCTGTCAGCTGACAGTTGAGAAACTCGGTGACACCGAAAATTCTGAACCGGTGTCACCGACAGCGAAGGGTATATATCCTGGCAGACACGACTTTTGAAATTCAATCTCAAGAGCCCGTTTCCTCCAACCCTAAGCTGCCGCCCCAGACCCCCTGGTCGTCGCCCTTGCCTCCCCGTGCGTCTCCGCCGTTGGGAATCGTCGCCGTCGACGGGATCTTCACCGCCGTCGTCGCCTTAGCGGATCCTTCACCAAGCTAGGGTATGGATCCGGCCCTCCTTGCGCTCCCCGTCCGACTCTTGCACATTGTAGTTAATTTTATCGATAATCCACCGATTGCAAACCTCCCTATCCTCTAGAAAACTCAGTAGAATAGCGAACGAATGATTTTTAGGTTTTGCCGTCCGCCACATGAATCTCGGTAGAACCGATGCAAAAGAATCGGTAGCACCGATTCTTTTTTTCTGGCAAACTGAGAACACCTCGGTGGAACCGAGTACCAATTTTCGGTGTGACCGGGAATGGTGCCAAGTTCCTGGAAAGTAGGTTGTCTGTCTTGGTGGGTCCGAAAATTTTGCCTCGGTTGTACTGACATACATTTGGCAGAATGCAAAATTTGAGAAATCTTAGTTCAATCTTTTGAAAATGTCTGCATTTTGTGATGACTCATCATCTCCACTCCTCTATACTCTATTCACAGGGTCAGAGATGTCTGCTTCAGATGACAGTGAGAACAACTTCAGAGAGGAGAATGTTGTCATGAGTTCAGGCACTAGTCCTGAAGAGAGTTTTGATGATGTGCCTAGTTCTCCCGATTTACCCAAGGCTGCTACAAGGACTAGGAGGAAGCTCAATTCTGATGAGGAGGATGAGGACTTCATCCCTGAGGAGTTGCCTAAGAAAGATGATACTGCCACTTCTTCCAAGAAGAAGAAAGCTATCAGGAAGGAGTATGCTAGCTCTGAGACAGTGAGAGCACCAGAGAGCTCCAGAGCAACTATGACAATTGAGACTCCCAAGAAATCTATGCCTAAGAAGGCAGGGGAGAAGAAGAAGAGAGAGAGGACAAAATTTGTCAAGGCTAAAGTTCTTCCATCTACTCCAGAGTATCTAGATGAGGAAGAAGAAGATGAGGTAGAGCCAGCTGCAAAGGCCCCTCCCAAGAAGAAGAAGAAGCTTATGGCAGATGCTATGCCTAAAACTAGCACTTCCAAGAGCACCAAGTCTGCTCCCAAGAAGGCTGCTGCTGCTGAAAAGCCTAAAAGGTTCTCCAAAGAGATACCAGCTTCGAGCAAGAACAAGACCTCCACTTTCAGGGAAGCTGAGGATGATGATGACATGACTGCTTTGATGAAGCTCAGACCACACCTTCCAGAGCACAATGCCAGCCACCTGCTTGCTGAAGATATGAAAAAGAGGAAGGATTCTGGTTTAAGGGCATGGAGAGCAATTGATCCATATGCTCAGAGGAGGAAAACAGCTGTGGACTATAGGTTTTATACCAAGGAGCAACAAGATTTTTATGAGACTATCTTGCTTGATAAGAGTCCAGCTGTGAGTGACATGAGATACGTTGATTGGAAGTACATCAAGGCAAATGAAGATTACTTCCCAAATGTTCAAGACAACTTTCATTGCATTGGCTTAGATGAATTTGTTGGCAAGGAATTCACTGCATGGAACGATGAGATGATCATGCAATTCTACTTCACTGCTCACTTCTATGGAGATGGTAGGATTGTGTGGATGACTGAAGGAGCAAGGTATGAATCTACTATTGAGGAATGGGCTGCCATCTTAGGAGTCCCAAAGGTGGAAGATGGTGACTTGGATGTCTATTCTTAATCCAAGGAGAGCCATGATTCTATGAAGAACATGTACAATGTGATCCCTACTGCAAACTTGAAATCTCACAAGTTAGGATCCATTTACTTCCTCCAGGCTGGCCTCCGCACCATGAACACCATCTTGAGGCACACATTGATGCCTAAGTCTGGAGATGACAAGATGATTCGAGGCTATTCCATCAACATGTTGATCCATCTTGATAGACACACCAGGATAAGGGTGATGGACTTGATAGTAGAGACTGTGAAGAGGGTTGCTGCTGATCAGAAGCTCTCTTGCTGCTATGCACCCTACATTCAGATGCTCATCAACTCCAAGCCGGAGAAGCACATTTTTGCTCTTGACAGGCCACACTTGCCCCTACAGCCAGATCTTGAGGACAATGTCGTGGAGATAAACCCAGATCATCCCACCTCAGCTGCAGCACAGGCAGAGGCAGAGGCAGCTAGAGCCACTAGTGCTCAAGTCCCTAGATCCAGGAACGAGCAAATGGATCTCTTGATCACCACCGTTCAGGGCATGCAGAAGGACATCAAGGACATATTGGCGAATCAGCATAGTCTTGTGAGGATCATGGAGAATAGGATCAAGACCCTCAATGACAAGGTGGATGGGCTGACCAAGACCGTGAACGAGCTCAAGAAGGAAGTTGATAGCGTGCCCAGTCCCGACACTTCAGATGATGAGGATGACTCTCCACTCGGGCCAGGCACTCACTTCACTACCCAGGCCAGATCAGCCACAGTGCCAGCTCCAGAGTTGAGGCCTTCTTCATCAGCACCTGCTACAGCCTCTTCAGCTCCATCAGCTCCTCCGGTACCTCCCGTTCCTACACCAACTCCGTCCATGATGTCTGTCGACATCTTCGCCGACGCAGTTCTCTCAACTCCTTCATCAACCACCGGAGGAGATCAGCCCCATAAGAACGATTAGCTATATCTCTTTGAACTTTTTGGTAACTTGTTGCCAAAGAGGGGAGAAGTTGTATATAGATATTTAGGCTTCGAGTGAGAGAGTGTTGGTTTTTATCAGTTTTTCAAAAACATTTGGTCTTTTGGTTTGGATGTGTTAAACTTTGTGGTGTTTGATCATACACTTGATTGTGTGTTGCTACTATTTCCTATCATTTTGATGCTTATGAGATGGTCATTCACCATTACTTGTTTGTGTTGTGCTATGATGTTCATTCTAATTATTCTCGCACACCACCAAGTTGTATGTGACATGAAAGAGTGCCCTATGTACCTAATCGATTGTGCATTTGCATTCAAACGCAAATTTAAAATAATGCACAAATTTAGGGGGAGCTCTTGCTTATCACATACCTCTCAAAGCGACGATTATATTCATTGATTATATCATATGTCGAAGCTTTGATCTATATGTTATCAATTACCAAAAAGGGGGAGATTGAAAGCACATTTGCTCCCTTGGTGGTTTTGGTAATTAATAACAACATATATGTCATTGAACTAATGTTTCCACTAAGTATATTTCAGGAAAAGTTCAATGATAGGGATGGCAAAAGGATTGTGGAGATACCCCAAGATGCAAGGAAATGGATTGGCAAAGCTTCAAGCAAGAGGACTCTACATTTTACTTTGTGAGAAATCACTTTGAGTCCATAGGAAAGCCAATACTATTAAAAGGAGGTAAGGTACTGTTGGTGAACAAGATGCTCCACGTGCACAAGAAATAGTCACCAAAAACACCCACAAGCTCTTCCACATAAGTCTGTCCAAAGCCAAATATCCAAAATCGGTGCAACCAACAATTCCCACTCGGTCCCACCGATTCCCAAACTCAGACAGACCCATGCCAAACCCTAGCCAGTCGGTGCAACCGATTCTGCATCGGTGCCACCGAGTTCAGTTGCCAACTTTCTGTTTAGCTATTTTCAGTCTTCGGTACCACCGAGTTTTGCCAGTCGGTCTCACCGAGTTTCTGGACCAACTCTCTGGATAGCCATTCACAAGAATCGGTACCACCGAGAATTGTGAATCGGCGCCACCGAGTTTCTGGACCAACTCTCTGGTAAGCCATGGTCAAGAATCGGTACCACCGAGATGTGAGAATTGGCGTCACCGAGTTGTGCAATCTGACCGTTGGTCACCTGGTCGGTACAACCAAGAATTATATATCGGTCTCACCGAGATTCAAAAGTTGTCACCTTTTGGTCACTTCGGTACCACCGAGATTAACACATCGGTGTCACCGAGTTGGTCACTTTAGGTGTAACGATTGGATTTTTGGGGATGCCTATATATACCCCTTCACCACCACCCACTCGAAAGAGAAGCACTCAGAACTATTCCATACTTGCCCCATCATGTTTTTTGAGAGAGAGCCACCTACCCTTGTGTTGAGATCAAGCTATTCCACTCCATCCATATGAATCTTGATCTCTAGCCTCCCCAAGTTGCTTTCCACCAAATCAATCTTTTCCACCATAGCCAAATCTGTGAGAGAGTGATTGTGTGTTGACGAGTCTATCATCTTGAAGCACAAGAGCAAGGAGTTCATCGACATTGCCGAGCCTATTACCTTTTGGAGGGTGGTGCCTCCTAGATTGGTTAGGTGTCGCTTGGGAGCCTCCTACTTCGTGTTGTGGAGTTGAACCAAGAAGTTTGTACGGGCAAGGAGATCGCCTACTTCATGAAGATCTACCCATAGTGAGGCTAGTCCTTCGTGGACGGTAGTCGTTATGGAATAGTCAAGGTTGCTACTTCGTGGACCCTTATGGGTGGAGCCCTCCGTGGACTCTCGCGACCGTTACCCTCCGTGGGTTGAAGACTCCATAAACGTGGACGTACGATAGCACCACCTATCGGAACCACGGGAAAAATCTTCGTGTCTACAAATTGCGTTTGATCTTCCTTCCTACCCTCTACTATATACATGCATGTTGTTACTTTCTGCTGCTATACTCTTAGACATGCATGTGTAGGGTGTGCTTGACTTGCTATCATTGCTAAAATCTGCCAACACTTAAAATTGGGAAAAGGTAGAATTTTTATTTGGTCAAGTAGTCTAATCACCCCCCTCTAGACATACTTTCGGTCCTACACCCGCAAGTCGCAATACCTGAGGTTCATGAAGGTACTGTTAGTCTTCTACTTTATCTCCTCACGCTCTCCTGTCATGCCTGACTGCCTCCCTTATCATCTTTACACTCCGATAGTTCATTGCTTGCTAGGTGCGTGATGGAATTCCTAGGCATTGTTCCCAAGGGAGGTAAGGAAAATAATTTAGCTGAAACGATTAGCTGATTAGATTCTCCGAGTTTCCCTTCCTGCAGTTAATATAAAACTATGCTTCCATGAAAGATAATTTATTTCTTAGCAACTAAATAATAGTTGCAGTTCATTTTTAAGGGGACTCTGGTTGAAAAGTATATATTATTTGGTTTTCCCTTGATTGTAAGGCTTACTGCATACTCTTTTGTTACCTACAGGTTAAAGATAGTGGCATGTACTTCTCGGATTTAGCAAATGACATTGCTAGAATGTCACTGTTATTGACTTACCGTGCTGATTAACTATCGAAGGTAAATAAAATGTAGTCTTACTTTCCTGCCAGAATACTAAAATATATTTTGCGTGATTTGCAAACATGGGTAACACTGACCTATTTCTATATGATCACAAAACTTATATCGATCTTTAGTTTACAAGTAAAGCTTTACAGCCATAGCAAAGCCACTGATACAACCATATTTTGATGTAACAAGACCTGACAAGGTTTTTTTGTTCCAGCAATTAAAGTAGGGCTTATGCAACCTTTTTTTATTCTAACCACTGATAGTATTTTGGGATTAGATAAGATGGCTTAATGTGCGTTAGTTTGTTCAAAGTTTCTCACTCTTTAAGTTTATTTTAATACAACCATTTCATTTGTGGTTCAACTTATTTGACAGAGCAGTTTGGCATTTGGTCTATAATTGGATAAGGATTGAGGAGGTGCTTTCTGGTCAAGCTAATGAATTTCTAATGTGCATTCAGCACCCTCGGAGTAGTATCCTGTAAGATATTTCTATGATAAAAATAATATATTTTTGCAACATTTGTGGCTGTAGTTTTCCTTTCCTTTTGGTTACACATTTGTTGCAGTTCCTTCCCTCTCAACGCATGTGGCTACATATGCATTGATTGTGATTAGTTGTACCATTTTTTATGCCAGGCAATGTTAACAGGTTTTGCGGTTCTCTCTAGACATGCCCAGGGTTACTCTATCCTTCGTTGGTGGATTTATTTCTTCACCCTCTTTGTTAAAATAATATATAATCTAATGTTAGTTATTTTTTTTGCTTTCACTTACTTGACGATGAGAAAGCAAGCAATAGGAATAGAGAATCATGTGCAGTATCAAATTTGCAGCTCGATATGGTATTTTTCTCTTCACTTTTTCATTATTCAAGAATATCTGTCCCAGAGTGCATTTTACTATGTTATGTTCCCTTGCTATTTCTCATATATTGTTTGATTACCTCTAAGAAAAAATTCAGTATTTACTCAACTTCAAAGAGCCGTGTTAGTATCCTAATAATGTCGAACAAGAGCTCTACGAATTGACTTGATATGCTACATTATATAGTTTTTGTTGAAGATCAAACTTATTTTTGCTTTTCATTCCAACAGACATAACACAATTTATTAATTTTTAGAGGTAGTCAAATAGAGAGCTTTTGTTGGGAGTGTTATGCTTATCATTTCAGAGATTAGAAACGGTTTTTTGGCAATTTCCACAACACGATTCTTCAGTTTCCAGTGGCCATTTTAATAAGATGCTCAATTCATGATTTTACATTTTTGGATTGAATCCACCAACTAAATTAGCAGTTGATATACATTGTATGCTATTCCCAAACCAACAGCTAGGCCTGAGATTTGTGACTCGGCCAGCAAGTCTGCTCCAACCAATAGTATGAAGGCAGATGCGGGAGACAAAAGATGTGGGTACAGTTTGTTTGTGAGTTGTTGTTCTTCAGTTGGCGATCTATAGCTGTATGTGACGTATCCATTTGTTCACGTTTCTAAACTCTATCTGCTAGAGCTACTGTTAGTGTTCCTTCTTTACTTATTCTTGTAATAACATACTATGATGGGTTTCATTTTTTGTGGAACATAGAACCGGGGTGTTCCCCTGTTATTTTAAAAACATATTTCTTCCATTACAGAAAATTCATTTGCCTAAACAAGTGAGCGTCACACATAGTTGTCCTATGAAACTTACGAGGTTTTGCTTACTAAGGTAGGACTATAGGAGGTCGGAATATATTTACAGTTCATTGTTTTTTCCACGATGTTCCAATATTTTAGTATACTATAAAGGATTTACAACTTTGCTAGATCGATTTCATGGCAAATCTTTTGTTTACATTGTCTACTCAACACGGCTCTTGTAGTCTTGCTCACCTCTTTGAGACTTGCAATAACAAGTTTATGAGTTGTGTTATGCTCTAAAGAGATGTTAAAAAATATACCACAAATTCCCGCAAAAACAAGCGGGATATCCACTAGTTAATCAACAGATGGAGGCTCTGGGTTGAGACACTGAAATGTCCAGCTCCCGAGCCGGGGACATATCATCATGACGATGACCCCATCTTCCATGAGGACGAGGAGATATCCACCATATACGAAGGGGGGACATTCTACCAAGAGAGCCTTGAGGGCTCCAGAGTGGCAATCACTCCGGACCTGTCGGGGCTACTACCTTCCTCATCGGCAAATTCTCCTCCTGCCATCTCTCAAAAGAGACCTCCAACTCGAGGAACTCCGAGCATCCTGACTCCTCCTCCTAAGGGTCGACTCTTGAGGCGTTCACGCGGTGACGCGGCCCCTCCTGGGGGCCCTTTTATTGCCGTGTGGGCTGCCCCTCAGCTGGGGGTGTCTAGGAGGGCAGAATGCGAGGTTCAACCCTCGGGCAGGTACTTATCCCTATCCTCATGTTCATGTCCGAGAACTTAGGATCAAACGCCTAATTATTTGGTTTTGTGCAGGCCGGCCGCCGAAGCAGCAACAACCGGGGTGGAGAACAATGCTCCCCCAAGAGTTAGCATCCAACCGACTTTTATCTTGGGAAACGCCCCTAGGGCGCCACAACCAGCCACCTCAGGGACGTGTTCGGCTGCAGTGTCCAAGGTGGACAATGCGATGAAACATCGACACCGTCAAACTGCCCTAAAGAGTCCGACATTTACCAGCGAAGAGGAGTGCTCTCAGCTTGGTGGATGCCTACCTCGGCACCGCTCGCTCCACCTTCATAGCGGCAGTGGACGTCATGACCAAGGGCTTGCAGGTACTTATGTGTTTTGATTTTGTGCCCTGCTAGGCAGTAGCCCCAAGACACTAGTCGGATGGCGCATCCGATTTGTGGATTTGTTTGTGGAGATAAAAATTTATCAATGCGGAGGCCGGTAGCCCCCAAGCTGAAGTTTGGATAAATGTATCCATATTAAGGCTTAAATTATTGCTTGTGCAGTCATCTCAGGAGACGAACGAGAAGTTGTCTACCAAGTTGGCTGAAACCAAGAAGCTTCTAAGTGCTTCACGGGCCGAGGTGAAGCAAGTAAAGGCTTTTACCAGAGAAGCGCACGGTAAGTGCATCTGGTATTGTATTAGTTACTTGCGACAAACTCGTTAACCAATGATTGACGCATCATATTCCTTAGCAGCGGAAGTCATTGGTTTGTTGGAGAAGGACTTGAACCAAGCTTGCGAGGACCACCTATATGCTGAATCGCAGAGATAGGCCGACCAACTTGTGCTGTCCCAGTGCAAGGAAGAAGTCAATACATTGAAGGTGAGGAATGATCATCGGGGCCAAAGAAATTGAGCGGCTACAGGACCAAGTGGCTGCGGCTGAGGTGAAAAACCAACAATCTAGTGAAGCTATAATCGGTAAGCACGTCCTTTTGGAACAGGGTTTAATTCCTGAGTAATATAGCTTCGAGCTAACGCATGCGCTAACTAGTGTCAATGACAGGTCAACAAAAATAGGCAACAAACTCTTTGCCCGAGGACGCCCGCATGCCGCTGACTAAAGATCATCAGAGAGCTCGGAAGGCGATGAAGATTGTTTTTAAGGCTTTATGGCCCGAAGAGGAAAATGCGCCCGAAGGCATGGCCGAGCTAGCCGAGCGTCTTGCACCGTATAAAGGCTTGGAAATGTTCGCCTGTCGGGAAGGAGCTAGAGAGGCATCAACAATGGTTAAGACCCATTACACGAAGATAGCTACTGAGAGCTTAGCCGAAGTAGGCCCAGCTGGTCCTGATGGGGAGCAAATTTTGACCTTTATATCATATGCCAATGTAATGTCTGCCGCTCGTTTCTCCCAGCAGGACTGTAGCCTTAAGTACTTGATAGACAACCTGCACAAGTATTAAGATATGTTGTAATAACTTCATGTATCTAAGTACGCTATGTTATTTGTAATGCATCCATTGTTTCAAACTTTGTTGGCCAGCCTTCGGCTTCTCCCTCCTTGGCCAAAGGTCGAGGAGTCCTTCTTACTTCGATCCGAGCAAGCAGACCAGATATTTCGGACAGCAAGGCAATCCGGCTATGTGGCTTGATAAACAGAGTGACACAGAGCTTATGTTATATCATGTCTAAGCGCAAGAAACATCTTCCATGGAAAATAGTTTCGCTATCGGTTCCTTCGTTGGGTGATCGTGTATGATCATAACAACCGACCTGATCAAGGCAGGATATATGCATCCGAGGTGGGCGTGAAGCCCCCAAGTATACGTCCGAGGTGAGCGGTAAGCCCTCGGGTATACGTCTGAGGTTGGCGGTAAGCCCCCGGTTCTATTGTTTACTACTTCTATTGTTGCCGACCAACTGTTTTCTTAAGAATGCTAGCTTTCGGTTTCACCCGTCTAAGATGCCTATCCAGTTAACCTGGTGGCAACAATCGGAGAGGTGCTCCCTTTACCTCCTAGCCGAACAATCGGGAGCGTAGGGGGTAAGCACAGGAGCCAAGCAACCCAGATTGGCAAAAACTTAAGTTAAGTTGATGCGCATGTAAGGCAAAAATCGAGAAGATCACATGAGGAACCGATAAAACCCAGAATATAACTAGCTGTGAAGAGCCTGGAGCATAGTATTTGTCGTACATATAGTATGTGTCCGAAGGAGGCATAACACTTAAGATTTACCGACCATAACTAGCAGAAGGATGTTTTTATCTTAAAAGAAAAAACTAAGAAAGCCTAAAGCTACAAGATGCTAAGCATAAATTGAAGGGGTAGAGTGAGGGTGTCTGTGTTTAACCGTAAAAACGCCGAAGCAGGGCAGCGTTCCATGGGTTCGGCTCCAGTTTGTTATTTGCGGGATCTCGGATATGGTACGCCCCTCCGGTGAGCACTTGGTCGATCATGAATGGTCCGTCCCATCGCGGATGAAGTTTATGATTTTGCTTTTCTGGGTGAAACCTCATGACCAAGTCACCTTTGTTAAATCCCTTCGTCCGGACTTCCCTGCTTTGGTATCGCCGTGCATGTTGCTGATAAAAGGTGGAACGTGCCCAAGCCACGTTCCGTTCCTCCTCCAGTGCATCGAGGTCATCCTGCCGATCCAGCTCGGCTTCCATTTCCTCGTACATGCGCACTCTGGGTGCGTCATGGATGATGTCACAAGGGAACACGACCTCAGCTCCGTACACCATAAAAAAGGGTGTGTAACCTGTGAACCGGTTAGGTGTAGTACGCAAGCCCCATTGTACGGAGTCGATCTCTTCTACCCATTTACAGTCGGACTCCTTCAAGGAACGAACCAAGCGTGGCTTGATGCCGCTTATGATAGAGGCAAAGGTGTCCCATCTTTCAAAGAGATGGTTGCTATCGTTTTTGGTGGAGTAGACTTTGACGATCCGACTACGAACATGCAAGGACGTCGTGCCTTAGCAATCGCTAAACCAACTCCGAGAGGTTATTGACCATGCCGGAGCATGATCAACCTGACCACGAAGGTCTATTTCCTGCACGCAAACGAAAAACAAGCAAGAAATTGAAATTGCAATCTGGATATTGCGAATATAACAGCAAAGCTTTATTGATGAAAGTGGGGTTCTGTGACCTCTTGGTCTGGTCGTGGAACACAAACGAAGGACGCGAAGTTGCAGCTATGGTGAACTTTCAATCTAAACAAAACCCAAGTCTAAACGGCACCCTAATGAATGTATATCTGGGGAAATAGAGGGGGATTTCGTGGCCCCTTGGAGGAGGGGTCCGAATCCAACCCTAACTCAGTTTCCCCACACATACGGACTCTGAAAACAACCTATAATATGGTATTTTGAAACTACATGGGCCTGGCCCAAAAATAAGGTGGCGCAACACCTATAATAGCCAATGGACAAAATTTATAAAGTGGAGTCTTGAATATTTCGTCCAAGCCTTCATGCTCTCATTATGGTGGCTTCAAAGTGCAAAAATCACCACTGGAAGCTCCATTGTTCTTTCCCGCACGCGCACCTTCTTCTCCATGTTTGTTCCCGCTCCATTGGCCATCCTTCTTGTCCATGCTAGGTCCTTCATTCATAAGTAAAATAAAATTATCTAATTTAGGCAGCATCATATGTTCATGAACATTAGAAGGATTTCCAAGAAATGAAAGTACCTGATAATTCAATTGGCGTGCACGAGCTCTAGTAACTGGTCTAGTATGTATAGCAGCAGGGGTTGTGGGTGTAACAATGGTATTGATGCCCTCATCATCCTCCCCTTCTTGAACTGAAGTCGTCCTCGACGGAAGCTCATCTTCCTCACCCAAATAAGGCTTCAAATATGCAATGTTAAATGTGGGACTAACCCCAAAATCTGCAGGCAGCTCAAGTTTATATGCATTATCATTTATTTCTCTAACACCTTAAAAGGACCATCAGCACGTGGCATTAGTTTTGACTTGCGCAAATCAGGAAACCTATCCTTATGCAAATGTAACCAAACAAGATCTCCAGCTGCAAAAACAACATGTTTTCTACCCTGATCTCCAACAAGATTATATTTAGCATTCATATACTCAATGTTTTTCTTTGTTAACTCATGCATCTTTAATATCAACTAGTAAAGTGGCCTGCTCGATGTGTGGGCTAGATTTTTATAAAGCTTTATCAGGAGAACACATTATTTGATTGATCTAAAAAATCGAATGGAATGTGAGCACATTTACAAATCACAACTATGGGCATTTTGTAAACATAGTTTTGTCTTAGGTATATTTTTGTTTCTCATTGATATATAAATATATATAACCATGTACTTGCTTGTTATGGACACTATGCTAACTTTTCTCAATTATTCCTAGGGCGCAATTTATATATGTATCATTTTCCATATGTATATTTGCTAATGATGTATAAGATTGACATATTAACCTGTTAGTGTAGGTGTGTGTACTTGTGATATTCGTAAATTCTTTCTCGCCTTCTCTTTTTAATTGACAATGAACGTATTTCCATTTTTTTGAATTTGATATACTCCCTAGGTCCCAAAATAAATGTCTCAATTTTAGTACAACATATATATACTAAAATGATTCATGGTGGCACTTTCTTGTTTGATAGACATTTGATTGAGTTAAGTTAAACACGTACTACACCGGATGTAGTACCACTGTTTGCTAATATTTTCACCTAAGCAAAGTTCCATGTAACAACTATCTAGACTATCAACATGGAGTGGTTACACGTACAAAAAAACCGTAGTGTGGATACAGGTTCCCAGCAACGTGAACTTTCGTTTTCTCCTTTCTCGAGTCTTCTTGTCTTCTCCCTTTCCAAAAAAAAGTCCTCTTGAAGTTGGAACTCTATGGAAGAAAAAGTCTCCTTGTCGTCTCGGGAGCTCCTGGCCATGGAAAAGGATGAGCCAGCCTGGGTCCACCGCATCTAAGGATAACCTCGAGGCTCCCCTCGGTCTCCTCTCGCACTTCGTGGTCCTCACTCACACACCTCGTGGCTGGGACTGCGCATAGTTTGGCGGCCCGCGTGCCTCATCGATCTCCCGGGCCGTCAACGGGTAGCAGGCCCCTGATATCAGCTGAGTGAGGAGGATGCGAGCTCGTCGAACTCGACGGCGCCGTTGCCGTCGTCTTCCATTGATGCGATGAAGGAGTGGATCTAGCCCCCCTTAGCTCCCGCAGATTGTGGTTGTGGCGATCTTGGGGGTGTTATCCGTCCCCGAGCGCCGGGCCGGAGGCGTCTTTGCTATCCCCAAGCGAGCACGCATCGTTGTCATCCTCGACAGCCGCAACCCAGCTTCAGCATCGCATTGTTCCACCTGCAGGCCCCCACTCTGTCTTTTCCTTTTTCTATCTTTGTACGACCGAACCAATATACTTTAAGGTACTGCCTCTGTACACTTTTATAAGACGTTTTAGATCACTAAATTAGTAGTAAGTCTGGACGGCCAACGCAGCTTATGGCAAATTGCTAATTAGTTTATGCCCCCTCTACTTTTTTCGGGGCTTGAGACCGGAATCGCAGTTTTAGACCCCCCCACCCCATATATTCAACAAATTAAAGTAGTAATTAGTGCATTTGTGATTAGTTATAGTTTTAATATTTCCCAAAGACAAATTAATTTTAATAACTGAGTAGTAAAATTAGGTTTGATTGCATTCTACATATGAAATATAACGATGATCTGATGCTCTCAACATTGGGTTGACTATATAATAAGCTTCAAGTATCAGATGATATAGAATGTCGATCAATGTTTGTAGTGAACTATTTCCATCAATTGTTGATGCATCTTTCCAGTACTTATGCGGAGTAGTTGACCATCTCGGTCCTGTCATATCCTGTTATCATAAGTTATTATTTTGAAGGTAGTCTGCAGTGTACCTTTTTTTCATGTACTTATGATTATGTATAATGTATAAAAGGCAGTATCATCCATCTAGTTCACTGTGATTGAGATGGCCTATACCCGGGCGAAAGTTCAAGCCAACATCCATCTACTTCATTTGTATGCAAGTAGCGGCGCATGCTCTTTTAAATAAATCTTTGTTTCTGTCTGACCAATTTCTTTGGTTTGTACTAATAAGTGTACTGTATACATGCACTTGGCCTAAGTGCATGGACTACTCTTATGTAGTAAATTCCCAAACAGACAGTGGATAATGGTACATTAGAGTATAAAATTGATAACGTATAATTAGTTGAGTGAAATCGGTTCTGGCTCACCATATTTGATGTTGTGAAGCAGAATATGTGTAAAGCACTACCAATTTTTTCTATCCTAGCTATTTAGTCCTGCTGTACAATGGAGATTCCAACAGTCATACAGTCCATGGATGCTGCTAGTCTGTAGGTTCATAGCATAACCCCCCTTAAAAATTAGTTCTTTTGTTTATTAGCAACTTCATTACTTTCTGTATTATAGTTTGAGCACCTCTTTAGATCACGAATTCTTTGATCTCATTTATTTGCTGTTTCTACCAAGTGTTTGTCCTCATGTTTGTAATCATCATTGAATATGAAGAGCTAAAAAGTGAAAATCCGAGTTGGAGAGGTGCAGGTCTATCATAAGAATGTGTTCATTTTCGGGAATGATTATGCGGATCAGACATGCTATGGATGTGCATCTTCAATCGAGTACGCGTCCTTTTCACATCTATTGTTCTTATAAACAAAAGCCTCTTTTTTTTTAATTCTTCGAGACTAAATTAAATCTAAGTACATATGAGAACGGAAGAAGTAATATCAATAGAATTTGCATAATTAAATATTAAGATGAGCAACATATGAAAAATAAATCAATGGTGAGAACTCTGAACTTCTTCTTTGATAATTTTGTGGGACAATGATGATCGTTTGTTTGCGCAAAACCTCCATTAACCATACTTGCAAAAAAAGTTGCCCATAGAGTGTTCCCTATCTTCTCACAACTAAAAGAATTTAACCATGTAAAAGTAATGTAAAAAGTTATATACATAACTTTAAAATTGCTTACATGATTTAAATAACTTGCCCTAGCAAAAGACATAAATCTCGTTGATGTTTGAAGTTTGCTGTCATGGTGAAGACGATTAAGCCGGGCTGGTGGTCAGCTGAGTGGACACAGGTCTTAGAATAACAGAGGGTAATAGTTTGATCCTCCAAATTTTCAGAACCCGCCTGGTCCAAAACTTCAGTTGTAGTGAAATTCTCTCGAATTTATAGAGGAAAAAACTAAAGGACTTGTTTGTCAAGTCTTTCAGGGAGGTGCCGTTAGTAGGAGAGGGGTTTCAGAGTTTGTCGGCGTCCTGGGAACGGGGGGGGGGGGGGGGGGGGGGTACCCAGACTTGCCTGCGTGCGGCCCAGGGCGTGGCCCGCTTCGACGGTCCATACGGCTCGGCGAGGCTTCACTCAAGACAAGGCCCTCGCGAGAGTCTCACCCTCGCGAGGAGGACAACGCCAAGGCTCCCGGAAGGAGGAGGCCTCCCCAGGCCCCCTCCTGAGTGGCGGAGATCTCTATGCAATACTCGGCCTCGGGAGGTCAAGGATGACGCAAGCCGGGCCATGCGGGCTCCAACGCACGCAGAGGAGACAGTTTCCCCTTTCGTACAAAGGAAGCAGGGGTGTACGCGGGTTCCCAGGGCGTCCCACCAAAGGTTTCCATTCCGGTGCAACAAGACCGGACCAGCGGGCTCAGCAAGACGGATGTCACCAGCGAGCCCACCATCGCGTCACTGCCAGCTACTTTGCAGGCGAAGACCACCTTTCGTCAGGATAAGGTGTACTCCTTGTCCCCCTTCGAATTTGGCCGTTGTGGGATCCCTTCCCGCTATTGCGATAAGGGAAGAGGACCCGGGCCACTATAAATAGAGGCTAGGCTGCTCCGTAGAGGGGGAGATCCAACACCACCCGAGCACCCTCGCGAGGTGACTCACCACTGTACTAGTTCATCCACAAACCTCCTCGTGAGGCAATCCACCAAAAGGCAGGAGTAGGGTTTTACGCTTCGCAGCGGCCCGAACCTGGGTAAATCCTCGTGTGCTAATCTTCTTCCCCGTGTTGAATGAGTTCGTCGGGCCAGGCCGCGAAGTTGTGAGCTTGAGGTCGAAGCTGGTGGGGATCTTCACACACGTCCCTGGGTTCAAATCTCTTTGAGTTTTGCGGAGCCCGAAATCCGACATTTGGCGCGCCAGGTAGGGGGCGTGTTGAAGTCTTTCTCAAGCTTCGCTTCTTCTCCGCTCCACCGCTCCGATGGCTGACGCTCGCCGAGCCCGCGAGGAGCGCCGGGCTGCTCGTGTCGCCCAGACAGCGTCGGTGGGCCGCACCGCCGCGCGTCGATCCGCCTCTCCTGTGGCCGACGCCGCCACGGGCCCAGATGCCCACGAGCAGCAGGACTCGTCACAGCCGGTCACCGTGCGGCGCGACGGCCGCACCGCCACTCCATCGATCGTTCCAGCTACTGGGTCGTCCTCCCACACTCGCCCCGGGTCGGCGCGCGGGTCGGGCGCACTCCTCATGGCGCGCGAGCTGCTGCGTTACCGCCCTGCCCCCAACCGCTACGACGACTGGCTCGGGCGCATCGCAGAACTCGTCAGCGCCGCCGGCGACGCCTCAGTGCTCTCCTACTCGTTCCGGCCCCAGCCCTCTCTGGCAGGCGACATGGCCCATGATGCACCGCCCCCTCCTCCCCGGCGCGACGTCGACCCCGAGCCCAGGCGTGAAGCACAACCGCGCGACCAGCCGCGGGCCCCCGGCGAGGGTGAGAGATGAAGTAAGCTGCCAGGTGGTGCCCAGGCCGCGCGCTGACGCGCGCTCTCCCTGCGCCGCTGCACCAGCGTCGCGACCGGGCGCCCCTGGAGGCAGCTACGCAGGAGCACCAAGACTGGGCCCCTCCCGTGTGCGTGGCACCCGCGGGTCCAGTGGGTTGCCGCGCCATCGCCCCGGAGCTGCATCCGGCCGTGTGGCCCTGCAAGTTCAAGCCCGACCTGCCTCCTCGCTACGACAGCACCCCAGATCCCGCCGAGTTCCTACAGCTCTACTCGCTGAGCATCCAGGCGGCCGGTGGAGACGACAAGGTCATGGCTAGCTGGTTCCCTATGGCCCTCAAGGGTGGTGCTCTCTCCTGGCTCCTCAACCTCCCGGAGGGGTCAACCACCTCCTGGGACGACCTGCGCGAGCGTTTCGTCGCCAACTTCCAAGGCACACGCGACCGCGCCCTCGCTGTGACTGACCTGCGTCGCGTGAAGCAACAGCCGGGCGAGACCTTGCACAAGTAAATACAGCGTTTCACGACTGTCCGCCTCAAGACCCCGAGGGCGTCAGACGAGGCCATCATTTCGGCATTCACCGACGGCGTCAGGGACCTCAGGATGAGGGAGGAGCAAGCCATCAACGACGACCTATGCTCAGCTCTGGAAATGTTCAACCTGGCGAACAAGTGCGCAAAGGCCGAAGAGGGTCGCCTCTCACTCCTCGAGCTTCCGGAGGCGGACCCCGAAGACAAGAAGACCAAGACCAAGGAGACGAAGCGCAAGGACCCCGCGGTGCTGGCGGCGGAACCTGAGGCAAAGCGCAGTCGAGACGAGGAACCCCTCGCGGGAGGGCGACCATTCTGCATCTTCCATGGCACCAATAGCCACAACACCATCGACTGTCAGGAGCTCAGGTCGGTCTGTGACGAGCACTTCGGTCGCCGCCCTGGGCGTGCGATCGTGGCTATGGTCGTGGTGGAGGCCGCTGGGACAGTCGAGACCCGCGTCAGGAGTGGCGTGACCGGCCTTGGGAGGACCGCTAGTGCGATCAGGCTCGGGAGGACCGCTGGCGCGACGACCCTCGGGAGGGGTCACGTCGCGATCAGCCTCGTGAGGCCTGCCTTCCCCCGCTGTTGCCGCCACCCAGGAGGAAGGAAGAAGACAGGCAGAACGACGGGGCTGGGGGCTTCTAGAAGGCCAGGGCAATAGCTTGCATCCTGGGCCGCGCTCCGGCCCCAGCGTCTAACCGCATCATCAAGCAGTTCTCGCGGAAGGTGAACGCGGCTCTCCCGAAGCTTGAGGGAGGTGGTCCCAGTGCGCCATCACCTTTGACTCCAAGGATCAACTCAGGTGTTCGGCCATGGCAGGCGCGGTCCCCATGCTGTGCACGCCGACCATCAGCAATGTCCTCGTCATCAAGACCCTCATCGACGGTGGCGCGGGGCTCAATGTCCTCTCCATTGAGACATTCGAGACGCTCCGAGAGCCATACGACCAGCTCATGCCAACCAAACCCTTCTCGGGAGTCACTGACGGCTGCACTGTCCCTATCGAGCAGGTGCGCCTGCCGGTAACAACTACCACACCGAGCTCATCGTCTTCGACGTCGCTCACATCCACCTCCCGTACAACGCGATTCTCGGGTACCCCGCCCTTGCCAAGTTCATGGCGGTGACTCACCATGGCTACAACGTCCTCAAGATGCCGGGGAGTGGTGGCGTCATCACCATCGCCTGCGATGAGAAGGACGCCGTCTGCTCCCTCGAGCGCGCTTACCGTGCTGCAGTGGCCGAGCACTCAGACGACGAAGGAGACGTCCTGCCTCGCGAGGATGTCCCCAGGAAGAAGAAGCAGCTCCTCTCCAAGGGGCGCCAGGGAGCTGAAACCTCCAAGGACGGCGCCTCTGGCTCCGCTCCCGGAGCCAAGGCCCCTTCCTCCCTCGCATAGGAAGGCGTGCTCGGCGCTTCCCTTGGGTCGGGCTCGGGGGCTTCCACCTGGAAGGCTACCGACCTGAACAGTGAGACGAGGGAGGTGCACGGGCACAACCTGGAGGCGTGTTTCGGCATGCGACCACCCAAGCAAGGAGCACGGCGCGAGGCGCCAAGTTCGCGGGAGTTCATCACCAGTGCAATCGAGGAGCTTCAGGAAGCACAGGCCATGCGAGGCGGACGCCGCCCTGCATCACCAAGCATGGCCGCCGCCGTCGGCTCGGGCGGCACGTCGCGCGTCTGCGTCGACATACCAAGCATCAATAGGGCCGCATCCCAGGACACCTTCTGGTCGTCGCACGTCGGTCGCGGCGGGGTCTACCCATGCAACTACATCCGCATGCCTTTTGGTCTGATGAACGCGGGCGCCACGTATCAGTGCCTTGCCCAGGCCATGCTCGCGCTCTACGGGGTCAGGCGCCGCTAGGTGCTGGAGGAGGTGCCAGGCCCGAGCGAGGGCCCCGAGCCTCGGGAGGCGTCGGGCTCATGAAGGCTAGGCTCACGGAGACGCAATGTCAAGCTCCGACGATTACCTCGACGCTTCATCGGTACTGCCGCCAGGTGACTCTTTGTTCGTACCAGGTAACTTTTTGGTTTGCTCAGTTTGAGGGCGCCCATCTGGCTGCATTATCCTCAGGTGGTTAGGGCCCGTCCCCGCAGCCGCGTTGTTTACGCATGTATCAGAACCTTTTATGCATTTGATCAATTTCCTAAGTATTCCAACCTGCATAATCGGTGCTTCGCCACCATGAATGTCGTCACGCCCTAATGATCCTGCCTTCGACCGCCTCGTGATTAAGGGCTGGCACGACGTCTGTGCTCGGGTCCGTCCCTGCAGCGTTGACAAATCCAAGTGGTCGAGCTCTGTTTCGCGGGCCAGTCCCGTGCACGTCACCTCCCGTGGCCCTTGGTGCTGCGTCCTCGCATGAGCTAATCGGAAGTGGGTG
This sequence comes from Elymus sibiricus, assembly GCA_039707655.1. NCBI lineage: Eukaryota > Viridiplantae > Streptophyta > Magnoliopsida > Poales > Poaceae > Elymus > Elymus sibiricus. Next base: position 200,247,207 of record CM077667.1, read on the forward strand.
AGTTAGGGCGCGCGGCACGGTTCCTGCAACCATAGTCGGCCTTTCGCCGCCGTGGGAGCCGCGCGCCGGGTGTTTTCTCCTCGGAGTTGTCGCATGAGAAGACTGGGCACAACGTCTGTGCTCCGGTCCGTCCCTGCATCGTCGATAAATTCATTGGCTGAGCTCTGTCTGGCGGGCCGGCCCCGTTCACGTCATCTCCTGGGGTCATTGGTGTTCGGTCTTCTCATGCGATGGCCCTTGGAAATCCATTCGGCGCAGGTTTCTCCAAAATATACAGGACTTGCAATGGTGCCCTCTACCGGAAGACTCAGGCGCAACCCGCCTTTGAGGTAAGGCCTCGTGAGACCCGTGCTGGCTCACGAGTGCCCAGATACACCTCCCAGTTCTACCGTGCAAGCCACGCGTACGAACTTAATGGGCTGTACACGCCCGGGGGGCTCAGGAGCCGGTCCCCCCCATTCCCACGCCCAAGTGGAAGCCCCATGCTCCGCGATGGCGGACAACACTTGTCGGCGTTCTGGGAACGGGGGTACCCAGACCTACCTGCCTGCGGCCCAGGGCATGGCCCACTTCATCAACCAAACACAGCCAGGCGCGGCCCCACTCAAGACAAGGCCCTCGCGAGAGCCCGAGGCTCGCGAGGAGGAGCAGCGTCAAGACCGGCAAGGGATGGGCCTCCCCAGGCCCCCTCCGGAGCGGCGGAGATCTCAATGCAAGGCCCGGCCTCAGGAGTCAAAGATGACGCAAGGAAGGACAGGCGGGCGCCAGCGCGCCAGACGGCGCAGTTTCCCCCTTTAGTGCAAAGGGAGCAAGGGCGTACGCGGGCTCCCAAAGCACCCCACAAAGGTTTCCATTCCGGTGCAACAAGACCGCAACCACCAGCCCCGCAGGGCGGATGTCATCGCCGAGCCCACCTCTGCGCCATCGACAGCTGCTTTGCAGGCGAAGACCGCCTTTGGGCAGAGCGGGCACGTACTCCTGTCCCCCTTCAAAATTGGCCGTTGTGGGATCCCTTCCCGCCATTGCGATAAGGGAAGAGGACCCGAGCCACCGCTATATATAGAGGGTAGGCTGCACCGTAGAGCAGGATCCGAATCCATTCCACCACTCACCCATCACCAAGCCAACAGAGGGCCACGAACACCTCAGGAGCGCCCTCATGAGGCCCTGAAACACTGTACTAGTTCATCCACCCCACCTCCTCGAGAGGCAATCCACCAAAGCAGGAGTAGGGTATTACGCCTCGCAGCGGCCTGAACCTGGGTAAACTATCGTGTTCATCTTCTTCCTCGTCATCGTGCGAGTTCATTGCTGTGTTCATCGAGTAGCGAGCTAGGTTGGGCGGAGCTGCGGGGGATCTTCGCACACGCCCCTGTGTTCGAATCTTAAGGGTTTTGCGGAGCCCGAAATCTGACATTTGGCGCGCCAGGTAGGGGGCGTGTCGGAGTCTTCCTCAAGCCAAGATCTTCTCCCACCTCGCCGTTTTGATGTCTGACGCTCGCCGAGCCCGCGCTGAGCGCCGAGCCACCCGCGTCGCCCAGACAGCACCTGTGGGCCGCGCCGGCGCACGCAGGTCACCCTCGCTTGTGGCAAACGCCGCCACGGGCCCTGACGCCCACGAGCAACAAGACTCCTCCCAGCCGGTCACCGCGCGGCGCGATAGTCAAACCGCCACTCCATTGATTGTCCCAGCTTCCGGGTCGTCCTCCCACGCTCGGCCCGGGCCGGTGCGCGGCCAGGGCGCACTCGCCATGGCCAACGAGCTGCTCCGCTACCGCCCCGCCCCCGACCGCTACGACGACTGGCTTCGGCGCATCGCAGAGCTCGTCGGTGCTGCCGGCGACGCTTCAGCACTCTCCTACTCGCTTCGACCCCAACCATCCTTGGCGGACGACGTGGCACAGGATGCGCCGCCACCTCCTCCACAACGTGACGTCGACCCTGAGCCCAGGCGAGAAGCGCGCCCCCGTGACCGGCCTCGCGAACCGCGGGTGAAGGCGGGAGATGAAGTAAGCTCCCAGGTGGTTCCCCGACCGCGCGTTGACGCACGTGCGCTCCCCGCACTGCCGACCCAACGCCGCGACCGGGCACCACTCGAGGTGGCCCCGCAGGAGCGCCAAGACCGGGTCCCTCCCGCGCACGCAGCGCCCGTCGAACCGGTGGGGTGCCTCGCCATCGCCCCGGAGCTCTACCCAACCACGTGGCCTTGCTAGTTCAAGCCTGACTTGCCCCCGCGCTACGACGGCACCCTAGATCCAGCCGAGTTCCTACAGCTCTACTCCCTGAGCATCCGGGCGGCTGGAGGAGACGACAAGGTCATGGCGTGCTGGTTCCCCATGGCGCTCAAGGGCGGCGCGCTCTCCTGGCTCTTCAACCTCCCGGAGGCGTGCATCACCTCCTGGGATGGCCTGCGCAAACGCTTCATCGCTAACTTCCAAGGCACCCGCGACCGCGCGCCCACCGTGAATGACCTGCGGCGTATCAAGCAGCAGGATGGGGAGACCCTGCACAAGCTCATACAACGCTTCACGACTACGCGCCTCAAGATCCCGAGGGCGTCAGATGAGGCTATCATCTCAGCATTCAGCGACGGCGTCACGAACCTCAAGATGAAGGTGGAGCTCGCCATGAACGACGAACTGTGCTCTGCCTTGGAGATGTTCAATCTGGCGAACAGGTGCGCCAAGGCTGAGGAGGGCCGCCTGTCGCTCCGCGGGCCTCCAGCGGCAGAGCCAGAAGAAAAGAAGAACAAGGCAAAGGAGGCGAAGCGCAAGGCCCCAGCGGTGCTTGCGGCCGAACCTGAGGCGAAGCGCAGCCGGGGTGAGGAACACCCCCCCAGGGGGAAAACCGACCTGCATCTTCCATGGCACCAACAACCACGACACCGCCGACTGCCAGGAACTCAGGCTGATCCACGCCGAGCACTTCGGCAGGCGCCCCGGACGCGCTGACCGAGGCTTCGGACGCGGCGAAGGCCGCTGGGACAACCGGGAACCGCGTCAAGGGTGGCGCGATCAGCCCCAGGAGGACCGCTGGCGCGATCAGGCTCGGGACGACCGCTGGTGCGATCACCCTCGTGAGGATCGCTGGCGCGACGACCCTCCGGAGGGGTCATACCGCGGCCAGCCTCGTGAGGCCGGTCTACCCCCACTACCTCCGCCACCCAAAAGGAAGGAAGAGGACAGGCAGGACGATGGGGCTGGGGGCTTCCAGGAAGTCAGGGTGGTAGCCTGTATCCTGGGCGGCGCCCAGGCCCCTGCATCGAACCGTGCCTTTAAGCAGTTCACGCGGGAGGTGAACGCGGCTCTCCCAAAGCCCGCAGCGATGCGTCCCCTCAAGTGGTCCCAGACTGCCATCACCTTCGACTCTAGGGACCAGCTCAGGTGCTCGGCCATGGCCGGCAAGCTCCCCATGCTGTGCACTCCAACCATCAGCAACGTCCTCGTCACCAAGACCCTCATCGACAGTGGAGCAGGGCTCAATGTCCTCTCCATTGAGACCTTCGAGATGCTCCAGGTACCGTACGAACAGCTCATGCCGAACAAGCCCTTCTCGGGAGTCACCGACGGATCCACCGTCCCCATCGGGCAAGTGCGTCTGCCTGTCACCTTCGGCGGGCACGAGAACTACCACACCGAGATCATCGTCTTCGACGTCGCGCACATCCACCTCCCGTACAACGCGATCCTCGGGTACCCGGCCCTCGCCAAGTTCATGGCGGCGACTCACCACGGCTACAACGTTCTCAAGATGCCAGGGAGTGGCGGCGTCATCACCGTTGCTTGCGATGAGAAGGATGATGTCTGCACCCTCGAGCATGCTTACCGCGCCGTGGCGGCCGAGCGCTCGGACGACGAGGAGGACGCCCTGCCTCGTGAGGACCTGCGCAAGAAGAAGAAGCAGCTCCTTCCCGCGGGGCGTCCTGGGACCTCGAGCTCTGCGCCCAGGGACGGGGCCCCACCTCCTATCGCATAGGAAGGCGTGCTCGGCGCCCCTCTTGGGTCGGGCCCGGGGGCTCCCATCCGGGGAGTTTCCGGCTTGGCCAGTGAGACAAGGGAGGCGCTCGGGCACAACCTGAAGGCGCGTTCTGATGCACGTCAGCTCGAGCTGGGAGCACGGCGCGTGGCGCCGAGCTCGCAAGAGTCCGTCATCAGAGCGATCGAGGAGCTTCGAGAAGCGCAGGCCATGCAAGGCGGTGACTGCCCTGCACCATCAATCGCAGCCGCCGTCATCGGCACGGTCGACCAACCGCGCGTCTGCGTCAACACGCTTGCGATCAACGGGGCCGCGTCCCAGGGCCCCTTCTGGCCAGCGTGTGCCGATCATGGATGGGTCTGCCCGAACGCCTACGTCCGCATGCCCTTCGGACTGGCAAACGCAGGCGTCACCTTCCAGCGCCTTTACCGAGCCATGCTCATGCCTTGCCTGGCGAGGCGCGGCGAGGAGTTGGAGGAGATGCTCGGACCAAGCGAAGGTCCCGAGCCTCGGGAGATGACGAACCCATGAGGGTCGCGCTCATGAAGGTGTAGGATCGGGCTATGACGGCAGCTTCGGCTCTTCAGCGGCATGGTCGCAAGGAGACTTTTTGTTGGCTGTTGCCAGGTAATTTTTTGGTTCGCTCCGTTTGAGGGCGCCCACCGGGCCGCATTATCCTCAGGCGATCAGGGCACGCCCCTGCAGTCGCCCCGTTTATGCAAATTTCAGTAGTTTCTCGTGCATCTGATCTGTTCCCTAACGTTTTACCTTGCATGCATGGCTCCTTGCCGGTGTGAATGCCGCCGCATCACACCTTCTGAGTTGGTGATTCGCAAGGGGCCGTGCGCTATGGTCCCTCCCGGGGCACCTCGGAACTGGGATGCAAAGCCCTGTCGCCTCAGGGACTTGCATCTTTGGGCGGTCGACTCCCGCTCGGGGGCTCCGGCCGCAGCACGGCGCCTCAGCATGGAGTCTCGGGAGGCCCCACGGCCTCCTGAGGCAGTAGCCGGCAGGATGGAGTGGGGGTTGCTCGAGCGTCAAAGGGGGCTCCTGAGCATCGCGCCTCAGGAGCCTTACCGGTCATATAGCCACTCGCCCCTTGGTGTCGTCCTTGGTGATCCGGTCGGCATCAAGGGTTTCGGGGCCTCGCCCCGTAGTTGCGTCCTTGGTGATCCGGTCGTACACTACGGCGGTAAGGAAATGTGCGGGACTGGGACCTGCCGACGTAGAGCCGCTTGAGCGTTAAAGGGGGCTCCTCAGGAGCCTTACTGGTCATAAAGCCACTCGCCCCTTGATGTCGTCCTTGGTGATCCGGTCGGCGTCAAGGGTGTCGGGGCCTGACCTCGTAGTTGCGTCCTTGGTGGTCCGGTCGTACACTATGAGGTCGGGAAATGTGCGGGACCGGGACCTGCAGACGTAGAGCGCCAAAAGGACCCCCGGCCTGCCTCACTCGTGAAGAAGAAGAAGCCTGCTGGGTCACAGAGGGCCCCATCTACGAGAAGACTCAGGCGCAAACCGCCTTTGAGGTAGGGACCTCGCGAGGCCAAAGCGCCCTCGCGAGCTCCCAGATACACCTCCCAGTTCTGCCGTGCCAGCCACGCGTACGAACTCTATGGGCTATACACGCCCGGGCCCCCCCGAGGACGCGGAGGGGTCCCTTCCCACGCAATGTGGCAGCCACAGCCCAGCGCTGGCGGAGAAGTCAACACGGTCCACCAATGACTATGCCCACGCAATGTGGAAGCCACAGCCCCGTGCTGGCGGTCAACACGGTCCACCAATGACTATGCCCACGCAATGTGGAAGCCACAACCCCGTGCTGGCGGTCAACACGGTCCTCCAATGACTATGCCCACGCAATGTAGAAGCCACAACCCCGTGCTGGCGGTCAACACGGTCCTCCAATGACTATGCCCACGCAATGTGGAAGCCCCACGCCCCGTGCGGGGGGATAAACAACTGAGGGCGCCCCAGCGGCTGCATCCAACCTCAGGAAGGTCCCTAGTGGCCCCCTTCTCGCTGCGTTCCCCAGGGATGTACGCGTGAGGGGGCTGCACGGGGGCTACTACCCGGCCAAGCCTGGTACACGCCACCTTCCCAGGTCTGCCAAACCTAGTCTTCACGCGCCCATCTCCGGAAAAACTGGCGAGGAAGGTATGGTAGCCGCTCGTACGTCAAGGGGGACTCCTGAGCATCGCGACTCAGGAGCCTCACTGGACCCGTAGCCCCTCACCCCTTGGACCGTCCTTGGTGATCCGGTCGGCCCAACGGCGGTTGAGGTATGCGCGGGCCGGGCCCTGCCGACGCAGAGCTCGAAGCGCTCAAAAAACCGCTCGAAAACCCTTAAGGAGGACGCTGGAGCTTGTACGTCAAGGGGGACTCCTGAGCATCGCGACTCAGGAGCCTCACTGGACCCGTAGCCCCTCACCCCTTGGACCGTCCTTGGTGATCCGGTCGGCCCAACGGCGGTTGAGGTATGCGCGGGCTGGGCCCTGCCGACGCAGAGCGCTAAGGTGTTCGAAATTCTCAAGTTAGCACAATCTTCACCATGTTCCCTTCATGAGGGCCGCTCGTACGTTAAGGGGGACTCATGAGCATCGCGACTCAGGAGCCTCACTGGACCCGTAGCCCCTCACCCCTTGGACCGTCCTTGGTGATCCGGTCGGCCGAATGGCGGATGAGGTATGCGCGGGCCGGGCCCTGCCGACGCAGAGCATCACAGCAAGCAAGAAGGAAACAAGGCGAAGAGAGCAATCACATAGTTCAACAGTTATTACAAGCATTAAAAGTTTTCGCGAACACAAACAAGTTTAACGCCTCCATGAGGCACGATGGACATTGCAGGAAAGGAGCAGGGGAGAGGAATCAGGAGGAACCGCCGCCACCACTCGTCCCGCCCTCAGGGAACTCGTCGTCGACATCGCTGGCGCCGTCTTCTTCGCCGCCAGCCCCAGCAGCACCAGGAGGCAGAGAAACCGTGACGCGGGAGAACCTCTTCACCAGCGCCCCCACGGCGCCCTTCACCACCACTGCAGCGCTGGTGCGAACCTCGGGGGCGACCGGGCGGACCACGGAGTCGAAGTCGAACCCCGGCTCGCCAAGATGAAGATGGCTGAAGACTCGCGTCGCAGCCTCGGAAAAGAGGTCGCGGCACTCGCTCTCCAAGACCCCCTCCACCTTGACAACGGCGCCCTCCAGCGCCTCGACGAGCTTCGAAGCGAGCACCGCGAAGCCGCTCTCTGCAGCCGCCAGGGGCTCGGCGAACCCCTCCCGGCAAAGGGCATGGAGCGCCCGGCGAAGTTTGAGCTCGACGGTGGGAAAGGCGCTCAGCTCCGCGGCCTTTTTCTCCTCGGCCACGGCAAGAGTTTCCTCCCTGGCGTCGAGCAGGGCCTTCTTCGAAGCAACTTCCTTCTCGTGCACGTCCAGGCGCACCCGCTCCGCGTCCTGGCGGGTCGCCACCTGGGACAGCTCGGAGTCCCGAGCGGCAAGCTTGGCCTCGCGGGCCTCGAGGTCTTCCTCCCGCTGACGCAGCTGCTCCGCAAGCTTGGCCTTCTCCTCATGGAGGGCCTTCAGACGGGCTTCCACCTCTTCGCAACGCCTGGCAGCAGACGCCGCTTCAAGCAGCGCCTCCTCGCGCGCTGTCCGGGCAGACGCGGCTTCTTCCTCACTCCTCGCCGCGGCAGCCTCGGCCTGACCCCAAATCGCCACGACAGAGGCGTCGGCCTGGAGCCACCCTAAGAGAAGCTCTAGGCGCCCACTCGCGAGGCGATCGTCGATACTCCCGAGGGCGCCGCGAACCTGACCCAGAACAGCGAAGGCCCCGTCCAGGACGTCGAGACCGCGCGGCGAAGGCATCAAGGTCCCCTCCGGAGGAGTCCCCTGTGCGGTTGCGGGAGGCGTCCCCGGGGAGGCAGCAGCACGAGGAGCAGGAGGCTCCGAAGGCCGCTCGGCGACCACGGACACAGACGAATCGATGGGCGGCTGGCCCTCCAGACAGCGGCGTCACCGCGCCCTCGAGGGCAGGAGCAGCCACGCCTGCAGGCATTGGGGGCTTAGGGGGCTCCGCGGCGATGACCAGGGAGGCTGCCTCGCGAGCCCCCTCGCCTTCGGCAACAGGCGACGGCATGACGGCAGGAGCGAGCGGCGCGTCGGAGGTCGCCTTCGGCTTGACGCCCGCCTTCTTCTTCCTAATCTTCGGCGCGGCGGCGTCCCTGATCACCAAGCAAGGAAGGTCATCAGTACACAAGCCATCGACGGGCGAGCGAGCAGAGTCGGGTCACTTACTCCTCAACGTCGACCCACTTCCTCTTCCTCTCCGCTCCGGCAATGACGGGGGCGCCCGAGCTTCCCACGGAGAGGGGACCACCACGCGGGGGAGCAGAGGCGCTGTCCGCAGGGGCGGCCGCCGAAGGGACCGCCATGGCCCCTGCCTCGCCCACCTTGCCTGCGAGTTGCGATTCGGGCGGGGGCGAGGCTGGCGCTTCAACCGCCTTGCCGGCAGAGGCAGGGCGCACCGGAGGAGACTCCGCTCCGCGCTTCCTGGGAGTCGACGCGCAGGCGGACCGCGTGGCACGAGGGGCCGGCCCTAGCCCCCTAGGGGCCTTGGCGGCGCGCGAGGAGCCCGCAGCAGAAACTTCACCAACATCGTCGTCGTCCTCAAGCTCGCGCAGAAGGGTGCCCTGTGACGGGGGAGACGCCCTTGCCGGGCCGTCGTCGGCGGTCTTTTCTGAATCCTTCCCGCCCATGGTGTCACCGGAGGACACCATCACCGGGGAACCGGGGCCCTTAGCTGGGAAAAGCCCCAGTTCGTTGAAGACAGGCATCGCGGAAACCAGATCGGCCCCGTCGTCGCGGCGGTACAGCGGGGCGTGGGCCTCAGGGAGACCACCAGGGTCGCCGTTGAGCAGGCACTACTAGGAAAAAGGCTACTAGCAGCGCGGGTACCCGCGCTACTAGTATCGCGCTACAGCTAAAAGTTAGTAGTAGCGTGGGTGAAACCCGCGCTACTACTAACTTTGTTAGTAGTAGCGTGTTCCACCCACGCTACTGCTATAACGTACACGCGCTACTACTAATGAAATAGTAGTAGCGTGGGTAAGCTACCAACGCTACTAGTATCCTATATACTAGTAGCGCCTAGTTCCCTCCCCACGCTACTACTAACTTATTAGGAATTAAAAAAAAATAAAATGAACCAATTCCATTTTATGTTTACATTTCCAACAACTAGAACAAACAAAGATTTGTAATAAACCAGTACACATCATTACAAATACAAGATTTATAATAAACCAGCATTAGAGCACATCCAGTAAGAGCATACATAATTGACATGGCTTTTCATGCCTTCAATTAAAACACCTACACTTCTTGCCAAGTCACTTATTTCCAGCTAGTGCAAACAAATTTATAAGCAAACCAAAATGCATAAAAACACCAAACGGTGGCATCCTATCTCTACAAATGATCTGCTCCCTCTGCATCCTTGCATGCGTCTTCATGATAAGCAAATCCCCAGGAAAAAAGTCAACTTAGCATCTAGATTTTATCCATTGCCCTGGCCATGTTACGGAAGCACTAAATTTAGAACATTTCTACTGTAAGTACATGAGGCATCAGGACAGAAAACAAAAGATGAGAAATATCATATGAGCAGAATAAAAAGGAGTTTGGACCATAGCATGGATAACAATAAAATATAGTGCTCTAACAAAAGCAGGAGTGCAACACGTTGCCCTGTCCCCCTTTCAAATATAAACACACTAAAAAAGGCAATAAGACTCAACTATTCGATGCCCACTTCAAACAATAACAGGATTATGTAAAACATGCCAGTCCAAAGATCAAGGATAACTGACTGAGCTCCCATAGAATACTCTCAATTCAAACAAGCTTGTTCTCAGTCAGTGGCGGAGGCAGGAATAATTTTTTGGTGTGGCAGATTCGATGTACGAAAAAAAACATGTATAACTTAACTATGCAAGAGCTCACTAGAATACTAGTAGATATATATTACTTGGTGTTCAACAAATACAACCAAAATCCAAAAGTTAAATATTGGGTCTCTAAATACCTCACTTGATGGAGATCACGTAGATGATTGATTGCCAAGTTATCATCTGTAGTAAGTAGATCGGCATAAAGATGACCTATAAAACATAAAACCATAGATAAATCAAGAATTAGTAACTAGCAGGATATAATGGTAGAAAACACATTATGCAAGCGAAGATAGTTAGAAAGAATATATAACCAGAAAGAAGGTTATTTTCATTAAGTAGAACATGGCAATGACATTCTTCTACCTTCGTGTTATATAATTCTTTCTTAAGGTACACCAGTACCATTGATTGAAATTTAAGGCAAGAAAAATGTGAGTGAATCAAATTGGATACAGGCCTACAATCAATCAAATTGGACACAAAACAAGCTCAAAGTGAAATTTAAGGCAAAGATATTTGCCTAGACTACCCTGGGTAGTAGCTCCGCCGCGGGGGTCATGTGTCAACTGATTTCAAGTATGTTCTTGCAAGCTACAAAGATGTTCAGAATTACTTGCAATCTGGTTTTTGCAAGCTACAAAGTTGTTCAGAATTACTACTTATCTAGTAGTACTAACTAATGTTGAAAACAGATTATGAAGTAGTCCAGACTCTACATACACGTATGTGATGAGCATTGAAGCATTCAATCTCCCAGGCTGTTCAGGATCATCAACCAAACTCAATCTGCACCTAGAAACTACGAAAACGTTTCTTTCTTGTCTAGAAAAGCAGAGGGGCCTAACCTACATGCTGACTTTTCCTAAGCTTCAAATGAATGTTGAGAACCAAATCAGCAAATAAACTTCCAATGTATCTGTATATAACCAAAAACTTCAGGAGCATTCATTTTTGTTGCGAATCAGGAGCATTCAGCCATTCACCATTTTTCAGTAGCATTACAAGGATTCACAAGAAGAGATGAACAGAGGATAGACTAGCTTACCTGCCGACGGGATTTGCTGGCTCGTGATCGCCTCGTGGGCGTCGTTGCCGTGGGGAGCTCCGTCGCCTGGTGGATGCCGTCCGACAGCAGAGGAAGTGCATCCAATTACCCTCTCTTGGGCTAGAGTGATGTCTCAATATAACACCACATTTCTCGAACTTTCAGAGAACAAGGTTGGTATCTCTAAGCGAGAATCTGTAAGAGGGGAAACATTAAACATCAATAAACCAATTTATCCTATATAAGGCACGCAACAAAAAGCTAAGTGGCGGCTACTGCTTTCTCGGGCAGGGTGTATAAACTTAACAAAAATGAAAGTGCACTAGCACTATAGAGTCCGGTATATCCAGTTGCTAGGACAAGTACTAAGGTCTAAGACTGATATGCTACTAAATGATTGATTTTGCTGTTGCTCATGGACATAGACAGGAGCAAGCACATGGCAGGGCCATGAACCTACGCAAAGCAGCAATTTTTTCCAGCTCCATGGCTACATGTCTAGCGGAAATCAAGATACTACCTACTTGCAGAACTGAATCTACCATGCACATGTAGAGGCTATAGTTTCTTCAAAAAACAAGTAAAAGAAGAGCATCTTAGTTTCCAACGTCACCTACGCTGGCATCCGGGGCACCGACGACGTGGGCGGCCCATCCATCCACTTGGGTTGCAGCGACGCCGTGCCGTGCACTAACATTATCCTCTTCGGCGTCAAGCTGCTGCCTGCCTCCGGTGACACCATCGACAGCTGGAACGTGTACGGCAACACCACAACGCCCGTTGTGCCGCCGGTGGCGTGCCACCATGGAGGGCGTGCCCAGGAACAACGCCAGCACCTTAAAGTGTTAGTGATGAGCGACCTGCGTTATTAGGCATCAGACGATTCGAGAAACAAACTTAATTAGTTCCTCTGTACATGGCAAAGACTCGACTAACAAGCTAGGCGCAGAATTCAGTAATGATGCCTATCTATATATGGATATGGATAATTAATTCCTCCGTACTAATCACAACACGGCCGCTATGGCATGCAGTATCCGGTAAGGACGAAGATTCAGTTGGGTTGCTAGTACTCGCCGGCGGTGGGGGTGCGGGAGGAGGAGGGGGAGGGAGCACCTATCCCTCTGGGTGCTAGTACTCGCCGGCGGCGAGTAGGTTGGGAGAGGAGAGGAGGTGGAAGAGAGGCCGGCGGTGGAGGGGATCTGGATTGGGGGTGGATTTCCTTTTTCTTTTTTTTTGGACAAACGGGGTGGGTGGAGTGGGACGGTTGGTGGCGCGGGGTGGATCGGGGGTGGGTGGTGCGGGAGTATACTAGTAGCGCCGGGGTCTCACCTGCGGTACAGCTATCCACGTAGTAGTAGCGCGGGTTTTAGAACCCGCGCTACTACTACGGTCTGTCTGCGGGGCATGGTTGAAGATATTTACTAGTAGCGTGTTTTTTTGCCACGCGCTACTAGTAATATTTACTAGTAGCGCAGGTTAATATAGCACGCTACTAGTAAATAGCAGTAGCGCGTGGCAATATAGTGCGCTACTAGTAAGCGACTGTCTATAAGCTTTTTCCTAGTAGTGAGGGTCGTCACAGCCCTGCTCAGTTCCTCGGGGGTTATGCGCGCGGACCGAAGCCTGAGGTTGTCGCCGCTGCCCTGATAGTCCCATAAGGGCCTAGAATGGGCCTGGAGGGGCGCCAGGCGCTGCGCCAGGAACTCCTTCACTATCATCCCCCCAGTTAGCTTCCTGGCGCTGATGTCGTGGGAGAAGCGCTCCAGGACGGGCCCTGCCCGGGGGTCGGAAAGCTTCGCGGAGCTCCACGCGGAGGTCTTCTCTGGCAGCCCCTTCGGCAGATCCAACCGAGGATTGGTGTCCTTGAGATCCATGAGGACCCAGCGGTGCCTAAAGTTCTCCACCTTCTTCCCGGCCTTCAAAAGCATGTTGCCGCTCTGGACCGTGATGAAGGAGACACATGCTGACCGTTGAGCGCCGTCGTGCAGGCGCAAGCTGAAGAAATGGCGGAAGAGGGCCACCGAAGGCCTCACGCCCACGAAGGCCTCGCGGTAGAAGGCAAAGACGGACAAGGGCAGGATGGAGTTGGGCTGGAGATGAAGGGTCTGGATCCCGTAATGGTCGAGGATGGCGGTGAAGAACGTGGAGAAAGGCGGGACGAGACCGGCGAAGACACTGTGGAGGAAGAAGGGGTAGACTGCCCTGGTCAAAGGCCGCTTCTCCGAGGAGCCGCCCCGTATCAAGGTCCGCCCCTGCTCGTTGGTCCCATCCGCCGTCCATGGGAGCACCGGGACGAGGTCCTCGTCCTTGGCAATGGTGGACCCCGAGAGCGCCGGCGAGATGGGAGCAGAGGCAGAGCTCTGCGCCTCTAGCTTCTGCTTGCCGGCGGGAGCCATCGAGAAGCTCGCGGGGCCGAAGCAGCAAGGAGGAGGACGGAATGGCACCGGATCTGGAGAGGCGCCTCTTAGAGCCGGAGACCTGGAAAGCAAGAGCAGGTGCGCGAGAGGGGAAAGCAATAATGGCCCAGCGCTAGAAGTCAGGCTCTTGTCGATTCGAGCGGTGGCTGAAGGGACGAAGGATGCCCGACATCAACCGCACAACGCGCGCCAGTCCTGGCCCGCAGGCATATGGGGCCCGCGGCGCTTCGGGCCGCCCTCAAAGCTTCCCCCAGAAGCCAGCTCGAACGCGCCTTGGGCCCGGGGGCTACTGTCGGCGTTCTAGGAACGGGGGTACCCAGACCTGCCTACCTGCGGCCCAGGGCATGGCCCACTTCATCCACCAAACACAGCCAGGCGCGGCCCCACTCAAGACAAGGCCCTCGCGAGAGCCCGAGGCTCGCGAGGAGGAGCAGCGTCAAGACCGGCAAGGGATGGGCCTCCCCAGGCCCCCTCCGGAGCGGCGGAGATCTCAATGCAAGGCCCGGCCTCAGGAGTCAAAGATGACGGAAGGAAGGACAGGCGGGCACCAGCGCGCCAGACGGCGCAGTTTTCCCTTTAGTGCAAAGGGAGCAAGGGCGTACACGGGCTCCCAAAGCACCCCCCAAAGGTTTCCATTCCGGTGCAACAAGACCGCAACCACCAGCCCCGCAGGGCGGATGTCATCGCCGAGCCCACCTCTGCGCCATCGACAGCTGCTTGGCAGGCGAAGACCGCCTTTGGGCAGAGCGGGCACGTACTCCTATCCCCATTCAAAATTGGCCGTTGTGGGATCCCTTCCCGCCATTGCGATAAGGGAAGAGGACCCGAGCCACCGCTATATATAGAGGGTAGGTTGCACCGTAGAGCAGGATCCGAATCCATTCCACCACTCATCCATCACCAAGCCAACAGAGGGCCACGAACACCTCAGGAGCGCCCTCATGAGGCCCTGAAACACTGTACTAGTTCATCCACCCCACCTCCTCGAGAGGCAATCCACAAAAGCAGGAGTAGGGTATTACGCCTCGCAGCGGCCCGAACCTGGGTAAACTATCGTGTTCATCTTCTTCCTCGTCATCGTGCGAGTTCATTGCTGTGTTCATCGAGTAGCGAGCTAGGTTGGGCGAAGCTGCGGGGGATATTCGCACACGCCCCTGTGTTCGAATCTTAAGGGTTTTGCGGAGCCCGAAATCCGACAACACTGTCGCTCAGCGGCTATGCCCACACAACTTGGAAGCCCCATGCTCCGCGCTGGTGGATAAACAACTGAGGGCGCCCTAGCGGCTGCATCCAACCTCAGGACGGCCCCTCGCGGCCCCGTCTTGCCGCATTCCCCTGGGATGCCCGTGTGAGTGGGCTGCATGGGGGCTACGCTCAGGCCGGGCCTGGCGCACGCCACCTTCCCAGGTCCCTGATACCTGGTCTTCACGCGTCCCTCTCAGGCGAAAGCTGGCGAGGAAAGGTAGGGGAGCCGCTCGTACGTCAAGGGGGACCCCTGAGCATCGCGACTCAGGGGCCTCACTGGTCATGTAGCCCCTCACCCCTTGGCACCGTTCTGGTGATCCGGACGCCCCAACGGCGGTTGAGGTATGCGCGGGACCGGGCCCTGCCGACGCAGAGCTCAAGGCGCTCCAAATCTCCAAGCCAACCCCGTCTTCGCCACGTTCCCTTCATGAGGGCTGCTCGTACATCAAGGGGGACTCCTGAGCGAGCCTCACTGGTCACGTAGCCCCTCGCCCCTTGGCACAGTCCTGGTGATCCGGACGCCCCAACGGCGGTTGAGGTATGCGTGGGACCGGGCCCTGCCAACGCAGAGCGCTATAGCAAGCAGGAAGGAAACAAGGCGAGGAAAAAACCACATAATTTAGCAGTCATTACAAGCATTAAATGTCTCCGGAAATGCAAACAAGTCTAACGCCTCCGCGAGGCACGATGAACGTTACAGGAAAGGACCCAGGAAGAGGAGCTAGGAGTTGGCACCACCGCTGGTCCCGACCGCGGGGAGCTCGTCATCGACATCGCTGCCGTTGTCATCATCATCACTGACCCTTGCAGCTGCAGGAGGTGAGGGAATGGTGATGCAGGCGAACTTCCTCATTAGTGCCTCCACGGCGCCCTCCAGGGCCGTCGCCGTAGCGGCGCGAACCCCAGGATCAACCGGGCGGATCACGAAGCCGAAGTCAAAACCCGGCTCGTGAAGGTAGAGGTGGCTGAAGACGCGCGTCGCGGCCGCGGAGAAGAGGTCGCGGCACTCACTCTCCAAGAGGGTCTCCACCCTGGCAACGGCACCCTCAAGCACCTCGGCGAGCTTTGAAGAGAGCACAGCGAAGCCGCTCTCAGGAGCCACCAGGGGTTCCGCGAATCCCCCCTGGCAGATGGAGTTCAGCGCTTGGCGGAGCCTGAGCTCGACGGAGGGGAGGGCATCGAGCTCCGCAGCCTTTCTCTCCTCAGCCGCAACAAGGGCCTTCTCCCTGGAGTCGAGCCGAGCCTTCTCCGCGGCTACTTCCTCCTTCAGCTTGTCCAGGCGTTTGCGCTCCGTGGCTTGGTCGGCCACCGCCTTGGACAGCGCGGAGTCGCGGTCGGCAAGCTTGGCCTCGCAGGTCTTGAGGTCTTCCTCCCGCCGGAGAAGCCGTTCCGCGAGCACAGTCCTTTCCTCTTGAAGAGCCTTCAGGCGGACCTCTGCCTCGCCGCAGCGCTTCACAGCAGACGCTGCATCGACCAGTGCCGCGTCGTGGGCTGCCTTGGCTGACGCGGCTTCCTTCCTGCTCTCAGCAGTGGTGGCCTCGGCTTGGCTCCAAACCGCCACGGCAGAGGCGTCGGCCTGGAGCCACGCAGAAAGGAGCCCCAAGCGCTCCTTCGCGAGGCGACCATCGGCGCTCCCGAGGGCGTCCCGAACCTGATCCAGAGTGGCGTAGGCCCCATCCAGGGCGCCTGACTCGACCAGAAGGCCACAAGCCGAAGGCGCCAGGGCCCAGCCCGGAGGTGGTGCCTGCGCGGCAGCAGGAGCCGCCCCCGGGGGGCAGAAGCATGGAGGGAAGAAGGCGCCGGAGGCTGCGGTACCACCACAGACAAGGCAGGGACGGACGGTCCCATAGCCAGCCGGCCCTCGGGGGCTGGCCTCCCAGGCAGCAGCGCAGATGCGCCCCCAAGGGCAGAAGCAGCCTCTCCAACGGGCATCGGGGGCTCCGCGGCCGTGACGAGGAGAGCCGCCCCGCGAGCCTCCTCGCCCACGTCATCCGGCGCCTCATCAGGCGTCGGCAGGGCACCGGGAACGGACGTCGCGTCGGAAGGCACCTTCGACCTGACGCCCGCCTTCTTCTTCTTCGCCTTCAGCACGGCAGTGCTCCTGGTTACCAAGCAAAGAAGGGACCATCAGCACACAAGCCACCGGCGGGTGGCCAAAACCAAGCAGGACTACTTACTCTTCGACGTCGACCCACTTCCTCTTCTTCTCCGCCTCGGCGAAGGCGGGAGTGCCCTCGCCCTTCTCCGGGGAGGCGCCGCCGCGCGGGGGAGCAGAGGTGCCGCCCGCAGGGGGCGCGGCTGGGGAAGCCGCACTAGCCCCAGACGTGGCCACCTCGCCCACAGGCTACAGCTCGGGCAGGGGCGAAGCGGGCGCCTCAACCACCTTGCTGGCACGAGCTGGGCACACCGGAGGAGGCCCGGCCTCGCGTTTCCTCGGGGTCGCCTGGCCGGCGGTCCGTGCGGCCCGAGGTGTGGGCCCCGGCCCCCTGAGGACCCTGGTGAGTCGCGGAGGACTTGCAGCAGGGGGCTCACCGGCATCATCGTCGTCTTCGAAGCCGCGGAGAAGCGCATTCCGCAACATAGGGGACACTTCCTCCAGATCATCATCCGCTGTCTCCTCCGAGTCTTCTTCCTCGGCGGTGTCATCGGAGGACACCGCCACTGGGGAGCCAGGGCACTCGGCCGGAGGTGGGCATCGCGGCGACCAAATCGGCCTTGTCGTCGCGGCAGTACAGCGGGGCGTAGGCCTCAGGAAGGTCCCCAGGGTCGCCGTTGAGCAGGGTCGCCATAGCCCTGTTCAGTTCCCCGAAGGTCAGGTGTGCGGACCGAAGCCTGATGTCATCACCACCGCCCTGGTAGTCCCACATGGGCCTCGAGTGAGACTGGAGGGGTGCCAGGCATTGCGTCAGGAACTCCTTCACTATCATCCCCCCGGTCAACTTCCTGGCACTGATGTCTCGAGAGATCCTCTCCAGGAAGGGCTTGGCCCGGGGGTCGGAGAGCTTCGCGGAGGTCCACACAGGAGTTTTCTCCG
Source organism: Elymus sibiricus (assembly GCA_039707655.1). Lineage (NCBI taxonomy): Eukaryota > Viridiplantae > Streptophyta > Magnoliopsida > Poales > Poaceae > Elymus > Elymus sibiricus. Next base: position 200,264,868 of record CM077667.1, read on the forward strand.
GCAGCCCCTTCGGAAGCTCCAGGCGGGGGTTGAGGCTCTTGATATCCAAGAAGACCCAGCGGAGCCTGAAGTTCTCCACCTTCTTCCCGGCCTTTAAGAGCATGTTCCCGCTCTGGACCGTGACGAAGGAGACGCATGCTGACCGCTGAGCACCGTCATGAAGCCGCAAGCTAAAGAAATGGCGGAAGAGGGCCACCGAAGGCTTCACGCCCACGAAGGCCTCGCAGTAAAAGGAGAAGACGGACAAGAGCAGGATGGAGTTGGGTTGAAGATGGAGAGCCTGAATCCCGTAGTGCTCGAGGATGGCGGTGAAGAACTCATAGAAGGGCGAAACGAGCCCAGAGAAGACGCTGTGGAGGAAGAAAGGGTAGACCGACTTGGCCAGGCGGTGCTTCTCCGCGGAGCCGCACCATATCAAGGTCCGCCCCCACTCATTGGTACCATCCGCCGTCGACGGAAGCACCGGGGCGAGGTCCCCGTCCTTGGCTATGGTGGACTCCGAGAGCGCCGGTGAGATGGAAGCGGAGGCCGAGCCCTGAGCCTCGGGTTTCGACTTACCGACGGGAGCCATCGAAAAGTCCTTGAAGGCCAAGAAAGCAAGAAGGAGGACGGTGCGGTGCTGGGATCTGGAGAGGTTCTCACAAAGGATGGGGATCTGGGCGAAGGAGCAAGAGTACAGGGAAGGAAAACAGTAATGGCTCGACACCGGACGTCAGGCTTTTGTCAGTCCGGGCAGTTGCCGAGGAGACACGGGAGCGGAGACGTCTGCATCTAACCGCGCACCGTGCGCCAGGCCTGGCCCGCAGGCGATAGGGGCCCGCGGCGCTACGGGCCGCCTTCTTCGGCTTTGCCCCGAAGCCAACTCGGGCGCGCCTTGGGCCCGGGGGCTACTGTCGGCGTCCTGGGAACGGGGGTACCCAGACTTGCCTACCTGTGGCCCAAGGCGTGGCCCGCTTCGACGGTCCGTACGGCCCGGCGAGGCTTCACTCAAGACAAGGCCCTCGTGAGAGTCTCACCCTCGCGAGGAGGACAACGCCAAGGCTCCCGGAAGGAGGAGGCCTCCCCAGGCCCCCTCCTGAGTGGCGGAGATCTCTATGCAATACTCGGCCTCGGGAGGTCAAGGATGACGCAAGCCGGGCCAGGCGGGCTCCAGCGCACGCAGAGGAGACAGTTTCCCCTTTAGTACAAAGGAGGCAGGGGTGTACGCGGGTTCCCAAGGCGTCCCACCAAAGGTTTTCATTCCGGTGCAACAAGACCGGACCAGCGGGCTCAGCAGGACGGATTTCACCAGCGGGCCCACCACCGCGTCACTGCCAGCTACTTTGCAGGCGAAGACCACCTTTCGTCAGGATAAGGTGTACTCCTTGTCCCCCTTCGAATTTGGTCGTTGTGGGATCCCTTCCCGCCATTGCGATAAGGGAAGAGGACCCGGGCCACTATAAATAGAGGCTAGGCTGCTCCGTAGAGGGGGAGATCCAACACCACCCGAGCACCCTCGCGAGGTTACTCACCACTGTACTAGTTCATCCACAAACCTCCTCGTGAGGCAATCCACCAAAAGGCAGGAGTAGGGTTTTACGCTTCGCAGCGGCCCGAACCTGGGTAAATCCTCGTGTGCTAATCTTCTTCCCCGTGATTGAGTGAGTTCGTCGGGCTAGGCTGCGAAGTTGTGAGCTTGAGGTCGAAGTTTGTGGGGATCTTCGCACACGCCCCTGGGTTCGAATCTCTTTGGGTTTTGCGGAGCCCGAAATCCGACAAAGTTTAGCCAACATTGCTTGACAGTTTCTGTGGACGATGGTTTATTAGTTGCAGGACCTAATTTTTTCTTCCCTTCATTTGTATATGTGCATGATGTGAACTTTGACAATGAGACAGGCAAAATCGCATGTGCAGAATGCTTTACCGTCAGTCGAAAAGGTTTAACGCTGTTAGTTCCCAGCAGTTCGGGTGTAACCACGAAGTGAGATGCAATTTAATTATGCAATTTTTATATAAAAGTTTATCTGCCTATATTATGTAGTTCATAAGAAGACAATCAAGATATTTGCATTAGCCATTTACTAACGAATAGAGTAGGGAAGAAGTCAAAAGTAAGGATCAGGACGTAGATAATAGAAAGAAGGCAACAACCATCAATGTTTAAGATCAAGAAAATAGTGCTTATTGTGTCACAAGCAAACACTGCTAGTTTTCTCGATGTCATCATGCAGACCTTGAGCCAAAGAGGTCAATTATAATTTTGATATTTGATTCTCGTCCTTCTTTTCTTTGCATCCATTGATTCAAGACCAGAGAGGAGGAAGAATGTAGGGCTGAAACATTGAGGCAATGCAGAAGATGGTGCAACCAATGTAGGGTTTAGATAGGGTTTATGGTCATGGTACAACCAATCTAGGGTTTAGATAGGGTTTACGGTGATGGTGTGGTTGTAAGTACGGGGTTGAAGAGTTCGTGGAAACTACATATATTAATTGTCACTGAAGTCTCGGGAATTTGAGGAATCAAGTATCTACCTGAGTTGTAGGTGCACTGAGTTCCTGACGCACCCAGGAGGCACAACCATAATCTTGCACTGTGGGGTACCTGACTATGGCATACAAATATAGAGATCATATGTTGTAATACTTTAGAAAAGAAATTGAGACAACAATGAAAAGGAAGACATGTGCTAGCTAGCATATGTACCTACAGGTTGCCTAGCTCCATCAGCTGGCCGTGTGCATGCTGCATGTCTTCGTGGCTGATAGTGCTGATATGTTGTTAGTTTTTATCCTGCTAGATCAATTCACCATACGTACAAGCAGGCAGGCAGGCTGCTTGATTGAATTTATCTATAGGTGCAGTACGTGCGCGTGCACACGTGTAGGCGTAGGTACGCGATCTTGCTTTGGTTTGCTACGATCGGATCGATCTCGATTAGCTTATCTAATTAATGAAGCACCTTGCAGCCTTACGTGCCCGTAGAACTAGAAACATGCTCTATACATAGAGCATACGTATGCCTGATTCATGGTGCCCAATGACCGCTGATGTAGGATTGGCAGAAAACTATTTTCATGTATGTATAGTAGCCCACCTCAAGCATAGATCAATTAGTATAGCTCCTTTAATTGGCGCTCCTTTCCCGGTGGCTTCGAGTCTCACCCAGCTGGACTGGAGCTTCTATACATGTGGAAGGCAATCTCATCTTGGCAATACATGAGGCTACTTTGCAAGGAGTAATGAGAGATCTCAGCCGCCGGCGACGTGCGTGGCCATATGTTAGGGACCAATTTTTTTTGAGGGAAAATATGAGTTGATTAGATATTCACGTGAAGGGATATGGACGTGAGATTCTTTTTATTTTATTAGGGAGGAAGTCTTTAGTGAATTGGTAGGATATGTAATGGCAATGGTGGGTAATTAATTTTCCTTTGCTTAGATCGGACGACTGTAATGTTTTAGTCTATTAAATAAATGGCTAGATGTTTCTAATTTTTGTGGTAATTTCTAGCATAATTCCTTTTTTGTGGTTAGCCCGTAAAACACTTTTTATATATAATAGATTCAGCACGTTCTTTAGCATCAAAATTAACCTTCTCCGAATATGAAAGAGGCAACAAATCAATAGGTGCACGAGGTAGGAAATCGTACACAACTTCAAAAGGGCACGTCTTGGTAGTAGAATGCAACGAACGATTATAAGAAAATTCAGTATGAGGCAAGCATTCTTCCCACATTTTCAGGTTATTCTTGAAAACAACCCTAAGCATAGTAGACAATGATCTATTGACTACTTCAGTTTGTCCATCAGTTTGGGGTGACATGTAGTACTAAAAAACAGTTTAGTCCTCAAGTTAGCCCATAAACATCTCCAAAAGTGGGTAAGAAATTTAGCATCACGATCTGAAACAATCGTATTTGGCACACCATACAAGCGAATAATTTCACAAAAGAACAAATCAGCAACATTTGCAGCATCATGACATTTATGACATGGTATAAAGTGTGCCATTTTCGAAAATCTATCAACGATAACAAATATTTTATCCCTCCCCTTCTTTCTTCGAGGTAAACCTAAAACAAAATCCATAGAGATATCTTCCCAAGGAACACTAGGTACATGCAGGGGCATGTATAAACCATAATGATTGAGTCGTGACTTAGCTTTTTGACATGTAGTGCAGCGAGCAACAAAACGCTCAACATCCCGTCTCATCTTTGGCCAAAAGAAATGTGTAGTAAGTACGTCCTTCGTCTTCTTCACGCCAAAGTGTCCCATTAATCCTCCTCCATGCGCCTCCTGCAACAACAAAAGACGAATGGAGCTAGCTGGAATGCATAGCTTGTTAACACGAAACACAAATCCATCATTTATGACGAACTTGTTCCATGTTCTCCCTTCTTGACAATTCTCCAACACATCTTTAAATTCAACATCATGCACATATTGATCTTTGATCATCTCCAAACCAAATAATTTAAAGTCAAGTTGTGAAAGCATAGTATAACGACAAGACAATGCATCAGCAATAACATTTTCTTGAACCTTCCTGCGTTAATGACATAAGGGAAAGTCTCAATGAATTTAACCCATTTAGCGTGTCTACGGTTCAGTTTTGCTTGACTTTTAATATGTTTCAAAGATTCATGATCAGAATGTATGACAAATTCTTTAGGCCATAAATAATGTTGCCATGTTTCCAAATTCCGAACAAGAGCATATAATTCCTTATCGTAAGTAGAATAATTCAGAGTAGGCACACTAAATTTTTCAGAAAAGTATGCAACATGTTTACCATCTTGTAATAACATACCTCCTAATCCAATTCCACTAGCATCACATTCAAGCTCAAAAATCAGGAAGTTGGAGTAAAGGAGCATGTGTTAACCTATCTTTCAATACCGTGAAGGCTTGTTGTACCCCAAACAAAAGTCACATCCTTCTTTGTAAGCCCATTGAGAGGTGCAGCAATGGTGCTGAAATCCCTCACAAAACACCTATAAAAACCAGTGAGTCCAAGAAAACTCCTCTCTTGTGTGACCGTTTTGGACTGCGGCCAACTCTCAATAGCTTCAATATTGGCTTTATGAACTTCAGTTCCCTATGGAGTAACAACATAGCCAAGAAAAGATACTCGGTCGGTGCAAAAGGTGCACTTCCCAAGGTTACCAAACAAACGTGCATCACGTAGAGCAATAAAAACAGCACGCAAATGATCCAAGTGTTCCTCCAAAGATCTACTATAAATTAATATATCATCAAAGTAGACTACCACAAATCATCCAATGAAAGCACGTAAAACCTCGTTCATTAATCTCATGAAAGTTCTAGGTGCATTAGTTAACCCAAAAGGCATGAATAACCACTCATATAATCCAAACTTAGTTTTAAATGCTGTTTTCCATTCATCTCCCAATTTCATATGAATTTGATGGTATCCACTATGCAAATCAACTTTGGAGAAAATTGTAGAGCCACTTAATTCATCAAGCATATTGTCTAGCCTAGGAATAGGATGACGATAACGAATAGTAATATTATTAATGCCTCTACAATCAACACACATACGCGATGTACCATGCTTTTTCGGTACTGGAATAATAGGAACAACACAAGGACTAAGGGATTCGCGTATATAACCTTTGTCGAGCAGCTCTTGTACTTGACGCATAATCTCCTTCATCTCCTCTGGATTGGTACGGTATGGCGCACGGTTGGGTAGCGATGCACCGGGAATTAAGTCAATCTGATGCTCAATCCCTCGAATAGGTGGTAATCCCGGTGGCACATCTTGTGGAAAGACGTCAGCGAACTCCTGCAAAATTTTAGTGACAGCAGGAGGCAAAGAGGGAGGCATGTCCTCGAATGAAAATAATACCTCTTTGCATATAAAAGCATAGCAAACAGATGTAGTAACATCCAAATCAGTAATATCAGATTTAGTGGCAAGTAAACAACCACCCTTCAGTTTTATTTCAGATGCAACACTAGATGATGGTTTATTAGGCTTATTATGTTGCTCAAATTCCTTTGCCACAATCTTATTTTCACTCTCACTTTGCTCTTGTTTTGTTTTACTAGCTCTAGCAATGTCATCTTTCATAATATGTTCAGGAGACATAGGAAGCAAAGTTATATTTTTATCCTTATGAACAAGAGTATACTGATTTGTGCTACCATGGTGTACAGATTTTTTATCAAATTGCTATGGTCTACCAAGTAAAATGGAGCATGCTTACATGGCTACCACATCACAATCAACATAATCAGAATATGTAGCAATGCTAAAGTGCACACGAACAGTACGTGTTACCTTAACCTTGCCACTGTTGTTGAACCATTGGATGTAATAAGGATGAGGATGTGGTCTGTTGTTGAACCATTGGATGTAATAAGGATGAGGATGTAGTCTGGTGGTTAGAGACAGCTTCTCCACCATCTCCATGGTAGCCAAGTTGTTGCAACTCCCTCCATCGATGATGACACGAACAGAATGCTCCTTCACAACTCCCTTTGTATGGAACAAGTTGGGCCTCTTTTTCTCAGCCTGTGTAACCTGCACACTCAGAACACGTTGATCAACTAAACTTTCATACCTATCAGCGTAGTCAGCAGCCATGTAGTGTGTCTCTTGTTCAGTATCCTCGGCACCCTGTTCTTCACTTGCCATAAGAGCCAAAGTCTCCTCATCATAATCACTAGCGGACACATATCCACCATCCTCAGTAACAATCATCACACGCTTGGAACGGAATTCTCTCGCATAGTGACCTCCACCCTTGCAACGAAGACAAATAACCTCATGTGTTTGCCTTGTAGATGCCATGGATGAAGAAGAGCTTTGTGCAGGCCCCGAAGGTGTGCCCTTGCTGGAGGCTGGTGACGATGTCTGTTTTCTTATATCTCTGTTGGAGTTGGCGGCTGAAGGAAGTGGTGCTGTAGTAGGATGTTTGGAAGTATATGATGTATGTGGTGTCCATGACGAAGCTCGTCTTGCAGAAAAATTAGTTCTCGCCATTGCCAGTCGATCCTGCACTTCATGTTCAGCTTTGCGAGCAAGATGGAATAAACGAGATAGTGTTATACTCCTTATACTCTAGAATAGTCTGAATCTCTCTATTTAATCCACCCATAAAACGTGCAAGCATAGCTTCATTCTCCTCAACAATACCACATCTAATCATGCCAGTTTGTAATTCCTGATAATATTCTTTTGTAGAATTTTTTCCTTGTCTTAAACGCTGCAAATTTTGAAGCAATTCACATTGATAATATGGTGGAACCCAACGATTACGCATAGCAGTTTTCGAAGCATCCCAAGTAGTAGGGATATTATCATGATGTATTCTACAATGTTCAGACCACCAAACACAAGCAAAACTAGTGAATGCACAAACAGCAGCAGCAACACGTCTATCCTCAGGAAATTGTAAGCATGTAAAACGTTGTTCTATTTCTATCTCCCAAGTAAGATATATATCAGGAACATATCTACCCTCAAATGTCGAAATATTCTATTTAAGTTTAGGGAGATGGTAATGATCTCGTACCTAAGGGGGTGGTGCAGCCCTACCATTGCGATTACACTGGTGCAGCGACGTGCTATACAAACGGTTTTTAACCCCTTTCCGCGACGTAGTTCCAAACCATCGCCTTGCATGTGTGGGCGATAGGGGGGGTCCATCCCACACGACACCGCAAACCCGTCGGCGATGGTGGCCAACGAACGCAAACGATCGTCAAATATAATCGTGTGCGGTGCAGGAACAGATCGGACACGTAATCTTTTCGGCCTACATGTGGGATTTGCGATCAATCACACACGTCCAAGACGAGTGAAACGCGTCTAATTGCTCATGGAAAACAAACGGAGTTTGACCTTTGACCGTTTGCGAAACGTTACCTAATCCACACGGGCCATTGTAGACACTGTGTGTGATATCTTCATCATCGCACTCGAGATTTATCTGGGAACCGTGTACCATGTATAACCTCATCGGGCACGTTTCCCAAAAAATGTATGCGTGGGATCGTCTTTGCATCGGGCACGATTTCCTATTGGCTCACGTGTGAGATACGGTGCTATCGCAAATGATTGAGTAGCTCCTACGCACACGTACAAGTGTTGCAAACCGTTTGCGATTTCTGATGTATCACCGACGTTTTAGATTATATCTCGTGTGCTTTTCCTGTGGATCACAGGCGGTTGCGCTATGAGTTGCGTGTGCATTCCGTTCTGGACCGCACATGCTTAGTTTCTTGAACCTTGTGCGCTGAAATTGCCAGGTTATTGTAAAATATCACATTTAATTCACCCTGCAAATAGCAAATTCGCCACAATATGCAATCGACAAATAGTGTCCATATGAAGAACATTCATCATAATTTGCCACAATATGCAATTGAACGAATAGTATCCACAAGCAGAGGATTCATCATAATTCACGATAATATGCAATTGAGAAAATGGTAGCAAAATTCCACAGCTGTTAAACCGACATATCCAGTACATAATCATAGTGTACGAAATACGAAGACATGATCACATGGAAAATAATGCATCCATGTGTATATGTTTATCTGATAACACTATATGAATGCGTACTTATTTTTAGGAGATTTGAATCCGGAAATCTTCGACGTCTTTAGAGGGCTTGATATGGTGTTTCACAAAGATGGTGCTGATAAATTTCCTAACAAACAACAATTCATCGGCGGCGAGCGGTTCATAAGTCATCGGTGCCAAGATTAGCTGCATGACTTTTAGATCAGAATGTGACATACGTGTGGAGTAGAAGATAGTAATTAAGAAGCAGACTTACTGGTTTTATCCTGTCAGCATCGACACCACATTCAGCATGTCTGCATAGGTTCATCATGTGTGCACAAACATAGTATCCACATAGCCTGGTACCTTGTTGTTGCTGAGGACACTGAATTTTTTTGTACAGTATTAGTCATGTATTTTCCCTGTTAGGAACAACCTAACCGGTGTAAGTTGTTTCTTCTTTTTTCTATGGAGAGAAATGGAAAGAGGTTTACTTAGAAAGTTGAACATCTGACTAGCATTTTCTGAAAATAACGGATTTCGTTGTCTTACCGGAGAAACGATCACGTGCTGCAGAGGTAGTTGGCGGTCGAACTGATTCCCTCCTAAAGTTATGTTCTTTGGCAATACACTGGAAATTAAGATGAATTTTCACACACTCAATTCTGGAACCAGATATGAACACAACGCATTAACATCAAAGAATTCAATACCTATCCATGAAATCCTGAAGATGACTCAGATCCTGAGGCGCATTTGACTCTCTGAGAGATTCCATGTAGTAAACTGTGTTGCGTTTTGGAACAATGACCACCAAGATCCAGTGACCTCTATAGTTTAAGAAAACCATGAACGTACGAACTATGTCTAAAACTGAAAGACGATCAATGTATGCGTGGTTGTATATTTATACTTACTCTTCATGATATGGCCACATGAAGAATTCTCCTATCTGTAAGTCGAACAAGATCTTGGCGACAAAATAAATGGAATCCGTGCGTGAGTCATTATCTTGTAACAAAACGTCGTTTGCTAAATCAGGATCTATGAAATATGCATGCACGCTTGTTGTTCTCCACGTCGTCAATCCCCTGAGAGGAATACAGTACAGTTAGCTTTTTTGTCATTTACAACCTTGTATGGAGAAGTTGATCAGAGTTTGTGAAGTACTTACAACATCAAGCATTTGACAAGAGTGGCAGCAAGCTCATCGAAGTTGAAGAAGAGATGAAAGTCCTCGAATTCCACACTGATGGTACCTGGAATGTGAGAGAAATGCCAGTTGTCATACTCCAATTCCACAATGTTATGATCTTCTCCTTTTGACATTATGTCCATGCAATATTTATGTAACTTGCGACAACTAGAAGTGTACTCATCAAAGTATTCGCCAACAAGAAATGGCTGGCCTTGCTTGTACTTGCGTGCTTCAAATGGGTCTTCATCAGAACCGGGATTACATGGGTCTTCATCGGACATGCCATGGTTCTGCTCGAAGAGTCTTTTCTGCTCGAAGAGTCTTCGTAATAGGATGCTTGGGTACTCGACCCTCCTCTGTTTCTGTCATGTGTAATAACAAATTGCTAATTTTACCAGGAAGCTAAACATAAATGCAACAATCTTTGTAGTACAGGACGCACATCGACTGTGTTTGAATGAAAACAAATTAATAGTGACAGCTATGTACATTCTGCTGTCAAACATTCCAATCTGTTAAAAACTACTGTCTTGCACCATGTTATTTTTCACTAAGTCTGAGAATCTGTTTATTTCAGATTGCCATGTGGTGTTGATGCTAGCCATGTTTCTGTGCATAATTGGACCTTGCTCGTGCTGAATGAAATGAAGTGCTTCATGTGTACTATCTTGCAGTAAATTTTCATGCAATGATAACTCATGTCGCATATAGTTTTCTTGCCGTCAATATGCCTTCATGTTAAAACTATGACAGTGTCTTAATGACATCTAGAATCAAATAGCACACGAGAAGTCTGAATCACACCTAATATAACAAATGATTTTTAACAACGAGAGTTAGGCTTACCTTCTTTGCACGTCGCAGAAACTTCCTCCCACTGTACCCATATTCAAAAACTCGCAACTTTGCGGATTGAAATTGATGTTGACCATTAACAGGCAGGTCTTCAGCTACCCCTCTCCATTCATTGGAGTGATTGTCCTAGGGAGCTACAAGAGAAATAAATGGCGCAAATGGACCTGCCGCTTTAAAATCCCCAATTCCAAAACAAAACCCTAAGCCTAGTTGAGCCAGAGAGAAGAGAGACGAATACCTGGCTGGTGAGAGATTCTTCGTTGTCGAAGATATCGCTTGAGGGGTCACTAGAGGAGACCATGGCGTGTCCGCGGCGGTCGGATGCTAGAGGGAGAGATGTGGGTGGTGACGCAGGGGGGGAGGGTGGGTGGAGGGGTTGCAGGGGAAATGTGGCCCTTTGGCGGGGGGAGGGAGGAGGCAGATATTTTGGCGGTCGGCGAAATTTTTCGCTCGTTGCAGGGAATCTTGGCGCGCAAAGATTCAACAGACACAATCTTTCGGCTTTTATCGTGTGCGATGATACAGAACATACAAAAATTCGCCCCTCCCCACGTATTCCCTGGTTATAGTGCACATCCACGTCATTGCATAATGTAACATCAACTGCTAACTTGGGTATAGAAAATAGCGGACACACATAGCTCACAGTTACTAAACCGAGCAAGTTCACTAAATAATCAAGCTGCTTGAACTAGACATAGCTCTTACAAAAGACCGGCTCTCTGAACAAAGGCTATTAGTACTACGCATAATTTTTACAAAGACGCCGACGAGCAGCCGCCCTATGCTTCGTCGTTGTTCGATGAGATGTCGACGACTTGTCTGGGCGACATTCTGCAGGTGCTGGACTCCGCGTCCCCAAGGCTGACTTCGACCGCGGCAAAGTGCTCATCCTCGGCGGTGTCCTCGTCATCGGCGTCGCCCTCATCTTCATAGCACTCATAGTAGTGTCGCCGCCATAGCTCGCGTTGGTACTCTATCGCTGATTCCTCGATGGACAGGCGCTTCTCGACCTCCTCCTAAGCCACGCGCAACTCCTCCCAGCAGTCGGCGCTCTCGGACGGCTCCCGCATCTCCAGCTCTCGCTCGGAGATCTCGTGCGGAAGGGGCTCCATGGCCTCCGCCGCCGCATCGTTGGCATTCATCTCGGCATCCGCAGCAGCCGCCTCTTCGGACGTGTGGTGCATGCTGGATTCCGGCGAAGCTTGGAGTATCTTGGCGTGGGCGTTCTCGATGATATAGGCCTGGATGGCCTCGACCCGGACCAGGGCGGCCTCCGCGGCATGGCACGCTGCTCGTGTGCTCTTGGCGTTCGCAGCCGCCGTCGTAGCAGCTGCAGCTGCTGTCTCCGTGGCTATAGACGCCCTTTCGGCCGCCGCAGAAGCCTTGTCGGCCGCCGCAGAGGCCCTTTCGGCGGATGCGGCTGCGCTCTCGGCCAAGGCGGCCGCGTTCTCGGCAGAGGCGAGAGCACTCGGGGCCGAGGGGGCGGTCGTACGCACCGTTACGAAGCGTTCCCACGGCGTCATAATTTGCACAGAGGGTTTGTTGGGGAATGGGGGTCGAGGGTGAACGGAATTCGAGCTAGACGAAGCCGACGAAGCTTCCCTTGTAAGACATAAATAAATCCGTGAATTTTCATCGCAAACGGTTTCCGTATGGAACCGTGTGTACGCGGTTAACTTTTTGTATCGAATTGTAAAACTATTTTTGGGTACAACGGTAACGAATATTGTTTTATTTGTAAGAAAAAGATCCCTACCGTCAAAATCCACTAATGACATCCTAAAATTAGGAAATATTCGGGGTACAATTGGCATTTTTATACATTAAGTTAGTTTGTACAAATTTTACGGCCATAATTCAAAATTGTAACACACGAACATGCAAGATGAAGCAAAAACTGCTCGAAAAATCATATTTATGTAGTACTTGCTTCCCAATATATGCCGCTTGCGATACATTTTAAGGAGTTCCAAACATCTTGGGTAACGGTTTGGACACACGTGCACGCATTGGGATTCTAGGTTTTAAAATTCAAAAAATGAAAACAATGCTCTGAAGTACATGATAATAACCTGCATGATTTCCCGACATGGGGCCAAGATGTCGTGGTCAAAGTAACGGCTTGTTCGAGATAAGCTTTGAGACATGCCTCTCACAAAACGTAGCTTCACACGAAGGGTCGCGGTTCCGAGAGGGGACATGACCTTGCTTGATGACGAGCCGCTAGTTGTTGTCTCATTTGGCCTACCTTTTTTGAATTCGTTACAATGCACGAATACGTCCGGCAACCTGAAATTTGGACATTTTCGGGGTTCAATGAGCATTTTTGTACACGAAGTTAGTTTCTACATATCTAGTGGCCATAATTCAAAACTAAAACACATAGACATGTTCAAGATGAAGCAAAAACTACAGGAAAAAAAATCATTTTTATATATGTACTAGTGCTTCCGCCTATATGCCACATGCAATAAATTTGAAGGAGTTCCAGACATCTTGAGTAACGGTTTGGACACAAGCATTGAGAATAATCTAGGTTTTTAAATTCAAAAAATAAATAAAAATGCTATGAAGTATATGAAAATCAGCATGATTTCCCGATATGGGGCCAAGATGTCGTGGTCAAAGTGACGGCTTGTTCGAGATAAGCTTTGACACATGCCTCTCACAAACCGGAGCACCACGTGTAGGCTCGTATATATAGTTTCGAGAGGGGACATGGGGTGTTGTGTGATGACGAAACGGATCGCTGCCTCATTCGGCCTAGTTTTTTTTCATCGATACAATGTACGAATACGACCGTCATCCTAAAATCTGAAAAAATACTGCATTCAATTGGCATTTTTATACATGAAGTTAGTTTCCAGAAATTTAATGGCCATTGTTCAAAACTGGAACAGATGAACAAGCAAGATAAAGCAAGAACGGCTGGAAAATCATATTTATGTACTACTTGCTTCTGTATATATACCACATGCAATAAATTTGAAGGAGTTCCAAACATCTTGAGTGACGGTTTTGATACAAAAGCATTGGGAATCTAGGTTTTTAAAGTTAAAAGTTGAAAAATGCGCCGAAGTACATGAAAATATGCATGATTTCCCGACATGGAGCCAAGATGTCGTGATCAAAGTAACGACTTGTTCGAGACAAGCTTTGACACATGTCAAAGCTGGTAATGCATGCATGGTTAACTGTTACCCGCGTCCCCATGGGTAATTACTCTATTAGGGCACGAGTGCGAGCTTGAATGCCCATCTGGAAGTTGGTGGGTCAAATACCTTATGTACCGAGCGTGCAGGACCGGGATGAAGATGGGATAGCATTACCCGCCTTACACATGAATTGAAGTACTTACATGTGGGCTCTGAAATTAGTAGACCCCACGTAATTTGGGGCCTCGGTCACCCAAATTTACACACATCCCACCCCTTTGGCCCTAAATTCCCTAAGAAATCCCAAACCTAGCCACAACATATTGATTATTGCATTGAAATACTATTTTTGTACTGAAATACGCGAAGGTTGTTCTTAAATTAATGTGTGAGTTTCCCCACGGTGATAAAGAACTCGGTGGGGGCATGGATGGGAATCTTTTTATCCCCGCGCACGGGTACATAGACGGGGACGGGGATGGGAGGGCGGTGATTGGGATGGAGATGGGACTCCAATACTCGCCTAAGAAATCCCCAACTTTAGACACAAGCCTCTCACAAAACGGAGCATCACACGAAGGCGCATGGTTCCGAGGGGGAACGTGGGGGCATGTGTGATGACAAACCACCAGTCACTGTCTCATTCGACCTAGTTTTTTTTTCATCGATACAATGCACGAATACGACCGACATCCTATTTTTTTTAAAAAAAATGGCGTTCTATTGGCAATTTTATACATTAAGTTAGTTTATAGAAATTTAATGGCCATATTTCAAAACTAAAACACATGAACAAGCTAGATGAAGCAAAAACCGCTCGAAAATCATATTTATGTATTACTTGCTTACATATATATGCCACATGCAATAAATTTGAAGGAGTTCCAAACACCTTGAGTGACGGTTTGGACATAAAAGCATTAAGAATCTAGGTTCTAAATTCAAAAATAATGATAAAAAATTCTCTGAATTCTGAAGTACATGAAAATATGCATGATTTCCCGCCATGGGGCCAAGATGTCGTGGTTACTGCTCTTGGACTTGCTTCCGTAACACAAATGACAGGCATGCATTACATTTGGATATAAAATGTAAATATTTGGCAAAACAAACGGGTCCCACATGATTGGCGCCCTGTTTCGCGTTTTGAGTTTTGGAAACCAATTTTCGCGGTCTATTAATCACACGCGGTCATGCATTGGGAACCGTCGGTGATGTTAATTCACACACGGTTGTTGAGTAGGAAATCGTGTGCAATCACTGCTGGCGTTGATCAAGATTCCAGCCGTATATAAATGCTGCCCCTCGAGATGTTATCCCGCCTGCATTCTCTCGTCTCTCACCCCTCACACAAAACTCTGCCATGGCGCGGCCGGTCCGTGCACAAGCAATGGAGGAGGCGCCACCCCAAGAGGACATGGTGAAATGCAGCGACGAGGAGGACCCCTTCGCGCCCCCAGACGAGGTCGCGCCAGACCCCCCAATTGAAGATTGGTTTTGGGGCCAGTACGATCTAGCTTTGTGGAAGGCGCTGCCGCCGGCTGAGAGAGCCAGGAAGGTGGCGTTCAAGAAGGAGTGGGCTGAGGAGCGCGCCAGGAACCTCGCGGCCTGGAATGTCCTTAGTGCCGCAAGGGAAAAGGAGGGGCTGGAGCTTTGGCGGCGGGCGAGTCAACAAGCGGTGGAGGTGTATGAAGACGGCCGGTACCACACAAGGAAAGCCAGAGGCGCTAGGCGCCTCACCGCTGCGTGGGCGTGGGCCGATAAGCTCGAGCGTGCCGCCGCCAAAGAGCTCCAGTGAGCGCCCACTGAACTGTCCTGCATGGTCGGGCGCCTCCGCCAGCAAGAGGCCGATCGGCACGTCGAGCGCTGCGAGGCGAAGGAGGCGGCGAACTCCCTCCGCGTTGGGAAGCCACCGCGCACCAGGGAGCTGCTGCCGAGAGGCTGCCATTTTACTGCTCCCCGCTCTAGGAGGGGTTATTATTAGTTTAGTTTTTATTCATTGTACATATTAGTTAAGTACTATCATCACGTATATGTGATGATATATGTTGTATATGTATCATGTCTTCAATGAGCTATTCAACAATTAATATATATTATTAGTTTCACATTTCTATCTGTTTTCATACTGATTTTCTTACTCTAACTGTTAGCCTTTTACACATATTGAAACATAACAATAGAACATAAATCATTCATACATCGAAACATATCAATATTGTGATTGTTGTCCAGACATTGGGATCGACATCTAAAGGATTCAACAAAATAAAACGCGTCCATGACTACACCCTAACCTACGGAAGCTCTTGGTTGTGCCTGAACTCGGTCAAGCGTTCATCCATGCGGTTTACACGCTCACGGTATAGCTGTAGCGCGATCTCGAGCTTCAAGCTGGCTATTTCGTCGGAGATTACCATCTCGAGGATGCGACGGCCATTTTCTTCTACTGCTCCCCGCTGGACACCTGGGCCAAGGAGGCGCTCGAGCCTACCGACGAGCCCGTTAGATTCGAGGGGGCCGCGGACAAGGCGAACGGTGCGACCCATGCGAATGGCACGGCCGGCGTCCGGTGCAAGGACGGTGCGGCCGGGCTCTGGTGCAAGTACGACGCAGACGGCCGCTGCCCATTCCTGGCGAGAAAGAGGGCTACTCACATGCCTTTGACACCGCTGCAATGTCATGTCGGGTGGGATAGCAGGCAAGCGGGGATGGAACCGCTCTTGCTCTGCCGTGCGCCGCGCCTCTCGCTCTGCGGCCCTCCATCGGTCTTGCTATGCGGCGCGCCTTGCCCTCTCGGCGCGGACGCACATGTTTTGCTCTACGGAGCACCACCAATGATCTTCTTGTGCGACATGCTGTAGCCTCTCGGCGGTGAGGCGGCTATGTTGCTCGGTGGCACTGCCGCGCCCTGCGCCAAGGGTCTGCTCAACCCTTGCGATGACGCGCATCACAGTGTTTTCCGGCGCGTCGCCGGACACGCCATCGGCCTCAACAGGCCGTTGCGGCTGCACCGGATCGTTTTCGTCGTCGAGGAGGTTGATGGCAGAGGCGGCGCTTGGTCGGGTTGGCATGCTTCGTAGATGGGCTAGGCTACACTAGGTGTGCATCCGCGTGTGACGCGCGCATGCTCTTATGCTCATTCGCTTCTGGTGGGAAACCGACGGGGAAGCTTGCGCTGGAACATGCGCGGTCACTACTAGGAAAAGGGCTGCTAGTGGCGCACCTGTTTTCGCTACTAATGGCGCACTACAGGTGCGCCACTAGCACCACGCCATTAGAATTTTTTACTAATGGCGCACCACTGGTGCGCCATTAGTATCTGGTATACTAATGGCGCACCATGCAGTGCACCATTAGTATAGCCCACGGTGCGCCATTAGTATGCCTCCCAGGGGCCATATTTACCCATGTGCTTTGGCATACTAATGGCGCACTGGTGGATGATGCGCCATTAGTGTGCTCTGGCTTACTAATGGCGCACTATGTGGTGGTGCGCCACTAGTATGAATATTAGGGATTTTTTTTTTTCGTTTCTGATATTTTCACAGGTTACAAAATATATTATTTGACAGAATATAGCTAGCACCACACAGCAACAGCAGATTCATCGAATACAATAGAAGATTAGTGTCCGAATACAATTCATCATATTAGTCTCCGAATTTAAAATACCGAACAAAGTTAGAACATTACAAGTCTCGAAACCGCGAGTAGCGAGTTTGTCTTCACATTACAAGTCGATATCGATCATCTAAACTACCATCACATAGAAGAGAGCTGCGGTCATCACAATGAGCATAATCGCGATGAAACTGGTCTTCATCCGGTTCCTCCAACGCTCCCTCCTCTCTCCCGCTAGATAGCGCGCGTATCTAGATTCCGCCTCCGCCCTAGTGGTGTACCCTTTGTAACTGTTACCGCTGAAACGGTGAACATGTGTCCGACACTCCTCCCAGTCGTCGTAGACTCCGGGAACCCTACCCTTGTACACGACATACGACGGCATCTCTATGCACTAGCCAAACAAAACGTTAGTACCAATTCACAGACAATACATAAGCAATATATAAGTATGCAACAAAAGGATCGGAAGAGAAAAGCAAGACATTAATAGCATCGATTACATCTAAGTTGAACGACTGTCCAAACCAAAGAGACATACAAGTTCATCAAAGTTTAATTACAACATGAGCCAATCGATGTTTCAAAACTAGACATAGCATCACTACTTTCGACTCGACTCAAGGGACCGGAGCGTGGATGAAGCCGCCGTCTATCGTGATGGTCATGAAATCGCGGGCGTTGTCAGCCTGCATTTGTAGCGTTGTGTCTATCTCACTGTTGGACGGTTGATTTCTGAGGTAGAACTGCCCCGAGGTACGAAGGACATCTTGATGGATGATTTCCGCAAACTCCGACTGGATGCGAAAGAATTCTTGTCTGATGTCCGTGTCCTGGATTGCCGACAAGCTTGCGGCCCAAGCTTTGAGATTATTTGGTAGCAGAAGGTGATTATGGTCCCGTACGATCGCCCGCATGTGATGGAGGGCGTAGTAGGCATCCTTCTGACCGCCAGGCGGCTGCTTGACGCAGGGGAACGTCGTATTGTGGGCGAACACGTGCTTGCCGTACTTACGAACTGGCCTGGTGAAGGTGCCTCCAGATTTGGCGTAGCCGGGGAGAACATCATCAAGAACTTTCTTGACATTTGTGTAGTCTTTCTTCGACTGACGGTCCGAGTCGAAATATGTGGCCATGGAATATTTCAGGCTTAAGAGGATGAGTGTGCAATGTGTGTCACTGCACAAAACACGAAATGTTAAAAAAAACGATCGAAATCTAAGAAATCATATGTTACGGGGCGGTTGAGGGGACGACTTACTCGGGAAAGTAAGGCACGAGGAAGTTATCCTTATCTGGGTTTGCCAGAATGACGCCTTCGAGGTAAGAACTCGCGACTTGCCGGTCCCCAGCGCTGCCCAAGATCTTGGCACGCATGTAGAAGGGGTCGACTATCACGATGTCCGGGGTCTTGTCTCTAATGATCCGCATCTCCATACTCAGCGAAAATAGCCTAACGAAGGTGTAGTGCAGCGGATGAAGGTTAAACATAGCGAAGATGTCATCAAACCGCAGGACGATCGTACCCCCGATGGCGCTATCCACAAAGCCCTTGCCCTCTGGCACCTTGGCCACGAAAACTGGGTATGCCACGTCATTCTCTCGGAGACGCCGCTTCTCCAAAGAAAGAACACTGTCATGCAGACTCCGCATAGCACCGGTTGCAGCATTGAGCATATTAGTCGGTAGCATCGGCCTACCCGCCACATGCACCCTCCTCGAGATATCCTTAGGTGAAGGTGGCCCGTCCTGAGCACGGGTCGTACTCGGTGCCGGCTGGCTCGCACCCTTGTTACTCTTTCTTTTCCGTCCCTTCTTCTTCTGCTGTAATGGGACCGAGTTCTACTCACAGACCGCCTTCTTGAGTGTGCTGGGGCTGATAATATTTCGCACCTCGGCTATCTGAGGCTCGGTGAAGTCGGCAGCTGGAGGCGTCTCCTGAGAACTGAACGCCAGACGACGCCTGTTGCAATTGGGTTTCTCCGCGGTACCAGCTAGATCGCGATCGTCTTTTGCAGGGTTGGGTTCTTGAGAAGGAGGCCCCATGAATTCGTCATCGCACCCATGTTCGTTGAAGTACTTATCGACGTTGGTAAATGTACCGTCGTCGTTTGGATCCTGTGCCATATGCATGTCCGGCATGTCCGGTAGCGTTGCGGCGGTCTTGCCATGGCTTGGCGCCGGCACGACTGGCGGTGTTGTCTTTGGGGTGGTGTCCCCCGCCCCCAAACGAATCTGGCTCTTCGGCCAAAGCAGGGGCCAGCTTAGGCAGGCGCTGAGGGTCATCACATCATCTTCGTCGGCCCCGGCGGGTCGAATCGGAGGTAACAACTCGTCGCTGCCTGGCAGCACCTGAACCAGTTGAACCCTATACACGGTGGGTGGCATTGGATTACCGTGGAACACGGGGTTGCCCGGTTGAACGATTTTGCCCTTGGCGACATCGACCAACTCGTTGTTCACGAAGTGCAGGAGAGTGCACGGAATGTCGGCAGCGCCCTGCGAAAACATGTAGGGCGTCAGGGATGCCCAGTCAAAGGCAAGGAGATGAAGTCCTCGGCCGAGAGGCTTAATTAGTTACCGTGATGATGGCGTCGAGCTCGGCTAATGTCGAGGCACCGCCAACGGCGGGCGTGCAATTGACGGAGGGGCCGCTTGCTGCCGAGGTGCCGGCCGGCGTACACCCGGGTGCATTAAGCTCCAATGCCCGTGCCGGCGTCGGAGACACCAATACCGGCTCCGCCGGAGACACCAATGGCGCCGCCTGCGCGTTGTGCGAGTTGCTGGCCATGAAGCTGGGAATCGGGGGCGGCCCCTGTTGGCCGCTCGCAATCCACGTCGTCAGCCCATGAATCAAGGTAGGCATAATGCCGGTGAGCGTCGATCCCAGTTGTTGTTGCACTTGCTCTTGGACAATCTCCGGAATCCGCGCCACTTGTGCCTTGAGTTCTTGAACCTCGCGCGACTGGCTTTCCGAGCTGGTCTTTCTCTCCTTTCGCCCACCAGCGTTATAGTATGACGACCATTTTGTGGACAAGCCTTTGCCGGCCACACGACCAGCTGACGACGGCTTACTGAGCTTATCCTTGTTTTTCATTACGTTCAACGCCCTATTTAGAGTGCTGTCCCAAGGGATGCTCTGAGACGACCCCGCGCTACTGCTTTCAGTCTCCTGCGCCAGAACAAGCTCAAGCGCCCTGGTCTTCGGATCCGTGGTAAGCTCCTTTGTTACCGGGTCCTCCTTGTACCGGGCCCTGACATAGTTCCTGGTCTGCTTGTCACGGTATTTCTCGAAGCGGGGCGGTAGGCCTTGCTCGGCACGCTCCGCGTCCTCCTTGTCCCATATAGGCTCCGCCACTCTGTAACCGCCGGGACCGAGTTTGTGTTCCCCTAAGTTCAACTCCCGCATTTCTTTCCCCCACTGACTTGATTCGGAGGTTGCGCTGCTCTCGCACTTGATCTTGAACTCCTTGTAGTCATCTTCGCTGATCGAAGGATTTTTCGCCTTGATCTTCTCATAACTATCACCTTTCTCAATCATTCTTTTCACCGCGCTTCTCCAAGTAGACAGGGCCGTGCTCATCCTCATGAGGGCGGCACTGTTCACTTTATTCCCTGAGAGGCGTGTGTTTTCAAATTCAGCGGGGAACTTGTATCGTTCGTGCAGCTTCGTGAAGAGGAGGTTGCGCAAATTCCCTCGGTCCTTATGCCTTAGGTTCTCGGTGTTGATCGAGACGGTGCTCCGGAGAATGCACCCGAGCTGAACCGAGTACCCCTTGACTATTTGTTTGGGCTCCGTTGGATGCCCGTCGGAGTCCACTTGAGTAAATTCCTCCTTGACGGTGCGGAGCACGTTCGGGCGCCGGTCCTTCCGTTGCCTCTTCGGTTGGCTGCCATCTGTGCGTGCGCTGCCATCATCAGTGGTGGCATCCTCGGCGGCACCATCAGTGGTGGCATCCTCGGCGGCACCATCAGTGGTGTCATCCCCGACGCCACTAGGGGTTGTGTAGTCAGGATCGGTGTCTTCCACGGCGTCCTCATAGCGGTGAGGTTGTTCCTCCATCTCCTGGGACAGCTCCCAGAATTGCTTGCCGCCCGAACCACCGACCTCATCGTTGTGGGCCATGTTTCGCTCTAAATAGGAAAAAAGTTTGGTCAAAAAGTTGGTTATTGTCAAGGAACAAGATCATGGTCTCATCATTTAGGGTTTGTCGACACCGAGGCATCCTAAAAGCTAAGCTTTTATCATTTAGGGTTTGTCGACGCCGAGGCACCCTAAAAGCCTAAGCTTTCATCATTTAGGTTCTTATCGACACCGAGGCACCCTAAAAGCTACTTAATTAAGTACTAAGATACCCTGGCCCATGCATTAGTAGCAAGTACCCCATATGTCCGATTTTTAGCAAAGTCATGCTAAAATTCACGGAAAATTTCAGCATGACCTTTGCTGAAAATAGGACATATGGAGTACCCGAATTTGCCGGAACGGAAGTTAATCGACATTCCGGCAAACTCAAGGGCCTCTCAGGGTACCTGCAAAATCATCACGACACGATGGTCGGAGACAAAACCCAGCAAACTAGCACCACAATGTGCCTCTACTTTCATATGGATGAAAAGGCCACAGACCATATGGTCCTCTGCTTTCATATGGACAAAAATCAGCTCAACTTATGTGAGCTTCCATTCCAGATCTAATAGGTCACCCAACAAAAAATCATCAATAGTTTAGCAAGTCTGTACCCTCAAGAATGAACATATAGCAATATCTGTTGTCCCCCCATAACATACGGAAATCAAAATCAGCTCAACTTAGATGAAAATTGCCTTTGCTGCATGGAATAGAACATAACGTAAGGACCCTAGTTCAACCCTTTAGAGTAATAAACGTCATCGGTCAAACAAATTTGTACTAGACACTCAAGGTAGCCAATGAAGTTATTACATCACAGTTCTAAATTGCAGTTTAGCTTGTATGGAGATTTTGTGAAAAAATATTGCTGTTCTTGTCTGCTTGATTAAAGAAATTATCTGTTGTGTCAATATCCATTTCCTTTCATGAATTTTTATCAGGTGTGCCCTTTATTTTTTTTCAGATACATCACTCGTGAGGATGTAGTCGAGGTGAAGGGCAAAGTGGCATGTGAGATCAGCTCAGCTGATAAACTTACATTGACAGAGCTTATGTTGCAAGGTACTTTGAATGATGCTACTGTAGATCAGATGGTGTCTTTTTTTTTCTTTGTTTGGCAAGAAAAGCTTCAGGATGCCCCAAAGCTAGCCAAGGGAGGAGTTTGACCTGCTACTAGTTTCAAGAGACATGGCGAAGGGTTGCAAATAGCCAGCTTGAATGCCAGGTAGTAATAGCTAATACTGGATTTTCTTTGTTTGGCAGAGGAAGGAGAAAGGAGGAGAGGTACCTGGGCGGGCGCGGCCGGTCGCCGGAGGGGTCGGGGTCGGCGGCGGCGGCGGCGTCGAAGGGATGGCTCGAGGGCGTCCGAGCTCGTCCGGGTCCTCGTAGTCGAAGAAGAAGACGGCGGCAGTCCTCCTGGGCGCCTCGGTTGGTCGTGGGGAGGCCGATGGCCACGTGCTTCGCGGGTCGGCGGCGGTCGTCGTCCTGCACCCCGTGCCCGGACTGAGGTAGAGGCGGCGCAGGGCAGGGGCCGACGCGGGGAGGCTGTCGGCGACGGCGAGGTCGCGGAGGCGTCGGCGATGGCGGAGCTGCAATGGTGGGGGGCGCGGGGGCGCGGGGGCGGCGGCGCACGTAGGGGCGGCGGCGTCGTGGGTCGGGGCAGCGCGCGGGGGGGGGGGGGGGGGGGGGAAGTGGATCTGGCGAGAGGGAGGGACGAAGGGGTCGGGCGAGTTAGAGCTAGGGGGAAGCTTACTAATGGCGCACCCCCGATCGGTGCGCCATTAGAAATCTTTTTTTTGATAGCAATGGCGCACCCCTTAGAGGTGCGCCATTAGAAAGCTTTTTTTTTAGATAGCAATGGCGCACTACCCGAGCGGTGCGCCATTAGTATGTTTTTTTATTATTATTTTTTGTTGCTATTTTTTAATATTTTTTTATAAAAACAGTAATAATTTTTTATAAAAACAGTAATAATTTTTTTATTAATATGAAAAAATATCATCAAATTTGTTATTTGAAAATATCATCAAATGGGGGTGCTCGGCGGCGGCGGTGGAGCGGGGGAGGGTGCGGTGGGTCGGCGACGGCGGTGGAGCGGGGGAGGGTGCGGGGGGTGCTCGGCGGCGGTGGAGCGGGCCGGGGAGGGTGCGGGGGGTCGGCGGCGGCGGTGGAGCGGGGGAGGGTGCGGTGGGTCGTCGGCGGCGGTGGAGCTAGCGGGGGAGGGTGCGGGGGGGATCGAGATCGAGATGGAGGGGGATAGCGATCGAGATGGAGGGGGTCGAGATCGAGTGTCCTCATGAATATTCAATATTTTTTCATATTGAATATGAAAAAATATCATTAAATTTGAAAAAATATTCATGAATTCAATGGTTACTAATGGCGCACCAGCTTGAGGTGCGCCATTAGTAGTTTTGCAAAAAAAATAAAAAATAAATAGTAGTGGCGCACTGTGTTGGAGGTGCGCCATTACTAGTTAAACTAGTAATGGCGCACTCTTCCATGGTGCGCCATTAGTATTTTTGGAAAAATGAAAAAAAAACATTTGTCACTAATGGCGCACCGTGGGTCTGGTGCGCCATTAGTGTCTACCACACTAATGGCGCACCAACTCATGGTGCGCCATTACTATATAGTAGTGGCGCACCACATGTCTGGTGCGCCATTAGTAGCCATATCATCTATAGCCCTTTTCCTAGTAGTGGGTTCTGCGCGGGAACGTGGCCAAAAGAAATGCTGGTGCGGTGACGAAGCGTGCATTGGAATCCTCGGGCGAAAACGCGGTGACAAGACGTGAGAGGGGAAGAAGAGGTGATGCGCAGTCAGACTGGTATAATAATAATAAAACGTCTGCGGTATTAATACGGGCAAACGGCACTTCCATACGTACTGTCGGTAATGTTTTCATCAATTGCTGACAATTTTTTGGCAAGAACCGTCTGCCCACAACAAACACAACTTGTCCGGATGAATCGTTTGGGTTATTATTGCTGACAATTCTGATGAATGAACCGATTGCTGCGTATCACACACACCTTCTTACGCTAACCCGTTTGTGTTCTGCTGGATTATCGCAAACATTTTCTCCGAGTGAACTGTGTGTCGTACTTCACACACGTACGAAGTTTTGTTAACTGTTTCTGTTATATTAGCTAATCCCAAACAATTCATAAGAATAAACTGTCTGACGTGGATCACACAAGCAACTATTTTCTGAATCGTATTTGATGGATCCACCATCGCACACAGTTCGTGCCATTTGCGACGGAGCTTGAACAATACCATTTGCGATTGGTGGATCGCACATAGTTTCGTCGAAGGGTCTCTGATTGATGTGTCGTCTTTGGACCATTCTGTAGTAGTGTTATATCCAGGTGAACGACCTGGTGCTTGTTCTGGTGGTTGCCCCTGGAGCTGATTGGGAGCAACCTCTCCCTCCTCATCGGAATCACCATCGTAGTCCTCATTCTGCTCAACTACAATAGCAACAGCAGCAACGACACCAAAATTTTGTCCTTGCTCAATAGGCACACGTCGCGCTCGTCCCGCAAAATTCGACTGATGTTGTTGTTGTCGAGGTATAACATGTACAACTGGTGGTAGACGTGCAAGCACCTCAGTGAACTTAGCGTCCATCTTGGCGTCCAACGTCTTCTCCAAACCATCTAGCTTCTTTATAGCCTCTCCAAGGCTCGTCACCAAGTCGTGCACCTGTTCACCCATCATTTGTTGAAATTTATCGTGGAGCTCCTTGTTCGTCATGCCCTCCCAGTCGATCTCGTCGGTTTGTGATCCTGTCATGGTTAGCAGCAATAGGAACACACAAGAATATGAACCTACAGACTATTGGGAAGTGGTGGTGTGTCACAAATCCGTCAAGCAAATCTCAAATTCTTACCAGTTCTTACCCAGCAGCAGGCGGTAATCGGCAACCGCTGTAGTAAAAAACTCTCAAAGCTTGGATAGAGCAATTGCCAGGTGTGTTTCAAATGCATGAAGTAGATGTATGTGGAGCTGCGAAGGCTTATAATATGGTAGCAAAAAGGGTCAACAATAATCAGTTCAGAGATGCAAAGTTGAAAACACGCTTAACGGCGGTACTGTGCTGGTCCTAGGCTAGACCGTACTAGACACGCGAGCCTAGAACACCAACAAAATCATGACGCGACACGAAATCAAGGGAAGAGCCACTCTGAATTTTTTTCTTTTTTTTGGCGCCTTTTTTTGCGCTCTTTTTTTCTTCCAGAAAATCACTATAATGGCGAGTGTGTCAGAACTCTTCCCAAGGCGTATAAAGAGGATAAGTACGAATTTTTTTGACTATTTTTTTCTGGAACGATTCGGGGCAGCGACAACCAAAAATTTTGACAAAAAATCACTATGGTCACGAGTGTCTCAAAACGCTCTACAAAGCCTAAAAACATGATAGGGAAAAAATCACCCACCAAAATTTTGGCCTAAAAACTATTCGGGGGTCTCCAGACTTTTTTTTTTCCAAAACCTACTCATGCAAGGAAACACGAATATGAAAAGAAAGGGGACTCGAGAGCAAACCTAATATGTGATGGACTCGGATTGGTGGCGGATATGTGATGGTATACGGTATGTCTCCAACGTATCTATAATTTTTGATTGTTCCATGCTGATATATTATCATTCTTAGATACTTTTTGGGTCAATATTTACCAATTTATCACGCTGATATATTATCATTCCCAGTGTCAAGTGCCAATTGTTGTTTTCTGCGTTTTTTTTACTTTGCAGCTTTCCTTTACGAAACGAAGTCCAATTGCCACGAAACTTTTTGATGATTTTTTTGACCAAACAAGACGAACAAGCCTCGGAGGATAGTCGCGAGCCTCATGGAGGCTCCACAAGCCAACAGGGAGCGACCCAAGGGGGGGCCGCGCCCTGATAGCTTGTGGGCCCCCTATGGCTCTCCCGACCTCGTTCTCCGACCTATACATTCTTATTAATCCTAGAAACCCTTAGGAGAGCCTCGAAAACCTTTTTCCGCCGTCGCAAGTCTCTATTCCGCCGCGATCCCATCTGGAGCTCCGTTCCGACACCCTGCCGGAGTTGGATCGATCACGGAGGGCCTCTTCATCAACCTTGCTGCCCTCATGATGATGTGTGAGTAGTTCACCACAGACCTACGGGTCCATAGCTAGTACCTAGATGGCTATCTCTCTCTCTCATATGATCTTCAATACAATGATCATTGCATCTTCGCTTTGATCCATCCGATGTAATCCTATTGTGCGGTGTGTTTGTTGGGATCCGATGAATTGTGGGTTTATGTTCAGATTATTCATTAAAGGTATTTGAGATACCTCTGATATAAATTTTCTATTAATTGCATGATCATTATAGCGTCATAATGCTCTCCGATTTATTGATGTGCTTTGGCCAAGTAGATTGATATTTCTTCGGTGGGAGTAGTGCGTTGTAGTAGGTTCAACCTGACGAGTTTCTATATCCCAGTGACAGAAAGGGAGAAGATGCGTCTTTGTGTTGCTGCTACTAAGGATAAACGATGGGGTTTATTAATATTAATTGAGTTTACTTTGTCTACATCATGTCATTGTTCTCGAAGCATTACTCTGTTTTACTTAATACTCTAGATGCATGCTGGATATCGGTCGATGGTTGGAGTAATAGTAATAGGTGCAGGCAGGAGTCGGCCTATTTTCTTATGGACGTGATGCCTATATAGACATGATCATTGTCGTGAATATCGGATAACTATCCACTTTTCTGTCAATTGCCCAACAGTAATTTGTTATCCTCCGTACGTTGCCTACATTAGAGATGCCACTAGGGAACACTATGCCCCCAGGGGTCTATTCACTTATATATTCGCAAACACAATTGCTACCACTACTGCAGGATGGTCCAAAGACGACACATCAATTAGAGACCCTTCGACAAAACTGTGTGCGATCCATCAATCGCAAACGGTATAGTTCAAGCTCCGCCGCCAATGACGATAGAGGAACCATCAAATACGATTCAGAAAATAGTTGTGTGTGCGATCTACATTAGACAGTTTGTTCTTATGAACTGTTTGTGATTATGGAACATAACAGAAATGGTTAACAAACTACATACGTGTGCGTAGTGCGGCATACAGTTCACTTGGGCAAAGTGTTTGCGTTGATCAAGTAGAACGCAATCGAGTTAGCCTAAGAAGGCGTGTGTGATACCCAGCAAACAGTTCATTCTCAGAATTGTTTGGGAAGACCAATAATAACCCAAATGATTCATCCTGACAACCGTGTGTGTTGTGGTTACCCGGCAAACAGTTCATTCATCAGAATTGTGTGGGAAGACCAAAAATAACCCAAACGATTCATCCTGACAACCCGTGTGTGTTGTGGACAGACGATTGCTGCTAATAATTGTATGAGATGTGATTTGCTCTGTTTGCACATCTACATGCTCTGTCTATAGAACACCTACATTAATGTTGCATAACCAACTTCAACATCCAGTTTCATAAGTGACTACACAACACATGTACATTCCTCAATATAAAGTTACAAGAAGTAGACGATCAGCAAATCATACTGTTCTTCTAACGACGGTTGCCGACACTGATCTTCTTGTGGCTATCCCTCGCCGTCTGCAGCAAGGAGGCACTTCCTCATGTCAATGATCCTCATGTACATCGCGTAGCTTGTGTACACGTCCTTTGTCGCGTACTTGATGTGTTCTTCATCCAGTTCGTTCACCCAGGCCTTGTGCCAGGCAGACTTGTCCTTGTGGCACTCAGCCTACATGTCTTTGTAGTAGGGGTCGATGATGGCCGCGGCGAGGTCAATCAGGGAGTCCTTCTGCTTCTTCTTCTCGCCGCCCCAGACCCTGTACTGACCTTGGATGTTGACAAGCTTCTGGCAGGACAAGCCCGTAGTCTTGAGCACCTTTAGATCGTTCGTGGTGTCCACCGTTGCGAACCTATAGTCGGGGCTGTTGACAAACCTGGCGAAACGCTCGCAAGGACTTGTGGCCAGGTAGTAGTGGTAGACGAGCACGTGATGGCGCACACACAACTGGGTGACGACAACCTTCTGATCATGCCCGGCACGACCGCCGGTGTACTCGAGGTCGAAGCCGACCACTTTGTACTTGTCATCCTCAGCAAGCAGCTGCTCCAACGTGTTGATGGAGTTCACCACCACGACCGGGTCGTTGGTGTACACCACCGAGAGGTCCGTCTTCCTGATGTGGGTGTCCACTTTGACAATTTTGGCGAACTGCCGCTCGGCACCGGCAGCCGCCATTGGATCCGCACGGGAAGGTTGAAGCGATGAAGAGATCGTGGGTGTGCTTCTTGTGTTGTGTGGCGCGATCGTAAGGTGGAAGAGACGAAGGTAAATGGCCGCGGGAATAAATTGCGCCGGACGGCCTGGAATTTCGGCACGTCCGCATGGCAGTTTTTGCAGTGCTTAACTGCATGGTGGCGCCGGGAGCGGCACAACCGCGTCCGCATGCATATGGCACCTCGAACGTACGTGACCGTTTGCACGTGGACGCCTACAGAGCGAGCGCGTACGGACGCGTGCACAGTACGCCGTGGCCGCATCAACCGCCTCATGCGTAGATTAATTCGCGACGGTGCATATAGAACGACCGTTTGCTTTGTAGTAAAATGAAAACGTTTTTTTAATTAACCATTTGTGTACTTGTAATTTCTCCCACCTCCGTCCCGTCTTGTCACCACGTTGCCGCCCGAGGATTCCAGTGCACGCTTCGGGAGCGTGCAGGTTCCCGGGCAAGCTTCCCACCCGGCTCGCTAAAATCCCCCAATCAACCAATGCTTCGGGAGCGCGCAACATTTCTTTTGGACTTCCCGTTCCCGCCCAACCGCGCAGGAACACACGCAAGATTCCCGCCCGACTCGCCTTGGCCTCCTTCTTTATAAACCCTCACGGCTGTCGCCTCCACATCACATTCATCCCCTCCCTGCCCGTAGCTTCCCAAGTTTGCTTCTCCCCCAAT
This sequence comes from Elymus sibiricus, assembly GCA_039707655.1. Classification (NCBI taxonomy): domain Eukaryota; kingdom Viridiplantae; phylum Streptophyta; class Magnoliopsida; order Poales; family Poaceae; genus Elymus; species Elymus sibiricus. The sequence goes on from CM077667.1 coordinate 200,294,367, forward strand.
TGCCAATGGCACCTGTCCGTCGTCGTCGCTCCGCCACTCCGCCAGAGGGCAGCTCCAGCTAGGAGGCTGCACCACGTCGGCGGTGCAATACCCGGAAGCGTGTAGTGCGTGTGGCGTCCTTGTTAGCTGTGCGCACGGTACCCACCACACGCTCCTCCACATTTGCCCGAAGGCAGCTGCTGCCGGCGACCGTCGTGGCCCCCACCCCATCGCCGACCGCCGTTTTAGCCACCTCACCAGCTGCCTCCTTGGCTGCCACCACACTAGCGTCCGCCTTGGCAGCCACCCCACGGTCAGCCGCCGGGGCCATCACCCGCTCCGCCACCGCGGCCCGAAGGCGGGAGGAGGCCGCCATCGAAGCACGGCCGCTCGGCTTTTGCATCAGTGGCCTAGCACGCTACATCAACTTCCTACATGAGGAGGAGGAGCACCAGTTCGAGGACGCAAAGAGGCTCACCGCCACCGTGGCCGCAGCAGACGCTGCAGCTATGGCGCGGAATGAGGAGATCTACACCGAGTCCCGCCGCTTCGAGGAGGCGCGTCAGGAGCGGCGGAGGGCAGCAGCGGCAGCCGACGAATTTAACTCCTCCAGCTCGTCGGTAGGCTTCTCCTCCTCTGCCTTTTACTGAACGCGCTCGGCAGAGGAGAAGGCTGCTGGCAGTAGCACGAGGCCCCTCCGGAGTAGTATTTAGGGGCTATTTTGTTCAGTTCATCTAACTATAGATATGATTGAACTGTCCCACCTACTTTAAATTAGCTAGTATATATAGTTAAACTAGCTATTTCAGTACGTGGTTGGCAACAAATTGGGAAAAGTTTGTTCGATTCGGCTGTCGAGTTGAACGATTTTGTACAAAGACCAATTCTTGATTTATGAATGAAATCTATGTTTACTGAATTTTAGTTGCAAAATTGCACCGTAATAGTGATTTTGTTCCTGCAAAATTGGACAAATCTCAGTGTTTCTAATTTGACAAATGAAAATTTACCCAATATGACAGATTCGAATCTTACCTAACTCCTGCTGCCAATGCATCGATCGGTGCTTACTTGGGGTGCTTAGTATATTAAATGGCTTAGCAACTCAAGTCCACAAAACATTGTTGCTGAGGTCCCTTCATTTAATGATTTAGCAACTAAACTCTTGCATGCTTTGGTGAGTTTCCTTCATTTAAGTGTTTTGCCAAGGTTCATGCGCTTGGCATTGTTTCTTCATGTGGTCACCAAACTCATATCTCTCCTTAATTACCTTCCCACATCAATTTTTATTCATGCATGGCAACCTCACCAGTTAGCACCAGTACAAGGTGTAGCATCGGGAAGGGCACACGGGTCATCATTGACAACCGTTTGCGATGACGCAATGAAAAAAAATTCCTTCGCGCCATATTTTCGCTTGGCTTAGTAGGGAAGGAACAATTGCCCTCGGTTTGCATATGAGTATTCAGTCTGAAACATCTTTGATGACTGGCAAAGGACACATCATCCCGATGAGCGTGCGCAGGACACTGCTCGCACGCCACCCGTCTACTCAAACACCTGTCCGCACACTACCTCCTTGCCAATACAGATAGCGACACGTGGCCCGCAAGTAAATGGTCTGTAGAACCTCCACGAATTATAAATAATACACCCGTTTGCGATGGTAACGTGACAGATTTTTGTTCCAAAATGCCTTTGTTGGCTATTAATAATGCTTGCTCTTTCTCTCAAAGTGGACACTAAAAATATCACAACATATTTGTGCTTTATATGAGGCCCTGCCCAACATAGACCTTGTGACTATAGTCCATATTTGAATTATGTACATTAAATGCACATAAAACTCAATTAATGTATAAAAAAGCCATACGAACCCTTAATAATTTCATATTTTTGCAGTACACACCTATTGCTTTATGTTGTTTCTAGAAAAAAATGAAGGAGAGAAGAGGCATCGGATGTCCTTTCTACCGCAGATGTGGCATGCATATTTGACATTACGGAACCACTGGACGTAGCTTATTGTGTGAGAACCTCCGGTTTGTAAGAGGCTTGTGAGAAAACATGTCCAAGTTGGTATTTTTTTTACCACGACATATGTGTGCCTTGTCATGACACCATTCCAAGTTCCATGAATTTCTGACGGAGTTTTGGCTTTACGAGAATTTGGAAACCAAGTTTCTCGATGTTTATGGTCAAGCCAACATACTTAGATGTTTGAAATTCGTTCTCATTTCTTGCATGTGACCTAACACATGCATCCAAGGACACATATATATATGATTTTTCAACCCATTTTGCCGCCCCGGACCTTGTGATTGTAGATCAAATTTGAATTATGCACATTAAATAATGCATCAAAAACTTAATTAATGTATTTAAAAGCTAGATGATCCCTTAATTTATTCATATTTTTGCACTTCGCACCAACATGTCTGTGTTGTTTCTATAAAGAAAATCAAGGAGAGAAGAGGCATCAGATGTCTTTTCGCCCGCATATGTGACATGCATATATAATGTTCCCTATTGAAACCACAAAGCTTCTTGTGAGGAGCTCCGATTTGTAAGGGTATTGTGCAAGAACATGTCCAATTTAAACAATTTTTTCAGCACGACATATGTGTGCCCTTAAGCTTGTCACCACACCATGCCAAGTTTCATGAATTTCTAACGAGTTTTGGATTTACAGGAATTTGAAAACCAAGTATCTCATTGTTTGCGGCCGAGCCAACAGTCAATGAGATGTTATAAATCCATTCCCATTTCTTGCGTGGGACCTAAACATGCATCCAGGGAAAGGCATATATTTTGTCAACCTATTTTTCATGTGTTGGACCTTGTGATTGTAGTTCAAATTTGAATTATATGCACATTAAACGGCTAGAAAACTCAATTAATGTGTTAAATAGGTCTCACGAACCCTGAAAAAAATACACAGTTTATCATGACTGTCATTTGTTGCTCTATGGTGACTCCAGAAATAAATTCAAGGCGAGAAAAGACAACGGATGTTGTTTCGCACATAAAATGTGAAATTTCCCTATCGGCACACACGACTTTCTTTGTGATAACCTTCGGTTTAATTTGTAAGAGGCTTTGTGCCAAAACTTGTCCAAAATTGGGCAATTTTTGTACCACAACACACACAACAGGGCAATTGATGGCACCCCCAAATTTCATGAATTTCTGTCAAGGTTTGAATTTACATGAATTTAAAAACTAAGTTTCCCAATGTTTGCGGTCGAGCCAAGACAATGATATGTTTGAAATTCATTCCCATTTCTTGTGTGGGACCTAAACATGCAGCCAGGGAAACATATATGGTTTTTCGACATATTTTCATGAGCTGGACCGTGTGATTGTAGATCAAATTTGAATTATGCACATTGAATGCCTAGAAAACTCAATTAATGTACTTAAAAGGCCAAACGAACTATGTAAGATTCCATTGTTTTGCACGACACATTCATCTTACTCTATGGAGACTCTAGAAATAAATTCAAGGCAAGAAGAGACATCGGATGTTGTTTCGCACATAAAATGTGAACGCTGCATACCGGAACCACATGACTTCTTGTGAGAATCTTCGGTTTGTAAGAGGTTTGTGCCAAAACTTGTCCTGAACTAGGCATTGTTTTTACCACAACACACATGCGCCATGACATGACACCATGCCAATTTTTATGAATTTCTCATGATATTTGGCTTTACTGGAATTTGAAAACACGTCTTCTCAAAGTCTACGGCCGAGCCAAAATACCAAGAGGTTTGGAATTCGTTTAATTTCCATTTCTTGCATGGGACCAAAACATGTATCTAGTGACAAATAGATGATTTTCAACCCATTCAGGTGCACTCTAGTATGTGCTTAACTGCAGTTCAAATTTGAACTATGCACATGAAATGTCTAAGAAACTCTTTAAATGTTTAAAAGGGCCTAAACAAACCTGAATAATTCCATATTTAACACACAGTCCTATAGTTGCAAGTTCACCGCGGATAAATGTTATTGGCATCCAAACACCTTCAATTGCCAATGTAACTTCATTTTTCATTTCAAAGCAATATGAAAATAAAAAACATCGCAAACAGTTCTTGATCAAGAAACGTGTGTGATGTGGTATAAAAATATCTTGGGCCAATCCTGATATATGGCTTAGGCCGGAAGCTTCAGTCCACTGCTGGCGCGTCAACCACACTGTCACACTAGTTCCGCAAGACCACTGTACTATTCAATCGTCGCCGGTGAAAGATGGGGACGTGGATCCGCGTCGTGAGGGCAACTTCGGCGACCCACTCCGGCCCGAGCGCGGCTGCATCATCCATGAACGCGCTCACAACATCCTTGAGCGCGGCCGCACTCTCCGACAGGGCAGCTGCGGCCGCCGAAAGGGCAGCTGCTGCATCTGAGATGGCGGCAGCAACATCCGCGACCGGGATAGCAAATGGCGACAACGGCAACAGCTGTCGGTTCCTCGGCGACCGCCGTAGCCCTGATGGTGGCTGCCCACGCCTATGTCGATGCCGCCCATGCCCAGCTCGTGTCGGTCACCGCAAAAATAGCAGCGTCCTTCTCTGACAACGGTCAGCAACCTACGTCCGAAGAGTTGGCAATCGCTTAGAGCGCTCGGGCAGCCGTCCATTCGTCAGCAGCCTCCCTTGTCAAGATGGAGGTCGTCAATGCCCGGACCGCGGCCGCCCACACCAAACTCGTGGTGGCTTTTTCCAAAGAGATGGCGGACGCGGACAGTGAGATGCTTGCAGAGTATGTCGCGATGGATGCCATGGAGCCGCTTCCCCTGGAGGTCGTCGAGCGCGAGCTGGTCATGGAGGATGCGGCGGAGATCGCCGAGCGTCAGGCGGAACATTAGTCTTTGTTTAGAGCGCTGGTCTTTTGTTAGAGTAATGTTTAGGTCAACCAGCTCTGTTTAATTGCTCGATTAAGTAAGTGCGGGCTGCGGTGTAGGCTCTTTTTTGCAGTACCCAAATTAGGAATTGATGTTAAATTATGCGACGACGTGGATGACCACTGTAACCAGGGAAATTCGGACCAAAAATTTTCCGCCATATCCCCATTCCATCTTCCAATTGAAAATGAAATTGAAGTTCATCACACACAATTTTTTGGAACAAACCGTGTGCAATGTAGTACCCAATCTTACATCGGAAGCTTGGAGACAAACATTTTCACGTCCAAGTGCATCACACACGGGGTATAGCACATACTTCATTTGTGATGTGTTGATATCGAGAACTATTCTGCACGAAATGAAAATTTTGGGCTGTCGCGGAAATATCTACCTCTCTCGCCCCCCGGTACCAATCAAAAGCCACATTTCCTTGTTCAAACCTTCACTGCTTTCTTGCAGCGCCGCCTCCTCGCCGGCGATGCTCCTTCCTGCTGCTTGGCCTCCTCCATCTAGTCAGGTAATCCACAGCTCCCCAATACCCCCTCACCCCCTCCTCCTCCATCTCACATGGCCCGACCGGCGCAACACCTTCCACCCAAATCACCGCTCCATCCTCCAAATGATCGCCGCCGAAAGCCATGATGCACGCAGTATAGCCAGGATCTCAAAGAGCATTTGGATGCAGAGAAGCAAATCGCGTCTACATGCACAGATGAGGCAGCTATGGCTTCCATGCGTGCCGACCCCAGATCTTGGAGGAGCACCTCGCTGTCGAGGCCACCGTTGACGCCTCGCGCGCTGACGCCGCCACGCGGTTGGCTGCTATAAATGACAACTTGTGGTCTTTTCTCGAGGGCACCGCCGGTGCGTTCGACGAAGACTTCGATGTGTTTTCTCAGCATGCCCGTGCTTACCTCAACTCCAGAGCCGGCATGTTGGTGCCGGGGCAGGATCAGGCCACTCACCACTACGAGGGGTGCACCCACAGTGTGGAGGCCTCGTCCTCTTCCAAGTTGAAGGAGCCCATCATCATCGATATTTCCGACGATGAGGAATAACTTGTTTTTCTTAGCTTTATCACCAAGGACCTATGTTCACCTAGCTATACCTGTTAAGCATGTTTCGTTTACCTGTTGCGTGTGCCGCTACTGCCTTTCATTTAGAAATTCTAGTGAAATGTCCAATGTAATGCTACTGCAACCTGACCTTCTAGTATGTTCTATCGTGCAATGTGGTGCTTAGTTAACTATTTTATTCATTTGTTGTGGTGATCATTTAGCTATTTAATTCAATTCTGAAATGTGATGTATGATTGTTGTTGGTACAATTTTGTATTGTTATGCATGTGAAGAATAAATCAAATTTAGATGTACTAAATACATGTGAAACATATAGAATTGCTATATTTCCTAGTTCTTAGCACGCTTGGTTTATATAACTGGCTTTTCCATGTGACCCGAACTAATCTGTTGGATCCGCAGTGTGTTTATTTTCCATTAACATATTTCACTGATAGTATGCGAAATATCACTTGTAACCTGATCAATATTTGTCTTAAATATGTTGCAGGGGCAAACAATGGGGGACACTGAAGTTTACCATCGAGCTTTGCACATCCATGGTCATTTGGCTAATAGCACATTATTGTGCAATTTGTAGAAACCATTATAATATTAATGTTTTTAATAATTTGTTCTTGCACATGTAGGTCCTGCTGTAAGAGGTTTAGATCCACTGTTCGACCCTTTTTGCATGTGGGGAAATGAGGTGTCCTTGAATATTAGTCAAATCAAGAAACTCAGAAAGATTGTTAAGATAAAGAAACTAGCTACGAAAAACAACAAGATGTTTGTCTGCACAATAAAGAAGACATCAGTCAACTATAGGATGGTACCATCTCTTTCACCTTGTCCTTTTCCATTTGTGCCATTTCAAATTTTAGAAAAAATATTTATGCGTATGTTTGTTTTCAGTCCTTCTCAAGGCAGTTCATCGATGATTACGTATCAAACCACCTGTATGATCAAGAGGTAAGGAAGGTATTCATACAGCACGCACGGTATAATCTTGAAGTCTTCCTCAAGAGGACGAAGGATGGCCGGGCAATCATCCACAGACACTGGCCTAAAGTTGCGAGGACCTTCAACATCATTGAAGGCTCAATATTTGCCTTCCGCTTTAACAATTTTCTAGATGAGACTCATCTGTCTATTTACCGTCTATGATGATACTTAATTTCCAAAGGTTTTAGATGTTGCATTTGAAACATTGTCCTGTTGTGCAATTGGGTAGCTAGGCAGTATATGCCTATATGATGTTGTACCCTGATGTAATTCAATTATGAAATCCTGGTTGCCGTACTAGAATAAGAAATATATTTCGTGCTTGATACGAAATGTTAATTTGATTACAAAATGGATTATAAATAATAGAGGAATCAGGCTTATTATGGGGGTTCCCATTCCAGACGGTTTCTAGGACTACACCGTGGGCGATGACCACAACAAACACACATGGTTTTTACAAAGTTGGCATGTTGGATCGGTGAGGAATCACACACGAATTCTGCTTGACAACTGTGTGCGTTAGGACACCCAATCACAAATGATTTATTAAGCATGTGTGTGTGATGGGCAGCCCAATGCCAAACAGTTTCATCTAGACACCGTGAGTGATGTTTTGAATAACGCAAACGACATAATTATAATTATCGTGTGTGGTGACCAGCCCTATCACAAACGATGTTATGCAGAAAATTGTGTGTGATCTGCAATACGAACGGGGACGTAACCTTGGGATTCCCTATGTGGAATGATAAGCTCATCTCACACGTCTTCGCCAATATGTTTGTTTGTGATGGCCCTTCGAATCGCAAACGATATATTTTTCCCATCGTGTGTGACCGGGTGCAGGCATCGCCGACGGATTTTTTCTGTCGTGTGGGATAGCCCCTCCCCCCATCGCCCACACATGCAAGGCGACGGTTTCAAACTACATCACGGAACGGGGTTAAAGACCGTTTGTATAGCGCGCGGCTGCACTATTATACCTTGCTGCCTTTATTTACCTTTTATTTTATTTTGCAATTTATATTTATCAACAATTATCTACACAACTCATTTGCTTGCAAATAACGAGATCAAGGGGATTGACAACCCTCTTGCCCGCGTTGGGTGCAAGTCGTTTGTTCTTTTGTGTGCAGTCGCTGAAGACGGTTGAGAAGTGATATTCCCATTGGTTCGATAAACCTTGGTTTCATAACTGAGGGAAATACTTACCCATCTTGTGCTGCAACTACCCGTTCCTCTTCACGGAAAACCCAACGCAGATCACAAGTATCAGGAAGGATTTCTTGCGCCGTTGCCGGGGAATATCATCATCAACTATCAAGTAGCTTGTCACAAATTTTCATTCATGTGTTTATCTTTTTATTTGCTGTTATATTTAGTGTGTCTCATAAAAATCAAAAATACAAAAATATTTATCTTTGCTTGTTACTAGTGTATTTCGTCGCTTGCTAGTTTACTTGTCTTGCTTGCTACTTTGCTCGTGTGGTCACCATGTCTCAAGATACTACTAAGTTGTGTGACTTCTCAAATACTAATAATAATCATTTTATTAGTAGTCCTATACCACCCGCCACCAGTGCGGAGGCTTTTGATATTAATGCTGCATTGCTGAATCTTGTCATGAAAGATCAATTTTCGGGAAGTCCTAATGAGGATCCCGCTTCACATCCTAATACCTTTGTTGAATTATGTGATATGCAAAATAAAAATGATATGGATAATGATATTGTCAAATTTAAATTATTTCCTTTTTCACTTAGAGATAAAGCAAAGGCTTGGTTTTCATCTTTACCTCGCAATAGTATTGGAACATGCGATAAGTGTAAAGATGCTTTTATTGGCAAATATTTTTCTCCTGCTAAGATCACCCCCCATAGAAATCAAATAATTAATTTTAAACAGCAAGATCAAGAGCATGTTGCACAAGCTTGGCAGAGAATGAAATTGGCGATAAGAAATTGTCCTACTCATGGCTTGAATTTGTGGATGATTATACAAAATTTCCATGCGGGACTAAACTTTGTGTCTAGAAATCTTCTAGATTCTACTGCAGGTGGTACCTTTATGGATGTGACCTTAGGAGAGGCTACCAAACTTCTGTACAACATCATGCAAAATTATTCTCAATGGCATACCGAGAGAGCTCCAACTGGTAAGAAGGTAAATTCTGTTGAAGAAATCGCTACTTTGAGTGAAAAAGTGGATGCTCTTATGAACATGGTTGCTAATAAAAATGCCAATGTTGATCCAAATGATATGCCCTTGTCTACTTTGATTGAGAAAAATAATGATGCTATTGATGTGAACTTTATCTCGCGAAATAATTTCAACAATAATGCGTATAGAGGCAATTTCAATGCTGGGCCTTATCCCGGTAATCCTCCTAACAACTATGGAAACTCATATGGTAATTCTTATGGAAATTATTCTACCAATTCTAATAGGATGCCCTCTAATCTTGAGAATACAATTACATAATTTATTAATTCTCAAAAGGTTTTCAACACTACGGTAGAAGAAAAATTGCATATGATTGATACTTTGGCTAGAAATGTGGATAGAATTACTATTGATGTGGAAACTCTTAAAAGTAAACTTTGCCACCAAAGCATGATTTTAGTGATACTATCAAATCTATCCAATTGTCTATTAATGAAAGTAAGGAGAGGGCCGCTAAGTTGAGAGCTAAGCGGGAATTCCTAGAAAAAGCTCTTCCACCCGTTTTTTACCGGAATCATGATGAGGATATTAACATGATTGGCATTACTCCTATTGATTCTTTGTTTACCTCTCTGAATATAAATTATAAAAATACTGGAGTTGAACCAACTCTAGCTAAGGAGGATCCCGCTTGCTTGGTGAGCAAGGATTCCAATGCTAAAACTGAAAAAACCGACTTTGGAGAGGTCAAAACTTTATCTAGTGATGTGTCACCTATCTTGAACTACAAGGATTTTAATCATGAGAGCTGCTCCTTAGTATAATGTATTTCCTTTTTGCAAAGCATTATTAGCTCACCTAATGCTTATGAATAAAACAAGGCTTTTACCGAACATATAGTAGAGGCTATGATAAAAGCTTATGATGAGAAACTTGAGCTTGAAGTTTCTATTCCTAGAACATTGGATGATGAGTGGGAACCTACTATCAAAATAAATATAAATAAATATTAGTGCAATGCATTGTGTACTTGGTGCTAGTGTTTCAACTATACCTAAAACTCTTTGTGACGTGCTTGGTCTCACTAATATTGAAGATTGTTCCCTTAACTTGCATCTTGCGGATTCTACCATTAAGAAAATTTTGGGTAGAATAAATGATGTGCTTATTATTTCAAATAAAAATTATGTGCTTGTAGATTTTATTGTGCTTGATATTGATTGCAATCCTTCTTGTCCCATAATACTTGGGAGACCTTTCCTACAAACTATAGGTGCAATCATTGACATGAAAGAGGGAAATATAAGGTTCCAATTTCGTTTGAAGAAAAGGATGGAACATTTACCTAGAAATATCATTAAACCACCTTATTAATCAATTATGAGATCCACTTATGGGTGGAGTGTCAAAGATGACAATACTTGAAACTATGCATTATGCCTAGCTAGGGGCATAAAACAATAGCGCTTGTTGGGAGGCAACCCAATAGTTATCTTACTTTTTTGTTTTTACTTTCTGTTTGGTTGTGATAACATGATTGTTGCCTCTGTAATGATTATGTTTTATGTTTTAATTAATGTTTGTGTCAAGTAAAGCCTTTGGGATGACCCACATGATGAGTAGAATTGATACGGTGCAACATCAGAAACTTTAGCGTTTAGTACAGGAATTTTCATTTTTTACTGGAACGTGATATTTGTCTGAAATTTTTACACAGTATTACTCTGCAAATTTTTCAGGGTTTGATAGTTTTTCAGAATTTTTAGAGTTACAGAAGTATGCGTGCTTATAGATCATTACAGACTGTTCTGTTTTAAACAGATTCTGTTTTACTTGTGTAGTTTGCTTGTTTTGATGATGCTATGGATTGTATTGGGGGGTATAAGCCATGGAGAAGTTAAAACACAGTACATATTATGCAAAAATGAAATTTGAATCAATTTATAATAGTACCTAAAGTATTTGATATGTCGCTTATACTAACGGATCTCACGAAGTTTTGTTGAGTTTTGTGTGATTGAAGTTTTCAAGTTTTGGGTGTTATCACGATGAGCTAAAGAATGAAGCGAGGCAAGATCCTAAGCTTGGGGATGCCCAAGGCACCCCAAGGTAATATTCTAAGGAAGACTCAAGCGTCTAAGCTTGGGGATGCCCCGGGAAGGCATCCCCTCTTTCGTCTCAATTCATTGGTATGTCACTTGGAGCTATATTTTTATTCGTCACATGATATGAGTTTTGCTTGGAGCGTCTTTTGCTTTAGTTTGCTTTTACTTTCAGTTTGCCACAATCATTGTTTGATGGACACACCTATCTAAGAGAGACATACCTTCATCATAATTTGCTAGAATACTCTATGCGCTTCACTTGTATCTTTTGAGCTCGGCAGTTGCTCTAGTACTTCACTTATATCTTTTTGAGTACGGTGGCGTGTAGATTTTATAGAAATGGTTTCACTCTCGTTCTTCACTTATATTTGTTTGATTGTTATCAGATAGTGATGGTAATTTGTATGGTCATAATACTAGTCCAAAAATATTAGGTATCCAATGAGTGATAATTAAAACCATCATGTAGCACATATAGAGAATGAAGATTGATAATATTGATGTAGTAATTTGAAAAGGTGTGAGTCCAAATTTTTTAATTTGTAGAAGTGTAGATATTCAGAGATGTTAATTTCTTATTTGTCGAAAAATTAAAAGGGCACGGTGATGATGTGTGAGCATTTCTATTCCTCGTTGAAATCCTAGTGTTGTTTCGGGTCGGAAGCGCGCGATAGTTAACTCCTCCCAACCTCCTCCCTCAGGGCATGCGGAGAATGCTTTGATTTGTGTTAAAACTAATAAAACTTTTCAATAAGTGTATGAGTTCTTTATGACTACTATGAAACTATGGACATACGCAATCACACCTTCCCATGTTTGCTAGCCTCTTCGGTGCCGTGCATAGGCCATTCTCACCTCGAGGATCGGTGCAACTCTCGCCGGTGCATCCAAACCCCGTGACATGATACGCTCTGTCACACATAAGCCTTATTATATCTTCCTCAAAACAGCCACCATACCTACCTATCATGGCATTTCCATAGCCATTCCGGGATATATTGTCATGCAAATTCCATGGCCACTTCACATGACTAGTTCGTTCATCATCATATTGCTTTACATGATCATATAGAGCCGACATAGTATTTGTGGCAAAGCCACCATTCATATATTTTTGATACATGTCACACTAGATCATTGCACATCCTGGTACACTGCCAGAGGCATTCATATAGAGTCATATCTTCATATCAGTTCTCCATATTGAGTTGTAAGTAAATAAAAGTGTGATGATCATCATTGTTAGAGCATTGTCCTAGTGAGGAAAGAATGTGGAGACCATGAATCCCCCACAAGTCGGTAAGAGTCTCCGGACGAAAATGAAAATGGGGGAGGCCAAATGAGCACACCATAAAAAAAATGAATGAGAGAAAATGAGAGAAGGGACTTTGCTACTATCCTTTACCACACTTGTGCCTCAAAGTGGCACCATGTTCCTCATATGTCGAGAGTGTCATGATATATCACTTCCATATTGTTAGTAGGAATTTCATTATTTTAAAACTTGGCTTGTATATTCCGATGACGAGCTACCTCAAATGCCAGAGGTCTTCATGAGCAAGCAAGTTGGATGCACACCCACTTAGCTTCATTTGAGCTTTCATACACTTATAGCTCTAGTGCATCATTTTTGCATGGCAATCCCTACTCCTTGCATTAACATCTATCAATGGGCATCTCCATAACCCGTTGGTATGCCTAGTTGATGCGATACTATCTTCTCCACTTTTACCCTATTGATATCTACCACCATATTCTATTCCACCTAAATGCTATGTCCAATGGCTCACGCTCATGTATTGCGTGAAGAATAAAAAGTTTAAGCACCTTGAATAAGTACGATCCAATTGCCTGACTTTGGCACCGTGGTGCTTGACATTTGTATTAATGTGGTGAAGATGGAGCCATGTCTTGCTAATTAAATAAGATGAATAAGGGATAGACATCTTTTGAGGATCGCATGCTTTGAAAAAGTTAATGATTTTGTTTCTTATACTTATAAGTATTACTATGTTAATGTCTATTGATTCATCATTTCTCATTGAGCATACATGCATAAAGATTACATAGTGGATAGAAAGTCACATCAAAAATTCTGTTTTTATCATTTACCTACTCGAGGACGAGCAGGAATTAAGCTTGGGGATGCTTGATACGTCTCCAACGTATCTATAATTTTTGATTGTTCCATTCTGATATATTATCATTCTTAGATACTTTTTGGGTCATCATTTACCAATTTATAATATTTTTGAGCACTAACCTATTGACCCGGTGCCAAGTGCCAGTTGCTGTTTTCTGCGTTTTTTTACTTTGCAGATTTCCTTCACCAAACGGAATCCAATTGCCATGAAAATTTTTGACGATTTTTTCTGGAACAAAACAAGACCAACAAGCCTCGGAGGATAGCCGGGAGCCTCAAGGAGGCTCCACAAGCCAACAGGGCGCGACCCCAGGGGGGCCACGCCGTGATAGCTTGTGGGCCCCCTATGGCTCTCCCGACCTCGTTCTCCGGCCTATAAATTATTATTAATCCTAGAAACCCTCAGGAGAGCCTCGAAAATCTTTTTCCGCCGCTGCAAGTCTCTGTTCCGCCGCGATCCCATCTCGAGCTCCGTTTCGGCACCCTGGCGGAGGGGGGATCGATCACGGAGGGGCTCTTCATGAAGCTTGCTGCCCTCATGATGAAGTGTGAGTAGTTCACCACAGACCTATGGGTCCATTGCTAGTACCTAGATGGCTACCTCTCTATCATATGATCTTCAATACAATGATCATCGCATCTTTGCTTTGATCCATTCGATGTAATCCTATTGTGCGGTGTGTTTGTTGGGATCCAATGAATTGTGGGTTTATGTTCAGATTATTGATGAAAAGTATTTGAGATACCTCTGATATATATTGTCTCTTAGTTGCATGATCATTATAGCTTCGTAATGCTCTCCGATTTATTGATGTGCTTTGGCCAAGTAGATTGATATTTCTTCGGTGGGAGTAGTGCGTTGTAGTAGGTTCAACCTGACGAGTTTCTATATCCCAGTGACAGAAAGGGAGAAGATGCGTCTTTGTGTTGCCGCTACTAAGGATAAAACGATGGGGTTTATTCATATTAATTGAGTTTACTTTGTCTACATCATGTCATTATTCTCCAAGCATTACTCTATTTTACTTAATACTCTAGATGCATGCTGGATAGCGGTCGATGGGTGGAGTAATAGTAATAGGTGCAGGCAGGAGTCAGCCTATTTGCTTATGGACGTGATGCCTATATAGACATGATCATTACCGTGAATATCGCATAACTATCCACTTTTCTGTCAATTGCCCAACAGTAATTTGTCACCCTCCGTACGTTGCCTACATGAGAGATGCCTCTAGGGAACACTATGGCCCCCGGGTCTATTCACTTATATATTCGAAACACAATTGCTACCTTGCTGCCTTTATTTACCTTTTATTTTATTTCGCAATTTATATTTACCAACAATTATCTACACAACTCATTTGCTTGCAAATAACGAGATCAAGGGGATTGACAACCCTCTTGCCCGCGTTGGGTGCAAGTCGTTTGTTCTTTTGTGTGCAGTCGCTGAAGACGATTGAGAAGTGATATTTCCATTGGTTCGATAAACCCTTGTTTAATAACTGGGGGAAATACTTACCCACCTTGTGCTGCAATTACCCGTTCCTCTTCACGGAAAACCCAACGCAGCTCACAAGTATCAGTAATATGGACACGAATTGATGGCAAATATATGGTGGTGATAGATTGACGCGGTGATGATGATGGTGGGTATGGCAGCGATCCTGACGATGGTGGGTATGGCAGCGGTCCTGACGATGGTGGGTATGGCAGCAGTGATGACGATGGTGGGTATGGCAGCTGTGATGATGATGGTGGGTATGGCGGTGGTGCTGGTGATGTTGGGTATGGCAGCGGTGATGATGATGGTGCGTATGGCGGCGTGACAACTTATGAACATAACTCGAAACTCTAAAGGCCTAGATGCTAAGACCAACAACTTGACATGATGATGCAACCACAAATTCAACAAAGCAATCACCGAACAGAAAATTACAAATGCTCAGATTGGTTCGGATATGATGATCTAACCCTAATTTTTTTGTGGCTTTTTCGTGGACTGTAGGTATGAAGAACAGATGTAATCTAAACTACGAAAAACTGGTAAAATCTCACCAAGCAACCTGGAAATCTGATACCACTTGATAGAGGCAAAGGTGTCCCGTCTTTCGATCTGATGGTGGCTATCATTTTTGGTGGAGTAGACTCTGACGATCCGACTACGAACGTGCGAGGACGTCGCGCCTCAGCAATCGCTAAACCAACTTTAAGAGGTTATTAACCATACCGGAGCACGATCAACCTGACCATGAAGGTCCATTTCCTGCACGCAAACAAAGAACAAGCAAGAAATTGAAATTGCAATATGGATATTGCGAATATAAGAGGAAAGCTTTATTGATGAAAGTGGGGTTCTGTGACGTCTTGGTCTTGTCGTGTAACACAAACGAAGGACACGAAAGTTACAACTATGGCGAACTTTCAATCTAAACAAAACCCAAGTCTAAACGATGCCCTAATGGCTGTATATATGGGGGAATAGAGGGGGATTTCGTGGCCCCTTGGAGGAGGGGTGTGAATCCAACCCTAACTTAGTTTTCCCACACATACGGACTCTGAAAATAGCCTATAATATGGTATTTTGAAATTACATGGTCTTGGCCCAAAAATAAGGTGGTGCCGCGCCTATAATAGCCTATGGACGAAATTTATGAAGTGGTGTCTTGAATATTTCATCCAAGCCTTCATGCTCTCATTATAGTGGCTTCAAAGTGCGAAAATCACCACTAGAAGCTCCATTGTTCTTTCCCGCGCACACACCTTCTTCTCCATGCTTGTTCCCACTCCATTGGCCATCCTTCTTGTCCATGCTAGGTCCTTGATTCATAAGTAAAACAAAATCATCTAATTTAGGTAGCATCATATGTTCATGAACATTAGAAGGATTTCCAAGAAACGAAAGTACCTGGTAATTCAATAGGCGTGCGCGAGCTCTAGTAACTGGTCCGGTATGTATAGCAGTAGGGGTTGTGGGTGTAACAATGGTATTGATGTCCTCATTAGCTTAAGACAAGGCCGTTGGCACGTTCGACCTATCCATTGGTCTGGAGGTGATTTACGGAGGCATAGTCAAGTTTGATGCCCATCTTTTCACACCACGCTTGAACTTCCTTGGCGGTGAAATTTGAGCCGTTGTGTGTAATTATATTGTGGGGGACGCCATATCTGTGCGTCGCGGCGGAAATGAATTCTATGACCTGAATGGCCTCGGCAGTTGGGACTGGTTTAGCTTCAATCCATTTTGTAAACTTGTCTACCATGACAAGTGAGTATTTCTTCTTGTGCAAGACTCCTTTCAGGGGGCCGACCATGTAAGCCCCTAGACCGCAAAAGGCTAGGTGATCGGGATCGTTCGAAGGGTTGTGGCCGGCATATGGCTTTGGTTTGCAATAACCTGATAGCCCTGGCAGCGTTCTACCAAAGTTTTTGCGTCCTCCTTGGCGGTAGGACAATAAATCCATGTTGGAAAGGCTTACTGACTATAGTCCGAGCTGCGACATGATGGCCGACCATGCCGGAGTGAATTTCGACAAGTTTGCGTCCATCCTCTTCGGCTCAGCACCTCTGGAGAACGTCTGTGACGCTTCTTTTGTACATCTCACCCTCGTGGACCTGATATGCCTTGGATCGGTGAATTATCCTTCGCGCCTCAGCTTGGTCATTGAGTAACTCGTTATGGAGCAAGTATTTGAGAAAAGGCTCGGTCCATGGTGCGATTACTTCCATGATTTCATGAGCCGGAGGTGTTTCTTCAAGAGATGAGCCTCCTATTACTCCATTGTCATCATCGGCTGCCGGAGAGTTCAACTTTTCGGTGTCTTGAGTGCATGCGTCGATGTTTTCATCTTGCCAGACCACGGACGACTTGAAAAGCTGTTCAAGAAACATGTTTTCTGGGATCAGTTCATGGTTGGCGCCCATTCGTGCAAGGGTATCCGTGGCTTGATTGCTATCCTGTGGGATATGATGAAATTCCACGCCCTCGAAGCGGGTCGATATCGCTAAGACGACATTCTGATATGCGCTCTTCTTTCGGTCCTTTGTGTCGAACTCACCGTTTACTTGTGAAATGGCGAGATTGGAGTCACCTCGGACCTCCAGGCGCTGGACACCCATGGATCTAGCTAGCCGTAGCCCGTGTAGCAGAGCCTCATATTCGGGTGCATTATTTAAGTCGGTATACATGATTTGCAATACATACAATATATTATCATTGGTGGGTATGGTTAAAATGACCCCGGCTCCTAGCCCGACCAGCATTTTAGAGCGGTCAGAGTACATCGTCCTGTGTGAGTATGTACTGTACTCTTGAGGGAGTTCGGCTTCTGTCCATTCGGCCATGAAATCTCCCAATACCTGAGATTTAATAGCTCGGCGTGGGCGGAAAATGATTTTGAAAGGGAGGAGCTCTATTGCCCACTTGGCGATGCGCCCAGTTGCGTCTCTGTTGTTGATTATGACCCTTAAAGGGACCTCGGATGCCACAATGATGGAACACTCTTGAAAGTAGTGCCGCAACTTCTGGGATGCCATAAAGACGCGTAAGCGATCTTCTGGTAGTGAGGGTACCTAGTTTTACACGGGGTTAATACCTCCGAGACTTGTGACCTTCAGCGTCACGCTCGACCACTAGGACCACACAGATGACCTGATTTGTTGCCGATATGTATAACAACATAGGCTCGCCCACTCCAGGGGCTGTGAGGATTGTGTTGGTGACGAGGAGCTTCTTGATGTATGATACGTCTCCAATGTATCTATAATTTTTGATTTTTCCATGCTGATATATTATCATTCTAGGATACTTTTTGGGTCTTTATTTACCAATTTACAATATTTTTGAGCACTAACCTATTGACCCAGTGCCCAGTGCCAGTTGCTGTTTTCTACATGTTTTTGCCTTTTCAGGTTTACAGTACCAAACGAAGTCCAATTGCCACGAAACTTTTTGACGATTTTTTCTAGACCAAAAGAAGACCTAGAAGCTTCGGAAGGAGGTCAGGAGGTGCACGAGGGCCCCACCACACATCAGGGCACGCCTTGGGGGGGGGGGGCGCCCTGATATGTGGTGGCCCCCTCGTGGCTCTCCCGACGTCCCTCTTCGGCCTATAAATTCTTTAATATTGCAAAAACCCTGGAGGCAGTCCAGAAACCATTTTCCACTGCCGCAAGTCTGTGTTCCGTCGCGAGGCCATCTGGAGCTCCGTTACGGCACCCTGCCGGAGGGGGGATCGATCACGGAGGGCCTCTTCATCAACCTTCCTGCCCTCATGATGATGTGTGAGTAGTTCACCACAGACCTATGGGTCCATAGCTAGTACCTAGATGGCAATCTCTCTCTCTCTCTCTCTCTCTCTCTCTCATGATCTACAATACAACGGTCATCGCATCTTCGCTTTGATCTATCTGATGTAATCCTATTGTGTGGTGTGTTCATTGGGATCCGATGAATTGTGGGTTTATGTTTAGATTATTCCTGAAATGTATTTGAGATGCCTCTGATATATATTATCTCTTAATTGCATGATCATTATAGCTTCGTAATGCTCTCTGATTTATTGATGTGCTTTGGCCAAGTAGATTGATATTATCGGTGGGAGTGGTGCGTTGTGGTAGGATCAACCTGACGAGTTTCTATATCTCAGTGACAAAGTATGGGACAAGATGCGTCTTTGTGTTGTTTCTACTAAGGATAAAACGATGGGGTTCATTCATATCGATTGAGTTTACTTTGTCTACATCATGTCATCGTTCTCCAAGCATTACTCTGTTTTACTTAATATTCTAGATGCATGCTGGATAGCGGTCGATGAGTGGACTAATAGTAATAGGTGCAGGCAGGAGTCAGCCTATTTGTTTATGGACGTGATGCCTATATACACATGATCATTGCCATGAAAATCGCATAACTATCCACTTTTCTATCAATTGCCCAACAGCAATTTGTTACCCACCTTATGCTGCCTACATGAGAGATGCCGCTAGGAAACACTATGCCCCCCGGGTCTATTCAATTATATATTTACAAACGCTACAATTACCTCACTGCCTTTATTTACTTTTTATTTATTTTTCAATATATATTTATCAACAATTATCTACACAACTCATTTGCTTGCAAATAACGAGATCAAGGGGATTGACAACCCTCTTGCCCGCGTTGGGTGCAAGTCGTTTGTTCATTTGTGTGCAACCGCTGAAGACGGTTGATGATTGACATTCCTATTGGTTCGATAAACCTTGGTTTCATAACTGAGGGAAATACTTACCCACTTTGTGCTGCAATTACCCATTCCTCTTCACGGAAAACCCAACGCAGATCACAAGTATCAGCAAGGATTTCTGGCGCCGTTGCCGGGGAATATCATCATCAACTACCAAGTAACTTCACACAAATTTTCATTCACTTGTTCTTCTTTTTACTTGCTGTTATATTTAGCTTATCTCATAAAAATCAAAAATACAAATATTTATCTTTGCTTGTTACTAGTTTGTTCATCGTTATGGCTAGTTCTTCTTCCGCTCACTTTACTCCCAATGACGATGTAGTAAATTTCAAACAAAGGGGAGGAGAAAGTTTAAATGATGCATGGTATAAGATTTGCTTTGCTCAAAATAAAGAAACTAAAAAGTTATCCACCACCACCTTGCTGCACAATTTTTATGTTGGTGTGACCACTTGGTATAGGTTTGTGCTTGACACCATCACCGGTGGGAACTTCTTAATGTGTCACACCTTGGATGCCTACACCGCAATTGAAAATCTTGTAGGGACTCCACCCATTATTGTTAACGAAACAAATTTGACCTTGGAACATGTTATGAAAAGGCTTGATGCTATTGAAAAGAATATGATCACAAATAAACCAATTGAGGAGTTGGATAAAAAACTTCATAATCATATCACTCAACTTGGGTCACGGGTAGGAATGACTTTGAAAACCTGAAAGGAAAAAGACACTACTATTGATGAGATGATAGAAAAAGGTTTTAATAGAATTGATAAAATGGAAGAAGTCATTTACAAAGTAGGTTCCGCTTTCACACCTTCTAAAGCTAATGCTAGTACCTCTCACAATAAAAACCCCAAGTTCATATATATCCCTAAGAGCATTAGTACACCCCCTACCAAAAGAAACGAGGATCTAAAGATGATTAGTGTTCATCCCAACTTTATCAATTTGATAAAAGTTCCTATTGCCAATCCTCCTATGACACCTATTATCCATGGTTGTGTTATTAAGGAGCTTGATGTCAAAGATGACAATACTAGAAACTATGCATTATGCCTAGTTAGGGGCATAAAACAATAGCGCTTGTTGGGAGGCAACCCAATAGTTATCCTTAAATTTTTTGCTTTAAACTTTCTGTTTGTTTATAATAGCATGATTATTAACTCTGTAATGATTATTTTTTGTGTTTAAATTAGTGTTTGTGCCAAGTAAAGCCTTTGGGATGACTCACAAGATGAGTAGAATCGATGCTGAAACAAAACAGAAACTTTTGACTCCAGTACAAACAATTTTCATTTTTTACTGGAGCGTGATAATGATCTGAAATTTTTACACAGAGTTGTTATACAAATTTTCGAGGTTGTCCTAATGTTTCAGAATTTTTAGAGTAACAAAAGTATAGGTTCTCTACAGATTTCTATAGACTGTTCTGTTTTTGCTTGCATAGTTGCTTGTTTTGATTATGCAATGGATTGTACCGGGGGGTATAAGCCATGGAGAAGTTAGAATACAGTACCTATTATGAATTTATGAAATTTGATTCAATTTATAACAGTAGTTAAAGTATGCAATATGTTTCTTATACTAATGGATCTCACGAAGTTTTGTTGAGTTTTGTGTGATTGAAGTTTTCAAGTTTTGGGTGCTATCATGATGGACAAAGGAATTAGGAGTAGCAAGAGCCTAAGCTTGAGGATGCCCAAGGCACCCCAAGGTAATATTTTAAAGGAGACTCAAGTGTCTAAGCTTGGGGATGCCCTGGAAGGCATCCCCTCTTTCGTGTCAAATCAATCGGTATGTCACTTGAAGCTATATTTTTATTCGTCACATGATATGAGTTTTGCTTGGAGCGTCGTTTTCTTTTGTTTGCTTCTACTTTCAGTTTTCCACAATCATTGTTTGCTGGAAAAACCTATTTAAGAGATACACACCTTCATCATAATTTGTTAGAATACTCGATGTGCTTCACTTATATCTTTTGAGCTTAGCAGTTGCTCTAGTACTTCACTTATATCTTTTTAAGCACAGTGGCGTGTAGATTTTATACAAATGATTTCACTCTCGTTCTTCACTTATATTTGTTTGAGAGTTAATAAATAGTGACGGTAATTTGCATGGGTCATAAGACTAGACCAAAAATATTAGGTATTCAATGAATGATAATCAAAACAATCATGTAGCACATATATAGAAATTGTGGGTCAATGATATCGATGTGGTAATATGAAATAGGTGTGAGTTCATAATTGTTAAACCGTAGAAGTGTCGATATTAAGAGAGGTTGACCCTTTTGTTCATCTAAAAATTAAAGAGGAACAGTGATGATGTGTGAGCATTTCTATTCCTCGTTGAAATCCTAGTGTTGTTTCGGGTTGGAAGCGCGCGATGGTTAACTCCTACCAACCTATTCCCTCGGGGCATGCGAGTAGTACTTTGATTTATGATAAACTAATAAAACTTTGCAATAAGTATATGAGTTCTTTATGACTAGTGTGAAATGATGGACATACGCAATCTCACCTTCTCATATTTGCTAGCCTCTTCGGTACCGTGCATAGCCCGTTCTCACCTCGAGGATCGGTGCAACTTTCGCCGGTGCATCCAAATCCCATGACATGACACGTTCTGTTGCACATAAGCCTTATTATATCTTCCTCAAAACAGCCACCATACCTACCTATCATGGCATTTCCATATCCATTCCGAGATATATTGCCATGCAAATTCCATCGTCACTTCACATGACTACTTCGTTCATCTTCATATTGCTTTGCATGATCATATAGAGCTAACATAGTATTTGTGGCAAAGCCACCGTTCATCAAATTTTTGACACATGTCACGCTAGATCATTGCACATACTGGTACACTGCCAGAGGCATTCATACAGAGTCATATCTTCATATCAGTTCTCCATATTGAGTTGTAAGTAAATAAAAGTGTGATGATCATCATTATTAGAGCATTGTCCCAGTGAGGAAAGAATGATGGAGACGATGATTCTCCCATAAGTCGAGATGAGACTCCGGACGAAAAAATAAAGAATGGGGAGGCCAAATGAGCCCACCATCCATTCAAAAAAAATGAGAAAAAATGAGAGAAGGGACTTTGCTACTATCTTTTTTACCACACTTGTGCCTCAAAGTGACACCATGTTCCTCATGTAGAGAGTCTCATGATATATGACTTTCATATGCTAGTGGGAATTACCTATTCATTATTACAAACTTGGCTTGTATATTCCTATGACGGGCTTCCTCAAATGCCCAAGGTCTTCATGAGCAAGCAAGTTGGATGCACACCCCACTTCGCTTCATTTGAGCTTTCATACACTTATAGATCTAGTGCATCATTTGCATGGCAATCCCTACTCCTTGCATTGACATCTATCGATGGGCATCTCCATAGCCCGTTGGTACGCCTAGTTGATGTGAGACTATCTTCACCACCTGTTAACCCTTTTGATATCTACCACCATATTCTATTCCACCTAAATGCTATGTCCAATGGCTCATGCTCATGTATTGCGTGAAGAATAAAAAGTTGATGCATATTGAATGGTACGATCCAATTGCCTGACTTGGACACCGTGGTGCCTGACATTTGTATTAATGTGGTGAAGATGGAGCCATGCCTTGCTAATATAATAAGATGAATGAGGGGGGGGGGGGGGTAAACATTTCTTACAGATCGTATAGTTTTAAGGATTAATGATTTTGTTTCTTACACTTTGAATATCGCTGTGTTAATATTTGTTGATTCATCTTTTCTCAAGGAGCATACCTGCATAAGATTACATAGTGGATAGCATGTCACATCAAAAATTCTGTTTTTATCATTTACCTACTCGAGGACGAGCAGGAATTAAGCTTGGGGAAGCTTGATACGTCTCCAACGTATCTATAATTTTTGATTGTTCCATGTTGATATATTATTATTCTAGGATACTTTTTGGGTCTTTATTTACCATTTCATAATATTTTTGAGCACTAACCTATTGACCTAGTGCCTAGTGCCACTTGCAGTTTTCTGCATGTTTTTGCCTTTTCAGGTTCACAGTACCAAACGAAGTCCAACTGCCACGAAACTTTTTAATGATTTTTTCTGGACCAAAAGAAGACCTAGATGCTTCGGAAGGAGGTCGGGAGGAGCACGAGGGCCCCACCATACATCAGGGCGCGCCCTAGGGGGGCGCCCTGATATGTGGTGGCCCCCTCGTGGCTCTCCCGACGTCCCTCTTCGGCCTATAAAATTCTAATATTGCAAAAACCCTGGAGGCAGTCCCAAAACCCTTTTTCCACAACCGCAAGTCTCTTTTCCGTTGCGAGGCCATCTGGAGCTCCGTTCCGGCACCCTGCCGGAGGGGGGATCGATCACGGAGGGCCTCTTCATCAACCTTGCTGCCCTCATGATGATGTGTGAGTAGTTCACCACAGACCTACGGGTCCGTACCTAGTACCTAGATGGCAATCTCTCTCTGTTATGATCTTCAATACAACAGTCATCGCATCTTCGCTTTGATCTATCCGATGTAATCCTATTGTGCGGTGTGTTTGTCGGGATCCGATGAATTGTGATTTTATGTTCAGATTATTCATGAAAAGTATTTGAGATGCCTCTGATATATATTAGCTCTTAATTGCATGATCATTATAGTTTCGTAATGCTCTCCGATTTATTGATGTGCTTTGGCCAAGTATATTGATATTTCATCGGTGGTAGTGGTGCGTTGTGGTAGGTTCAACCTAACGAGTTTCTATATCCCAGTGACAAAGTAGGGGACAAGATGCGTCTTTGTGTTGTTTCTACTAAGGATAAAACGATGGGGTTCATTCATATTGATTGAGTTTACTTTGTATGCATCATGTCATCGTTCTCAAAGCATTACTCTGTTTTACTTAATACTCTAGATGCATGCTGGATAGCAGTCGATGACTGGAGTAATAGTAATAGGTGCAGGCAGGAGTCGGCCTATTTGTTTATGGACGTGATGCCTATATACACATGATCATTGCCGTGAAAATCGCATAACTATCCGCTTTTCTATCAATTGCCCAACAGTAATTTGTTACCCACCGTATGCTGCCTACATGAGAGATGCCGCTAGGGAACACTATGGCCCCCGGGTCTATTCACTTATATATTTACAAATGCTACAATTACCTTGCTGCCTTTATTTACTTTTTATTTATTTTGCAATTTATATTTATCAGCAATTATCTACACAACTCATTTGCTTGCAAATAACGAGATCAAGTTGATTGGCAACCCTCTTGCCCGCGTTGGGTGCAAGTTGTTTGTTCATTTGTGTGTAGCCGCTGAAGACGGTTGAGGATTGATATTCCTATTGGTTCGATAAACCTTGGTTTCATAACTGAGGGAAATACTTACCCACTTTGTGAAGCAATTAGCCGTTCCTCTTCACGGAAAATCCAACGCAGATCACAAGTATCAATGTCCTCCAGAGCATCTCCTGCCTTGCTAGTCCATTTGAAATTCTTGGTCTACTTCAAGAGTTTATATAATGGCAAGGACTTCTCCCCAGTTGAGATATAAATCGGCTGAGGGCAGCCACGCAGCCGGCCAGTTTCTGGACGTGCTTGAGTTTGGTGGGTATTGCCAATGCGGCCACAGCTTGGATTTTTGCCGAGTTGGCCTCGATTCCTCTTTGGTAAACGATGAACCCGAGTAGTTTTCCTGTCGGCACCCCAAAAACACACTTCTCTGGGTTGAGCTTAATGTGATAGACCTGGAGACTGGTGAAGATATCATCGAGGTCCTTTACCAGATGTTGCACGTCCTTGGTTTTGACAACCACGTCGTCTACGTAAGCTTCGACTGTTTTACCGATGTGATCCTTCAAGCATGTTTGGATCATACGCTGATATGTTGCACCGGTATTTTTTTAGCCCAAATGACATTGTGTTGAAACAGAATGACCCATAGAGCGTGATGAACACAATTGCTTCTGGATCCAATTCTTTCATCTGGATCTAATGATACCACGAGTATGCGTCCAGGAAAAAGAGGGAATCGTGTCCTGCTGTGGCGTCGATGATCTGTTCTATGCATGGTAGCGGGAAGGGGTCCTTGGGGCAGGCTTTGTTGATATCTTTAAAATTGACACATAGTTGATGTCTACTACGCAACCTTCTTCTTGTAGACTCGTGTTGGGCCTCCAAGCGCAGAGTTTTGTAGGACAGTAGCAAATTTCCCTCAAGTGGATGACCTAAGGTTTATCAATCCGTGGGAGGCATAGGATGAAGACGGTCTCTCTCAAACAACCCTGCAACCAAATAACAAAGAGTCTCTTGTGTCCCCAACACACCCAATACAATGGTAAATTGTATAGGTGCACTAGTTCGGCAAAGAGATGGTGATACAAGTGTAATATGGATGGTAGATATAGGTTTTTGTAATCTGAAAATATAAAAACAGCAAGGTAGCAAGTAACAAAAGTGAGCAAAAACGGTATTGTAATGCTTGAAAACAAGGCCTAGGGTTCATACTTTCACTAGTGCAAGTTCTCTCAACAATACTAACATAATTGAATCATATGTAAATCCCTCACGTGTGACAAAGAGTTCACTCCAAAGTCACAAATAGCGGAGAACTAACGAAGAAATTATTGTAGGGTACGAAACCACCTCAAAGTTATCTTTCCGATCGATCTTATGAGCTATCCCTATAAGTGTCACGAACAGCCCTAGAGTTCGTACTAAAATAACACCTTAAGATACACATCAACCAAAACCCTAATGTCACCTAGATACCCCAATGTCACCTCGAGTACCCGTAGGTTTGATTATACGATACGCATCACATAATTTCATATTCATCTATTCAATCCAACACAAAGAGCTTCAAAGAGTGCCCCAAAATTTCTACCGGAGAGTCAAGATGAAAACGTGTGCCAACCCCTATGCATAGATTCCCATGATCACGGAACCCGCAAGTTGATCACCAAAACATACATCAAGTGGATCAATAGAACATCCCATTATCACCATAGATATCCCATCGCAAGACATACATCAAGTGTTCTCAAATCCTTAAAGACTCAATCCGATAAGTAAACTTCAAAGGGAAAACTCAATTCATCACAACTAGATAGAGAGGGGAAACACTCCATATGATTCATCTATATTAATAAAGCTCGCGGTACATCAAGATCGTGCCATCTCAAGAACACGAGAGAGAAAGAGATCAAACACATAGCTACTGGTACATACCCTCAGCCCCGAGGGTGAACTACTCCCTCCTCGTCATGGAGAGCGTCGGGATGATGAAGATGGCCTCCGGTGATGGTTTCCCCCTCCGGCAGGGTGCCGGAACGGGCTCCCGATTGGTTTTTCGTGGATCTGGAGGCTTGCGGCGGCGGAACTCCCGATCTAGGTTTATTTTCGGAGGTTTCTATATTTATAGGAATTTATGGCGGTGGAAACAAGTCAGGATGGGCCACGAGGTGACGACAAGCTAGGGGGGCGCGCCCTGGGGGGGCGCCCCCCAGGCTTGTGGTGGCCTCGTGGCTCCCCTGGCCCAACTCCAACTCTCCCTGGGCTTCTTCTGGTCCATAAAAATTCACCGTAGATTTTTATTTTATTTGGGCTCCGTTTGATATTCCTTTTCTGTAAAACTCAAAAACACGGAAAAAACAGGAACTGGCACTAGGCTCTAGGTTAATAGGTTAGTCCCAAAAATAATAAAAAGTTGTAGTAAAAAGATTGTAAAACATCCAAGAATGATAATATAACAGCATGGAACAAGCAAAAATTATAGATACGTTGGAGACGTATCAGCATCCCCAAGCTTAATTCCTGCTCGTCCTCGAGTAGGTAAATGATAAAAACAGAATTTTTGATGTGGAATGCTGCCCAACATGTTCATCATATTCTTTTCTTCTTTGTATAGCATGGACATTTGGACTTGTAAATGATTCAAAGCAATAGTCTAGTTTTAACATAATGACTTCAATACTCAAGCATGTCTACAAGCAACCATGTCTTTCAAAATATCAACACTAAAGAAAGTTATCCCTAGCCCATCATGCTCAATCATTGATCCATTCATGAAACACAATCAAATATTAGCTATGCCCAATGCTCAAGTACGATCATAGTGCCCCCTAGTTGGTGCTTATAAGAGAAGATGGAGACTCAAAGCAAAAATAAAAATTGCATAAAGTAAGTAGATCGGCCCTTCGCAAAGGGAAGTAGGGATTTGTAGAGGTGCCAAAGATCAAGTTTTAAATTGAGAGAAAAATATATTTTGAGTGGCATGCTTTTCCTGTCAACGAAAACGAAAAAGTAGCACACAATACTTTCCATGCTAGATATATTATAGGCGGTTCCCAAACAGAATGGTAAAGTTTTTACTCCCCCTCCACCAATCAATCACACTCCACGGCGAGCCGAATCCACGGGTACCGTCCATACAAACAACAATCTTGGGGGAGTTTTGTTTCATTATATTTTTTTGATTTGAATTTTGAGCATGGGACTGGGCATCCCGAATACCAGCCACTTTCTCGTGAATCATAGTGAATCAACACATATCGTGAGAATAACACACCTAGCATGGAAAAATATTGGATACTCCCCACCGTTTCATGAGCGGTACGGGCACACAAAAGAGAAAATTCATTTTGAAAATTTAGAGATGGCACATACAAATTTGCTTGGAATGGCATGGAAATACCGCATATAGGTAGGTATGGTGGACTCATAAGGCAAAACTTGGTTTAAGGATTTTGGATGCACAAGTAGTATTTCTACTTAGTACAAATGGAGGCTAGCAAATAGATTGGGAAGCAACCAAACCAAGGAACGAAAAATCACATAAGTGAGCATTGAGTCATAACTAACACCGAATAATGCACCACAAGTAGGATATAACTTCATTGCATAACTATTGACTTTCGTGCATGCATAGGGAATCACAAACCTTAACACCAATATTCCTACTAAAGCATAATTACTCACTAACATGACCCACATATTACTATCATCATGTTTCAAAACTATTACAAAGAATCAAGTTTAATTTGTCCCATGATCTCCATGAAAGTTTTTATTATATCCTCCTTGGATATCTATCACTTTGGGACTAGTTTCATATATTGCCATTGCTTTTTCGACAAGCTCAAACAAATTTAAATGAAGCACATGAGCATAAAGATTTCATCCCTCAAAAAGGTATAAGTGAAGCATGAGAGGAAATGACAAGCTACTCACAAAAGGTATAAGTGAAGATCAATGAGTAGTCAAACAATTAAGGAGCTATGTGAGGACTCTCTCTCCCTCAATAAATATTTTCAGATCTGAGTATTTTATTAAACAGCAAGCAAAAGAAAAATAGCACTCCAAGAATAGCTCGCATCACGTGAACGAATAAAAATTTAGGCTCAACATAGGCTAACCGATAATTGTCGATGAAGAGAGGTGGGATGCGTAGCATCCCCAAGCTTAGATGCTTGAGTCTTCTTGAAATAATTACTTGGGGTGCCTTGGGCATCCCCAAGGTTGAGCTTTTGTATCTCGTTCAATCCTCTCATATCATGGTTTCACCTATTCTCAAAAATTTCCTCCACACAAAACTCGAAAAGAACTCGTGAGATAGGTTAGTACACATAATAATAAATCAACTCTTTATGTACTGCCAAGACAAGTTGCATAATAATTTTCAAACTTTAGGTACTGTATACTATCATTTCCACAATTTATATCTACCAATATAGGCTATGGAAACTATAGGATAAGTAGATAACAAAATTATGACAGCAATCTGTCCAAACAGAACAGTCTGTAGCCATTTATGAAAACAGTGTACTTCTGCAACTCAAAAAATTATGAACATTTAGGACATGCTATAAAATTTATATGACAACACTGTGTAAAAATTTCAGAAACTTTCCACGTTCCAGTAAAATATGAAAATTCAAACACTACATCAAAAGTTTCTGTTTTTACGCAGCACACATCAAACATGCAATGCAAGCATCCTAAAGGCAATTCTTGGAACTTTTTATTGAAAAACAAGATTATAAATAACACCTAACAGAAAGTAACAAAATATAATGATGATCCAAGCAAAGCACATATTGTGTGACGAATAAAAATATAGCTCTAAGTAAGATATACCGATAGTGTTGAAGACGAAAGAGGGGATGCTTCCGGGGCATCCCCAAGCTTGGGCATTTGAGTCTTCCTTGGATATTGCCTTGGGGGTGCCTTGGGCATCCCCAAGCTTAGGTTCTTTTCACTCCTTATTCTCCTCATATCGGTGTCTCACCCAAAACTTGAAAACTTCAATCACATAAAACTTAACGGAACTTCGTGAGAAGGGTTAGTGTAATAAAGATAGATCATTCACTTAGGTACTGTCAAGACAAGATTCATAATTGTTCCCACATGATACCTACTGTATTCTATCATTCCCATAATTTATATCACTCAATATAAGCTATGGAAACACTAAATCAAGCAAACTATGCATGCAAAACAGAATCTGTCAAAAACAGAATAGTCTGTGAAGATCTGTAGTGTAGCCATACTTCCCTGTTTCTAAATATTCTGAAAAATTAGGAAAATATAGGAAATTTGTATATCAATCATGTGTAAAAAATTCAGATCAAAATCACGTTCCAGTGAATTTACAAAATTCCCGGACTGAGAGAAAAAGTTTCTGTTTTTGCACAGAATCAAGTCAACTATCATCCACACTATCCCAAAGGCTTTACTTGGCACTTTATTGAAACAAAAGCTATAAAACATGATTATACAGTAGCTTAATCATGTGGACACACCAAAACAGAAAGTAAAAGTGTTGGGTTGTCTCCCAACAAGTGCTTTTCTTTAATGCCTTTTAGCTAGGCATGATGATTTCAATGATGCTCATATAAGAATAGTAGTTGAAACATGCAAGAGAGCATCATGAAGCATATGACTAGCACATTTAAGTCTAACCCACTTCCTATGCATAGGGATTTTGTGAGCAAACAACTTATGGGAACAAGAATCAACTAGCATAGGAAGGCAAAACAAGCATAACTTCAAAACTTTGAACACATAGAGAGGAAACTTGATATTATTGCAATTCCTACAAGCATATACTCCTCCCTCATAATAATTTTCAGTAGCATCATGAATGAATTCAACAATATAACTATCACATAAAGCATTCTTTTCATGATTCATAAGCATAGAAATTTTACTACTCACCACATAAGCAAATTTATTCTCATCAATAGTAGTGGGAGCAAACTCAACAAAATAACTATCATGTGAAGCATAATCCAATTGAAAATTAAAATCATGATGACAAGTTTCATGGTTATCATTATTATTTATAGCATACATGTCATCACAATAATCATCATAAATAGGAGGCATGCTTTCATCATAATAAATTTGCTCATCAAAACTTGGGGGACTAAACATATCATCTTCATCAAACATAGCATCCCCAAGCTTGTAGCTTTGCATATCATTAGCATCATGAATATTCAAGGAATTCATACTAACAACATTGCAATCATACTCATCACTCAAAGATTTAGTGCCAAACATTTTAATAACTTCTTCTTCTAACACTTGAGCACAATTTTCTTTTCCATCATTTTCACGAAAGACATTAAAAAGATGAAGCATATGAGGCAACCTCAATTCCATATTTTTTTGTAGTTTTCTTTTATAGACTAAACTAGTGATAAAAACAAGAAACTAAAAGATTCAATTGCAAGATCTAAAGATATACCTTCAAGCACTCACCTCCCCGGCAACGGCGCCAGAAAAGAGCTTCGTTGACGGGATGTGAGTGCCGCTTACCTAGCCTCCCCGGCAACGGCGCCAGAAAAGAGCTTGATGTCTACTACGCAACCTTCTTCTTGTAGACTCGTGTTGGGCCTCCAAGCGCAGAGTTTTGTAGGACAGTAGCAATTTTCCCTCAAGTGGATGACCTAAGGTTTATCAATCCGTGGGAGGCGTAGGATGAAGATGGTCTCTCTCAAACAACCCTGCAACCAAATAACAAAGAGTCTCTTGTGTCCCCAACACACCCAATACAATGGTAAATTGTATAGGTGCAGTAGTTCGGCAAAGAGATGGTTATACAAGTGTAATATGGATGGTAGATATAGGTTTTTGTAATCTGAAAATATAAAAACAGCAAGGTAGCAAGTAACAAAAGTGAGCAAAAACGGTATTGCAATGCTTGAAAACAAGGCCTAGGGTTCATACTTTCACTAGTGCAAGTTCTCTCAACAATACTAACATAATTGAATCATATGTAAATCCCTCACGTGCGACAAAGAGTTCACTCCAAAGTCACAAATAGCGGAGAACTAACAAAGAAATTATTGTAGGGTACGAAACCACCTCAAAGTTATCTTTCCGATCGATCTTATGAGCTATCCCTATAAGTGTCACGAACAGCCCTAGAGTTCGTACTAAAATAACACCTTAAGATACACATCAACCAAAACCCTAATGTCACCTAGATACCCCAATGTCACCTCGAGTACCCGTGGGTTTGATTATACGATACGCATCACATAATTTCATATTCATCTATTCAATCCAACACAAAGAGCTTCAAAGAGTGCCCCAAAATTTCTACCGGAGAGTCAAGACGAAAACGTGTGCCAACCCCTATGCATAGATTCCCATGATCACGGAACCCGCAAGTTGATCACCAAAACATACATCAAGTGGATCAATCGAACATCCCATTTGAAAAGTGGATCATACACCCGGGTCGTTTGCCTGCAGCTACTCGGGACTTACTTATACTTCTCCTTTTGAAAAGAAAAACATCATATGATGTAGCCCTCAAGTGTTGGGTCTTATGCCTGCAGCGACTTGGGACTGTGTGAGAATAATATAACCCATCATAATGCACTTCTGAAGTTCTCTTGAACTGATATTAATCTGATTTGAATGAATCCTTGAGCGTGGTTGTAATGTAACCCGATATTTTATCGTTTGTAATAATATCCTGGAATAATGCCTGGCCTTGAAATGAAATCCCTGCTCGTGGTTGCGGTGCAACCCGAGAAATATATGTTTGAGAAATCCATAAGTGTTGTAGTTTACTACAAAGCACAAGTTGAAAAAAATCCAAGAGCCAATCAATTAGATGGCCCGGCATTATATGCGATAGGCCGGCTCTGCAATATGTAATATACCAGCTCAGCAATATGTAATATGCCAGCTCATCAATATGTGATAGACTCGCTCTTCGAGAATAGTCATTTCTTCTGAGATGGCTTGGAAACCCCAATCATTTAATACTGGTTATGATAAACCATGATGAAGATCCGGTAAAATACATCCAAAAATTTGTACCTGCAAATTTAAGAGACGGGAGAATATATATATGAGCCGGCGTTTTATAGCACAGCTTTGGGACCAGCTTCTGAAGCACAGTCTAGCTTCCATGAAGCTGGCATGATAGCCAGTGGTTTATCCTCGCTCTCTGTAAGCCGGTTCTCACGTGACTCAAGACAGTGTTTTAACCTGGATAAGTTCAGGGTCCAAATGGATTGACTTATCGAGAGTACACTGGGTCACTTTGTGCGGAGAAGCATCTTGCAAACAGGCAGGTTTAACCACAATTTTTTTTATAATGGCTTGTAGCCGAGTCAAGAGGGAAATTATTACTGGCTAACTCGTTGAGTCGGGAGCCCCCAAGTGACTTATGATCATGGAAAAGCTCAACATAGGATATACAGGAGGCAATGCTAGTACTGCAAAACATCTGGGGTCCAGATAAGCCGGCTTTATTACATTGACCATAATATGATGAGCTAATGAGGCAGAATACCTATGTTTGGACAGCGCATCGTGGCAGCTAGTCCTCTTTGGCAACCTTTAATTTTTTGCCAATAAGGCAGGATACCCATGTTTGAATTGTGCATCGTGGCAACTAGTCCTCTTTGGCCACCTTTAATTATCCGCCAATAAGGCAGGAAACCCATGTTTGAACTGTGCATCTTGGCAACTAGTCCTGTTGGGCAACCTTTTAATTTTTGCCTATAAGGCAGGACACCCATGTTTGAACTGCGCATCATGGCACCTAGTCCTCTTCGACAACCTTTTAATTTTTCGCCTATAAGGCAGGACACGAATGTTTGAACTATGCGTCGTGGCAGCTAGTCCTCTTGGGCCACCTTTAATTTTTCACCAATAAGGCAGCAGCCCCCGGGACCGGGTTATCTTCCTTGCCATGACCTGGGGTTCTTGTATTTGTTGAAAACAACCAAATCTGTCAATCCATGACTGTGTAGCCCCCAACTCTTAAGTCGACTCGAGGAGGCGGCTTGAGAGTCTTCATACTTGGTTGTGGTATAAGCCGACATAAGGTTGACGGCTGAACGATGTAATTTATTCAAACTGGAGACGATGTGGTGAATTGACGATCTTTGTGATGCTCATCATATGTCCTTGGCAAATGTCGTGGCCAAATTGAGTTCATATGCCTCTTGACCCATTCTTTGCTATTCTCACTTGGTCCAGCTCTCCAAGCTCCTCCATGGGCATTTTTTTCTTGTTGATGGCTTGTGAATTGCCGGCTCAATGGTGGCCGGCTCAAATTGTAGCTTCTCCAGGGATGGCAGGCCAATGCGCCTATCCATTGGTCAACCCGGCGCGAGTTGAGGCTGGTGCGGGCTTTGGCGATCTTGCATAAGACATGATTCTAAATGTCACTTTTTCCTTTGCTCCAATGTTGTTGGAGGAGACTGGGCCGTGTTGGCGGCGGCTTGCACGCGTCCGTTGGGCAGCTCATACTGCCGGGCGCAACCCCGGCATGTTGATGTAGATGCGAGAGTCAACCGCGACATTTGAAACCAGTGCTGATTAGCCACCTGGTAGCGTCCTTATGTGATCGTAGCAATCAGTGTTTGACAAAAGACAAAACCGATTTAGCTTCAGGTATTAGTCCGAGACATACTAGTACTTGAAACCATCAATACTCGTGTGTACTTATGATTTGATGCGTGGCTTCGCCGTTGTTGTTTTTCTTTTTCGCGCCGAGGATTAGCAGCAACAGTATTAGCTGATGCCCTTAGGAGTTGGTTCAGCGGAAATTGACCCGGATTTGACACATCACCCGGTCGCTTGTGACGGCGCACACGACGCAACCCTAAATTGCTCATGATCTCAAATATCATATATACCGTTCCGACTGCTTGCCATGAAGACGATGTAGATTCTTTAGCGCTGGCTCTTTATTCATCTGACAATCGCGAGCTTCTCGTTCCATGGAAGGGCTCCCTCCAAGAACTTAATACCACCATGCACAAGCCCCACGGTGGGCGCCAACTGTCGTGGTTTTGTCATGACAGATGTTCTCGTGAGAGAACTTAGGCATGAGGCCATCGCAACTAGGTGGCGGCTTGAACGGCGTTGGTCGGAATCGAGAGATGTGAGTTTTACCCAGGTTCGTCCCCTCCGATGGAGGTAAAAGCCTACGTCCTGCTTTGTGTGTATTGATGATGATGATGATCTTGATTACAAGGGTGCTCTTTCACTACCTCTAGTCTCGAGGGTTTCCAATCTATCTATCTCTAATGACTTGCCCTTCTTGGGGCACCTTGCCCCTCCTTATATAAGTTGAAGGGGCAGGCTTACATATAGAGTACTAGTAGAATTAGGACTAGTCTCTCTTCTATTACAAGATGAATCCTAGTCCGGGTCTTGCTTCCCTTAATTGGAGTCCTACTCCGAGTCTTGTAGATCATCTTTGTCTTACAAGTTGAGGATCCCTCTTGAGTATTCTCCATGAGTCGGCCCTTCAGGGACCCTCCATGAGCCAGTCTTCGGCCAGGTCTCATTCTGGGCCTTTGGGCCTACCCGTATGAGCCGGCATTTTGGGCTCCTTGTCAAGCCGGCGTCCTGCCGGGTCTTGTCACTGAGCCATGGGTTCTTCCTTGTCATCAGTTATCTTAACCAGGAATATGGGGCGACCCATAGAGCTATCAAGCTTTAGGCCGGTTCAAACCTTTAGCCGTGTTATAACCGTGGGGAATATCCCCGACATTAGCCCCCAGGTTAGCTTGAATTTATTCATGGTAAGCTCCTTAAATAAGAATAATAAATATGTCAAGGGACCAGCTTCCTCCACTGACCGGCTTATTTCAATGAAGTGGCTCCTCAAAAATTTGGGTCTCTCTTTGTCATTGCATTGGGCCGGCTTCACAATCCACTTGCTGATGTGGTTTCCTCGTAGAAAAATATGGGTCATTGGACGTAGTGGATGCTGAATTTAGGATGAAAATATTGCTGATTTATGGATGTAGAAATTGCCAACTTGTGAAGACGGGTTGCATATATAGACTCTGTCGGGTCATGAAAATTGATGATGCCGGGTCGTGATCGTTTGTGCTGCGAGGTCAAACAACTGAACTTGTCATCTTTTATCTTAACCCGGAATATGGGGCGACCCATAGAGCTATCAAGCTGTAGGCCGGTTCAAACCTTTAGTCGGGTTAGAACCATCGGAAATATCCCCGACATTCCCCCAGTCCAGCCCATGGACCAGACCAGCTCGTCTGGGACACCCTAGTCCACGACACCATCACTTCTTTTCGATTTTCCTTTCGCTTTTAGCTAGTTCGCAGTATAAAAAATAAAACCCAAAAATATTTCCCTTTTCTTTTTTGTATTTGTTGGGAGTTCTTTGGTGCAAATAGTTTTTCTTGTTTTTCATTTTTCTTCTTTCTTTTGCTTTCTTCAGAAAAACTAAAAACTCCAAATATACTTCAGTGCGTTTCTCTGAACTTATTTCTGTTTCTTGAGTCATCGTAAGGAGAAGACTTCATAAGAATTTTCGTGTGGCTCTTATGTGCTTTACTGTTGAACTAATGAAAGGCCAAATATTTCCTTGTCTTCTCCTTTGTGTAAAGTGGTTGCAGATTTCAACTTAGTCCACGTCACACTTGCACTATTATAATTTTCACGTCATTCAGTCATGCAAGTGAAAGGCAATAATGACGATGATTTGATGAAGTGATCGTGGTGAAGAAAAGTTGGTATGAACTCTACTTCCTTTTGTTTTTTAAATATGTTTAGCTCAGTAATCCCGATTTAGCCTATTATGAGTAAACATTTGTATGATGACAATTAGAGATTATAGTTGCTCATGCCATGCTTAAGTAGCTAAGAGTGGATAAGATGTTATCTTGTGCGTCAACATGCATTAAAATGAGTATGATGTGGTATGTTAGGATGGTATCCCCTGAAAAATTTAGGTGGCTTGACTTGGCACATGTTCACGCATGTAATTGATTCAAACCCAATATTGCCTCTATGTTACTTAGGTTCAATGTTAATTATTCAAGATGCAGGATTATGACCGTCGTCGCCCTCTAGTTGGTCGCTTCCCAATCTATTTGCTAGCCTTCGCCTGTACTAAGTGGAAATACAACTTGTGCATAAAAATCCTTGAAACAAACTTAGGGCATAAAAGTCTATCATATCTACTTATATACGGTATTACCCTATCGTTGCAAGTAAATTTGTGTGTGCCATCTCTAAACCTTCAAATAAACATATGTTTTATGTACTCCAAAGCTCATGTAGTGGTCGGGTGGTCAATATCTTCCATGCTAAGTGCATTTAAGTCGCAACAAGAGTTTATTTGCTCATCAACTTTGAGGGATCCTGGTAACATGGATGCCCAATCCCGCCTTAATCTACAAAATAACAACACCCCCAGGACATTTGATTGATTGGAGGGTGAATTCGGCTATCCATGGTTGTGTCTGTATGATGGAGGGAGGGGGGTAAAATTTCTTTTTTGCTTGGGAACCGCCATTAACGTCTTTAACATGGAACATATTGGAAAATTCATTGTAAACCATGTTCTGAAAAGTATCTCTATTATTAAGGGGTCGCGCTACGCATCGGCCGGCGGATGTATAAGAAACATCCGCCACATGGAGGACCATACGATGTTTGCCCTATCAGCCATTGGATCCAACAACCCGCACCCGGCTGGCCGTTACTAGCTTCCTGCAACAACGACTCTGTTTCACAAACAATGCCCTGGCCACCCGGTCCTGACACAGCTGCGACTAGCGCGACACCGCCCCCAGCCACCATAAAAATTAGCTGTCGTCGGTGCGCGTGCCTCCTCCCGCAACACCATGGCACACCATATCGCTCGTCGGATGGTTGGATCCGAAGTGAGTCAACCTCACTAAGGTGTGCTGCTTCGAGAACAGTCGCGGCAATTGTTCTCAGCTCTGACCATCAGCGGGGGACTTCCGCCGCGAGCTAGAGTTTTAGCCTGGTTCATGATACTTGTGATCTGCATTGGGTTTTCCGTGAAGAGAAACGGGTAATTGCAGCACAAAGTGGGTAAGTATTTCCCTCAGTTATGAAACAAAGGTTTATCGAACCAATAGGAATATCAATCCTCAACCGTCTTCAGCGGCTGCACACAAAAGAGCAAACAACTTGCACCCAACGCGGGCAAGAGGGTTGTCAATCCCCTTGATCTCGTTATTTGCAAGCAAATGAGTTGTGTAGATAATTGTAGATAATTGTAAATTACAAAATAAAATAAAAGACAAATAAATGCAGCAAGGTAATAGTAACGTTTATGAATTTATAAGTGAATAGACCCGGGGAGCATAGTTTTCCCTAGCGGCATCTCTCATGTATGCAACATACGGTGGGTAACAAATTACTATTGGGAAATTGATAGAAAAGCGGATAGTTATGCGATTTTCACGGCAATGATCATGTGTATATAGGCATCACGTCCATAAACAAATAGGCCGACTCCTGCCTGCACCTATTACTATTACTCCACTCATCGACCGCTATCCAGCATGCATATAGAGTATTAAGTAAAACAGAGTAATGCATGGAGAACGATGACATGATGTAGACAAAGTAAACTCAAGCAATATGAATAAACCCCATCATGTTATCCTTAGTAGCAACAACACAAAGACGCAACTTGTCCCCTTCTGTCACTGGTATATAGAAACTCATCAGGTTGAACCTACTGCAACGCACCTCTCTCACTGAAGAAAGATCAATCTACTTGGCCAAACCAAATCAATAGATCAGAGAGAATTACGAAGCTATAATGATCATGCAAATAAGAATCTTAATATTCAGAGGTGACTCAAATAATTTTCATGAATAATCTGAACATAAACCCACAATTCATCGGATCCCAACAAACGCACCGCACAAAAGGACTACATCGGATAGATCAAAGCGAAGATGTGATGATCGTTGTACTGAAGATCAAGAGATAGAGAGATTGCCATCAAGGTACTAGCTATGGACCTGTAGGTCTGTGGTGAACTACTCACACATCATTATGAGGGCAACAAGGTTGATGAAGAGGCCCTCCGTGATTGATCCCCCCTCCGGCAGGGTCCCGGAATGGAGCTCCAGATGGCCTCGCGACGGAACACAGACTTGCGGCGGCGGAAAAAGGTTTTGGGACTGCCTCTAGGGTTTTCACGATATCTGAGAATTTATAGGCCAGAGAATGACGTCGGGGGAGCCACCAGGGGCCCACAAGCCATCAGGGCACGCCCCCCAGGGCGCGCCCTGTTGGCTTGTGGGGCCCTAGTGTGGCTCCCGACTTCCTGTCAAATCTCCCAGGTCTTCTTTTGGTCCAGAAAAAATCATCAAAAAGTTTCGTGGCAATTGGACTTGGTTTGGTACTGTAAACCTGAGAAGTGAAAAACATGCAGAAAACAACAACTGGCACTGGGCACTGGGTCAATAGGTTAGTGCTCAAAAATATTATAAATTGGTAAATAAAGACCCAAAAAGTATCCTAGAATGATGATATATCAGCATGGAACAATCAAAAATTATAGATACGTTGGAGACGTATCAAGCATCCCCAAGCTTAATTCCTGCTCGTCCTCAAGTAGGTAAATGATAAAAACAGAATTTTTGATGTGACATGCTACCCATTATGTAATATTTTGCATGCATGCTCATTGAGAAACGATGAATTAACAAAGATTAACATAGCAATACTTATAAGTATAAGAAAGAAAATCATCAATCTTTCAAAGTATACGATCCTTAAAGAATGTTTTACCCCCATTCATCTTATTATATTAGCAAGGCATGGCTCCATCTTCACAACATTAATACAAATGTCAAGCACCACGGTGTCCAAGTCAGGCAATTGGATCGTACTTTTCAATATGCATCAACTTTTTATTCTTCACGCCATACATGAGCGTGAGCCATTGTACATAGCATTTCGGTGGAATAGAATATGGTGGTAGATATCAAAAGGGTAAAAAGTGGAGAAGATAGTCTCACATCAACTAGGCATACCAACGGGCTATGAAGATGCGCATCGATAGATGTCAATGCAAGGAGTAGGGATTGCCATGCAAATGATGCACTAGAGCTATAAGTGTATGCAAGCTCAACTGAAGCTAAGTGGGGTGTGCATCCAACTTGCTTGCTCATGAAGACCTCGGGCATTTCAGGAAACCCGTCATAGGAATATACAAGCCAAGTTTATAATAATGAAAAAGTAATTCCCACTAGCATATGAAAATGACATAACATGAGACTCTCTATATGAGGAACAAGGTGCCACTTTGAGGCACAAGTGTGGTAAAAGATAGTAGCAAAGTCCATTCTCTCATTTTCTCTCATTCATTTTTTATAATGGTGGGCTCATTTTTCCTCCCCCATTTTTATTTCCTCACTGGGACAATGCTCTAATAATCATGTTCATCACACTTTTATTTACTTACAACTCGATATGAAGAATTGATAGGAAGATATGACTCTATATGAATGCCTCTGGCAGTGTACCAGGATGCGCAAAGATCTAGTGTTACATGTATCAAAAATATGATGAACGGTGGCTTTGCCACAAATACTATGTCATCTCTATATGATCATGCAAAGCAATATGATGATGAACGAACTAGTCATGTGAAGTGACGATGGAATTTGCATGGCAATATATCTCGGAATGGCTATGAAAATGCCATGATAGGTAGGTATGGTGGCTGTTTTGAGGAAGATATAATGAGGCTTATGTGAAACAGAGCGTATCATGTCACGGGGTTTGGATGCACTTGCGAAAGCTGCACCGATCCTCAAGGTGAGAATGGGCTATGCATGGTACCGAAGAGGCTAGCAAATATGAGGAGGTGAGATTGCGTATGTCCATGGTTTCACATTAGTCATAAAGAACTCATATACTTATTGCAAAAAAAATTAGTTTTATCACAAATCAAATTACTACTCGCATGCCTCGAGGGAGGAGGTTGGTAGGAGTTAACCATCGCGCGCCTCCGACCTGAAACAACACTAGGATTTCAACGAGGAATAGAAATGCTCACACATCATCACCATGCCTTTTTAATTTTTAGACGAACGAGAAGTTAAACTCTCTTAATATCGACACTTCTACGAATCAACAATTATGAACTCACACCTTTTCATATTACCACATCAATATCATTAACCCACAATTTGTCTATATGTGCTACATGATGGTTTTGATTATCACTAATTGAATACCTATTATTTTTGGACTAGTCTTATGACCCGTGGAAATTACCGTCACTATTTATTAACTATCAAACAAATATAAGTGAAGAGAGAGAGAGTGAAATTATTTCTATAAAATCTACATGCCACCGTGCTCAAAAAGATCTAAGTGAAGTGCTAGAGCAACTTCTAAGCTCAAAAGATATAAGTGAAGCACATAGAGTATTCTAACAAATTATGATGAAGGTGTGTCTCTCTCAAATAGGTGTGTCCAGAAAACGATGATTGTGGCAAATTAAAAGTAAAAGCAAACAAAAACAAACGACGCTCCAAGCAAAACTGATATCATGTGATGAATAAAAATATAGCTTCAAGTGACATACCGATGGACTGAGACGAAAGAGGGGATGCCTTCTGGGGCATCCCCAAG
Organism: Elymus sibiricus; assembly: GCA_039707655.1. NCBI lineage: Eukaryota > Viridiplantae > Streptophyta > Magnoliopsida > Poales > Poaceae > Elymus > Elymus sibiricus. The sequence goes on from CM077667.1 coordinate 200,335,902, forward strand.
CTTAGACGCTTGAGTTTTCCTTAGAATATTACCTTGGTGTGCCTTGGGCATCCCCAAGCTTAGGCTCTTGCCGCTCTTTATTCCTTTGTCCATCGTGATAACACCCAAAACTTGAAAACTTCAATCACACAAAACTCAACAAAACTTCGTGAGATCCGTTAGTATAAGAAACATATTGAATACTTTAGGTACTGTTATAAATTGATTCTTATTTCATAATTGCATAATAGGTACTACATTCTAACTTCTCCATGGCTTATACCCCCCGATACAATCCATAATCAAAACAAGCAAACTATGCAAGGAAAAACAGAATCTGTCTAAAATAGAACAGTCTGTAGCAATCTGTAGAGAACCTATACTTATGTAACTATAAAAATTATGAAAAATTAGGATAACCTCGAAAATTTCTATAGAAATACTGTGTAAAAAATTCAGATCATTATCACGCTCCAGTAAAAAAATGAAAATTCCTATACTGGAGTCAAAAGTTTCTATTTGGTTTCAGCATCGATTCTACTCATCTTGTGAGTCATCCCAAAGGGCTTTACTTGGCAAAAACACTAATTAAAACATAAAAATATAATCATTACATAGGCAATAATCATGTTATAAAAAACAAACATAAATTAAAAAGAAAAAATAAAGATAACAATTGGGTTGCCTCCCAACAAGCGCTATTGTTTTACGCCCCTAGCTAGGCATAATGCACAGTTTCAAGTATTGTAACAGTCATGGAAACGATCTATCATGCTATAATCATATTCCCTTCTTTCATCAGCAAGTTTTATAATAGGTAGGCAAAAATAATTAAAGGGACTAAACTTCACAACACAAGGATCCGAGAGATCCATTTCAGGAGGAATGGGAGGCTCCTCTTTAGGTTTCTCATAAGTGATAATCATCTCCTCATTGTATAGGTTTCGATAGAGATATTTCCTTAATTCTCGCTCAAGCTCATAACCCATTCCAAGTTTTGGTATAGAAAATTGATCATTATGTGCAGAAATGTATCAACTAGGACATTAGGTGGAACCTTCTTTCTAAGGTTTTCATCATAAGCAACATAGTCCGTGGATCTTAGTTTCCTTATACCTTCCAACTCATAAAGAATTCCTTCTATTGGTGGGCACTCACAGTTAACCCTATAATGAGCAAATATATCTCTAGCCTCTTGCATGATATTGTTAAATTCTTGAACAAAAAATATAGTGGCTAGATGTTTAGTAGGAGGTTCCTGAATATTAGAGAATTATGGAAATAACCATTGTATGAAAGGATGCATATGGACAAATTGTCTTTCCAACTATGCTATAAGCAAAGATATAGAATCCCCATAACTTGTAGTTCTAGCAACAATGGAACCTCCTATCAATGGTAATGATCCCGCACAAGTGAAAAAAATCTTGAATCACTCTTTTGCCAATAATATTTCCACTACCTATACGGAGTTTCTTTGTTTGCATAATGGGTTCACTTTTAGAAGGGTCATCATCCGCAAGATTATCAAGTTTTTCCTTAGCTACTTCATCAAAATTTCTTTTAGCATTCTTAGAACAAGGTGAATTTGGATGTTCAAGGGCTTCCGCACTAAAGGCGGAAACACCACTAATTTCAAAATCGGACATGATAACAACTTTCAAGCAAGCAAAACAAGCTCAGGAGTAAACTAGTGACAAGCAAAGATAAATAATTTTGTATTTTTGTTTTTTATGAAACAAACTAAATATAATAGCAAATAAAAAGATAAACAAGTGAACGATAATTTGTGTGAAGTTACTTGATAGTTGATGATGATATTCCCCGGCAACGGCGCAAGAAATCCTTCCTGATACTTGTGATCTGCGTTGGGTTTTCCGTGAAGAGGAACGGGTAATTGCAGCACAAAGTGGGTAAGTATTTCCCTCAGCTATGAAACCAAGGTTTATCGAACCAATATGAATATCAATCCTCAACCGTCTTTAGCGGCTGCACACAAAAGAGCAAACAACTTGCACCCAACGCGGGCAAGAGGGTTGTCAATCCCCTTGATCTCGTTATTTGCACGAAAATGAGTTGTGTAGATAATTGTAAATTGCAAAATAAAATAAAATACAAATAAAGCCAGCAAGGTAATAGTAGAGTTTATGAATTTATAAGTGAATAGATCGGGGGCAATAGTTTTCCCTAGCGGCATCTCTCATGTAGGCAACATACGGTGGGTAACAAATTATTGTTGGGCAATTGATAAAAAAGCGGATAGTTATGCGATTTTCACGGCAATGATCATGTGTATATAGGCATCACATCCATAAACAAATAGGCCGACTCCTTCCTGCACCTATTACTATTACTCCACTCATCGACCGCTATCCAACATGCATCTAGAGTATTAAGTAAAACAGAGTAATGCATGGAGAACCGATGACCCACAAGTATAGGGGGTCAATCATAGTCCTTTCGATAAGTAAGAGTGTCGAACCCAATGAGGAGCAGAAGGAAATGACAAGTGGTTTTCAGCAAGGTAATTTCTGCAAGAACTGAAATTGTAGGTAATAGATAGTTTGATAGCAAGGTAATTGGTAACAAGTAAGTAACGGTAACGGTAAATAAAGTGCAGCAAGGTAGCCCAATCCTTTTGTGGCAAAGGACATGCCAACACAGTCTCTTATAATAGGCAAACTATTCTTGAGGGTACACGGGAATTTCATCTAGTCACTTTCATCATGTTGGTTTGATTCGCGTTCGCTACTTTGTAATTTGATATGTGGGTGGACCGGTGCTTGGGTGCTGCTCTTACTTGAACAAACCACCCACTTATGATTAACCCCTCGCAAGCATCCGCAACTACGAGAAAAGTATTAAGATAAAATCTAACCATAGCTTTAAACGTTTGGATCCAAATCAGCCCCTTACGAAGTAGCGCATAAACTAGGGTTTAAGCTTGTGTCACTCTAGCAACCCATCATCTAATAACTACTCCACAATGCATTCCCTTAGGCCCATGGATGGTGAAGTGTCATGTAGTCGACGATCACATGACACCACTAAGGGAATCACAACATACATATCATTAAAATATCGAACACATATCAAATTCACATGATTATTTGCAACATGACTTCTCCCGTGACCTCAAGAACAAAGGTAACTACTCACAAATAATATTCATCCTCAAGATCAGAGGGGTATTGAATAGCATAATGGATCTGAACATATAATCTTCCACCAAATAAACCATATAGTAATCAACTACAAGATGTAATCAACACTACTAGTCACCCGCAGGTAACAATCTGAGGTTCCGGTACAAAGATTGAACACAAGAGATGAACTAGAGTTTGAGAGGAGATAGTGCTGTTGAAGATGTTGATGAAGATTGGCCTCCCAAAGAAGAGAGGGGTGTTGGTGATGACTATGACTTTGATTTCCCCCTCCGGGAGGGAAGTTCCCCCGGCGGAATCGCTCCGTCGGATGACAAAAGTGATCCTACCCAAGTTCCGCCTACAGACGGCGGCGTTCCATCCCAAAAGTCCTCTCCTTATTTTTTCTAGGTCAAAAGACCTTAAATACCAGAAGATGGGTACCAGAGGTGGGCCGTGCTGGGCACAACCCACCAGGGCGCGCCTGGGGGGCCTGGCGCGCCCTGGTGTCTTGTGCTCACCAGGTGGGCCCCCTCCTGTAGTTATTTGCTCCGGTATTTTTTATATATTCCAAAATAATTCTCTTCAAAGTGTCAGCTTATTTGGAGATGTGCACAATAGGTATTTCTGATGTGCTTTTTCAGGTCCAGAATTCCAGCTGCCGGTATTCTCCCTCTTTGTGTAAACCTTGCATATTATGAGAGAAAAGGCATTAGAATCACTCCCTAAAGCATTATTATACATCAAAACATTATAAATAACAATAGGAAACCATGATGCAAAATGGACGTATCAACCCCCCCCCCCCAAGCTTAGACCTCGCTTGTCCTCATGCGAAAGCCGATATTGAAAAGCATGTCCACATGGTTTGAGAGAGAGGTGTTGATAAATACAAAATATAGACATAGTAGCATCATGCTTATTATTATAACAGAAACATACTTTATCATAGAACTTATTCATGTAACTTTTATTATATATCTTCATCATAAAACTTCTCATGAACAAGTAACAATTCATCACAACATAGAAGTATAAAGCATAAACCTTATTGAAAACCAACTAACTATCTTCTCAGTCAACTTTGCAACTACAATTCATCATATTTTCAGGAAGGGTCTCGTGTCGGAGCCTTTTGGCAAGTCCACATACTCAACCATCATTTAGTCTTTTATGATTGCTAACACTCACAACATACCCATGAGCAAATTTTTTCAACCGGACACATAGAAATATAGGGGCTTATAGTTTCGCTTCCCAACGTACTCACCTCAAGGGTCATGTCAACAATAATAACTCATGCTCACTCACATCCAACTAGATATATGTGCCTAGATCATTCCTCACCACATGATGCTTGCAAAAAGAAAAAGTAAAAAGGAATAGGGAAGAATACTTTGACTCTTGCATAAAAGTAAATACATAAAAGTAAATGATATGCCCTTCACAGAGGGAAGCAGAGGTTGTCATGCGCTTTTTGGTTTGTATGCCCAATCCCTTAATGTAAAAGAACGTCACGCTATATTGACCCCTATGATAGCAACCTTTATTATGCAGTTCGTCGCTTTTATTACTTTGCCATCATAAGTTCGTACAACGCTCAATTTTCCCTTACACTAATTGATCAAACACATTTAGAAGCAATTTTTATTGCCTTAGTGCACCGATGACAACTTACTTGAAGGATATTACTCGATCCGTAGGTAGGTATGGTGGACTCTCAAAATATGAATTTTGGTTTTGGGTTTTTGGATGCACAAGTAGTATCTCTACTTAGTGCGGAATTTTTTGGCTAGCAAAGAAATTGAGCAAGCACCACATGTTGATGGATCTATGACAATATAATTTCTATGTGAATATGAACAAACATAAATCATTACGTTGTCTTCCTTGTCCAACTTCAACAATTTTGACATATAATATTTAATGGGGGATCACAATCATAAAAGATGTCCAAGATAGTGTATTTGCATGTGAATCTTCTCTTCCCTTATTAATTCTTTCATGAATTGCATCATTGACCAATGCTATGTTTGTCAATCTCCAATAAATTTTACCACTTATACTTTTCCTTATGTAATGTCATTACTTACCATAAGATTAGCATATGATTCTTTTCTATTTATTTCATTTTTATTTTTATTGCAACAAGAAAGTAAAGAAGCAAAATCTCAAACTAAACTTTATTATATAACTCTGACTCGATTGCACAGATAGATAGATCATGAAACTAACACTCGAAAATAGATCATGCTAAACTTTTATTCAACTAAATTACGAAAAAGCTAAAGATCGAACTAAAATAGGTAAAGGTGAATAAAAGTGATGGTGATACGATACCGGGGCACCTCCACCAAGCTTGGCTCAAGACAAGGGGAGTGCCCATACCCGTGTACTCAAATCTCCTTTGGTGGTGAAGATGATGAAGGTGGTGGTGATGAAGTAGCCTTCTTCTTCAACTTATATTTGAGCATAAAATTTTCCTCCCTAAGATCATCATTCTCTAACTCAAGCTTTAATATATTTTTGCGTAATGCGACCTTGCTCTCCTGCAGAAAACGAGATGGAATAAATTGAACATCAGGTTTGTATCCTTTAGGGAGGCTTGACTTCTTGAATTCCACATGCATGTCTCCGGGTTGAGGTAATGGGTGATCCTCTTCCTCAGAGCTATCATCCTTTGTTTCCTTCATGTTAGCGTCTTCCTCCTCATCCGTGGTCCATCCATAATGTTCCAATTCTCCATAGATCTTAGGGGTTGCAATATAGTCAACAACATAGCCCCCCCTCTGAATCTTGAGAAGACATATTTTCAGATCTGGCAGGAAAACAACACGAAACAAGAAGAGGGGATTTTTCTGCGATGCGGTGGTCAAAACAATCGGGGGTATATATAGAGAATTTTTTATCTTGGGAAGCAACAATATGGAAGGAAAATGGAATCAGGAAGGTATCCGAGGTGGGCAGAACCCACCAGGGCGGCGCCTGGTAGGGCTAGCGCACCCTGGTGTATCGTGCTCACCTCGGTTGCTTTCCCATTTATTTCTTATTTTCCTAATTTTTGTAATATTCCAGAAGTGACAGAAAATATTTTTGCGGATTTTTCGGAGTCCATTTACTTACCGTATCACGTACCTCCTCTTTTTCAGCATTCTGGAGTGTTCCGGAAGGTTTCTTTTATGTGTTCCTCTGGTGTCATGGTTTGGATAACATTGCTTTCAACATTAATAGGCGTACGTGAGGTATAGTATTTAATTCTTTGTCCATTGACCACCTTCGAGTTAGTACCTTCAGCATTATTAATCTTGATAGCTCCAGAACGATAAACCTCTTCGATAATATATGGTCCTTCCCATTTGGAGAGAAGCTTACCTGCAAAAAATCTTAAACGAGAGTTGTATAAAAGAACATAGTCTCCTATTTTGAATTCTCGCTTTTGGATTCTTTTGTTATGCCATCTTTTTTACTTTTTCTTTGAATAGTTTGGCATTTTCATAAGCTTGGGTTCTCCATTCATCTAATGAGCTAATATCAAATAACCTCTTCTCACCGGCAAGTTTGAAATCATAATTGAGTTCTTTAATTGCCCAAAATGCTTTATGTTCTAACTCTAGAGGCAAATGACAAGCTTTTCCATATACCATTTTGTATGGAGACATACCCATAGGATTTTTATAAGCTGTTCTGTAGGCCCAAAGTGCATCATCTAGTTTCTTAGACCAATTCTTTCGAGACCTATTGACGGTTTTTTGTAATATTAATTTTATTACTCTATTGCTAAGTTCAACTTGACCACTAGATTGAGGATGATAGGGTGATGCAATTCTATGGTTAACATCATATTTAGCAAGCATCTTACGGAAAACACCATGAATAAAGTGTGAACCACCATCAGTCATTAAATATCTAGGGACTCCAAACCTCGGGAAGATAACTTCTTTAAGCATTTTAATGGAGGTGTTGTGATCAGCACTACTAGTTGGAATAGCTTCTACCCACTTAGTGACATAATCAACATCAACCAAAATATGAGTGTACCCGTTAGAGGAAGGAAAAGGTCCCATATAATCAAAACCCCAAACATCAAATGGTTCAACAACAAGTGAATAATTCATAGGTATTTCCTGACGCTTACCGATATTACAAATTCTTTGACATTCATCAGAAGACAAGACAAACTTACGGGCATCCTTGAAGAGAGTAGGCCAATAAAAACCAGATTGCAATACCTTGTGAGCAGTTCTATCTCCCGCATGATGTCCTCCATAAGCTTTGGAATGACATTTCCGTAGGATTTGTTCCTGTGCATGCTCAGGTACACAACATCTAATAATACCGTCTACCCATTCTTTATAAAGATGTGGGTCATCCCAAAAGTAATGTCTCAAGTCATAGAAGAATTTTTTATTTTGTTGGTATGTGAAACTAGGTGGTATACATTTAGCAACAATGTAGTTAGCATAATCAGCATACCAAGGAATGTTTTGAGAAACATTTATTGCAGCTAACTGTTCATCAGGAAAGCTATCATCAATAGGTAGTGGGTCATCAAGAATATTTTCTAACCTAGACTAGTTATCAGCTACGGGGTTCTCAGCTCCTTTCCTATCAATTATAGGTAAATAAAATTCTTGAAGCAAAAGAACCCACCTAATGTCTGTAGGTTTAGCATCTTTCTTTTCCATAAGATATTTTATAGCAGCATGATCGGTGTGAACAATGACTTTGGAATCAACAATGTAGGATCTAAATTTATCACAAGAAAACACAACTCCTAAAAATTCTTTTTCAGTAGTAGCATAATTTCGTTGGGCACTGTCTAGAGTTTTCCTAGCATAATGGATTACATTTAATTTCTTATCAACTCTTTGTCCTAGAACAACACCAACAACATAATCACTAGAATCACACATAATTTCAAAAGGCAAGTTCCAATCAGGTGGTTGAACGATAGGTGCAAAAGTTAAGGCTTTCTTTAGTGTTTCAAAGGCTTCAACACAATCATCATCAAAAACAAATGGAATATCCTTTTGTAAAATATTAGTAAGAGGCCTAGAAATTTTAGAGAAGTCTTTAATGAACCTCCTATAGAGACCAACATGACCAAGGGAACTCCCAATGCCTTTAATATCTTTAGGACATGGCATTTTCTCAATTGCATCAACTTTAGCTTTATCGACCTCAATACCTCGTTCAGATATTTTATGCCCCAAGACAGTACCTTCATTAACCATAAAGTGGCACTTCTCCCAATTCAAGACAAGATTAGTTTGTTCACATCTCTACAAAACTCGATCAAGGTTGCTTAAGCAATCATCAAAAGAAGTTTCGTAAATGGAGAAATCGTCAACCTCCACAATCTTTTCACAAAAATCAGAGAATATAGCAGTCATACATCTTGGAAAGGTAGCAAGTGCATTGCATAAACCAAAAGGCATACGTCTATAAGCATAGGTTCCAAAAGGACAAGTAAAGGTGGTTTTCTCTTGATCAGATTGTGATACAGGTATTTGAGAGAAACCAGAATATCCATCCAGAAAACAGAAGTGTGTGTGCTTAGATAATCTTTCTAGCATCTGATCAATGAAAGGCAGAGGGTAATGATATTTTCTAGTAGCTTTATTTAATTTTCTAAAATCAATTACAATTCTATAGCCAGTGACAATTCTTTGTGGAATGAGTTCATTTTTATCATTAGGAACAACGGTAATACCTCCCTGCTTAGGGACACAACGAACGGGACTTACCCATCTACTATCAGCTATGTGATAGATTATACCTGCTTCCAGAAGCTTTAATATTTCAGTTCTTACCACTTCTTTCATCTTAGGATTCAATCGCCGTTGGTGATCAACAATGGGTTTAGCATCAGGTTTCATATTAATCTTGTGCTAACATAGAGTGGGACTAATGCCCTTAAGATCATCAAGAGTATATCCAATAGCAGCCCGGTGCTTCCTCAGAATTTTTAATAATCTTTCTTCCTCATGTTCTGAAAGGTTAGCACTAATAATAACAGGATATATCTTTTTCTCATTAAGATAAGCATACTTCAAAGTATCAGGCAATTGCTTTAATTCAAACACAGGATCACCTTTAGGTGGAGGAGGACCTCCAAGGGTTTCAATAGGAAAATTGTGTTTTAGGAGAGGTTGTTGTTCAAAGAAAATTTTATCTATTTCATTTCTTTCACGAAAGTGCGTATCATTTTCATGGTCTAGCAAATATTGTTCTAGTGGATCATTAGGAGGTATGACAATAGAAGCAAGACCAATTATTTCATCCTTACTAGGTAATTCTTTATCACGAGGTTGTCTACTAAACTTGGAAAAATTAAACTCATGAGACACAACACCAAAACTAACACCGACAGTTTGTTTTTCATAATCTATCTTAGCATTGACGATGTTCAAGAAAGGTCTACCAAAGATAATGGGACAAAAGTCATCTTGTGGGGAACCAAGAACTAGAAAATCAGTAGGGTATTTTACTTTTCCACACAAGACTTCAACATCTCTAACAATCCCAATTGGTGTGATGGTGTCTCTATTAGCAAGTTTAATAGTAACATCAATGTCTTCTATTTCAGCGGGTGCTATGTCATTCATAATTTCTTGGTATAAGGTAAAAGGAATAGCACTCACACTAGCACCCAAATCACATAAACCATGATAGCAATGATCTCCCATTTTGACTGAGATAATAGGCATGCCCACTACGGGTCTATGTTTATCTTTTTCATCGGGTTTAGCAATTCTAGCAGCTTCATCATAGAAGTAAATAACATGCCCATCCATATTTTCTACCAAAAGATCTTTAACCATAGCAACACTAGGTTCTACTTTAATTTGCTCAGAGGGCTTAGGTGCTCTAATATTACTTTTGCTTAGAGGGAAAGGCGGTTTTTCAATATAAGCAATAGGCACAACTGGATCAACATTGTAAATGATGGTTTCATCTTTGGCTTTTACCAGTTCTTTAGTTTCTTCTTTAATAGGGGGATGATATTTAAAACACTTCTCCTTAGGGAGATCAACATGAGTAGCAAATGATTCACAGAAATAGGCTACTATCTCAGAGTCAAGGCCATGTTTAGTGCTAAACTTGTGAAAAGCATCGGTATTCATAAAAGATTTAACACAATCAAACTTAAGCTTTATACCTGACTCATTACCTTCCTCGAGTTCCCAATCTTCAGAGTTGCGTTTAATTCTTTCTAAGAGATCCCACTTGAATTCAATAGTCTTCTTCATAAAAGAACCAATACAAGAAGTATCGAGCATGGATTGATCATTATGAGAAAGCCGAGCATAAATTTTTTGAATAATAACTTCTCACGGGATATCATGATTGGGGCATGAATATAACATTGAATTAAGCCTCCCCCAAGCTAGAGCGATGCTTTCTCCTTCACGAGGCCAAAAATTATATATATAATTCCAATCACGATGAACTAGATGCATAGGATAAAACTTTTGATGGAATTCCAATTGCAATCGATTCCAGTTCCATGATCCAATATCATCACATAGCCTATACCATGTCAATGATTTTCCCTTCAAAGATAAAGGGAAAACCTTCTTCTTAAGTTCATCTCCGGGTAAACCTGCAAGCTTAAATAATCCATAAACTTCATTCACATGTATTAGGTGCATATCAGGATGTTCAGTTCCTTCTCCTGCATAAGGATTAGCTAGCAGTTGTTCTACCATACCCGAAGGAATTTCATAGCCAATATTTTTAGTAGGTGCAGTAGGTTGACGGGCAGCTAATTGTGGTTCCAGTCAAGGTGAAGATACCCCGAACAAACCCCTCAAAGGATTGTTTTCCATAGTAGCAAGTGACAATAAATTTCAGCACGTAGTATACGTTTTTCCTTACCGATTTCCACTTACCAAGAGCGCTTCACTCCTCGGCAACGGCCCCAGAAAAGAGTCTTGAGGACCCACAAGTGTATGGGGTAAATCGTATTCCTTTCAATTAGTAAGAGTGTCGAACCCAACGAGGAACAGAAGTAAATGACAAGCGGTTTTCAGCAAGGTAATTTCTGCAAGCACTGAAATTGTAGGTAATAGATAGTTTGATAGCAAGGTAATTGGTAACAAGAAAGTAATGGTAACGGTAAATAAAGTGCAGCAAGGTACCCCAATCCGTTTGTGGCAAAGGACAGGCCAGAACAGTCTCTTATAATAGGCAAAGTGTTCTTGGGGGTATACGTGAATTTCATCTAGTCACTTTCATCATGTTGGTTTGATTCGCGTTCGCTACTTTGATAATTTGATATGTGGGTGGACCGGAGCTTGGGTGCTGCTCTTACTTGAACAAACCTACCACTTATGATTAACCCCCTCGCAAGCATCCGCAACTACGAGAAAAGTATTAAGATAAAATCTAACCATAACATTAAACGTTTGGATCCAAATCAGCCCCTTACGAAGTAGCGCATAAACTAGGGTTTAAGCTTCTGTCACTCTAGGAACCCATCATCTAATAACTACTCCACAATGCATTGCCTTAGGCCCAAGGATGGTGAAGTGTCATGTAGTCGACGTTCACATGACACCACTAAGGGAATCACAACATACATATCATCAAAATATCAAACACATATCAAATTCACATGATTACTTGCAACATGACTTCTCCCGTGACCTCAAGAACAAAGGTAACTACTCACAAATAATATTCATGCTCAAGATCAGAGGGGTATTGAATAGCATACTGGATCTGATCATATAATCTTCCACCAAATAAACCATATAGTAATCAACTACAAAATGTAATCAACACTACTAGTCACCCACAGGTACCAATCTGAGGTTCCAGTACAAATATTGAACACAAGAGATGAACTAGGGTTTGAGAGGAGATGGTGCTATTGAAGATGTTGATGAAGATTGGCCTCCCAAAGATGAGAGGGGTGTTGGTGATAACGATGACTTCGATTTCCCCCTCCGGGAGGGAAGTTCCCCCGGTGGAATCGCTCCGCCAGAGGGCAAAAGTGCTCCTACCCAAGTTCCGACTTGAGACGGCGGCGTTCCGTCCCGGAAGTCCTCTCCTTATTTTTTTAGGTCAAAAGACCTTAAATACCAGAAGGCGGGCACCGGAGGTTGGCCGTGCTGGGCACAAGCCACCAGGGTGCGCCTGGCGCGCCCTGGTGTCTTGTGCTCACCAGGTGGGCCCCCTCCGGTAGTTATTTGCTCCAGTATTTTTTATATATTCCAAAATAATTCTCCGTAAAGTTTCCTGCTTATTTGGAGATGTGCAAAATAGGTATCTCTAATGTGCTTTTTCAGGTCCAGAATTCCAACTGCCGGTATTCTCCCTCTTTGTGTAAACCTTGCATATTATGAGAGAAAAGGCATTAGAATCACTCCCTAAAGCATTATCATACATCAAAACATTATAAATAACAGTAGGAAATCATGATGCAAAATGGATGTATCAAGAACGATGACATGATGTAGACAAAGTAAACTCAAGCAATATGAATAAACCCCATCGTGTTATCCTTAGTAACAAAAACAGTAAGACACAACTTGTCCCCTTCTGTCACTGAGATATAGAAACTCGTCAGGTTGAACCTACTACAATGCACCTCTCTCACTGAAGAAAGATCAATCTACTTGGCCAAAGCAAATCAATAGATCGGAGAGAATTACGAAGCTATAATGATCATGCAAATAAGAATCTTAATATTCATAGGTGACTCAAATACTTTTCATGAATAATCTAAACATAAACCTACAATTCATCGAATCCCAACAAGCGCACCGCACAAACGGATTACATCAGATAGATCAAAGTGAAGATGCGATGATCATTGTATTGAAGATCAAGAGATAGAGAGATTGCCATCTGGGTACTAGCTATGGACCCGTAGGTCTGTGGTGAACTACTCACACATCATCATGAGGGCAGCAAGGTTGATGAAGAGGCCGTCCGTGATCGATCCCCCCTCTGGCAGGGTGCCGAAACGGAGCTCCAGATGGCCTCATGACAGAACAGAGACTTGCGGCAGCATAAAAAGGGTTTCGGGACTGCCTCCAGGGTTTTCACAATATATGAGAATTTATAGGGGAGAGAACGAGGTCGGGGGAGCCGCGGGGGGCCCACAAGCCATCAGGGCGCACCCTTTTGGCTTGTGGGGCCCTGGTGTGGCTCCCGACTTCCTTCCGAATTTCCCAGGTCTTCTTTTGGTCCAGAAAAAATCATCAAAAAGTTTTGTGGCAATTGGACTTCGTTTGGTACTGTAAACCTGAGAAGTGAAAAACATGCAGAAAACAACAACTGGCACTAGGCACTGGGTCAATAGGTTAGTGCTCAAAAATATTATAAATTGGTAAATAAAGACCCAAAAAGTATCCTAGAATGATAATATATCAGCATGGAACAATCAAAAATTATAGATACGTTGGAGACATATCAGTTCACAAACCCTCCCGTCATGTTTCCAGAAGTTCCTATGACCAGATCGCATCAAGGGAGTTGGGTGAGTACCTGTCTCTGAAACATGAACACATGCATTTCTGAAACCTGAAATACTATGTAGAGAAACAAAGATATATCTTGTTTTCGTGTGTGTGGTACAAACAAATGCAAATCCCACCTTCCAGTCTACTCGTTGTGTATCTGAAACATGGCCTCTATTTTTAGCTGCATTTGTATCTTGTTAGTTACTTGTTGATCACCATATTTGATGGAAAAAATAATAAAGTGACTCATGTGATAATGCCTCTGATATGATTTCATTGCGTGTGTTTATGTGAGAATAACCACAATGAGTGGAAATTTATCTAATGTAGTTGATGTGAGACAGGGAAAAAGCTGCATGTTAATTGATCCCCGAAACATGACAGGAACTATTGACTGAACTGATAACTATGTTTACCTCTGTTTCTGAAACAAGATAAGAACTGTTGATTCCATGGAGAGAAAAAATGAATCTTGCACAACACCTCTCTATTTATCTCTCTAAAAAATGTGGCTTATTTGCACGAAGCTGGCGCTGAAGAGGAAGAGAGCTATGTGGAAGGAAACTTTGGTGGTGGTGGTGAAGATTTAGAAGGTTTGTTGCATGCTGATGATGCAATGCAAGATGATTTAGATGATGGAGTGGTCTCATCGCAACCACTTCCGCCCTATGTTGGCATGGTGATTGACACACTTGTCAATGGCCAAAAATTCTAGAATGACCATGCCTTCAAGTTGGGTTCGGGACACATATATTTTCCTCAAAGTTCAACCAGAAGAGGGGGCAGAAGAAAGATGATGCAATACTAATCAAGAGGATCTTTGAGTGTGTGCATGCTAGAAAGCCCGGTAAAGTGGAAAAAGTAGCACCTCAGAGAGCATTGCAATAGAAAACAACAACTCCAGCAGGCAGCCTAGCGTCGGAATGGATGTAACAAGAAAACGTGAGAAGAATATGATGCTCCGTCATGATTATATGGCCCATATGATTGTTGGGCTTAGGAATGAGAGATGGACCGTCACTTGCTTTGTTGCGAAGCATACACATCCGTTGATGGAGCAACCTGAGCGTGTTAGGTACTACCGCTCCCACCGGAAAATACCTACCGAGGATTACCAACTCTTGTTGACATTGCGTGATGTCAACCTGTCAACTTCACATTGCATGGGTGTCCTTGGAAGAATCCATGGGGGGACACGAGGATAGTCCCGTATGTGAAGAGAGATGTTTCGAATGAACGTGCAAAGCTCCGGCAAGGGATAATATTCTAAGACATGGATATGATAGTCAAGTATTTTGAGAGGAGGAAGGCCGAGAATCCAGATTTTTTTTCTTCGCGGTGCAAAAAGATCCTGCAACAAACTCAGTGATTGTGTTATTTTGGGTTGATGGAAGAACAAGGTCGTTGTACTCGAAGTATAAAGATTGTGTATCCTTTGATACAACATCCCACACCAATAGACACAACATGCCGTTTGCTCCTATAGTTGGCGTGAACAACCACCTCCAGACCATTGCTCTCAGATATGCCTTATTGTCGAATGAGACAATTGAAACATTCAAGTGGGTGTTTGAGCAGTGGATGGTTGCAATGGATAACAAGCATCCAACAAATATAATGACCGACTAGGACCAGGCAATGGCAACATCTACCGAGCAAGTTTTCCCAAACACCTGCCATAGGTGTTGCAAGTTTCATGTATTTAGCATTGCACGCTCTAAGTTCGGGAGGCTGCTGAGCAGAGATGAGGCATTTACAGATGTGTTTTACACTTGTATCAATGAATCAAAAAGTGTTGAGGAATTTGAGGTCACATGGCAGCACATGTTGCATTGTTTTAAAGTGTCTGAAAACAAACACCTCAAGAACATGTGGCTTACAAGGCACATGTGGGCTCCAACATACTTCAAAAATATATTTTTCTTGTTCACGAGCACAACAGGCAGGTCCGAGGGACTCAACTCATATTTCAAGATGCTGATTCGTCCGACTGATTCTTTTTGGAGGTTTGTGCAGCAATACCAAATGTGTGAGGAAACATTGCTTGATCGTGAGGACAATGCTGGCTTCATCGGTGAAACAACCGCTCCTCCACTATACTCTCTATATGCCAGCTTCAGTATACCAAAAGATTACCAAAAAAATTGTGCTAGCTTGAGTCTATCTATGATTTGCTTTGTGACCTTTGTTTTCTTTTTGTGATGTTGCAGGTACAACATTGAGCGCCAAGCTGTTGGTTACTACACACAAAGCGTCTTTGGCAAGTTCCAGAAACAAGTGACTGCATCTACCGGCTTCATTATCAACCAAGACCCTGAGTACCGAGGACAAGGCCAGCAGTTCCAGCTTACATCAAGCTTCTATGAGAATCCCAAGCTCTTTTCTGTGCATGCTATGATGGAAGAAGTTGTGTTTCAATGTAGTTGCCACTACTTTGAGATGAATGGCCTCATTTGCGCACACATAATTAGGGTGATGGTGCACCTTAATGTGCAAGTTATTCCGCAGGGATACTTGTTGGAGAGGTGGTCTGAAGAAGCAACAACAAGCATGTGCAGAACTAGGCAATTGCAGGACTTCGGGCACCCCTCAACAAACACGCTGAAATACAACTCCTTGTGCCAAAGATTAACATGGACTACCTCCAATGCATGTTCTAATGATGATTCCTACAAAATTTTAGATGAAGTGATAAATGTTCTTGAACCTTCCATAGCAGCGGCAAAAAGGGGAGTGTTGCCAGAACAACAAGCAACACAGCAATGTCAATAACCAACACCACCTGCTGCCGCAACAGGAACAATGCATCATGACCTGCCACAATCTCAACACTTAGAGATGCTACAAAACCCGACTCATGTGCCTAAGAAAGGGCGACCAACTGAAAGAGAGAAGAGAAAGAAGACACTGGCAGAGAAGCGTGACGATGAGCAAAATAAGAAGGTGAAACAACAAGAGAAGAAGGCGATGGAAATAGGGAAGCCAAGAGCTGGAAAGAGGACTATTCATGGGAAGTACTGCAATGAAGAAGGGCACAATGTTCAGACATGTGTACCCCTAAAAGCTGCGACAGAAGCGGCGGCAGCACCCCCTAAATGCCAGTTTTGCTCCGAGGCGACACATGCAGTACCACCTTATCCGTATTTGAGAGCCGTGATAGCAAATGATCCAAAAAATGCCCAAGGATCGCAACTGAAGCTCTAGACAAGATTAGAGAAACAAGGGACAAGTTCTTGCCGGGGAGAAGTTCTTGCTTCTAGAGAAAAAAAAGATGTTTTGCTTTCTTTTCATTTTCTTTTCATCATCCCTTTCCTCTATTTGATATACATGTATTAAGTTATTTTTACAAACTTGATGAACTCTTTAAGTTCAATATCAAACTTGAAACATGTGATATGCAAAAACAGGAAAATAATGAGATAGTTCCGGTTGTTATGCGTGCCTGTATTATTGACATAAAAGCTCATTGTTTGTATATATATCCGGTGTTCCATGTTGCGATTGCATTTTACCGGTGCACACAAAACGCTAATATACAGAGGGATAAATGGTTATGTAGATTCATCCCGGGGTTTGATTGTGCATTCTTGCATCAACATGGTTACGTAGATTCATCCTGGGGTTTGATTAATGACAACATGTATACCAGTGAGCAAAAAGGGGAACATTTCAGACTGTCAGCTTAGCATGGATGCTCCATGGATGATTTACATACTAAACAAATTGCTCAACCTCAACATTTTTTTGGACCATTTCATTGCTATATTTGTATTCATCTCTAATTTACGAACTATCAGCTCAACATGGATGATGCTCCAACATTCAGTAGAAAAGAGGGGAGACGTACATGCCCCAGCATGACACATGCTGCAGTTTGAGTTCCATACAATACTATTCCATATACTACTAGAAAGGTTATAGGTAATAAGCAACTTGCTGTTTTCGGTTATAAAAGATGTAGCACACAACTTGCTGTTTCGGTTACAAAAGATGTATCACGCAACTTGCTTTTTCGGTTACAAAAGTAGAGATGAAGCCATGAAAGCCTAAAAAAACAAGCTAGGTCTTATTCCGACTGACATCATCGATGAGCTTTTCAACAGGGCCTGGAATTCTTCTGCTGTGTTTAGTGTGTTCTGAGGGTGCTTGAAAAGCTTTGCTGCAATGTACGTCCAGAAATGGAGCAACGACCTCGTCTCATGGACATATGAAAGAAGGAAAAAAACACTTGATGAGACACTAGCAGTGGGGGATGGTGTTGTAGATAGTATGTTTCACTACTAAGTATTCCAGACTAATTCCTCAAAAACAAAAGTAAAGAATGGGTCGTACCGTGTTGAATGGCTTCATTCCCGTGGCAATCAGATTCTCCATGTAAAGAATGCAAAAGAACCCACAACCAAACCTACCACAAAAAAACATGAGGTTACTTCCTGAAATAGATGCAAAAGGTTCTGGATGAAAAGAAAAGGAAAAGGA
The DNA here is from genome assembly GCA_039707655.1 of Elymus sibiricus. Lineage (NCBI taxonomy): Eukaryota > Viridiplantae > Streptophyta > Magnoliopsida > Poales > Poaceae > Elymus > Elymus sibiricus. The sequence continues at coordinate 200,353,978 of CM077667.1, forward strand.
AATAATACGTTGTCGACTGTCTCGGATACATAGCTGGGCTGAAACGTTCGAATGTATCAAGGCCATGCTTCCATGGGTTTCGTTCTCTGACCAGGGTTTTAAAGTTTGCTATCTACACATTTGATGTCACAAAAATATATTAAAAACGTTGACAATGGTATCTTTTTGTTTGGTACCGCAACATCAAATTCATACAAGAAGGGAATGCCATACCAGATTGCTACATGGTTGCTCAAGGGTGCTGACATATTTAGGGTCATCACTATTGGAGTCGAAAACATTGAATTGTTTTTGAATCAAATTTGCAACCACAACTGCCCAATGTCCATTCTGAACAATTTTGAAGAACAACCGCAAAATTAACAATCAATCGAATTCAAAAAATCGAAACATGTTGCGTTAAGATAGATATGAACTATATAAGATAGGCAAAGATTTGTTATTACTAGGTCACATTTGGCAATGTTGTTTTTGTCACAGGCCCTCTCGAAATCTTTGATGCAAGAACGAGTCTGAAATGAACTAGGCTCCACAACAAGTTTGGACTACATGATAAAAAATGACTGATGTGAATTAATGTTGCGGGGCACGAAATGAAGTGTGAAAAGCAAAAAAAAGACTAGTTGACTCACAGTCATATGCGGCGAGAATGCAAACTTTCTTGGCTTGCTTGAGCTGTACATGTGCTCAATGTTGAAACTCTCGATGTAGAATGACATGACCTCATTGTTCAAATGTGCATGCTTTTTAAGACCGCTGCTGAAATGTTTGAAGGATACATCAAACCCACCTATCCTGGCGAATGGTGGGCTACATGTTGCAAGAAAAAAATAGTTGCTCGGTTAGAGGTACATATGGATATATTTTCTGAATAGGACACGAAAAGTACAACACTTCTAGAGGATCGCTTTCCTGTGGATCCTTTATTTGGTAACTGGTACAACAATATTGCTTGTATATGGCATCATTAGTAGCATCAACTTTAACCTTCTTCATCTTCTTCAACTTGGGTGCAGTTTCTGGTGATGTTGCAACTCTCTTAAGTGTGGCCTTCTTCTCAACATGGCTGCGCCTGCTGCTGACTTCAACCACTGCTTCCTCTCTTGTCTCAATGACACATGCTTCTGCAATGAAAAAAGTAAAGAAGGTAAAAAAAAAGTGAGAAATGGTTTGGAGCATGTGTGGAAGAAAAAACAGAACATGGTGGCAACACACAAATCTGTTGCGGAAGGAGAGTTATAAAACCTGCAGGTCCTATTGAAATTGGAGGACATGTTGCGAGAGGAGTCACATCAAAAACCGGGCCAGCTGAATTTGCAGGAGATTCATCAAACAAAGGATTTCTCGCGCAAATAGCCAAGAGGGGGTCTAAATCTGAACCAAAAGATTGGGCAGGGGAAACCGAACTTCATGAACATCCTGAAATAGTAAATCATCATCGCTGCCAAGTTCAAACAACCCAAAAGAAGGTCCATCTTCAAGTTTACATGGCCTCCTCGTCAGATTCACAAATGAGAAGCTTGGACTGCGAGGGGACTTATGTACAATGTTGTTTACCTTGCTGCATTGCTCTAAACCCTTGACATTTCCCTGATCATTGTCATTGTTGTGATCATTTACATTGTTGTGATCACTCGTCTTGGGTGAGGCAAAAATGTTGAGACCAACATCCATTGCTGGCTCACTACTCTCACTACTCTTTGCACCACCCAGTTGCTTGGGCTGCTGCGGAGATGGTTCAGTGGTAGTGATATGTATGTTGGGCTGCTGCGGAGGCGGCAATGATTTAGTTGAAGTGGCATAAGGCATGCCTGCAGCAGAAGCTCCTCCTGGTACACTGAAGTTCACATCTTCACCTTCATCTTTGTGCTCATGAAGCTTGCATTCAGCTTTGTGTGCCTCAGACAACATTAGGCCTATCCGGTTGCAGTACATGACCCGCAACACCCTCCCAAATGAACTGAATGCAGCCTTAAGTTCTGTAGCATGGAGCTCTTTGTGCTTGTTGTATATAACTTGCATATGCGGAGGCAGCTGCAAAATGCACGGACACATAAAAAACATTACTTGCTAGGTGGGGTTGTTTGTTGCATCTCAGTTGAGCAAAAGAAAAAGGCGTTTCGGAAAAAAAGAGCTGCAAAGTTAAGCACCTCTAACGCATCGATTGTAGGCAATGCGTGAAGCCACTCCTCCAAAGAGCCGCACACATTGTCACGATCGTCAGTGTTAGTTGTAGTAGGCTCATGCACATGCTCTGTACTGCCATTGGTACCCTCACTACTAGCATGAGGTGGATCTTGAGAACCCACAATGGCTCCACCTTGTACATTTGCCTGCATGTGGGATCTCTCTGGGACATCCAAAGTATCTGTTGTGCCCACAACAGCACCGACTTGGTCGCTGATTTTCTTTAGCTCCTCCGTGACACTTTCTTGGATGGTTCCTTGGGCCAGCTGATCTATATATGACATAAACTGAGCTCTAGCATACGGTGTACTAGTGCTGAACTGCATTAAAAAAACAAATGAATTCAGAATTGCAACAGATAAGGTCTTCTAGATAGAACAAATATATCAAAAGAGATGTATTCGGTTTGAGTAACTTACATGACGCTTCCCAAAACCATCATCCAGGGTGTCAACTGCAACAACAACATAAAGGTCTATTTCATGAACAAAGCAAGCTCTAGGAAGCGAGTAGTTGATAGTGTGATGAACTAAGCATCTTCTTGGCACATCAAGATGATCCATGTAAATTACCTGCACATATAAAAAAGAAAGAAAAAATCAGCTCCTGACAAGAAGGGTTGTTGTCCCGATAAAAGAAGATGGGAATGTTATGAGAATGGAAGGGCTGTACCGAAAGCATTGGTAGACATCCACCAATCAGGAATTCCGCTTTACCATCATTCCTCTTGTCTTGGTAGTTTTTAACTTCTCTCATCACATCAGACAGAATATGCTCATCAAACTCGAACTCATGAACCACACTCATGTCTCGTAATGTGTACATATATTCTAGGGCAACCATGTTTCCTGTCCCAGGAGCTAGGACCAATGCTAGGCACAGTAAAGCCCATGACCACTCGATGATCTCCTCATCGTCGTCATCTGCTTTCAATATGACAGCTACTGTGGTGGCTATTGGAGCCCTTTCGCCGTCCAAATAAACTTCAAGGAAATCATCTTTGCCCCTCTTGCCAAATTCTAACGGTCTGCTACCAGATGGCATATTGAATATTTTCTTAACCATGTCTCTTTTAAAGTGTATCTTCTTGTCATTAATCCCGCGGTACACAAAATTTAAAAAGTCAGTATATGTTTTGGGAGAAAGAAAAGCATGTTATGCAACAGGTATATGAAAAGGAGACAAGTTACAGAAAGAAAACAGATTACATACTTGCGCACACACTTCTTCGTGTCAATCCTCATAACTATGAAATCGAGAAGAGCTTCAGGAGGAGGAACCAAAGGAGAAATGTAAAGCAAATCCCCGAAGCTGGACTTGATTATTACATCCCACTTCTTCCCTTTGATGGCATTCGCTATATCGCATAGCCGCTTTGCCGACCATCGAGTTTGGTAGATGAGCATGCTGCAAAACAAAACAAGAATGAAAACAAGATTTTATAACTATTGTCGGTGTACTAAAGAACGGGGCCCTTAGTACCAGGACTTGTGCACCAGACGACCGCGGCCTCCGGACCGGCAAGACCTTGCAGAGCAAAATCTAAACTCCAAGCTACATCAAACAAGGGTCCGAGCGAACCGGCAAGCCTCCTTGCCGGAGGACTCAGCTGCCACCCGTCAAGGCCTCCAACCCTCAAGCCATCGCTCCACGTTGCCAGGTTGATTGTCTACATCAACTAGGTGCCAAGTGGGCAGACGGTTAGGTGGAGCTGGTCGGGGCGCGTGGCAGTTCGGTGGATTTACAGCAGCTTTAATGACACCCGTCCCAAGGCCTGGCAAAGGAATAAGAGGTAGTTGGGCGAACGAGGTAGAAGGAGAGACGATCCTTGCCGGGGGACGTCGCCAGCGCGACACCTCACGACGCATTAAATGTGCCTGTCCTAGTCCGTCAGAGTTAGGTATTTCCTACCATAGTTCTTGCCAGTGATTTTGACAGGGGGAGTATACATTGTTTACTCCGTGTAATGACCATTCTAGACACTATGGTAGCCCCTTAGCCTATAAAAGGAGGCCCATGGCTACCTTTACAAAGGTCGACACTCCATTAATTGACATGCGTAGAGACACTCCCTGGGCATTCCTGGTCGGACTGTAGCGCTCCTGTACGGTGAACCACGTAATCCACTAAAACACAGGACGTAGGGTTTTACGCTCCGGCGGCCCGAACCTATCTAAACCCCTGAGCACGCATGAATCAGTGATGCTCTTCGCGCCCGAGGATCTCCCTAGTCGAACAACGAAAGGGGCCTTGCCAGCCCCATAGATTGCCGTACGTTGATATCTTTGGCACGCTAGGTAGGGGACTCCGTTGCGTGAATCTTCATCGATTTCTGCGTGTCGTCGTCAACAACTTCATCGACGTCCATGCCTCCCAAGAAAACTAAGGGCGCGGCGATGCCCGCTCCGTCCGCATCCAAGCTGCCCTCACAAGTGGTCGTCATCAACACTGACGGAGGCGACCCCCGCGTTCACCGCACGGGCGAACGCAGCCACAACACTGTGCGGAGTTCCGCGAGTCGCGATCCAGACCCCGCTGTCATGGAGGCACGGAACGCGCCAGCGATGATCGGGGCAGATGCCGCAGAAACGGTGGCTGCGGCAGCAGCAGCAACAACAGTAGCAGCAGTGGCGATGGGACCTCCGTAGCGACCGTCACAAGACAACTGGGACCAATGCCCTCAGGACGGCGAACCTGGGTGGCATGCGGACAAGACCCCTGCGCGTCATTCTCAGGACGCGCAGGGCCAAGCTTGATAACAACCTCCTAGAGAAAATGGACGGCGTGCGATGGCGCGGGGAAGCGCTCCTCCTGACACTGTCAGGAGTAAGAGCGCCACCCATGCCTCGCACCGCTCCATGCCCAGGACCACGGAGGAAGCTCTGGCATAGGCCCAGCAATTTTTGAACTTCCTGCCTGCGCCAGAGAAGATGGAGGACTGGAGAGCCACTATACAAAGTTTTATGAGTTTTGCAAACTGCGACAAGCCAGACGGGGCGAGTCCGTCGCGCATACGCCAAGCGGCTCCGGGGGCTCCCACCATCGAACGCGACGCTGGGGGGGGGGGGCGCCTACGGTACAGTCACCTCAACAACAACAACAACAACCTTCCCACCGGACTGACGTACAAGGCGAAGTGTTGTACGCGTCAACAGACCCGTGGCAAAACAAAGACCAACGTCAAGTCTTGAAGGACAGACGCACGGAGGACGCCTGCAGCACCATCGAGAGGCGACGCCAGACGCACCGCCAGTCCGATGCTCGCGTTGACCCAGCCATCGACGGGCCTGCTCCAGGGGTTCTCGACAGCCTGCCTTATGAGATAGGTTGCCCGGTATTCACCCACGAGTGCGGTAAATCTGCTGGCCCTCCAACAAAGCCTTCAAGCCTGAGCTGCCCGACAAGTACGACGACAAGATCAGTCCGTTCGAGTTCCTCGGAATCTACGTCATCGCCGTACAGGCTGCCGGGGGGCACAACGAGAAGGTATTCAACAACTACTTCCCATTGGTGCTCAAGCCCAATGTGAGGAGTTGGTTGATGAACTTGCTGGAGGGGTCCATCTCCTCTTGGGCGGATCTGTGCAAACAGTTCGTTGGCGTGTACCATCGGGGCCACAAGCTCCCAGGATAGCCCAGCGACTTGCACGTGCTTCCCTAGATAGATGGCGAGTCGCTCCGCAAGTATATCCAGAGGTTCAGCTTCGTACAACACAACATCCCCGACATCCACCCTGCTGCAATGATTACCGTGTTCCATACAAACATATGCAACCGACGGATGCGCGAAGAGATGAGCATTAACAAGGTGCGGGATGTCACCAAGCTATACGCTCTGGCTGATAAGTGTGCACACGCTGAAGAGGGGAGGAGGCTCCCCGGGGAAGACGCTGGCGCAGAAGTCGACTCGGACGATGACGAAGTCTCGCCGGCCTCCAAGAAAAAGGGCTGGAAGCGCAATCGGAAGCGCAAGGGAAAAGCAGTGATGGCCAGCGAAGGGAATGGCAACTCCGACTCCGGCAAGAAGGCTAAGTCCGAGCGGTCCGGCTAGAGCGCTGCCGCATGCTCCGGGGATGACGAGGCCGCGGCATGAGAAAAGACCGGCATGCCGTACTGCAAGATCCACCTCACCAAGAGCCATGACATCACCGAATGCCACAAAGTAGAAGAGCTTGCTGAGAAACAAAAGCAAGAGTATGAAAGGCGTGATAAGGAGAAGGGCCAAGATGGTGCAGGTGGCTCCGGCAAGAAAAACAGCGATAGCCGTGGTGGCCACGGCAGCAAGGCCAAGCAGCGCAAGGAGAAGCCTGCTAGGGGCCGGGACAAAAATTCTGATGACGAAGATGATGATGACGTCACAAATGAAGAGGAATCTGAAGGCCAAGAATCCCAGAAAGCTGTTGATGCTATGTGTGTTGACGGAGGCGCATCTTTGCACTGCTCTCACCGGCAACTCAAGCAGTGGGCCCGTGAGATCAATGCAGCAGAGCCAGCGGCAGAGGCAAGAAAACCCCTCAAGTGGTCCAACACTCCCATCACTTTCGACGCTGAGGACCACCCTGACCGCATCACTACCGTCGGGTGTGTGCCTTTGTTGGTGTTACCAACAATACGCAACCCCAAGGTCACAAAGATGTTGATCGATAGTGGAGCCGGTCTGAATCTGATATCACTAGATGTAATCAAGCGTCTATAGATTTCTGACTCGGATCTCAAACCGACGGGGTCTTTTCAAGGGGTCAAACCGGGAAGATCTCAACCCAAGGGGAAGATAACTCTGCCGGTCACATTTGGCAGCGAACTCAACTTCAGGACAGAGCGGGTCATTTTTTATGTCGCAAAGATGTCGCTGCCATACAATAGAATTCTAGGCCGACCGGCGCTGGCAAAGTTTATGGCGGCGTCTCACCATGCCTACAATACCCTCAAGATGCCAGGGCCGATGAGCGTCATCACCGTCCGCGCTGACAAGAAGGACGCAGTCCTCTGCATCGACAAGCTCTTCCGGGAGGCAGTGGCAGCGTCTGCCGATGAGGCTCTCACTCCCGCCGACAAAGCTCCCAGGGGGAAGGACAAGAACAAGAAATTTGGTGAACCTCGTCAGGAATCCAAGAAGCGCGCTAAGGAGTGCAGCACGCCCGTCGAGGACTTACCAGAGACCTCTGCCGCTAGGAACAAGAAAAACAAGGTGACCATTCCCAAGACGAAACAAGTGGGTGCATAGGAAAATGACGAGTTCGGTACTTTCACTATAAGTGCCACCCTCGATAGCAAATAGGAAAGCACGCTCGTCACCTTCATATGGGTGAATTTCATTGTGTTTGCCTAGAAACCATTCGACATCCCCAGTGTTCCCAGGGACTTGATTGAGCACCACCTTTCCGCTTGTCCCCATGCACGCCCTGTCAAGCAGAAGGTCCGGAAGCAAGCCCTGGAATGGCAAGAGTTTATTGCCGAAGAAATCAAGAAACTAGAAGCAGCGGGCCTGATCAGAGGTGTGATGCACCCAACTTGGTTGGCGAATCCAGTGGTAGTGCGCAAGGCTAACGGGAAGTGGAGACTTTGCATCGACTTCACTGTGCCCGAAGGACACCTTCCCTTGCCGCGCATCGATCAGATAGTGGATTCAACAGCTGGCTGTGACCTATTGTCCTTCCTCGACGCCTACTCCGTCTACCACCAGATCTTCATGGCCAAGGAAGATAAAGAGAAAACGACATTCATCACTCCTTGCGTCACGTACTATTTTAAGCATATGCCATTTGGGTTGAAGAGTGTCGGTTCAACATTCGCAAGGGCAGTTCAGATGGTTTTGGGCCACAGCTGCACATGAATGTGGAAGCATACATGGATGACATAGTGGTCAAGACAAAGGACAAGGGCACGCTGATTCAAGACCTAGAAGAGACCTTTGCGAACTTGCGCAAGATCAATTTGAAGCTCAACCCTGAGAAATGCATGTTTGGAGTCCCCTCCGGCAAGCTCCTCGGGTTCTTTGTGTCACAGCGGGGAATTGAAGCCAACCCCGCCAAGATTGAGGCAATTGAGCAGCTGGAGGCACCGAAGCGCATCAAGGACGTGCGGCGCTTGGCGGGCTGCATCGCCGCCCTCAACAGGTTCATTTCCAAATCTGCAGAGCGTGCCTTGCCGTTTTTCGAAATCCTGAAGAAGGCAGGCCCGATGACATGGACCCTGGAAGCGGAGGCAGCGCTGCAAGATTTGAAGAAATACCTATCCTCGACACCAGTCCTAGTCGCGCCTAAACCAGAGGAGCTGTTGTTGCTATACTTGGCGGCAACACACCAAGTGGTTAGTGCTGCGCTGGTGGCGGAAAGGGAGGTTGAGGAAGATGAAGCGGCAACCCCCGAGCCGGCAGCCGGTGAGCCAGAGTCAGCCTCGACAAGCCAAGGAGCCAACAACGCAAGCATGATGCAAGAGGCAGAGCAACAGACCGTGCGAAAGAAGAAAATGGTGCAGCGGTCAGTGTATTTTGTCAGCTCTCTCCTGCAGGGGGCTAGGTCAAGATACTCTAGGGTGCAGAAAATGCTTTTCGGCCTTGTCATGGCTTCCCGAAGCTGCGCCACTACTTCCAAGTGCATCATATCACCGTCGTCACTCTGTTCCTGTCTCAACGCATCTTGAGGAATCCAGAGGCAACCGACAAGATCGTCGAGTGGGCGTTGGAGCTGGCCAGCTTTGACCTGAGCTTTTAAAGCACGACAACCATCCAAAGCAGAGCCCTGGCAGAATTCATCACAGAAGGGACACCAACGCAAGACGAAGAAATCACCAAAACAGCCCTCCACGGCAAGGAAACGCCTCAAGAATGGATCATGTATTTTGACAGATCTTTCTCGCTACAAGGTGCCGGTGCAGGAGTGTTGCTTGTCACACCCACCGGAGAGCACCTCAAGTACATGATCCAGATGCATTTCCTAGGGAGGAATCAACGAACAACACGGCTGAGTATGAAGGATTGCTTGCCGTACTACGGATAGCAGTCGACCTTGGCATCAGGAAGTTGATAATCCAAGGATACTCATAGCTTGTTGTGCCCTAAGTGAATAAATATTACTAGAGTCCCCTGATGGAAGCATATGTTGACGAAGTGTGAAAATTGGAGGAGCGCTTTGACGGTCTGCAAATGGAGCATGTCCCCAGTGCCGAGAATGGCATTGCTGACGACCTGTCAAAGAGAGATGCACAAAAGCTGCATGTGGAGCCAGGCACTTTTGTACTCCGATTAAAACAACCTTCAGTCACTCCATCAGCGTGGCAGAACAAGAAAAGAAAAGTTAATTCCAGCGACTACTTCCCGACGGAGCCATCAATTGTTGCCAAGAAAGTTGCCGGAAGTGAAAACCCGCCCGCCAGTGAACCTCGAGCTCTGGCAGGCCCGCCGGTCCTTGCCATAGAAGCTAGTATTCCCGCGGCGAAAGAGATGCCTTGATTCCTTGTTGTCAAGCCACAGGCTCCGGCATGGGCACAACAAATAGTGTTGGGGATATAACCCCGTGGTATAACCCGCCCAAGAGGGGCCGGGTTAGGAAGTTGGCGACTTCACAATAAAACCTTAAACATGCCTGAAGACCAAGACAAGCCTGGAGGTGACTTACCAGACGGGCCAGGCAAAGACCCAGAGCCGAAAGACGGTGGGTGGCCCGGAGGCGTAAGCCGCCCGGCGATGGCTTGCCAAAGAAGGCAAGGCGACTTACAGGCATGATCGGATATCTAGTATGACCCGGTCTGTACTCTTGTAAGCCCAGGGCCTCGACCCGTGTAAATAAAGGCGAGTCCCTGCGGCGGCTTAGGGCACGAAACAATTGATCGAGATCTAGGTCAAGCGAATCCGCTCCCTTGTAATCGATACCCAATCAATACAACACAAAGCATGACGTAGGCTTTTACCTCCTTCGTGAGGGGCCGAACCTGGGTAAAGTCGTGTCATTCGTCATGACCAACCCCTTCGAGTTAATCACTGTAGCGATGGCCTCAACCCTAAGTCCTTTCACTAGGGCATTTGCCATGACAAAACCACGACTGTTGGCGCCCACCGTGGGGCAGATGCACGATGGTTTGGAGTTCTCGAAGGGCTCTCTCCCAGGGATCGAGGGATACGCCGTTGGTAGGATGACTAAGAGTCGCCGCGTCAAGCTCTACATCGACGACGCTGGCTGGGGCCCCGAGGCCGACTCAATTGAGTACGGGTACTGGGTCCCCTTCGGAGGAATTCATGTTTTCATCGGGAAGATCGGCGGATCTAAGCCCGGGCCGGACATCTGCACCAACCTCGTCGAATCGGCCCGGCGCACACGACCCGCCCGGATACAACCCGGCCGGAAGCGCGCTTTCGTTGGCTTCACGCAAGGCGCAGAATTCGCGGAAGATTCCGCATCGGGAGGAGAAACCCTTGTCTGCTCGGAGGACGGGTCCTCGAGCGGAGAGACAAAGTCAATTTACCAGCTTCATGATGGCGGGCTTGGGGGCTATTCCGATGGTGACTGTATTCCGGAGCCCTATGAGCCGCCTAGACAAGCCACCATCTTCATGGCAGGCACGTCACCGGATTTCAACAGCACGGCGGCTGGAGCAGCGGCTGCCGGTGCCTCAGGGTCCGGGTCAGCCAGGCCACCAGCTCAAGTTTTGCTGGACTTGATGAATGAGCTGACAGCTGTGATGAGAACCCAGGTCACAGCCGAAAATTAAGCAGATCGCAATGCAGAGATTGCAAGGCTGAAAGAGCAGATGACCAAGGCCCAAGAGGATATCAATGCAATGCATGTTCAGAGGGATGTTGAGTCGGAGTGTCTGAGGGCGGAAGCTTTTCGTTTAAATCTGGATCAACACGCCTCAGAGGCAGTTCTTTGGATGAGGTATCAGACCCACCTACCTGCATAGTATGAGCCCAGGAATCTCTTCAACACCCCAGGGGCAGGACCGAATCCGCCGCTGGCCATGACCCGGGCTACAGAGGTGCCTGGGAATAGGGCGGTGAATCAGCCTCGGCAGCCAGACATGCCCCGTAGGAATCAGACCACGCCGCAGCGTTTTCTGACACCACCTGGTCATTATTCTAACCCGGTGGAGAACATGATAGCAGCGGCTGCCAGGCTCAATGCACTCCCTCTCGCCGATGGGACGCCCTTCGCTACGGAAGCTCGGAACGCCATCGAGCTTTTATAAACAGCGGTGGCTTAACAGGAGAAGTATACCTATTGCCGGAGTCATGTGAACTCGACCCCTCTTCCCAGCCGCAGTTATAGCCGATGCATGGAGTCTCCAGCGGTCTCCAGCAGCGAACGATGACGTAACCCGCCCCATGATGACCCGCCCATTATCAATGCTCAAGCGATTGTAGATAATGCGAGGGCTCAACATGAGGCGGCGGCTGCGGCGGCTTACCAGGAGCCAATGATCCCTTCAACTTCGATGGGGGTCGGAGCTACCTCCAGGGCTGTTGGAGTGCCGTGTTTAATACCGGCTCTACGGAATGAGCGCCTGCCAAAGGATTTTAAGGGTCCACACAAAGTGCCTAATTACACAGCTGATCTACCTCCAGAAGCCTGGATTGAAAGTAATGAGTTGGCCATGGAGGTATTGGACGTCAGTGATGCAGTCTGTGCGAAATACTTCATCATGATGTTGGAAGGGTTGGCTCGTACATGGTTAAAGGGTCTGCCCCCTAATACCATTAATTCCTGGGCTGAGTTGAAAGCACGATTCATCAAGAATTTTCAAAGGACATGCAAGCAACCCATGATGATCGTTGATTTAGATCATTGTGTGCAGCGCGAGGATGAGTCGGCACTCCATTGGGTCCGGCGGGTCTCAAGCATTATCCATTCGTCTGATAATATCACGGCGGCTCAGGCGGTCTTGATTCTGGAGAAGAATTGTCATTTCTTGCCCCTCAAGCAGAAGCTCGGACGGCTCAAGCGTTCTTGCCAGGACATGGGTGAGATCATGGCGGCTCTCACTAAATATGCAGATTTGGATAGCACGAAAGATCCTGGTTCTAATGATGAGAAGTCTGCTAAAGGTAAGAAGAATGGCAACGGTAAGGGTGGCACCAAAATGTGGCTAGAAATAACAACCCAGGTAATGGCGGCAAGCGGAAGCACCCAGACGGCGGGTAAGATCTTGTGGCCAACACGAACACTGGGAACAACCACGCCAAGGGCAATGGTAAACCGCCTTTTGGCAAGGGCAAGCCTTTCAACAGGAAGGCAATGCTTAACGACCCCTGCCCAAAGCACAGTCTTCCCAACAAGCCGTCCACTCATGCTTGGAAGGATTGTTATATCATGCGGGAGTTCCGGAATTACAGCCTTAACCAGCATCATGGTAATGGCAATGGACCGCCTGGCGGGTCAGGATCCGGTTCTCATGGGTCAGGTTTCGATGCGGGCGGCTCAAACTCGGGTTCTCAGTGTCAAGGTAACCATGGAGGTCACAATCAACAACCATGCAATGGTGGTCAGCAGCAAAACAACCAGTCATGGTATCAGAGTAACCTGAAGCAGCTTAATGGAGGCCAGTATCATGTATTCACTACGAGTCTTGACAAACCTGATCAGAAGGTGCGCAAGAGGGCGGTTCATGCGGCAACACCGGCTATTCCGCAGTATTTAAAGTGGTCTGAACACACGAAATCATGGAGCAGGGAGGATCACCCGCCACGAGTTGATAACCCGGGGCACTTGGCCCTTATGGTAGCCCCTCAGGTAGGAGGCTACAAATTCACCAAGGTGCTGATGGACGGTGGTAGCAGTATCAACATTTTGTACTACGACACTTTCCGCCGGATGAACCTGACTGACAAGGATCTCAAGCCGTCATCCATAGTTTTTCATGGTGTAGTACCCAGCAAGTCGGCGTATCCAGTAGGAAAAAATGCCCTCGAGGTGGCTTTTGGTGATGAGTACAACTACAGGGTAGAGACCTTGTGGTTTGAAGTGGTCAAGATCAAAAGTCCATATCATGCTCTGTTTGGACGGCCGACTTAGGCCATGTTCATGGCTCGGCCCTGTTATGTTTACTTGCAGCTTAAGATGCCAGGGTTGAAGGGTATGATCATGGTGCATGGTGATCGGAAAATTGCTCTTGAGCTCAAGTTTTATAAAGATAATTTTGACCCGGCAGATATGACCCCGTTGAAGAAGCCCAACACAGAGTCTGACCCGCCCCTGAAATTTGTGGCAGAGGATACCAAGTTGGTGGACTTTGTCCCTGGCGACTCATCGCAGCAGTTCACTATAGGGGCTAATATGGACCCCAAATAGGAAAGCGCGCTCATCGAATTCATCCGTGAGAATCGATACATCTTCACATGGAAACCTTCTGACATGCCAGGTGTACCGAGAGAATTCACTGAGCACCATCTTAATGTGGATCCTAAATTTAAGCCGGTTAAACAATTCCTCTGTCGTTTCAATGAGGAACGACGTAAAGCTATTGGAGAAGAGGTAGCCCGGCTCTTAGCAGCTGGGTTTATCGTGGAGGTGTTTCACCCAGAGTGGTTGGCTAACCCCATGCCCGTCCTTAAAAAGAACGGCATGTGGCGTATGTGTGTGGACTACACAGACCTTAACAAGGCTTGTCCGGTTGATCCATTTGCTCTCCCCCGTATCGACCAGATCATTGACACGACGACGGGTTGTGAGAGTTTATGTTTCCTGGATGCTTCTTCGGGTTATCATCAGATCAAGATGGCAGTTGAAGACCAGGAGAAGACATCTTTCATAACACCTTTTGGGGCTTTCTGTTATGTGTCTATGCCTTTTGGACTCAAAAGTGCTCAGGCGACTTACCAACGCTGTGTATAGAATTGTCTTCATGGTCAGATTGGGCGCAACGTTCATGCCTATGTGGATGATATTGAGGTCAAATCAAGGAAGAAGGAGACTCTGCTTGCTGATTTGAAGGAAACCTTTGATAATCTCCGGGTCTACAAGATGATGCTTAATCTAGCTAAGTGCGTTTTTGGTGTGCCTGCAGGCAAACTACTGGGATTTTTGGTCTCAGAGCGGGGCATTGAAGCTAACCCGGAGAAAATAAAGGCCATCACTTCGCTTTCTAAACCGGCATGTATCAATGACGTTCAGCGCTTGGCGGGTCGTATTGCCGCCTTAAGCCGATTCATAAGCCGCCTGGGAGAGAAGGCTATCCCTTTATATCAGATGATGCGGAAGACAGATAATTTCGTCTAGAGTGATGCTGCCAATGATGAGTTGGAAGCACTCAAAAAACAGTTAGCTGAGCCGCCCATCTTGGCAGCTCCTATAGACAAAGAGCCATTAGTTCTTTACGTGGCGGCTAATAATAAGGCCGTCAGCGCGACAGTTGTGTGGAGCGCAAGGAGACATGCAAAGAGTACCCAGTCCAGCGGCCAGATTATTACGTCAGTGAAGTTTTGACTGAGTCCAAGCAAAGGTATCCGCATTGGCAGAAGCTGGTGTTTGGAGTGTTCATGGCAAATCGAAAGCTAAAACATTATTTCCTTGGACATCTAATCACGGTGGTTAGCTCTGCTCCTTTGGGAGATATCATTCAAAATAGAGAGGCCACCGACATGATTGCTAAGTGGGAAATTGAGCTTGGACCTCTTAATTTGAGGTATGTGCCTCGAATAGCTGTCAAGTCTCAAGCCCTGGTGGATTTTATCAATGATTGGACAGAGTGCCAAGCACATGAGAAGAAGCCCGACAATACGTATTGGACAATCCACTTTGATGGATCCAGGCAGTTGGAAGGTTCAGGGGCTGGAGTTGTTTTAACTTCCCCGCGAGGTGATAAATTTTGCTATGTTTTAAGGTTAATGTTTCCTTGTACGAACAATGCAGCTGAATATGAAGCCTTGCTTCATGGGCTCCGTGTGGCCAAGGAGATGAATTTGAGCCAGTCAGATGTCTCGGCGACTCAAACCTGGTGGCTCAGCAAGTTTCAGGCACGTGGGATTCTAAAGACCCTCGTATGGCGGCTTATCGCCAGGAGGTTGATATCATTGTTGGCCATTTTAAGGGTTATTAGGTGGATCACATTGATCGTCGGAAGAACGAGGCGGCCGATGCACTGTCCCGGCTGGGGTCTCAGCGTAAGCCGGTGCCGCCTAATGTGTTTCTTGATGTGTTGCATCACCCGTCGGTCAAGTTACCTTCTGAGGAAGATCTCGCTATACCTGACCCGGAAGGCCAGTTGGTGGCGGCTCTTCGCGCTATTCCAGATTGGACGTTGCCTTATCTGGCATATTTGACCCAGGGCGAGTTACCTGAAGATGAGACCTTGACACGGCAAATCATGAGGCGGTCTAAGGCCATGACCATTGTCAATGGCGAGTTACATAAACACAGTATAACTGGTGTTTTTCAACGCTGTGTTTCTCCTGAGGAGGGCCGTGAAATCTTACACGAGATACATGCAGGCGACTGTGGTCATCACGCCGGCTCAAAATCTTTGGTGGCCAAGGCTTTTCGGCATGGGTTTTACTGGTTGACGGCTCATGCAGATGCGGAGAACATAGTTAGCAAGTGCGATGGGTGTCAGGAATTTGGACGACGAGCCCATGTGCCGGCTCAATAGTTGCGGATGATTCCGATCACCTGGCCGTTTGCAGTCTGGGGGCTTGATATGGTTGGACCGTTTAAGAGGTCTAAAGATAAGAAGACCCAACTTTTGGTGGCGGTAGATAAGTTTACCAAGTGGATTGAGGCGGAGCCGGTCAGCAAATGCGACGCAGCAATTGCAGTTCAGTTCGTCAAAAAGCTAATTTTTCGTTTTGGTTACCCCCACAGTATCATCACTGATAATGGCACAAATCTGTCCAAGGGGGCTATGAAAGAGTTTTCTCAGAGTGAACACATCCGCCTTGATGTCTCCTCGGTGGCTCATACGCAGTCTAATGGTCAAGCAGAACGTGCTAACCAGGAAATTTTGAGAGGTATCAAACCCCGGCTTATGGTTCCTTTGGAACGAACGCCGGGTTGTTGGGTTGAGGAGTTACCTTCAGTTCTTTGGAGCATCAGAACCACCCCCAACAGATCAACAGGCTACACGCCTTTCTTCATGGTTTATGGCGCATAAGCCATTCTCCCCAGTGATATTCGTCATGACTCGCCGAGGGTGGCGGCTTACGTTGAAACTGAGAATGAGGTGGCGCGTCAGGACGCGCTAGACGCTTTGGCTGAAGAGCGGGATCTTGCAGCAGCACGATCGGCGATTTAGCAACAAGATCTGCATCGCTATCATAGCCGCAGAGTTAAAACCTGGACATTCCAAGAAGGCGATTTAGTGCTCCGTTTGATTCAAGATTAGACAAATATGCATAAGTTATCACCCCCTTGGGAAGGACCTTTTGTGGTTAGCAAGAATCTCAACAATGGGTCATATTATCTCATTGATATGCGGGAGAGCGACAAGCCACGCACTTCTGGAGAGGAAACCAGCAGGCCGTGGAATATTGCTCATCTTCGGCCTTACTACACTTGAGTCATTGGCTCTCATCAATGTACATACCTCTGTCATTGTATATACCTTTTTATAATCAATATAATAAAGCCTGCATCCCCATAATTCGGGGCCTCTATTGTTTTCATCCAATGTTTTTTGTGCAAGAGTTGGTGATTCATAAGGTCACTTGGGGGCTTCCAACTCAATGAGTTCAGCTTTCATACCCTCTTGACCGGCTTACATGCCATATTTTGAGTTAAACCTGCCTGTTTGCAACTTGCTACTCTGCCAGGTGACCCGTCGTACGCTTGACAGCTAATCTTTTTTAAGACCCTGAACTTGTCAAAGTTAAAACGGTGGCTTATGTCACGAGAGAGCCGGCTTACAGAGAGCTAGGATAAACTCACCTATTTGCTGTTGTTTCTCCGCTATGTGGCCCGTTTGTACTCTTAACAGTCAATCTTTTTTAAGACCTTGAACTAGTTAAGGTTAAAACGACGGATTTATGTCACGTGAGAGCCGGCTCATGGGATTATAGGCATCCGTGCCTAGCTTCTTCGAAGCAAAGACCTTGAGTTTTATCAAAAATACAAACAAGAGTTGATCTCTTCTGGTTGTGCCTTCAAAGCCGCCTAACAAAAATTGAAGATATACATGTATATATTTTCTGCTTGTTGTCTTGCAGGGAATTTTTTAGGAGTTTCTAAGTCTTTGGATGACAACTGATCCGGCTCAGTGTTATTCATTGATCAAGCTTGTAGCTGTCATGACCCGTCAGCGGGTTTGTGTCCATATTTTCAAGAATATGGGGTATTGAGTTATTAACTCACCCTGAATTATGGCGGTAAGTCGCCAGCAAAGGAGTTGATCAAAATTTCCTGGAGAATTAAGAGATATCATCACATCAAGCATATACATGTTTTGATAAATATTGCAGCAGTTAAGCCGCCAGGATATAAAGTTGGCAAAACATGCACGAAGGCATGGCAACATCACAACTGTTTTCAAACTACGCTATTACAAGGCCACAACCAGGCCCTTCAAATTGCTGGCTAAGTGTTTTTAGAGTTACATCACAATCAGCCGGTCTCAGTGTCATCCGGGTTACGATTAGTAGAATCAATGCCACCTTGGCGCTTGGAGGTGGAAGGCTCCGGGTCATCTTGTGCCGGCTCGTCGTCGTCTGCTATCTGGAGATTATCCGAAGTCCAGTCGATGCCGGTTAACGCCTCAAAGGTAGCTTCATCGTTAAGAATTAGGGATGGATCAAGGTCAGGGGCAAACATATGCTTATGCCTTTGAGGAGTCAAGTCGACAATTGCATGCGAGGGCACCTTGATACGAGTGTTGCTGCTGTCATAAGCCGGCTGATACTTGTTTAAATCTAGCCCTTGTGCAAGTTGGCATGCGAGTGGCCTTATCTCTTTGACGCATCTGGAGAAGTCTGACTCATTGAAGATAGTTCCATCATCGTTATATTCTGGATACCCGCCAGCCATCTCAGCCGGGTCTACATCTGATTGCCATGCCTTCGCCTGGCTTAAAGCAGAAATGGCTCCTGCGCTGGCGGCTGACAGCTTCAGCTCTCCAATTTGAGACAGCACAGATGATAAATGATCCAGCACTGTCTTGATGGGTGTTGGCGGCTTCTTTCCCGAGGATATAGCTACAAGCGTCCGCAGGCTCCCAGCATATAATTGCTCAGTCAAGGCGTACACGGCTTTCAGTTTCAGCAAGATGTTTTGGCCAAGGCTGGCACTTCTGGCGCCTGTCAGACAATTAAGAGCATAAAGTTCAGTTTAGCATTTTTTACTTCCTTAGCTGATGAAATGTTTCAATGAAGAATAACTTTTTGGTACTTACCAAAGATGGCGGCTGTCATTCGAGATATCTGCTGCTTTAAGACGGCAAGCTCTTCAGCAACCGGCTTCAGCTGCTTTTCAGCATCTTCGGTGCGCTTTTGCATGGCAGTGTTCTTCAACTCAAGAGTGGCACGTTCAGTGGTAAAGTCAGATTTCAACTTTTCCAAATCTTCTAAGGCAAATTTTAGCTTTGCCTCGGCCTCATTGCTTTTGGCTTCCAGAGCCGCCACGTTCTTGCTTAAGTCGCCAAGATGTGACTCTTTCAAGCGTAATGCCTCCTGTAAAAGATTTGGGAGTTGGTTTAGATTTCATTATTCAAGTCCCGAGCACATTGCAAGCGACGCACTTGGCACTTGGGGGCTAATGTAGGTCATTTCAAAGTATATCAATGATCCGGCTCATCCTTTTCAGGATAAGCCGGCCTTTGGGGGCTACATGTGGATTTTTGCTTCAGTACTTATTGGAAGACCCGGCTCATCCTTTTCAGGATAGGCCGGCCCTTGGGGGCTACATGTGGATTTTTGCTTGAGTACTTATTGGAATACCCGGTTCATCCTTTTCAGGATAAGCCGGCCCTTGGGGGCTACATGTGGATTTTTGCTTAAGTACTTATTGGAAGACCCGGCTCATCCTTTTAGGATAAGCCGGCCCTTGGGGGCTACATACGGATTCTTTCTAACGTAATTATCTCGAAGACCCGGCTCATCCTTTCAGGATAAGCCGGCCTTTGGGGGCTACGTGAGTATATATCTGGAAAATGGAAAGGGGTAAATATTCTTACCTCATACTTCTGCTTCATCAAGTTGACTAAACCGGCTTCCATGTCACGACTTGTATGAAGACGGCTTAGGTAGCCCGCGTGCAGCTCGCTGGCACTAAAATCCGCATAGTTTGGCAGATCCAATTTGGCCTTGCTTTTCTCCAGCAAAGGTGGCTCTTCTTTATGCTTGGCCAATACGGTTGAGGCTCCTGGTGGTTTATAACCCGCCCCGGTGATGACCACGTCAGCATCATTCTTCTCAGAAGGGTTTTCTTCAATTGGATGAAGAGGAATTGGACTCGGCGGGTCACCAATGTTGGCCGGGTCGGCATCAGTGTCCATGGCCTCAGAAAAGACTTCCTCAGTCTGCGGAGGAGGGTTGTCTTGATGAGAAACATGGTTTTCAGAGCCTTGGATTGGAGCTTTAGGGGGTTTCGGCATTTCTTTTTCTGGCTCAGAGACCTTGGAGGTTTTCGAAGAGTCTCCTACCTTCTGCTTCTTGCCCATTGTGGAGGATACACATAATAGGTAGGCCCATGAAGGGTCGAAATATGATAGAAACATGGGTCCACACATGTTGTGGGTCCAGACAAATACATACATACCATTCACTTGGACAAGCAACGTCCCATCCACTCGGATGACACTCGACCACTCGGACGTATGACTCACTCGGATATGAGAGGACCAACAGTCAACAAGGCAGTCGGAGCATCATCTGAGGTTTCATAGTGGGCTGACGTTTGGCATTAACGCCACCATCTTGTAACGTAAGAGATGAGGGGGTGGCGCACTCTATATAAGCCACCCCCCACCACATAGCTCGGGCTAACTTCTTCGCCCCCCGGGGCTCATTCTTCCTCACGGAGCTCTGGCTCTCTCTCTAGTCTCAGGACTTAGCTTGGAGACCCATTCTACCCCCTCTCTCTCAAATACACCATGTAACTCATGTTCATGACAGATAAGCAAAGACTCTCCGGAGAACGAGACGTAGGGCTGTTATCTCCACCGCGAGAGGCCCGAACTCGCTAAAACACCCGTGTCACCCGTTTGCATCTCGATAGATCATGCTCCTTTACACTACCCCTCTCTATTGTCGGAATCATTCCCACGACAGTTAGCGCCCACCGTGGGGCATGGCGTCTACCGAGCCATGATGCAAATGATTTTCTTTCTTCGATCTTCGTCCGCTGATCAACAATCATCAACGGAGAATTTGATTCATGATGTTCCGCACATCACTCCATCTACGGGAGGACAAAATACTCATCATACAAAAGGATCAGGGAGTTGCTCATCTCATCTCATCCTCTTTAGAATCAAACAACGATCTAACAATGGTCTAACGATGGTTTGTTTCCCTCTGTATGTACACGAGCTCATACAAAAGGTGGCTTGGTTCCCGGATGATGAAGCGCCACCACCCGCTCATCGTCATCTCCGAGCGCCCACACATGCACAGCCGCTAACACTCGGCCTGGTTCCTCGGCCGGCCGAGCACGACGACCGGTGGTTGACCCGGTTCCTCGGGCGACAAGGCCCGGCTACGACGCACAGCTCTAGCTCCCCGAGCAGTGAAACGCGACCACCACGCCGTCGGCGAGCTTCTGCACATGGCCACCGGTGCGGTCTGTCCCGTCGTCTCTGATCTCGTGTACGGCGCCGCCGTCGAGCCCTCACGCACAGCAGCTCCTCGTCGTCTCCGGGTTCGTCTGTGACGCCAGCGTCAAACCCACACGCATGGCCACCAGCGACGTGCACCCCATCGTCGAGTCCGCCCTCGTGTTTTCTACTGCTCAGCGGCGACCTTTGCGGTGGAGTCAAAGGCCCGACGCGACGCAGTCACGCAGCGCTCCTTCCTCTGGCCTCTTGGTCGCTGGCGGCCGTCTCTGTGACGTGTGCGCGCTGCAGCGGTGACCTACGAACATCCTCAACCCGCAATAAATACCAGGTAAGTGCAACATAACGTAGGCAACCTCCTCAAGCGATAACTGCCTACAGAAAATAAGGAAACGGAAGGATTGGTCCCACCAATGGGCAACTCCGCTGACGCCGCTTCATCAAGGTATAATCGCCCCATTAAGTGCCATCAGGCGAGCATTTTCCGCGTCAGTTAATTGTGCATGCATGCACGCATAAGCGCCCGTCATCATGGCCATGCATTAATTGTCCGTCATCATGCATAACTGGGCCATCCGTGGTCCATAATCCCAAAAATAGCATCCGTACAGGGATACTTTAGTCCAGCAAAAAAAATGTTTGTGGCTATACTTGCTACTAACTTGCAAGGTCACTCGTCCCATCATCGTCTCCGGACATTAGTTCAATCGGATGGACATATCGTTCGAGCGACTAACACGATGACAGGCAGGCAACTAACATGGAGTGACTTGGCCGCCCCGTGCGTCGCCACACTGCCGGTCACTCGGCCGCCCCGCGCGTCGCCACTCTGCCTGTCACTCGGCTGCCCCGCGCATCGCCACCCAGTCGGACGCGTCTACAACACATGGCCGCCCCGCGTGTTGCTACTCCGTCGGACGCGTCTACAACACTCGACCGCCCCGCGTGTTGCTACTACGCGGGACGTGTCTACATCATTTGGTCGCCCCGCGCACCGTCACTCCGCGGGACGCGTCTACATCACTTGGCCGCACCGCGCATCGCCACTCCGTTGAACGCGTCTTCATCACTCAGCTGCTCCGCGCGTCGCCGCTTCGTAAGGCACGTCTTCATCACCTGGTCACCCCGCAGGTCGCCACTTGGTGAGACGCACCTTCATCACTCGGCCGCTCCGCGCGTCGCCACTCCATGATGCACGTCTTCATCACTCGGCCGCTCCACGCGTCGCCGCTCCGTGATGCACGTCTTCATCGCTCGGCCACTCCGCGCGTCGCTGTTCCATGAGGCATGTCTTCAACGCTCGGCCGCTCCGCCCGTCGCCGTTCCGTGAGGCACGTCTTCAACACTCGGCCGCTCTCGGCCACCCCGCGCGTCGCCGCTCTGCTGGACGCGTCTTCATCACCTGGCCGCCCTGCGCGTCGCCACTTGATTCAAGGGCTAGGAATCAAGCTGACCGAGACGCTAACGATAAGCGATTTTCTCAACATTGGGTGAGACACACCTTCATCACTTGGCCAATCTGCGCGTCGCCGCTCCATGATACACGTCTTCATCACTCGGCTGCTCCGCGCATCGCCGCTCCGTGATGCACGTCTTCATCGCTCGGCCGCTCCGCGCGTCGCCATTCCATGAGGCGCGTCTACATCACTCGGCCGCCCCGTGCACCGTCACTCCGCTGGACGCGTCTACATCACTTGGCCGCACCGCGCGTCGCCACTCCGCTGAACGTGTCTTCATCACTCGGCCGCTCCGCGCGTCACCGCTTCGTAAGGCACGTCTTCATCACCTGGCTGCCCTGCGCATCGCTACTTGGTGAGACACACCTTCATCACTCGGCCGCTCCGCGCGTCGCCGCTCCATGATGCATGTCTTCATCACTCGGCCGCTCCGCGCGTCGCCGCTCCGTGATGCACGATTTCATCGCTCGGCCGCTCCGCGCGTCGCCGTTCCATGAGGCACGTCTTCAACGCTCGGCCGCTCCGCGCGTTGCCGTTCCGTGAGGCACATCTTCAACACTCGGCCGCTCTCGGCCGCCCCACGTGTCACCGCTCCGCTGGACGCATCTTCATCACTCGGCCGCCCCGCGCGACGCCACTCTGCTAGACGCTACTTCGTCACTCGGATGCGCCGCGTATCGCCACTCCGTGCGGCACGACTACATCGCCTAGCCGCCCCGCGCGTCGCCACTCCGCTGGATGCTACTGCGTCACTTAGCCGCCCCGCGCAACGCCACTTCGTGCGGCACGACTACATCGCCTGGCCGCCCCGCGCGCCGTCACGCTGCTGGACGCTCCGTCGTCACTCGGCCGCCCCGCGCGCCGTCACGCTGCTGGACGCTCCGTCGTCACTCGGCCGCCCCGCGCGCCGTCACGCTGCTGGACGCTCCGTCGTCACTCGGCCGCCCTGCGAGACATCACTCTACTGGACGCTCCGTCGTCACTCGGTTGCCCCGTGCGTCGCCACTCTACTGGACGCTACTTCGTCACTCGGATGCGCAGCGCATCGCCACTCCGTGCGGCACGACTATATCGCCTGGCCGCCCTGCGCGTCGCCACTCCACTGGATGCTACTGCGTCACTCAGCCGCCCCGTGCAACGCCACTCCATGCAGCACGACTACATTGCATGGCTGCCCCGCGCGCCGTCACGCTGTTGGACGCTCCGTCGTCACTCGGTCGCCCCGCGCGCCGTCATGCTGTTGGACGCTCCGTCGTCACTCGGCTGCCCCGCGAGACGTCACTCTACTGGACGCTCCGTCATCATTCGGTTGCCCCGCGCGCCATCACGCTGCTGGACACACCTTCATCACTCGGCCACTCCGCACGTCGCCGCTCCATGATGCACGTCTTCATCACCTGGGCGCCCCGCGCGTCGCCACTCGGTGAGACACACCTTCATCACTCGGCCGCTCTGCATGTCGCCCCTCAGTGAGGCGCGTCTTCATCACTCGGCCACCCTGCGTATCGCCATTGGTTGAACACGTCTTCGCCACTTGGCCGCTCGTGCACCGTCGGACAGCTAAGTCATTCTTCACACGCTGCATTCAATTGAATAGTTATTTTTGCATTATCGAGTGTCAAGTAAGTCGCACATGACATTCACTCGGAGGCCACGCCACCGAGTGTACCTCTGCGCTCGGTTGTTTATCTTCATGTCGGAACACTTCACTGCCGCTTCATTTGGGTCTAGTACTCAAACGAGTTCAGTCGGATCTCACTCTTTTATACTCTTGCTGGTTCCAGACCAGTAAGAACCTGGTACACCCAGCGGGTGTCTAGGAGTGTAATTTACACAAATCATTTCAGATTACTGGACGATCACTGGACGCCTCTGTTAGCTTGTGCTATTTTTCATACACAGGTTACACGATCACTGGACGCCTCTGTGTGCCATTCTCGACGACATGCTGGACTCGGCCGCCCCACGCGCCGTCACTTGTTTGGACGCCTCCTCGACGACATGCTGGACTCGGCCGCCCCGCGCGCCGTCACTTGTTTGGACGCCTCCTCGACGACATGATGGACTCGGCCGCCCCACGTGCCGTCACTTGGTCGGACGCCTCCGCGACAACATGCTTGACTCGGCCACCCCGCGTGCCATCACTTGGTCGGACGCCTCCTCGACGACATGCCCGACTTGGCCGCCCTGTGCGTCGCCACTCAGTGAGACATGTCTACCTCACTCGGATGCTCCGCGCATCGCCACTATGCTGGACGCGTCTACATCACTTGGCCGCCCCACGCATCACCACTCAGCCAGACACGTCTACTTCACTCGGATGCCCCGCACATCGCCACTCCGTGTGGCACGTCTTCATCACCCGGTCGCCCCGCATGCCTTCGCTCAGCTGCACACATCTACAACATAACCCCCAGTGGGTGGACGACTTAGCTGAAACCTAATTTCGCCTAAGTTAAAAACTGCTCCGAGTGAGGACATCATCCACACTCGAGGGCTTAGATGCGATTCCGTATCGCCTAAGTTAAAAACTGCTCCGAGTGAGGACATCATCCACACTCGGGGGCTTAGCTGCGACTCCGTATCGCCTAAGTTAAAGACTGCTCCGAGTGAGGACATCATCCACACTCGGGGGCTTAGCTGCGACTCCGTATCGCCTAAGTTAAAAACCACTCCGAGTGAGGACATCATCCACACTCGGGGGCTTAGCTCTGACTCCGTATCGCCTAAGTTAAAGACTGCTCCGAGTGAGGACATCTGCCACACTCGGGGGCTTAGCTGCGACTCCGTATCGCCTAAGTTATAAACTGCTCCGAGTGAGAACATCATCCACACTCGGGGGCTTAGCTGCGATTCGGTATCGCCTAAGTTAAAAACTGCTTCGAGTGAGGACATCATCCACTCTCGGGGGCTTAGCTACGACTCTGTATCGCCTAAGTTAAAGACTGCTCCGAGTGAGGACATCATCCACACTCGGGGGCTTAGCTGCGACTCCGTATCGCCTAAGTCAAAAACTGCTCCGAGTGAGGACATCATCCACCCTCGGGGGCTTAGCTGCGACTCCATACCGCCTAAGTTAAAAACCACTCCAAGTGAGGACATCATCCACACTCGGGGGCTTAGCTGTGACTCCGTATCGCCTAAGTTAAAGACTGCTCCGAGTGAGGACATCATCCACACTCGGGGGCTTAGCTGCGACTCCGTATCGCCCAAGTTAAAGACTGCTCCGAGTGAGGACATCATCCACACTCGGGGGCTTAGCTGTGATTCCGTATTGCCTAAGTTAAAAACTGCTCCGAGTGAGGACATCATCCACACTCGGGGGCTTAGCTGCGATTCCGTATCGCCTAAGTTAAAAACTGCTCCGAGCGAGGACATTATCCACACTCGGGGGCTTAGCTGTGACCCCGTATCGCCTAAGTTGAAAACCACTCCAAGTGAGGACATCATCCACACTCGGGGGCTTAGGTGTGACTCCGTATTGCCTAAGTTAAAGACTGCTCCGAGCGAGGACATCATCCACACTCGGGGGCTTAGCTGCGACTCCGTATCGCCTAAGTTAAAAACCACTCCGAGTGAGGACATCATCCACACTCGGGGGCTTAGCTGCGACTCCGTATTGCCTAAGTTAAAGACTGCTCCGAGTGAGGACATCATCCACACTCGGGGGCTTAGCTGCGATTTCGTATTGCCTAAGTTAAAAACCACTCCGAGTGAGGACATCATCCACACTCGGGGGCTTAGCTGCGACTCCGTATTGCCTAAGTTAAAGACTGCTCCGAGTGAGGACATCATCCACACTCGGGGGCTTAGCTGCGATTCCGTATCGCCTAAGTTAAAACTGCTTCGAGTGAGGACATCATCCACACTCGGGGGCTTAGCGGCGATTCCGTATCGCCTAAGTTAAAGACTGCTCCGAGTGAGGACATCAACCACACTCGGGGGCTTAGCCGCGACTTCGTATCGCCTAAGTTAAAACCACACCGAGTGAGGACATCATCCACACTCGGGGGCTTAGCCGCGACTCCGTGTCGCCTAAGTTAAAAACTGCTCCGAGGGAGGACATCAACCACACTCGGGGGCTTAGCCGCGACTTCGTATCGCCTAAGTTAAAAACCACACCGAGTGACGACATCATCCACACTCGGGGGCTTAGCCGCGACTCCGTGTCGCCTAAGTTAAAAACTACTCCGAGTGAGGACATCAGCCACACTCGGGGGCTTAGCGGCGACCCCGTATCGCCTAAGTTAGAAACAAATCCGAGTGAGGACATCATCCACACTCGGGGACTTAGCTGCGATCCCGTACCGCCTAAGTTAAAAAAACAGTCGGGGACTTAGCCTTGATCCAGGAATTATATAAGGCAGACTCACCAAGCATTCAGTATGCTGACCACACGAAGATTTACCTGACTAAGCCAGTTCCAGGTTAAATTTATTTACCGTGCCCAGCGCACAAAGATCAGTCCGACTGATTCAACTCGAGATTGCAGAAATTTACGACGCCAAGCGCATGATAGTTCACCTGTTCAGTTTAGTTCCACACTAGAAGACTTAAACCCTATGTCAGACTCATCCAGTCTGACAGAGGCTCGGGGACTACACCCAGTGGGTGCACTCAGCGTGCCCCCACTGGAAGAGAAATACCAAAAAGAAACATTCTGCTCGGTCAGGTCGAGCAACAACATTCAAGTTCAACAAACTCTACAGACTCCAACCGACTACCAGCAATCAGTCAGAGTCTCAGGGGCTACTGTGGAGGATACACATAATAGGTAGGCCCATGAAGGGTCGAAATATGATAGAAGCATGGGTCCACACATGTTGTGGGTCCAGACAAATACATACATACTATTCACTTGGACAAGCAACGTCCCATCCACTCGGATGACACTCGACCACTCGGACGTATGACTCACTCGGATATGAGAGGACCAACAGTCAACAAGGCAGTCGGAGCATCATCTGAGGTTTTGTAGTGGGATGACATTTGGCATTAACGCCACCATCTTGTAACGTAAGAGATGAGGGGGTGGCGCACTCTATATAAGCCACCCCCCACCACATAGCTCGGGCTAACTTCTTCGCCCCCCATGGCTCATTCTTCCTCACGGAGCTCTGGCTCTCTCTCTAGTCTCAGGACTTAGCTTGGAGACCCGTTCTCCCCCTCTCTCTCAAATACACCATGTAACTTCTGTTCATGACAGATAAGCAAAGACTCTCCGGAGCACGAGACGTAGGGTTGTTATCTCCACCGCGAGAGGCCCGAACTCGCTAAAACACCCGTGTCACCCGTTTGCATCTCGATAGATCATGCTCCTTTACACTACCCCTCTCTATTGTCGGAATCGTTCCCACGACACCCACCTTTGCCTTGGCCCTGTGACAGGCATGGACAAGTTTTATGAGCATATGGAAGCAAAAAAAATTAGATACCAGCAGAGGAAAAATCCTTACCCAGGGTTGACAACGAAGAAGGGCAGCTGTGTGCCGGTTGAGTCACCGGATGATTGAGGTGTTTCCTGACAATCAAGGTCGAACAGTATAAGCAGGTCGCTACATGAGGCTAACATGCAGAAGGAATAAAAATAGAGCTATGAAATACCTCATTGAGGCATTTCCGAGGAGCTGGTGTGTTGGATAAGCCATCTACTAGATCCTCAGAGCCGCCGCTCCAGGTCTGATGCCTAGAGTCATGTTGATGTTTCTTCAAAAGAAAGTTCGGATCCAAGTGAGCAAGGGGTGTGAAAACTTTACTTTCTAGAAGACCCGCCGTATTTTCTCTGTTGGCAAAGGTTCCGAGCCAGAGGAGATGGTAGTTACCTCTGCTGCACTGGCTTGGCTTGTCTCCGCTTCGCCCTGAGAGGAGTCAGCATCAATAAGTTGAATGAAAAGAAGACCAAGGGAGTCAAGTTCTACCTCCGAATCATCCAGTTCGAGCAGTTCTTGGGCTGTTTACTTCTTTGAATGGCCTGGACCACGGTTCTTAGTCGCTTTGGTTTTCTTCTTCATGAAAGTGGAGGCTGCAGTTATTCTTTTCTTCCAGAAGGGAGAGTCAGCCTGCATACATAAATACATTTATAGACAGATTAAAAGAGATGTGAAGTGCAAAATCTAAAAGGAAAAGGTGAAGATTAAGGTAAAAGGTCTTACTGCGGGAGCCAGGTTAAGAACATAGAAGGGGTTTAACCCCGTCTTGTTGCAAACCTCCTGAGGTTCTCCAAGCAGTGAAATGACAATTAAATTGATGTCTTTGTCTGTCAGAGGTGTCTGGTTGAAGCGCTGAGGATCGTCCACATTGCCAGTGTATTGACACATTAAGCCGCTGCGCCGGCTCAGTGGCAAAATTCTCCAGGAAACCCAGCAGCGGGTCAAGTCAACTCCGGTTAACCCATTGACCAGTAGAGCCCTGATCCTTGAAAATGTGTGGGCGTATTGAACGCGGTCTTTGGCGGTTAACCGGTCTGGCAGCTCAGTAGTAGTGCAGAGCCGATATGGGCAATAACCCGACAAGGGATTTTCTTCAGCCGGGGCGGTGTCTCTGCAATAGAACCAAGTGCGGTTCCAATCCTTGGGATGGCTGGGCAGAATAGCTAAGGGAAAAGATACATCTCTCCGTCTCTCGATGGAAACGCCTCTGAGTTCAAGACTCGGTCCATCTGCTATCTCAGTCTGGCGGTTGATGTAGAAGAAATCTTTGAAAAGGTCAATAGTGGGCTCTTCTTGCAGATACGCTTCGCAGAATACTTGAAATTGGCACAAGTTGGTGACGGAATTGGGACCAATGTCTTGAGGGTGAAGTTTGTAGAAATGCAAGGCGTCCCGGAATTTTTTTGACCTGGGCGGTGAGAAGCCACGGAGAAGATGATCCGTAAAGATAACCACCTCCCCCTCCTTGGGTTCAGGGATAGTTTCGGGACCAGGAACCCGCCAATGGATGATTTCTTGATCCGGCAAAACCCCCATGGTTACATACTCATTGAGCATAAGCTCGGTAACCCCGGAGGCTACCCAATCGCAAGAGTAGGGAGCTTAGTCATGACTGACTGGGTTAGAAGCTGTGGAAAGGTATAAAATTACGTCGGGTTAGGAGTGCTACATGACAAAGCCAGTTATGACTAAGACGGCAATGCTATTTGGCGGGTCATTGATAAATTATGAGCTGCCTTTGGCCACAGGAATAAGGGGCATTAAAGTATGGCGGCTTATACCCCGTCAAGATGAGTCGGCATCATGGTGGCGGGTCAATAACACAATGAGTACTGAAAATACTGCAAAGTGTGGACAAACAAGTTTCACAAGTTACAGCTACAATTGTGGATCTACAGATGAAGATAAAAGGGGAATAATTGCTAACCCTAAAAACAATAATGGAAGAACTAGCAGGCAATGCGCTGATTTCGGGGAAGAAGCGAACTACTCCGGATACAAAAAAGATGCTAAACAGAGCACCGCGTGATTTTGCTAGCATTTCCAAGTCGAAAGATGATTCCTGTCTTAAAAAACGGTATGAACTCTGATGAACGGCGACGAACGATAAAGAATTCTGGCGACCTAATGCAGATCTGAGAAGGCCAAGGAACGGAACCTGAGAAGACGCAGGGAGCACGGGTGCGTGCCAATGAACTCTGGTCACAACAGGTTGATGCAGCGGCCTTGTTGAGGTGGACGGCGCGGTCCAGCAGGTGCGGCGGAGCTTCGGTCGCACGAAGCGTTTGGAGGAAGAAGAAGAACGAAAGGCAGTGAGGGGAAAATGAAAAGAATGCCCCCCCCGTGCCTATTTATATGTGGGGACCCCAACTCATAAGTCGTGATCACCGAATGCACGTGTACAGTGATCCCAGAGATTAATGCTCACTGAACACACAGAAGCTGAATAACAAGAGTCTTACATCCACATTTAGCATCTTACACAAATAAAGACCATGAAGGTCAAGTCTTACACAGGTAGGGCCATGAGAGGCCAAATAACAACATAACTAGCAGCGGAAATCTTGATCGAAAGCGTAGACCCATGCCATCTGCCTTAACCTACAGGCATTCTGACTGGGTAGCGTCCTAGTTCGCATGTTCGTCACCATCGAACTCTTCACCATATTCCTGCTCTTCCATGTCTGGCCAATTAAATAACCAGTGGCAAGCCAATGAGTACTTTGAATGTACTCGCAAGCAACCCATGTTTGGAACAAGGCAATAACAATGCATGATATAGCACTAAGTAGGTAAGTTTTGCGGAAAGCTAATTTTGAGTGCAATGACATGATCAAAATAACTTGTTGTAGCATGCATCATGAGGATACAAGTATCCGTACGAACAGGTTACATATATCAATATAATCAAGGGGATTGAACATCTCATGTTCAGTCATGATGTCAAGTCACCCGACTTAACTCAAGTATCATCTTTGTCACCAACACACGCACACCAGGTTTGTGAAAACATCGGACGTAGTTTAAGCAGGACCTCCAACTGTCCATGACCGTGGACACGGCTATTCGAATAGTTTTACACCCTGCAGAGGTTCCACACTTTACCCACAAGACTCGAGAAACTTCCGTGTCAAGCCACGACTCGCGATATTGTTCATACCCGAGGTAAGTACCTGAGCATTGCCTTTCCCCTAGCGCTACTAAACAAAGAGTCCACTCATTTGTGCCATCCCTCATGATACACATCACACGTATCATCCATGAGGGCACGCAACGGTGTGCCCGGTGCCTGTGAAGACAGCGCATGATCGTCCTTACCGGCATGACCCCGTATCGAGAGTGACCACATCACTCTCGCCACTAGTAATGCGGGCTCTATGCTAGTACCCACCAAAGTAATCAACAAAGCCCTGTCCCATAAGGGGTATCGTGGTTGTGCATGTAAGGTTGGGGTGGTCAGCAAATCTTAAATATCTCTGTTTTCGAAAACACACACCCATAACTTGCTCCGGTACACCACTTCTTTGTCAAGTGGTTACCTAGATCAACTTCATCTCCCTCGGGCATTAGTGGCACCCGACGGGGTTTTTGAAAGTATTTGAAATCACTTTCGTTTCCATCACCATGCATATCCGCATCCCACTTGCGTAGCATCTACTAAGCATCTTATCTACTCCCACCCGCACAACCCTCATAAGAAGGTAGGGTCATGCACGATGCAAGTATCAACAAGAAAATACCAGAGGAATCCCACCGAAGTGGTCACCACATCATCATGATCATCACAACGAAATAAAGTGCTATATGACATGCATGAAAATGGTTTCTTAACATGGTCAAGGGGCTGCTTGCTTGGCTCAACAAAGTCTTCGGGGTCTTCAAAGCCTTCGGGTCCAACTCCCTCGTCAACCTCGCAATCTATCGTCGTGATAAATAACGGTAATAATAAGCATCACAACAAAAACAGAGCACAAAATCTACTTCTAAAATGTTACTCTATTCTGTAAAATACTACAACTTATACTAAAAATATTTGCCTAAGGTTTTGGGGTGAAAAAGATTTTCAAAACTATATTTATAGAGTCTGAAAATATTTAAAACTAGTTTTTAAATAAATCTAGTACATGAAATGTTTTCAAAAATTTACACAAGTGGCACTATTAAATTCTACAGAATATTCTAAGATTTGTGGTGAAAGAATATTTGGGATTGGATAGATATTTAATTATGTGGGATTTTTGGAAGTTAAATAGAAAAGAAAAAGAAGAAAGGCTACTATGCCCTGGGACAGATCTGGCCCCAGCTGGGCCAGTCCAGCGGCCAGCCAGCAAGCGGCCAAGGCGGCTCAGCGCCCCCGCGCGCGTCAGGTTTCAAACCTGACGGGCGGGGCCCGGCAGCAGAGAGAGAGCAAAGCGGGAGAGAGGAGTGGGAGGCTGACAGGCGGGGCCTGCCTGTCAGGTCCGTTGTCCTCCTCTAGATAGAGGGAGGCGGGGCTCACCAGCGATGACTCCGGTGACGGCGAGGGCAACTGATGACGGGAATGGACTCGGGGAGTCGTCGCCTTTCGGGTGGTGCTGGAGATGCTCGACGGGGAGGCCCTGGTCGCCGACGACGAGGTCCCGCGGCGGAGACGCGGCGGGAGGTGGTCGCCATTGACGTTCCTGACTGCAAAACACCCGGGGACGAGGGGGGAAAGGGTCAGGGAGGTGAGGGAGGACCGTTGGGAGAGAGAGATAGACCGGAGGGGTGCCTCAGCGTGAGATCGACGGCAGCCCGAGGCGGCGGCGCCGAGCTCGATCCCGAGCACAGAGAGAGGGAGAGGAGCTGGGGCTTGGCAAGGGGTCGATTAGGTGAGGGAGAAGGCCAGAGGAGAGAAGAGGGGCTCGAGGGAGGCCCTTTTATAGGGGAGGAGCGGTCCACCGCATGGTGGTGCACCGGTGAGGAAGTGGCGCTCGTTGGAGGGCACGGGAAAGAGAGGGGGAGTGTCTCGGGTGTTCCTGGGGCTGGTCTAGGGCTAGGGGAGAGAAGAGAGAAGGCGGGGGAACTCGCGCGTGTGAGGCCCGCGGTTGGCCAAACCGGGCGAAGTTCCGGCATGCGTGCGGGAGGGTGAGAGAGAGAGGGAGAGGAGGCTCCTGACACGGCCGCGTGTCGCGGACGTCGAGGCGCCTCGACTGGCGCGAGGGGGCAGCTCGAGGCGGCCAGAGTATAGGCAGGGCACGAGGTCAACCCTCTACCTGTCCTGTAGCGCGCTCTAGAGCGCATCTTTTGCCGGCATGATGGGCTTTTGGCGTGCTCTGGCGCCTCCACCAGTGTCCATCGACTGCGCAAGGGCTAAACAAAGGGGAAAAGGTGCATGGGATGCTCTGGAGTGGCCAGGAGTGAGAGGGGAAAGCGAGAAGAGAGAGAAATGGGTTGTCCTGAGAGGGAAATGGGGATTTTACCCATGCAATCATGGACCTGGGCGCCCGGAATCTTACTGGAGGTGCTGGGGGACTAGGAGGAGCTGTGGTAAAAATTTGAGGTGAAGGAGAGTGGTGGATGGGGCTCAATTATTGGTTTTAATATTCTGGCAGAAGGTGTTTGATCAGTGCTTTGGCTAGCTAATCCCATCCACTGGAGCTGAGAGTTAACGGGATGAAATGGTGGTAACAATTGAGCTTGATCACCAAGTTTGAGCTCAATTGAGCAAAGTTGATAATGTAAACTTTGTAAACCCTAGATTTTAACAGAAACTAACTTCTGTAGATCCAGGTGTGCAAATCTAATCTCCTTGATGCACCACTTGGTGTAGCATCCTTATTTGGGTAGTATATCATGCCCACAAAGTTTAAGATCAATAGGAGTTACTTCACAATGTAAAGTTGCTCAAGTTTGGTTCTGGACAGGAATGGTTTTGGGACATTTTGGTGAATCAAATCAATTGTGATTGAGATGAAACTTTGCAAGATCATCACATATGGCATGTGTGATTTGTTGGAATTTTCCTGGAATTTATTGAGAATATTTCTTATAGAAATATTTCAGAAGCTTGATTTAAGCAGAAAGGGTTTTTAGGGGTTTTGTTCATGATTTTGAACATGACTGTGTGTTGAAACTCATATATATGGAAAATATATGTCCACTGAGTTTCCCTAATTTTTCTCAAATATTTTTAAAGCATTTAAATAAATTTTCCCTATGAAAGACCATTTCTGGCCTTAAGAAAAAAGACTTTAAATAAAATAGCAAAATAATCTTTAAAATTAATATTTGGTGGTTTTGGGAAGTCTTATATATATTAGGTTTCAAATAAAGTCTTTGTGGAAAAAGGATCCAGCCAATTTGAGGACTTGTAGTACAAACCTCAACTCAGGGGTTTTTGAAAACCTAATTTGAATAAATCCTTTTTGGCCAAAGTAATATTTGATAAAAATAGTTTTGGGTACTATTCACATGGCATGATCATTGGGCAAGATGTTTGGGTCAAGGAAAATGAGTATGGAGAGGAGTAGAATCTATGGGTGCCAAACACAATCAATCAAACAAGCAAGCATCAATAATTCAAACAAGCTCATGCACTGAAAAAGTTTTAATTAGTTCCAAATTTTGTAAATCCATAGCATAGCAAGGTGATACAAACACAGGGTGTGAAATTATAAGGGAGAGGTGGAAACGCAATAGTCAAGCAGGAGAATTGAGGAGACGTGATAATGATTGACTAAAGAAGTTCCTCAATTTTCGGAGCGACTAGTTAATGCAAAGATCCGTTGTGATGTCATGAAAATTTTCTGGATTTACCAGAGATGACGTCATCCATTTTATATGGCAGGTCATGAAGAGTTATTTTAGGTTAAGTGATTAAAGGGACACGAGACTTGCCAACCAGAAGACTTGAAGATTGACATGAACAAGTTCAAATCAATCTGGGACTTGAAGATTGACATGAACAAATTCAAATCAATCTGGGGCCTAATGTTGGGGATATAACCCCGTGGTATAACCCGCACAGGAGGGGCGGGTTAGGAAGTTGGCGACTGCACAATAAAACCTTAAACAGGCCTGAAGACCAAGACAAGCCTGGAGGTGACTTACCAGACGGGCCAGGCAAAGGCCCAGAGCCGGAAGACGGTGTGTGACCCGGAGGCGTAAGCCGCCCGGCGATGGCTTGCCAAAGAAGGCAAGGCGACTTAGAGGCATGATCGGATATCTAGTATGACCCGGTCTGGACTCTTGTAAGCCTAGGGCCTCGACCTGTGTATATAAAGGCGAGTCCCTGCGATGGCTTAGGGCATGAAACAATTGATCGAGATCTAGGTCAAGCGAATCTGCTCCCTTGTAATCGATACCAAATCAATACAACACAAAGCAGGACGTAGGCTTTTACCTCCTTCATGAGGGGCCGAACCTGGGTAAACTCGTGTCTTTCGTCCCGACCAACCCCTTCGAGTTAATCACCGTAGAGATGGCCTCAACCCTAAGTCCTTTCACTAGGGCATCTGCCGTGACAAAACCATGACAAATAGTCTGGTACCTCCAGGCAGGAGATTTTCCCGACGAGCCAGAGGAAGCTGAAAGAGTAGCCTGACGATCGAGCATGTACCAGTTCGTGGATAGCACCTTATACAAGAGGAGACCGAACATTGTTAAATTGAAGTGCATTCCCCGGGAAGAGGACCAAAAGCTGTTGGCAGAGATACACGAAGGGATCTGTGGCTCCTACATCGGATCGCGAGCCCTTGTCGGGAAGGCGTTCTGCCAAGGCTTCTATTGGCCAACAACCCTTCAAGATTCCCTGGCGGTGGCAACGACGTGTGAAGCATGCCAGTACCATGCCAAGAAAATACATCAACCAACACAAAGCCCTTCAAACCATACCACTCTCCTAGCCATTCTCGGTCTGGGGGCTCGACATTGTTGGGCCTTTCCCCCGTGCTACCGGGGGCTTCGAATTCTTGTTCGTTGCAATCGACAAGTTCACGAAGTGGACTTAGGTGGAGCCAGTGAGAAAGGTAATGACGCAAGAGGCAGTCAAGTTTCTCAGAGGGATAATTTGCCATTTCGGTGTCCCCAACAGGATCATCACCGACAACGACACGCAATTCACCAGCAGCAGCTTCATGCAGTACTATCAAGATATTGGCACCAAGATATGCTTCACATCAGTTGCTCTCCCTAGGAGCAATGGGCAAGTAGAGAGGGAAAATGCTGAAGTGTTGAGGGGCCTCAAGACGAGAACTTTCAAAAAGCTGCACATGCACGGAAGGCGCTGGATTGATGAACTGCCGGCGGTTCTTTAGTCAATCAAACGACACCGAATCGATCCACCGGCGAGACGCCCTTCTCCCTAGTCTATGGCGCAGAAGCGGTGCTCCCCACGGAACTCACATTCGGGTCACCGAGAGTGTAGGCCTTTGACGAGGACCGGCAAGAGCAAATACGGCAAGATGATGCCACGCTCCTCGAGGAAGATCGTCTCCAGGCTGTGCTGCGTGCTGCCCGGTACCAGCAAACCCTACACCGCTATCACAGCCGCAGGGTGCGCGCCAAGAGAGTTGAGGAAGGCGACCTTGTTCTTTGATGGATTCAGTCCGCGAAGGGATCAAACAAGTTGACACCAAAGTGGGAAGGCCCTTACCGGGTAGTACAAGTCACCAGGCCTGGTGCAGTCTGCCTGAAGACCGAAGACGGCACCCCGGTGCAAAACTCATGGAATGTCAAGCATCTTCGCAAGTTCTACCGTAAGGCGCGGTTGCCAGGCCGCCCGGCAACCCCTTTTGTACAAGTTCGCCGGCAGGGCGTGTAATCCTTTGTACAAAGCCATGTGATGACCCTGTGCGTAGTCAATAAAGTTAACTGTTCTGCAACTCTCTGTCAAAGTACATATTTATCTTGCGTATTTTACATGAGATGTTGTGATCAATTTTTACTTGCGTAAGGTGACTGTTGAACCACTTAGGTTCCTAGCCTCCTCTATTTTCTCTTCTTTCTTTTTCTCAAAAGGGAGAAGGAGCCCCGCGTGCAAGTCTTCCTGGGGGGAGTGATGGTACGGACACCTACAGACGCGTTCAAGGACGATCGCCTTCCAGCAAGAAATGCAACAAGAGAAAGCTAAGTTGCAAAAACTTCTTAAAAATTCAAGCTCTTTCTCCTTGAACAAAGTTGAAGCTTATGTGAGAAAACCTGCACGTGAAGATCCTTTGTCAATATTGTTTGCACACTTGGTTGTTTCAAGCCTGCTCAACATCCTAAGTAGCCACGACAAGGATGACAAGGAGACCTTGTCGGCAGTGGCATCACCGGCAGGCTGCTGAGGATCCGTTACTATGAGCGCTCGCGGTAAAGATGTGTGCACCGGCAGGCATTTCCGGCAAGCGTAGGGATAAAAAAACACAAGTACCAAACTGCGTTCAAGAAGGGATAGCCAATCGTTAAAAGCATAACAAGCGCTTGGATACTTGGCGGAAGGTACCCAACAAGTTTTTCTTTGCATTTTTGTAGGGCTACATTGGGCACAATCTAAATGGGAAACGAGATCTGCCACTACGATGTGGCGATTGATACGGAAACGAGGTCTCGCGGATGGAGCCTAGTTCCCCCATCAATCGGCCCATCTCCAAGCCCTTGCTAAAGCACCACACGCGCCTAGTAAGAGTCCTCCTGCTTGACGCCGATGGTGTTGCCATTGTTGTCGTTGTTGCTGGAGGAGTCGTAGTCACTGCCGCTCGAGCTCTCCACGTAGCACTCCAGGGGAAAGCCAGAAGCCTCGAAGAACTTCATGGAGAGAGTGGCGGCTCCGTCGAACTTGAACTGGAGGAGATGCCCGGGCCCCATACTGCGGGAGCGAGCGAACGACTTCCACCCCCGCGTCAAGAACACGTCGCTTCCGGGGGAGAGGTCGGCCGCCACCCAGGCGGGCCTGTTGCAGTAACCGTCCGCCCGGAGCCATAGGCCTAAAGGCCCGCTGTCTTGCATGGCCCTCGCGAAAGGGTCAGGAAGGCACAACCAGCTCTGGGGCCGACGGGGCACCACCATGACAAACTCGTGTGCCTCCTCTCCCGCATGAGCGCCCACGCTGGGAGGAGGGAGGGGCACACCTCCACTGGCACCGCGACCGCCGCGGTTCGATGGGGGTGTCCTCCCACGACCCGGGGATACCGTCCTCCCACGGGAGCTGGAGCCGGCTCCCGCCATCGTCAGTACGATCCTAATCAGGCTCCGAGGGGCGGTCCTCACAACAGGGGCAGACCCTCGAGCACGTCCGTGGCCCCTCCCCATCCTGAGGGTGGCACGCTGGAGGAGTCGGCGAAGGGAAGAGGAGGACGGTGTAGTTGGCGAAATGGAGCGAAGGGATGTGAATGAGCAACGTCTTCCTCGACCCCCCCTATTTATAAGAACGGGGTGGGAGGTGAAGGGAAGGCCTCCTCTTTGCAACTCTGGGCGAATACACACTGGAGAAGGTACCACGCCAGCGACCATCTTTCTCAACCAATGCCAAATCCCGCATGTGACACGTGTCGCGCGGAGTACAATAAAGGGAGGAAGACGGAGCGGAAGGGGCGAAGACGCTCAAGCGGTATGGAGCGGTTTGGAGGCTGACTGTTCGCCATCCGAGGTGACCAATCACTGCCAAGCACACTGCTTGGGCGGCCGCCCCAATGCCGGGCCTAGCATGAGGACACACAACACAAGGGGCGCCTCCTTGATAACCCACAAGTATAGGGGATCGCGACAGACTTCACAAGTAGTATTTCACCCTAATTTATTGATTCGACACAAGGGGAGCCAAAGAATATTTATTGGCCTTGAAAGTTGAGTTGTCAATTTTCCACACCTGGGATATCTCTCTGCATCAAAGAATTACTAGCACAGCAAATAGTAGTAGCAAAAGTAACAGTAGTAGTGACATCAACAATTTTGTAGCAGTTGTGAGAGTAGCAGTAGCAATAGTAACTTAGCAAGATTCAATATATGTAAAGCGTAGGCATGTAGATCCATGATGGATAATGATTTAGATGACATCAATCATGTAACAGTTACACACTAGGGCGACACAGAACTAGCTCCAATTCATCAATATAATGTAGGCATGTATTCCGTATATTGTCATACGTGCATGACATCTTTTGTCCTACCCTCCTGCGGCAGCGGGGTCCTATTGGAAACTAAGGGATATTAAGCCCTCCTTTTAATAGAGAACCGGAACAAAGCATTAACACATGGTGAATACATGAACTTCTCAAACTACGGAAATCACCGGAAAGAATCCCAATTATTGTCACCTTGGGGTATGCGGATCAAGACACGTAATAGGTGCATATAACTTGCAAGATAGGATCGAAATCAATCTTATATTCAGAGGTAATATAATATGTTCAGATCTGAAATCATGGCACTCGGGCCCTAGTGACAATCATTTAGCATAGCAAAGTCATAGCAACATCAATCTCAGAACATAGTGGATACTAGGGAGCAATCCCTATCAAATTTAACTCGATTACATAATCAATCTCATCCAATCCCACCACCGTCCAGCAAGCCTACAAAGGAATTACTCAC
This sequence comes from Elymus sibiricus, assembly GCA_039707655.1. Taxonomy (NCBI): domain Eukaryota; kingdom Viridiplantae; phylum Streptophyta; class Magnoliopsida; order Poales; family Poaceae; genus Elymus; species Elymus sibiricus. The sequence continues at coordinate 200,393,272 of CM077667.1, forward strand.
TCCCGGTGGTGAGCATCATGGCGGTGTTGACAGAGAAGGGTTGGTGATGACGACAGCGAAGATTTCCCCAAACGGACTCCAGATCAGCCCTCGCGAGGAAGAACATGAGGTCGCGGCGGCTCCGTCTCATGAAACACGATGAAAACTTCTCTCTGATCTTTTTCTCCGAGGATGTGATTTTATAGGACTGGAATTAGGTTCGGAGGAGCCACGTGGGCCCCACAAGCCATCAGGGTGCGGCCTAACGGGGGGCCGCGCCCTGTTGGCTTGTGCCCCACAGGTGGCCTCCCTCAGGTAGGTCTTTGCTCCATAATTCATTATATTCCCAGAGAAAATCCACAAAAGGTTTTGTCCAATTCCGAGAACTTTTATTTCTGCACAAAAATAGCACCAAGGTAGTTCTGCTAAAAACAAAGTGAGTCCGGGTTAGTTCCATTCAAATCATGCAAATTAGAGGTCAAAACCAGAGCAAAAGTATCTGGAAAAGTAGATACGTTGGAGACGTATCAACTCCCCCAAGCTTAACTCGTTGCTTGTCCTCAAGCAATTCAGTTGACAAACTGAAAGTGATAAAGAAAACTTTTACAAACTCTTTTGTTCTCGTCGTTATACACATGCTTAGCTAGTGCTCAAGTTTTCAGCATAAATTATAAATAATCACATCCATGATAACAATTAAGCATCATATCAACTCATGGCAATACATAACCAACTAGCTAGCAAGTAATAAAATATCTCACATGCCAACAATTTTTCAAAACAATCATGACATAATATGGTGACATGATATTTTGCTAGCACTTTCTGAGACCGCATAACATAAATGCAGAGCACCTCTGAGGTTCAAGCAGTGAGTAAACATTATAATTCAGGGTAGAAAAGATCCAGTCATGCTCACATCCAACATTAACTAGACTCAGTGCATAAGAATAACAATAGCGCTCTCCGGTCTGGTGCCTTTAGTAGGAGGATGATAACTCAACATAAAAATAAATAGATATGCCCATCGCAGAGGGAAGCATTGATTCACAGAGGTGCCAGAGCTCAAGTTTTAAAATAGGATTGAAATATAGTTTTTGGGTTGTGCATTTTTCTTGTCAACATTACGACAAAGGTTTTCAGTATCTTCCATGCTAAACTCATCATTGGCGGTTCGCAAACAGAATAGTAAAGTTTACTCCTATCCACCATCCATACACAAACCATGGCTGACCGAAACCACGGATTCCTGCCAACAAATCAACTGTCCCAAGGAGTTTTGTTTAATTAATTTTGATTATGCAGGATTGGGCATCGTTTTTACCAGCCTCTCTCGTGCAATGACGGCGAATAAACGACCGTCTTGAGAATAGCTCACTTAGCATGGAAAATTCGGATAGCCTCGTCGCTGCATGAGCGAGATGCGTGCACAAAATGGAAGTTTATTTGAATGTTTACAGATGGCACATGGAAATTTACTTGTAACAGTAGGGTAATACCGCATATAGGTAGGTATGGTGGATTCATGTGAAATAACTTGCTTTAAAGGTTTTGGATGCACAAGCAGCATTCCCACTTAGTACATGTAAAGGCTAGCAATAGGTTGGGAACCGACCAACTAGAGAGCGAAAACGGTCATAGGTATGCATTGTGAATAATTAATATTGGACATAGCATGAGTAGGATATGAACACTCTGAATTTAAACATCATGAAGGCTGTATGGGTTTTGAATCAACTACATGTTTGCACATGGGCCAAGTCAAGCCGCTTGAATTTCTCAAAGGGAAATAACATCCTACCATACCACATCATAACCATTTTAATGCATGTTGACTTATAAGATGAATCATTATTCACTAATAGCTATTTAAGCATGGCATGAGAAGCTATAATCTCTAATTTCCATCATGAACATGTTCGCTCATTATATACTGAATCAAGATCGAACAAGCTAAACATATTTACAAAAATAGAAAACAAGAAGAGTTCATACAAGCTTCCTTTGCCACGATCACGTCGTCAAATATCGTCATTATTGCCTTTCACTTGCATGACCGAATGATGTGATAATAATAGTAGTGCAAGAATTCTGTGGACTAAGCTGGAATTTGCAAGGCAGTTTTGGACAAAGGAGAAGACAAGGTAATATTGGCTCTTTGTTAGATCAACAATAAAGCATATAAGAGCCACTCAAAATTTAAGCATAGAAGACAAGGTAATATTGGCTCTTTGTTAGATCAACAATATTGGCTCTTTGGTCTTCTCTTTTAAAGACTCAACAAAAAGAAAAGAAACTCAGAAAAACACACTAAAATATTTTTGGAGTTTTTGTTTTTTTCAAGCAAGCAAATAAACTAAGGGAAAATAAGAACGAGAAAAATTATTTACACAGGAAAGCTGCCAACATGCAAAGGAAATATTTTTGGGTTGTCTTTTCAGTACTAAAGATAATTAAACGAGGAAAGAAAACTAAAAAGAAGCGAGAAATATTTTTTGGGTTTTCTTAAGTTTTTAAAACACACAAGAAGAAAGCAGAAAAATAAAATTAATATGGATATACAATGAAAGCAGTTGAACACCGACAATTTATATAAAGTGTGTGAACATGAATGTAATGTCGGTGAGAAATACATACTCCCCCAAGCTTAGGCGGTTGCCTAGCTTGGTGGTCACCAGTCATAGTTTGGAAAATGGTTAAAATGATAGCTTGTGGAGGCGTTCCTGGCAGCCTCCTCCTCTAAACGAGTAGCCTCCACTGCAGCTTTGTATTCCCGCACCTCTTCCTCAAGAACATAGTAATGCTGTCGAGCCTGAAAATCAAAGAGGGAAGGTCCAGGCAAAGTGATAGACACAGGCATATATTTCCCAAATATTAAATTATATTCATAACCCGTAGCATGGTTTACAATATACTCATGAGAACACATAGCTTTGAAATCTAAATATCTGTCAGGCACGATAGGATCATTGGGTTGAGGCGACACTCTCAGTTTTGCAGCTACGCGGGAGGCATAAATTCCTGCAAACAAATCACCGTTGCTAGAATTAGAATTCAACCTTCGGGCAACAATTGCACCAAGGTTATAGTGTTGTTCACCAGTTACAGCAGTGTGAATAAGGCTTAAATCAGGGGCACATAAGGCACTACAATCTTGTTTCCCTACCACGCATTTCCCATTAAACAGTGCATAGTAACGAATAGAGGGAAATTGTATGCTTTTAATTATTGCCCGAGTTACTCCCCTATCTTCTCCAATGCATAGACTCTCGAGAAACATATTATAATCAGTTTTTGAAGGTTTCTCGATCGAACCCCGAAGTGGAAGTTTGCAAGCAACAGAGAAATCTTCTAGAGTCATGCCAAAGGATTTATCATGAGTTTAAATAACACTCTAGAAGCATGTGATTGATAGCGAAATCCTTGCGTGAATGTAAGGGTAAGATCATAGTGTTGGACTCACTTATCTACGAGGAAATCGGTGAGGCCAGTATTGTCAATGAATCAGTCTAATTCATCCTTAATGCCTGCACCTATCATCAAATCTTCACTTGGCCATCGACATGATTTGGCGTCAGCCATAACTATCTGGTTGTCTCGAGGTTCAATGTAAGCTTGTCGTACTGAGTTCGCAGTAGATGACTCACCCGCGGTGAGTCTCCTTGAGGAGTTCCTCCTAAAGAAACTCATCTTCCCAAACACAAATTTCTGAAGTTTTTGAGTCACAAATTCATGTCAATAAAACTTTGCAAGATTGATAGCAACAACTCATATGGTTTCCTAGAGGCCATATCAAGCATTCATACTACTTGGAACTCAAAGAATTCAACATGCAAGCTCATTTTCTGTAGCACCAATTGCAACACATTTTATAAAATATAAACCACTATAACAAAAACTAATTGGAGGAGTGGAGGAGTCACATACCAAGGAACAATTCCTCAAAACAGTTTCGGAAACAGAGTTCCGAGCAAAGAGATCGAAAATTTCACTTTCTGGGTGAAGAATACGTGAGAGAGATTGATAGGAAATTCTTGCTGGAGGTAGGAGAAAGAGTGGGCTAAAGAGATAAGGAAGGGGCTCCCTGTGGGACACACAAGCCATCATGGCGCTGCACAGGGGGGCGCCTGTTGGCTTGTGCCCCACAGATGCAGTCCCCTGCTGCAATTTTTATGGCAGAAATTCTTATTTATTCTAGAAAAATTAATGTTAAAATTTTGTGGCAATCTGAGACTTTTTATTTTCTGCCATTTTTTCTACGCACAGAAAATCATGCTAATTTATTTTATATAAATTGTAAATAACACAGGATAAGCTTTTGATACAGAGAGTTGTGAGTACTGAATTTATCAATCACATGCCTTCCGAAAAGGATCCATTAATAAGGTTGATCATGTCTTATTAACAATAATTTCCGATTAACATGCCACCTAAGAATTTTCGTATATCACTAGGTTACCTCAATGTGGATTTGCATCTCCCCAACAATAAGATTATAATATTTCTTCTTGACAGTAGGTAGAGGAATTGCAAAACTTCCAATGATAACCGTGGGCGTAGGCTCAATGACATTAATATTATTAACCAAAGTTTCCTTCTTCAGAAAATTCATGGTATGTTGCTTGCCATTGACGTGAAAGGTAACCTTGCTTTTATTGCAATCAATAACAGCCCCTGTAGTATTTAAGAATGGTCTACCAAGGATGATCGACATATTGTCGTCCTCGGGCATATCAAGAATAACAAAGTCTGTCAAGATAGTAACATTTGCAACCACAACAGGAACGTCCTCGCAAATTCCAATAGGTAAAGCGGTGGATTTATCAGCCATTTGCAAAGATATCTCAGTAGGTGTAAGCTTACTCACATCAAGTCTTTTATAAAGGGAGAAAGGCATAACACTAACACCGGCTCCTAAATCACATAAAGCAGTTTTAACATAATTTGTTTTATGTAATAGCCCGCAACCGACGCTCCAAAAGATTCCCCTTTTATTTCCATTCTCGTCGTGCGTTTCGTTCGGTTGTCGCATTCATCATCGCATCATCCGCATTGCATCGGCACTTCGTTGTCATCGTTTTCAAAACTTGCATTCGTTTGTAGTTGTCGGTTCTCCCCGTTGAGCGTTTCGAGACCAACCACACACGCACGCGCCCGCGGCATCGGAAAATGTTGTTTTAAAAGTGCATGAAAAATATTCTCGGATTGGGTCGAAACTTGGCATGCGATCTTGTTTTATTGTAGGTAGACCGCCTGCCAAATTTCGTTGCAATCAGAGGTCGTTTGCTACCCGGACGGTCGACCGTAGCGGCACCGTCATCGGTTTATTCATCGGACGTTTTCGGTTTTCTAAAACTCGATGCCGGGCCACCATCTCCCTCTCTCCTCAGCCCACAACCCCTCTTCACAGCCCACAGGCGCAGCCTAGCCCCCTCCGCTTCCGGACCGTCCGATCGGGATCGAACGGTCTGAAAACGGATGAAAACAGCTAACCCTAGACCCCAGCCTATAAATAGATGCCCATCCCTGCCTAATCTGGAAAACCCTAATCCCTCCTCGAATTCCATGCCAAACCACCCACCACTCGCCACCCAGCCAACCTCTCTCTCCTCCCACCGCGCTGGCCCGCCGAAGCCCATCCGGGGCCTGCCTGGGCCCGGATCTCCGCGCCGCCGCCCGTACGCCGCGCCCGCACCAAGCCCCGCTCCTGAAGCGTCGCCCTGTGCCTCGCTAGCCATGGCGGTCGCCGGAGTGCTGCCACCGGACCTCGCCGGAGGTCGCCGGCCACCGCCGCAGCCGGAGCCAGGCCAGATCCCGCCGTTGTGCCCTGCTACCTTCTCTTCCCCGTCGTATCTCTCTCTCATATCCCTCCCTCTCCCGCTGCCATGGCCAGGATCGGTGCCGCCTTGAAGCTCTGTTGGCGCCCCCTCTCGCATCCGTGGGACCTTGCCGCCGGACAGATCAGGCCTGCCTCGCCCGGATCTGGTCCCCTGCATGCCTCCCGTGCCATCCGCTGGTGGAGCCCGTCCCCGTCGCCCAACCTCAAGCCGTCGCCGCCTCTGCCTTCTCGCTCGCCTCGAGCGCGAGGGAGACAACGAGCGAGCCGCGGCGCTCGTGCATGGGCCTCCTTTCGCATGGCCCAGCCCCGGCCTCCAAGCCCAGCCACGGCTAGGAGCCGACCGCCAGTAGCAGGCCCAGCCCAAGCGGCCTCAGCCTGCCTTCGATCGGGCCAAGCCCTAGGTGAGCGCCCCCATCTTATCCCCCGCCCAAGCGCGCTTGTGCTATATTGCGCCCGTGCTACTGTTGGCCCGTTTGCTCTCAGATTCGGCCCGTGAGCATTTTTTTTGTCCAACGAATTTGCTAATTATCCACAGAAAAATAGATTTGCAGAAAAAAAAACCTTGATGTTCATGCATTTAATAACTTTTCAATCGTGCATCGCATGTAAAAACCTTATACATGAAAAAACGTGTAGAACTTCGTGTAGAGTCGCATTATCCCGTTTTCGCACATGATAAATGTTTAACATGCTGTTTCCTTAGGGTTTGCATAAATGTCATTATTTTTGCATCGCTCATAAATAATTAACCGTGCATCGGAATTGAACATTTCCTATATGTAAAATGTGTAGATTATTATTATCCCTTTATCATGCATGAAAAATGCTTATTGTGACATTTGCATTCAATTCGCATAAATGCCATGATTTTGGATTGCTCATTTTTGTTTAACCGTGCATTGGATTTAAGCAAAACTTATATGAAAAATGTGTATATTAATTGTAACACATTCTCATGCATGATAAAAATGTTAGGTGTGATGGTTGCATTTAACTCGCATGAATAACTTGCTAATAGGGATTATTCCATTATCTTGCCTAATTAATTGTGACTTATTTTCCTACATGAACCTATGCATATTATATATGTTTTCGGGGTAGAAAAATCCATAGAATTTAACTGTGCATTTAGTTTTGTCATTGGAGGAAGTTTGAGTGCATGTCATTTTTGCCATGATGCCCTTTTGTCCTTTTTGTGTGATTTAATCCATGCATATTTTGGAATAGTTGCAAACATGAGATATGCCCTTGGACATGTGTGCTAGGACCTGGTATTTTTGGTTGCTCCAGAAATGCATGTTTAGGTGTTGTTTTCTTGTTACCAACATGCTATAAAAAATCTGATGTTTTGAGGGTCCAAAATATTTCTAAGTCTGGAAATCTGTTATTTTGTTGCTGTCTTGCCATGTGATTTGCTAGTGTTCTAGGGTTCATTTGTGGTTGCTCCAAAGGAGTCTTTTGTTAAGCATGTTGTTGCCTACCATGTTGTGTAAATAGTTTGCATGAATAGGTTTGAATCATAATTAAACCTGCTGTCCAATATGGCAATCTGTTAAAAAACTGCTGCACATGTCTACTCTAAATTTCACTAAGTCTGAGAATCTGTTTTCTTCATAATGCCATGTTGTGATGATGCTAGTCATGTTTCTAGGCATAATTAGACCTTGCCACCATGGAGTGAATTGTAGTGCATCATGTCTACTATCATGCTGTTAAGTTTCATGCCAATATATGACCTGTAGCATATAGTTTTACTGCTGCCAATATGCCTCCGTGAAAATCTGCTATGCTAAAAACTGTTATTTTCACTAAGTCCTAATCTGCCATATTTTATTGCCATGTTGTGAGCTTCCTACCATGTGTTCCATAACTATTTTGAGTATGATATGTGAAGATTAAATGAAGTGCGTGTTATATGCTACTGCCCCATGCTTAGTTTGTGCATATTAGGATCTTGGATCTTGTAGTTTTCATGTGTGCAATATGCCAAGTTGCTGTTTTGGGCAGATTTGAACTAAAACTTGTGTTGGTTGTTGTGGTTGAACCGTAGCTCCGTTTTGTACATGTTGCATATGTAACTTGCTTAGAATTTCATGTAGTTTCATAATAGCTTGCTGCATCCATGGTTTGGTATGTTTGTGGTTGTCATTTTCATGCATTTTGCTTTCATGGCATATTATCTTGTGATGGTCATAACTTTTAGACCGTAGCTCCGTTTGGGATGTTCCATATATGTAAATCGACTAGAATGACATGTAGAATTGCATGGTATACTTTATTTCCCTGTTTAATAAATATAAAACATGATTAGTTCAGATCTGTACCAATTTCGAAATTAACATATGGGGTCGTTTCGGAAATGCTATATGTTGTTTCCGGCCTCATTTAAACTTGCCTAGATGTGTAGTTTACTTATGCTTCACCTCTTGCCATGTTTAACAACATTTAATATTGTCGTGTACCTAAACGAGAGCGAACTAAATATTCGAATGTGGAGTTTCGTCAATATGCAACCCGTTGCATATTGAGCTTCACTTAATGTGTAGTATTTGATTGTTGTGATTGCCATGCCTTGCATATTTAAACCGGACATGCATCATATTTGTTTGTGCATTATGTCATGCATATGTTGTGGTGTTCTCGTGTGTTGATTGTTGTTTTCGGATTGCTTCTTCTCGATAGAGTTCCGAAAGCGTTCGGAGTATGAGGATTCGTTCGACTACGTTGGCTCGTCTTCTTCATGGATTCGTTCTTCTTCCAAGCGGGATCTCAGGCAAGATGATCATTTCCCTGGATACCATTACTATCATTGCCATGTTATATGTCTCATTTCTATCGATGTCTCGCTACCTACCACTTGTATGTCAAGCCTCCCAAATTGCCATGAAAAGCCTCTAACCCCTCGACATCCCAGCAAACATTGTTTGGCTATGTTACCGCTTGCTCAGCCCTTCTTATAGCGTTGCTAGTTGCAGGTGCAATTGTTTCCATGTGCCATCATGGATATCCTTTTGTTATATCACAATATTATTTCTATTTAATTTAATGCACATATATACTTGGTAAAGGGTGGAAGGCTTGGCCTTTTGCTCGGTGTTTTGTTCCACTCTTGCCGCCCTAGTTACTTGTGTACCGGTGTTATGTTCCATAATTGAGCACTCCTAAGATGCTCGGGGTTGTTATGGGGACCCCCTTGACTTTCGTTTTAGGATAAAACTTGTCTGCCAAGGCCCAACATTGGTACTACATTTGCCTAATAACAACTAAAATTGCATAGGGACCCGCCGGCACCCGCGGATAATTAATCAACAACCCGGGCCAGTGCTCCTCATGAGTGTTGGTCCAAACTAGAGTCGTGTGCGGGGCCAACCCGGGGCAACTCGCGTGATGTCTATCAGGCCACTGTACGCTGCGCTCATCTGGTCGTGTCCTGAGAACGAGATACGCGGCTCCTATCGGGTTCGTCGACACGCCGGGCGGTCTTGCTGGACTTGTTTTACCTTTCTCGAACGTCTTGTGTGAGGAATTCCGATACTTTGGGCCATCTCCAGGTTGAGGTTTTCCAACGGAATTGCCTAGGAAGATCACGAGATTCGTGGTTGAGGTTATTCCTGCTGCGTGTGGTTAGTTTGTGATGGATGAGTTGGAGCACCCCTGCAGGGTTTAATCTTTCGGAAAGCCGTGCCCGCGGTTACGTGGCAACTTGGAAACTTTGTTTAACACCCGGTCATAGCAAACTTGAAGTAAATTCAAATAAAATACACCAACCATGTGCGTAACCGTGACTGTCTCTTCTCGTGAGTCCTTATCCGAGAGAGAACACGGTGGGGTTATGTTTGACGTAAGTAGGTGTTCAGGATATCTTAGAGATCACTACTAGTTCACGCCCGTTATTTCGACAATCACCCCCCTTTATTCTTGTACTCGTAAGTTAGCCACTCAAATAAATGCTTAGTGCTTGTTGCAGCCTCACCACTTAACCATACCTCACCCATTAAGCTTTAATAGTCTTGATACCCTTGGAAATGAGATTGCTGAGTCCCCGTGGCTCACAGATTACTACAACATCAGTTGCAGGTACAGGTAATGTGATGATTTGACGTGAGCGCGATGCTTGTTTGATTTGGAGTTCTTCTTCTTCTTCGATCATAGGATGGGTTCCAGGCGGCAGTCTTGGATAGCAAGGATGGATGTCATTTTATCGTTTGTTTTCGTCCATAGTCGGACCCTGCTCTTCTGTATGATGTTTGGATATATGTTGTATTGATGTGATATTGATGTAGCTTGTGGCGAGTGTAAGCCATTTCCATATACTCATCTCATCTTTACATGTACCTGTAATGATATCCATTCTTGCAAAACGACGAGATGCGCTTCTATCCCTGTCGAGGCCCTCGTGCCAAAATAAGGATAGGATCGCATCTTGGGCGTTACATTTTAATAGAGCAAGGTATTGTGGGTATGCCAGGACCTCCTAGCTTCTTAGGTATTCCTCCATCAAAAGAATAATTGGCAAGCATAGTCGCAATTTTAGTTTCAGGTATTTCTCTTTTGTTGGCAATAATATCCTTCATATGATTAGCATACGGAGGCATTTTTGAATATATCGTCCCTACTTTTAGAAGTCTTACAAGGAAATGGCCTGTGTTTTTCAACCCATGGCTCTCTTTCCCTTCCATGTTTTCTAGCAACAAAGTCTCTCTTATCATAACGTTATTTTTAGGAGGTGGGTTATCAAGATCCTCCACAGGTTATATTTCTATATCATTATGATGTTCTTTATTACTATCTGGTGGAGCATCAACATGCACGGTATTACTTTCATCTTCCTTTTCATTATCACTAGGTGCATGTTCACTACCAGATTGTGTCTCAGCATCAGAAATAGAAACATCATTATGTTTCTCAGTGAATGTTTCTATAACAGGATCACTAGAAGCATGCAAGTTCCTATCACTTTTCTTCTTCTTTTTCTTATTACAGGAACTAGGTGCATCAACATTAATTCTCTAGGAATCATGTTCTATTCTTTTAGGATGACATTCTGGGTAGAGAGGTTCTTGGGTCATACGACCACCCCTAGTCATTACTCTAACAACATGATCATTCATATTATTATTACTTCAGCAAGCAAATCATTTTGTGACTTAGCAACTTGGTCTAGTTGGGTGTGAACCATAGAAGCATGTTTACCTAGACCTTTTACATCATTCGTAATTCTAAACATCAAGTCACTTAGGCGGTCTATCATCATGGCATTACGTCTCAATTGATCCTTAACATAATTGTTGAAGTGTTCTTTCTTAACAACATAATTATCATATTCATCCATGCATTGTTCAGGAGACTTAGTGTAAGGTATATCATTTTCACCAAAGGAACAGAGAGAGTTTACCTCTACTACCTATGTCGGGTTATCAAGTCCATGTATTTCTCAATAGTTGGTAGTTTCTTGATATTCTCAATTTTAATACCTTTCTCCTTCATAGATCTTTTTGTTTCTTGCATATCTTCAGGCTTGAGGAATAGAATACCTCTCTTCTTTTGAATAGGTTCAGGAAGAGGTTCAGGAAGTGTCCAATCATCGGCATTTTGCAATATGTTATTCAATAATTCTTCAGCTTGACAGATAGTTCTTTCCCTAAAAACACAACCAGCACAACTATCTAGGAAGTCCCTAGAAGCACCGGTTAGTCCATTATAAAAGATATCGAGAATTTCATTTTTCTTAAGAGGATAATCAGGAAAAGCTCTAAGTAACCGGAAAAGCCCCCCCCCCCAAGCTTGAGGGAGATTCTCTTCTTCAATTTGCGCAAAGTTAAATATTTCCTGTAAGGTAGCTTGTTTCTTATGAGCAGGAAAATAATTTCGCATATCCTGGGGACTATGCATACAACCAGGAGCAAGAGAAAGACACCATTCCTTGGCCTCGCCTTTTTGCAAGAAAGGAAAAAGCTTAAGGATATGATAGTAGCGTATCTTTTCATCATTGGTAAACAGAGCAGCAATATCATTCAGTTCATAAGGTGTTCGACAACAGTTTCATTTTCATAGCCATGGAAAGGATCAGATTCTACTATAGGAATTAACTCAGGATCAACAGAGAATTCATAATCCTTATCAGTAACAAATATAGGAGAAGTAGCAAATTTAGGATCATATTTCATTTTCTCCATCATAGATTTTTCTTTCAGTTTGCATAGTAGTTTTTTCAAATCATCTCTATTTTCACAAGCAAAGAAATCACTAGTTGTTTCCTTATCCATGACTTAACCTTCAGGCACATGAGGCAATTCATATCTAATAGGAGAGCGAGGTGTAACAGGTGATTCAAAGTCCTCATCAGTTTCAGCATTTTCAAGTTCTCTAGCTTTAGCAATATGAGCATCAAGTAATTCATTCAATAGCACAGGTTCAGTTTCAACATATGTATCAATAGTATCATCATTAATTTCAGAGGTAGCATCATCAAGTTCATGTGACATATCAGGACGATCGACAGGTGGCGGTGTAACAAGCTGATTCAAAACAGTAGGTGAATAAAAAGTATAGCTGGATGGTAGTTCCTTACCTCCTCTCGTGCGAGAGGGGACGATCTTAGTTCGATTATCTTTCAGATTCTTCATAGTGGAAATTGGATATCCTCAAGTTAACACAATAAATACAGCTATGCTCCCCGACAATGGCGCCAGAAATAGGTCTTGATAACCCACAAGTATACGGGATCGCGACAATCTTCATGGGTAGTATTTCACATAAATTTATTGATTTGACACAAGGGGAGCCAAAGAATATTTATTGGCCTTGACAGTTGAGTTGTCAATTCAACCGCACCTGGGATATCTCTCTGCAAAGATTTAGTAGCACAACAAATAGTAGTAGCAAAAGTAACAGTAGTAGTGACAGCAGCAATTTTGTAGCAGTGGTGACAGTAGCAGTAGCAATAGTAACTTAGCAAGATTCAGTATATGTAAAGTGTAGACACGTGGATCGGTGATGGAAAATGATTTAGGGATGACATCAATCATGTAACAGTTACACACTAGGGTGACACACAACTAGCTCCAATTCATCAATATAATGTAGGCATGTATTCTGTATATAGTAATACATGCTTGCGATAAGAACTTGCATGACTTCTTTTGTCCTACCCTCCCATGGCAGCGGGGTCCTATTGGAAACTAAAGGATATTATGGCCTCCTTTTAATAGAGAACCGAAACAAAGCATTAACACATGGTGAATAGATGAACTCCTCAAACTACGGCAATCACCGGAAAGAATCCCAATTATTGTCACCTTGGGGTATGCGAATCAAGACACGTAATAGGTGCATATAACTTGCAAGATAGGATCGAAATCAATCTTATATTCATAGGTAATATAATATGTTCAGATCTGAAATCATGGCACTCGGGCCCTAGTGACAAGCATTAAGAATAGTAAAGTCATAGCAACATCAATCTCAGAACATAGTGGATACTAGGGATCAAGCCCTACAAACTTAACTCGATTACATGATCAATCTCATCCAATCCCACCACCGTCCAGCAAGCCTACAAAGGAATTACTCACTCCCAGTGGTGAGCATCATGGCGGTGTTGATGGAGAAGGGTTGGTGATGACGACGACGATGATTTCCCCTCTCCTGAGCCCCAAACGGACTCCTGATCAGCCCTCCGAGGAAGAACAGGAGGTGGCGGCGGCTCCATCTCGTGAAACGCGATGAAAACTTCTCTCTGATTTTTTTCTCCGAGGATGTGATTTTATAGGACTGGAATTAGGGTGGGAGGAGCCACGTGGGCCCCACAAGCCATCAGGGCGCGACCTAGGGGGGCGCCCTATTGGCTTGTGCCCCAAAGTTGGCCTTCCTCCGGCAGGTCTTCGCTCCGTAATTCATTATATTTCCCAAAAAAAATCCACATAAAGTTTCGTCCAATTCCGAGAACTTTTATTTCCGCACAAAAAATAACACCAAGGTAGTTCTGTTGAAAACAGCGTCAGTCCGGGTTAGTTCCATTCAAATCATGCAAATTAGAGGTCAAAACCAGAGCAAAAGTGTTTGTAAAAGTAGATACGTTGGAGACGTATCACTCCGCCAGTCCGACGCAGCGCGGCTTTTTTGGCGCGTCCCTTCAAACGCCGCCTCGCTCCACTTCCCCATGACCCGCGTTCAATGCACATCATGGGAAAGGGCAGTAAAAACCACCATCACAACCGCAAGGGAATGTGGCCACGTGTGTCTATGCACTGTTTGGGGCCGAGCCCAACAGTGTCACGGGCTCTAGTACGGCCCAGGCCCCGGGGCTCCTATTGGTGTACTAAAGAACGGGGCCCTTAGTACCCGGACTTGTGCACCAGAGGACCGAGGCCTCTGGACCGGCAAGACCTTGCCGTGCAAAATCTAAACTCCAAGCTACATCAAACAAGGGTGCGAGCGAACCAGCAAGCCTCCTTGCCTGAGGACTCAGCTGCCAATGCACCCGCCAAGGCCTCCACCCGCCAAGCCATCACTCCATGTTGCCTGGCTGATTGTCTATATCGACTAGGTGTCGAGCGGGCAGGCGGTTAGGTGGAGCTGGTCGGGGCGCGTGGTAGCTCGATGGATTTATAGCATCTTTAATGATACCCGTCCCACAGTGTGGAAAATGAACAAGAGGTAGTTGGACAAACGACATAGAAGGAGAGATGATCCTTGCCGGGGGACGTGATACGTCTCCAACGTATCTACTTTTCCAAACACTTTTGCTCTGGTTTTGACCTCTAATTTGCATGATTTGAATGAAACTAACCCGGACTTACGATGTTTTCAGCAGAACTACCTTGGTGTTATTTTTGTGCAGAAATAAAAGTTCTCGGAATCCGACGAAACTTTTTGTGAATTATTTTTAAGAATTATAATGAATTATGGAGGGAAGACCTGCCGGAGGGGGTGTCCCAGGGGGCCACCACACATCAGGGCGCGCCCCCTAGGCCGCGCCCTGATGGCTTGTGGGGTCCTCGTGGCTCCTCCGACCCTAATTCCAGTCATATAAAATCACATCTTCAGAAAAAAAATAGGAGAGAAGTTTTCATCGTGTTTCACGAGACGGAGCCGCCGCCACCTCCTGTTCTTCCTGGGGAGGGCTGACCTGGAGCCTGTTTTGGGTTCCAGAGAGGGGAAATCGTCGCCGTCATCATCACCAACCCTTCTCCATCAACACCGCCATGATGCTCACCACCGGGAGTGAGTAATTCCTTTGTTGGCTTGCTGGACGGTGGTGGCATTGGATGAGATTGATCATGTAATCAAGTTAAGTTTGATAGGGCTTGATCCCTAGTATCCACCATGTTCTGAGATTGATGTTGCTATGACTTTGCTATGCTTAAAGCTTGTCACTAGGGCCCGAGTTCTATGATTTCACATCTGAACCTATTATGTTTTCATGAATATAAGAGTGATTTGGATCCTATCTTGCAAGTTGTATGCACCTATTACGTTTCTTGATCCACATACCCCATGGTGACAATAATTGGGATTCTTTCCGGAGATTGTCGTAGTTTGAGGAGTTCATGTATTCACCATGTGTTAATGCTTTGTTCTGGTTCTCTATTAAAAGGAGGCCTTAATATCCCTTAGTTTCCAATAGGACCCCGCTGCCACGGGAGGGTAGGACAAAAGATGTCATGCAAGTTCTTATCGCAAGCATGTATGACTATATACGGAATACATGCCTACATTACATTTATGAATTGGAGCTAGTTCTCTGTCGCCCTAGTGTGTAACTGTTATATGATCAATTTCGCCTAAATCATTATCCGTCACCGATCCACGTGCCTATGCTTTACATATACTGAATCTTTCTACGTTTCTATTGCTACTGCTACTTTCACAACGACTACAATATTGCTGTTGTCACTACTACTGTTACTTTTGCTACTACTATTTGATGTGCTACTAAGTCTTTGCTGCAGTGAGATATCCCAGGTGCGGTTGAATTGACAACTCAACTGTTAAAGCCAATAAATATTCTTTGGCTCCCCTTGTGTCGAATCAATAAATTAGGGTGAAATACTACCCGTGAGGACTGTCGCAATCCCCTATACTTGTGGGTTATCAAGACCTTTTTCGGGCGCCGTTGCCAGGGAGCATAGCTCTATTTACTGTGTTAACTAGAGGATATCCAACTGCTACTATGAACAATCTTAAAGATACTCGAACTAAGATAGTCCCCTCTCGCACGAGAGGAGGTAAGGAACTACCATCCAGCTCTGCTTTTGATTCACCTACTGTTTTGAATCAGCTTGTTACACCACCACCTATAGATCGTCCTAATTTTTCACATGAACTTGATGATGCTACCTCTGAAATTAATGATGATACTATTGTTACACATGTTGAAACTGAAAATGTGCCACTGAATGAATTACTTGATGCTCATCTTGCTAAAGCTAGAGAAGTTGAAAATGCTGAAACTGATGAGGACTTTGAATCACCTGTTACACCTCGCTCTCCTATTAGATATGAATTGCCTCATGTGCCAGAAGGTTAAGTCATGGATAAGGAAACAACTAGTGATTTCTTTGCTTGTGAAAATAGAGATGATTTGAAAAAACTACTATGCAAACTGAAAGAAAAATCTATGATGGAGAAAATGAAATATGATCCTAAATTTGCTACTTCTCCTATATTTGTTACTGATAAGGATTATGAATTCTCTGTTGATCCTGAGTTAATTCCTATAGTAGAATCTGATCCTTTCCATGGCTATGAAAATGAAACTGTTGTCGAACACCTTATGAACTGAATGATATTGCTGCTTTGTTTACCAATGATGAAAAGATACGCTACTATTATATCCTTAAGCTTTTTCCTTTCTCGCTAAAAGGCGAGTCTAAGGAATGGTTTCTTTCTCTTGCTCCTGGTTGTATGCGTAGTCCCCAGGATATGCTTCACTATTTTTCTGCAAAATATTTTCCTGCTCATAAGAAACAAGCTGCCTTATAGGAAATATTTAACTTTGTGCAAATTGAGGAAGAGAATCTCCCTCAAGCTTGGGGGAGGCTTCTCCGATTACTTAGAGGTTTGCCTGATTGTCCTTTCAAGAAAAATGAAATTCTCGACATCTTTTATAATGGACTAACCGATGCTTCTAGGGACTTCCTAGATATTTGTGCTGGTCGTGTTTTCGGGGAAAGAACTGTCGGTCAAGCTGAAGAATTATTGAATAATATATTGGAAAATTCCGATGATTGGACACTTCCCGAGCGACCTCCGGAACCTATTCAAAAGAAGAGATGTATTCTATTCCTCAATCCTGAAGATATGCAAGAAGACAAAAGAGATCTATGAAGGAGGAAGGTATTAAAATTGAGGATATCAAGAGATAACCACCTATTGAAAAAAATACATGGACTTGATAACCCGACACAGGTAGTAGAGGTAAACTCTCTCCGCTCCTTTACTGAAAATGATATACCATACAATAAGACTCCTGAACAATGCATGGATGAATATGATAATTATATTGTTAAGCAAGAACACTTCAACGAATATGTTAAAGATCAATTGAGACGTAATGCTATGATGATTGACCGTTTAAGTGACTTGATCTTTAGAATTGCTAATGATGTAAAAGGTTTAGGTAAACATGCGTCTATGGTTCACACCCAACTAGACCAAGTTGCTAAGTCACAAATTGATTTGCTTGCTGAAATAAATAATAATATGAATGATCATGATGTTAGAGTAATGACCAGGGGAGGTCGTATGACCCAAGAACCTCTCTACCGAGAAGGTCACCCTAAAAGAATAGAACAGGATTCCCAGAGAATTAATGATGATGCACCTAGTTCCTCGAATAAGAAAAAGAAGAAGAAAAATGATAGGACCTTGCATGCTTCTAGTGAACCTGTCATAGAAACACCTACTGAGAAACAAAATGATGTTTCTATTTCTGATGCTGAGACACAATCTGGTAGTGAACATGCACCTAGTGATAATGAAAAGGAGGATAATAATGTGCAAATAGATGCTCCACCAGATAGTAACAAAGAACATGATAATGATGTAGAAATAGAACCTGTTGAGGATCTTGATAACCCACCTCCTAAGAATAAACGTTATGATAAGAGAGACTTTGTTGCTAGAAAACTTGGAAGGGAAAGAGAGCCATGGGTTCAAAAACCCATGCCATTCACTCGTAAGCCTTCTAAGAATAAGGATGATGAAGATTTTGAACGCTTTGCTGAAATGATTAGACCCGTCTTTTTGCGTACTAGTTTGACTGATATATTGAAAATGCCTCCGTCTGCTAAGTATATGAAGGATATTATTACCAACAAACAAAAAATACCTGAAACTAAAATTGCTACTATGCTTGCTAATTATTCTTTTGATGGAGGTATACCTAAGAAGTTAGGAAATCGCGGCATACCCACAATAACTTTCTCTATTAAAAGAAGTTATGTTAAAACTTCTTTATATGATTTAGGAGCCGATGTTAGTGTTATGCCTTTCTCCCTTTATAAAAGACTTGATTTGAGTAAGCTTACACCTACTGAGCTATCTTCGCAAATGGCTAATAACTCCACTGCTTTACCTATTGGAATTTGTGAGAACGTTCCCGTTGTGGTTGCAAATGTTACTATCTTGACAAACATCCTTGGTAGACCATTCTTAAATACTGCAGGGGCTGTTTTTGACTGCAATAAAAGCAAGGTTACCTTTCATGTCAATGGCAAGCAAAATACCGTGCATTTTCCGAAGAAACGAACTTTGGTTAATATTATTAATGTCACTGAGCCTACTCCCACGGTTATCATTGGAAGCTATGCAATTCCTCTACCTACTGTCAAGAAGAGATACTATAATCTTATTGTTGGGGATATACAAATCCCCATTGAGGTAACGTAGTGACATACGAGAGTTCTTCGGTTTCATGTTAACCGGAAGCGGTTGTTAAAAAGACTTGATCAACCTTATTAATGAATCCTTTCCGGAGGGCATGTGATTTTATTCAAACTGAAAATAACATTAGCTTGGTTTTCCGTTTTTCTGTTTTCCCGTGCGCAGAAAAATGCTCAAAAATAAAAAGTCTCGGAATACCATAAAATTTTAACATGATTTTTTCTAGAATAAATAAAAAATATTGGCATAAAAATAATAGCAGGGGCTGCACCTGTGTGGCACCACACATCAGGGTGCGGCCCCCCTAGGCCACGCCCTGATGGCTTGTGGGGCCCACAGGCCCCCCTGCCTTATCCCTTCATCCCACACTCTCTCCTACCTCCAGCAAAACTTTTCTAGCCATCTCTCTCCCGTGTTCTTCACCCCTAAAGTGAAATTTTCGATCTCTTTGCTCGGAACTTCATTTCCGAAACCGTTTTGAGGAATCGCTCCTTGGTATGTGACTCCTCCATTCCTCAAATTAGTTTTTGTTTTAGTGGTTTATATTTTGCATAATGTGCTACACTTGGTGCTATAGAAAATGAGCTTGCATGTTGAATTCTTTGAGTCCCAAGTAGTATGAATGCTTGATATGGCCTCTAGGCACCCATATGAGTAGTTGCTATCAATCTTGCAAAGTTTTTTTTGACATAAATTTGTGGCTCAAAAATTTCAGAAATTTTTTCTTGGGAAGATGAGTTTCTTTAGGAGGAGATCCTCAAGAGGACTCACCTCGGGTGAGTCATCTAGTGTGAACTCAGTATGGCAAGCTTACATCGAGCCACGAGATAACTAGATAGTTATGGCTGACGCCAAGTCTTGTCGGTGGCCAAGTGAAGATTTTATGATAGGTGCAGGCATTAAGGATGAATTTGACCAATTCATTTATAATACCGTCCTCACCGATTGCCTCGCAGATAAGTGTGTCCAACACTATGACCTTACCCATACATTTACGCAAGGTTTTCGCTATCATTCACATGCTTCTAGAGTATTATTTAAACTTTATGATAAATCCTTTAGCATGACTCTAGAAGATTTCTTTGTTGCTTGCAAACTTCCACTTTGGGCATCTACTGAGAAACCTTCAAAAATTGATTATGATATGTTTCTCAAGAGTCTATGTCTTGGAGAATATAGGGGGGTAACACAGGTAAGAATTAAAAGTATACAGTTTCCCTCTATTCGTTACTTTGCACTGTTTAATGGGAAATGCGTAGTAGGGAAACAAGATTGTAGTGCTTTATGTGCCCCTGATGTAAGTCTTATTCACACTGTTGTAACTGGTGAACAACACTATAACCTTGGTGCAATTGTTGCCCGAAGGCTGCACTCTAATTCTCGCAATGGTGATTTGTATGGAGGGATTTATGCCTCCCGCGTAGCTGCAAAGCTAGGAGTGTCGCCTCAACCTAATTATCCTATCATTTAGACTTTAATGCTATGCGCTATCATGAGTTTATTGTAAACCGTGCTGGGGGTTATGAATATAATTTAATATTTGGTAAATATACGCCTGTGTCTCTCACTTTGCCTGCACCTGCCCTCTTTGATTTTCAGGCTCGACAGCGTTATTATGTCCTCCAGGAGGAGCTGCAGGAATACAAAGATGCAGTGGAGGCTACTCGTTTAGCGGAGGAGGCGGCTAGGAACGCCGCGACAAGCTATCACTCTAACCATTTTCCAGACTATCAGTTGTGATTACCAAGTAGGCAACCACCTAGGCTTGGGGGAGTACGTATTTCTCACCGACATTACATTCTTGTCCACGCACTTCATATAAATCGTCGGTGTTCATCCTCTTTCATTGTATATCCATGTTAGTTCTATTTTTCCGCTTTCTTCTTGTGTGTTTGAAAAACTTTGGAAAACCCAAAAATATTTCTTGCTTCTTTTTAGTTTCCTTTCCCGTTTTAATTATCTTAGTACTAAAAAGAAAACCCAAAAAGATTTCCTTTTCCTGTTGGGAGTTTTCCCGTGTAAATATTTTTTCTCGTTCTTGTTTTCCCTTAGTTTATTTGCTTGCTTGAGAAAAACGAAAACTCCAAAAACATTTCAGTATGTTTCTCTGAATTTCTTTTCTTTTTGTTAAGTTCTAGAAAGAAGAAGACCACGATGAAAATGTTGAGTGGCTCTTATATGCTTTATTGTGTACCTAACACAGAGCCAATATTTCCTTGTCTTCTCCTTTGTCCAAACTGCCTTGTAGATTTCAGCTTAGTCCACGGTATTCTTGCACTATTATTATTATCACATCATTCAGTCATGTAAGTGAAAGGCAATAATGACGATATTTGACGAAGTGATCGTCGCAAGGGAAGCTGGTATGAACTCTTCTTGTTTTCTGTTTTTGTAAATATGTTTAGCTCGTTCGATCTCGATTAAGCATATTATGAGTGAACATGTTCATGATGACAATTAGATATTATAGCTATTCATGCCATGCTTAAACAGCTAGTAGTGAATAATGATTTCTCTTATAGATCAACATGCATTAAAATGGTTATAATGTGGTATGGTAGTATGGTATTTCCCTTTGAGAAATTCAAGCGGCTTGACTTGGCCCATGTGCAAACATGTAGTTGATTCAAAACCAATGCAGCCTTTATGATGTTTAAATTCAGAGTGTTCATATCCTACTCATGCTATGTCCAATATTAATTATTCGCAATGCATGCTCATGACCGTTTTCGCTCTCTAGCTGGTCGCTTCCCAACTTATTGCTAGCCTTCACCTGTACTAAGCGGAAATGCTGCTTGTGCATCCAAAACCTTTAAACCAAGTTATTCCACATGAGTCCACCATACCTACCTATATGCGGTATTACCTTGTAGTTCCAAGTAAATTTGTATGTGCCATCTCTAAACATTCAAACAAACATATGTCTTGTGCACGCATCTCGCTCATGGAGTGACGAGGCGGTCAATATTTTCCATGCTAAATTAGTTATTCTCAGGACTGTCATTTATTTGCCGTCATTGCACGAGAGAGGCTGGTAAAAGGATCCCCAGTCCTGTATAATAAAAAACTAATTAAAAAAAACTCCTTGGGACAGTTGACATGTTGGCAGGCATCCGTGGATTCGGTCAGTCATGGTTTGTGTATGTAAGGTGGATAGGAGTAAACTTTACTATTTTTGTTTGGGAACCGTCAATAATGAGTTTAGCATGGAAGATATTGAAAACCTTTTTCATAACGTTGACAAGAAAAGTGCACCACCCAAAACCATATTTCAACTCTGTTTTAAATCTTGAGTTTTGACACCTCTGCAAATCAATGCTTCCCTCTGCGAAGGGCCTATCTATTTATTTTTATGTTGAGTCATCATCCTCTTAGTAAAAGCACCAGACCGGAGAGTACTGTCATTTTTATGAATTGAGTCTAGCTAATGTTGGATACGAGCATGATTGGATCTTTTCTATTCTGAATTATAATGTTTAGTCGCTGCTTGAACCTTAGAGGTGCTCTGCACTTATGTTTTGCGGTCTCAAAAAGGGCTAGCAAAATACCATGACACCATATTATATCGTGATCATTTTGATAAGTGTTGGCATGTGAGATATCTTATTATTTGCTTGCTAGTTGGTTATGTATTGCCATGAGTTGATATGATGCCTAATTGTTGTCATGGATGTGGTCATTTATGATTTATGCTGAAAACTTGAACACTAGCTAAGCATGTGTATAACAACAAGAACAAAAGAGTTTGTAAAAGTTTTCTTTATCACTTTCAGTTGGTCAACCGAATTGCTTGAGGACAAGCATTGAGTTAAGGTTGGGGGAGCTGATACGTCTCCAACGTATCTACTTTTCCAAACACTTTTCTCTGGTTTTGACCTCTAATTTGCATGATTTGAATGAAACTAACCCGGACAGACGTTGTTTTTAGCAGAACTACCTTGGTGTTATTTTTGTTCAGAAATAAAAGTTCTCGGAATCGAACGAAACTTTTAGTGAATTATTTTTGTGAATTATAATGAATTATGGAGCGAAGACATGCCGGAGGGTTTGTGCTAGGGGGCCACCAAATATCAGGGCGCGGCCCCCCTAGGCCACGCCCTGATGGCTTATGGGGCCCTCGTGGCTCCTCCGACCCTAATTCAAGTCCTATAAAATCACATCTTCAGAGAAAAAAAAAGGATAGAAGTTTTCATCGCGTTTCGCGAGACGGAACCGCCGCCACCTCCAGTTCTTTGATACGTCCATTTTGCATCATGCTTTTATATCGATATTTATTGCATTATGGGCTGTTAATACACATTATGGTACAATACTTATGCCTTTTCTCTCTTATTTTACAAGGTTTACATGAAGAGGGAGAATGCCGGCAGCTGGAATTCTGGACTCGAAAAGGAGCAAATCTGAGATACCTATTCTGCACAACTCCAAAAGTCCTGAAAATCTAGAGAGAATTATTTTGGAATATATAAAAAATATTGGGCGAAAGAAATACCAGAGGGGACACACCAGGGAGTCACAAGCCAGGGGGGCGCGCCCTACCCCCCTGGGCGCGCCCCTGTGGCTTGTGGGCCCCCTGGCAGGCCTCCGGTGCCCATCTTCTGCTATATGGAGGGTTTTGACCTGGAAAAAATCATAAGGGAGCTTTCGGGATGAAGCGCCTCCGTCTCGAGGCGGAACTTGGACAGAACCAATCTAGGGCTCCGACGGAGCTGTTCTGCCAGGAAAACTTCCCTCCCGGAGGGGGAAATCGAAGCCATCGTCATCACCAACGATCCTCTCATCGAGAGGGGGTCAATCTACATCAACATCTTCACCAGCACCATCTCCTCTCAAACCCTAGTTCATCTCTTGTATTCGATCTTTGTCTCAAAACCTCAGATTGGTACCTGTGGGTTGCTAGTAGTGTTGATTACTCCTTGTAGTTGATGCTAGTTGGTTTACTTGGTGGAAGATCATATGTTCAGATCCTTAATGATAATTAATACTCCTCTGATTATGAACATGAATATGCTTTGTGAGTAATTACGTTTGTTCCTGAGGACATGGGATAAGTCTTGTTATAAGTAATCATGTGAATTTGGTATTCGTTCGATATTTTGATGAGATGTATGTTGTCTCTCCTCAAGTGGTGTTATGTGAACGTCGACTACATGACACTTCACCACTATTTGGGCCTAGAGGAAGGCATTGGGAAGTAATAAGTAGATGATGGGTTTCTAGAGTGACAGAAGCTTAAACCCTAGTTTATGCGTTCCTTCGTAAGGGGCTGATTTGGATCCATATGTTTCATGCTATGGTTAGATTTATCTTAATTGTTGTTTCGTAGTTGTGGATGCTTGCGAGAGAGGTTAATCATAAGTGGGAGGCTTGTCCAAGTAAGGGCAACACCCAAGCACCGGTCCACCCACATATCAAATTATCAAAGTAACGAACGCGAATCATATGAGCATGATGAAAACTAGCTTGACAGAAATTCCCATGTGTCCTCGGGAGCGCTTTGCTTTATATAAGAGTTTGTCCAGGCTTGTCCTTTGCTACAAAAAGGATTGGGCCACCTTTCTGCACCTTTGTTACATTTGCTACTTGCTATCCGTTACGAATTATCCTATCACAAAACTATCTGTTACCGATAATTTCAGTGCTTGCAGAGAATACCTTACAGAAAACCGCTTGTCATTTCCTTCTGCTCCTCGTTGGGTTCGACACTCTTACTTATCTAAAGGACTACGATAGATCCCCTATACTTGTGGGTCATCAAGACTCTTTTCTGCCACCGTTGCCGGGGAGTGAAGCAACTTTGGTGAGTGGAACTTGGTAAGGAAAATTTTATATAGTGTGCTGAAATTTACTGTCACTTGTTACTATGGAAAATAATCCTTTGAGGGGCTTGTTGTCACGCCCAAGATGCGGTCCTATCCCTATTAAGGCTTGTGGCCTCGACGGGGAAAGAAGCGCATCTCGTTGTTCGCAAGTATAGTAAAACATTGCAATACATGTAGGAAGAGATGAGTATATGAGTTGGCTTACACTCGCCACGAGCTATCTTACAAGTTCACACAAATTTTTTCATACATCATTCAGAAGACAGGGTCCGGCTATAGACGAAATCAAACGATAAAAGAAGCAATGTAAAACTGTCTCGCTATCCCAGGATCACCACCACGAAGCTCCCTACTCGTCTGGATAAGTAACATACATACGTCTACTCTCTTCGTCGTACTCCCACTGGAGCTGAGTCACATCTTCTGGCACGTTCTCATCAACACCTGCACCTGTATTGTTGTAATCTGTGAGCCAGAGGGACTCAGCAATCTCATAACCCGGGTACCGAAACTATGTAAGCCATTGGGTATGGAATTGGTTATGTGGTGAGGCTGCAGCAAGCGCTAAGCATATATTTGGTGGCTAACTTACGAGAACATGAATGTCAATATGGTGGCATACGTAAGACGATCGTGGACTAGCATGATCACTAAGTGATACTGAACACCTACTTACGTCAATCATAACCCCACCGTGTTCTCTGTCGGATCATGTTCACGAGCAGAGACAGTCACGGTTACGCACACAGTTGGTGTATTTTATTGGAGTTTACTTCAAGTTAACTATAACCGGGTGTTAAACAAATTTCCAAGTTGCCACGTAACCGCGGGCATGGCTTTCTGAAAAGATTAAACCCTGCAGGGGTGCTCCAACTCATCCATCCCAAACTAACCACACGCCGCGAGAATAACCTCGACCACGAATCTCGTGATCTTCCTAGGCAATTCCATTGTAAAACCGCAACCTCGAGATAGCCCGAAGAAAAACCGGAATTCCTCGCGCAAGACATTCGATAAA
Source organism: Elymus sibiricus (assembly GCA_039707655.1). Classification (NCBI taxonomy): domain Eukaryota; kingdom Viridiplantae; phylum Streptophyta; class Magnoliopsida; order Poales; family Poaceae; genus Elymus; species Elymus sibiricus. The sequence goes on from CM077667.1 coordinate 200,418,818, forward strand.
GGTAAAACAAGTCCAGCAAGACAACCCGACGTGTCGACGAACCCGATAAGAGCCGCGTATCTCATTCTCAGGACACGACGGATAAGCGACGCGTACGGTGGCCTGATAGAAATCACCCAAGTTGCCCTGGGGTGGCCCCGCACAGTGCTCTAGGTTGGACCAACACTCATGAGGAGCACTGGCCCGGGGGTTGATTAATTATCCACGGGGTAGCTATGCCCTATGCAATTTTATTAAGTTGTTTAGCAAATGTAGTACCAAAGTTGGGTCTTGCCAGACAAGTTTTAATCTAAAACGAATGGTCAAGGGGGTCCCCATAACAACCCCGAGCATGTTAGGAGCGCAAAATATGGAATATAACTCCGGTACTCGGAACTAGTGCGGCAAAAGCGGAACAAAACACTGAGCAAAAGGCCAAGCCTTCCACCGTTGCCAGATATATATGTGCATTAATTTAAATAACAATAAATAGAGAGATATCAACAAAATCCATGTTGACGCATGGAAAGCTTGCACCTGCAACTAGCAACGCTATAAGACAAGGGCTGAGCAGCGGTAACATAGCGAATCAATGTTTGCTAGGTAGTGGAGAGGTTAGAGGCTTTCATGCAAATTTGGGAGGCTGGCAGTTTAAGTGGTAGGTAACGGAAACATAACGGTAAGGCGAGACATCTAGCAAGGCAAAAATAGTGTCGGGATCCGGGTATGATCATCTTGCCTGTTGGTTCTTCAGAGGGACAAAGAGCTGGCTCCTCGTAGTTGTACTCTCCAGGATCCTTGTACTCAGGCTCAACACTCGCGTCTACCCAAAGAGAACAGCACCAAATAAACAAACAGCGAGGTGCAATGCACAACCAAGATGATGCATGGTCATATTAAGAAATATAGCATGGCAAGCCTATGCTAGTCATGTTTCACATGCATTTATTAAGTTGTTTAGTATTCTGGACAGAACCTCAATATTACTTTTTTGGACATGCATGATCATCGCAAGTATGGATGCTTCATGCAAAAACGATGCAAATTCATATGTAGAACGTTGCAAACGGAGTAACGTAGCTCACGGTACGCTCACGGCAAGGTACGGACGTTAACGGAGACAAAACACAACATGAGGCAATGTCTGGGCTATGCCTTGGTGTTCCAAGGAAGCCACTGGATAGGAAATGAAAATCTAGTAAGAATAGAGCTAAATATCAAGCAAAACAATGGAGTATAGCTCCCACAAGTCACAAAACATTCAAACACACAATCTGTCCACAAACAGCAACATGGCATCTTGTCACACACATAGCCAGAGCTACAGTAGGTTTTAAATCACAATCAAGGCATGTACAGAAACTATACATCATGCTTAGCAAATCATCCATCTACACAAACTTGAAAGTAAGCATGGATCAATAGCAATGAAGCTCACAAGATGGCATGTTGAATCAGTTTTTAGGGACTTAGTGAAAATTCCAGTTTTCTGGAATCTGAGTTAACCAGCTAGCATATTAACAGCACTATTTATATATGCTAGAGGACATTTCATGGCATGAAAATTAACAGGGATATAGAGGGCAACATATACAACAGAACATTAGCACTGAGCATGAGGTAGAACACAACATATCACTTGGTAGCATCCTCTAAACATGGCATAAAAATAACAACAGATTCTCAGATTAGACAAATTAGCAAGGGCAAAACTGGGCACATGTTAACAGAATAGCAACTTGACAGGAGGTTTAAACTATGACGCAAAGGCTTAATTCTCAAGTTCTTAGCACAATTTAGTAGAGTATGATGAGCACAACAAAACATGATAAGGCCCCAAACTCAAAGGAACAACACATCCATGGGAACCATCATCTAAACATAGCAAGAAAATAATAGCATTCAACACTTAGCAAAATCTGAAGCATACAACCAGTGTTATTTTCTCAGCATGTTAACAGCAAGAAACCCACTCATCCACAAGCTTATCATGCCAAACAAAAATACCAGGGCCTAGTACCCATAAAACACTAGCATAATCATGTTGACAAGTTTCACATATGATGCACAGATCAAATCATATGAAAATGACAAAATGGCATGTTGGAACAAAAATGACATTTTGCAAACTTGCTCAAATGACAAAACAAACTGCACCACTGGATTCCTTGGGAAATTCTACCCCAAAATCATATATCATACACATATATTTGCATTTGTAAATCTCCCAAAACCTAGCTCGAAAATCTACACAAGCACTTATAAGTCAAAACTTACCCAAATTGGATCTATCCTAAAATGGCAGTGTCCTGATTTGGCAGGCTACCAGAATAGGATAAAAACAAACTAGAGAGGACAAAAATAAAACAAACAAATAAACAAAAAAAGGGAGGGGTCCCACTGGCATAGACACCAGGCCCCTCCTGAGTATGACAGGGTGGCCCCACAGGGTCCACCTGTCACACACACACTCACACACAGCACACACACACACACACAGGGACACACACACGCACATCATAGAACACAGATAGCCACACGGGATCTCCACGCAGCCACACGGGATCCACACACACACACAGACCACACACGCACAGCACGCACAGTACACGCACCGAAAAATAAAAAGGCCAGGGGGGGATTCGATCCCTGGACCTCTCGGTCCTCTCCCCGAGCCGAAGCCACTGCGCTACGGAGGGGGTGTCTGCTAGAAGAGGGGTGCCTGTTCTATTGAACAGACACCTGCTGCTACTGCACTCCTACCGGCGACCAAAACAGAGGAGGACTCCGGCGAGCGCATAGGCGACCACGGGGATAGCTGACCACCGGCGGGGCTTGCGGACACGACAGGGGATCCATTCCCGCGGTCATCTAACGGCTACGCGCACTGCAGCGAGGAGCTCGAGCACGAGCTCTTGCTCGGCTCGGGCATGGCAGAGACGGCGATGCTACGCGACGAGGAGCGCGAGCCAGGCCAGGGGTGCGGGCATGCCGGGCTGCGGCTGGCTGGGCGTGTGGCGGTGCTGCACCACGGCGACTACGCATGACAGCGAAAAAAACTGCACCTTTGCAGAGCACTGGGAGCGCGACTTCGACACGGGTAGATCTACGAGCACGGACATCTAGCGACACGATGGAGAGGTGGAAAAGGAAGAGGGGGCATACCACCTCACCTAGGGCAAGGAGAGGATGTCGGGGTCGAGCTGGAGGCGACGCTTGGCTCGACGGGAAACTGGAGCGCCTCGGGTCCGATTCAGGGACGAAGTAGACGACGGCGAGGTGGGGCTCCGGGCTCGTAGACGATGCATGCGTAGAGGAAGAAGACGGCAGGCACTCCCGGAGCTCGACCCATGGCGTTGGGGAGGATGAGGACGAGGCGGGGACGCTACCCCGCGCGCGAACTGAAGCTTGGCCGGTGCTCCGAGAGCATGGCGTCAGCGTGGCTTGGGGCGAGCCTTACCTACGGCGGCGCGAGGGGGAGAGGAACGAAATGGGTCGAGGAACCCTAGGGGAAGGTCTAGGGCGCGATAAATAGGGGCCTAGGGGCGTTTGGGGCCGTCAAATCGGCCGGGTGCCGACGTGGAGCTCCTGGATGAGCGACGTACAGAAGGACGACGATGCGTGCACACTGGGAGGCCGGCTGGGCTGCGCTACTACTGCTACTGGGCCACTGCGGGGGCAAGAAGACCCAGGTGGCTAGCCTCTCTCTCTCTCTCAGAAAACAACTGCTTTTAAATAAAACCACATATGCGAATAAAACTCAGAGAAAAAGGAGAGGAGGGATTTGGGGAGAAGAAAAAATATTTTTGAACTCACATAAATATGCACAGTTTTAAAAAAATGGCCTGGGAATTTTTAGAGCAAACAAATTAATTCACATAATTTAGCAATTGAGCTCTGTTTTGCAAATAACCAAAAGGCAAACCCCTCAAACATTGCCCAGAGCTACTCAACAATTCATGACAGATTGTTTAGAAGTGTGGCAGCATTTTAATACCGGAAAACAACAAGTAGAATATCCACATGTGGCATTATTTTGAATAGAGAGAGGGATGGCATAGTTTTGCTTAAGAACATGGGGTAGAACTTCAAACCAAACACTACCACCTCCACAACACATTGCACACACTCATCCACAACACACAACATCATTACAACCATTACAAGCACACGCATGGCAATAATTAATATGCACTTGGTATGATGAGCATGATGGCATGATGCATGAAATGACAAGAGGCAAAGTTGATATTCAAACTCATGATAGCATTCCTAGAGGGTTCACACATGGAAATATATTACAAATAAGGCAAGGGATGCTCTTGGGCTGTTACAACTCTCCCCCACTACATGAGGATCTCATCCCGAGATCTTGGAATGGAAGAATTAGGGAAATTCAAAACGGAGATGGTCCTCTCGTTCCCAAGTGGCTTCTTTGTCGGAGGGATGTGACCACTTCACCTTTAGAAACTTGACTGACTTGTTGCGAGTCTTACGCTCAGTTTCTTCAAGGATAGCAACTGGATGCTCATGATAGGATAGGTCTTCTTGGAGATCAATTTCTTGGAGATCAACGGTGCGCTCGGGAGTCTTGAAACACTTCCGGAGCTGAGAGACATGAAACACATCATGCACATTGGAGAAATTGGGAGGAAGCTTGAGTTGGTAGGCAAGGTCACCCCTCTTGCCCACAATCTTGAAAGGACCCACAAAGCGTGGAGCAAGCTTCCCTTCGATGCCAAAGCGTTGAGTGCCCTTCATGGGAGACACTCTCAGATAGACAAAATCATCGATCTGAAAGGTCATGTCACGATGCTTGCTATCATAATAGCTCTTCTGACGGGATTGAGCTGCTTTGATATTTGCACGAATGACACGGCACATTTCTTCTGCTTCAGTGATCATGTCATTACCAAGGATTTGACGCTCACCGGTTTCAGACCAATTGAGCGGGGTGCGGCACTTTCTGCCATAGAGAATCTCGAAAGGAGCTTTGCCGGAACTTGCTTGGAAGCTATTGTTGTATGGGAACTCAGCAAACGGGAGGCAATCTTCCCACTTCATGCCAAAAGAAATCACACAAGCTCTGAGCATATCTTCGAGGATTTGATTGACTCTCTCAACTTGACCACTAGTCTGAGGATGGAAAGCTGTGCTGAAACGGAGATTGGTCCCCATTGCAGTCTGGAAGGAATCCCAAACTTGGAAGTGAAGATGCTTCCACGATCTGAGGATATGAGCTTAGGAACACCGTGCAAAGAAACTATCCTTGACGTGTACAACTCTACTAGCTGAGCTGCCGAGATAGATTCTTTGACTGGAAGGAAGTGGGCAACTTTGGTGAGCTTGTCGATAACCACGAAGATGGCATCATTCCCTCTCTTGGACTTAGGTAACCCAGTGACGAAATCCATTTCAACATGATCGAATTTCCACTCTGGGATGGGCAAAGGCTGAAGGAGGCCTGCTGGATGTTGATGTTCTGCCTTCACTCTGCGACAAACATCACACTCGTTCACGAACTGAGCTATCTCGCGTTTCATACGTGTCCACCAGAAGGTTTGCTTGAGGTCTTGATACATCTTGGAACTTCCTGGATGAATTGAAAGGAGGGAATTATGTGCTTCATCCATGATAACCTTCCTGAGATCACCTTTCGGAACCACCAGACGGTCCTCGAAAAACAAGGTGTCTTTGTCATCAACACGGAAGCACTTATACTTTGGAATGCTCTTGGCCACACCTTTCTTCACTTTCTTCACCATAGCATCAAGAAGCTGAGCTTGGTGAACCTGATCTTCTAGAGTCGGAGAGACTTGAAGATTGGCAAGAAAACCTTGAGGAACAATTTGGAGATTGAGCTTGCGGAAGGCTTCGCAAAGCTCGGGTTGAAGAGGCTTGAGAATAAGACTGTTGCAGTACGCCTTTCTGCTCAGCGCGTCTGCAATGACATTTGCTTTTCCCGGAGTATATTCAATGCTTGGATTGAAGTCCTCGATCATTTCCACCGAACGTGACTGCCGAAGATTGAGATTGGGTTGGGTGAAAATATACTTCAAGCTCTTGTGGTCGGTGAACACCTCAACTGGTCTTCCCAACAATAGATGTCTCCACGTCATCAGAGCATGCACAACTGCCGCCAGCTCAAGATCATGAGTGGGGTAGTTCTTCTCACTAGGCTTTAGCTACCGCGAGGTATAAGCCACAACTTTCTTATCTTGCATGAGAACGCCACCGAGACCTTGGAGAGAAGCATCACAAAATACTTGGAAAGGCTTGGATTGCTCGGGAGGAACAAGAACTGGAGCCGAAGTCAGCTTCTGTTTGAGTGTATTGAACGCCACATCACACTCGGGAGACCACAAAAACTTGACATTCTTCTGAAGGAGGTTGGACAGAGGCTTAGCAATTTGAGAGAAGTTCTCGACGAATCTTCTGCAATAGCTTGCAAGGCCGAGGAAGCTTCGAAGCTGCTTGACATTCTGAGGAGGCTCCCACTTCACAATTGCCTCAACTTTCTCAGGGTGCACTTTAATGCCCTCGGCAGAGATGACATGCCCAAGGTACACCACTTCATTGAGCCAAAACTCACACTTGGAGCACTTAGCATAAAACCGATGTTCTCTTAGCTTGTCAAGCACAAGCCTGAGATGCTCTGCATGCTCTTCTTCAGTCTCCGAGAACACGAGAATATCATCCAAATACACCAAAACGAACTCATTCTTGAAAGGAGAGAATATGAAGTTCATCATTCTGGAGAAGGTTGGAGGCGCATTTGCTAGACCAAAAGACATGACGGTGTACTCATAGGAGCCAAAACTCGTCCTGAAAGCAGTCTTTGGAATATCTTCTTCACGAATGCGGATTTGATGACAGCCCATATGGAGATCTAACTTCGAGAAAACCTTGGCACCTTTCAATTGCTCAAACAACTCATTGATGTTGGGAAGTGGGTACTTGTTCCTGATTGTCTTCTTATTCAATGGACGGTAATCGACACATAGTCGGTCCGTGCCATCCTTCTTCTTGACAAACAGAACACCACAACCCCAAGGTGAAGAACTTGGTCTGATCAAACCCAGACGCTCTTGTTCATCTAGCTGTTTCTTCAACTCTTTCAGCTCTTCGGGGCCAAGCTTATAAGGATGCTTGCACACCGGTTCAGTTCTAGGATCGAGTTCAATCACAAACTCAACTGGCCTGTGAGGAGGCATTCCTGGCAACTCTTCTGGAAAGACATCTTCATACTCCGAGACAACGGGAATTTGAGAGATGGCAGAAATTTCACCCTTCTCATTGAGAGAAAATAGACGAATCGTGTCATCGCGAGCAGCGAAAATGATCACATCTTCAGAAGGATGAGTCAATTGGACTTCTTTAGCTTTGCAATCAACATAAGCCTTGTTCATCGCCAGGAAATCCATGCCAAGAATAAGATCAATATCGGAATTGCCGAGAACAATTGGAGAGGCCAGAAAAGAATAATTGCCCATCTTGATAGAGACATCCAGAATGACCTCGTTAGCGCTCATGAGAGTGCCGGGAGAAACAACACGCAATGCTTTGCTCAAATATTCAGAATCGAAGTCATGCTTGGAGAAGAATGTTTTTGACATGAATGAATGTGATGCACCAGTGTCAAACAAAACTTTTGCAGGAATAGAATTAACTGAGAGATTACCCATAATCACTTGAGAAGAATCCTCTGCTTCAGCTGCATTCACCATGTTCACTCTTGCTGACTTGGGATTGTGCTTCACCATAGCACTGCCTGGGGGCCTCATAGGAGGAGGAGGCGGGAGACGCCGCTGGTTGTTGCACTTGTTGGAGTAATGGCCCTTCTGACCACACTTGTGACAAGTAACCTCTGAGAGCGGACGGAAGTTGCCTGGAGGAGGAGCATTTGCTGACCTGGGTGCCTGAGGCCTCTGCTGAAAAGCTGGGTTGGGTGGGTGGGAAGGACTACGACCACCGTGCTGCCTCTGCTGCTGAGGGGGACGAAATGGAGGAGGAGGAGGAACCCAATACTTCTGCTGCTTAGGAACAATCTGAGAGCTGGAAGAAGAAGAATAGGATTCCCTGGATAGCTTCCTTGAATTCTCCAACCTGAGCTGAGTTGCCTCGACCTTTAGAGCCATGTTTTAGAACTGATCAAACTCACGAGGCTCTTGCAGGACTAGACCCGGCTGAAGTTCATCCTTGAGACCACCTCTAAATTGATAAATCATTGACTTCTCATCGGGAACATCTTGCTTAGCATAGCGGGCCAGATTCTGGAACTCGATGTTATACTGATAGATAGACTTGCTTCCCTGCTTCAAATTCCTAAACTTCTCACGCATCTCCTCGACAAAGCTCGTCGGGATGTGATGAGCTCTGAAGTCACGACAGAAATCATCCCAGCTGATAACACGATCACCTCTGGAATCCTTGTACTGCTGCCACCAATCTCCTGCCTGACCCTTGAGCTGGAAAGTCGCAAACTTGACATAGTCTGCAGGCCTGACATTGCTACACTCAAAATGCTTGTTCATGTCACGGAGCCAGTCGTTTGCATCGAGAGGCTGCTCACAACAGGTGAAGGACTTGGGCTGATTTGCGAGGAACTGGTTCCGAGTTGCGAACTGAGGCTGATTCTGAAAATTCCCTTGATGACCTTGCTGTCCCTGCTCTCTTTCCTGCAGCAACTTGAGCAACATCTGAGTGTTCGCATTGGTTGCGGCCATCACTGCTTGCCAAGCCTCCGGAGGTGGAGGTGGGGGTGGTGGAGGATCAGACTGCTCTCCATCACGACCCTGATTCGCACGAGTTGCTGGCGCCATCCTGAAGATGGACAAGAATATCAGCAAACCATTGACAAGATGATAGAAATAAGCTGAATCAATGGCTTGAAAGAAATTGCAACGGAATATCATCAATTGCATTCAAACTGCAAATAGTAAGAACGCTTTCTGCAGGATCTTGATAACATCATTAGAACATGAAGCCACTTGAAATAACACAAAAGTATTGAGCTAAGGTTGCTCAGAACAAATGTACAACCATTATACATCTGTCGGAAGATGATCCTAAGAACTACTGGAATTCCCACCTAAGAATTTCCGAAGTCTTTCTTGTTTATGCGATTCGGGTTGCGGACCGAGGAACGTACCGAAGGTAATCAGCTCAACTGCACCCGCAACCTTCCACACCATAATCCAAGAAACTCCGCAAACTCGTCTACCTCAGACACTCGTAATCACAATGATACTAAACATGGCAGTACCCCGGATGCCTCCCCAGTACTGGGTGACTCCGATCTTATCTCGCCACGAGAAGTATTGAAGCAATTTCGAACACCCTCCGTCCTGAGATACTAAGGAAACTGAACGATAACGATGTGTCAAGAATCCCCTGGAGCTCAACTCCCCGGAAGAACTCAAGTCAGACAGGAGGCACCAAGACAGAACTCCGTCACATCGGTATCATATAGATTCCAAAATATTCGCGTGATCCTAAAAAAATGAGCAAGAAGAGGAGTAGAATTAAAATTCCTAAGTCGAATTCCTCACCAGAGTATAGAAGAGGAGTAAAAGAAACCTACTCTCCGATATAACTAGACTCAAAATAGTTTTAACTAGACTCGACTCGGCCAAGTTCGATCAAGCAAGGGGCTCCTATGGTCGGTATGGCTCTGAATACCAACTTGTCACGCCCAAGATGCGGTCCTATCCCTATGAAGGCTTGTGGCCTCGACGGGGATAGAAGCGCATCTCGTCGTTCGCAAGTACAGTAAAACATTGCAATACATGTAGGAAGAGATGAGTATATGATCTGGCTTACACTCGCCACGAGCTATCTTACAAGTTCACACAAATTTATTCATACATCATTCAGAAGACAAGGTCCGGCTACGGACGAAATCAAACGATAAAAGAAGCAATGTAAAACTGTCTCGCTATCCCAGGATCACCACCACGAAGCTCCCTACTCATCTGGATAAGTAACATACATACGTCTACTCTCTTCATCGTACTCCCACTGGAGCTGAGTCACATCTTCTGGCACGTTCTCATCAACACCTGCACCTGTATTGTTGTAATCTGTGAGCCACAGGGACTCAGCAATCTCATAATCCGGGTACCGAAACTATGTAAGCCATTGGGTAAGGAATTGGTTATGTGGTGAGGCTGCAGCAAGCGCTAAGCATATATTTGGTGGCTAACTTACGAGAACATGAATGTAAATATGGTGGCATACGTAAGACGATCGTGGACTAGCATGATCACTAAGTGATCCTGAACACCTACTTACGTCAATCATAACCCCACCGTGTTCTCTCTCGGATCATGTTCACGAGCAGAGACAGTCACGGTTACACACACAGTTGGTGTATTTTATTGGAGTTTACTTCAAGTTAACTATAACTGGGTGTTAAACAAATTTCCAAGTTGCCACGTAACCGTGGGCACGGCTTTCCGAAAAGATTAAACCCTGCAGGGGTGCTCCAACTCATCCATCACAAACTAACCACACGCCGCGGGAATAACCTCGACCACGAATCTCATGATCTTCCTAGGCAATTCCACTGGAAAACCGCAACCTCGAGATAGCCCGAAGAAAAACCGGAATTCCTCGCGCAAGACATTCGATACAGGTAAAACAAGTCCAGCAAGACCACCCGACGTGTCGACGAACCCGATAAGAGCCGCGTATCTCGTTCTCAGGACACAACGGATAAGCGACGCGTACGGTGGCCTGATACAAATCACCCAAGTTGCCCTGGGGTGGCCCCGCACAGTGCTCTAGGTTGGACCAACACTCATGAGGAGCACTGGCCCGGGGGTTGATTAATTATCCACGGGGTAGCTATGCCCTATGCAATTTTATTAAGTTGTTTAGCAAATGTAGTACCAAAGTTGGGTCTTGCCAGACAAGTTTTAATCTAAAACGAATGGTCAAGGGGGTCCCCATAACAACCCCGAGCATGTTAGGAGCGCAAAATATGGAATATAACATCGGTACTCGGAACTAGTGCGGCAAAAGCGGAACAAAACACTAAGCAAAAGGCCAAGCCTTCCACCGTTGCCAGATATATATGTGCATTAATTTAAATAACAATAAATAGAGTGATATCAACAAAATCCATGTTGACGCATGGAAAGCTTGCACCTGCAACTAGCAACGCTATAAGACAAGGGCTGAGCAGCGGTAACATAGCCAATCAATGTTTGCTAGGTAGTGGAGAGGTTAGAGGCTTTCATGGCAATTTGGGAGGCTGACAGTTTAAGTGGTAGGTAACGGAAACATAATGGTAAGGCGAGATATCTAGCAAGGCAAAAATAATGTCGGGATCCGGGTATGATCATCTTCCCTGTTGGTTCTTCAGAGGGACAAAGAGCTGGGTCCTCGTAGTTGTACTCTCCGGGATCCTCGTACTCAGGCTCTACACTCGCGTCTACCCAAAGAGAACAGCACCAAATAAACAAACAGCGAGGTGCAATGCACAACCAAGATGATGCATGGTCATATTAAGAAATATAGCATGGCAAGCCTATGCTAGTCATGTTTCACATGCATTTATTAAGTTGTTTAGTATTCTGGACAGAACCTCAATATTACTTATTTGTACATGCATGATCATGGGAAATATGGATGCTTCATACAAAAACGATGCAAATGCATATGTAGAACGTTGCAAACGGAGTAACGTAGCTCACGGTACGCTCACGGCAAGGTACGAACGTTAACGGAGACAAAACACAACATGAGGTAATGTCTGGGCTATGCCTTGGTGTTCCAAGGAATCCACTGGATAGGAAATGAAAATCTAGTAAGAATAGAGCTAAAGTTCAAGCAAAACAATGGAGTATAGCTCCCACAAGTCACAAAACATTCAAACACACAATCTGTCCACAAACAGCAACATGGCATATTGTCACACACATAGCCAGAGCTACAGTAGGTTTTAAATCACAATCAAGGCATGTACAGAAACTATACATCATGCTTAACAAATCATCCATCTACACAAACTTGAAAGGAAGCATGGATCAATAGCAATGAAGCTCACAAGATGGCATGTTGAATCCGTTTTTAGGGACTTAGTGAAAATTCCAGTTTTCTGGAATCTGAGTTAACCAGATAGCATATTAACAGCACTATTTATATATGCTAGAGGGCATTTCATGGCATGAAAATTAACAGGGCTATAGAGGGCAACATATACAACAGAACATTAGCACTGAGCATGAGGTAGAACACAACATATCACTTGGTAGCATCCTCTAAACATGGCATAAAAATAACAACAGATTCTCAGATTAGACAAATTAGCAAGGGCAAAACTGGGCACATGTTAACAGAATAGCAACTTGACAGGAGGTTTAAACTATGACGCAAAGGCTTAATTCTCAAGTTCTTAGCACAATTTAGTAGAGTATGATGAGCACAACAAAACATGTTAAGGCCCCAAACTCAAAGGAACAACACATCCATGGGAACCATCATCTAAACATAGCAAGAAAATAATAGCATTCAACACTTAGCAAAATCTGAAGCATACAACCAGTGTTATTTTCTCAGCATGTTAACAGCAAGAAACCCACTCATCCACAAGCTTATCATGCCAAACAAAAATACCAGGGCCTAGTACCCATAAAACACTAGCATAATCATGTTGACAAGTTTCACATATGATGCACAGATCAAATCATATGAAAATGACAAAATGGCATGTTGGAACAAAAATGACATTTTGCAAACTTGCTCAAATGACAAAACAAACTGCACCACTGGATTCCTTGGGAAATTCTACCCCAAAATCATATATCATACACATATATTTGCATTTGTAAATCTCCCAATACCTAGCTCGAAAATCTGCACAAGCACTTATAAGTCAGAACTTACCCAAATTGGATCTATCCTAAAATGGCAGTGTCCTGATTTGGCAGGCTACCAGAATAGGATAAAAACAAACCAGAGAGGACAAAAATAAAACAAACAAATAAACAAAAAAGGGAGGGGTCCCACTGGCATAGACACCAGGCCCCTCCTGAGTATGACGAGGTGGCCCCACAGGGTCCACCTGTCACACACACACTCACACACAGCACACACACACACACAGGGACACACACACGCACAGCACAGAACACACATAGCCACACGGGATCTCCACGCAGCCACACGGGATCCACACACACAGACCACACACGCACAGCACGCACAGTACACGCACCGAAAAATAAAAAGGCCAGGGGGGATTCGATCCCTAGACCTCTCGGTCCTCTCCCCGAGACGAAGCCACTGCGCTACGGAGGGGGTGTCTGCTAGGAGAGGGGTGCATGTTCTTTTGAACAGACACCTGCTACTGCTGCACTCCTACCGGCGACCAAAACAGAGGAGGACGCCGGCGAGCGCACAGGCGACCACGGGGACAGCTGACCACCGGCGGGGCTTGCGGACACGACAGGGGATCCATTCCCGCGGTCATCTAACGGCTACGCGCGCTGCAGCGAGGAGCTCGAGCACGAGCTCTTGCTCGGCTCGGGCATGGCGGAGACGGCGATGCTATGCGACGACGAGCGCGAGCCAGGCCAGGGGTGCGGGCATGCGGGAGCGCTAGCATGCCGGGCTGCGGCTGCCTGGATGTGTGGCGGTGCTGCACCACGGCGACTACGCATGACAGCGAAAAAAACTGCACCTTTGCAGAGCACTGGGAGCGCGACTTCGACACGGGCAGATCTACGAGCACGGACGTCTAGCGACACGATGGCGAGGGGGAAAAGTAAGAGGGGGCATACCACCTCACCTAGGGCAAGGAGAGGAGGTCGGGGTCGAGCTGGAGGCGACGCTTGGCTCGACGGGAAACTAGAGCGCCTCGAGTCCGGTTCAGGGACGAAGTAGACGACGGCGAGGTGGGGCTTCGGGCTCGCAGACGATGCGTGCGTAGAGGAAGAAGATGGCAGGCACTCCCAGAGCTCGACCCACGGCGTCGGGGAGGATGAGGACGAGGTGGGGACGCTACCCCGCGCGCGAACTGAAGCTTGGCCGGTGCTTCAAGAGCATGGCGTCGGCGTGGATTGGGGCGAGCCTTACCTGCGGCGGCGCGAGGGGGAGAGGAACGAAATGGGTCGAGGAACCCTAGGGGAAGGTCTAGGGCGCGATAAATAGGGGCCTAGGGGCGTCGGCGGCCGTCAAATCGGCCGGGTGCCGATGTGGAGCTCCTGGATGAGCGACGTACAAAGGGACGACGATGCGTGCACGCTGGGAGGCCGGCTGGGCTGCGCTACTGCTGCTACTGGGCCACTGCGGGGGCAAGGAGACCCAGGTGGCTAGCCTCTCTCTCTCTCAGAAAACAACTGCATTTAAATAAAACCACATATGCGAATAAAACTCAGAGAAAAAGGAGTGGAGGGATTTGGGGAGAAGAAAAAATATTTTTGAACTCACATAAATATGCACTGTTTTAAAAAAATGGCCTGGGAATTTTTAGAGCAAGCAAATTAATTCACATAATTTACCAATTGAGCTCTGTTTTGCAAATAACCAAAAGGCAAACCCCTCAAACATTGCCCAGAGCTACTCAACAATTCATGACAGATTGTTTAGAAGTGTGGCAGCATTTTAATACAGGAAAACAACAAGTAGAATATCCACATGTGGCATTATTTTGAATAGAGAGAGGGATGGCATAGTTTTTCTTAAGAACATGGGGTAGAACTTCAAACCAAACACTACCACCTCCACAACACAATGCACACACTCATCCACAACACACAACATCATTACAACCATTACAACCACACGCATGGCAATAATTAATATGCACTTGGTATGATGAGCATGATGGCATGATGCATGAAATGACAAGAGGCAAAGTTGATATTCAAACTCATGATAGCATTCCTAGAGGGTTCACACATGGAAATATTTTACAAATAAGGCAAGGGATGCTCTTGGGCTGTTACACTTGTTCGGGGTATCTTCACCCCGACCGGAAGCACAAAGAGATGCTCCTCAACCTGATGCACCTACTGAAAATATTTATTATGAAATTCCTTCGAGTATGATAGAGAAACTGCTAGCTAATCCTTATGCAGGAGATGGAACACTACATCCTGATTTCCATCTAATCTATGTGGATGAAGTTTGTGGATTATTTAAGCTTGCAGGTTTGCCCGAGGATGATGTCAAGAAGAAGGTCTTTCCTTTATCTTTGAAGGAGAAGGAATTGACATGGTATAGGCTATGTGATGATATTGGATCATGGAACTACAACCGATTGAAATTGGAATTTCACCAGAAGTTTTATCATATGCATCTGGTTCATCGTGATCGGAATTATATTTATAATTTTTGGCCTTGTGAAGGAGAAAGAATCTCTCAAGCTTGGGGGAGGCTTAAGTCAATGTTATATTCATGCCCCAATCATGAGCTCCCAAGAGAAATTATTATTCAGAATTTTTATGCTCGGCTTTCTCGTAATGATCAATCCATGCTCGATACTTCTTGTGTTGGTTCCTTTATGAAGAAAGATATTGAATTCAAATGGGACTTATTGGAAAGAATTAAACGCAACTCTGAAGATTGGGAACTCGACGAAGGTAAGGAGTCAGGTATAAATCTTAAGTTTGATTGTGTTAAATCCTTTATAGACACCGATGCTTTTCGTGAGTTTAGCACTAAATATGGACTTGACTCTGAGATAGTAGCTTCTTTTTGTGAATCTTTTGCTGCTCATGTTGATCTCCCTAAGGAGAAGTGGTTTAAATATCATCCTCCCATTGAAGTGAAAGTAGTTGAACGTATTAAAGTTGAAGAAGAGACTATTATTTATAATGCTGATCCTGTTATTCCTGCTGCTTATATTGAGAAACCACCCTTCCCTGTGAGAATAAAGGAACATGCTAAATCTTCAACTGTGGTTCGTAAGAGTTGTACTAGAACACCTACGCCCCCTGAACAAATTAAAGTTGAACCTAGTATTGCTATGGTTAAAGATCTCTTGGTTGATAATATTGATGGGCATGTTATTCATTTCTGTGATGAAGCTGCTAGAATTGCTAGACCTGATACTAAAGGTAAACATAGACCTATTGTTGGCGTGCCTGTTGTTTCTGTTAAAATAGTAGATCATTGTTATCATGGCTTATGTGATGTGGGTGCTAGTGTGAGTGCAATTCCCTTTACCTTATACCAAGAAATTATGAATGATATTGCACCAACTGAATTAGAGGGAATTGATGTTACCATTAAGCTTGCTAATAGAGATACTATTGCACCAATTGGGATTGTTAGAGATGTTGAAGTCTTGTGTGGGAAAATAAAGTATCCTACTGATTTTCTTGTTCTTGGTTCCCCACAAGATGATTTTTGTCCCATTATATTTGGTAGACCTTTCGTGAATACTGTTAATGCTAAGATAGATTGTAAGAAAGAAACTGTTACTGTAAGTTTTGGGGATGTGTCTCATGAGTTCAATTTCTCTAAATTTCGTAGACAACCCCATGACAAAGAATTGCCTAGTAAAGATGAAATTATTGGTCTCGCTTCTATTGCTGTGCCTCCTACTGATCCTTTAGAACAATATTTGCTAGACCATGAAAATGATATGCATATGAATGAAAGGAATGAAATAGATAAGATTTTCTTTGATCGGCAGCCTATTTTGAAACACAACCTTCCTGGTGAAATACTTGGGGATCCTCCTCCACCCAAGGGTGATCCCGTGTTTGAGCTTAAACAATTACCTGATACTCTGAAATATGCTTATCTTGATGAAAAGGAGATATATCCTGTTATTATTAGTGCTAACCTTTCAGAGCATGAAGAAAAGAGGTTATTGAAAATTTTGAGGAAGCACTGTGCTGCTATTGGATATACTCTTGATGATCTTAAGGGCATTAGTCCCACTCTATGTCAGCATAAAATTAATATGGAGCCTGATGCTAAACCAGTTGTTGATCACCAACGACGGTTAAATCCTAAAATGAAAGAAGTGGTAAGAAATGAAATACTAAAGCTTCTGGAGGCAGGTATAATTTATCCTATTTCTGATAGTAGATGGGTTTGTCCCGTTCATTGTGTCCCTAAAAAGGGAGGTATTACCGTTGTTCCTAATGATAAAAATGAATTGATCCCGCAAAGAATTGTTACAGGATATAGAATGGTAATTGATTTTAGGAAATTAAATAAAGCTACTAGGAAAGATCATTACCCTCTACCTTTTATTGATCAAATTCTAGAAAGACTATCCAAACATACACATTTTTGCTTTCTAGATGGTTATTCTGGTTTCTCTCAAATACCTGTGTCAAAAGAGGATCAAGAAAAGACCACTTTTACTTGTCCTTTCGGTACCTTTGCTTATAGACGTATGCCTTTTGGTTTATGCAATGCACCTGCTACCTTTCAAAGATGTATGATGGCTATATTCTCTGACTTTTGTGAAAAGATTGTTGAGGTTTTCATGGATGATTTTTCCGTTTACGGAACTTCTTTTGATGATTGCTTGAGCAACCTTGATCGAGTTTTGAAGAGATGCGAAGAAACTAATCTTGTCTTGAATTGGGAAAAGTGCCACTTTATGGTTAATGAAGGTATTGTCTTGGGGCACAAAATCTCCGAAAGAGGTATTGAGGTGGATAAAGCTAAAGTTGATGCTATTGAAAAAATGCCGTGTCCTACGGATATCAAAGGTATAAGAAGTTTCCTAGGTCATGCTGATTTCTATAGGAGGTTTATTAAAGACTTCTCTAAGATTTCTAGGCCTCTCACTAATCTTTTGCAAAAATATGTTCCATTCGTTTTTGACGATGATTGTGTAGAAGCATTTGAAATTCTTAAGAATGCCTTGATTTCCGCACCTGTTGTTCAATCACCTGATTGGAACCTACCCTTTGAAATTATGTGTGATGCTAGTGATTATGCCGTTGGTGTTGTTCTAGTACAAAGGGTTGATAAGAAATTAAATGTTATCCATTATGCTAGTAAAACTCTAGACAGTGCTCAAAGAAACTATGCTACCACTGAAAAGGAATTTTTAGCAGTTGTGTTTGCTTGTGATAAGTTCAGACCTTATATTGTTGATTCCAAAGTAACTGTTCACACTGATCATGCTGCTATTAAATACCTTATGGAAAAGAAAGATGCTAAACCTAGACTTATTAGATGGGTTCTTCTGCTACAAGAATTTGATTTGCATATTATTGATAGAAAGGGTGCTGATAACCCTGTAGCAGACAACTTGTCTAGGTTAGAAAATGTTCTTGATAACCCACTACCTATTGATGATAGCTTTCCTGATGAACAATTAGTTGTCATAAATGCTTCGCGCAATGCTCCTTGGTATGCTGATTATGCTAACAACATTGTTACTAAATTTATACCGCCTAGTTTCACATACCAACAAAAGAAAAAGTTCTTCTATGATTTAAGACATTAATTTTGGGATGATCCACACCTTTATAAAGAAGGAGTAGATGGTGTTATTAGACGTTGTGTGCCTGAGCAAGAACAGGAACAGATCCTTCACAAGTGTCATTCCGAGGCCTACGAAGGACACCACACTGGAGATAGAACTGCACATAAGGTACTACAATCTGGTTTTTATTGGCCTACTCTCTTCAAGGATGCTCGTAAGTTTGTCTTGTCTTGTGATGAATGTCAAAGAATTGGTAATATTAGTAGACGTCAGGAAATGCCTATGAATTACTCTCTTGTTATTGAACCATTTGATGTTTGGGGTTTTGATTATATGGGACCTTTTCCACAATCTAACGGGTATACTCATATTCTAGTTGCTGTTGATTATGTTACTAAGTGGGTAGAAGCTATTCCAACTAGTAGCGTTGATCATAACACTTCTATTAAAATGCTTAACGAAGTTATTTTCCCTAGATTTGGAGTCCCTAGATATTTAATGACTGATGGTGGTTCACACTTTATTCATGGTGCTTTCCGTAAATTGCTTGCTAAGTATGATGTTAATCATAGAATTGCATCCCCTTATCACCCTCAGTCTAGTGGTCAAGTAGAATTGAGCAATAGAGAAATTAAATTGATCTTGCAGAAGACTGTTAATAGATCCAGAAAGAATTGGTCTAAGAAACTTGATGATGCATTATGGGCTTATAGAACTGCTTATAAAAACTCTATGGGTATGTCTCCGTATAAGATGGTTTATGGTAAAGCATGTCACTTACCTCTAGAGCTAGAACATAAAGCTTATTGGGTAATTAAAGAGCTCAACTATGATTTCAAACTTGCTGGTGAGAAGAGGTTATTTGACATTAGCTCACTTGATGAATGGAGAACCCAGGCCAATGAGAATGCCAAGTTTTTTAAAGAAAAGGTTAAGAGATGGCATGATAAAAGCATACAAAAGCATGAATTCAATGTAGGTGACCATGTCTTGCTATACAATTCTCGTTTAAGATTTTTTGTAGGAAAACTTCTCTCTAAATGGGAAGGGCCTTACATTATCGAGGAACTATATCGTTCCGGTGCCATCAAGATCAACAACGCCGAAGGCACAAATCCGAAGGTGGTAAACAGGCAAAGAATCAAACATTATATCTTAGGTACTCCCATAAATGTTGAAACCAATATTATCAATACCATAACTCCGGAGGAGTACATTAGGGAGACCTACCAGAACGTTTCAGACTCTGAAAAGGAATAGGTATGTGTTACGGTAAGCAAATCGACTCCAAAACTTTTCCAATGGCAATTTTTATCCGTTTTGGAATATTTAATAAATTAGGAAAATTTAAAGTAGTCCGAAGAGTGCACGAGGAGGCGACAAGCCAAGGGGCGCGCCCTACCCCCCTGGGCGCGCCCCTGTGGCTTGTGGCCACCCCGTGTACCCTCTGGACTCCGTTTTCTTGTGGTATACTCCTTCGGGTCGGTAAAAATTCATTATATAATCCCCCGAAGGTTTTGACCTTCGAATCACGACAATACCTCCTGTTTTCGTTTTGAGTTGTTTCTGCAGCCGATTTAGAGCAAGATGTCTTCGCAAGAGTCGGTCGGGGAGAGCCGTGCCTCTCACCTGACACCGGGGTCCGGAGCATGCAGCGAAGCCAACCACTTCGGGCAGTCCACGGAGGAAGATATGGAGGCCGACTTGAAAAGGATAGATGCCATGGAGGAAGACCAAGAAGTTACCTCTCGTCTACAACCTGGAGCCATGTTGGAAGAACTTCAGAGCTCAGCAATTCCGAATTCGGTTATTCCTCCCAATGCTAAATTTCTTACTTATGAAAATATGAAAAAGAGTGTTGCTTCTTCCCCCGCAGCAATGAAACATCCATGGGTTATGGGAGCTCTAACCGTCACTAGAAAACTTCGCAAGGAAATAATGGATCTCAGACAGCAAAATAATAAGCTTGAGGAGGAGAATCGCATTCTGAGGGGCATCATCGCCAAGAATATAACATCGCCACCTCCGAAGAAAGACAACTAAATACATGGGTATGGGCACTCCCCTTGGCTTGTGCCAAGCTTGGGGGAGGTGCCCCGGTATCGTATCACCATCACATCTTTTACTTTTATCGTTTTTCTTAGTTCGACCCTTTTGGTTATATCTTGATCTAGTACAATAAAGTCTTTAGTGTGATCTAGTTTTGAGTTTTGCTTTATGTTCCCCCTATGCAAGCAAGTTCGAGAGTTATATAATATAGAGTAGTTTTGAGTTGAGGGCTTTGCTTGCTTGCTATGATCTTGAGAAAAAGAAATAGAAAGAATTATAGAATAAAAGCAAAGAGTATATATGATGATCTTATGGGGGGTGATGACTTCACATATAAGAGGTATGTCGATTGAAATTTGTTGTGAGTTGACAAACAAAGCTATTGGTCATTGTTGCAATTAAAAGGAAGTAATAAAGAAAGAGAGGTTCACATATAAATATATTATCTTGGACATCTTTTATGATTGTGAACACTCATTAAAATATTATATGCTAAGAAGTTGATGTTGGACAAGGAAGACAACGTAATAGGTTATGTTTGCTTATTTCCGAATAGAAGTTATATGGTTATAGATCCTTTAACATGTGACGCTTGCTTCCACCCCATATTAGCCAAAACTTCCGCGCCAAGTAGAGATACTACTTGTGCATCCAAACACCCTTAACCCAGTTTTGCCATGAGAGTCCACCATACCTACCTATGGATTGAGTAAGATCCTTCAAGTAAGTTGTCATCGGTGCAAGCAATAAAAATTGCTCTCTAAATATGTGTGATCTATTAGTGTGAGGAAAATAAACTTTATACGAACTTGTGATATGGAAGAAATAAAAGCGACAGACTGCATAATAAAGTTCTTTATCACAAGGGGCAATATAAAGTGACGTTCTTTTGCATTAAGGGATTGCGCATCCAACTATAAAAGCGCATGACAACCTCTGCTTCCCTCTGCGAAGGGCCTATCTGTTACCTTTACTTTCTAGTACTTACCTTTATGCAAGAGTCGTGGTGATCTTCACCACTTCCTTTATTTCGCCTTTATCTCTTGGCAAGCGTCATGTGTTGGGGAATGATCTAGACACATATATCCACTCGGATGTGGGTGAGCATGAGTTATTTCTGTTGACATTACCCTTGAGGTAAATAGTTGGGAGGCAATACTATAAGCCCTATCTTTCTCTGTGTCCGATTGAAGCTTTGACCTCATAGGTACCGCGTGAGTGTTAGCAATTATGAAAGACAAAAAGATGATTGAGTATGTGGATTTTCTTTACAAGCTCTTATATTGACTCTTTCCTACGTTATGATAAATTGGAATTGCTTCAATGACTGAGATCATAGTTTGTTGGTTCTCAATAGAGTTCTTGATTCATACTTTACCTTGTGAATGAATTGTTACTCTAGCATAAGAAATTGTATGTCAATATATGTTGCTGTTCTAAAGATAACCATGATTCCTTCATGTCCGTATTTTATTTTATCGACACCTCTATCTCTAAACATGTGGGCATATTTATCGATTTCGGCTTTCGCTTGAGGACAAGCGAGGTCTAAGCTTGGGGGAGTTGATACGTCCATTTTGCATCATGCTTTTATATCGATATTTATTGCATTATGGGCTGTTAATACACATTATGGTACAATACTTATGCCTTTTCTCTCTTATTTTACAAGGTTTACATGAAGAGGGAGAATGCCGGCAGCTGGAATTCTGGACTCGAAAAGGAGCAAATCTGAGATACCTATTCTGCACAACTCCAAAAGTCCTGAAAATCTACAGAGAATTATTTTGGAATATATAAAAAATATTGGGCGAAAGAAATACCAGAGGGGACCCACCAGGGAGTCACAAGCCAGGGGGGCGCGCCCTACCCCCCTGGGCGCGCCCCTGTGGCTTGTGGGCCCCCTGGCAGGCCTCCGGTGCCCATCTTCTGCTATATGGAGGGTTTTGACCTGGAAAAAATCATAAGGGAGCTTTCGGGATGAAGCGCCGCCGTCTCGAGGCGGAACTTGGACAGAACCAATCTAGGGCTCCGGCGGAGCTGTTCTGCCGGGGAAACTTCCCTCCCGGAGGGGGAAATCGAAGCCATCGTCATCACCAACGATCCTCTCATCGAGAGGGGGTCAATCTCCATCAACATCTTCACCAGCACCATCTCCTCTCAAACCCTAGTTCATCTCTTGTATTCGATCTTTGTCTCAAAACCTCAGATTGGTACCTGTGGGTTGCTAGTAGTGTTGATTACTCCTTGTAGTTGATGCTAGTTGGTTTACTTGGTGGAAGATCATATGTTCAGATCCTTAATGATAATTAATACTCCTCTGATTATGAACATGAATATGCTTTGTGAGTAATTATGTTTGTTCCTGAGGACATGGGATAAGTCTTGTTATAAGTAATCATGTGAATTTGGTATTCGTTCGATATTTTGATGAGATGTATGTTGTCTCTCCTCTAGTGGTGTTATGTGAACGTCGACTACATGACACTTCACCACTATTTGGGCCTAGAGGAAGGCATTGAGAAGTAATAAGTAGATGATGGGTTGCTAGAGTGACAGAAGCTTAAACCCTAGTTTATGCGTTGCTTCGTAAGGGGCTGATTTGGATCCATATGTTTCATGTTATGGTTAGATTTATCTTAATTCTTCTTTCATAGTTGCGGATGCTTGCAAGAGAGGTTAATCATAAGTGGGAGGCTTGTCCAAGTAAGGGCAGCACCCAAGCGCCGGTCCACCCACATATCAAATTATCAAAGTAACGAACGCGAATCATATGAGCATGATGAAAACTAGCTTGACAGAAATTCCCATGTGTCCTCGGGAGTGCTTTGCTTTATATAAGAGTTTGTCCAGGCTTGTCCTTTGCTACAAAAAGGATTGGGCCACCTTGCTGCACCTTTGTTACATTTGCTACTTGCTATCCATTACGAATTATCCTATCACAAAACTATCTGTTACCGATAATTTCAGTGCTTGCAGAGAATACCTTACTGAAAACCGCTTGTCATTTCCTTCTGCTCCTCATTGGGTTTGACACTCTTACTTATCGAAAGGACTACGATAGATCCCCTATACTTGTGGGTCGTCATTCTTCCTCGGGAGGGCTGATCTGGAGCCAGTTTTGGGCTCCGGAGAGGGGAAATCGTCGCCGTCGTCATCACCAATCGTTCTCCATCAACACCGCCATGATGCTCACCACCGAGAGGGAGTAATTCCTTTGTAGTCTTGCTAGACGGTGGTGGGATTGGATGATATTGATCATGTAATCAAGTTAAGTTTGATAGGGCTTGATCCCTAGTATCCAGTATGTTCTGAGACTAATGTTGCTATGACTTTGCTATGCTTAATGCTTGTCACTAGGGCTCGAGTGCCATGATTTCAGATCTGAACCTATTATGTTTTCATGAATATAAGAATGATTTGGATCCTATCTTGCAAGTTTTATGCACCTATTACGTGTCTTGATCCGCATACCCCAAGGTGACAATAATTGGGATTCTTTTCGGAGATTGCCGTAGTTTGAGGAGTTCATGTATTCACCATGTGTTTATGCTTTGTTCTGATTCTCTATTAAAAGGAGGCCTTAATATCCCTTAGTTTCCAATAGGACCCTGCTGCCATGGGAGGGTAGGACAAAAGATGTCATGCAAGTTCTTATCGCAAGCACGTATGACTATATTCGGAATACATGCCTACATTACATTGATGAATTGGAGCTAGTTCTGTGTTGCCCTAGTGTGTAACTGTTATATGATCAATGTCATCTAAATCATTATCCATCACCGATCCACGTGCCTACGCTTTACATATACTGAATGTTGCTACATTACTATTGCTACTGCTACTGTCACAACTGCTAAAATATTGCTGCTGTCACTACTACTGTTACTTTTGCTACTACTATTTGCTGTGCTACTAAATCTTTGCTGCAGAGAGATATGCCAGGTGAGGTTGAATTGACAACTCAATTGTTAAGGCCAATAAATATTCTTTGGCTCCCCTTGGGTCAAATCAATAAATTAGGGTGAAATACTACCCGTGAAGACTGTCACGATCCCCCTATACTTGTGGGTTATCAGAACGCCGCCAGCGCGACACCTCACGGCGCATTAAAAGTGCATGTCCTAGTCTGTCAGAGTTAGGTATTTCCTACTGTAGTTCTCGCCAGTGAGTTTGGCAGGGGGAGTATACATTGTTTACTCCGTGTAATGACCATTTTTCTAGCCACTGTGGTAGACCCTTAGCCTATGAAAGGAGGCCCATGGCTTCCTTTACAAAGGTCGACACTCCATTCATTTACATGCATAGCGACACTCCCTGGGCATTCCTTGCCGGGTTGTAGCGCTCCTGTATGGTGAACCTAATCCACTAAAAACATAGGACGTAGGGTTTTATGCTTCGGTGGCCCAAACCTGTCTAAACCCCTGAGCACGCATGGATCGGTGATGCTCTTTGCGCCCAAGGATCTCCCTAGTCGAACGACGATAGGGGCCTTGCCGGCCCCATAGATTGTCGTACGCCGACAACTATGAGCATGCATAACAAGTAATCTAAGAAAATCTAAGGTACTAAAACTAGTGGAACCGTGCAGACATGATTCAAATTTCAGAAAAAATGGCTACATGAGACATAATTCAAGCAGGCCAAGCTAATTTCAGAAAAATGTAAACTATTATCAACATTCCTTTTCAGAAAACATAAAACCTACGATTTCCTAAGCTAAAAGCTACAGGAAATGCAACAAAATTAATTTCAGAAAACAAGAACATAAGCTATGAGCTGCAACAACATGATCTAACAAAAAATGATCAACAAAAAAGGGAGAATGAGCTACATATGCTATTTGCTGCAAAATTCAGAAGTAACACAAAGGGATCCTGCATCTTTTAGTTTCTATGCAAGGAATGCATCACATCATAAACTATGAAGTCCAATAACTATGAGCTTCAGAAATTCAGAAATATCGCAACCTGAAAACTATGATCATGCAACTTAAGTTTCTTTGCATCACATTCAGTTCAGAAAATTCAATAGCACTGAATTTAGGAAGGGATCGAAACTTGAAACAGATTAAAATTCGGCAGCACAACTACAAAAAACATGAACATTCACAGTCATTGGAACAAATAAAAACAACACAAACTCACTGAAACCTACTCATTGGCACTCATTGAAACAGATAAGCAAACATATCTACAAAAACATACAGACATAACTACTAATTGGCACTCACTGAAACAAATAAGCAAACATATCTACTCATTGGCACTCACTGAAACATTTCAGTAGCACAAACAACACAAACTCTGCTCACAAACCAGAAACATGTAAAAAAATCCTGCATCAACATCCAATCCAGATTCACATCACACAGACAATGCTAACAACCTAGTGCATCAGCGGCATCCACCCCTACAACCCCGCGACAGCTCTCCTACTGCGCCGCTGAACTACCTACACCGGCGACCACTCACACACAAACCCGTCACCGTTGAGCCGAATCCGCCCCGGGGAGGACCGCCATGAAGGCCTACAAATCGCACAAAAATGGGGGGAAGGGGACGAGCGGATCTTTGATGCATACCTGCTCGAGTCGACGCACCGCCGAATTCGTCGCTGTTACCACCGCGGTGGATATGCCCCGGTCGCCCGCCGCCCTGCGCTGCCGGCCCTGTCGCCCTACCAAATCCCGGAGCGTCGCCCTCCGAGCAACACGAGTGGACAGAGCTTCGGGAATGGTCTTGACTATTGGCTCAGTTGCATAAATGGCTGTCCTGAAACAAGGGTTCAGTTTCAGAAATTGCCGTGAATGACGCGAAAGCGGGGACGTTCTCGTTTGTCTGATCAACATACAATCCATGGATGCCAAGCCGACGGATGCGCGAGCGTGATCTGTCGGCTGAAGGTAAGCTTTTCCCATTATTAAAGGGCAATCGAACATCGTAGTGATGGTTCGACCATCCCTTGCACCCCCTTCGTGCGACCTCGCCGAAAAAAAACCCACTAGAAAAGGCCCACATTCAATTGCTAGCACAAAAAAGGAAGAACCGCACATTCTCCACCTCCTCGCTCCCTCCCCCAAACCCAAACCACTACGTGCCCTCCCTTTCCATATCTCCTTCCTACAACATCCACCGTCGTCACTCCAGCCGCCGCCATCACCCATCTCTCCCTCTCTTGGTTTTCTCATGGCAGATGCCATGGGATGGCTAAGAGAGGTGAGAGCAAGGCTACGGTGGAGATCCGGGACGAGATCGGGTAACAGCACGCAGTGATTTACCCAGGTTCGGGGCCCTCGCAAGGAGGTAACACCCCTACTCCTGCATGTCTGATGTATATATGGGGCGTGTATAGTGGTACATGGTTGCTCCTAGAGCTGTCCGGAGGAGGAAGAAGGAGGCTCTGAGCTCTCATCTTCTCCTGGAGTGAGCGTGTGTGTGTGAGAGAGAGAGAGAGAATGAAGGGGGGGTGAATGAGCCCCACCCCTCCTCAGGGAGCTCCAGGGGTTTTATAGGGTAACCCCCCCAGGTTACAATAAGCAGGGAAAATGGGGGCGGGCCCTGGCTGCTAGCCTCTCTGGACGGTCGTGGGACCCGCTGGTTGTGGGGTCTCATCGACCCAGGGGACGCCGGCTGCCGGGTCATGTTGCTATAGGGCCCGCCGACAGGTCTGGTCTTGTCCCGTGAGGTCATGTAGTGGGTGGTACTATTCGCCAATAGTGCGTGACCGTAGCGGCATGGATGACTCTGCAGTTTGTTAGCCACAATGTCTTCCGCTCCTGTCCGATGGGACGCCTGGCGTTGACTTCGCTGGGCTGTAGCCGGCAAGCTCCAGCCGGCAATCTACAGTCGGCCAGGCTCTAACCGTCCGGGTGTAGCGAGCAGCCCGCAGCCGGCCAGGAGCAGCCAGCAACCGGCCAGGCTCCAGCCGGCCAAGAGCAGCCCGCAGCCAGTAGCCAGCCGGGAGTAGCCAACAGCCGGACAGGCTCCAGCCGGCCAGTCTCCAGCCGGCCAAGTTCAGCCAGTAACCTGTAGCCAGCAGGGAGCAGCCAGCAGCCGGCCAGGCTCCAGCCGACAGCCTGCAGCTGGGCAAGAGCGGTAGCCTGTAGCTAGCCAGGCTCCAGTCGACTAAGTCACAGTCGATCTTCTGTTTTAACTTCTTCAATTGTCTTGCTGATTCGCGAGGTGTGGCATACTAGGGGTCACTCCCCCGATATTTTTTTGAAATATTGTCTTGTCTTCTTGAGCGTACCCGGGGGTGATCCCCCCGATAGTAGCCTCCAAGCCTCCGGGTGACTCGAAGAATCGAGCGGAGGGTCTTCGCCATTGTCGTGGCAGGTGGTGGCGTCGAGGGCCTCGGTGGTATACGACCGCGGGATTGTGGCCGGCGCAACTGTCTTTCCAGTGGGGGCCTGCCAGCGCACCCGCTAGGTGTAGCCTCCGAGTCTCCGGGCGACTCGGAGAGTCGGGCGGAGGGTCTACGCTGTTCTTGTAGTAGAGGTTGCCAATGGTCGACGACTGCGGGCCACAACTGACGTGGCTTTCTTCCAACGGGAGCACGCCAGTGCACCCACTCGGTGGAGTCTCCGAGCCTATGTGTGTCTCGAAGAGTTGGGCGGAGGGTCTTCGCTGTTGCTAAAGCAGATGGTGGCATCGAGGATGCCGGGCACAGACGCGGAGTCCGCCGGTCGGTGGGCGCAGATCCCTATCGGGCGCGGACGCAAAGTCCGTCGGCTGGTGGGCGCGGGCCTCTGTCGGGCGCGGTCGCGGAGTCAGTCGGCTGGTGTGCGCGGGCCCCTGTCGGGCGCGGTCGCGGAGTCCATCGCCTGCTTGGCGCGAGGCGCTGCTGGACGAGGACGCGGAGTCCGCCGGCTGCTTGCCGCGAGGCGCTGCCGGTGGAGTCCGCCGGCTGCTTGCTGCGAGGCACTGCCGGGCGCGGACGCGGAGTCCGCCGGCTGCTTGCTGCGAGGCACTGCCGGGCGCGGACGCGGAGTCCGCCGGCTGCTGGGCGCGAGGCGCTGCCAGGCGCGGACACGAAGTCCGCCGGCTGGTGGGCAAGGTCACGGAGTCCGCCGGTTGCTTGGCGCGAGGCGCTGCGGGGCGAGGACGCGGAGTCCACCGGCTGTTTGGCGCGAGGAGCTGCCGGGCGCGGACGCGGAGTCCGCCGGCTGTTTGGCGCGAGGAGTTGCCGGGCACAGACGAGGAGTCCACCGGATGCTTAGAGCGAGGCCCTGCCGGACGAGGACGCGGAGTCCGCTGGCTGCTTGCGGCGAGGCGCTGCCGGGTGAGGACGCGGAGTCCGCCCGCTGCTTGCCGCGAGGCGCTGCCGGGCGCGGACGCGGAGTCCGCCCGCTGCTTGGCGCGAGGCACTGCCAGGCGAGGACGCGGAGTCCGCCGGCTGAGATTACCTAAGTCATCAAGGAAACAAATTGCGCTAAGGAAAACACTGGGGATGCAAGGTGAGCACTTATATGCATAGTTGATGCAACTGGCTGGGCGGTGAGAATGCAGTCGGATCGTCCATGCCGCTTTCTCCCTTGTCATTTTTCATTAGCAGGCGACATCTAGCTTTTGCTCTTGCTAGCCGGACAGCCGGGTTGCGGTCTGTAGTTGAAACCAAAGATTGGGCCTTTGGTTCCGTATGCAATACTAAGCCAAGTCGAAAAAGGGAGCTACTCAGGAGAGGCGGAGAACTTTTAGTCGGCTGGCAACGAAGCCCACGTGGGCAAGGATCAGCCTCCGGGTGTCTCGCGAGGAGGTCTGAGCTGAGCGCGTCGGGCGCGGGTCGCCCTCTAGGCGCGGACTTGAGAAACTTCTAAAGAAGTGAAAACTGAAGGCATAATCGTGACTTAGTTGTTTTGTGCCCGAGGCATGGACGCGATCCAGGTTGTTGGAGTGGTGACGTCCGTCTGTACGGAGTCGGAAGAGTTCGGGGCAGAGCCGAATGTCGTCGGATGAAACCTAAAGGGGCGGAGCCGGAAGCGGCCGGCCAGCCTGGTTCCTGCGGGCGCCTGACCGGGCAACCGTCCAGGCAGCTGGCCGGGCAGCCGGCTGGCGGCAGCCGGGCAGTCGGGCAGCCGGCTGGAAGCAGGCGGACAGTCGGGAAGCCGGCCGATAGCAGGCTGAGCTGCCGGCCTAGCGTCGGACCAAGGCAGGCCAAGCAGCCGGGCGCGTATGTGGCCATGCATGCGGCCGTGCACGCAGCCGGCCATCCATGCATGTGGCCGTGCAAGCCCCTTGGCCATGCATGCATGTACGTATCACATGCACGAACGAATTTTTCTTTTCTTCTTCTTGGGCAGTGGGATAGCTAGGACAACCGTCGGACGGAGCAGTTGACCGCCGCACACAGGGCGCAGCCAGCCAGGCACGCGTGGGAGGACTCCGCGGCCTGCAGGCGCAGGCGCCGTGGGTGAGGCCACTCGCAGAGGCCGCGTGCGGGGCGTAACCAGATGGGCGTGCGGACGCGCAGGAGCCGAGCAGGGCGGAGCTGGTGACGACCAGCGTGCGGCACGAAGGAGCAGCCACCGAGGCACTTCGCCGGTCAGGCGGGCAGCCGTCCGGTGGCCCGCGACGAGGACGCGCGGCCGGGAAGGTGCTCGCTGGCGGAGGTCGACTGGGAATGAGGCGCGCGGAAGCTGGGACGCTCGGCTGGGGAGGCGCTGCGCGGTCGGAGCGGCGAGGGGCCAGAGTCCGAGCGACGCAACGCAGGGGATGACACGCGGGCACATAGGAGCGTCGGCGAGGGGCGCGGCGGACCGCGGGTGCTAGAGACGCAAACAGCATGACGGGCCGCAACGACGCGGTCGGAGCAGCGGGCGAGACGCACGCGGGAGGACGGGCGGTGCACGGGGTGGCCATGGCGATGTCGAGCCTCCATGACCTTTGGGGAGGCGGCCGCCGCGAAGCGCGTGGCGATGTCGGCGATGTTGTCGATGAAGAGGGGTCCCGCCCGGACTGCGACTCCAGTCACAGCTTGCCCCACGGTGGGCACCAACTGTCGTGGTTTTCTCACGGCAGATGCCATGGGATGGCTAAGAGAGGTGAGAGAAAGGCTACGGTGGAGATCTGGGACTGGATCGGGTAACAACACGCGGTGATTTACCCAGATTCGGGGCCCTCGCGGGGAGATAACACCCCTACTCCTGCATGTCTGATGTATATATGGGGCGTGTTTAGTGGTAGATGGTTGCTCCTAGAGCTGTCTGGAGGAGGAAGAAGGAGGCTCTAAGCTCTCCTCTTCTCCTGGAGTGAGCATGTGTGTGTGTGTGAATGAAGGGGGGGTGAATGAGCCCCACCCCCCTCCTCAAGGAGCTCCTCGGGGATTTTATAGGGCAAGCCCCCTAGTTACAATATGCAAGGAAAATGGGGCAGACCCTGGCTGCCAGCCTCTCTGGCCGGCCATGGGACCCACCGCCTGTGGGGTATCGTCGGCCGTGTGGCCCGCCGACTGCCGGGTCATGTTGCTATGGGTCCTGCCGGCAACTCGGGTCTTGTCCCATGAGGTCATGTAGTGGGCGGCACTATTCTCCAATAGTGCCTGACTGTAGCGGCATGGCTGACTCTGCAGTCTGTCAGCCACAATGTCTTCTGCTCATGTCTGATGGGACGTCCGATGTTGACTTCGCCGGGCTGCAGCCGGCAAGCTCCAGCACGCAGCCTGTAGCCGGCCAGGCTTCAGCAGGCTGGGTGCAGCCAGCAGCCCACAGCTGGCGAGGAGCAGCCAGCAACCGGCCAGGCTCCAGCTGGCCAAGAGCAGCCAGCAGCCAGTAGCCAGCAGCCAGCCAGTCTCTAGCTGGCCAAGCGCAGCCAGCAGCCTGTTGCCAGCCGGGAGCAGCCAGCAGCCTGTAGCTAGCCAGGCTCTAGCCGGCTGAGTCGCAACTGATCTTCTGTTTTAACTTCTTCGATTGTCTTGCTAATTCGTGGGGTGTGGCATACCAGGGGTCACTCCCCCGATTTTTTTTTAATGTTGTCTTGTCTCCTTGAGCGTACCCGGGGTCATCCCTTCGACACTCCCCCTCCCTACCTCCATCACATCATCGTGCTTCACCCACAGTACATCCTAGAATAGCCGCTGCTGCACCCCGCCCTCTTTCCGTGGAGATGGAGGAGGCCCGAAACCCTTGAAAGAACATGTGCTGTCCCCATGTTTGGTTTTGGTAATTGATGACAATCTCTATGGACTAATGGTTGCCTTGAGTTATATTTGAAGGGTTTGTCCATAGGCATTGCTTGAAGACCATTTGTTGGTTTCAAGGTTATTAGAAGAAGAATATGTGTTGACCAAGGTTATTCATGGAGTTATCCAAAGATTGGTCATGTTGATCAACACACAAAGCGTAGAAGATGTACCGAGTGGGATCAAGTGATCTCACGGTATGGTAAGCATTGTCCATTACGCTTTGTGTACTAACTCATGTTCTATGCGAGAGTTTTATGTGGGGTTAGGTATGTTTCCATGGGCTTGCGTCAAGAGGAAGATCTCATTCAACCCATGGAGGATGACATCAAGTGGTGATCGTCATCAACATTGCGGTGTGCAAGTTCAAGTGGAGCATCACGAAGAGATCACATGCTTGAAGCTTGTTGTCCATTGTGGTGACAATGGACTTGTGAAGATGTGCCAAAGAGTGGCTCACCCATAGTGGAGTATGGGGGAGCAATCAACTAGTCTTCATCGAGCCGGCGCAATCAAGAAAGGTGGTCCAACTTGAGGAGGTCAAGATCGTCATCATCTAGCTCAAGTGGACTATGCACAAGGCAAAGGTTTGCCCTTGATAGGTTTTCTATTTTACCGGTCTCATAGTGGTAGTTGGGAGACCGGGTTGTAGGATCGATAGCCGACTATCAAGGGGGGCTCTCAAGTGAGTAGCTTTATCGTATCATTCGTAGAGAGCTCAAACCATTGCATCCTTGCATCATCTTTCTTGGTTTGTGTTTGGTGTTTCTCTTTGTGAGTCTTTGAGCTTTTGGTCATCTTCATGACAAGCTCGAGTTCATCGAAAACGGAGTTCATATATGCATCTTCTATGATGTTTTCGATGTTGGAGTTTATGCCGGTTCTTCATTCATAGAGGTTTCTCATCTCTATATGTTAGGCATATCTCCCCTGTCGCTGTTTGGATAGTACTCGTTGTCTTCTATCCAACAAGCTTGAGTTTGCTCAATTCGGAGCTCATTTGCAGAAGTTATGGCAGTTCTGGTTTTATTTGTATCCTCTGTTTTCTGTGGATTTTCAGTAGCTTGCAAGCGGTAGTACCGCTGGTGCCCACGGTAGTACCGCTTATGCGGTAGTACCGCTGGTACTTCCGTGGCACTACCGCTTGGGGTTTCCCCGAGCGTGCAACTCTCTGTTGCCAGTTTGCCATTCACGGTAGTAGAGCGGTAGTAGCACGGTAATACCGCTCTGGCGGTACTACCGCCCTTACTACCGCCGGCACTACCGCTTGCGGGGTTTCCTTCTGTGCACGTCTCTGTTGCCGCTTTCTGTTAAACGGTAGTAGTGCGGCAGTAGTGCGGTAGTACCGCTCAGGGCGGTAGTACCGCTCTGCTGGGCGGTAGTACCGCTTGGTGCGGTACTTCCGCCCTCCACTACCGCTGCTACTACCGCTTGTGTTTCGCAGAGTGTGCAAGCTTCTGTTGCTCTTTTCTCCTTAGCGGTAGTACCGCTTGGTTGGCACGGTAGTACCGCTAAGTGCGGCACTACCGCTCCAGTTCCGTGTTCTCACCTGCTGTGTTTTGAATTACTACCGCTTAAGCGGTAGTACCGCTCGAAGGAGCGGTAGTACCGCTTGTACGCGTCCAGCACGGGTAACGGTTGGATTTGGGGTGGCCCTATAAAAGGGGTCTTCTTCCCCAACGGTTTTCTTATCTCTTCTAAGCTCTCTCTCCTCCATTGTTGACCTCTTAGAGCTTTCCTATCTCTCAATCCCTCCAATGATTCTTGCTCCTTCTTGAGGGAAAAGAGAGAGGAGATCTAGATCCACATTTCCACCAATCACTTTCTCCTCTAAGTGAGGGGAACCCCTTGGATCTAGATCTTGGATTTCTTGGTGTTCTCCTTGTTCTTCCTCTCACTTTCCTCCATAGCTTTTGTTGCTTTGGTGGGATTTGAGAGAGAGGGACTTGAGCACTTCGTGTGTTCTTGCCATTGCATTAGTTGCATCGGTTTGAGTTCTCCACGGTGATACGTGGAAGTTAGTAGTTGAGAAGCTTATTACTCTTGGGTGTTTGAGCACCCTAGAGCTTGTTCCTCTTGGGTGCCTTGGCGCCCTAGACGGCTTGGTGGTGCCTCGGAGCTCAATCATTGTGGTGTAAAGCTCCGGGCAAGCGTCGGGGTCTCCAATTAGGTTGTGGAGATCGCCCCGAGCAATTTGACGGGTACCGGTGACCGCCCCCAAGGGTTGCCAAAGTGTACGGGTTCGGTGACCGCCCTCAAGGGTTGCCATTTGTACGGGTTCGGTGACCGCTCTCAAGGGTCCCTTAGTGGAATCACGGCACCTTGCATTGTGCGAGGGCGTGAGGAGAATACGGTGGCCCTAGTGGCATTGTTGGGGAGCATTGTGCCTCCACACCGCTCTAACGGAGATTAGCATCCGCAAGGGTGTGAACTTCGGGATACATCGTCGTCTCCGCGTGCCTCGGTTATCTCTTACCCGAGCCCTTTACTTATGCACTTTACTTTGTGATAGCCATATTGTTTCTTGTTATATATCTTGCTATCACTTAGTTGTTTATCTTGCTTAGCATAAGTTGTTGGTGCACATAGGTGAGCCTAGTCGATTTAGGTTTTGTGCTTGACAAATTAAACGCTAGTTTTATTCCGCATTTGTTCAAGCCTAAACCGTAATTATTTTAAAGCGCCTATTCACCCCCCCCCCCCCTCTAGGCGACATCCACGATCTTTCAACCCTATCTACTCAATGGCCCGCCATCACTGGAGATGAAGTCCACAATGCAAGCGGTCACATGGGAGGAGGTGTGCGCTAGAGAATGCAACGACAGGGTGGGAGGTCTGTGTGGTCCGAGCTATGGCTGACGTTAAGGAGGAAGAAGAGGAGAGCTCATGAGTCGCAGTGGCAGAGGTCGAGGAGGAGCATGAAAAGTACGCGCTCGGCCGGCCATGCATGGTGCTCGCTGGAATGCAACACATATGGGTGCCACCACGCTCACCGGTGGGGTCAATCTGGCCGTCAACTACAGCTGTGTCACCGGTACCGACCTCTGCCTCTCCAGGCCTAGCAATCTCAAGGTTGTGGGTCTTGCTTCTGAGTAGAATTTAGCTCTTCGTGTGTTGTGACTTGTGAGCATTTTTGGTCTACGATTTGAGTTTTGAATTTGGGGAAAATGGTGCAGAATAAGGTGACCAAAGAGGTTCCCCTTGATTCCCTGATGTATCAGATGGGAATGTGTACCATGTAAGCTTGTCTTCATCAAAGGTGAGCTGCATGGTATGCTTTATGGGTGTAGTTTTGATGGCATCTTGGCCTCTCACCGCGGCCAATACTTTTTGTTACAATTATTGTAGTGGATCCTTATACTATGTTGATAATATGCATACTTTTATGTTCGTTTGGTGAGTTGACATTTGAAACTGAAATAGTCCTGCTTTTTGTGTTCCAAGCCCAAGGGAATAGCTTTTTGCACTTCAAGCCGAGGGGAATATGGTGTTCCTACACATTATGACGATTGTGCAGGCTTCAAATGGCTGGCATGATTCATCTTTTTTGTACCACAATATTACCTAAATTGTAGAATATCTGGTGCATTTGTCTTCTCTCTTGTTTAACATTTTTATTTTGTCGTCCACTGTATTACATTGCCTGAGACAATCATGATTAAAACTTGTAGTATACGAATTGAAGGAATTTGCAGGTACATAATTGGGATATGTGATTTTCCTTTCCAACTTCCAAATTCCTAGGGAATAGCACAACTACAAAAAGTTAGAGATATCATACGAAATTTAGCCAACCTTAGCAGTTGTTTCTCACGGAGATCATGCATAGCAGATTTAGTGAACTAAATAACTTGGTGCGATAGTCTAAAATACCTATTCTTGAATTATCAATCTTGGTTTCCTACTGAGAAAATATTATATGGATATCTTATTTGGTGATGGGACATCAAAATTTCAAAAAAAACGAAGGTATGATTTTTTTCTTTGTTTTGTCTAGAACTTTCCAGAGGATACATAGCTATTTAACAATTTTCTGCACCATTGTTGATTACTCTATAGTTATATTCACATAATCATACTTTTCTAATGTTTTATTTTGCCCTGATTCCATAAGAGTATCCTGCACTTCAGTTGTATGTTGTGTTGTACTAACTCATGATCCATAAGCACAAGCAAACCCAGAACATTAAAAATACCAAGAGTCGAAGATGTTGGCACCATGAAGGCACATTTAAAGCAGACCTTTTTTGCGGGTACATTTAAAACATACGTCGCATTGGAACTTTGCGTCTTTTATGCGTGGTTTTCATTTGTCATGCCATTATGGCCCTAGCAACAAATACTATAGGTGAAACATATTTAGCAGCATTGACTTTTCATAACATGATCTTTTTCCTTTTTATGTTCATAATACCAAACTATGTTCCATTATTTTCGAGGACTGGATGCATGGACATGTTGAGTTGTTTGCAATGATGGCTAAACATGGACATCTCTTTTGATATCACTTCCATTCTGGACATCCGAGGCACCGCAGCCGGCGCTCTTGCTCACCCACTCCACCCTACTTGATCCACCACTAAGGAGGGCAGCCACCACCGAGGAGTAACAGTTACCTATCAGCTTTCTCTAAGATGCTATAATCTACCTAATGTACTTGCCGTCCTAAATTCCCGGACAGAGTTGATGTGTGTCCATCTTTTCTCGGCGATCAACTTCACGACTGAATGTGGGCATGCCCTACTGAGCCGATGATTCAGATTCATGGGAACTACCGAAGCAAGAAGGGAACAACAGGTCAAAGTTATGTGGTTTTCTTGAATGTTTGTTCATGCATGGCATGCTTCTGGTGATCTGTAATCTTGGTGGTGTTGCTATTTGTAACTTTATTATATTTCCTCTACAAGGACCTTAATATATTTCGCATTTATGTAGGCAGTTGACTTACATCTGATGAATGATATCCATTATTTGTTATATAGTTGATGGCTAATTTTTTTTTCGTTTAGTTAGGATTAGGATGCTCATGCTTACATTACACTTAGGTGGTGGCCAAGATTTCACTTCATATTATAGGCTATCACACAGTGTCCTATTATGACTAACCCATGTTTTGAATGGAAACATATTCTTACCATTAATATATTATGCTTTGTCATACGTATAGTGCACACCATTATGTATAATTACCAAGCTTCTATATGTGATGCCGATTATTTAGTTACAATAGTAACTCTTTCATTAAAATTTTCTTATGTTGTTCTTATCATTGCCAGGATTGTCCTCTTTATGTTCTTCATTTTGCACTCAGATGTGCATATTGTTCTCCACATTGAGTACTCTGAATGGACCAATCATCTGGTTCCTGCCAGAATCTTTGTTGCTTGATAGTTTATAAAAATGTTATATTACTTTGTGAGCAGACTATGTAATTGCCTAAACAGGGGTATGTTTTGTTTCTCAATAGTTTTGTTTGTAACTCGATTTCGGTATCCTCTCAACTTGATAATAGTTTTATTTTTGAGATGGTACTCGAGAAGAGTTATAGGAAAGTGGAGCACCTGATCACTAAGGACTCTTCCTCATAGAAGGATGTTTAGTACTTACTTGATGAATTAGGGTGTGTTTGGTTCAAGAACGAAGTGGAATGGAATGTCATGGTTCCATTCCACGGGAATGGGTTGGTTCCGTTCCTTCGTTTGGTTGTGTGTATTAGATCGAATGGAATGGTTCCGTCCTAGTGTTTGGTTTGGGAGTTGGAATGGAATGATTTTCAGCGACAGTACGAATAAGTTTAACTCTTTGTATATTCAGAAACAGAGCATTCAAATACTGAGAAACATTTGAAAAATCATACCCAACAATCCAATATACGCATCAAGAAAAAATCATGAAAAACTAGATGCTGCTTTTATACTAATTAAGCTCTCTGTTGAAGCAATCTAGCATATGCACCAAGCAATTCCAATACTGCTGCTATACTCGTCTCTGTGCTAGCTGATGCTGCTCTCTATTGCTGTTGTTCCGCTGCCTGCTAGCCACTTCTTTCCCAGGCTCTGCTGCTCCTGCTCCGTGCTTGCTGCTCTACTCCTCCACGACAGCCGCCGTCGCAAGCAACAAGGGAATCGATCCGCCGCAAGCAGCTGCTGCTGAGGAGCGCCACCAGAAATCCATCTGCTACCCGTACGCGTCATCACTGCTATCGAGGAGCACTACACAGGGAGACGAGGGATGAGTCCCAGATGGCCAGATCAGGGACCGGAGGTGGAGCAGCACTGCAGATCGAGAGGAAGAGTTGGCCGACGGGTGAGGGAAGGAATCGAGGCCGGTGCAGATCGAGGGAGAGAGAGGCGAGGGGGGAGGCCACTCGCCAGGGAGGAGTGGGAGTGCGAGGAGAGAGCCGGTTCCGCGTCGTCCACTCGTTTTGGAGGTCTTACCCGGTTCCGCATCTGGGCCGAATATTCGGTTCGTGGGAACGAGGTGGTGATCATTCCATCGGTCAACTGAAAACGAGAACGGGGTGCGGGAATGGGTCGGACCCGTGACATTCCAGTCCATTCCAGCAACCAAACACACCTTTAGAGTTTACTAAGTAAATGGTGTGTGGACTTCTCTTAGATTTTGAATTTTTAGTTTGCTTTACAAGCTTCTTTACTCCATCGATATACATGTAGCTCATGTGCAGGATAATATTTTTATTGGTAGAGAAATCTTCATCTAGGAGAAAATAGTTGATTTCTTTGGTAGGTTGGGGTATATTCTTCAGAGGATCCCCAACTAGGATACAAATGCCTTTCGCCGTTTCACATATCCTTCAGAGTTTTTTTTCACGTGAGAGCTGCAGATATCTTTTGGAAAATGGTACAACACACATATTTCAAAATTTTAGCAACTACTATCTGGTTGAAAGAATTTGATGTGGTAGCATTCATGAGTTTTTGAATGAATTCGCAGAAAGTTTTGCTCTCAAGAATATTTTTTGTTGTACATTCCTATTTTTCTGTCATAGTTACTATAGGTGCAGTTGTCACACAATGGATGTAATAACGCTGAATAATTTGTCATGTACTTGTTCAATATCCTAGCATTGGTAGAACATTTTTCTATGCATTCTTGTCGAGAATTAGACGTTTGCTGCTTTTGATTAATTTAATGTTTGAAGAGTTTGTTTCGAGGGACCTAGAAGAGTGCGAGTGTCTGTCAGAGTGAGATAAAGCATGAGCAACACCTTCATTTTCTTTAAACTACTTGCAGATTAAGTTATCCTCAATAATTAATATGATGGCAAGTTATGATACCTTTTCTTTGTGCTTTAAATTGTGCCATCTGCTCCCCCAACTTAATCATTTTGCTAGGCCATAAAATCTTTACTTGCTTTCTAAATCTTCCGTCCAGCTCTGGTTGGCAAGAGTGCTGGCATGGTACTCAGTAGTGAGTTTGGAGCCCAACAACGATTAGAGGCTACAACTTGGGTCTGGATTTGTATCGATTTGTGCCAACAAGAAGTGAGTTAGTTTTACTATTCTATTATTGGTGTGCATTTATATTATAAATTAAAATTGTAACTCAAGTATGTTTCTTACTAGAGTCAACTACATGAACCCTGAGCATGTCAAAACTGAGCAGTGTATTGCCTACCCATATTGTATATAAGACAAAGAAACATATACACATCATTCCTACATGGTGAGCCTAAGACCAAAACCATCCAGCCGTTAGTCTACTAGCCTTTATTTAGGTAGTCTATGTTCTGAGCCAGCAAACAGAATCTGGTGATCCTCTATTCGTCTTCCTTGATTGTAGCCATTAGTTTGCCAACTCTAATTGTCCTCCATGTCCCTACTCTATGTCTATATCAAAAAAAGGCAGATGGTGTACATTTGAATTAATTTGGAAAACTTGGTTGATTTTACATTCAAAGGAGCAGACGAGCCCTTGCACACCTTTGAGTTATTGCAATTCATACATCATATGTCCACTTCAGAATGTTGATGCAGTATAATTTAGTAGGATTTCGTAAACAGTAAACACCATCGGAGAAACACCATGGGGAGGTGGTGGTGGGGGTGAACAAAAGATGGAGACATCACGTGTGCAGTCATGGCGGTACCGACAAGCTTGGTTGGGACCATACAGAAAAGCTGGTGCCATTGACAATCGGCGCGACACTAGAAAAGTTGTTCTTGTCTGACTAGCATCGAGGATGGCCTACAGACCAAGGGAGGGAGCTTGGTTCCAAGGTCATGGGTAGGTCGGAGGAGGAGAGGGCTTGTGCAGAGATAGTTTGGGAGATAAGAAGAATGAAAACATGGGAGGACAAAGACAATGCCTTATGCTGTTCATGTTTGGGCGTTTGAGAAGGAAGCATTTGTATTGGAGGAGGAAAATTGGAGGAATGTGTGATGATTTCTAAAGCGGTGCAAGAACATACATCGATATTGGTTGGGTTGCAATCTTAAAGCTTATTCCCATGTCATAGGTATTATTGCATTTATAAATATTTCAAATCGTGCATTATGTACATGCGCATAGAGCTTATTGCATATAAAAATGATCTGTACCGTGGCAACGCACGGGCATCAAGCTAGTACTTCTCAAAATTGCAATTATATTTTCCTTAAAATCAATGAGCTCTGGCACATAAGAAAATCCCTCTTCCCTCTACGAAGGGCCGATCTATTTACTTTTATTGTTGAGCCATCACCTTCTTATTCAAGCACCAATCTTGAGAGAGCTATTGTCATTCTTAGTGTAACATGCATTTGGTCTATTTAATGTTGGGTGTGAGCATCAATGTATGTCTTCTACCCTGAATTACAATGCTTAGTCACTGCTTGAACTTCAGAGATGCCCTGCATTTATGTTTTGTGGTCTCGGAAAGGGCTAGAGAGATACCATTCTATCATATTGTATCATGATTATTTTGACAAGGTGTAGATGTTAGAGATATAGTATGATTGCTCGCTAGTTGCTTATGCAATTGACATGAATAAATATGAACTCTAAATGTAATCATATATGTGGTTAGTTCATGATCTTTTCTTAAAACTTGATTACTAATTAAATTTATATATGACAAAAAAATGAGTTTGTAAAAGTTTTTCTTTGTCACTTCCAGTTTATAAACTAAATTGCTTGAGGACAAGCAATGAGTTATGCTTGGGGAGTTGATACATCTCAAACGTATATACTTTTCCAAACACTTTTGCTCTTGTTTTGGACTCTAATTTGCATGGTTTGAATGAAACTAACCATATACTGACGTTGTATTCAGCAGAACTACTTTGGTGTTGTTTTTTGTGTAGAAATGAATGATTTTCGGAGATTTTTTGGGTACATATAAAAAATACTGGCACAAAGAAGTACCGGAGGGGGGCCTCCAGAGAGCCACAAGCTCACGGGGGCGCCCGCTGGAGCGTGCCATCTGAGCTTGTGGGGCACTCGACCCTACGTTTGCCTAAATCCAAGTCTATATATACCGCCTTCCTGAAAAAAATCAGGAGTAAGTTTCATCACATTTTACGATACGGAGCCGCCATCATCTCATGTTCTTCCAGACTTAGTCATTTTCGGCCATGTCATTTTCGTCGGCGGATTTCATCATATATGCATTTTAATTGTGCTTGTAGCATTCAATCTGTTCATCGTATGTAAATGATCCATATATGAAAAATGATCTACTCTATGTGCTCTAGATGAAGGTGCACTGGCATACATATTAGGATCCATATACGTGATGTAATCTCCATTGCAAAAGTGCATCGTGAACTAATCTGTGAAAACTGTTATGATATTCAAATTTGTGAGGATGATTGCATCTAATCCGTAAGTCATATGCATTTGATTCCTTCATGGAATTTTGTCTCTATGGTGTGCTCTATCATGCCATGCCTTTGGTTGCCATGTAAAACATCTCTATCATATTAATTTCTTGCACTTAAGTGGTCATCATGATAAAAATTGTTTTCTGTTAACAGAAAGTTCCATTTTGTAAAAATCACAGTAATTGATCCATATATCCTGTGAATTTGTGTCAATGGAGTAATTTGGAGATTGCCATGTCTACTTACAGTGTATATCTTTTTCATAAATAGTAAAATTGCTATACCTACTGTTTTGTTCATCTCTAAACAACATCATGAAGTAATAGTTTTACATCCCAGATTTTCACTGTATGAAACTGTTGTTTTAAAACTTGTCATCTTGTCTTGATGAATGCCATTGATGTAGAGGTCATATGAATATGTTCAGTAAACATGTTTTGCTCTTGATCATGTATGCTATCACATCACGCCTTTTATTTCCATGAAAACTTCCTGTAGCATATTTAAAAGTTGCCCTCAACATGTCATTCCAATGTTTCTGCTTGCATGAAAACTATGATTTTTCACTAAGTCCCTAATCTGGACACAAACTTTGCATCTTGCTAAAATCATATCAATTCAACCATGATTCCTATGGAAATGATCTTTATATGAATCATGGAGAATTTTAAGTGTACTAGAGCCTCATGTCATTTGTTTTCATGTTAGCATCATGTAGCATCATGTTTTGTTGCTCCTAAGTAGGCATCTCACTGTTATTGGCTTCTAACTAAAACTTGTGTTGTTTTATAATTTTGAACCGTGGCTCCGTATTGATCATTAAGTACATGAAGCTTGTTTGGAATTGCATGTAGTTTCATAATATCCATTTGCATTCATGATTAAAATGTTGTGGTTGTTGTTTGCATGCATTTTGCATTCATGCCATGTTAACTTGTGTGGGTCTTATATTTTAGGTCGTAGCTCCGAACTAAATGGTCCATATATGTAAATCGCCTAGAATGATGTGTAGAATCACATGGTGCATTTTTTTTTCTTGTGTAATAAATATAAAATATGTCTAGGACAGATCTGTACCAATTTCGAAATTTGCATATGGGGTTGTTTCGGAAATGCTATATGATATTTCCGGCCTAATTTAAAATGCCTAGATAGATAGTTTAAGTATGCTTCACCTCTTGCCATGATAAATAACATTTAAATTTGTTGTGTACCTAAACAAGAGTGAACTAAATAACTCAAATGTGGAGTTTTATCAATATGCAATGCATTGCATATTGAGCTTCACTTAATGTGTAGTATTTGATTGTTGCCTTGCCTTGCATACTGAAATGGACATGCATCATACTCCCTTTGTTCCTAAATATTTTTCTTTTTAGAGATTCAACTATGGACTACATACGAAGCAAAATGAATGAATCTATACTCTAAATTATGTCTATATACATTTGTATGTAGTTTATAGTGAAATCTCTAAAAAGAAAATTATTTAGGAACGGAGGGAGTACTTGATTGTACATTATGCCATGATTATGCTTGTTTGTTTTCTGTGTGGTGTTTGCTTTTTTCCGGTTTCACTTCTTCTCGCACGAGTTCCGATAACGTTTCAGAGTGCTAGGATTCGTTTGACTACGCTTGTTCGACTACTTCATGGATTTATTCTTCTTCCAAGCGGGATTACATGCAAGATGATTATTACCCTGGATACCACTACTACCATTGCTATGCTAGTTGTCTCGGTTCTATCGCTATCTCGCTTTGTCGGTGTACTAAAGTATGGGTCTTTTTAGTACCCCTTACTTGTGCACGGGCAGCTGTAGCCGTACCGCGGCAAGCCTTGCCGGGGAATAGCTAGGAGTAATCACGAGACTAAGACGACAAGGAGACATTCAAGTCAACGATCAGACCAGAAAACAGAAGACCAAAGGGTTGCGGAGGCCCGGCAAGACCCTTGCCGGCAAAGCCTCGCGCCAGACAAGACCCGGTCCCGGCAAGCCCCGGGCACGGCAAGGATTCGGTCCCGGCAAGCCCCGGGCCCGGCAAGGATTCAGCCCCGGCAAGGCTCTGCACAGTGCAGCGCTATCGCTCCAGTGCAGCGGCCAGCCTTGTCGTTTAGGGCTTGTCCTCATGGTGACGTGGTGCGATGCTGGCCACGAGATGCTTAAGCGATGCTGATGGGATGGCTGCTTTTGCCCATCCCCTGTAAAGCTTTTCTAAGCCCGAGACGCTAAGGGACACCTCGACGAACACCTCACGGTGCATTTAATGAGTTTGTCCTAAGCCGTCAGGGTTAGGTATGATAATACTGTGGTAACACTGTAGTTACTTTCCACCTCATGCCTTATCTTGTACGCCACTGTGGTAGCCCCTTTGACTAATATAAAAGGAGGCCCGAGGCGTACAGTAGGGGAGGATGGCACTTCGGAAGCCCATTCTGCATGCGTAGCTGCTACTGTAGCTCCCAGAACTTGGCCAAGAACATCCACAATAATACATTCACAAAGCAGGAGTAGGGTTTTACGCATCCGTGCGGCCCGAACCTGGGTAAATCCCCGCGTGCTGTTCGTTAGTTCTGCTCTTTGTGCAATCCTCTCCCCTTTGCCGAACCGTAAGGGATCTCCTTGATCCCATAGGTGTTCGTATCCCACGACATCTTTGGCGCGCCAGGTAGGGGGATCGAGGTTGTGCGAACCTGATCTAGTGATCAGCGCGTCAGATCTTTGATCATCTTCATCACCATGGCTCCCAAGAAGAAGGGTTTCACGGTGGTTGGTCCATCTGCATCCGTCGTGCCTGATGCTGCGCGCGCAGGCGACGGGGTAGGCGCGGATGGAGGAGGTGGAGGCTCCGAGCTTCCACGGCGTTCCGGCGATCCGAGCCGGACGAGCAACAGGTCCAAGGATGGAGCTGCGCGACCTGCGGGTGGTGCAGCGACTTCCAAGGATGGAGCGGCGCCTTCCAGGACGAATACGCCGGCGCATGCACCGCGACCTTCTCAGGACGCGCGTGACGTGCAGCCTCAAGACGTTGGTGGTTCTAGGCGTCCGCATGGGAAGACCCCTGCGCATCACTCCCAGGGTGCGCAGGGCCAAGATCCGCGTCAGCACGCTGGTGGAAGCCGCGCACGGGTGCAGAGTTGTGATGGCGCTCCTTCTAACCCTGTTAGGAGTTTGAGCACCTCACGTTCTTCGCACCTGTCACCGCCGCCTACGCCGGCAGAGGCGTTGGCGCGAGCTCAGCTGCTCCTAGACTTCCCTCCCGCCGCGGAGAAGCTAGACGAGTGGCGAGCCGCTATCCAG
This sequence comes from Elymus sibiricus, assembly GCA_039707655.1. Taxonomy (NCBI): domain Eukaryota; kingdom Viridiplantae; phylum Streptophyta; class Magnoliopsida; order Poales; family Poaceae; genus Elymus; species Elymus sibiricus. Next base: position 200,463,556 of record CM077667.1, read on the forward strand.
AGCCTCATCGGCCTAGCCAACAATGACGCGCCGCAGCAGGGTGAACCCTCGCGACTGCAGTCGTCTAGGCTGGTGCGTGGCGATGGAGAAAAGACCGGAGCTGGAACGACTACGTTGCGTTCCCCTCCGCTGCATCAAGAGCGGTCGTTAACTCGACGGACCGGCGCCCGTGAGGATGTTTCCACGGCATCGTCTGATCCGCGGGTTCGCCGCGATCAACGTCATGTTCTCCGAGAACGGAAGAAGGAGGATGCTCGAACCACCATCGAGCGCTGAAGGGAAGCGTGTCGCCAGTCCGACAAGCGCGCTGGGACCGCTGTTGACGAGCCCGCGCCAGGGTACCCTGGCTCCCTACCTTACGAGGTGGGTTGCCCAGCGTTTACTCGTGAGCTGCGGCAAGTCCAGTGGCCCAGCTCCCGCTCCTTCAAGCCGGAAGTACCAGAGAAGTACGACGGCAAGACCCACCCGTCCGAGTTCTTGAGCATCTACACCATCGCGGTGCAGGCTGCCGGGGCTCGTGACGATAAGGTGCTGGCCAACTACTTTCCGTTGGTACTGAAGCCCAACGTGAGATCGTGGTTGATGCACCTACCCGAGAATTCCATCTCTTCTTGGGCCGACCTGTGCCATCAGTTTGTTGGCGCCTTCACCGGCGGCCACCAAGCTCCTGGCCAGGAGAGTGATCTGCACATCATTCCCCAGAAAGAAGGCAAAACTTTGCGCAAGTATATCCAGAGGTTCAGCCGCATCCAACACAACATTCCTGACGTTCATCCCGCCGCCGTCATCAGCGCCTTTCATCAGAATGTGCGCAACCGTAAGATGCGGGAGGAGCTGGCGATGAACAAAGTCAGAGATGTCGCCGAGCTTTACGCTTTGACTGACAAGTGTGCTCGGGCAGAGGAAGGAAGGAGACTCCCCGGCGAGAACGCTGGCGCTGGAGTCGACTCCGATAGCGAAGACGCTCCTGCCCCGGCAAGAAAGGGGCGGCGGAAGAACAAGAAGCGCAAGGGCAAGGCCGTGCTTGCCGTTGAAGGTTCGGGCAACACCGGCACCGCCAAGAAGTCCAAGACCGACGACCCCGGCAAGGAGGTTGCCGGGTGTGCGGCGTGTCAGGCCTTGGCGGCTGCCGACAAGCCAGAAGGATCCGGCAAGCAGTACTGCAAGATCCACCGTACCAAGGGCCATGATCTCCAAGACTGCCGGCGAGTTGAGGAGCTTGCCGAGAAACAGCGCGCCGAGTACGAAAGGCGCGACAAGGAAAGAGCCCAAGATGGTGCCGGAGGGTCTGGCAGGAAGCGCGGTCGAGGAGGTCGTCCCGGCAAGTCCAGGCAGCAACAAGAGAAGCCTGCCCGGGGCCGCGCCAAAGAGCAAATAGATGAGGACGATGATGCAGAGGGCGACGAGTCCAGTGAACACGAGTTCCAGAAGGCTACAGAGGCCATGTGCGTCGACGGGGGCGCTTCGTTGCATTCCTCTCACCGCCAGCTCAAGCAGTGGGCGCACGAGATTAATGCGGCAGAGTCATCCCTCGATGCCCGGAAGCCACTAAAGTGGTCCCACACGCCTATCATTTTTGACGCCGAGGATCACCCTGATCGCACAACTGCGGTCGGGTGCTTGCCGTTGTTGGTTTCACCAACGATTCGCAACCTCCAGGTGACGAAAATGTTAGTTGACGGTGGGGCCGGCCTGAACCTGATCTCACCCGATGTGATCAAGAGGCTGCAAATTCCCGACGAAGACCTTGAGGAGACAGGTTCTTTCCAAGGGGTCAATCCGGGAAGGAACCAGCCGAAAGGCAAGATCACGCTGCCGGTAACATTCGGCAGCGAGCTGAACTTCAGGACGGAGAAGGTCGTCTTCGACGTCGCCAAGATACCGTTGCCGTACAATGGAATCCTTGGCCGCCCAGTGCTGGCTAAGTTCATGGCGGCCTCGCACTACGCCTACAACGTCTTGAAGATGCCCGATCCAATGAACGTCATCACTGTCCACTCCGACAAGAAAGACGCGCTCATTTGCACCGACAAGCTCTACCGGGAAGCAGTTGCAGCGTCCGCCGCCAAGGCGCATGCTCCTGCCGCTCAAGATCCCGGCAAGAAGAAGAAGCCCGGCAAGACCTCTGGTACAAACTCCGGCAAGCGCGCCTCTCCAGAGTGCTGCGCTGCCGTCGAGGGTGCCCCAGAGAGCTCTGCCGGCCAGACCAAGAAATCCAAGGCTGCTCCGCCCGAGACCAAGAAGGTGCCCACCAAGGAGGACGGGACGGGAGGAACTTTCACCATAAGCTCCACCCTTGATGACAAATAGGAAAGCGCGCTCGTTGCCTTCCTGCGGGCGAATGTCGATGTGTTTGCATGGCAACCATCTGACATCCCCGGTGTTCCCAGGGAGGTAATTGAGCACCACCTAGCTGTCTGTCCCCACGCGCGACCCGTCAAGCAGAAGGTGCGGAAGCAAGCCTTGGAGCGGCAAGAGTTTATTGCGGAAGAGATAAAGAAGCTTGAGGCGGCAGGCCTGGTTAGAGGAGTCCTCCATCCTACATGGTTGGCCAATCCAGTTGTTGTGCGCAAGGCGAATGGTAAATGGAGGCTATGTATTGACTTTACAGATATCAATAAAGCCTGTCCAAAAGATCCCTTTCCCTTGCCGCGCATCGACCAGATTGTGGATTCCTCTGCCGGCTGCGATCTGCTGTCATTCCTTGACGCATACTCAGGCTATCACCAGATCTTCATGGCAAAAGAAGACGAAGAGAAGACCGCATTTATCACCCCATGTGGCACATACTGCTTCTTGCGTATGCCTTTCGGGTTGAAAAGTGCTGGGTCGACCTTCGCGAGAGCCGTCCAGATTGGTTTCAAGACCCAGCTTCATAGAAATATGGAAGCTTACATGGATGACATAGTGGTCAAAACCAAGGACAAGGCAACGCTTATTCAAGATCTGGAGGAGACATTTGCAAATCTGCGCAGGATCAACCTGAAGCTCAATCCAGAGAAGTGCGTGTTCGGTGTCCCATCCGGCAAGCTTCTCGGGTTCTTTATATCTCAGCGTGGAATTGAAGCCAATCCCGACAAGATCAAGGCAATTGAGCAGATTGAAGCGCCAAGACGAGTCAAGGATGTGCGTCGCCTTGCCGGCTGCCTCGCTGCTTTGAGTAGGTTCATCTCAAAGTCTGCTGAGCGCGCCCTGCCATTTTTCAAAATTTTGAAGAAGGCAGGTCCAATGAAATGGACTCCAGAAGCGGAGGCAGCGCTGCAGGATTTGAAGAGGTACCTCTCCTCTCCGCCAATACTAGTCGCGCCTAGGCCACAAGAGCCGTTACTGCTATATCTGGCGGCAACGAATCAAGTGGTTAGTGATGCGCTGGTGGCGGAGAGAGAAGCAGAGGAGGATGGAGCGGCAACGGCAGACCCGCCAAGCGACTTGTCGGGGCCAGCCCCGGCAGAGTCTGGTGCCGAAAAGGAAAGATCCGCGCAGTCAAGCCAAGCAGTGCAGAAGAAGAAGATGGTGCAGCGCCCAGTCTATTTCGTCAGCTCCCTGTTGCAGGGGGCTAGGTCGAGATATTCTGGTGTGCAGAAGTTGCTCTTCGGCCTTCTCATGGCCTCGAGGAAGCTGCGCCATTACTTCCAAGCACATGAGATCACCGTCGCCACTCGCTTTCCGCTGCAACGGATTCTCCGGAACCCAGAAGCAACCGGCAGGATCGTGGAGTGGGCGTTGGAGCTGTCACCCTTTGGTCTCAAGTTTGAAAGTTCTTCAACTATCCAGAGCAGAGCCTTGGCAGAGTTCATTGCAGAATGGACCCCAACGCCAGACAACGAAGTTCAAGAATCAGCGATTCCCGACAAGGAAACAGATCGCAAATGGATCATGTACTTTGATGGAGCCTTTTCGCTGCAAGGCGCTGGTGCAGGCGTGCTGCTTGTCGCACCCACCGGAGAGCACCTCAAGTACGTCATCCAGATGCATTTTCCCCGGGAGAGATCGACCAACAACACGGCAGAGTATGAAGGACTGCTTGCCGGTCTCAGGATCGCGGCAGACCTTGGGATCAGGAAGCTCATCGTCAGGGGTGACTCTCAGCTCATCGTGAGGCAGGTCAACAAAGATTATCAGAGCCCGCTGATGGAAGCGTACGTTGATGAAGTGAGGAAGCTGGAGGAGCGCTTTGACGGTCTTCAGGCAGAGCATGTTCCTCGATCAGAGAACAGCATTGCCGACGACCTGTCGAAGCGTGCCGCACTCAAGCTACCTGTGGAACCAGGGACTTTTGTGCTCCGCTTGACTCAACCATCCGTATCGCCATCGACAAGGCCTGATAAGAGAAGAAAGTTAAGTACCGGCGAGTACTTCCCGGTAGGGCTTCCCGAAGCCCCCGGCAAGGATCTTGCCGGGAACGACCCGGTTGCCGGTGAGCAGCCCGGTTGCCGGTGAGCAGCGGCTTCGCGCAGGACCTCTGGTTCTTGCCGCAGAAGCAAGCGCCCTTGCTGCCGAAGAAATACCGGTTGCCGGTGAGCAGCGGCTTCGCGCAGAACCTCTGGTTCTTGCCGCCGAAGCAAGCGCCCCTGCTGCCGAGGAAATACCAGTTGCCGGTGAGCAGCTGCTCCGCCAAGAACCTCAGGTTCTTGCCGTAGAAGCAAATGCTCCCGCAGCTGAAGACTCGCCTTTAGTCCTTGTCGTCGAGCCACAGGCTCCGGCATGGGCACAGCAAATAGTCCATTTCCTTCCGACAGGAGAACTCCCTGAGGAGCAGGAAGAAGCTGAGAAAGTAGCCCGTCAGTCAAGTATGTACCAGTTCGTCGACGACGTCCTGTACAGAAAGAGGCCCAACGGTGTGAAATTGAAGTGCATTCCTCGGGAGGATGGACTAGAGCTGTTGGCAGAGATTCACGGGGGCATATGTGGATCCCACGTAGGCTCAAGAGCCCTTGTCGGCAAGGCATTCCGGCAAGGATTCTTCTGGCCTACTGCTCTCCAGGATGCAACTGCACTAGTAACCAAGTGTGAAGCGTGCCAGTTTCATTCGAAGCAACTTCATCAGCCAGCTCAAGCTCTCCAGACGATCCCTCTCTCCTGGCCCTTCTCGGTCTGGGGGCTCGACATACTGGGTCCCTTCCCCCGCGCTGCCGGGGGCTTCGAGTACTTGTACGTCGCTATCGACAAGTTCACGAAGTGGCCAGAAGTGGAAGCAGTGAGGAGGGTGACAGCACAGTCAGCAGTCAAGTTCTTCAAGGGGATTGTGCGCCGTTTTGGTGTGCCGAACAGGATCATCACCGACAACGGTACGCAGTTCACAAGTCGCACCTTCATGCAGTATGTCCAAGACCTTGGCGGCAAGATCTGTTTTGCCTCTGTTGCTCACCCGAGGAGCAACGGCCAAGCGGAAAGGGCGAACGCTGAAGTGTTGCACGGTCTCCGGACCAGAACTTTCGACAAGATACACAAGCATGGAAGACGCTGGATTGATGAGCTGCCGGCGGTTCTTTGGTCGATCAGAACGACGCCAAATCGAGCCACCGGCTAGACGCCCTTCACTCTGGTTTACGGAGCGGAGATGGTTCTCCCCGCGGAACTCATATACGGGTCACCTCGAGTGCTCGCTTATGATGAGCTTGAGCAAGAGCAGCTGCGGCAAGATGACGCGCTGCTCCTTGAGGAGGACCGTCTTCGGGCTGCTGTGCGAGCCGCTCACTACCAGCAAGCTTTGCGCCGCTACCATAGCCGCAAGGTTCACGCCCGGAGTCTTGAGGAAGGCGACCTTGTTCTTCGGCGCGTTCAGTCGGCCAAGAATTCCAACAAGTTGACGCCGAAGTGGGAAGGCCCTTACCGGGTAGTGCGAGTCACCAGGCCTGGCGCTGTCCGCCTAGAGACCGAAGAGGGCTTGCCAGTGAGCAACTCCTGGAATATCGAGCACCTTCGCAAGTTCTACCCATAAGGCGCGGTTGTTCGGGTTTCTTGCTGTGATAGCGATACGGCCAGCAGGCTGCTGACGACCCGAATCCAGTACTCGCGGCAGCGTAACGCTCCGGCAAGATCCCGGCAACGCCATTCTGTGCAAGTGTTGCCGCTGGCATGTAATTCTTTCTACAGAGCAGGCACACCCCTGTGCATATTTTAAGATCTATGTGCTTTACATTTCTTGTTGATTTCATGTCATTCTATATGCATGTATTATCTGAGATATGTATTGCACTCGATCCCGGTAGGAGCTAACGAACCGTCAAGGTTCCATACTTTTATTTTCTCTTCTTTCTTTTTCTCAAGAGATAGAAGATTCCCTCGCGCGCAAGTTTGCCGGGGGGAGTAGGAGAACGATGGTATGGATGCCAGACGACGTTCAAGGTTGGCGCCTTGCCGGAAGAAAAGGAATAGCGACAAAAAGTAGAGCTAAGTTGCTAAACCCCTTAAGCAGATTTTAATTTTTGTAAGGCTGTATTCCCTTGAACGATTTCGGCTTTGTATGGAAAACCTGCACGCGATGGAATCTTGTCGTGATCGGCTGCGCCCTTACTCTGTTTCGAGTCCGCTCAACAGTCTAGGTGGCCGCGCTGAAAGCGTCAAGATTTCTTGCCGTGAGCAGCACTACCCGCAAGCAGCTGACGACCCGAATCCAGCGCATGCGACGGGGTTATGCTCCGGCAAGTTCCCAGCAGAGCGTAGGGCATACGCCATACAGAAAGGAATTGAACAAGGGGAATAGCATGCCATGATTCAAAGAGAGCAAGTTATATTACAACCAGTGCTTGCCGCGTTTCTGACATAAGACAAATTGTCTTTTACATGGAATGCTGGCGGCAAGATGAGGAAGAGATAGGAGGCTACAGTTAATCCCGGCGATCGCCCTCGACCCTCTTCACCTGGCTCACCCGATCGACGATGGGCGCGACAAGCTCCTCGAGAGCCTTGACGTCCGCGTCCTTCGACAAGCTCTTCAAGGCTATGGAGAGGTCGACGCCAGGGTTCCTGTACGCCACCTTCATCAACACCTTGCGGAGGACGAGCTGGCAGAGCTTCCGGGATTCGTCGGCCAGCTTGCTTGTCTGATTCGCCTGGAGTAGCTTGAGAGCGTCGACGAGCTTGTCGAAGAACATGGTTAGCCTGGCGCTTGAGGATATGTTGTCGTCGACTGAGTATCCGAAGCCCGGCAAGTCCATGGTCTTCAGCTCCGCGCCAAGCTTCTCGGCGATGTCCGCCAGCCTGGCAGTCCAGAGCTTCACGCTTGAAGTGTACTCGTTGTGGGTGGTGGCGGCGTTCTAGAGCAGCTCCTGTTCGTCATGGAGGTCTTTGATAAGAGTCCTCTCGCGAACTCGGGCGGCCTCAAGAGACTCCTCCAGCGTGGATAGCTTTAGCTTCAGATCTTCAATGGAGTCCTTGGCGGAGGAGAGCTGCTGGATCTTCTCGGATGCGGCGGCCTGCGTCTCCATTAGGCTATGGAGAGCCTTGTCTCTCTCGGCCTCGAGAGTTGAGACCTTCTTGCCGTGGTCCTCGAGAGCGGCCTCCAGCTGCTTCGTCTTCTCCTCCAGCAAGTTCTTGGCGGTCTCCGCAGCTCCGGCAGCGTCGAGGGCCTCTTTGAGCTTGCCGGCGTGGTCTTCAGTTAGAGCTCTGAGCGTCTTCAAGTGTTTCTGCTCAAGCTCCTGGACCCGCCGCGCGACAAGACCTTCGAGCTCTTCATCCTTGTTGCGAAGCTTGGCGGCAAGCGCCGCCTCGCGGGCGGCAAGGTCCTCTTCTTGGGCGTCAAGGCTGATGCGGCGCTGCGTCAAGAGGGCTTCTGCCGCGGTGGCTTGCTGGGCAGCCTCCTCCTGCGCTTTCTCGATGTCTGATTGCTTCAGCAGGAGGACGTTCCGCTCTTCCGCCAGCTGCTCCCGATAAATATTCAGCTCTTGGAGGGCCTCGCCATACCAAGCATGTGTCTCCGTGACGCGTTGTTGGAAGTCTCCTTCCGCGGCCTCGACGAGCGCTGCCCGGGAGTCCAGTTTCTCCTTCCGGGCGCGATAGAGCGTCTGGAGCTTCTGATAATTGTCATTCATGGCTTGAAGTAGTTGCTCCTCCTTGGGCTCACTGACGGCAGCAACGGTGATTTCCCCGTCAAGATGTTCTCCTTCAACCAGCTCTTCGATGTTTGCCGACCCCGGCATGCTGACAACGTTCTTGCCGGCCCTAATATATTGGCTTGAGGGAGGGGCCCGGGACGACGAGGGCTGGTCTTCGGCAGTCGAGGGCCCCGCGGCAGTAGAAGTGCCTGGCGCTCCTGCGGCGGAAGCGCCGTCAGTATTACCGCGGGTCTCCTCACCGGCCCCCTCAGCGGCCTTGGCGGCCTCGGCGGCAGCGGCCTTGGCGGCCTCGACGGCAGCGGCCTTGGCAGCCTCGGCGGCAGCGGCCTTGGCGGCTCGGCGGCAGCGGCCTCGGCGGCAGCAGCCTTGGCGGCCTCTTCGGCAGCAACCCTGCCGGCTTCAGTGGCGGCATCCTTGGCGGTCTCTTCAATGACAGCGTCAGTATCCATGAGCTCTGTCAGAAGAAGATTGAAAGCCAAGAACTTGATTAAGATGAAGCCGGGAAGGAAGTTCAAGAAGACAAAAAGAAGAAAAACCAAAGCGACAAGAATTCTTTGGGGCAAGTAACCTTACCTGCGTCAAGGAAGGGGTTGCCGGAGCCTGCACTTGCCGGCCCCTCCCCTTCGTCGCGGTAGAGATTGCCCGAAGACTCGCCCCTGGGCGGTGTAGTCGACGGAGGTGGCATGGCAGAGGTAGCTCCCGCTGTTGCTTCTCGCTGTCGCTCCGCTCCTGCACGCCCGGAGATGTCAGCAGAGAAGATGCACACCCCGGCACGCGCCAGTGGGTAGTGAGTAGAAGACTCACGTTGGGGGCTGCGCCGGGGGCTGCGTCGAGGGCTGCATCAAGGATTGCGTTCTGGGCTTGACTCCGAGCTGACGAGAACCGTTTCCGGCGCGCCCGAGGTGCTTGCCGGCGGCTCGACGCTCGTCGAGGTCTTGGCCCTCTTCGCCATCCTCCGCGCCAAGGTCTCTATTTCCCTGTGGAGATAAAAACAGAGCAAGATTAATCAAGCAAAACTAGAAGGACAAGAATCAAAGCTGCGGCGGGACTCTTACTCTTCTTCTTCTTCCTCGGAGCTGATGGCGGAGAGGTCGAAGCCGACCCCCGCCGCAGTTCCTGACGGAGGAGGAGGAGGAGTGGCCCTGGGCCGCTTGGCAGCGGCAGGTTGCGGTGCGGCCTCGCCGGCCACCCCCTTGCCGGAGGCCTCGCTGCTTGAGGAAGGTTGGCGGGCTGGAGCGCCAGTGGCGTTCTTTCGGAGGACGCGCCTCTTCCTGTGTTGAAGAGCTGGGGGCTCTTCCTCCTCCTCTTCTTCCTCTTCGGCGGCGCCTCCGGCAGAAGAGCTCCCGGCAGCGGCTCCGCTTGGCTCCCCGGCAGCCTCGTCTCGCCCGGCAAGATCTTCCAGCAGCAAGTCCTCGCCTTCGCTGGACTCAGCGCTGCCGGCTTCTTCGGCAAGGTTCGCCTCTTCCGCCCTGTTGGCGATGTAGGCGAGCTCCTCCTCCGTGGTGGCGCGGACAAGGTTCTCCGCGCGGATGGCCTTCTCCGTCAAGTTGTCGAAGAACGCCAGCGCCTGCTCCGCGGACAGTTCGATCCACCTCTCGTCGATGCTATGGGTATTAAACGCCGGCATCATGGCGATGATGGAGGTCAGTGATGAGTTGTTGCATAGTGGGACGACGCCCGCCGGCAAGTCTCCCACTGATCCAGAATTGAAGAGCTGTTGGCAGAGGGCTGCGTGCCCCATGGCTGTCAGATCATTATCCAGCCCAGGCCGCACCCTCATGACGTCGGCAGCGTTCATGTACTCCCAGGCAGGGCGCCCCTTGTTCTGCAGTGGGGCGATGCGCCGGCGAAGGAAATCTGAAGCAATCATCTCCACCTTCAGCCCGGCAGCCCTGAGGCGCAGTATCCTGGTGATGGCGATGGTGAGTTTGCTGTCGTCAGGGTCCGCGGCGCCCCAATCCTTGCCGCGGACCACCTTCTGCTTCCGCACCTCGCAGAACGGTTGGGGCTCCTTTTCCCGGACCCAGCACCACTTGCCGCGCCACTCATCCCATCTATCACGGTAGAGCCCCTCTGGGTATGCCTCCTTGGTTGCCGTCCTCGGGATCCAAGCAATGTTGCCGGAGAGGGCGTCGCCCCTTTGGATGAGGGGGTAGAAGTAGTGCCGGAAAAGTGCAGTGCTCGGGATGACCCCAACAAAATTCTCGCAAAGGTGCGCGAAGACGGACATACAAGTCACGGCATTCGGCGTGAAATCTAACAGCTGGAAGCCATAGGTGAGCATGATATCTACGAAGAAATCCGAGTACGGGGGACAGAGGCCGCACCAGAAGTAATCGGCAAAGAAGGGATAGTCTCCTGGCTTTGCCTTGCGAGAAGCTACACTCACTTTGGTGGCTGGATGTGTCGTGGTCTCAGTCGCCCATGCGAACTGGTACCTCTTCTTCAAGGTCTCCGCATCAAGCGTCGAGGGGAAAACGGCGCGTTCCTTCCGCATCTTCACCAGCTTGCTCTCCGCCGCGGCGGCCGCTTCCGCCGCCTTGCCCTTGCTCAGCTTGGGCGGCATGGTGGCTATGGAAGTGGGCGCTGAAGACGTCGAGAGCGCGGTGGAGGCGGGTGGAGGGAGAAAGGCTCTGCTTTGGGCGCGAGGAAGAAGACGGTGGCGACGGCTCTGAGATTGAGATTGGAAAGGCAGAGGGGGTAAATGAGCAGTGCCCTCTGCGATTCCCTTTTTATGGGGAAGGCGCGAGGCAGGCTCTTTACCGCCCGCTTTTACAGCGGAGTTTCCGCCCACGTCTCTCACGTCGCGCGATTAATGCGCGTGGTGGGGGGGGCGTGGTAAAAGAGATAATGATTACGAGCAGTTATTCCCTGAGACGCGTGCCTGTGCACTGTTTTGGGCCTAGCCCAACAGGCCTGACACCCGTGTATCGCCTAGGCCCGGGGGCTCCTGTCGGTGTACTAAAGTATGGGTCTTTTTAGTACCCCTTACTTGTGCACGGGCAGCTGTAGCCGTACCGCGGCAAGCCTTGCCAGGGAATAGCTAGGAGTAATCACGAGACTAAGACGACAAGGAGACATTCAAGTCAACGATCAGACCAGAAAACAGAAGACCAAAGGGTTGCGGAGGCCCGGCAAGACCCTTGCCGGCAAAGCCTCGCGCCAGACAAGACCCGGTCCCGGCAAGCCCCGGGCCCGGCAAGGATTCGGTCCCGGCAAGCCCCGGGCCCGGCAAGGATTCAACCCCGGCAAGGCTCTGCACAGTGCAGCGCTATCGCTCCAGTGCAGCGGCCAACCTTGTCATTTAGGGCTTGTCCTCATGGTGACGTGGTGCGATGCTGGCCACGAGATGCTTAAGCGATGCTGATGGGATGGCTGCTTTTGCCCATCCCCTGTAAAGCTTTTCTAAGCCCGAGACGCTAAGGGACACCTCGACGGACACCTCACGGTGCATTTAATGAGTTTGTCCTAAGCCGTCAGGGTTAGGTATGATAATACTGTGGTAACACTGTAGTTACTTTCCACCTCATGCCTTATCTTGTACGCCACTGTGGTAGCCCCTTTGACTAATATAAAAGGAAGCCCGAGGCATACAGTAGGGGAGGATGGCACTTCGGAAGCCCATTCTGCATGCGTAGCTGCTACTGTAGCTCCCAGAACTTGGCCAAGAACATCCACAATAATACATTCACAAAGCAGGAGTAGGGTTTTACGCATCCGTGCGGCCCGAACCTGGGTAAATCCCCGCGTGCTGTTCGTTAGTTCTGCTCTTTGTGCAATCCTCTCCCCTTTGCCGAACCGTAAGGGATCTCCTTGATCCCATAGGTGTTCGTATCCCACGACACGCTTCCTACCACTTGTCTGTCAAACCTCCAAAAAATGTCATAATAAGCCTCTAACCCTCCACATCCGAGCAAATCGTTGTTTGGCTAAGTTACCACTCGCTCAACCCCTCTTATAGCGTTGCTAGTTGCAGGTGCAGTTTGTACCATGTTGGAACATGGATATCTTGGGATATCACATTATTCTTGCTATTTAATGAATGCATATATATACTTGGTAAAGGGTAGAAGGCTTGGCCTTCTGCTTGGTGTTTTGGTCCACTCTTGTTGCCTTAGTTTCCGATTACCGATGTTATGTTCCATATCAAGCGCTCCTAACATGCTTGGGGTTGTTATGTGGACCCCCTTGATAATTTGTTTTGGGATAAAACTCTTCTGGTAAGGCCCAACATTGGTACAAAAATTTGCCAACATAATAATACTAAACACCTTTATTAACGCATAGGGTGTCATGAACCCATGGATTTCAATCTACATAATACAGGGGGCCCACTGCTGATGGTGTTGGTCCAAACTAGAGTAGCTTATTAACGCCGCCCGGGGAAACTCGAGGATTGGCCTGATAACCATCGCTTATCGGTCTTGTCCCGAGAATGAGATATGCGGCTCCTATTGGGGTGACGTCACGTTGGGCGGTCTTGCTGGAGTTTTTTTACCTTTAACAAATGTCTTGTGCACCGGTATTCTGAGGACACTTTGGTCTATCACATGGTTGAGGTTTTCCACTACAGCTTGTGGCTAGTTTGTGATGGATGAGTAGGAGCACCCCTGCAGGGTTAAATCTTTCTGAAAGTCATGCCCACGGTTATGTGGCAACTTGGAAATTTATAATACCTGTTTATTGTAAACTTGAAGTAAACCCATTTAAAATACACCAACCGTGTGCATAACCATGATTGTCTATTTTCGAGGGATTTAAGGAAGAGAACATGGTGGGGTTATGTTTGACTCGTAAGTAGGTGTTCAGGATCACTTCTTGATCATAACTAGTTCACGTCTGTGATGTATAGATCACTCTTCTTATTCTTGTACTCGTAAGTTAGCCAGATATCAAATGCTTAGTGCTACTGGAACCACACCACTTAACCATACTTCACCCACTAAGCTTTGGTAGTCTTGATACCCTTGCTAATGAGATTGTTGAGTCCCCATGGCTCACAGATTCCTACAACAATATGTGAAGGTACAAGTAATGCGATGCTTTGACGTGAGAGTGATGATTGTTCAATTTGTAGTTCTTCTTCCTCTTCTTCTTCTTATTCTTCTTCATCGATCATAGGATGGTATCTAGGTCGGCACCTGTGATTAGCAGGGTGGACATCATCTTCTTTTTCGTTTGATTTCATCCGTAGTCGGATCCTGCTCTTTTGTATGATGATTGTTATGTATTGATGTATTGAGATATTTATGTTGTAGCATGTGGCAAGTGTAAGCCAACTCCATATACTCATCTCTTATTTACATGTATTGTGATGATTTCCATTCTTGCGAAGCGACCCGAAATGCACTTCTATCCATATCAAGGCCCTCGAGCCGCCGCAAGGATAGTACCACATTTTGGGCGTAACAGCCCAGTGCCAGTTTTTGTTTTTTGGCTATTTTTTGTTTTGCAGAAAATCCATATGAAACGAAGTCCAAATTCCACAAAACTTTACGGTGATTTTGTATGGACTAAAAGTGACCCACGAAGTGCCGAAGATGGATCAGGGGGTGGCCGAGGGAGCCATGAGCCTGGGGGCGCCCCCTAAGCTCGTCGGTCCCTTATGGACCCCCCTGGCATGAAACCAAAGCCAAAAATTCCTATAAATACCGAAAACCCCAGAAAGAAACCTAGAACTTCCGCATCACCGTCGCAAACCTCTGTTCCGAAGTGATCTCATCCGGAGCCCTTTTCCAGCGCCCTGTCGGAGGGGGAAATCATCACCAGAGGCCATTTTCATCATCCCGGCAGTATCCATGGAGAGGAGGGAGTAGTTCACCCTCGGGGCTGAGGGTATGTACCAGTAGCTATGTGTTTGATCTCTCTCTCTCTCTCTTGTTATTGATTTGGTACAATCTTGATGTACCACTGATATGTCTCCAACATATCTACATTTTTTGATTGTTTCATGCTATTATATTATCAATCTTGGACACTTTATATGCAATTATATGATATTTTATATCATTTTTGGGTCTAACCTATTAACCCAGTGCCCAGTGCCAGTTCCCATTTTTGCTTATTTTTGACTTTTCAGAAAATCAATACCAAACAAAGTCCAAACACGACAAAAAAAGAAACCCTATAAGCTTCGGGAGGAGGTCGGAAGAGCTATGAGAGAGCCACAGGCTCACAAGGCACGCCCCTGAGCTCATGGGCCCCTCACAACTCCGTTTGACCTAAATCCACATCTATATATTCTCATACATTCCAAAACCAATAGAGAGACACGAGAAACACCTTTTCTGCCGCCGCAAGCCTCTATTGTTTAGCGATCCCATCTGGAGACCTTTTTTGGTACTCTGCCAGAGGGGGAATTGATCACCGAGGCTATCAAAATCAACCTTGCTGCCTCCATGATTATGTGTGAGTAGTTCACCACAGACCTACGGGTCCATAGCTAGTAGCTAGATGGCTTCTTCTCTCTCTTTGATCTTCAATACCATGTTCTCCTTGATCTATCCGATGTAATTTTCTTTTGCGGCGTGTTTGTTGGGATCCGATGAATTGTGGGTTTATGATCAGATTATTCATTGAAAGTAAATGAGGTTTTATGAACTTTATTATGCATGATAGTTATAGCTTTGTATTTCTCTCCGATCTATCTGTTTGGTTTGGCCAACTAGATTGATTTACCTTCAGCGGGAGAGGTGCTTTGTAGTGGGTTCAATCTTGCGGTGCTCTGTATCCCAGTGATAGAAGGGGAAAGTACACGTATTTGCATTGTTGCCATTAAGGATAAAATGACGGGGTCTGAACATATTGTTTGTCTTACTCTGTCTACATCATGCCATCTTGCTTATGCGTTGCTCTGTTTGTCATGAATTAATACCATAGATGCAGGCATGAGTCGATCGATTGGAGTAATAGTAGCGGATGCAGAATCGTTTCGGTCTACTTGTCATGGACATGATGCCTATATACACGATCATTGCCATGAATAACATCATAACTATGCGCTTTTCTATCAGTTGCCCAACATTAATTTGTCTACCCACCGTATGATATTAGTTCGAGAGAGAAGCCTCTAGTGAAAACTATGGCCCCGGGGTCTAATTAATCAATTGCTAAAAAACAAAAATACCTTGCTATAATTTATTTATTTTATTTTTTACCTTTTCTTTTTATTTATCTATCACGATTAGAATTAGTCCTTGCTAGTAACGAGTTCAAGGGGATTGACAACCCTCTTGCCCGCGTTGGGTGCAAGTGTTTGCTATTGTGTGTGTAGGTGCTGACGACGAGATTTTGCTTGATTCTCCTATTGGTTCGATAACCTTGGTTCTCACTGAGGGAAATACTTATTGCTACTATATTTCTTCACCCTTCCTCTTCGGGGAAATATGCAACGAAGCTCACAAGTAGCAACCACGATCTTTGTTAACATAGTTGGATCTTATGTTGTTCTTCCCTCTCTATCTTGTTGTGATGAATTGAGTCTTTCCCTTTGAGGTTTTGTTATTACCGAGTTGAATATATTGGACTTGAGAACACTTGATGTATGTCTTGCATGTAGATACCCGTGGTGATAATGGGGTACTCTATTGAGTCACTTGATGTATGTTGGTAATCAACTTGCGGATTCCCGTGGTGACATTGGGGTAATCTAGGCACATAGGTTGATGAACGTTTTCATCCTACTTTCTCCGATAGAAACTTTGGGGTACTCTTTGAAGTACCTTGTGTTGGATTGAATATGATAAATCTAAAATTGTTGATGCATGTCGAATAATTAACTCATGGATACCTGTAGTGAAATTAGAGTATCTATGTGACGTTAGAGTTGATGATGTGTATCAGATGGTGTTATTGTAGTACGAACTCTAGGGGTGTTTATGACACTTATATGGATGTCTCAATGGATTGATCAGAAAGATAACTTTTAGGTGGTTTGCTACCTACAACAATTTCATCTTATGTTCTCCACTATTGATAAGAACTTTGGAGTGAGTCTTTGTCGCACGTTGAGGGATGGTTATATGATTCAGTTATGTTAGCACTACTGAGAGATTGCACTAGTGAAAGTATGAACCCTAGGTCTGGTTTCTAAGCATTGCAATACCGTTTGTGCTCACTTTTTTCACATGCTACCTTGCTGTTTTTATTTATTCAGATCACCAAACCTATATCTACTATCCATACTACACTTGTATCACCATCTCTTCGCCGAATTAGGCACATATACAATTTACCATTCTATTGGGTGTGTTGGGGACACAAGAGATTGTTTGTATTTGATTTTAGGGTTGTTTGAGAGAAATCATCTTCATCCTATACCTGCCATGGATTGATAAACCTTAGATCATCCACTTGAGGGAAATTTGATGTTGTCCTACAAAACTCTGCGCTTGGAGACCCGACACGAGTCTACAAGAATAAAGTTGTGTGGTAGACATCAGTGGTTAGTACACTCATCTTGGGTCAAAGACAACAAGAACGCAGATCCCTTGTCAGCTCAAGTGGAACAAAACACTGAGGCAGACACCATGTCGTGCCCTCCAACATTACCATCCTAACTTACTGCCACATTCCATATCATCACATAATCTTCACCTCCAAAAGCATATCATAACATAAGCTTCACCTTGAAGCACTAACAAAGCATGGCATCAGAAAGTAACATGGTAACTACAACAACCTAATCATGCATATTGCAGTAGGGAGGTTGAACAAAGCTTGTTAAACGATCAAACGGGTCATGCTAGGACAAGGGTAACCATGGCAATATACTAGAGAATCAAAATCAAGCGGACCAAAGGATAGGTATAGCAAACCGCTACAACATCGTAATCCTAGTGCAAGAAGGAGGGAGAAAGCATGGGTAAGGCATGAACAAAGAGGGGGTATTAAGCCTTGCATGAAATCCCGCTTCATACGTTCATGGAGTTTGCGAGTATCTCAAGTCATCTTCGGATCTTATCCGCGAAGAAGCAAAGCAACACTAGAAAGACCAACAGGTGCAATCTTAGTACTGCAGGGAAGATACAATGTGCTCATGATATGTGACGATATGACATGGCATGGATGATATGCATATGTAACATGGAACATGTATCAATTTAATTAGATGACATGCAAAGAGATATGGAAAGTTCAATTAACGTAAAGGTAATTAGTTAAAGTGGATTAACATGAGCATCACATTAAAGTTGATTAGCATGGATGACATGGTGATAGAGTCGAATCCGACAGATCTCGGGTAGGGGGTCCCGAGTGTGTAGCCTTGGCACATGGTAACAGTATAGAGAGGGGGCACCATGTTTACCTAGGTCCAAGCCCTCTCAAAGAGGTAAAACACTACGTCCTACTTTGTTTGTATTGATTGTGGATGGGGTACAAAGTACAGGTTGATCTACCTCGATATTGTATGTGTATGAGTCTATCTGCCTCTACAGACTACGCCCCTCGGCTTATATAGACACTGGAGGTGCCTAGGGTTACACATAAGTCGGCTACATCTGGACATAAACATGCCAACAATAGAATTCCTGTCTTGGAGTATGCGCCAAGCCTTCGAAGGATTCCATCTTGATTACTTCACGGGGCTTGATGAATGGGCCCACAGACAGGGTGTTTGGGGGTCCTTGGCCCATCCCATGTCGGGGAGCCGACGTAGTTAGCACCCCCATATCCAGGACACCATTAGTAGCCCCTGAACTAGTCTTCAAGTCGAGGACACTTGCTCAGCTCCTCCGAGGTGCTTTCTCTTCTTCAATCTTCGATTTTGTAGACGATTTCAACAATCCTAACATCCTTGCCTTCATGTTCCATACCATTTTCAAGAAACTTTTGAAATCTGAAGTCTTTCTGCCAAAGTAGGTGCCTTAAGAGATAAGTAATCTCCTGCCAAGGACATATTGTAGGCTTACCCTGATAGCTTCTTTAGCGTTCCACCTGACCCAGGCCCACTGTTGATGTGTCCAATCACACGAGTTGTAATGGGACCCAAGACTTTTTTCAGGTGACAATATTATTCTCTTTCCATGATTTGTGTGGGCACATAAGGCACGACGCCTGGGAAACCAACAATTTTACCGTTGCGGGACTTAAACATCCCATCAGCCCACGACCAGAGATCTCCATATAAGGCTACATGAAAGACAAAATATTTTACATACTTACCGCCACCCTTTACCTTGTGCGAATTTCATCCGCCTCCTCAGCTTCATCGCCTTTGAGAGTTCATCTCCATGGAGAAGGCAACCTGTTCTTCTTCTCGTCTCTTTGGACCCCTCGAAGGAGACTGGAAGACCTACTCGGTGGCTTAGGGGCAGCTGAACCGTCTTGCTACCTCGGGATTGTAGGAAATATGTCCTAGAGGCAATAATAAATATTATTCTTTATTTTCATGTTCATAGTTATGTTTGTATTCAATGTCATAACTACAATTGTCCTTGAGTCCGTATGTCCATAATGTCTCAGAGGAAAACCCATATGCATGTGTGGAATAATAAACAGTAAAATATATTCCTAGTTGTACCTCCAAGACTAGCTCTAGTATTGCATGATGGTCATGTTTTCCTTATCATGGGCATGACTATGCAGGCAACTTTGAGGACACTATGTTAGGAGAACACTTGTGTTGAATTGACCCAATTGTTGTTATGCTATGAGATTCATTCATCACAAGTTAATGGTATATAACATAGAGAAAGTTAATGTTTGCATTATTCCATATACAATGAGAGTATAGTGTTCCTTCATGCTTGACTCATGAACTTTGGGGTTTGTTAAATGTCATTCGTAACATTGTGTTTATTATGGCGGCTTACGGGTTCATAGAAATGTATGAAAGGGGACTAGATAGATCAAGATTGGGACTTACTCCTATGACGATGGAGAGATATTCTTAGGTCCCTCATAGTGTTATGGTATCCATCGTCGTCTTGCCAGACATAGTGTGATTTGATCAAAGGAATGCTGAAATGCGGGAGCAAGAAAAGAGAACAAAAATGATAACGAGGTAACTTGCATGGTGAACAAGTTGTTGATTCACGGGGATGCCATTAAATCGCACCTGTAACATATCGGAAACAGCATGAATAACATTCAGTAACTACGGGTTCACACGAATATTTATTTATGTGGGTATAGGGGTCAATATGGATGTCCATGGTTCTGCTATTGATAATTGATCGGTAAGTGTTTCGATCATGTCTATACTGCACCGAACCTATAGGGTCACACACTTAGGGGTCATCTATATACTGAGTACTAGATAGGGAGTCCGAGAGATAGTCACCGGAAATTTCTTGGAGACGGCGAAAAAGTTTCAGAGAGAAAAACGGAAATGTTTCGAAGAAAAATCATCATGTCGAAAATGTTTCAGAATGAGTCCAGAATTATTTTAGGGGGTTCCAGAAATGTTCTGGACCTTCGGGAACATATCCGGAGAGAGCATTTGAGGGAAAATCTTCTCCCAGCTTGAGGGGACAAGATCCCACGAATCCTATGATGATGATGAGGCGCCACTATTAGGGTACACCCCCTTTTGGTGGCTTTTTGGAAAGCCACCCTTTGGGGCTTTCTCCCTAAAGTAGTGGAGGATGACATGCGGAGGTAGGGCCCACCACGAAGGGGGGGCACATGTGTCCGGGCCCAGGGAGGGTGCTCGTACATGGAGCTTCATTCCCTACTTTGGTGGCGTTTGGTGGAAAACATATACCTCCATTTTGGGATTCAGTTCAGGAGGCGACGCCCTGCCGGATATGTGACATTGTATTTGTGCAATCCTGGGCATGTACGTAGTATGGAATTTTTTTCCTAATGTGTGCTAATTGGTGTAGTGAGACGTCTCCAACGTATCGATAATTTATGAAGTATTCATGCCATTTTCACCTATGTTTACAATATTTTTATATGGCTTTGATGCAATTTATATGATTTAATTAGAACTAACCCGGACGCATGCTGTTTTCAGCAGAATTACCGTGATGTTGTTTTTTGTGCAGAAAACGAAAGTTCTCGAATCGCCCGAAACTTTTTGACGATTTTTTTGGAACATATGAGAAATGCTGGAGCGAAGAACCACCGGAGGGGGGACCACCAAGTGCTCCCTAGCCATGAGGGCGTGCCTAGGGGGATATGGCGCCTTGGTGGCTTGGGACCACCCCGTGGCTCCATTTTGCGTGATTCCAACGTTGAAAAATCCTACAAATAGAGAAACCATCAAAAATTAACCTAGACCCTCCGCTTCGCCGCCCCAACTCTCTGTATCAAAGAAAAACTCATACGGAGAAAACAGAGAAGAAAACAGAGAGATCAAATCTCGAAGGGGCTCTCGCCACTCCAAGAGTCATGGAGGCCAATGACCAGAGGGGAGACCATCTTCCCATATAGGGGGAGGCCATGGAGGAGGAAGCCCAAGGGTGATACACTCTTCCAGTGGCGCCGGAGTGCCGCCGGGGAACCATCGCCGCGGTGATCGTCTTCATCAACATCACGATCTTGATCACCTTCCTCATTTCTTTTTAGTTATCTACTCTCCCACACCCCGATGTAATCTCCTACTTGAACATGGTGCTTTATGCCACATATTATTATTCTATGATGTGTTGCCATCCTATGATGTTTGAGTATATTTCTTTTGTCCTTTGGGTTGATTGATGATCTTGATTGGTTTGAGTTGTATGTTTTATCATGGTGATGTACTAAGGTACCTCCCGTGTCGTGCACATGTGGGGCCCACTGAAGGGTGTTGCAATATGTTGATGATTCGCTTATAGTGGGCGGCTAGAGTGACAGAAGCTTACACCCGAGTAAGGGGGTTGTTTACGTATGGGAGTAAGGGGACTTGAAGTATTAATGCCATGGTTGGGTTTACTTTAATGATCTCTAGTAGTTGAGGATGCTTGCTAGAGGTCCAATCATAAGTTCATATGATGCAAGTACGGAAAGTATGTTAGCTCATGCCTCTCCCTCATATAAAATTGCAATAATGATTACCGATCTTGTTATCAATTGCCTAGGACAATTCCGCACACCATACAATCATTATTCCACACTCGCTATTTGTAATATATTGTAATATATTCTAACTTTATTTAGGCAGCAACTATTTTTCATATTTTAGTTCTCCAATATCATGCAAAGCTATCCTCTATATACCCACAACACAGTTTTATTTCTTGTTTCTAGATAGAAGCAAACGCTCGGTGTACGTAGAGTCGTATCGGTGGCAGATAGGACTTGAGAGAATATTGATCTTACCTTTAGCTCCTTGTGGGTTCGACACTCCATACTTATCACTTCCATCTTTGGAAAGTGCTACGATGATTCCTTGCATTGGGGATTTTCAAGCTCTTTTCTAGCGCCGTTGCCGGGGAGCAATAGCATGGGGTTGATATTTTCGTGTATGCTTGTTTGCTTCTATCACTAAGTAGATTTTGTTTTCCTTTTGTTTCTGTTTTCTTTTCTTTCTTTAGTTGTGGGTGAAACAACCAAAAAAATTAACAAAATGAAAAACACAAAAAAATGGCTTACCTCTTAAAGTGAAGCAATTGGAAAGTTATGCATTGGAGAAGTGAGGGTCGACCTTGAACACGTGTTCATGCTCATGGATACAATATAGAATATTTCATGGAAATTTCTCATAAAAAATATCCCCTTGTATATACCACTCTACCATAAAAACAATGTGCCAAGTAAAGCCTTTGGGATGATTTGGAAGATAGTAGAACTGATACGGTGCAAAAACAGAAACTTTTGCGTCCAGTGCAGAATTTCTCTGATTTTACTAGAATGTCTTTTTGAACAGAAAGTTTTACACAATATTGGCATACGAATTCCCCAGGTTTTCCTAATTATTCATAATTGTTGGAGTTTCAGAAGTATGGTGTTTGTGCTGATCATTACAGACTTTTCTGTTTTAGACATATTCTGATTTTGCTTATAGTTTGCTTGTTTTGATGATGCTATGACTTATATCAGGGGTTTAAGCCATGGAGAAATTATAATACAGTATCTGATGCAATAATTAAATATTAATATATTTATAAAAGTACCTAAAGTTTATGATTTGCCTATTATACTAACGAATCTCACGAGGTTTCTATTAAGTTTTGTGTGATTGAAGTTTTCAAGTTTTGGGTGAGATTCCGATATGAGGAGAATAAGCAGCGTCAAGACCCTAAGCTTGGGGGATGACCGAGGCACCCCCAAGATAATATTCAAGGAAGACTCAAGCGTCTAGGCTTGGGGATGCCCTGGAAGGCATCCCCTCTTTCGTCGTCAACACTATCGGTATACCTTACTTGGAGCTATATTTTTATTCGTCACATAATATGTGTTTTGCTTGGAACGTCAATTTCTTTTGTTTTTCTATGTTATATGTTATTTATAATCATGATTTTCTATCAAAGGTTCCAAGAATTGCCTTAAGATGTCTCAACTGCATGTTTGATGTGTGTTGTGTAAAAATAGAAACTTTTGTTGTAGTGTATGAATTTTCATATTTTACTGGAATGTGGAAAGTTTCTTAAATTCTTACACAGTGTTGTCATGCAAATTCTTTATCATATACTATTTTTTTCAGAAGTTTTTGTGTTACATAAGTACACTTTTTAAATTGATTACTATAGACTGTTCTGTTCGGACATATTGTTGTCATAGTTTTGTTATCTACTTATCCTAGTGTTTCCATAGCTTATATTGGTAGATAATTGTGGAAATGATAGTATACAGTATCTAATGTTGGAAAAATATTATGCAACTTGTCTTGGCAGTACATGAAGTATTGATTTATTCTTATGTGTACTAACCTATCTCACGAGTTCTTTTCAAGTTTTGTGTGGATGAAGTTTTTGAGACTTAGGTGAAACCGGGATATGAGAGGAAGTAACAAGACACAAAATCTCAAGCTTGGGGATGCCCAAGGCTCCCCAAGTCAATATTACAAAAAGTTCCAAACATCTAAGCTTGGGTATGCTACGCATCCCACCTCTCTTCGTCAACAATTATCGGTTAGCCTATGATGATCATAAGTTCTTATTCATTCACATGTGCTATTGTTGGAGCATATGTTGTGTTTATTATTCCGTTTTATTTTATGCACCATGCTGATATGAGATAATCCTTGGCTTATTTATAGAATGCTGCATGCGCTTCACTTAAATCTTTTGAGTATGGCCTTATAGAATGCTTCATGCACTTCACTAAAATCTTTTGAGTATGGCTTTATAGAATGCTTCGTGTTCTTCACTTATATACTTTGAGCTTGGATATTGGTCTCTCTATATTCATTGTAGAATGCTCTATGATCTTCACTTATATCTTGTTGACATTAGTTTGATGATCACTCTTGTGCTTCACTTATATCCTAAGAGAAAATGTTGAATTAATTGAATGTCATAAATGTGAAATTGTGTATGCTTCATATGCTTGTCCCATGGGGAGTAATGACTTCACATAAAAGAAGTATAAGCGGTAAAATTTCTTGGAAGTTCGCAAACATAGCATTGGTCATTTGAACAATTCATGAAAGAATATTGAAGGAAGAGAGATTTCACATATAAATATGCTATCTTTGACATCTTCTATGATTGTGAGCCCCCATTCATTATTTTCAAACTTGATCAAGTCATTGACGTTGGACAAGGAAGACAACGTAATGGTTGTGTTTTTTTATATTCACATAGAATTTATATTGTCATGGATCCTCTAACATGTGGTCTTGCTTAGGATCTTTTGCCAGCCAAAAATTCATACTAAGTAGAGATACTACTTGTGCATCCAAAAACCCTTAAACCTAGTTTCTTGCCATGAGAGTCCACCATACCTACCTATGGATTGAATAAGGTCCTTTAAGTAAGTTTTCATCGGTGCAAAAAGCAATAAAAAATTGCTCCTAAATATGTATGATCTTTTATTGGAAGGGAAAATATGCTTTGTATGAACTTGTGATGGTGAAGAAATAAAAGCGACATACTGCATAATAAAGGTTGCTATCACAAGGGGCGATATAAAGTGACGTTCCTTTTCATTAAGAGATTGCATATCCAGAAATAAAAAGCGCATGAAAACCTCTTCTTCCCTCTACAAAGGGCCTATCTTTTACTTTTCTATATTTACTTTTATGCAAGTCAATAAAGTGCATCCCTATTTTAATCTATTAATTCTTTAGTTGGCAGGCTTCATGTGGTAGGGAAAGATCTAGGCACATATATCCAGTTGAATATAGGTGATCATGATTCATTATTGTTGACATTATCCTTGGGATAAATAAGTTGGGAGGCGAAACATTAAGCCCCTATCTTTCTATGTGTTGGACTGAAACTGTTTGTTCTAAAAATATGCTTTTATTGTTAGAAATTATGGAAGACTAAATGATAGTTGAATATGTGGAATTTGCTAAATCAAAGCTCTTACATAGACCCTTCCTAAAAATAAGATGAATTGTGATTGTTTGATGACTGAAAACATAGTTTGCTAGTTTTCAAGAAAGTTTATGGTCTATACTGTAACATGTGAATAGCTTGCTACTTGTTCATGAGAAGTTCTATGAGAAAAGAATTACTGTTTATGATGCTAGAAAAAAGTGATTGGAATCAACATTGATCAAACTTATATACTATGCTAGCATTCACACTTCATACATTATTTATTTTATCATTTACCTACTCAAGGATGAGTAGGAATTAAGCTTGGGGATGCTGATACGTCTCCAACCTATCGATAATTTATGAAGTATTCATGCCATATTCACATATGTTTACAATATTTTTATATGGCTTTGATGCAATTTATATGATTTAATTATTACTAACCCAGACTAACGTTGTTTTCACCAGAATTACCCTCGTGTTGTTTTTGTACAGA
Source organism: Elymus sibiricus (assembly GCA_039707655.1). Lineage (NCBI taxonomy): Eukaryota > Viridiplantae > Streptophyta > Magnoliopsida > Poales > Poaceae > Elymus > Elymus sibiricus. The sequence goes on from CM077667.1 coordinate 200,488,470, forward strand.
AAATGAAAGTTCTCGGAATTTCCCAAAACTTTTTGACGATTTTTTTGGAACATATGAGCAATACTGGAGCGAAGAACCACCGGAAGGGGGCCACCAGGTGCTCCCAAGCCTGGGGGGTATGGTGCCCTGATGGCTTGGGACCACCCTGTGGCTCCGTTTTGCATGATTCCATCGCTGAAAATCCTATAAATAGAGAAACCATCAGAAATTAACCTAGACCCTTCGCTCCGTCGTCGCTACTCTCTGTATCAAAGAAAAACTCATCTAGAGAGAAAACAAAGAGAAAGATCCCATCTCAGAGGTGCTCTCGCCCCTCTGGGAGACATGGAATCCAAGGACCAGAGGGGAGAACCTCTCCCACTCTAGGGGGAGGCCATGGAGGAGGAAGACCAAGGGGGAAACTCACTCCCGCACTCTTCCAGTGGTGCCAGAGTGCCACGGGAGGAACCTTTGCTGCGGTGATCGTCTTCATCAACATCACCGTCTTCATCATGTTCCTCATCTCCTAAGCACCCCGCTGTAATCCCCTACTTGAACATGGTGCTTTATGCCACATATTATTATTACATGATGTGTTGCCATCCTATGATGTTTGAGTAGATTTATTTTGTTCTTTGGGTTGATTGATGATCTTGATTGGTTTGAGTTGTATGTTTTATCATGGTGCTGTCCTAAGGTGCCTCCCGTGCCGCGCACACGTGGGGGATTCCCACTGAAGGGTGTTGCAATATGTTTATGGTTCGCTTATAGTGGGCGGCTAGAGTGACAGAAGCTTACACCCGAGTAAGGGGGTTGTTTATGTATGGGAGTAAAGGGGACTTGAAGTGTTAATGCTATGGTTGGGTTTACCTTAATGATCTCTAGTAGTTGCGGATGCTTGCTTGAGGTCCAATCATAAGTTCATATGATCCAAGTACGAAAAGTATGTTAGCTCATGCCTCTCCCTCATAAAAATTGCAATAATGATTACTGATCTTGTTATCAATTGCCCACGACAATTCCGCACACCATACCATCATTATTCCACACTCGCTATTTGTAATATATTGTAATATATTCTAACTTTATTTAGGCAGCAACTATTTTTCATATTTTCATTCTCCAATATCATGCAAAGCTATCCTCTATATACCCACAACACAGTTTTATTTCTTGTTTCTATATAGAAGCAAAAGCTCGGTGTACGTAGAGTCGTATCGGTGGAAGATAGGACTTGAGAGAATATTGATCTTACCTTTAGCTCCTTGTGGGTTCGACACTCCATACTTATCACTTCCATCATTGGAAAGTGCTACGATGATTCCTTGCACTTGGGGATTATCAAGCTCTTTTCTGGCGCCGTTGCTGGGAAGCAATAGCATGGGGTTGATATTTTCGTGTATGCTTGTTTGCTTCAATCACTAAGTAGATTTTGTTTTCCTTTTGTTTCTATTTTATTTTCTTTCTTTAGCTGTGGGTGAAACAACCAAAAAATTTAAAAAATGAAAAACACAAAAAAATGGCTTACCTTTTAAAGAGAAGCGATTGGAAAGTTATGCATCGGAGAAGTGATGGTCGACCTTGAACACTTGTGTTCATGCTCATGGAAACAATGTAGAATTTTTCATGGAAATTTCTCATAAAAAATATCCCCTTGTATATACCATTGTACCATGAAAACAATGTGCCAAGTAAACCTTTGGGATGATTTGGAAGATAGTAGAACTGATACGATGCAAAAACAGAAACTTTTGCGTCCAGTGCAGAATTTCTCTGCTTTTACTAGAATGTCTTTTTAAACTAAAAGTTTTACACAATATTGGTATACGAATTCCCCAGGTTATCCAAATTATTCAGAATTGTTGCAGTTACAGAAGTGTGGTGTTTTTGCTGATCATTACAGACTGTTCTGTTTTAGACAGGTTCTGTTTTTTGCTTGCATAGTTTGCTTGTTTTGATGATGCTATGGATAATACCGGGGGGTTAACCCACGGGGAATTTAGAATACAGTATATAATGCAATAATTAAATATTAATCAATTTATAACAGTACCTAAAGTTTTGGAACAAGGTATAACAATGCATGATATAGCACTAAGTAGGTAAGTTGCGGAAAGCTAATTTTTGAGTGCAATGACATGATCAATCAACTTGTAAGAGCATGCATCATGAGGTTACAAGTATCCGTATGAATAGGTTACAGATATCAATATAAACAAGGTCTGAACATCTCATGTTCAATCATCATGTCAAGTCCTCCGCCTTAACTCAAGTATTCCTTCTCCACACACTCACGCCAAGTTTGTGAAAACATCGGACGTAGTTTAAGCAGGACCACCCAACTATTCTTGACCGTGGACACGGCTATTCGAATAGCTTTACACTCTGCAGAGGTTGCACACTTTATCCACAAGACTCGGGGAACTTCCTTTTCATCCACGACTCGCGGTATATATTACATACCGGAGGTAAGTACCCGAACAATGCCTTTCCCCTGACGATACTAACAAAGATTCCACTCGTTGGTGCCATCCCTCATGATGTACATCACAAGTATCATCCACGAGGGCACGCAACGGTGTGCCCAGTGTCTATAAAAATAGCCCATGGTCGTCCGTTCAGGCGCGACCCCGTATCGAGAGTGATCACGCCATTCCCGCCACTAGTAATGCAGGCTCAATGCTAGTACCTACCAATGTAATCAACAAAGCCCTGTCCCATAAGGGGTATCGTGGTTGTACATGTAAGGTTGGGAACGGTCGACAAATCTTAAATCTAATCCGTTTTCGAAAACACACACACTCACTTGCCTCGGTACACCACTTCCTTGCCAAGTGGTTACCCAGCTCAACAACTTCTCCCTCGGGCATTAGTGGCACCCAACGGGGTTTTCGAAAGACTTTGAAATCATTTCCTTTCCGACACCTTGCATAATCTGCCCCAATTGCATAGCATCTACTTTAGCAACCTAACTACTTCCCACCCACACAACTCTAAGTGTAAGTAGAGTTATGTGATACAAGTATCAATGAGGAAAGTAACGGAGGCAACCCATAGAGGTGGTCACCATATTCATCATGATCAACACAACAACAGTGAAGTGCTATATGCCAAGCAATAGAAATGGGTTCTTTAAACATGGTCAAGGGGCTGCTTGCCTGGCTCAACAAAGTCCTCGGGATCTTCAAAGTCTTCTGGTCCAACTCCCTCGTCAACAACGCAATCTATCGTCGCAATATTAACGGGCAAAAATAAGAACATGGCAAAAACAGAGAACAAAGCTATCCCTAAAAATATCAAACTGCTTTGTAAAATACTATACTAAAAACTAAAAATATTAGTTTCTGGTTTTGAAAATAAAAAGTTTGTGAAAACTATTTTAGAAGTGGTTTTAATTATTCAAAACTAGGTTTTAATTAAAACCAGTACATGTAACTATTTTCAAAAAGTGCACAAGTGGCATCATTCAATACTACACAATATTTGAAGATTTTAGAAATTGGAATCACTGGATTTGGATTTTTATTTTATCCAGAGGAATTTCTGGAAAAATAAACAGAAAAATGGGCATTGTGCCCTTTGGGCCAAATCGGCTAGCAGAGCTGGCCCAGCCGGACAGGGTGGCCTAGCCGAGCTACGGGCGCGCACACGGCCAGGTTCAAACCTGACTTGCTGGCCCCAGCGTCAGCGAGAGGGAGGGGAGCGAGGGAGGTGTGGGGAGGACCGGGGGTCCCACTTGTCATCTCCCACCTCGGGACAGAGGGGTCGGCAAGCTCACCGGCGGCGGAGGGGAGCACGATGAGGGCTGGAGAGCACTGGAATTGGATCAGCGTTGAGTCGCTAATCTGATGGAGGTGGAAGGGGGGGTCGGAGGTGCCCTGGTTCACCGGCGACGAGAACCTACGGCGGAGGAGCTTCGGGAGGAGCTTGCTCCGGTCGTCTCAGACCGCAACCTGCACGGAGGAGAGGGGGAACGGCGTCAGGAGCAAGAGGGGGTTCCAGGGGAAGAGAAAGGAGGGTCTGAGGGGGCCTATACCTCGAGATCTTCGGCGAGCCGAGCCGGCGGAGCTCGGGTTCGATCTCGAGCTCAGGCGACTCCGGGGCGGATTTGGCGGCACAGGAGGTCGATTTGGGAGGAGAGAGGGCCAGCAAAGGGGAGAGAAGGATCCGGGAATGCTTTATGTAGGCGGGCGCGATTTCAACGTAGACTCATGCGTCGGCAAGGACGTGGTCGTTGCCAGGGGCCACGGGCGCGTCTTTGATCATGTCTAGGGCGCCCCTAGGCTTGGCTTCGAGCCTAAGGAAGGAAGGGGAGAGGGAGGAGGGGCTCTGGCGGTCGCGCATGCGAGGCCGCGGGTTGGCCGAGCCGGGCGGCGCTCTGGCACGCGCTGCAGGGGGCGCTGGAGAGAGAGGGAGGAGGGAGCCATTGTCCAGGCGTCTTGCGGACATCGAGACGCGGCTCCTGGCACGCGAGGGGGATCCGAGGTGGTCGGGGACGTGGGGTCAACCCTCTGGAGCGTGGTTGCGCGCTCCAGAGCGTGACTTTGGCCGGCACCCGCGTGTTCCCGCGCGCCTCCGATTGTCCTGTTGTGTCTGGGAGGTTCTGGGATGCCCTGGGTGGCGTAGGGGTTAAGCAAAGGAAAGGGGAGGGCAGAGGGGAGAGAGAAGGCTGAGGGAGAAAGAGATTCTTGCTGTCCAGAGAGGAAAATGGGGGTTTCATCCTAACAATAATGGAGCTGTGGCCATGGGAAACTTACTGGAGGTTGCTGGGGGTGAGGGAGAGGTGTGGTAAAAAATTAGCCCAAGGGGAAGGGCTTTGGGGGCTCAATCATTGATCTTTTCATTCCACCAGAAGTTGTTTGATCAGGTTTTGGGCATGGTAAATTTACCCACTTACTGTGAGACTTAAAAATTTGGTGTAGTGTCATTATTTAGGGATTAGGGCATGTCCACAAAGTTTGAGATCAATAAGAGACAGTTGGCAATGTAGACTTGCTCAAATTTGACTCTGGACAGGAATCGTTTTGGGGCACTTTGGTGAACCAAAACAATTTGGATTGGGAGGAAACTTGGCAAGATCATCACATTAGGCATATGTGACTTGCTAGAATTTTCCTGGATTTAATGGAGAATATTTCTTATAGAAATGTTACAAATTCTTGAAATGAGCAGAAATGGTTTTGGAGGGTTTTGTCCTATATTTTGAACATGACCATGTGTTGAAACTCATATATATGGAAAATATATGTCCACTGAGTTTCCATAAATTTTCTCAAATAGTTTGAAAGCATAAAAATAATTTTCCCTATGAAAGACCATTCCTGGCCTTAAGAAAAAGCCTTTAAATAAAATTGGAAAATAATCTTTAAAAATATAATTGGGTGGTTTTGGGAAGTATTATATATGTTAGGTTCCAAATAAAGTCTTTGGTGCAAAACATTCCACCCAATTTGAGGACTTGTAGTACAAACCTCATTTCAGGGGTTTTATAAAGCCTACTTTGAATAAATGCTAATTGGCCAAAATAATATTTGATAAAAATAGTTTTATGTCCTATACACATGGTATGATCATCGGCAAGAGTTTGGATCAAGAAGATGGGCATGGAGAGAAGAAGAATTCTTGGAAATTAAAACACAAGCAAACACTCAAGCAAGTAGCACTCAAGTCCATCATCATAACAAGCAAAAGTTTTAATGGGTCCAAATTTTATAAAATCATAGCATAGCAAAGTGGTACAACAAAGGGTGTGACAGTTGGGTTTTCTGTGAAGAGGAATGGGTAATTGCAGCACAATTCGGATAAGTATTTCCCTCAGTTATGAACCAAGCTTTATCGAACCAATAGGAATATCAATATACAACCATCTTCAGCGACTGCACACAAAAGAGCAAACACTTGCACCCAATGCGGGCAAGAGGGTTGTCAATCCCCTTGGACTTGTTATTTGCAAGCACATGAAGTCTGTAGATGATAGTAGATAATTGTAAATTGCAAAATAAAATAAAAAGTAAATAATGGCAGCAAGGTATTTACAGGTTTTGTAAATATATAAGTGAATAGACCCGGGAGCCATAGTTTTCCCTAGAGGCATCTCTCATGTAGGCAACATACGGTGGGTAAACAAATTACTGTTGGGCAATTGATAGAAAATCACATAGTTATGTGATATTCATGGCAATGATCATGTGTATATAGGCATCACGTCCATAAGCAAATAGGCTGACTCCTACCTACACCTATTGCTATTACTCCACCCATCGACCGCTATCCAGCATGCATCTAGAGTATTAAGTAAAACAGAGTAATGGTTGGAGAACAATGACATGATGTAGATAAAGAAAATTCAATTAATATGAACTAACCCCATCGTTTTATCCTTAGTGGCAACAATACAAAGTCGTATCTTGTCCCCTTCTGTCACTGCGATATAGAGCACCACCAGATTGAACCCACTACAACGCACCCCTCTCACTGAAGAAGTATCAATCCAGTTGGCCAAACTATTTCAATAAATCGGAGAGAATTACGAAGCTATACCAATCATGCAAATAAAATACCAGCAAGTACTGAATATCTTTTCACGAATAATCTGAACATAAACCCACAATTCATCAGATCCCAACAAATGCACCGTACAAAAGAGTTACATCGGATAGAGCAAAGCGAAGATGCGATAATCATTGTATTGAAGATCAATAGAGAGAGAGAGAGAGAGAGCCACCTAGGTACTAACTACACACCCGCAGGACTATGGTGAACTACTCACACATCATCATGAGGGCAGCAAGGTTGATAAAGAAGCCCTCCGCGATCGATCCCCCCTCCGGAAGGGCACCGGAACGGAGCTCCAGATGGGATCACGGCGGAACAGACACTTGAGGCGGCGGAAAAAGTATTTCGGGATGCCCTCTAGGGTTTTTGGAATATATGTGAATTTATAGGCCAGAGAACGGGGGTAGGAGGTCCACCAGGGAGGGACAATCCATCAGGGCGCGCCTACCCCCCTGGGCACGCCCTGTTGGCTTGTGCCTCCCTTGTGCGGCCTCCGGTCTCCTCCCGAAACTTCGAGGTCTTCTTTTGGTCGAGAAAAAATCATAAAAAAGTTTCGGGGCAATTGGACTTCGTTTGGTACTATAAACCTGAAAAATCAAAAGCATGCAGAAAACAACAACTAGCACTGGGCACTGGATCAATAGGTTAGTTCACAAAAATAATATATAATTGGTAAATAAAACTCAAAAAGTATCCTAGAATTATAATATAATAGCATGGAACAATCAAAAATTATAGATACTTTGGAGGCGTATCACAAGCAATTTGTATTTTTTAGTATTAATTGGAAAAGTGGACCCGGGGGCCATAGCGTTTACTAGAGGCATCTCTCTCATAAGCATATTATCGGTGGGTAAACAAATTACTGGTGGGAAATTGATAGAAAAGTGCATAGTTATGATGAATTAAAAAACATGCTACCCAATATGTAATATTTTGCATGTATGCTCATTGAGAAACGATGAATTAGCAAACATCAACATAGTAATATTTATAGGCACAAGCAACATAATCATCAATCTTTCGAAATATACGATCCGCAAAGAATGTTTACCCCCATTAATTTTATCATATTAGTAAGGCATAGCTCCGTCTTCACCACATTAATACAAATTTCAAGCACCACGGTGTCCAAGTCAGGCAATTGGATTGTAGTTTTTCAATGTGCATCAACATTTTATTCTTCACGCAATACATGAGCGAGAACCATGGACATAGCATAAAGGTGGAATAGAATATGGTGGTAGATATCAAAGGGGTAAACATGGAGAATAAAGTCTCGCATCAACTATGCGTATCAACGGGCTATGGAGATGCCCATCGATAGATATCAATGCAAGAAGTAGGGATTGTGATGCAAATGATGCAATAGGGCTATAAGTGTATGAAAACTCAACTGAAGCTAAGTGGGGTGTGCATCCAACTTGCTTGCTCATAAAGACCTCGGGCATTTGAGGAAGCCCATCATCGGAATATACAAGCCAAGTTTTTAAAAATGAAAATAATTCCCACTAGCATATGAAAATGACATAACATGAGACTCTCTATATGAAGAACAATGTGCCACTTTGAGGCACAAGTGTGGTAAATGATAGTAACAAAGTCCCTTCTCTCTTTTTATCTCATTTTTGTTCATTTGTTCATTTTTTTATTATGGTGGGGTCAGTTGTCCTCTCCCATTTTTATTTCCTCACCGGGACAATGCTCTAATGATGATCATCACACTTTTATTTACTTACAACTCAATATGAAAACTCGCTATGAAGAACTATGAAACAATATGACTCAATATGAATGCCTCTGGCAGTGTACCAGGATGTGCAATGATCTAGCGTGACATGTATCAAAAAATGATGAACGGTGGCTTTGCCACAAATACTATGTCAGCTCTATATGATCACGCAAAGCAATATGATGATGAATGAACTAGTCATATGATGTAATGGTAGAATTTGCATGGCAATACATCTCGGAATGGCTATGGAAATGCCATAATAGGTAGGTATGGTGGCTGTTTTGAGGAAGATATAAGCGGGCTTATGTGTGACAGAGCGTATTATGTCACGGGGTTTGGATGCACCGGCGAAGCTCGCACTGATTCTCAAGGTGAGAATGGGCAATGCACGGTACCGAAGAGGCTAGCAAAATATGAGGTGGTGAGGTTGCGTACGTCCACAGGTTCACATTAGTCATAAAGAACTCATATACTTATTGCAAAGTTTTATTAGTTTTATCACAAGTCAAAGTACTACTCGCATGCCCCGAGGGAGGAGGTTGGGCGGAGTTAACCATCGCGCGCTTCCGACCTGAAACAACACTAGGATTTCAACGAGGAACAGAAATGCTCACACATCCCCACCATGCCTTTTTCTAATATCTAGACAAAAGGAAAATTAAGACCTCTTGATACCTATACTTCTACATGTTCGCACACGAACACGCCACCATGTACCCTCGACGCTGGGGGTGATGCACCGCAGCTCACGTCGAAGGAGACCCGTCCGGAAGTGCGGTACGCAAGCAGTCCGGCGGATGCTTTTGAGGACCCAAAACCCCACACACCCGGGAGGGACCCCGTCAGGGCGCGCGGCAGCTATGGGCTTCCCTAGGTCGGTTCGCCCGCCTCTAGAGCCTCTAGGATCGCTGCTCTCCAACACGAAGAACGAACGAAGAACAAGAGAGAAAGAACAAGGAAGAGATGTAAAAACTAGGGTAAAAAGTAGTAGATTGATTGTTCGATTGTGTGTTGTTTCAATCGGCCGACACCTCTCATCTATTTATGAGGTGGCTGGACTTCCCGTACAATAAAAGGACTCCAAATCCCGTCCAAATCTTTCCAAAATTAACCGAACTTGGATTTAGGTAAGTATAAGACACCAGTTCGGTTTTCAGATCTCATAGGTTGTAAAGTACCTCGGATGAAGATGAGACAAAAGGAGAATTTAATCGCTCCGACGAGGCGAACAACTTTCATGTTGAATAATTTTCGATTTGAGGCCTTCTTGTGGGCCGAAATGCTCCCGCAATATAAGCATCGATGGTGCTACCTATCACACACATTTCTGATTGGGGCGCCACTTTTTGCCTGGTGGTAGGGCCACACTTCGATGGATCTAACTTTTGCATACGACCTCGGATTGAGATGATTTTTATATCAAAATTGATCGTTTCGACGAGACGAAGACAATCTGCGTAGAAAATTTTCTCATATGAGGTTGTCTTGGGGGCTTAATCGGCCGAACAGTACTCTGAATATAAAATCTTAGTACTTTGAGCATAGTTTCGGCCTTCAAGATGAAATCGGATGGCGATGGCCAAAACTTCAAAGATGTTTATGTCAACACTGTGGAACTTTTTCATGTAGAGCACTTCTTCATTTGAATCCATCTTAATGATGTTTTCTTCCGTGCCAAAATATGGTGTCAACACTACAAACCAACAATCATGCACTCACACCCTTTCACATTACCACGGCAATATCATTAACCCAAGATTTCTCTTTAATGTGCTACATGATGGTTTTGATTATCACCTATTGAATACCTATTATTTTTGGACTAGTCTTATGACCCATGCAATTTACCATCACTATTTATTAACTCTCAAACAAATATAAGTGATGAACAAGAGTGCAATTATTTCTATAAAATATATATGCCACCGTGCTAAAAAGATATAAGTGAAGTGCTAGAGCAACTGCTAAGCTCAAAAGATATAAGTGAAGCATATAGAGTATTCTAATAAATTATGATGAAGGTGTGTCTCTCTCAAATAGGTGTGTCCGGCAAAACGATGATTGTGGCATACTAAAAACAAAAGCAAAAACAAACAAAAGCTAACGACGCTCCAAGGAAAACACATATCATGTGACGAATAAAAATATAGCTCCAAGTAACATACCGATGGATTGAGACGACAGAGGGGAGGGCATCCCCAAGCTTAAACGCTTGAGTCTTCCTAGAATATTACCTTGGGGTGCCTTGGGCATCCCCAAGCTTAGGCTCTTGCCGCTTTTTATTCCTTCGTCCATCGTGATCACCCAAAACTGTAAAACTTCAATCACACAAAACTCAACAAAACTTCGTGAGATTCGTTAGTATAAGCAACATATCAAATACTTTAGGTGCTGTTATAAATTGATTCATATTTCACTATTGCATAATAGTTACTGTATTCTAACTTCTCCATGGCTTATACCCCCCGATACAATCCATAGCATCATCAAAACAAGCAAACTATGTAAGCAAAAAACAGAATCTGTCTAAAACAGAATAGTCTGTAAAGATCTGTAGAGAACCTATACTTATGTAACTCTAAAAATTCTGAAAAATTAGGACAACCTGAAGAATTTGTATAGAAATGTTGTGTAATACATTCAGATCAAAAAGAAATTCCAGTAAAATCATAGAAATTCTTCACTAGATGCTAAAGTTTTCGTTTTTGCATCGTATGAATTCTACTCATCTTGTAAGTCATCCCAAAGGCTTTACTTGGCACAAACACTAATTAAAACATAAAAACACAATCATTTCAAAGGAAATAATCATGTTATAAAAAAACATCCAGAAAGTAAAGAAGCAAAAATAAAGATAACTACTGGGTTGCCTCCCAACTATCGCTATTGTTTTATGCCCCTAGCTAGGCATATTGCATAGTTTCAAGTGACATCATCCTTAATATTCTCATCTTGCGGAGTAGGCTTTTCAAAGACAATTGGAAACACATCATAAAGTAATATCTAGGCATCCTTAATACTACTCTCTTTAAAGCCTTCCATGTTTTCTCTTACTATCCAAGAATATTGTTTATTGATAGTATTAAAGACTTGTTGGATACTATGATTAGGAGGAACTTCTTTACTAGTATTTTCATCAAAAGTGTGGTCATCACGAAACGCATACCTCATCATATAGTCCTCATTATATAAAATCTCATCTATCATAGGGTGTTCACACTCATATTATAGTGTTCAAAGACATCCCTAGCCTCTTGTACTATATAGTCAAATTCATGCATGAGAATGAGAGTGGCCATCTTCTTGGCCCTAGGATCCTTTATGACCGGTAATTCATAGAAAGGCCTTCGTAAAGTGGGATGAGTATGCATAAATATTCTTTCAATCTTAACTACAAGAGCGGAAATAGCATCGGCATAACTTTTAGTTCTTTTAAGGATTGACGTATCCTTGGAAGCTAAACTACCCGTACAATTAAAGAATTCTTGGATAATGCTTTTCCCTATGATATTACCCTTCCCCGCAACAAAAACTTTTACATCTCGTTGTGGGAGAGTTTCCTCTTTGGGGATTTCACTTCCATCATCATATTTTTCAATAATAAAATCAGCCATGGTAGCAACTTCAAGCAAATCAAACAAGCAAACAAGTAAACTAGCAAGCAAAGAAGTAAACTAGTAACTAGCAAAGTTAATTTTTTTTTATGAAGCAAACTAAATATAACATCAAATAAAAAGAAGAACAAGTGAATGATAATTTGTGCGAAGTTACTTGATAGTTGGTGATGATATTCCCCGGCAACGGCGCCAGAAATCCTTCCTGATACTTGGGATCTGCGTTGGGTTTTCCATGAAGAGGAACGGGTAATGGCAGCACAATACGGATAATATTTCCCTCAGTTAAGAACCTAGGTTTATTGAGCCAATAGGAATATCAATCAACAACCATCTTCAGCGACTGCACACAAAAGAGCAAACACTTGCACCCAACGCGGGCAAGAGGGTTGTCAATCCCCTTGGACTCGTCATTTGCAAGCAAATGAAGTGTGTAGATGATAGTAGATAATTGTAAATTGCAAAATAAAATAAAAAGTAAATAATGGCAGCAAGGTATTGATAGGTTTTGTAACGGGGGCCATAGTTTCCCCTAGCGGCATCTCTCATGTAGACAACATACGGTGGGTAAACAAATTACTGTTGGGCAATTGATAGAAAAGCGCATAGTTATGTGATATTCACAGCAATGATCATGTATATATAGGCATCACGTCCATAAGCAAATAGGCCAACTCCTGCCTGGACCTATTACTATTACTCCCCCCATCGACTGCTATCCAGCGTGCATCTAGAGTATTAAGTAAAACAGAGTAATGCTTGGAGAACAATGACATGATGTGGACAAAGAGAATTCAATTAATATTAACTAAACCCATCGTTTTATCCTTAGTGGAAACAATACAAAGACGTGTCTTGTCCCCTTCTGTCACTGGGATATGGAGCACCGCCAGAATGAACCCACTACAACGCACCTCTCTCACTGAAGGAGTATCAATCTAGCTGTCCAAACTATTTCAATAAATCGGAGAGAATTATGAAGCTATAACAATCATGAAATAAAATACCAGCAAGTATTCAATATCTTTTCATGAATAATCTAAACATAAACCCACAATTCATCGAATCCTAACAAACGCACCGTACAAAAGAGTTACATCGGATAGATCAAAGCGAAGATGCGATGATCAGAGAGAGAGAGAGAGATCCATCTAGGTACTAACTACGGACCCGTAGGTCTGTGGTGAACTACTAACACATCATCATGAGGGCAGCAAGGTTGATCAAGAAGCCCTCCGTGATCGACCCCCCCTCCGACAGGGCACCGAAATGGAGCTCTAGATGGGATCGCGGCAGAACAGAGACTTGCGGCAACGGAAAAAGTATTTCAGGATGCCCTCTAGGGTTTTTGGAATATATGTGAATTTATAGGCCAGAGAACGGGGGTAGGAGGTCCACCACGGACGGACAAGCCATCAGGGCGCGCCTACCCCCCTGGGCGCACCATGTTGGCTTGTGCCTCCCTCGTGCGGCCTCCGGTCTCCTCCCGAAGCTTCCAAGTCTTCTTTTGGTCCGAAAAAATCATAAAAAAGTTTCGGGGCAATTTGAATTTGTTTGGTACTGTAAACCTAAAAAACCAAAAACATGTAGAAAACAGCAACTGACACTGGGCACTGGATCAATAGGTTAGTGCTAAAAAATAATATAAATTGGTAAATAAATACTGAAAAAGTATCCTAGAATGATAATATAATAGCATGGAACAATCAAAAGTTATAGATACGTTGGAGACGTATCACAAGTAATTTGTATTTTTTAGTATTAATTGGAAAAGTGGACCCAGGGGCCATAGCGTTCACTAGAGGCATCTCTCTCATAAGCATATTATCGGTGGGTAAACAAATTACTAGTGGGCAATTGATAGAAAATTGCATAGTTATGATGATTCTTCATGGCATAATTCATATATAGGCATTATATCCGCGACAAGTAGACCGCCATCCAACAACCTCCACTACTATTACTCCACCCCAAGACCGCTAACTAGCATGCATCTCAGAGTATTAAGTTCTTGACTAATAGAGTAGCACTTTAAGCATGATGCCATAATGTAGACAAATTAAGATCAAACAATATGTTCTAACCCTGTCGTTTTATCCTTAGTAGCAACAATACAATACGTGCCTTGCAACCCCTCCCGTCAGAGAGTAAGGACAGCGCAAGATTGAACCAACTACTATGCACCACTCCCTCTGATGATCTACTCTGCCAAAGAAAACTCATAGATCGTAAACCATACATAGCTATAAAATTATAATGATAGATTTGAAAAGACTCAATTACTTTCAATGAATAATCCCATCATAAACCCACAATTCATTGAATCCCAACAAATGCACCGCGAGAATTACATCGAATAGGTCTCCAAAGAGATCATTGTATTGAAGATCATAGAGAGAGAGAAAGAGAGAGAGAGAGCCATCTAGCTACTGCAATGGACCCGTAGGTCCTGCAGGAACTACTCACACATCATCATGGAGGCAGCAAGGCTGATGAAGATAGACTTCGTGATGGATTCCTGATGGGACCAAAAGGACCAAAAGGACCAAAAGGCCTCCAGATGGGATCACGGAAGAACAGAGGCTTGTGGCAGCGATAAAATTGTTTTGGGTCTCGCTCCGAGGGTTTCTGAATATTGGGGAAGTTATAGCGTTGGAAACAGAGCAAATGGAGCCATAAGGGGGGCACAAGGCACCTGGGCGCGCCCTACCCCCCAGGGCATGCCGCCTGCCTTGTGGCTCTCTCGTGGAGAATCTAGTCTCCTCCTAAAGCTTCGAGGGTCTCTTTTTGTCCAAAATAATCATAAAAAAGTTTTGTTGCATTTGGACTTCGTTTGGTATGGATTTCCTGGAAAACAAAAAACATGTAGAAAATAGGAATTGACACTAGGTAGTGAGTTAATAGGTTAGTCCATAAAATAATATAAATCACATATAAAACATACAAGATTGATAATATAATAACATGAAACAATAAAAATTATAGATATGTTGGAGACGTATCATCATCCCCAAGCTTAATTCATACTCGTCCTTGAGGAGGTAAATGAGACAAACATAATTTTTGATGTGAAATGCTACCTAACATGTCTTAAACATGTAATTCGTTGTGATATTAATATTGGGAAGTGATTGAATTGTCACATATCAAAACGATAATATGCAAGATACTATAAAGTAATCACAGCCTTTCAAAATAAATAATGCTAAAGAATGTACGTTATTCTTAAACATTTAATCATGTAAGCAGGGCATAGCTCGATCTTCCTCACATAAAGTATAAATCATGAACACCTTGGTGCCAAATCAAGCAATTGTATCATACATTTTCTCGCTTCGGATTTAACTCCATTCAATACATGAGCGTGAGCCATGGACTTAGCACTTTGGTTGGCAAATAGAATGATGAATTGGGTTTATAAGAAGACAAAAATTGTAGAAAGTCACACATCAACATGTCTGATAGTTAGGCAATGTAGAAGCCTTACGACCAATGTCAATGCAAGAAGTAGGGATTGCCATGCAACGGATGCACTAGAGCTATAAGTGTAGGAAATCTCTCCTAAGGAAACTAACTGGGTGTGCATCCAACTTGCTTGCTCATGAAGACCTCGAGCATTTGAGTAAGCTTGTCATAGGAATATACAAGCCAAGTTATATAATGTAAAAATCCCACTAGCATAATAATGAAGTATATGAGAACTCTCTATATGAAGAACTTGGTGCTACTTTGAAGCAAAAGTGTCGAAAAAATGATAGTAGTGTGCCCCCTCTCTATTTTTTGTCAAATTTTTTCATTTGTTTCTTTTCGTTAGGCTCTTTTTTTATCCTCACAGGTAGCGGCAGACCCTAATAATGCATCACACTTTTATTTAGTGATAACTCGATATATGAACAATATGATGACTAAATATGAATGCGTATGGCAGTGTACCAAGATGCACAGTGATCTAGCATAACATGTAACAATGATGAATATTGACTTTGCCACAAAATATCATGTTAGCTCTATATGATCCTGCAAACAAAAATGATGAATGCTCAAGTCATGTAATGAATAGTAACAATGGAAGTTGCATGGCCATATATCTTTGAATGGCTGTGGAAATGCCATAATAGGTAGGTATGGTGGCTTTTTGGAGGAAGGACATAATAAGGCTTATGTTTGACAGAGTGTATCATTTCATGGAGTTAGGATGCACATGCGAAGTTTGCACATGGTGTCGAGGTGAGAACGGGTAATGCACGGTACCGAAGAGGCTAGCAAAGTAGGGAAAGGTGGAAGTGCTTATTTTCCACAAACTCACATTAGTCATAAAGAACTCAAGCATTTATTGTAAAAGCCTAGAATCCCTCGAAGCAAAGTATTACTCACATGATCCAAGGAGGGAGGTTGGGAGGAGTTAATCATCGCGCGCCCTGATCCGGACAACACATAGGATATCAATCAAGGATAAATTTTGCTCCAACTTCCTGGCCATGCCATGACCGACATTTTAATAAATGGGACATCACAAACCTTAAGATAAATATTTTTACTAGACCAAGATTATTAAATTGTAAGCCTTCATATTATAACTTCAATATGTTTATCAAACACAACCTATTCAGTGGTCCACATGAAAGTTCTTATTATAGCACCCTTGTATACCTATTGTTTTTCGACCAAACATATAGCTCATGCAAATTACCACTACCTATTCAACTCTCAAAAATATATAAGTGAAGCAAGAGAGTACAATTGATTTCTATAAAATATATGTATCGTTGTGCTCAAAAGATATAAGTGAAGTACATGAGTACTTTTGCCTGAACAAAAAAGATATAAGTGAAGTTCAATGAGCATTCTATAAATTGTGATGAATATGTGTCTCTCATAATTTGTGAGATAAGGAAACAATGACTGGAAACAAGCAAACTAATAAAGCCAAAAACACGATGCTCCAAGCAAAATACATATCATGTGATGAATAAAAATATAGCTCCAAGTGTTATTACCGATAGATTGAAGATCAATGAGGGGATGCCTTTTGGGGCATCCCCAAGCTTAGATGCTTGGATCTTCCTTGACTATCACCTTTGGGTTCCTTAGGCATCCCCAAGCTTGGGCTCTTGTTGCTCCTTATTCTTTTATCAATCGTGGTTTCACCCAAAACTTGAAAACTTCAACCACACATAACTTATCAAAAATCTCATGATATCCATTAGTATAATAAAATAAATCAATAACTTAGGTACTGTCAAAGCAAGATTCATAATTGTTCTTACATAATACCTATTGTATTTTTATCATCTCCATGATTTATACCCCCCGATAAAATTCATAGAAACTCCAAATAAGCACAGTATGCAATAAAAACAGAACTTGTCTAAAGCAAAACAATATGTAATGATGCAATTTTTAGTCATGCTTCTAAAACTCTGAAAATTAGGACAACATAAAACATTTGCAGCCCAATTCCGTGGAAAACTTTCAGCAATTTAGAATCTCAGTTACAGAATGAAAATTCATATACTGGACGCTAAACTTTCTGTTTCTGCAAGTGATCAAATCAACAAGTGTTCAAACTACCCCAAAGGCTTTACGTGGCACAAAATCAACAAAAAGATACAAACATAATTACTATCGTGGCAATAATCATGTTGACTCAAAAAACAAAATAAGAATAAAAGATAACTGTTGGGTTGCCTCCCAAGAAGTTCTTTCTATATAGCCATTAAGATAGGCTTGAGATTTTAATGATGCTCACATAAATGATAAGAATTGAAACACGAAGGGAGCATCATATAGCATGTAACTAGCACATTTAAGTCTAACCCACTTCCTATGCATAGGAATTTCATAATTAAACAAATTATCACCGCAAGCAATATTTAGCATATGCAAGGAAGAAGGATACATTAATATTTGCCTTTCCCATAGTAATTCCATGTATGATCATAATCAAACTCAGAAATATAGATATGATATAAAATATTCTCTTTATGATCCACATGCATCAAAAAATTATAATCTTCCAACATAGTGGGATTAACATCAACTAAAGTCAAGACCTCTCCAAACCCATTATTGTAACATCCCAAAATTTTCTAAATTTTGGAATGTTAATAAATAAGTAATATTGGGTGATTGCTTCGATTTTCACTCGAATTAAAACCTTTTGAGTCTTGTTAAAAAATGATGAGTTTGGATTTCTTCTTTTCAGACTCCTGTGAAATATTCTGAAACCATATTCAATATTTTGGAGTGAGAATAAGATGACTTTCTCAAATATGGTGGATAAATATTTCATGAAGGAATTATTTGAAATTTGGAATTCTTGTATATGGAGTTTTAGTGCCATATAAATATTTCCAAATTGTTCAAATAACTTTATGAGAGGAGATAATGTGACTTCTCCAAAATATATTGGAAATATTTAATACGACACAATTATATTTTTGTGAAAGAGCAAAACCCTAAATTGATATATATATATATATATATATATATATATATATATATATATATATATATATATATATATATATATATATTTTAACCTACAGCCATGAGGGAAGCCCAACACCAATCTCTACTTTATTTTTTCCTTCTCTCCTTCCATTTTTCCTTTGGGCCTTGTTTTCCCACCAAAGCCCATATATCTCTTTCCCTGAGAGCAAGCCCACGCAGACCTCTTCTTCCTCTGTACGCTCGACCACCAGGAGCGCGAACAACACACATACGAACAGTCATGGAGCCACCCCTTTCCTCTCCCTCTAGTGCTAACCACAGTCGTTCTTTCGACTTGCCACCAACACGAATATTAAAGAGGAATGCGAGGAGAACCCATTCAGTGAATCAAAACCCAAAATCTCTGCTTCAATTCGACGGATCGATCCCGGAAACGTACAGCCACAAACGGCCATTAATGGCCAATGACCTCGCCTCGGATCTCTTAGCACGGACCTCCCCTGCTCCTATAAATACGACCCCGTGGTGTGCCTCGCAACCCTCGCCCCCTCCAGAAAAAGCCCTTTCAAACACGTCATGTGCTCTGAGGAATCTCTCGTCGGAGTTCCCAAACTCCAGCCGCACTTGGAGGCCGCCTGAGGAAGAAATCGAGACGTGAATAACCTTCATCGTCTCTCAATCATCGTTCTCTACACCGTCCTGCATCTCTTCATCACCGGAGCCAGTTCACGCCGCGCCGCCCAACTCCGGCGAGCCCTCACGGTGAGCACCCAGCCCGTGCATCTTGTAGTTGTTCTTTGATGAAGGGGCATCAGCCAATAGGAAGAAGACACATGGCATCTCCTATAAATCCCGCAATTACTTTTCAGAAAAATACCCATACTTTAGAAATTCATATCTCCTAAACCGTATGTTCTATTCCGACAAATAAGATATGCACGGATTTGCTAGAACCTGTCGTTTTTTATAAAATTATAAAATTTCACTTTTGGTGATATAAATTTCATCCAAATTTAATATGTTAAATTGAGTAATTTTGCTATAACATTTAATCTATATGCCTAATAAAAATGTTTTCTGCACCAAAATTTATTCATAGGGTCATATACTTCTGTTAGAACACTTGTCACATTTTTCCAAGCATGTTAAGACTCTACTTTGATTTCAAACCATAGTTTTAGTTCCATTTAGTTATATTTCTTTTCCTTATAAATTTCACTATAGAAATGATTTATTCTTCTCAAGAAGATCATCACGAATCCTATTGGATCATTTAGCCTCCAATCCAAGGTGGAATGTCTCATAAAATATCCATGTGGTCAAACCAAGTGGGATTTGACATACTCTCGGTCCAAATTATTTTGTAGTCAAGCTTCCCCATAGCCATTAATCTTAATTGTGTCAATTTGATCCAGCCCCGGAATATGGTTAATGTCATATTTCCATTCAAGACAACTTGATCCTAACTCAACCCTACCACGCCATAGTAACTAGCTTAGTAATAGTGATAACTAAATAAACTGTATTGTTAATTTGCATCTTTTATTTGGATCTTCATTTGGATTTTGTTGTGTGCTGAAATACTTTTATTTTATCGTTAGATAAATCGTAAGTGAAGGAGTGACGATAACAAGTAGGGAATCCACTTCAAGAGACCCAGGCAAGTTGCAACTTGATCATATTTTGTCCTATGCTTTTGAAATATGCATGATCTCTTTCAAATTTACTAGTATGCATGTTTTACTAAAATAAAATTTTGCAAAGTATTATTGCTAGCTAAAGCCCTAGAAACTTGTAGCTATGCTTAGCCATGCTTACAAACAAAGGGGTTGGGAATCAAGCAAGTTTTAAATGAATAAACTTGCCCTCTTTTGGGGCAACGTTTTGTGAGAACTTTTGAAAAACAAAACTATATATTATTTTACTTCTACTCCCTGGGCGGAACGGTATGACGGGAGCGTCTACAAGTGATTGCGCCCATCGGGGTCTTGCAGTGAATGCGCCCGATTGGGGTCTTGCACACAGGTTTTTGGTGGGGACCGCCGTCCAGGGGACTGAGATCTTCCAAGTGCAGTTTGATGTAGCTTCCAGTATAGCCACATGCTAATATGGGCTCTGGCTTAGCTTAGTACTAACGGGAAACCCTTACCTCGGGACCGCCATTGGAGAGGGTCTTTCATTGCCTAAGTTGCGGGCGTGCCCAGAAGTAGATATAGGGGGCTGTTACAGAAAGGCTTCGTCACAATCTCCTCCCGGTCACACACCCAAGTGGTGTCACGACAAAAAGGGTTGATTGTGTCATGTGGGGAACGTGTACGACCTCTGCAGAGGGTTAAACCTAATCGATTAGCCGCGCCCCCGGTTACGGGCAACTTTGAGCAACTGAAGACTTGGACTGAAGAAGAATCTCCCCTCTCTTTTCTAAAAGTTTGTTTAAAGGGTTAAAGTTGAGGAATGAGCACAGCGAATGTGTTTCACTTCAACCTCATGTATGTTTTAAAAATAATTTGGAGAATGAGCACTGGTGCGTATATCCAAGTGTTTCACTCCTACCTTTTATACTAAAAACTATTCTTATTTCAAAAGAAGTTTACAAAATTTGGTGTAGGAGAAAATTGGCTTTATGCAAAGGAAACCTCCACCAATACTTACCCTGCATATATATTCTGATAAATTTTCCTTTGCAACTTGCGAGTACATTCCACGTACTCATCTGCACCTGTCATGTGCAGATCTCGACAAATTAAGAGACGATAGGGTTATGGCCTACACTCAACGAGCCCAGTGGTGTTGATGAAGCCCTAACTTAGTGACTGCGTATTATTCCGTTGTATTATGTGCCAACATTGAGCTGTGCCAACGGTATGTATTTGCCTAACTCTGGATCTATAGTTGTAGTAAAATGATGTATGTCTTACTGATATTCATTCTTGTTACTGTGTGTGCTAGCTACGATCCACGAATAGCGCAGTAAGCACAGAGACTTGGATTTTACCAAATCCGGGTCGTTACAAAATAGTATCAGAGCATACGTTGACTGTAGGACGTGACCCTAGAAATGGATTAGAAAATAAGAAGACCTTGATAGAAAAAACTTATATTTCCAGTAGTACCAATAAAGCATTCTCGTATCCTCTTCTTTATTTTCTAAGTTCTTATCTGCTTTCAAAAATAGATCACCACCCTCCTAAACTGCAAGGACCTTGACACAAATATGAGATATGGATTTTCAAGAACACTAAAGGACACTTCATGGAAACGATGATAAAACAAAGGCATCTCAAAGAAGTTTACATCCAAGAAGTCGAAGAAGTGGTGAAGACAATCAAGACTAAGATGGTTTTGAATAAGCTGAAGATTACCCTGTCCTGGAATATCCCACACGATTCAAATAGTATCTAAGCCACCATGAGAGTTGTGAAATAAACGAAAGATTGCGAGTAGTGTACCCGACCATGCCAACTTATGTTGATGAGGGTACCATAGGAATTGTTTGTTTGAAATCTATGAGTGTATTTGGAGTTTTTTTTGGAGTTCTTCACAATTGATTTGATTTTTGTTGTCATTTGAGTTGTGTGATTTAGAATGTTGCGTTATTAGGATACGAACTCCATACGTTTGTAGTACTTAGTCAACCTTGAGAGGTGCAAGTTACGGATGATAACAGAAGACCTTCATACGGGTGAAGCATCACACACTGAGGACTTTCAATAACTGAAGGATTGAAGACTTTGTGACGAAACCATAGTAAATAAGCCTATTATAATTGATAGAAACAATGAGATATGAGTTGTTCAATAACTCATTCTATGTATATTCTTCCTCCTTGCTATCTAAAAATATATCTTCTCTCTGACCAAACCTTAACCCCCATAGATGGACGGAATCATTTTAATGGGACCAGTGACATGTTTAGAAGCGGAAGCATGGATTAAGAATATAGAACGAGTAATGGAAGACACCAATGTAAATCTGAAGGAGAAGGTGAATTATGCTTCTCAGTATTTCATCCAAGAGGCTCACACTTGGTGGAAGATGCGTATAGCCATCGATGAATCCCAAAGGGAAATTACTTGGGAGCAATTCAAGAAGTTTCTACTTCAATCTCGTCTTGTCATACGGGATCACAAGGAAACTAGTGAAGATGCAAGGAAATTCCTTTATTTTATAGATGCAAGTTTAAAGCAACCCGCGTAGGGTCAACGCCACCCAAAGATGTTTTATTAGCTTTGCAGGTGAAGACCTCTTTAAGAGGAGTGAGAAAGGCCGAGTGTTAGAATACGTGATTCACCTACCTACATATGAAGTAATGATTCGAGTACGGGATGGACTGGCCCCCATACCGGAGACTCTTATTATATACTTTTGTATGTTTGATTGGTAAATCAGAGAGACTTTAAACCATAGTAGAGCCATAGAATGGTAAGAATTATTACCCTTATAATAGTCAAACGTTCCTAACGTAGATGTTACAGTGAGGAAGAAAGATGAAAGAGTTCTATCAGAAGCTATCGACCACCATGAGAGTCTCAGTAGTAGTTTTGGAATATATGGATTTTGAGATAGACTTTTATTTTGAGGAAAACCCAGTTCTAAACCACAAAAGCTTGATGAAGAACCATCATGGAATATGGAGATTATGGAAAACCCCACAAGTTTGTTTTTAAGGGTGGTAGTACCCTAAGAACTCCCTAAGAGGATAATCGATGCAATAAAAAAAACAAATTGGCTAACCAAGGAATGGTGTCTAAGGCCCTGGGATATGTTGAAGTGACAACGGTAAAAGAAATTGTACAAGCGGAAGACAATCTTGCAAGCTCGTGGTGAAAAAAATAAAAGCCAGCGAATGCTAAGAATAACCGTGGGAAAGTAACCCAAGAGACCCCAACCCTAACCTACTTCTTGCTAACCTCTGCAAATCTCGAGGACGAGATTTCTTTTAAGGGTGGTAGTTTGTAACATTCCAAAAATTTCTAAATTTTGGAATGTTAATAAATAAGTAATATTGGGTGATTGCTTCTATTTTCACTGGAATTAAAACCTTTTGAGTCCTGTTAAAAATGATGAGTTTGGATTTCTTCTTTTCAGACTCCTGTGAAATATTCTGAAACCATATTCAATATTTTGGAGTGAGAATAAGATGACTTTCTCAAATATGGTGGATAAATATTTCATGAAGGAATTATTTGAAATTTGGAATTCTTGTATTTGGAGTTTTAGTGCCATATAAATATTTCCAAATTGTTCAAATAACTTTATGAGAGGAGATAATGTGACTTCTCCAAAATATATTGGAAATATTTAATACGACACAATTATATTTTTGTGAAAGAGCAAAACCCTAAATTGATATATATATATATATATATATATATATATATATATATATATATATATATATATATATATATATATATATATATATATATATATATATTTAACCTACAGCCATGAGGGAAGCCCAACACCAATCTCTACTTTATTTTTTCCTTCTGTCCTTCCATTTTTCCTTTGGGCCTTGTTTTCCCACCAAAGCCCATATATCTCTTTCCCTGAGAGCAAGCCCACGCAGACCTCTTCTTCCTCTGTACGCTCGACCACCAGGAGCGCGAACACACATACGAACAGTCATGGAGCCACCCCTTTCCTCTCCCTCTAGTGCTAACCACAGTCGTTCTTTCGACTTGCCACCAACACGAATATTAAAGAGGAATGCGAGGAGAACCCATTCAGTGAATCAAAACCCAAAATCTCTGCTTCAATTCGACGGATCGATCCCGGAAACGTACAGCCACAAACGGCCATTAATGGCCAATGACCTCGCCTCGGATCTCTTAGCACGGACCTCCCCTGCTCCTATAAATACGACCCCGTGGTGTGCCTCGCAACCCTCGACCCCTCCAGAAAAAGCCCTTTCAAATTCGTCATGTGCTCTGAGGAATCTCTCGTCGGAGTTCCCAAACTCCAGCCGCATTTGGAGGCCGCCTGAGGAATAAATCGAGACGTGTGCAACCTTCATCGTCTCTCAAGCATCGTTCTCTACACCGTCCTGCATCTCTTCTTCACCGGAGTCAGTTCACGCCGCGCCGCCCAACTCCGGCGAGCCCTCACGGTGAGCACCCAGCCCGTGCATCTTGTAGTTGTTCTTTGATGAAGGGGTATCAGCCAATAGGAAGAAGACACATGGCATCTCCTATAAATCCCGTAATTACTTTTCAGAAAAATACCCATACTTTAGAAATTCATATCTCCTAAACCGTATGTCCTATTCCGACAAATAAGATATGCACGGATTCGCTAGAACCTGTAGTTTTTTATAAAATTATAAAATTTCACTTTTGGTGATATAAATTTCATCCAAATTTAATATGTTAAATTGAGTAATTTTGCTATAACATTTAATCTATATGCCTAATAAAAATGTTTTCTTCACCAAAATTTATTCATAGGGTCATATACTTCTGTTAGAACACTTGTCACATTTTTCCAAGCTTGTTAAGACTCTACTTTGACTTCAAACCATAGTTTTAGTTCCATTTAGTTATATTTCTTTTCCTTATAAATTTCACTATAGAAATGTTTTATTCTTCTCAAGAAGATCATCACGAATCCTATCGGATCATTTAGCCTCCAATCCAAGGTGGAATGTCTCATAAAATATCCATGTGGTCAAACCAAGTGGGATTTGACATACTCTCGGTCCAAATTATTTTGTAGTCAAGCTTCCCCATACCCATTAATCTTAATTGTGTCAATTTGATCCAGCCCCGGAATATGATTAATGTCATATTTCCATTCAAGACAACTTGATCCTAACTCAACCCTACCACGCCATAGTAACTAGCTTAGTAATAGTGATAACTAAATAAACTGTATTGTTAATTTGCATCTTTTATTTGGATCTTCATTTGGATTTTTTTGTGTGCTGAAATACTTTTATTTTATCGTTAGATAAATCGTAAGTGAAGGAGTGACGATAACAAGTAGGGAATCCACTTCAAGAGACCCAGGCAAGTTGCAACTTATCATATTTTGTCCTATGCTTTTGAAATATGCATGATCTCTTTCAAATTTACTAGTATGCATGTTTTACTAAAATAAATTTTTGCAAAGTATTATTGCTAGCTAAAGCCCTAGGAACTTGTAGCTATGCTTAGCCATGCTTACAAACAAAGGGGTTGGGAATCAAGCAAGTTTTAAATGAATAAACTTGCCCTCTTTTGGGGCAATGCTTTGTGAGAACTTTTGAAAAACAAAACTATATATTATTTTACTTCTACTCCCTGGGCAGAACGGTATGACGGGAGCGTCTACAAGTGATTGCGCCCATCGGGGTCTTGCAGTGAATGCGCCCGATTGGGGTCTTGCACACAGGTTTTTGGTGGGGACCGCCGTCCAGGGGACTGAGATCTTCCAAGTGTAGTTTGATGTAGCTTCCAGTACAGCCACATGCTAATATGGGCTCTGGCTTAGCTTAGTACTAACGGGAAACCCTTACCTCGGGACCGCCATTGGAGAGGGGCTTTCATTGCCTAAGTTGCGGGCGTGCCCAGAAGTAGGTATAGGGGGCTATTACGGAAAGGCTTCGTCACAATCTCCTCCCGGTCACACACCCAAGTGGTGTCACGACAAAAAGGGTTGATTGTGTCATGTGGGGAACGTGTACGACCTCTGCAGAGGGTTAAACCTAATCGATTAGCCGCGCCCCCGGTTACGGGCAACTTTGAGCAACTGAAGACTTGGACTGAAGAAGAATCTCCCCTCTCTTTTCTAAAAGTCTGTTTAAAGGGTTAAAGTTGAGGAATGAGCACATCGAATGTGTTTCACTTCAACCTCATGTATGTTTTAAATATAATTTGGAGAATGAGCACTGGTGCGTATATCCAAGTGTTTCACTCCTACCTTTTATACTAAAAATTATTCTTATTTCAAAAGAAGTTTACAAAATTTAGTGTAGGAGAAAATTGGCTTTATGCAAAGGAAACCTCCACCAATACTTACCCTGCATATATATTCTGATAAATTTTCCTTTGCAACTTGCGAGTACATTCCACGTACTCATCTGCACCTGTCATGTGCAGATCTCGACAAATTAAGAGACGATAGGGTTATGGCCTACACTCAACGAGCCCAGTGGTGTTGATGAAGCCCTAACTTAGTGACTGTGTATTATTCTGCTGTATTATGTGCCAGCATTGAGCTATGCCAACGGTATGTATTTGCCTAACTCTGGATATATCGTTGTAGTAAAATGATGTATGTCTTACTGATATTCATTCTTGTTACTGTGTGTGCTAGCTACGATCCACGAATAGCGCAGTAAGCACAGAGACTTGGATTTTACCAAATCCGGGTCGTTACAATTATATATAAAAAATTAAGATAGGTCATTCTCCAAATTAGCGGGGTAATTATTACCTGAAGTTGATGCTATTCCAGACCCACTTTTAATAATATTGCAAACATTATTATCAATAACATATTCATTATGAGGCTCAAATAAACTCTTAAGATCACAAGAAGCATCAAACTCATCATCCCCAAGCTTATATCTTTTAATATAATTAGCATAGTAGACGTTCATAGAATTCATACTAACATCATTGAAATCATGATTTTCATTCAAGGAACTATCATGAATCACTTTATAAAATTCTTTTAACACTTCATGGCAATTTTCAAATTCACGATTTTCAAGCAAAACTTCATAGAGATAACGGTGCACTCAACTTCATCTTTTCTGTCAAAGAGATTATAGCAAAGTATTTTCCTCACGATCAACTCGTTTATCATATTTGAAAGGATTAGCTAGTGGATAGGGATCCATATCAATCTCTACTCCTAAAAGTGCAGTCCGTACGTCATTTCGTTCGTACGCATGACCACCCACCGATCGAATGAATCCCCCTCGACCGATTTTTATCCAGCGCAAGTCGTACCTTCGGTTTACGTCACCATTTTTCCCAATCGAATCAAACTCCAGAGGAAAAAAACCAGTGCCTATCCTGACGTCTTGCTCTCTCTTTCTCTAATCCCGCTAGGGTTTATCACACCTGGGGTTCTCCTTGGCGCCACCGATTCTCCCTACACCCACAGCCAAGAGCCCAAGATCCACCAAGTAATCTCGTCCCGCCGGAGGGCCGCCGTTGTTGCCCTTGCGGGCTCGCCAGCCGCCGCATGAGCCCCACATACCCACGCTCGATGTCGTCGCCGCCTATCAAGGTACGTTCCCTACTATTGCTGATGTGCCCTACCGATGTACGCCACCGGGCACGGATCGGCGGCGCTCGTCACGGTCATTGATCGCGCTGAAGGACAGGACTCGTCATGTTGTAATCTCTCAGGTTTGTACGTACGAGTCATCACTATATTTTGGTTCCTCACTTCCTCAGCCTGCTCTATTTCTTTGTCACGTTCAACCAAAAGGAAGAGAAGTAGCAAGATGACATGCTTACCGAACCGTGGCTGATGTGATGCTAGAGAAGGGTGCAAGACTGGAAGTAGGTAGGTAGAAAATGTTAACATCCACTTGGTATGTAATCGTTGTATCCTTGCCATCGGCGCCATCGGCTTCCTCGCCTTTGGTGGTGCTGTGGGTTCGGTGGCTTGGCGAGGGGCGGCGTACTTCTTCGGCGACATGGGTGGGGAGAGATATGGAGAGAATGGCGGGAACTACGGGGTGGATGTGGATGATGGGGAGGGAAAGGGAGGGAAAAGGCAAAAAACGACGAGAAAATCGACTGGTGTTGCCGACATTGTGGACCCATGCGACTTTTTGCTTCAGCCGGCGCCCCCAAGCGCCCCCGGCGCGCTGGGTTTGGCCTGGGTCCGCCGGCGCCAATTTCGGCCCAATCCAGCGAAAAACGAGGCCCTGGGGGCGCGACTGGGCGTTTTTTCATGTGCCGGCGATAAAAAAGGGGGCTGGGGGGGCCTGTTGGGGGCGCGGTTGGAGATGCTCTAAGGTTTATGATAGAGTTGAATGGATTTTCTTGAGGAACATGAAGTTAATGCTGGAATTTCATGAACATTGGGCAATTGGATTATGAATTGTGTGAGCTCTGTTAAGTACATAGTCAGGTATAATTCTTAAGAGACATACACTTTCACTCCTACTACGGGGATACGCCATGGGAACCCTTTTTCCCTTATCTTTTTTTGATGTGTGCAGAGGGATTATCAAGTTTATCGATGTATGAATCAGAAGCTAGCGGTATTAATGGGATTACAGTGTGCAGAAATGCATCATCGGTGTCACACTTTCTTTCTGTTGATTATTTTGTAATACGCATGAACGTTGGTTTGTTGAATGCAATTTCCTTGCAACAAGTACCTAATATGTATCGCGCAAATTTTGTACAATCGGTGATTAGAGCAAAGTCTAGTATATCTTTTAGTCCTCATACAAGTAATGTTGCTAGAATTGAAATTTGCAATGAGCTTCATATTGACATGGAAGCCGACACACCAACAAGTACCTAATATGTATCGCGCAAATTTTGTACAATGGGTGATTAGATCAAAGTCTAGTATATCTTTTAGTCCTCATACAAGTAATGTTGCTAGAATTGAAATTTGCAATGAGCTTCATAATGACATGGAAGCCGACACATTCACAGCAGCTGTCGGGGCACGGATGCACACGATCACCTATGGGACCAGAGGCCCCTTTGTGGTTCGGCGGGGGCTAGGTCACGTTGCACAAAGAGCGGAGATCATGGCAGCAGCACGATGATGGGGACGCGAGAGTTATTACCCAGGTTCGGGCCGCTGAGAAGCGTAAAACCCTACTCCTGCTTTGGTGGATTGATCTCAGGGAACACGAAGCACGCGCAGCGCTCTAACCCGGCAAGAGTTGCCTTCGGGTGAGCTACTACGATAGTACAAGTGTCCAAAAGTCCAAATCTTGAGCTAGGTTGCCTTCGGCCTCCTTTTATAGGGCAAGGGGCAACCACAGTGGAAAAACAGTCTTTATCTAGCGATTAGATAGCTAAAAGAGCTATCATACCTAACTCTGGCATTTAGGACAAAATACCATGATTGCTAGTCTAGGTGGCGCGCGGTGATGCATCCCCGGCAAGCTCTTGCCACCGCTTAGCTGGCTGTTGCTTAGTGTATTGACACGCTTCTGGACGGGTGTCAACTGGGCATAATCTGTCTTTCGGTGCGTTGCCACGTGCTTAGCGGGAGCCACTTAGCTACCTGAGGGCTCGACACCGCATCGACAAGTGACTGGCGTCGTGATATGGTGGAGCGGTGGTCGATCAGCTCGCGCCTGCCGGGTCTTCCTGAAGATGTGCGCGCCTCGGTCCCCGGCAGGCACCGGGGACGTGGCTGGCGTGCCTTGGGCCCCTCGTGGTCTGTTGCGTTGGTCTTGCCGGTGTTGCTTGGCCTTTTGTAGGTTGCGGCTGCCGGGGTATGGGTCTTGAATGCTTGCTTGGTGATGTGGTGGCTTGTCCCGGCGGGCTCAGACCATGAAGGCCAAAGGCTTATTGTCCGTGCACAAGTCAGGGGAAATGAACACCCCTGTTTGTGTACCCCGACAGAAGCCCCCGGGCCTGAGCCATACGTGTCGCTTGGCATGTTGGGTTAGGCCCCAAACAGTGCACAGACACGCGTCGAAGAAATGTTGTCCTCCTGTCCCACGTCCACTCCGCGCAATTACCGTAGGTCGTGGGGTCGTGGAAAAGTAGCCGTTGGAGAGTAAAAACTGCCAGTAATAAAACGACAGTTTTCCGAAAAGATAGCAAAGAGCCAGCCCCCGTATGGGTCCCCCAAATAAAAAGGGCAATGCACAGGGCTGCTGCTCATTCGCATCCGTTTCTCCGTCCTTCATCTTCCTCCTCAAGCCAAGAGAAAAACCGCTCCCGCCGCCGCCTCCGGCCCACCGAGCGCTGCTAGATCATCCGCCGCCCTTGAAAGCTCTAGGGATGGGGCGGAAGACGGCTGCCAACAAGGGGAAGCAGATGGCCACATCTGCGGACCCAGTGGCTGAGGAGAGGAAGAGAAAAGCGAAAGAGCTGGAGAAGCGGCAGCAGAGAGATGTGGTCATCTCCCCATCGAGCCTGGATGGCAATACCTTGATCAACAGGTACATAAAGTGCCCGTGGTTCTGCCGGACAACCCCAAAGAGAAGACGCCATTAGATTCGTACCGCTTCTTCTGCGCGTACTTCTACTGTGGGTTCTCCCCCCCTTCTCTGATTTCTTCTGCGCCATGTTGGCGGTGTACGGGTTCCACCTTCTGGACTTTACGCCCAATGCAATGGCGTGCATGGTGATTTTGCCCATCTGTGCGAGAACTTCGTTGGAGTTGCCCCCAATGTGGACTTGTTCAGGCACTTCTTCGTTCCTCGGATTAAGGACAAATCCCACCGCTCGGGGAATATAAGCTGGATCCCCCGGGGCAGGAAGGATGACTGGGACTACCTTCCTAGACAACAGCGTGGGAAGTGGGAAGAGTGGTGGGGCGACTGGTGCTGGATCAAGGATGACAAAGCCCCCGAGTTCTACTTGGCACGGACCGGATGTGTCACGTGCGGCAGTGACTGGGGCAAGCCGGGCCTCACCGATGGCAAACTCCGCCTGGCGCTGAACAGGATCATTCGTCTCAAGGCTGTCGGCTGACTATTGAGCATGTGGGGGCTGACTTCCTCCGCCGCCGCATCGCGCCATTGCAGAAGAGGGATAGGTTTGTATGGGAGTTCAACGGTCCTGCCGACTGGATGCGACTGTACCCAGGCCCTGCCAACAACCTGACGGTTTATGACCATGGTTGGTTGTGCGATCAGCTGTTCGGCCGCCTTGGGCCGTTCCATCTGCCGGCAGGAGTCGTCCCCTTGCACTGCAACTCTGCCCAGAACCAGATCCTGCAATGGATGCCTGATTGCGACGCCTTCAGGGTTAAGCCTGATTGGGAGCTGCCTGCCCTAGACAGCGAGATGGAGTGGGTCTCCAACCTGGAGGAAAGAGCTTCCAGACGAGAGGATAACCTAACCACGCCAACCAGGACGGCAGAGAGGGCATTCATCGCTGCTCGGATTGCGAAAGACAAAGATGTCAGAGCCGCCAAGGGAGCAGCCTCCGGAAAAGAAGAGGAGGAGGAATCCTAGGACGACGACTCTTCTGAGGAGGAGACCAGAAATCTTGCTCCAGGGGAGGCTGTCGGGTTGGAGTCTGCCGGGGCTGGGGGCTCCCAGGCCGCGGCGACAGGAACCCAAGAGGGGATCGAGGCGGAGGAGGCGAAAGAGCCGGAGGTGGAGGAAGAGGGGCTCGAAAGGGGCCCTCAAGCTCCAGAACCAGGGCGTCGCCTCCGTCAACGCGTCAACCGAGAACCAACGGCCCCTGCGTCTTCGCAGGGTCCCTCAAAGGTGAAGTAGACGACCTCCAAGGGAGGCGGGCGCGAAGTAGCACACCTCCAATCCTCCCGCCTCTCTCAAGCCAATGCTTCTCCCGTCAAGCGATGGAGGGTTATAGGGGCGGACCCCAGCCCCCCGTCAAGCCCAACTTCTTCGCCAAGCTCGCCCTTGCTGGGAGTCCCGGTTCCTTCGCTAACTTCCGCCCCTCAAAGTCTGAAAAGGGGCAGATCAACTCCGCCGCCTGCGACGTACGAGCTGGGCTCCATGCTCATCGCCTCAGAGTAAGTTACTCAATGACGACCTTTGCCAAATGCTTTCTGTCCTTGACTTCTTTACTGATCTTGTATGGTTTATTCTGACGGGGATGAGGACGAGGAGACCCTTGCGCATCGGGCCAAGCAGGCCAAATCTGCGGGAGGGCCGGATTCCGCGGTAAGCATGAGCCTGGCAGGAGACGTGGAGGAGAACCCCGCGCCTAGCCCCCGGTCCAGCCCTCCTCGTGAAATCCAAGCGCAAATGTCGTCCATTGACAGGGATGAGGAAGGGTGTCTCCCTACACCCGACAGGGAGACGAGAGAAAATTATCAGGGAGAGGCTTGTCAGGAGGAACCTTCCCTTCAAGATTTCTCGTCAACCGTCGCCCGTAAGAAAGATTCGCCGGCAAGGGCCTCCATCGACGAGTTTGCCCGTGTTGAGGTCATCACTTGAAGGGTGGTGACGGACCGCATGCCGGCAACCGATGTTGCCGGGGAAGGAGATGTCCTTCCGCAGCAACCTCCATCGGGTATCCCACTCGCCCGCATTTTTACTTTCCCTGTTCTCTCCTCTTACGTGCCTTATTGATTTCTGACTTCCATACTTCTGTTTATTGCTCTAACCCACAGCTCCGCTACTTGAAGAGCCCGAGTTGCTGGAAGAGGTGGCTGACATCGGGAAAGATGCTGTAGCGAAGGCGATGAAGATCGCTGCCGCGGAGGGCCACGGGCAGGTTGCCGGGGACGTTCAGGAGTCCTCAGAAAGGACGGAACCATCTTCCGGCAGCGCACCTGGTATGGATACAGTGATCGAGGAGAAGACTCCCCTTCAGTCCATGGGGCCCTCTTCGTCAAGCTATCCGCTGGCATCGGATCTGCAATCTCTACAGAGCCACCTAGCGTTGGTCACTGCTTAGCTGGGTCCCACAACTCCTGGCTCACCCTTCTCAGCGGGCGCAAACCTTGACGAGGAAATCAACAGGATATTGGCGTCGCTGTCTCAAAGGATCGAAGGAGCTGATGGTTCCGCCGATAGCGCCAAAGATTTGGCCTTCCTGGAATCCATGGCAGCAGGGCTCAAGGATGTGCAGAGCAGGTATAGCCTCAAATGGCAGGCGGTCAAGGAGCAACGCGACTCAGCTGAGCTCGTGGACCAGCAGCTGAGGAACAAAGGGAATGAGCTCCGGGAGTGGTACAACCGGCAGGTCCATTCTCTTAAGAGGCAGCATGAGACGTTATCCATGGCCAAAGAGGACGTCGCCGCCCGGGAGGCTCAGCTGGTGGAGCGCGAAGCGCTTCTGGACACTAGAGAGAAGAGCATTTCCTCCCGGGAAGGGGCCCTCGAGGCTACTCTTTGCGGCAAGGATGAGGAGCTGGAGGCCCACATCCGGCAGCGTACCAAGGAGCTGGAGGACAGCCACAAGACCACTCTTGACGCATTTTTTTTGACTATAAACAGTAGGGTAAAACCCCACTGCAATTTTTATAAAATTAAGCAAGTATTTTACAAGCAGTCTGAAAGGCTTGAGATAAGCCCAGAAAAAAGGAAAAAAAACTAAAACAAATACAAAACAGAGAAAAACAGAAAAGGATAAAAAGAAACAAAGAAAGGAAAAAAACTAATCTACTCCTAATGTATCTGTTACAATAGGTTATCCAACCAGGCAGCAAATTGATGTGCATGCTTTCTTTTCATCCTATATTTTAGCAACTTGAGTTCTTCCAGGAAGATAAATTTCCAGCCTTGGAAAGAAGGAGTTATGTTCTCAAAAATCTTATTGTTCCTTGAAATCCATATGGCCCATGGCCCAAGTATGATAATTTCCATAAAGAAGGGGTAGTTGAGCTTGCCCTTTAGGTCTTGATATGCTTCTAGCACTGACAGGTTATGTGTTCTTGTGGGGCAGATGAAATCCCAGCATTGAATGGCAAAAGGACATCCCCAGAAAAGGTGGTGTAGTGTTTCTTCCTGTTGACAATCTCTCACTGCACAGTTGTATGCATCAAGCTCAAAGTTTTTCCTTCTTAACAGATTTCTTGTATTAACTCTATCATGTAGCAGCATCCAGAAGAATACTTTATGCTTGGGTTGACAAGAGCTGTTCCAAATCCATCTGAAATGTGGTGGTATTTGTTTGTGCCCAATTAGCACATTGTAAGCTTTTATGGAGGAGTAAGATTCATTTCCCCATATGTAGCTCCTTGTGTCCACTGCATCCATATATTTAGATTGCCTTAAAGTGATACATATGCTTTCCAGTTCCAAAAATTCTTCATAAGCTTGTGTAGTCAATGGTAGGTAGAAGAGGTCTTGCAGATATTCAGTGCTGATTACTTGTTGAACATTTAAGCTTGTATTCTTGGCAAAAGAGTGAAGGTGGTGAAATTTGTGCTTCAAAACAAACTGGTGCCACATATCATCCTAGAACAATGCACTCTTACCATCTCCTACATTACATCTGGCAATAGCCTTAAAATGATCAATGAGTGCCAAGTTTGATTTCCACCAAAAAGAGCCCACTTTATTATCTCCTGGGAGTTCCCATTACTATAGTATGTTTCCCAAATTAGATTAACCCATGGAATATCATGTCTGTTGAAGAACTTGTGTAGATTTTTCATGAGCAGAGTCTTGTTTTGTAAATAGATATCCATGACTCCCAGGCCTCCTTGAATTTTGGGTGTGCAAACTGTGTGCCATGCCACTAATGCTGGTCTGTGATCTTCCAAATCAGGGTTCTCCAGAGGCAATGTCTCAAATATTTGTTGATCTGTTTCTTGATAGTGATAGGTATGTCCAAGCAACACATGAAGAATATTGACAATGATGCTAGTACTGATTTAACCAAGAGCAGTCTACTAGCCTAGGTCATAAAGGTAGAAATACCACCCAATCTTTTAGCAAACATTTGGTTTATAAATCCCCAAAGGCAATCCCATGTAGGTAAAAGGGAATTGTCCTCTAGCACATTGCAGGGTATTGGTGAAAATGCTTATTCTGTCTTCTGCAATGTTAATTGGCACCATGATTGATTTTCCATAATTGACTTTGAGTCGAGTGGCTAATGCAAATGTGTTTAACAGAGCTTTGAGACATATCAATGGCCTAGCATTAGCTTGCATAAGGACCAGAGTATCATCAGCATACTGCACTATTGGAAAAGCAGGGCAGGAGTTCACTTGAAGTGGTGGGGTAATTAAATTCACTCTCATGGCCTTATTGAGTATTGATTGTAAGAGGTCAGTAGCCAAGACAAAAATTAATGGAGACAGTGGATCACCCTGTCTAACTCCTCTTCTGCAGTAGAATTTTTTCCCAGGAACTCCATTCAACATTACAGCAGAGGAGGCAGTTGTGAAAAGTAATTGCATCCATGATATCCACTTTTCTCCAAAACCCTTTGCTCTGAGTATATCAATAATAGCCAGGTGCTCAATAGTATCAAATGCTTTCTCAAAGTCTAGTTTAATCACTAGTATCTCTTCTTTGGATTTGTGGCATTGATGTATATATTCATATGCGCAACCAAGACAGTCTTGTATCACTCTATCTTTGAGAAACCCATATTGATTAATATGAACCATCTTGAGAATAACTTTTTGTAGTCTGTTGGCCAGCAGTTTGGTGATTATTTTTAGAACCCCATTGAGTAGTGAGATTGGTCTGAAATCATTAGGGGAAACTGGAACTTCCTTCTTTGGTATCAAGGTAATGAAAGATGTATTGATGCTCTCAAGATTTACATTACCATTATGAAAATCCATGATAAGTTCAGTAATATCCACTTTAATGATGTCCCAACAAGCTTTGATGAATTCATTATTAAAACCATCAGGACCTGGAGATTTGTCTGTGGGAAGCTCCTTAACCACTGTATCAATTTCTTCCTGAGTAAAAGGTTTCTCAAGGTCCTCGAAAACCTCAGGTTCCACACTATGTTCCTGCAGATCTTTTAAAGCAAAGTGCATTGTGTGGCCAGTGGATTGGCCTAATATTTTTCTAAATGCTTCCCAAAGTATAGCTGCTTTGCCCTCATGACCAGTAATTTCCACTTGGTCCTCATTCAGTAGCATGGCAATTTTGTTATGTCTGTGATTAATTGAGGCTTTAGTGTGAAAGAACTTTGTATTTTCATCACCAAACTTGACTCCTTTTATTCTTCCCCTCTGCTTCCAATATATCTTTTGATTATTAAGCACTGTCAGCAGGAGTTCGTTGAACATGGATCTGAAGTTACCTTCAAACAATGATAGATCTCTGTATTCCTCAATCAAATCCCAAAGGAAAATGCAAGCATTTAAATCTTCAATCTACTTTTTAAGGCATGATAAATCCTTGGCCCATAATTTCAAGGCTCTTCTCAGGTTTTTAAACTTAGCATTAACTTTCTTGGCAGGATCATTGAAACCCACATGTGGCACCCCGGCTCAGAGAACCGGATTACCAGTGTTTCCAACCCAGAGATCATGTCTTCTGGAAACACACAACAACTTGGTGTAGAACAGAATTGAACTTTATTGATAGCTGATGGGTACAAGCTCATATTTTACAATGATAACGAGGCCAAAGGCACCCTCAGTGCTATGACAGTATCCACATTATTTACGGAACATAGCAGGGCCTCGGAACTACTAAGTACTTCTACGGCGTAGCGGAACATAGCGGCAACTCCATCCACAGGGACACTGCTGTGGACACATCCTAGTTAGCGTAGCACGAACCATCAGGACCTCCGTCCTCGGCTTCTCCTGCATCTGGCATGATACGCCAGGTGAGTACTTTGAATGTACTTGCAAGCTCACGACAACCAAGTAATGCAGCAAACAATAGCATGGAAATCACATGTTAAATACTTAAGCAATTCACTTACTGTACCGGTCATTAACTTACTCTCAATCGGGTTGTCCCACAACCCTCGGAATACTCATAAGTCATCGAGTACTTCCGACCATACGAAGAGTTCTTCATCCATTACTATCCTTGACACAGTTGACCATCTACTGAGGTCTGGACGGGCTGTCCAATACCGTGGACGCGGCTATTCGAATAGATTTTTACACTCTGCAGAGGTTGCGCACTTTACCCACACCATGAAGCACCCGGCCTCGTGATCCCCTTCGGGTGGACCAGCGTTGCTTCAACGAAACCTGCCTGACCCGTGACTCTTTCGTCGTACCACCGGCAATCATCCTCTCCCGGAGGCCTGCCCTGGGTGGCCCATGTGTCCTCATGACACCTGTGTCCTCATGACACCTGCCATCGTCGTGGCCAAACTAAACTGTCCCAAACAGGGACGCCGGCACAAACAAACAACAACTGGGCTCACAGGATTATCGCCGCCTACCTGATCAGGGTAGCACGCGCGCATAACCCTCCCTCTTTGGAGGTATCGGTGAAAGATCACGCAGTCAGGCCAGGTCAAGGCCGTCCCATACAGGCAAATGTGGTTGCACGGGTAATCCCGGACAGGTGACTCAAGATCA
Organism: Elymus sibiricus; assembly: GCA_039707655.1. Taxonomy (NCBI): domain Eukaryota; kingdom Viridiplantae; phylum Streptophyta; class Magnoliopsida; order Poales; family Poaceae; genus Elymus; species Elymus sibiricus. The sequence continues at coordinate 200,525,898 of CM077667.1, forward strand.
ACCACTAAGTTACTTTGCATGCCATTATCTACTTAAATTATTCTATGAATTATCTTAAAGCAACTAAATAAGCATAATATATTAGAATATGCAATGCTATAGGAATGCTTCATGAAATGGGTATCATGGCTTGCCTTGCTCTGTTGGGTTGTTCAAACACTCTTGGTCTTCAAATGCACCACAATCTCCTTTTGAAAATATTTTAAAAGTGCAAAGGAAAAATGTCACATAATGCTTTTCTGTTCACCAACAATTCTGTGAGTATTGGAAAAATACGAAAATTTGTCAGAAAATAAAAGGGCTCAGTACCAACACAATGCAAAAAGAATCAACTGAATTGGGTTTGTAGATTAAAAGTTATTCATGGTCAAAGTTTGGTCAAAATCTGGAATTAAATAAATGAAAAACAGAAAAACCAGAAAACCTTCTAGCGGCCACGTCGAAGGCGTATTCTTAGAATACTCCTCCACTCATACCGCTTCGGGCGCGGGTGGGGTCGCTGACAGGTGGGGCCTGTCTGGTTTAAAACAGAGGGAGAGGAGGGCAGAGAGGAGCGGCGGCTCATCGGCGACGCTCACCAGCGTTAGAGACGGCGGCGAGGTCAGGCGATTGCGGGGGTGAAACGGGCGCTCGAAGGCGAGCACGTACGTACCCGTAGCTCCTCCGGAGGTGAACGGACGGCGTCGCCCCCTTCCTCTCCGGCGGGTGGAGCTCACGGTGGTCGCCGGCGATGGAGATTCCGACGGGGATTGGGCTGGGCAAAGGGTCGAGGAGGACCAAGGAAACCTACTGATCTCTATGGCTGGCTCAGGAGGGCTAGGAAGGGGCTGGAGGTGGCTGGCGACAGAGGGGATTCAGGCGGCGGAGCCTTCGATGGAGTCGAGGGAGACGAGCTCCCGGCTCTTGCTGGGGATGCTCTAGGGGAGATTCAGAGGTGGAGAGGTGGGGTGAGGAGCTCGGAGGGGCTGAGCGGGGCTTTATATAGGCGGGAGACGAAGGCAGCTGAGCTCTCCCGAAGCGGCGAGGCTCGGGCACGCCACTGGAGCAAGGACGGCGAGCTGGCCGTCGCGGCGTTGAGTGAGGTGACGGAGGAGGGCAGAAGAGCGACGGGACGGGTCCGGCGCCATCAATGGCTCGCGGACAACCACAGTGGCCGGAGCCTACTGTTCTGCCTGTGGCGGAGCTTAGCTGGGAGCGGCGGCAGCCTTCGCCGGCGGTCAGGAGGGTTCGGGAGACGCCACGCGTTCGATTGGGGTGCTGTCAGCACCAATGGACAAGGGGGGACAGCGAGGGATGGCTCGGGCGAGCGCATCCTACTCTGGCGCCGCGCGGAGCGCACGCTCTGGCATGCCATCACCGTGCTCACCACGGGTGCGGCCACCAGGAGGCCACGCAGGCCTGGCGCTCCTTGTCCAGGGTGTCGACCTTCGTCCCCCTAGCCTTTCTATACCACTGGCTCGACCAGATGCACTCTGGTTTGATGGGAAGCATCAACTACAGATCCTGACTGCAAACTTGAGAGGGTTCTTGAGGGAAGATAAGATGGAGATGGAGCTAGTGGATATGTCTGGTGTTATCTATCTTGGAAGGACTATAAACTGGCAAGGTTTGGAGACATTTGAAAAAGATTTGAGCATAGTTCCTTTGGAAACCACCATTCTGGTCCAGAATCTAAATGAGCTTGTGGCACTCACATGCATGCTCTGCTAATGATGAAACTTGGTGAAAAGAAGTTATTTGGTAGTGCACACATGCCCTAAAAGTTGTGGATCAATGGTGCACCCCTAGCTTGTACTTCCTTCACAAAGTTCTTAGATAAGCAGAATCTTGTCAGAGTTTTGCTGCTCAAAAATTGTACTGAACCAGATGATGTTTTTGGATATTGTGGCTAGATAGGATCCCTAGGAGCTTGGGGAATTTATTGAGAATTTTCTGAGGTAGGAAAAATGGGGTTGCTTCACAATGGACAAATTCTGGTCAGAAATAAAATAATTATTCTGGCCAGAATTTTACATTGGGCAATGGAATATTTTTGGAGATTATGGAACCATATGATAATGAGAAGGTGTGGAAAAAGTTTGGGAATTTATTGATCATCCAAACTATAGGTTGCTTCACAACCCATAGTGGTGACATAATTTCCCAAATAAAGAAAGGGTTTATTGGAAAAGATAAAATATTGGAAATTGATCCAGGAGATATGTGGAAAGGTTTTGGCAAGATGAGGAGAGTTTTGGGTTACTTGAGAAAAGATTTAAAGATTCACAGATCCAAATCAATTGTAAAGGTTTGAAAATCAACCAAGTTTGCAAATAAAATCCAAATGATTTGGAAAAGAAAAAGTTGTCAAAAACCAGGGTGTCACAAACCTACCCCCTTAGGATGAATCTCGTCCTCGAGATTCGGTTGCTCAGGGAACAAGTACGGATACGCGGATCTTAGAAAATCTTCTCTCTCCCAGGTAGCCTCTTCCTCGGTATGGTGCTCCCATAGCACTTTGTAAAACCTGATTACCTTACTCCTGGTAATTCTTTCCATTTCATCAAGTATCCTGACCGGCTTCTCTTTGTAAGTCAGGTCTTTAGCTAGCTCTAGCTCACTCATATCCGCTTGCTTGATCGGTGGTGCACTGCACTTCCTTAACTGTGATATGTGGAAGACATCGTGCACATCAGACAACTCTGGTGGTAGTTCCAACTGGTATGCTACTCTGCCTCTTCTAGCAACCACTGGAAAGGGACCGATATATCTTGGTGCAAGCTTTCCCCGGGTATGAAACCTTTTTACTCCCTTCATGGGGGTTACTCGCAGGTAAGTATATTCTCCGGGCTCAAAGGTCACGTCTCGGTGCTTTGGGTCATAGTAGCTCTTTTGTCGGGACTTGGCTGCTCGAAGACGCTCCTGAATGTCCTTGACCCGTCTCTCAGCCTCGAGCATCAAGTCCGTGCCGAAGATACGGCTATCTCCTGTCTGGGACCAATTTAATGGGGTGCGGCACTTCCGCCCATAGAGTGCCTCAAACGGTGACATCTTCAAGCTTGACTGATAGCTGTTGTTATAGGAGAATTCTGCATAGGGTAGGCTGTCTTCCCATTTGGGTCCATGGGTAAGAGCACAGGACCGAAGCATATCCTCCAGTATCTGGTTCACTCTTTCGGTCTGTCCATCTGTCTGCGGATGGTACGCCGTGCTATGCTTCAGCATGGTTCCCAAAGCTTGATGCAATCGTAGCCAGAATGCTGAGGTGAAAAGGGAACCCCTGTCTGAGGTGATGGACTTGGGTACTCCATGGAGGCTGACTATCCGGGACATGTAGAGCTGTGCCAGCTGATTTGCGTTGAAAGTGGTCTTTACCGGAATAAAGTGAGCCACTTTTGTGAGTATATCCACAATGACCCAGATAGCATCATTGCCTCTTGTTGACTTGGGTAGTCCCACAATGAAGTCCATACATATGTCGTCCCACTTCCACTGGGGAACTGGTAAAGGTTGCAGTAGCCCAGCGGGTTTCTGGTGTTCCGCCTTGACCTTGTTGTAGATATAACAGCAGGCGACATAGTATGCTATATCCCTTCGCATTCCTGGCCACCAAAATGTCTCTCTCAGATCCTGATACATCTTTGTGCCTCCCGGGTGGATAGAGTATGCGGACTCATGAGCTTCCCTGAGTATTTGCTACCTCAGGTTGTTCTGATCAGGCACGCATATCCGTTTCTCAAACCATAGGGTGCCCTGATCATCCACGCAGGAGGATTTTTCCTTCCCTTTCGGAATCAGCTCCTTGATCTCTTTTATTCCTTCATCTGGCTCTTGGGCCTTTCTGATTTCTTCCATAAGCGTTGGAGTAATTTCCAAAGTATCCGGGGTAATTGGGTCGCATAGCACCATGTTGAGCTCAGTGAATTCCTCTTGTAGCCTTGGATGCATACTTCCCATTAGTGCATTCACGGTGCTTTGCTTTCTGCTGAGAGCGTCCGCGACCACATTAGCTTTTCCCGGATGATAGTTTATTCTAATGTCATAGTCCTTGACTAGTTCAAGCCATCTTCGCTGCCTGAGATTCAGGTCAGGTTTGGTGAAAATATACTTGAGACTCTTATGGTCCGTGTATATTTCACAACGTTGTCCAATGAGGTAATGCCTCCAAATCTTTAGGGCATGAACCACAGCTGCCAATTCCAAATCATGCGTGGGGTAGTTCTCCTCATGAGGTCGTAGCTGTCTGGATGCATATGCTACAACCTTTCCTTCTTGCATCAATACGCAGCCGATTCCTCGTCTGGAAGCATCGCAGTATATGTCAAAGCTCTTGTGGATGTCTGGGAGAACTAAGACAGGTGCTGTCGTTAGCCTTGTCTTTAGCTCTAGAAAGCTGCTATCACACTCTGTCGTCCAGGCAAACCTTTGATTTTTCTTTAGCAATTCTGTCAGTGGCTTAGCTATCTTGGAGAAGCCTTCTATGAAACGACGGTAGTAGCCTGCCAATCCCAGGAAGCTACGGACTTCGGTCACCGTGGCTGGTGTCTTCCAATTTAGCACTGCAGTTACTTTGCTGGGGTCGATGGCTACTCCTTGTTCTGACAGAATGTGCCCCAGAAATCCCACCTCCTTAAGCCAAAATTCGCATTTACTGAACTTGGCGTACAACCGATGGGCTCTCAACCTTTCTAAGACAGAACGGAGGTGTTGTTTGTGCTCTTCTTCATCCTTGGAATATATCAGGATATCATCGATGAACACCACCACAAATTTATCCAGAAAGTCCATGAAGACTTTGTTCATCATGCTCATGAAGTAGGCTGGAGCATTCGTCAGTCCAAATGACATGACTGTAAACTCATACAGACCATATCGGGTGGTGAACGCTGTCTTGGGTATATCCTCTTTTCGGATTTTTAGCTGATGATATCCGGTTCGGAGGTCAATCTTGGAGAATACCCGTGCTCCATTCAGCTGGTCAAACAAATCATCAATGCGAGGGAGCGGGTACTTATTCTTGATGGTGACCTCATTCAGCTGGCGATAGTCTACGCACATTCGTAGACTTCCATCCTTCTTCTTGACAAAGAGCATTGGTGATCCCCATGGCGAGATGCTTGGGCGAATGTACCCTTTTTGCAACAATTCATCCAACTGCTTCTTCAACTCTGCCAACTCTGGACCTGGCATACGATAGTATTTCCTGTAAATCGGAGCAGTGCCGGGAACCACTTCAATTGCAAACTCCAATTCCCGGTCGGGTGGCATTCCTGGTAGTTCCTTAGGAAATACGTCCGGAAATTCACAAACTACCGGAATCAAGTTCATGTCCGTGGTGTTAGTTTGGTATCCCATTCCCTTCTTCGACAACATTTTGCTGGCGAGGAATTGGACTGTTTGTCCTGCTGGGTTAACTAGTGTCACTGTCCTGGTGGCACAATTGATACACACCTGATGTGGTGTCAACCAGTCCATTCCTAGTATTACGTCCAATCCCGAGGATTCAATGGCAATGAGTGCAGCTGGAAATTTAATTCCATGTATCGAGATTTCCAGATCTCTATATATCAGATTTGTTTTGAGCAGGGAGCCAGGGGATTGTACCACCATGATTTTGTCCAGGAGCGAAGGGAAAAATTTATGCAAGGTGGCAAAACTCCGTGAAATAAATGAATGGGAAGCCCCAGAATAAAATAAAATTACTGCAGGTATGTTGTTAACAGAAAACATACCAAGGACTACTTCTGGAGCTTCGCAGGCTTCCTCAGCGGAGATATGATGGACGCGTCCGTGGCTGAAGTTATGATTGGGGCGGCGTCCAATAGTGTTGACTTGCGGCTTGACATCGGAAGATGGCTTCCCGTTGTTGGCGAGCCACTGTTTGGAGTAGTGTCCGCTCTGGCCGCAAGTGAAGCAGGTGTTGTTGCAGCGGCAATCCTTTAGCACTGGTTGTTTGCCGAAGGTCTTGGTCTGGCTCGCGGTCTTGTTGTTGTTGTTGCCACTGCTCCAGGTGTGCTTATATTCAGATGAGCCTGGCTGCCAGATGCGTGGCTTCTGCATAACCTGCTCACGGTTGTCCTTCTTGGGTTCAAACTTCCTCTTGTGGTTGTCATATCCGGACTTATGTTCCCGTTCGGCTATAAAGGCCATGTTTACCAGAGTTTGGAAGTCCGGAAAATCTAGCATGCAAAGCTGACAACGGAGGGCGTGATTCAGTCCTCCTAGGAACCGATCTATCTTTCTTTCCTCGGTGGCCACATCATAGGTAGAGTACCGTGACAGATTGTTGAACTTGTTTAGGTACTCTGCTACCGACATATTTCCTTGTGTCAGAGCGAGGAACTCCCTCTGCTTCACCTTCATTATGCCAGTAGGAATGTGGTATTTGCGGAATAACTCCTTAAATTTCTCCCAGGAGATGTCTTCTTTAGAAGACCATGTTGCCTTTGTATTGTCCCACCAGATAGCTGCTGGCCCTTCCAGGTAGTGGGTGGCAAAAGGAACCTTGTCGGATTCTTCGCAACAAGCTATTTCCAGCTTCTTTTCTATGGTCCTTAGCCAATCATCCGCTTCTATCGGGTCCACAGCTTGACCAAAATTGGGTGGTTTGGTGTGCTGGAAGTCGGACAATCTAGAATGTGTTCCATTGTGGTTGTAGTTCTGACCCATCATGGTCTGCATGCTTTTCAGAAATTCCATAAGGTCCTGGTTTCTCTTCTCCTCAAACATTCTCATAATCTGATCAGTGGTCGGTGCTTGAGATGGTGGGGGTGGTAAGTCTTCTGGTGGTTGTCCTGCTTGTCTGGCGGATCGACGGACGGGGGTTCCATCGCCGCCTTGGCTACAGCTTCCCTTCATCCTAAATTTGTTCCCATTGCCAAATACCGAATCGATGGGCAACATCCATAAGGGAAACACAGGGGTATGACACCAGAAAGAAAATACGCAAAAAAGGCGAATAAAGCAAACAACATAATTATACAAGATAACCCAACATCATACATGGCAAGCTAGTAGGGGAATATCATGATAGACTGCTCATACGGCAGTTGACATATGCAAAGATGCATGCATAATAACTCAAGCTTCTACTCTAGTGGTGCGGATGGCACGAACACTGGCAGACTGAAGACTCCTCGTCATCTGATCCTGAGTCGGAGTCATAACTGATGATGTGGATCTCATCCTCCGGGTCAAAGGAAACACGACGACGCTGCTGGGACGGCTCTCCTTCCAGGGTAGAAGGAGCATGACGTCGCAGCATCGGAGCAGCTGGAGTGGCTAGGAGTGAGGCCCACTCTGCCGGGGTCTCACGGCGGCTACCGGACGGAAAGCCTGGTGGCACGGTAGAGCTAGAAGGAGCCTCAAACCTGGGTGGAGGTGGAACTGGTGGTGGATATATAGGTGGAAAGATAGGCTGAGGTGGAGGTGGAACTGGAGTCACGGCTGCAAGTGCCCCCTGGACACGAGACAACTCCTCAGCCAAGGATATGATCTTGCGATAACTGGCGTTCAGATAACGAGCCAGAACAGAAGTCGCACGGTCACACGCCGGGTCAATTGGCGCAAAAAGCACTCGCCCTGTCGTAGGCGACAGGGTGGGATAGTGGAAGAATCCTGGATGAGTCTGCATCTCAACCTCGTGGAAGCGCAAATCAGTAAGAGCCTCCATCGCAGCAAACTGGATCGCCAACCCCGGGGTGGAAGCCGTTCTGCCCTTGGTAGAGCGAGAGTAGCTACCAAGGTCCGAGCTCGCGATCAGGAAAGCCTCTGCGTGGTACTCATAGACTGACTCGGCAAGCTGCTCCCGAAACACCTGGTACACTGGATCTTCGCCGTGGGGGTACAGTCGAAGGCAGACGTTCCGGAGCAGTACTGGAAAGGTGGATGGTGCAGGCTCAAAATGGTAGTGGTATGGAACTGGTGCCATCTACACTCACAATGCCATGGTTAGCAAACAATGAATCATGATGCATGCCATGCAACAATCAAATGCAACAAACAAGATGCACACTCAAAGTCCTATGCTAATCGCGGTTCTAGCGCTGGTTATCTAGGGTGTCCTACAGTCAGCACGGCTCTGATACCAAGCGTTGTGGCACCCCGGCTCAGAGAACCGGATTACCAGTGTTTCCAACCCAGAGATCATGTCTTCTGGAAACACACAACAACTTGGTGTAGAACAGAACTGAACTTTATTGATAGCTGATGGGTACAAGCTCATATTTTACAATGATAACGAGGGCAAAGGCACCCTCGGTGCTATGATAGTATCCACATTATTTATGGAACATAGCAGGGCCTCGGAACTACTAAGTACTTCTACGTCGTAGCGGAACATAGCGGCAACTCCATCCACAGGGACATTGCTGTGGACACATCCTAGTTAGCGTGGCACGAACCATCAGGACCTCCGTCCTCGGCTTCTCCTGCATCTGGCATGATACGCCAGGTGAGTACATTGAATGTACTCGCAAGCTCATGACAACCAAGTAATGCAGCAAACAATAGCATGTCAATCACATGTTAAATACTTAAGCAATTCACCTACTGTACCGGTCATTAACTTACTCTCAATCGGGTTGTCCCACAACCCTCGGAATACTCATAAGTCATCGAGTACTTCCGACCATACGAAGAGTTCTTCCATCATTACTATCCTTGATACAGTTGACCATCTACTGAGGTCTGGACGGGCTGTCCAATACCGTGGACGCGGCTATTCGAATAGATTTTTACACTCTACAGAGGTTGCACACTTTACCCACACCATGAAGCACCCGGCCTCGTGATCCCCTTCGGGTGGACAAGTGTTGCTTCAACGAAACTTGCCTGACCCGTGACTCTTTCATCGTACCACCGGCATTCATCCTCCCCCGGAGGCCTGCCCTGGGTGGCCCCTATGTCCTCATGACACCTGTGTCCTCATGACACCTGCCACCGTCGTGGCCAAACTAAACTGTCCCAAACGGGGACACTGGCACAAACAAACAACAACTGGGCTCACAGGATTATCGCCGCCTACCTGATCAGGGTAGCACGCGCGCATAACCCTCCCTCTTTGGAGGTACCGGTGAAAGATCACGCAGTCTGGCCAAGTCAAGGCCGTCCCATACCGGCAAATGTGGTTGCACGGGTAAGCCCGGACAGGTGACTCAAGATCAACCACTAAGTTACTTAGCAAAATAGTGGTTATCACAACATGCCATTATCTACTTAAATTATTCTATGAATTATCTTAAAGCAACTAAATAAGCATAATATATTAGAATATGCAATGCTATAAGAATGCTTCATGAAATGGGTATCATGGCTTGCCTTGCTCTGTTGGGTTGTTCAAACACTCTTGGTCTTCAAATGCACCACAATCTCCTTCTGAAAATATTTTAAAAGTGCAAAGGAAAAATGTCACATAATGCTTTTCTGTTCACCAACAATTCTGTGAGTATTGGAAAAATACCAAAATTTGTCAGAAAATAAAAGGGCTCAGTACCAACACAATGCAAAAAGAATCAACTGAATTGGGTTTGTAGATTAAAAGTTATTCATGGTCAAAGTTTGGTCAAAATCTGGAATTAAATAAATGAAAAACAGAAAAACCAGAAAACCTTCCAGCGGCCACGTCGAAGGCGTATTCTTAGAATACGCCTCCACTCATACCGCTTCGGGCGCGGGCGGGGTCGCTGACAGGTGGGCCCTGTCTGGTTTAAAACAGAGGGAGAGGAGGGCAGAGAGGAGAGGCGGCTCACCGGCGACGCTCACCGGCGTTAGAGATGGCGGCGAGGTCAGGCGATTGCGGGGGTGGAACGGGCGCTCGACGGCGAGCACGTACGTACCTGCAGCCCCTCCGGAGGTGAACGGACGGCGTCGCCCCCTTCCTCTCCGGCGGGTGGAGCTCACGGTGGTCGCCGGCGATGGAGATTCCGACGGGGATTGGGCTGGGCAAAGGGTCGAGGAGGACCAAGGAAACCTACTGATCTCTATGGCTGGCTCAGGAGGGCTAGGAAGGGGCTGGAGGTGGCTGGCGACAGAAGGGATTCAGGCGGCAGAGCCTTCGCCGGAGTCGAGGGAGACGAGCTCCCGGCTCTTGCTGGGGGTGCTCTAGGGGCGATTCAGAGCTGGAAAGGTGGGATGAGGAGCTCGGAGGGGCTGAGCGGGGATTTATATAGGCGGGAGACGAAGGCAGCCGACCTCTCCCGAAGCAGCGAGGCTCGGGCACGCCACTGGAGCAAGGACGGCGAGCTGGCCGTCGCGGCGTGGAGTGAGGTGATGGAGGAGGGCAGAGGAGCGACGGGACGGGTCCGGCGCCATCAATGGCTCGCGGACAACCACAGTGGCCGGAGCCTACTGTTCTACCCGTGGCGGAGCTTGGTTGGGAGCGGCGGCGGCCTTCGCCGGCGGTCAGGAGGGTTCGGGAGGGTTCGGCAGAGGAGCAAGGGACGGCTCGGGCGAGCGCATCCGACTCTGGCGCCGCGCAGAGCGCGCGCTCTGGCATGCCAGCACCGTGCTCACCACGGGTGCGGCCACCAGGAGGCCACGCAGGCCTGGCGCTCTTTGTCCAGGGTGTCGACCTTCGTCCCCCTAGCCTCTCTATACCACTGGCTCGGCTAGATGCACTCTGGTTTGATGGGTAGCATCAACTACAGATCATGACTGCAAACTTGAGAGGGTTTTGGAGGGAAGATAAGATGGAGATGGAGCTAGTGGATATGTCTGGTGTTATGTATCTTTGAAGGACTATAAACTGGCAAGGTTTGGAGAGATTTGAAAAAGATTTGAGCATAGTTCCTTTGGAAACCACCATTCTGGTCCAGAATCTAAATGAGCTTGTGGCACTCACATGCATGCTCTGCTAATGATGAAACTTGGTGAAAAGAAGTTATTTGGTAGTGCACACATTCCCTAAAAATTTTGGATCAATGGTGCACCCCTAGCTTGTACTTCCTTCACAAAGTTCTTAGATAAGCAGAATCTTGTCAGAGTTTTGCTGCTCAAAAATTGTACTGGACCAGATGATGTTTTTGGATATTGTGACTAGATAGGATCCCTAGGAGCTTGGGGAATTTATTGAGAATTTTCAGAGGTAGGAAAAATGGGGTTGCTTCACAATGGACAAATTCTGGTCAGAAATAAAATAATTATTCTGGCCAAAATTTTACATTGGGCAATGGAATATTTTTGGAGATTATGGAACCATATGATAATGAGAAGGTGTGGAAAAAGTTTGGGAATTTATTGATCATCCAAACTATAGGTTGCTTCACAACCCATAGTGGTGACATAATTTCCCAAATAAAGAAAGGGTTTATTGGAAAAGATAAAATATTGGAAATTGATCCAGGAGATATGTGGAAAGGTTTTGGCAAGATGAGGAGAGTTTTGGGTTACTTGAGAAAAGATTTAAAGATTCATAGATCCAAATCAATTGTAAAGGTTTGAAAATTAACCAAGTTTGCAAATAAAATCCAAATGATTTGGAAAAGAAAAAGTTGTCAAAAACCAGGGTGTCACACCACAGGAATATTCCAAGCTGTTTGGACCACCTCTTTGAAGGTGTTGTGCTTTAACCAGTAATTCTCAAACCTGAAAACCTTTGACTTGGGAATGTTTGTGCCAATTTTAATCACACATGGAAGATGATCAGAAATTGGTTTTGCTAAAGGAAGAACAGTGGTATGAGGGTAAGTAGTCATCCAAGCTGCAGAGGTGAAGAACTAGTCTAGTTTCTCAAGTAGGGGATTTTCTTGCATATTGCTCTAGCTGAATTGTCTTCCTTTCAGAGGTAATTCTACCAGTCCTAAGGTGCTTATAGACTCATTGAATAGCAGCATTTGATTAACATCCCCTCCAGGTTTATTTCTGTTTTCAGGTGATCTGATGAAGTTGAAATCACCCATGATGATCCAGTCCACTTCATTTGGCATTTGAATATTACTAAACCAATCAATGAATTCACTCTTTTCTTCAGGGTTGCAAGGGCCATAGATATTTGTCAGAATCCATGTTGTGGAAGTGGTGTTGCAAGTGAATTGTAAAGAGATAGAGAATTTGTTGTGAAAAATCATTTCACTAGTAAAGAGAGCTCCATTCCAAGCAGTAAGGATACCTCCAGAAGCCCCAATGGAAGGTAGATATTCAAATTTATTGAATCTTTGTGGACAAAATTGGTTGATGTAAGCTAGGTCAAAATTCGCTCTTTCAGTTTCCTGTATGCAAAGAATACCAGCAGCACTTTCCTCCACTTTTTTCCTGATTGCCAACCACTTTTCTGGTGCATTCAACCCTCTTACATTCCAGTTCAAAATGTTCCAAGATCTTTTATTATTCATTAAAACCAATATTTTGCTTTATTTGAAATACCAAGGACCATCCCTTGATATAACACCCTGATTGAGCATTTTTGGAGTAACCAGTGCTATCTGTGAGCAGGCTGTTATGGTAGAAAATCATCCCAACATAATCTATAATGCAAGGTCTAGCCCTGAATATATTAATAGAAGGAAACAGATGATTAACCATAATAACCATATATGTGAAATCTCCCTCATTCCAATACCATATCCATGTCTTTTTGATAAAGTGCAAAAGGATTTCATACAAAAGGTGCCATACAGGTCCATAGGCAGGCATATTAGAAGCACTGAATTTTATAAACCCAACCTATTTCCTTGCATCTTGGGGTATTCTACAATCTCCACAATCCTTTTGCCAATCCTATCATTGAACTTTTCCTGAAATATACTTAGTGGAAACATTAGTTCAATGACTTATATGTTGTTATTAATTACCAAAACCACCAAGGGAGCAAATGTGCTTTCAGGTAAGTCGAGAGGATGAATGCTGAAGTGCAATATATCCAAAACATTGGAAGCAAGGTCTCCTTCGCCTCTGTTGCTCACCCGAGGAGCAACGGGCAAGTCGAGAGGATGAATGCTGAAGTGCTGCGAGGACTCAAGACAAGAACTTTCGATAAGCCGCGGAAGAGTGGCAGGCGCTAGATTGATGAGCTGCCGGTGGTTCTTTTGTCCCTCAGAACGACACCAAATCGAGCTACCGGCCGGACGCCCTTCTCCCTAGTGTACGGGGCGGAAGCAGTGCCCCCACGGAACTCATATACGGGTCACCTCGAGTGCTTGCCTACGATGAAGTAGAGCAACAGCAGCGGCGGCATGATGATGCCACGCTCCTCGAGGAAGACCGTCTCCTGGCTGCTGTGCATGCCGCACGTTACCAGCAAGCTCTGCGCCGCTACCATAGCCGCAGAGTTCTGGCCCGGAGCCTTGAGGAAGGATACCTTGTCCTTCGGCGTGTTCAGTCCGCCAAGGGTACACACAAGTTGACGCCGAAGTGGGAAGGCCCTTACCGGGTAGTACGAATCACCAGACTGTGGCGACCCCGACTCATAAGTCGTGATCACCGAATGCACGTGTATAGTGATCCCAGAGATCAATGCTCACTAAACACACAGAAGCTGAATAACAAGAGTCTTACATCCACATTTAGCGTCTTACACAAATAAGGACCATGAAGGTCAAGTCTTACATAGATAGGAACGCAAGGGCCAAACACTTAAACATAACAAGCAGCGGAAATCTTGATCGGAAGCGTGAACCCATGCCATCTGCCTTAAACCTATAGGCATTCTGACTGGGAAGCGTCCTAGTTCGCATGTTCGTCACCAACGAACTCTTCGCCATATTCCTGCTCTTCCAAAACTGGCCAATTAAATAACCAGTGGCAAGCCAATGAGTACTTTGAATGTAATCGCAAGCAACCCAAGTTTTGGGACAAGGCAATAACAATGCATGATATAGCACTAAGTAGGTAAGTTTTGCGGAAAGCTAATTTTGAGTGCAATGACATGATCAAGATAACTAGTAATAGCATGCATCATGAGGATACAAGTATCCGCACAAACAGGTTACCGATATCAATATAATCGAGGTCTGAACATCTCATGTTCAATCATCATGTCAAGTCATCTGACTTATCTCAAGTACCATCTTTGTCACCATCGCACACACACACCAAGTTTAGTAAACATTGGACGTACCACAAGAGCGGTCATCCAACTGCCCTTGACCGTGGACACGGCGATTCGAATAGTTTGACACTCTGCAGAGGTTGCACACTTTACCCACAAGACTCGGGAAACTTTCATGTCAAGCCACGACTCGCGGTATTGTCCATACCCGACGTAAGTACCCGAACATTGCCTTTCCCCTAGCGACACTAAACAAAAAGTCCACTCGTTGGTGCCATCCCTCATGATATACACCACACGTATCATCCACGAGGGCACGCAACGGTGTGCCCGATGCCTGTAAAGACAGCGCATGGTCGCCCTAACAGGCCTGACACCGTATCGAGAGTGACCACGTCACTCCCGCCACTAGTAATGCGGGCTCTATGCTAGTACCCACCAAGGTATTCAACAAAGCCCCGTCCCATAAGGGGTATCGTGGTTGTACATGTAAGGTTGGAATAACGGTCGCAACTTACACCAATCCGTTTTCGAAAACCACACACACCCCCTTGCTCCGGTACACCACGTCTTTATCAAGTGGTTACCTAACTCAACATAATCTCCCTCGGGCATTAGTGACACCCGACGGGGTTTTCGAAAAGTCTTTGAAAACACTCTTGTTTCCAACACCATGCATATTCCCGTCCCATTTGCGTAGCATCTACTAAGTATCCTATCTACTCCCACCCGCACAACCCTCATAAGGAGGTAGGGTCATGCACGATGCAAGTATCAACAAGAAAGTATCGTAGGCATCCCACCGAAGGGGATACCACTTCATCATGGTCATCATCGGAACATAAGGTGCTATATGACATGCATGAAAAGTTTCTCAACATGGTCAAAGGGATGCTTGCCTGGATCAACAAAGTCTTCGGGGTCTTCAAAGTCTTCGGGTCCAACTCCCTCGTCAACCTCGCAATCTATCGTCGCGATAAATAACGGTAAAAGTAAGAATCATCACAAAATAAACAGAGCACAAAACTCACTTGTAAAATGTTGCCCTACTTTGATAAATACTACAAACTATACTAAAAATATTTTCCTAGAGTTTTGTTGTGAAAAAGATTTTGAAAACTATTTAAACAGAGGCTAAAAATAATCAAAACTAGCCTTTAAATAAAATCAATACATAAAAGGTTTTCAAAAAAATTCACAAATGGCACTATTAAATTCTACATATTATTCTAAGATTTGTGGTGGAAAAATTATTGGCATTGGAATTTTATTTTGTCCTGTGGAATTTTTGGAAAACTGCACAGAAAAAGAAAAAGAAAAGGGCTTTGTGCCCTGGGCCAGACTCGGCCAGCAGCTGGGCCGACCCAGCCAGCCAGCCAGCCGGCGGCCCAGGCGGCTCAACGCCCCCGCGCGCATCCGGTTGCAAACCTGACAGGCGGGGCCCCTTGGCCAGAGAGAGAGGGAGAGAATCGGGAGGGGTGAGAGGATGACACGCGGGCCCCACTCCATTGTCGTCTTCTACCTCTCGACAGAGGAGGGGGAGAGCTCACCGGCGTCAGCTCCGTCCACGGCGAGGGATAGCGACGGCGGGAATGAGCTCGGGAGACAGTCGCCATTCAGGAGGTGGTCGAGGGAGTGGCTAGGGTGGCCGGAGTCACCGGCGGCGAGGAGGCCGCGGCCGGGAGGATTCGGGCGAGGGTCGCCGTCGATGTTTCCTGCAGAAAAAGGCACGGGAGCAAGTGGGGAACGCATCACGAGGGCGCTGCGGTTCCAGATCGAGCGAAAAGGGAGGCAGATGGGCTTCCTACCGCGTGAACTCCGGTGACCCGACGCGACGGAGCTCGAGCTCGATCTCGAGCTCGGGTGGCTCTGGGAGGATTGGGTGGAGCAGGATAACGATTAGGAGGTAGAGGGGGCGAGAGAGGAGCAAAAGGAGGCCCGGGGATGGCTTAAATAGAGGGGGCGACGGAGCACCATGGACCCGTACGCCGGCAAGGTCGTGGCCGAGGCCAGAGGGAGAGAGAGCTCGCGGGGCTGCTCGGGGGTGTTCCTGGGGTTGGTCTAGGCCCGCGAGAGAGAAGAGAGAGAGAGAGCAGGGGAGCGCGCGCGTGCGAGGCCAGTGGTTGGTCGAGAGGGGCGGCCGCTGTGCACGTGAGGAGAGCCGTTGTAGGGAGAGAGAGGAGGGGGACGCAGCCTTGGCGAGTTGCGGACGCTGAGGGGCCTCGACTGGCGCGAGGGGGAGGCTCAAAGTGTTCGGGTATTGGCAGGAGAGGGAGGTCAACCCTCTGGAGCGCGGCTGCGCGCTCCAGAGCGCGACTTTGGCCGGCATGATTACACCTTTGGCGCGCTCCGGCGCGTCCACTTGTGTCAGTTAGCTGCAGGAGGGAGTTTCATACTGGGAAAGCATCTTGGATGCTCTGGTGCTAGATAGGAGAGAGGAGAGGCTAAGAAAGAAGGAAGAATGGGGCTGTCCAGGGGGTGCAAGTGGGGATTCCACCCCCTTAATCATGCTCCTTGTCGCCAGGATTTTTACCAGAGGTGAGGGAGGGTGGTATGGTGCTGTGGTAAAAATTTGGACTCAAGGAGAACATGGGAAGGGGCTCAATTATTGATTCTTGGATTCTACCTGAAGGTGTTTGATCATTGTTTGGGCAAGCAAATGGAGTTTTCTTGCCATGAGATTTAATAGGGTGATAATGTATGTAAAATTAGAGGGGGCCACAAAGTTTGAGATGGTTTGAGGAAAGTTCACAATGTAAACTTGGTAAACCCTAGTATTTGGCAGAATCAGATTTCTGTAGATCCAAGCATGCATTTCACTTCCCCCAAATCCACCACTTGGTGTGGTATCATTATTTAGGGTTTAGCACATGCCCACAAAGTTTGGGGTCAAGGGAAGAAACTTCACAATGTAAAGTTGTTCAAATTTGAATCTAGACAGAGGGGGTTTTGGAATATTTTGGTGAAGCAAATCAAGGGGGATTGAGATGAAACTTTGCAAGATCATCACATATAGCATGTGTGCCTTGCTAGAAATTTTCCTGGAATTTATTGAGAATATTTCTTATAGAAATATTTCAAAAGCTTGGTTTTGGCAGAAAGGGTTTTGAGGGTTTTTGCCCATGATTTTGAATATGACCATGTGTTGAAACTCAAATATTTGGAAAATATATGTCCACTGAGTTTCTCTAAAAAATTTCAAATATTTTTAAAGCATTTAAATAATTAATTCCCTGTGATAAAACCATTTCGGGCCTTAAGAAAAAGCCTTTAAATATATTAGTAAAATAATCTTTAAAATTAATATTTGGTGGTTTCGGGAAGTAATATATATATAGTGGGTTTCAAATAAAGCCTTTGGGGAAAAAGGATCCACCCAATTTGAGGACTTGCAGTGCAAACCTCAATTCAGGGTTTTTTTTTGAAAACCTAGTTTGAATAAATCCTTTTTGGCCAAAGTAAATTCTGATAAAAATAGATTTAGGTACTATACACAAGGTATGATCATTGGGCAAGATGTTGGGGTCAAGGAAGATGAGTATAGTGAGGAGTAGAACCTAAGAGTGCCACACACAAACAACCAAACAAGCAAACAAGCAACAATTCAAACAAGCTCATTCACTGAAAAAGTTTTTATTGGTTCCAAATTTTGTAAATCCAAGCATAGCAAAGTGATATAACACAGGGTGTGACAGACCTACCCCCCTTACAAGAATCTCGTCCCCGAGATTCCTAGGCTAAGCGCTAAAAAGATAAGGGAACTCAGATCTAAGATAGTCTTCACGCTCCCAGGTTGCTTCTGCTTCAGTGTGGTTGCTCCATAGGACCTTGAAATACTTGATGGGGCGGCTTCGGGTGCAATGCTCTGCTTCATCCAAAATACAAACTAGCCTCTCACGATATGTGAGGTCTGGCTGAAGGTCGATGGCTTGATGATCGATGTCCTTGTAGAGGTCGGGGCGGTTGGGAACTTGAAGACACTTTCGGAGTTGTGACACGTGGAACACGTTGTGCACGTCTGATAGCTCGGAAGGTAGTTCTAGCTGGTAAGAAACTTCTCCTCGTCTTTCAGTGATCTTGAAGGGGCTGGTGTATCTTGGTGCAAGCTTCCCCTTGACGTGAAAACGCTTGGTTCCTTTGAGAGGCGTGACTCGGAGATAAACATGGTCTCCAACACGGAAACTCATGTCTCGACGGTGGGAATCAGCGTAGCTCTTTTGTCTGGTCTTGGCGGTCGTGAGACTCTCTCGGACGAGTTGAACTTGCTCTTCTGCTTCGCGGAGGATGTCTGGGCCAAAGACCAGTCCTTCTCCGGTTTCCGGCCAATTGAGGGGAGTGCGGCACTTGCGTCCGTACAACACCTCAAATGGTGCCATCTGAAGACTTGACTGGTAGCTGTTGTTGTAGGAGAACTCGGCGAATGGTAAGCAATCTTCCCAGTTTGCTCCATACGCCAATACACAAGCACGGAGCATATCCTCGAGTATCTGGTTTACTCATTCCGTCTGTCCACCGGTCTGGGGGTGAAAAGCAGTGTTGAAGGAAAGCTTGGTTCCCAGGGCTTCTTGGAATCTATTCCAGAATCTCGAGGTAAACTGGGTACCTCGGTCTGACACGATCTCTTTAGGAATTCCACGGAGGCTCACGATCCGGTTGATGTAGAGGTTGGCCAGTTGGTTCCCATTATATGTCGTCTTGACGGGAATGAAGTGGGCTACCTTGGTCAGGTGATCGACAATGACCCAGATGGAATCATGTCCTTTGCTTGACCTAGGTAATCCTGTGATGAAGTCCATCCCAACTTTGTCCCACTTCCATTCAGGCACTTTGAGAGGTTGCAATAGTCCAGCGGGTCGCTGATGCTCAGCTTTAACTCTCTGGCATATGTCACACTTAGCAACAAAGGTGCCTATCTCCCGTTTCATGCCATGCCATCAGAATCTTGTTTTGAGGTCTTGGTACATCTTGGTTCCTCCAGGGTGGATGGAATACGGAGTGTCATGAGCTTCTTGCAAGATCAAGTTCTTGAGCTCTCCTTTGTTGGGTACGCAGATGCGCTTCCCAAACCATACAACTCCTTGTTCATCCACTGAGAATCCTGGGGCCTTGCCTGTCTTGATCTTCCTCTTGATGCCTTCAGTGCTCTTGTGTCCCTTCTGGGCTTCCTTAATATCATCCATTAAGGTAGGCTTTGCTTCGAGGCTGGCTAGGAATCCAGGTGCAACTAGTTCCAAGCCAAAGCTCTCAAGCTCTTCATACAGGGCGGGTAGCCTTTCCTTAATCATAGTATTCAAGGAACAAGCCTTTTTGCTTAAGGCGTCTTCTACCACGTTAGCCTCTCCGGGGTGGTATTGAACATTGAGGTCATAGTCCTTGATCAACTCCAACCATCTTCGCTGCCTCATGTTCAATTCTTTTTGGGTGAAAACATACTTCTAACACTTTTGGTCTGTGTATATCTCACATCGCTTCCACAGAAGGTAATGTCGCCATGTCTTCAAGGCATGAACTACGGCTGCCAACTCAAGGTCATGAGTAGCGTAGTTCTCTTCGTGAGGATGTAGTTGTCTGGATACATATGCTACGACTCTGCCTTCTTGCATCAGAACACCT
This sequence comes from Elymus sibiricus, assembly GCA_039707655.1. Lineage (NCBI taxonomy): Eukaryota > Viridiplantae > Streptophyta > Magnoliopsida > Poales > Poaceae > Elymus > Elymus sibiricus. Next base: position 200,545,474 of record CM077667.1, read on the forward strand.
CCAAGCCCAGTTCTTGATGCATCACAATATATCACAAACTCCTTGGGAATATCGGGGGTGGCCAAAACTGGGGCTGTTGTCAATCTCTTCTTGAGCTCTTGGAAGCTTTCTTCGCACTTCGGCGTCCATTCGAACTCCTTGTCCTTCTTCAAAAGCTGAGTCATGGGTCGGGCAATGGTCGAAAATCCTTCGAGGAACTTGCGGTAATATCCCGCGAGTCCGAGGAAGCTCCTCACTTCCTTCACATTGGTTGGGGATTGCCATTCAGTCACGGCTTCAATCTTGGCAGGATCCACTGACAACCCTTCTACAGTCAACACATGACCCAAGAATCCAACTTCATGCAGCCAGAATTCACACTTGCTGAATTTGACATAAAGTTAGTGATCTCGAAGCTTGTCTAGGACCAATCTCAAGTGTTGCTCATGCTCTTCTTCAGACTTGGAGAAGACGAGTATGTCATCAATGAAGACGACAACAAACTTGTCCACGTACTCCATGAAGACTTTGTTCATGAGGTACATGAAGTAGGCAGGGGCATTGGTCAACCCAAATGACATGACCGTATAATCATACAGGCCATACTGGGTTACAAACGCCGTCTTAGGAATGTCTTGGGGCCTGATCTTCAACTGGTAGTACCCTGACCTGAGGTCGATCTTGGAAAACACCTTGGCTCCGTTCAGCTGATCAAACAGATCTTCAATCTTGGGGAGTGGGTACTTGTTCTTTATTGTGACCTCGTTGAGAGAACGGTAATCGACACAAAGTCTGATAGTTCCGTCCCTCTTGGACACAAATAGAACAGGTGATCCCCAGGGAGAGGCACTAGGGCGAATGAATCCTTTTCTGAGGTGCTCTGCCAGTTGCTTCTTCAATTCAGCCAACTATTCGGATCCCATTCTATAGGACTTCTTATAGATGGGTCCTGCTCGAGGCATTAGCTCAATGATGAACTCAATGTTGCGGTCAGGTGGCATTCCGGGCAGCTCATCAGGAAAAACATCGGGGTATTCGCATACGACTGGCACTTGATCCAACTCAATTCCCGACAGACAATTAACCTGAGGGGTTCGAGTAGAGGCAGGGTTGGGAACATACTTGACTTCTACTCCTTGGCCATTGGTTATTGTAACGATCCTCTTGGCACAGTCCAAGTAGCCTTGGTTCTTGGTCAACCAATTCATGCCAAGGATGACGTCCAAGCCTGGTGAATCCAGAACTATAAGGTCTGCTAGGAAGTCTACCCCATTGATGATAATCTCAACTCCTTTACATCCTATCTTGGACTTTATAACCGAACCCGGGGTTTGTATCAACATATGACTACCCAGGGGTGTAGGCTTTATACCACTCTCTAGTGCAAGCTTTTGAGTGACAAAAGAATGCGAAGCTCCACAATCAAACAGTACGGTTGCTGGGGTTGAGTTGACAAGGAACGTACCCAGTATGACGTCCGGGTCTTCCTGGGCTTCCTCAGCGGTGACGTGATTCACACGACCCTTGCCATTGTTGGGCTGGTTGCGAGGAGCTGGGTTCCTTGGTAGCGCTCCATGACCTTGACCTTGGTTGGGCGCATTGGGGTGCGGTGCATCTGGCTTCTTGTTGGCGCACTGCTTAGAGATGTGTCCAGGCTGACCACACCCAAAGCAAGTGACTTGACCATAGTTGTTGTTGTTGTTGTGCCTGTCGTTGTTGTTGTTATTGGGGTTGTTGTAGGCTGGCCTGGGATTGGCATACTGCTGAGGCTGGTAGCTCGGACGAGGTGCAGGAGGTCTAGCCTCCTGCGGCTGATAGTTTGGCTTGGTTGGGGCTGGCTGCCAGGGGCGAGGCTTCTGGTTGCTGGAACTACCCTTGCTAATCATCTTGCGCTTGCGAGTGTCGTCTATGGCACGACACTTGTCTTCCAGCATGAGGGCCTTGTTCACCAGGTCAAAGAAGTTCTGACAGTCGCAGACAATGAGCTGATACTGCAGGGTCTGCTGAAGTCCTTCCACGAAGTGTTCCATCTTAGCAGCCTCCGTGTTGACATCTTCAGGTGCATACCTCGACAGCAGGTTGAACTTCTGCATGTACTCCTTGACAGAGCCACTTCCTTGCTTCAGCGCTCGGAATTCTCTCTTCTTGATAGCCATAATCCCAGAAGGAATGTGGGCGGTGCAGAATCCTTCCTTGAAGTTATCCCATGTGATCACACGATCGCCTTGCATGACCTTGAATCCATCCCACCAAGCTCTGGCGGTACCTCCGAGGTAGTGAGAGGCATACAACACCTTCTCACGATCCTCATTGCAATTGACCAGTGCAAGGAGGTCCTCGATGGTGCGGATCCAGTCATCGGCATCCAGTGGTTCAGCAGTCTCGGCGAAGGTTGGGGGCGAATTCCTCATGAACTCAGACAGGGTGGAGTGGCCATTGCCGTTCCTGCCTTGCTGCTAGTTGGTCACAAGGACTTGGGCCATCTGCTGGATAGCAGTAGTGTTGGCTTGGCGTTCCTCCCAGAGAACTTGGAGAAACTGAGCCATGGTCATGTTCTCCAGTGGAGGTGGTGGCGGGGGAATGTCGCCTTGTGGCTGCTCCTGGTGTCCTCTAGCCTGAGCAGTCCCACCGGCTTCCTGTTGCTGGCTAGAGTTGCCGGCTTCAGGGTTGATGAAGAAGCTGTTGCGGGTTGCAGTCACCATCCTGTTTGGAGCAGCCAAGTCAAATAACTGGATTAGATGAGAGGAAGAGCAATAATGGAGAAAACGCGCCTAAGGGGGTTGGTATAGTGCAAGTGTGGTAAAACGAAGGTCAAAAGACCAATACATATATTAAGATAAGATAGACGATGGAGTCGCTTACACGTTGCCTAAGGCAAAAGCGTGACTTGCATCGGAACACAAACAACAAAAGCAAACAACAAGTACACATGGTTTCATATGAACCATTACATGGACTCGACTTCACATGAGGGGTACATGACTGATCCTACCCTAGGGGTTCTCAGACTCAGGTGGTGGAGTACTCGGTCTCGTAATCACGCTCCTCTGGGTCTTCCTCCTAATCATCATCCGTACGGGCATCGTCTCCATTCAGAGGGGTCGGAGAACGAGGAGGTCCATCCCGACGATGCTTCATCGATGGGTTAGTGAAGAGCTCACGGTACTACTTCGCACTCATGCGAAGTTGGCGTGTGGGTGCATCTCTAGCTGGGGGTACTCCTCATCGGTAAGCGACAGCTGGTCGTCCCTCAGGGGCTCCATCCTTCTTGATCCTATCTGGCTTCGTCTTGGCTAGACGAAGTAGCTCTCGGGTGTGGTGAAGTTCCTCGCGGAGCTTCACGGACTCCTTAATCAGGTTGTGAACCAGACTGTCGGCGCAGAGGCTGAAGTAGGTCTGGAACCTGAGTGGCATCCCATCCTCCTTGGACGGAATCAACGTCCAACTCTCAACATACCCATCCTTCTTGAAAGGTAGGTAGCGAGTAGCTGGCTCGTCAGCCATCTCTGGAATGATGTCTCGAAGGTGGATAAGTGCCTTGCATGCAACCGTCTCGACTGCGAGTGCCAGGGTCTCCATCTGTGGTCCTTCAAAGAACCAACTGGTCGGGGAGTCGTTTTCCTTCACGACCACATCAACGTGGTACTCCTTCGTGACGGCATGGACCCAGTGCGCGTGGTAGAGGAAAACGGGTGGTCGGCGATACTGGCACTTCTCCAGGCTATCCTCAAGGAGTAGGGGAAAGCCGGATGCTAGGAGGGCTTCGGGTACGACGGCCATCTATAAGGTTTTAAAGGGAGGGGAGTCAGTATAGTGCTGTGAGTAGACTAGAAGAGGTAAGAAGTGCAGAACTATTAAGTATATGTGTAGTTTTGAAAAAGGTTTTATCCTAGCTAACGTCCATGCTAACTAAGGGCTTCCTACAGTAAGAATGGCTCTGATACCAGCTCTGTGGGGACCCCGACTCATAAGTCGTGATCACCGAATGCACGTGTACAGTGATCCCAGAGATCAATGCTCACTGAACACACAGAAGCTGAATAACAAGAGTCTTACATCCACATTTAGCGTCTTACACAAATAAAGACCATGAAGGTCAATTCTTACATAGATAGGGCCGCAAGGGCCAAACACTTAAACATAACAAGCAGCGGAAATCTTGATCGGAAGCGTGAACCCATGCCATCTGCCTTAAACCTATAGGCATTCTGACTGGGAAGCATCCTAGTTCGCATGTTCGTCACCAACGAACTCTTTGCCATATTCCTGCTCTTCCATGCCTGGCCAATTAAATAACCAGTGGCAAGCCAATGAGTACTTTGAATGTACTCGCAAGCAACCCAAGTTTTGGGACAAGGCAATAACAATGCATGATATAGCACTAAGTAGGTAAGTTTTGCGGAAAGCTAATTGTGAGTGCAATGACATGATCAAGATAACTAGTAATAGCATGCATCATGAGGATACAAGTATCCGCACAAACAGGTTACCGATATCAATATAATCGAGGTCTGAACATCTCATGTTCAATCATCATGTCAAGTCATCTGACTTATCTCAAGTACCATCTTTTTCACCATCGCACACACACACACACCAAGTTTGGTAAACATTGGACGTAGCACAAGAGCGGCCATCCAACTGTCCTTGACAGTGGACACGGCTATTCGAATAGTTTGACACTCTGCAGAGGTTGCACACTTTACCCACAAGACTCGGGAAACTTCCGTGTCAAGCCACGACTCGCGGTATTGTCCATACCCGAGGTAAGTACCCGAACATTGCCTTTCCCCTAGCGACACTAAACAAAGAGTCCACTCATTGGTGCCATCCCTCATGATATACACCACATGTATCATCCACGAGGGCACACAACGGTGTGCCCGGTGCCTGTCAAGACAGCGCATGGTCGCCCTAACGGGCATGACCCCGTATCGAGAGTGACCACGTCACTCCCGCCACTAGTAATGCAGGCTCTATGCTAGTACCCACCAAGGTATTCAACAAAGCCCCGTCCCATAAGGGGTATCGTGGTTGTACATGTAAGGTTGGAATAACGGTCGCAACTTACACCAATCCATTTTCGAAAACCACACACACTCCCTTGCTCCGGTACACCACTTCTTTATCAAGTGGTTACCTAACTCAACATCATCTCCCTTGGGCATTAGTGGCACCCGACGGGGTTTTCAAAAAGTCTTTGAAAACACTCTTGTTTCCAACACCATGCATATTCCCGTCCCATCTACTCCCACCCACACAACCCTCATAAGGAGGTAGGGTCATGCACGATGCAAGTATCAACAAGAAAGTATCAGAGGCATCCCACCGAAGGGGATACCACTTCATCATGATCATCATCGGAACATAAGGTGCTATATGACATGCATGAAAAGTTTCTCAACATGGTCAAAGGGCTGCTTGCCTGGCTCAACAAAGTCTTCGGGGTCTTCAAAGTCTTCGGGTCCAACTCCCTCGTCAACCTCGCAATCTATCATCGCGATAAATAACGGTAAAAGTAAGAATCATCACAAAAAAAACAGAGCACAAAACTCACTTTTAAAATGTGTCCCTACTCTGATAAATACTACAAACTATATTAAAAATATTTTCCTAAGGTTTTGTTGTGAAAAAGATTTTGAAAACTATTTAAACAGAGGCTAAAAATAATCAAAACTAGCCTTTAAATAAAACCAGTACATAAAAGGTTTTCAAAAAATTCAAAAATGGCACTATTAAATTCTACATATTATTCTAAGATTTGTGGTGGAAAAATTATTGGCATTGGAATTTTATTTTCTCCTTTGGAATTTTTGGAAAACTGCACAGAAAAAGAAAAAGAAAAGGGCTTTGTGCCCTGGGCCAGACTCGGCCAGCAGCTGGGCCGGCCCAGCCAGCCAGCCAGCCAGCGGCCCAGGCGGCTCAGCGCTCCCGCGCGCGTCAGGTTTGAAACCTGACTGGCGGGGCCCGTTGGCCAGAGAGAGAGGGAGGGACGCGGGAGAGGTGAGAGGATGACACGCGGGCCCCACCCCGTGGTCGTCTTCTACCTCTCGACATAGGAGGGGGAGAGCTCACCGGCGTCAGCTCCGTCCACGGCGAGGGATAGCGATGGCGGGAATGAGCTCGGGAGACAGTCGCCGTTCAGGAGGTGGTCGAGGGAGTGGCTGGGGTGGCCGGAGTCACCGGCGGCGAGGAGGTCGTGGCGTGGAGGATTCGGGCGAGGGTCGCCGTTGATGTTTCCTGCAGCAAAAGGCATGGGAGGACGAGGGGAACGCATCAGGAGGGCGCTGCGGTTCCAGATCGAGCGAAAAGGGAGGCGAAGGGGCTTCCTACCGCGTGAACTCCGGTGACCCGATGCGGCGGAGCTCGAGCTCGGGCGGCTCTGGGGAGGATTGGGTGGAGCAGGGTATCGATTAGGAGGTAGAGGGGGTGAGGGAGGAGGAAAAGGAGGCCCGGGGATGGCTTAAATAGAGGGGGCGACAGAGCATCGTGGACCCGTATGCCCGAGAGGTCGTGGCCGAGGCCAGAGGGAGAGAGAGCTCGCGGGGCTGCTCGGGGGTGTTCCTGGGGTTGGTCTAGGCCCGCGAGAGAGAAGACAGAGAGCAGGGGTGCGCGCGCGTGCGAGGCCAGCGGTTGGTCGAGAGGGGCGGCCGCTGCGCGCGTGAGGAGAGCCGTTGTAGGGAGAGAGAGGAGGGGGGACGCAGGTTTGGCGTGTTGCGGACGCCGAGGGGCCTCGACTGGCGGGAGGGGGAGGCTCGAGGTGTTCGGGTATGGGCAAGAGAGGGAGGTCAACCCTCTGGAGCGTGGCGGCGCGCTCCAGAGCACGACTTTGGCCGGCATGATGACCCCTTTGGCGCGCTCCGGCGCGTCCACTTGTGTCAGGTAGCTGCAGGAGGGATTTTTATACTGGGAAAGGATCTTGGATGCTCTAGTGCTGGATAGGAGAGAGGAGAGGTTGAGAAAGAAGGAAGAATGGGGCTGTCCAGGGGGTGCAAGTGGGGATTCCACCCCCTCAATCATGCTCCCCGTCGCCAGGACTTTTACCATAGGTGAGGGAGGGTGGTATGGTGCTGTGGTAAAAATTTGGACTCAAGGAGAACAAGGGAAGGGGCTCAATTATTGATTCTTCGATTCTGCCTGAAGGTGTTTGATCAGTGTTTGGGCAAGCAAATGGAGTTTTCTTGCCATGAGATTTAACAGGGTGATAATGTATCTAAAATTAGACGGGGCCACAAAGTTTGAGATGGTTTGAGGAAAGTTCACAATGTAAACTTGGTAAACCCTAGAATTTGGGAGAATCAGATTTCTGTAGATCCAAGCATGCATTTCACTTCCCCCAAATCCACCACTTGGTGTGGTGTCATTATTTGGGGTTTAGCACATGCCCACAAAGTTTGGGGTCAAGGGAAGAAACTTCACAATGTAAAGTTGTTCAAATTTGAATCTGGACAGAGGGGGTTTTGGAATATTTTGGTGAAGCAAATCAAGGGGGATTGAGATGAAACGTTGCAAGATCATCACATATAGCATGTGTGCCTTGCTGGATATTTTCCTGGGATTTATTGAGAATATTTCTTATAGAAATATTTCAAAAGCTTGGTTTGGGCAGAAAGGGTTTTGAGGGGTTTTGCCCATGATTTTGAACATGCCCATGTGTTGAAACTCATATATATGGAAAATATATGTCCACTGAGTTTCTCTAAATTTTTCCAAATATTTTTAAAGCATTTAAATAATTTTTCCGTATGAAAAACCATTTCTGGCCTTAAGAAAAAGCCTTTAAATAAATTAGTAAAATAATCTTTAAAATTAATATTTGGTTGTTTTGGGAAGTAATATATATAGTGGGTTTCAAATAAAGCCTTTGGGGAAAAAGGATCCACCCAATTTGAGGACTTGCAGTGCAAACCTCAATTCAGGTTTTTTTTTTGAAAACCTAATTTGAATAAATCCGTTTTCGCCAAAATAAATTCTGATAAAAATAGTTTTAGGTACTATACACATGGTATGATCATTGGGCAGGATGTTGGTGTCAAGGAAGATGAGTATAGTGAGGAGTAGAACCTAAGAGTGCCACACACAAACAACCAAACAAGCAAACAAGCAACAATTCAAACAAGCTCATGCACTGAAAAAGTTTTAATTGGTTCCAAATTTTTTAAATCCAAGCATAGCAAAGTGATATAACACAGGGTGTGACACAGACCTGGCGCAGTCCGTCTGGAGACCGAAGATGGCACCAAGGTGCAGAACTCATGGAACATTGAGCATCTTCGTAAGTTCTACCCATAAGGCGCGGCTGCCGGGCTCAGTCCCCGGCAGCCACCTTTTATACAAGCCTTGCCGATGTTGCATGTAACCCTTTGTACAAAGCCAGGCGAAGACCCTGTGCAACAATAATAAAGCTAGGCATTGCATCGTATCATCATCTTTACATGCTCATTATGCATTTTTATGACTGCAATGTTATCAGCTTTAAGATATTAAGATTTGCTAGAATGCTTGATGAAACCATAATCTTTGTTATTGTCCTCACCCTACATGTTTTACCATCGAGAAAATAGGGGAGGGAAACAAGGGAACAAAGATGGCGGCCCATCACGCTTGAAAAGAAGATACTACCTGGAAAAGATAAGTGTATCACGTATTTCCAGTTCAGTATTTCTCGTTTTCTCAAGGAAACCCTTAGTATCTTCCTTACTGCAGGATGTAGAGTCACCCACATGGAGAAAACCCTTGTCGGGACGAGCCGTCCCCCTGTCCTTATTCATGGGGGTGACAGCGCCGATACCGACAAGGAGCTCTGCCGGGGAACAATGCCAACCTGCTGCCGGGGGCTCGCCCCGCCCCCCCCCCCCCCCCCCCCCCCACTTTGGCACTTGGGATTTGAATGACGACCCGGCAAGTAGCTCCACGCGGTAGAGACAAAACATACTGATGTTGTACAAATAAGGAAAGGAAAAGGACAGTACTTGCGGAAAGAAAATAGCATTCTATTCTCATTCATTTTCGATACAAATGGGATGAAAATTACACGAGGAGGCACCTCTTTCTGATAACTCTTTATTTGACTTTCTAACCTAGGGGCAGGTTATGAAAAGAAAAAGAGTAGAGGGAGACACCCCCGCCATCACCCAAGCTCCAGGCGTGGCAACCCGGGGAACCCATAGAGAGCATGGTAGTCCCCGGTGGCAAAAGGCCTGGAATTCCGTCCCCTGCCTTAGAAGAAACGCGAAGATGAAGAGCTCTCTTCCGTACGCTCCATCCAGAATGCTGCGGAAGGAGAGCATCACCGCGGTAAATGACGACGCGCAGCGGCAACCGCACGCACGCCCATGGAGACCGTGTGGGCGTTTTTTCTCCATCACCTTGAAGAAGGAATGCGGAGACCACAGACCGCCACGACGCTACGCCTCCAACACAGATCCCGACGCAACATCAACCGCGTGGAGCTCCATCAAGACCAAAGAAGCGGGCAGCGTGGCGACAGGCGTACTGCCACAGCCGTCCCCGATGCAGCCACCACGCTGCCCGCTCCCCCATCTGAGACTTCTCCGACCCACTTTCTGTTCAGAGTCGTGCACCCATGGCGGGAGCCGAACAGAGTTTTGGAGGGAAGGTTCTACAAGCACGCTCGCTCCCTCCTCCCCCTGAGCATTGGGAGGGCGAGCGCAACTCAAGACAAAGAAGTAGGAGGGTGAGCTCTGTAGGATTGCACTCAAGGAGGAAGAAAGGATGGATGAGCATCGCCCCTCGCGACCCCCCAATTTATAGGGGGGGCGCGGGGGCTGGCTCTCCTCCATTCCAAGGGTCGCCGCCCATCTCCACCAATTCCATCGCCCACGATCACGGGCGACCAGGTAACCGCCCCATTGCTCCAATCCATGGCGCTGCGGTTTTTGCCACGATCAGGACTTTAAGTCACGAGCGCCCGTCGCTAACTCCCCGCTATGCATGCGGCGCGCGTGGCGGAAACGGCCTGAGGTGGTGGGTCAGTGCTGGCCAATAAATTGGCAGTTACTCCCTCACATTGCGCGCATGTGCATGAAACTTCGGACTGACCCAACGACACTTGGCGAGCACGTGTGGGCCAGTCCCGGGGGCTCCTGTCGGTGCACTAGTACAGGGGTACCCAGTGCCCCTGACTTATGCACATGCGATAGAAGCAGAAAACCCCGATAGCAATCAAGACCAAGACTCCAACAAGCTCAACACGGCAGCCCAAGCCTGGGCAGCGACGTGCCAAGCACGTCCCCGACGCTTGCCGGGGACCGAGACGAATGCACCTTTCAGAAGACCCGGCAAGCCATTTCCCGACAGGCATGAACCATCCAGCCACCGCTCCACTGCATCGCTACGCCTGTCACTTATCGATGCAATGTCGAGCCCTTAGGCGATTAATCATCTCTCGCTAAGCACGTGGAGACGCATTGGAAGGCAAGTTACACCCGGTTGACACCCGCCCTGCAGCGTGTCAAGATCTTAAGCAGCAACCGGCCAAGCGGTGGCAAAGGTTTGTCGGGGATGCACCCCCAAGCGCCACCTAGGCAGGTAATTATGGCATTTTGTCCTAAACGCCAGAGATAGTTATGATAGCTCTGCTTAGCTATCTAATCAATAGATAATGTCTGTTTTGCCATTGTGGTAACCCCTTGCACTATAAAAGGAGGCCCAAGGCAACCTAGCTCAAGGTTGGCAACTCGAACCCCCGAATGCTTGTACTCGCACAGCTGCTCTCCCCGGCAGCAGTCCTTGCCGGAGTTAGGCGCCCTGCGTTCTTCGTGTTCCTCCAATCAATGCACCAAAAAGCAAGAGTAGGGTTTTACGCTTAGCAGCGGCCCGAACCGGGGTAAAATGCCTGACCCTTGATCGTTGCGATGTCTCATGCTCTCCGCTCTTCGTGCAACGTGACCCCCCTTGCCAAACCACAAGGGACCTCTAGTCCCATAGGTGATCGTGAGCATCCGTGCCCCGACCATGCCTTGGTTGTGTTTTGAACTTGTTGTAGCTCTGGTTATGTGTGTTGCAAGATGACATGTTGCTGTTTGTGGGCAGATTGTGTGTTGGATTGTTTTGTGACTTGTGGGAGCTATACTTCGTTGCTTTGCATGATCTTTAGCTCGACTCTTGCTAGATTTTCATGACCTATCCAGTGGCATCCTTGGAATGCCAAGGAATAGCCCATGGCCTCCCTCATTTTGTGTTTTGTCTCCGTTAACGTTCGTACCTTGCCGGGAGTGTACCGTGAGCTACGTTACTCCGTTTGCAACGTTCTACATATGCATTTGCATCGATTTTGCATGAAGCATCCATATTTGCCATGATCATGCATGTTCTAATAACTAAACTTAATGTTCTGTCCAGAATACTAAAGAACTTAATAACTGCATGAGAAACATGACTAGCATAGGGTTCTCATGTTAAACTCTTCAACTTGGTCATGCATCATCTTGTTTGTGCATTGCACCTTGTTTGTATGTTTATTTGGTGATGTTTATCTTTGGGTAGACGTGAGTGTCGAACCTGAGTACGAGGATCATGGAGAGTACAACTATGAGGAACCAGCTCTTTGTCCCTCTGAAGAACCAACAGGCAAGATGATCATACCCGGATCCCGACACTATTTTTGCCTTGCTAGATGTCTCGCTTCTATCGTTATGTTTCATTACCTACCACTTAAACTGTCAGCCTCCTAAATTGCCATGAAAGCCTCTAACCCCTCCAATATCTAGCAAAACCTTGATTGGTTGCGTTACCGCTGCTCAACCTCTTTCTTATAGCGTTGCTAGTTGTAGGTGCAAGCTTTCCATGTGTCAACATGATTAATTGGTTATATCACTTTATTTATTGTTATTTAAATTAATGCACATATATATCTAGCGACGGTGGAAGGCTTGGCCTTTTGCTCAGTGTTTTGTTCTGCTTTTGCCGCACTAGTTCCGAGATCCGGTGTTATATTCCATATTTTGCGCTCCAAACATGCTCAGGGTTGTTATGGAGACCCCCTTGACCATTCGTTTTAGATTAAAACTTGTCTGGCAAGACCCAACTTTGGTAGTACATTTGCTAAACAACTTAAAAAAATTGCATAGGGCATAGCTACCCCGTGGATAATTAATCAACAACCCGGGCTAGTGCTCCTCATGAGTGTTGGTCCAACCCAGAGCAGCTTATTAACGCTACCCGGGGCAACTCGGTGTCTAGCGTGGTAACCATAGCTCATCCGTCGTGTCCTGAGAACGAGATACACGGCTCCTATCGGGTTCGTCGACACGTCGGGCGGTCTTGCTGGACATGTTTTACCTTTCTCGAATGTCTTGCGCGAGAAATTCCGATTTTTCTTCGGGCTATCTCGAGGTTGCGGTTTTCCAGTGGAATTGCCTAGGAAATCAAGGGATTCGTCGTCGAGGCTATTCCCGTGGCGTGTGGTTAGTTTGTGATGGATGAGTTGGAGCACCCCTGCAGGGTTAAATCTTTCGGAAAGCCGTGCCCGCGGTTACGTGGCAACTTGGAAATTTGTTTAACACCCGGTAATAGTAAACTTGAAGTAAACTCAATAAAATACACCAACCGTGTGCGTAACCGTGACTGTCTATGCTCATGACCATGAACCGAGAGACAACACAGTGGGGTTATGATTGACGTAAGGAGGTGTTCAGGATCACTTAGTGATCATGCTAGTACACGACCGTCTTACGTAGGCCACCATATTTATATTCATGTTGTCGTAAGTTAGCCACCAAATACATGCTTAGTGCTTGCTGCAGCCTCACCACTTAACCAATTCCTCACCTGATGGCTTACATAGTTTCGGTACCCGGGTTATGAGATTGCTGAGTCCCTGTGGCTCACAGATTGCAACAATACAAGTACAGGTGTTGACGAGTACGTGCCAGATGACTTGTCGCAGCTCCAGTGGGAGTATGATGAAGAACGTAGGCGTATGTATGTTACGTATCCAGACGAGTCGGGAGCTTCGTGGTGGTGATCCTGGGATAGCAAGACAGTTTATCATTGCTTCTTTTATCGTTTGATTTCGTCCGTAGCCGGACCCTGTCTTCTGAATGATGTATGAATATTTTTTGTGGACTTGTAAGATAGCTTGTGGCGAGTGTAAGCCAACTCATATACTCATCTCTTCCTACATGTATGCAATGTTTTACTGTACTTGCGAACGACAAGATGCGCTTCTATACCCGTCGAGGCCTCGTGCCTTAATAGGGATAGGACCGCATCTTGGGCGTGATAGTGGGTCATCCCAAAAGTAATGTCGTAAATCATAAAAGAAATTTTTCTTTTGTTGATAGGTGAAACTAGGTGGAATATATTTAGCAACAATATAATTAGCATAATCAGCATACCAAGGAGTGCTACGTGAAGTATTTATAGTAGCAAGTTGTTCATCAGGAAAATTATCATCAATAGGCAGTGGGTCCTCAAGAACATTTTCCATTCTAGATAAGTTATGTGCTACAGGATTTTCAGCTCCCTTTCTATCAACGATATGCAAATCAAACTCTTGAAGCAAAAGCACCCACCTAATAAGTCTAGGCTTAGCATCTTTCTTTTCCATAAGGTATTTAATAGCAGCATGATTTGTGTGAATAGTTACTTTGGAATCAACGATATAAGGTCTAAACTTATCACATGCAAAGACAACTGCTAAAAATTCCTTTTCAGTGGTAGCATAATTTCTTTGCGCAGTGTCTAGAGTTTTGCTAGCATAATGGATGACATTCAATTTCTTGTCTACTCTTTGCCCTAGAACAGCACCAATAGCATAGTCACTAGCATGACACATAATTTCGAATGGCAAGTTCCAATCAGGTGGTTGAACAATGGGTGCAGAAATTAAGGCTTTCTTAAGTATTTAAAAAGCTTCTACACAATCATCAGCAAAAACAAAAGGAATATCTTTTTGAAGAAGATTAGTTAACGGCCTAGAAATCTTTGAGAAATCTTTGATGAAACTCCTATAGAACCAACATCACCAAGGAAACCTCTTATACCTTTGATATCTTTAGGGCATGGCATCTTATCAATTGCATAACCTTTAGCTTTTGTCCACTTCAATCGCTCGTTCAGAAATTTTATGCCCAAGCACTATGCCTTCATTCACCATAAAATGGCACTTCTCCCAGTTCAAGACAAGATTAGCTTCTTCACATCTCTGCAAAACTCGATCAAGGTTGCTCAAGCAATCATCAAAAGAAGTCTCGTAAACGGAAAAGTCATCCATGAAAACCTCAACAATCTTTTCACAAAAATCAGAGAATATAGTAGTCATACATCTTTGAAAAGTAGCAGGTGCATTGCATAAACCAAAAGGCATACGTCTATAAGCATACGTTCCAAAAGGGCAAGTAAAGCTAGTTTTCTCTTGATCCTCTTTTGACATGAGTATTTGGGAGAAACCAGAATATCAATCAAGAAAACAAAAGTGTGTGTGCTTAGATAATCGTTCTAGCATTTGATCAATAAAGGTGAAGGGTAGTGATCTTTCCTGGTAGCTTTGTTTAATTTCCTGAAATCAATCACCATCCTATAACCAGTTACTATTCTTTGTGGGATAAGTTCATTTTTATCATTAGGAACGACAGTTATACCTCCTTTCTTAGGAACACAATGAACGGGACTTACCCATCTACTATCAGCTATAGGATAAATTATACCTGCCTCCAGAAGCTTTAGTATTTCAGTTCTTACCACTTCCTTCATCTTAGGGTTTAAGCGGCGTTGATGATCAATGACAGGTTTAGCATCCGGTACCATATTAATCTTGTTCTCACATAGAGTGGGACTAATGCCCTTAAGATCATCGAGAGTATATTCAATAGCAGCCCAATGCTTCTTCAAAGTTTTAAGTAATCTCTTTTCTTCATGCTCTGAAAGGTTAGCACTAATAATAATAGGATATATCTGCTTTTCATCAAGGTAAGCATATTTTAGACTATCGGGTAAAGTTTTTAACTCAAACACGGGATCTCCCTTGGGTGGAGGGGGATCCCCTAAAATATCAACCAGTAAGTTGTGTTTAAGTATAGGCGTTTGTTTAAGAAATATGGCATCTATTTCATTTCTCTCATTCATATGCATATCATTTTCATGGTCTAGTAAATATTGTTCTAACGGATCGGTAGGAGGTATGACAATAGAAGCAAGACCAATGATCTCATCGTTGCTTGGTAATTCTTTCTCATGTGGTTGTTTACTAAACTTGGAGAAATTAAATTCATGAGACACATCGCCAAAGCTTACTTTAACCTTCTCAGTAACACAATTAATTTCAGCATTAACAATATTCAAGAAAGGTCTGCCAAATTTAATGGGACAAAAGTTATCTTGTTCTGAACCAAGTACTAGAAAATCAATGGGGTACTTGACTTTTCCACACAAGACCTCAACATCTCTAACAATCCCAAGTGGTGTAATAGTGTCTCTATTTGCACGTTTAATAGTAGCATCAATGTCCTCAAGCTCAGAGGTGCTATGTCATTCATAATTTCCTGGTATAAGGTAAAAGTTATAGCGCTAACACTAGCACCAATATCACACAAGCCGTGATAACAATGATCTCCAATTTTAACTGAAACTACAGGCATGCCAACAACTGGTTTATTTTTATCTAGTTCATCTTGCGCATTTCTAGCAGGTTTTGCAATTATAGCAACTTCACCACAAAAGTAAATAACTTGACCATCAATGTTATCAACTAGAAGATCTTTAACCATAGCAACTTTAGGCTCAACATTTATTTGTCCAGGAGGTGTAGGTTTCCTACCATGACTTTTATTAACCAAAGATGTAGTTTCGGCGTGTTCCTTGATTCTAACAGGGAAAGGTGGCTTCTCAATGTAAGCAGTAGGAACAATTGGATCAACATGGCTAACAATTATTTCTTCCTTCTCAATTTTCATAGGTTTCTCTAGTTGCTTTTGAATGGGTGGATGGTATTTAAACCACTTCTCCTTAGGGAGATGAACATGAGTAGCAAATGATTCATAGAAAGAAGCTACTATCTCAGAGTCAAGGCCATATTTATTACTCAACTTATAGCAAGCATCAGTTTCCATAAAAGTTTTAACACAATCGACCTTAAGCTTTATACCTGACTCTTTACCTTTGTCGAGTTCCCAATCTTCAGAGGTGCACTTAATTCTTTCTAGAAGATCCCATTTGAATTCGATAGTCCTATTCATGAAGGAACCAGTAGAAGAAGAATCGAGTAGTGCTTGATCATCATGAGAAAGCCGAGCATATTTTTTTATAATACTGTTTCTTGAGATCTCATGGTTGGGGCAGGTGTGCATCATAGATTTAAGCCTCCCCCAAGATTGAGCGATACTTTGTCCTTCACGAGACCATCAATTATAAATAAAGTGCCGATCACGATGAACTAGATGCATAGGATAAAACTTCTAATGAAATTCCAACTTCAAGCAATTCCAGTCCAATGATCCAATATCGCTCAATAGCCTGTACCACATTAATGCCTTTCCATCCAAAGCTAAAGGGAAAACTTTCTTCTTAACTTTGTCTCCAGACAATCCTGCAAGCTGAAATAATCCACAAACTTCATCGACAAATATCAAATGATATTCAGGGTGAGTCGTTCCATCATATGGATGAGAGAAGAGTTTTTCAAGCATACCCAAAGGAATCTCATAATAAATATTTTCAGTAGGTTCAACAGGTTGAGGAACAATTTCCTTATCTTCAGTTCGAGGCGAAGATGCCCCGAACAAGCCACTCAAAGGATGACCGGTCATAGCGACAAGTAATAGTAAATTTCAGCACGTATAGAAAATGTTTCCTTACCAATTCCACTTGCCAAAGGCACTTCACTCCCTGGCAACGGCGCCAGAAAATAGTCTTGATGACGCACAAGTATAGGGGATCAATTGTAGTCCTTTCTATAAGTAAGAGTGTCAAACCCAACGAGGAGCAGAAGGAAATGACAAGCGGTTTTCAGCAAGGTATTCTCTGCAAGTGCTGTGAGTAATGATAGTAGATAGTTTTGTAGAAAGATAATTCATAACGAGTAACAAGTGACAATAGTAACCAAGGTGCAACAAGGTAGCCCAATCCTTTTTATAGCAAAGGACATGACTGAAAGTACACTTATATTAAGCAAGCGCTTCCGAGGACACATGGGAATTTCCGTCTAGTCATGTTCATCATGTTGAGTTGATTTGCGTTCGCTACTTTGATAATTTGATATGTGAGTGGACCGGTGCTAAGGTGTTGTTCTTACTTGAACTAACAACCTACTTATGATTAACCCCTCTCGCAAGCATCTGCAACAACGAAAGAAGAATTAAGATAAATTTAACCATAGCATGAAACATGTGGATCCAAATCAGCGCCTTATGAAGCAACACATAAACTGGGGTTTAAGCTTCTGTCACTCTAGTAACCCATCATCTACTTGTTACTCCACAATGACTTCCCTTAGGCCAATAGCATGGTGAAGTGTCATGTAGTCGACGTTCACATGACACCACTAAGAGAAGTAACAACATATATATCATCAAAATACCAAACTAATACTGTAACATACATTGTTTGGCTATGTTACAGTATTAGTTTGGTATTTTGATGATATGTATGTTGATACTTCTCTTAGTGGTGTCATGTGAATGTCGAGTACATCACACTTCACCATGTTATGGGCCTAAGGGAAGCCATTGTGGAGTAACAAGTAGATGACGGGTTGCTAGAGTGACAGAAACTTAAACCCCAGTTTATGCGTTGCTTCATAAGGGGCTGATTTGGATCCACATGTTTCATGCTATGGTTAAATTTATCTTAATTCTTCTTTCGTAGTTGAGGACGCTTGGGAGAGGGGGTAATCATAAGTAGGTTGTTAGTTCAAGTAAGAACAACACCTTAGCACCGGTCCACCCACATATCAAATTATCAAAGTAGCGAACGCAAATCAACTCAACATGATGAACATGACTAGACGGAAATTCCCATGTGTCCTCGGAAACGCTTGCTTAATATAAGTGTACTTTCAGTCATGTCCTTTGCTATAAAAAGGATTGGGCTATCTTGTTGCACCCTAGTTACTATTGTCACTTGTTACTCGTTACGAATTATCCTTCTACAAAACTATCTATTATCGTTACTTACAACACTTGCAGAGAATACCTTGCTGAAAACCGCTTGTCCTTTCCTTCTGCTCCTCGTTGGGTTCGACACTCTTACTTATCGAAAGGACTACGATTGATCCCCTATACTTGTGGGTCATCAAGACTCTTTTCTGGTGCTGTTGCCGGGGAGTGAAGCGCCTTTGGTAAGTGGAATTGGTAAGGAGACATTTTCTATATGTGCTGAAATTTACGGTTGCTTGTCGCTATGAATGGTCACCCTTTGAGTGGCTTGTTCGGGGCATCTTCACGTTGAACTGAAGATGAGGAAATTGATCCTCAACCTACTGAACCTACTGAAAATATTTATTATGAGATTCCTTCGGGTATGCTTGAAAAACTGTTATCTAATCCATATAATGGAATGGCTCATCCTGATTATCATTTGATATTTGTCGATGAAGTTTGTGGATTATTCGAGCTTGCAGGGTTGTCTGGAGACAAAGTTAAGAAGAAAGTTTGCCCTTTATCTTTGGACGGAAAGGCATTAATGTGGTATAGGCTATTGGACGATATTGGATCATGGGACTTGAATCGCTTGAAGCTAGAATTTCATCAGAAGTTTTATCCTATGCATCTAGTCCATCGTGATCATAACTTTATTTATAATTGTTGTCCTAGTGAAGGAGAAAGTATCGCTCAAGCTTGGGGGAGGCTTAAATCTATGATGCACACCTTCCCCAACCATGAGCTCTCAAGAGAAATGATTATACAAAAAAATTATGCTCGGCTTTCTCATGATGATCAGGTACTACGCAATTCTTCTTCTGTTGGTTCCTTTATGAATAGAACTATTGAATTTAAATGGGATCTTCTGGAAAGAATTAAACGCAACTCTGAAGATTGGGAACTCAACAAAGGTAAAGAGTCAGGTATAAAGCTTAAGTTCGATTGTGTTAAATCTTTTATGGGAACCAATGCTTTCTATGAGTTTAGCAATAAATATGGCCTCGACTCTGAGATAGTGGCTTCTTTCTGCGAATCATTTTCTACTCATGTTGATATCCCTAAGGAGAAGTGGTTTAAATATCATCCACACATTGAAGAGAAAAGTTAGATAAACCTGTTAAAATTGATAAGGAAAAAATAATTGTTAGCCACGTTGATCCAATTGTTCCTACTGCTTACATTGAGAAGCCACATTTCACTGTTAGAATTAGGGAACACGCTAAGGTTACAACTGTGGTTAATAAAAGTCATGTTAGGACACCTACACCTTCTGAAAAAATAAATGTTGAGCCTAAAGTTGCTATGGTTAAAGATCTTCTAGTTGATAACATTGCTGGTCAAGTTTTTTAGTTCTGTTGTGAAGCTGCTAGAATTGCAAAACCTGCTAGAAATGCGCAGGATGAACTAGATAAAAATAAACCAGTTGTTGGCATGCCTGTAGTTTCAGTTAAAATTGGAGATCACTGTTATCATGGCTTGTGTGACCTTGGTGCTAGTGTTAGTGCTATTCCTTTACTTTATATCAATAAATCATGAATGATATAGCACCATCTAAGCTTGAAGACATTGATGTTACTATAAACTTTCAAACGGAGACACTATTACACCACTTAGAATTGTTAGAGATGTTGATGTCTTGTGTGGTTCAAAACAAGATAACTTTTGTCCCATTATATTTGGTAGACCTTTCTTGAATATTGTTAATGCTGAAATTAATTGTGTTACTGAGAAGGTCAAAGCAAGCTTTGGCGATGTGTCTCATGAATTTAACTTCTCCAAGTTTGGTGGACAACGATATGAGAAAGAGTTACCAAGTAAGGATGAAATCATTGGTCTTACTGCTATTGTTGTACCTCCTACCAATCCTTTAGAACTATATTTACTAGACCATGAACGTGATATGCATATGAATGAGAGAAATGAAATAGATGGCATATTTCTTAAACAAACACCTATTCTTAAACACAACTTACCAGTTGATATTTTAGGGGATCCGCCTCCCCCCAAGGGAGATCCCGTGTTTGAGTTAAAGACTTCACCCTATACTTTGAAATATGCTTACCTTGATGAAAAGAAGATATATCCTGTTATTATCAGTGCTAACCTTTCATAGCATGAAGAAAAGAGATTACTTAGAACTCTGAAGAAGCATCGGGCGGCTATTGGATATACTCTTGATGATCTTAAAGGCATAAGCCCAACTCTATGTTAGCACAAGATTAAAATGGAACCGGATGCTAAACCTGTCGTTGATCACGAACGCTGCTTAAATCCTAAGATGAAATAAATGGTAAGAACTGAGATACTCAAGCTTCTGGAGGCAGGTATAATTTATCCTATTGCTGATAGTAGATGGGTAAGTCATGTTCATTGTGTCCCTAAGAAAGGTGGTATAACTGTTGTACCTAATGATAAAAATGAGCTTATTCCACAAAGAATAGTAACTGGTTATAGGATGGTGATTGATTTTAGGAAATTAAATAAAGCTACTAGGAAAGATCACTACCCTTTGCCTTTTATTGTTCAAATGTTAGAAAGATTATCTAAGCACACACACTTTTGTTTTCTTGATGGATATTCTGGTTTTTCTCAAATACATGTGTCGAAAGAGGATCAAGAGAAAACTACCTTCACTTTCCCTTTTGGAACCTATGCTTATAGGCGTATGCCTTTTGTTTTATGCAATGCACCTGCTAGTTTTCAAAGATGTATGACTGCTATATTCTCTGATTTTTGTGAAAAGATTGTTGAGGATTTCATGGATGATTTTTCCGTTTATGGGACTTCTTTTGATGATTGCTTGAGCAACCTGGATCGAGTTTTGCAGAGATGTGAAGAAACTAATCTTGTCTTGAATTGGGAGAAGTGCCATTTTATGGTGAATAAAGGTATAGTGCTTGGGCATAAAATTTCTGAACGAGGTATTGAAGTGGACAAAGCTAAAGTTGATGCAATTGCGAAAATGGCATGCCCAAAAGATATCAAAGGTATAAGAAGTTTCCTTGGTCATGCTGCTTTCTATAGGCGTTTCATCAAAGATTTCTAGGCCGTTAACTAATCTTCTTCAAAAAGATATCCCTTTTGTTTTTGATGATGATTGTGTAGAAGCTTTTGAAATACTTAAGAAAGCTTTGATTTCTGCACCCATTGTTCAACCACCTGATTGGAACTTGCCATTCGAAATTATGTGTGATACTAGTGATTATGATGTTGGTGCTATTCTAGGGAAAAGAGTAGACAAGAAATTGAATGTTATGCATTATGCTAGTAAAACTCTAGACACGGCCCAAAGAAATTACGCCACCATTCAAAAGGAATTTTTAGCAGTTGTCTTTGCATGTGATAAGTTTAGACCTTATATTGTTGATTCCAAAGTAACTATTCACACTGATCATACTGCTATTAAATACCTTATGGAAGAGAAAGATGCTAAACCTAGACTTATTAGGTGGGTCCTTTTACTTCAAGAGTTTGATTTGCATATCATTGATAGGAAGGGAGCTGAAAACCCGGTAGCAGATAACTTGTCTAGGATGGAAAATGTTCTTGACAACCCACTGCCTATTGATGATAATTTTCCTGATGAACAACTTGCTGCTATAAATACTTCACATAGTGCACCTTGGTATGCTAATTATGCTAACTGTATTGTTGCTAAATATATACCACCTAACTTCACCTATCAACAAAACGAGAAATTATTTTATGATTTACGACATTACTTTTGGGATGACCCACATCTTTATAAAGAAGGAGTAGATGATGTTATTAGACGTTGTGTACCTGAGCATTAATAGGGACAGATCCTACAGAAGTGTGACTCCGAGGCTTACGGAGGACCCCATGCTGGTGACAGAACTGCACACAAGGTATTACAATCTGGTTTTTATTGGCCTACTCTTTTCAAAAATGCTCGTAACTATGTCCTTTCATGAAATGAATGCCAAAGAGTTGGTAACATTGGTAAACGTCAGGAAATGCCTATGAACTATTCACTTGGTATAGAACCATTCGATTGGGGTTTTTAATTCATGGGACCTTTTCCTTCCTCAAAAGGATATATCTAACACCCTGGATTTTGCCCATTTTTTTCTTTTGATTTTGGTCTGGTTTTGCTTTTCTGTGGCTTGGTAGTCTTGGAACCTGGAGGGATCACCCTTGATTACTCTTCCCTAGTGGCTTGCCAACCTCTAAACCATCCCAAGACCTTGTCATTTCCGTCTTGAACCAATCCCAATATTCATTTTCTTGGGAATATTCCTTTTTCTATTAAAGGAATAGCCATGTTTGCTCTGGGTTGTGAAGCAACCCACATTTCTATCATTCCAATAATTCCCAAATAATTCTCATAAATTGTTTGGGTCATATCTTCCTCAGATATGTCAAATTCCTTCCTTGTCATGTTCAAAAATATTTCACAAATATTCCTTTTCTGATTCTGCCCTAGCTGTCAAGTTGTGAAGCAAGTACCCTTTATATTTGCTTGCTTGCTCCCAAACTTTTTGTGCACTCTTTCCTATCCATATCATTGCCACATGACAAAATTCAACTCAATTTGGCTAGCAAATATTTCTTGGCAAATTTCCAAAGTTTATGATCCAGAGGAAGCTTTGTGAAGCAAGTGCTAGCTAAGAGTATGCAAATGAGTTGAAATTTTGCAAGCATCTTCATATGCTCAAATCACGACTCTCCACCAAAGTTGAGCATCATCCCTTCAACCATGTGACCACACCATCAAATCTTGGTTTCTGGTCATAATTTTGGATTATGAAGCAACTATATTTTATGTTGCTCCATAATTTCTGAATTTTTACCAGGATATTATCCCACCTATATAGCACCTCTCCACCAAATTTGGGATCATTTCATTCACCCAATAATTCTCTAGAATTTTTCTAAGATTATGTCCAGTGGGATGCTGTGTGAAGGTAGTACCATTTTGGTTTATGCAAATGGCATGAAACTTATACAGCATCTTCATATGCCTAAATAACTAGTCTCCTCCAAATTTCAGCTCCATCTCATTTGTTATGTGAGTGCCACATCAAGATCTGTTTTATGGACGAGAATGGTCAGTTGCAAAGCAACTATGGTAAATCTTGGTCCTTTTCTTCTCAAACTTCCCACGATTGTAGTCCTTCCATCTATAAACCTCCCAGACAGCAGCTCTGGCCCTTATCACTTCTCTGTATATCACAGTGATGTGGCCAAGTTTGCTACAGCAAACTTCCAGTGAAACCTCCCATCCATTCTTGGCTTCTCTTGGCAATCTATCACCTCAGAGGGACCCTTCCTTGGATGTATTTTGCGCTAGACATCTTGCTGCATGCCAGGGCGCACCGCGTGCGCCAGTTCACGTGGTGACCACGCGTTTGGCAAGCCAATGCACGCGCTCTGTGCATTGGGACCCTCGGCCTCGTCGGTTTCCCCTCTCCCTCGACACCTAGCCGTGTCTAGGGGCTTCCCCTTGTCATAGTCCTTCTCCTGGACCCCTCTTCACATCTTCTTTTCTTCTCCTCACGCCACGGCGAGCCCCGCCACCGTTCGGTGCAGCCCGTGAGCGTCGTCGTTTTCCCCTCGAGCTCTCCCGAAGAATCCACGAGCTCCTCCGCCCTCCCTGGAGCCCCTGCCAACATCGCCGCCTCCTGCCGCATGCCCCGGAGCTCTAGTAAGTGCCTAAGGACGCCATGGCGGCCGTCCCGATCGCCTCGGCCGCCCCGGCTATAAATAGACATGGCCGGAGCCCTCCCCGAGCACCCACACCACCCCACTAGCTTCCCCTCACTCCCAGCTCCCTCTCCGTCCTCTCACCCGAGCCTGAGGGGCTCTCTTCGCAGCCCATTGCCGTCACGGCCGCGGCTCGGCCTCGCCTAAATTCCGGCGAGCCGCGCTCTATATCTCCCTCCCACCACCACCAGTAGCTTCACCATGTCCCGGTGACCTCCCTCCACCTTTTTGCTTCCGCTCCGGTGCCCTGTGTCGCCGCGCTCAACTCCGGCCGAGGCCGTCGCTGCCGCGGCCGAAGCTCCGCCCTCTCCTGCGCTCCCCGGCGGCCGAGTCCTGCCTGAACGGGACCGCCTCCTCCTCCTGAGCCCGCCGGTGGTCTCCGTTCATCCGGAGGTGGCCGGAGTTAGCCAGACCCGTCACCGGAGCCCATCACGGCCGCCCGCTGCAGCCGTCGCCATGGTCGCTCCCCGTCACTCCTGATGCTTCCCCTGGAACCGCTGCTCCCTCCCGCACTCTCCGGTGGCCTCGGCTCTGCCGGAGACGGCCGGAGCCGCCGAGGCAGTCGCCGGCGGCGAGCCCATACCCTGCCTCCTCTATTCGTCGGGGAAGGAGAAGGGAGAGTGGGAGGAGAGGGAGAGGATGAGGCGGGCCCCGCGCGTCAGTGAGCCAGCCACCGGCCCCGCCCCGCCACGTCATTTAAGTGGGGGTGGGTGCGGGTGGGCCGGCCCAACCACCACCGCAGCCCCGCGGCCTGGCTAGCTCCTGCAATTTTGGCCTGTGCAGCCCAAATGCACAGTGCATTTTATTCTTTTCGCATAAAATACTGCTAGGGACCCGTATGCAATTATTTATATTATAGAAAGGTCCCTGACAGTAAAACTGCTATAACTTTCCGCTAGTAACTCCGATCGAGGTGAAACCAACGCCCACATCTTCAATTCGTTGAGCCCGTCCCGATGGTATCATTTTCATAATGTTTCCACACTGTGAAAATGACCATGTTGCCCTTGCCCATAAACAGCCCCTCCGAGAGAGAACTGTTTCCGGCAACTCTTTCCGCGGACTCTCCGCACTTCTCCCCGGTGGTTCCTTCATCCCCAGGCAAGCCACAACCCTCATCTGCATAATTGCATTGCAATATCATAGTTAAACTAATTACTTTAATAACAAGCATGATTATTTGTGAAGTGGATTAGATTATGCAATGCTTGAGTAAATTCTTGAATAGGCGCCTACCATGTTAAGGACTGGATTGCTAGTGGCTGGTTGTTTACCCGTTTGATGATGCCATGATGTGGTTGGATTAAGAGATTACTGTCTCTGATTATTTTGGGTTTCATGCGGCATTTTGTGGGTATGAATCAGTAGCAGTGGCTTGAGCATATTGGTTATTGGATTACTGTGATATCGGAGTGTCAGCTATGACAGAACGATTACTCAGGAATATGATACCTCATGGTTCATCGAGAGTCACCTGTCCGGGCTTATTCATGCAACCACATTTGCCGGTATGGGACGGCCTTGACTTGGTCTGATCGCGTGCTCTCTTATCGGTACCACCCCCGAGGGAAGGTTATGCGTGCGCGCTACCCTGGCCAGGTAGGCGGCGATAACCTTGTGAGCCCAGTTGAGTTATATGGTACCAGGTCCCCGTTTGGGATAGTTTGTTTGGCCACGACGGTGGCAGGTGTCACGAGGTGACACAAGGGCCACCCAGGGCAGGACTCCGGGGGAGGATGAATGCCGGTGGTACGGTAGGAGAGTCATGGGTCAGGCAGGTTTCATTGGAGCAACGCTGGTCCACCCGAATGGGATCACGAGGCTAGGTGCTCCATGGTGTGGGTAAAGTGCGCAATCTCTGCAGGGTGTAAAATCTATTCGAATAGCCGTGTCCATGGTATTGGACAGCCCGTCCAGACCTCACTAGGTGGTCAACCGTAACAGTGATCATAATGATGGAAGAACTTGTCTGAGTATGGTAGCAGTTGGGCATCATGCCACTGACAAGTCTTGGTAACAAACTTGAGGATATTCGTTGGATATTCTTGGACTGATCACCAGTTGGTCACCAGAGTACAGGGAGAATAGCCCGTTATTGTTATTTTCAACTATCCCTTCGGTAATGATAAATCTTTACCTAATCTTGATTGCTATGATGTTGTCTTGCCTTAATGCTGATGTTTGTTGTGAGCATGCGAGTACATTCAAAGTACTCACCTGGCGTGTCATGCCAGTTTGCAGGTCATGCCATGATTGCTTGCTTGTCGAGGATCCCGAGTTGCGAGCAAGGATACGCGTTCCAGCCAGAGTCCCTGCGGAGTGGAGTCCATCACCACCGTCGTTGTTGTCATATTATATCATGATTGTTTTGACAAAGTGTTTGCATTCGAGATATTTTTATTATTTCTTGCTAGTTGCTTATGTCATTGATATGAGTTAATATAATTTCAAAGAGTTGTTGCTGACATGGTTAGTCATAATCTTTGCTAAAAACCTGGGTGCTACTTAAGCATATATATGTAAATAAGAAGAAAAGAGTTCGTAAAAGTTTTTCTTTATCACTTTGAGTTTTTCAACTGAATTGCTTGTGGACAAGCAATGGGTTAAGCTTGGGGAAGTTGATACATCTTCGTCGTATCTACTTTTCCTAATGCTTTTGCTCTTGTTTTGGACTCTAATTTGCATGATTTCAATGAAACTAACCCGGACTGACGTTGTTTTCAACAGAACTACCATGGTGTTGTTTTTGTGCAGAAATAAAAGTTCTCAGAACTGGATGAAACTTTTTGGAGATTTATTTTACAATAAATAAAAAATACCGGAGCCAAGAACCAACGGAGGGGGTGCCCTGGTTGGGCATGATACACCAGGGCATGCCACCCCCTCCAGGTGCGCCCTGGTGGGTTGTGCCCACCTTGGGGCCCCACTGGCCCTAATTCCAGCGCTATAAAATCCTATTTTCAGAGAAAAAATAGGAGTGAAAGTTTAATCGTGTTTTATGATATGGAGCCGACGCTACCTCCTGTTCTTCCTCGGGAGGCCAGATCTGGAGCCCGTTTGGTGCTCCCAAGAGGGGAATCTTCGGTCTTCGTCATCATCAACACTTCTCCATCTCCAATTCCATAATGCTCCCCACCGGGAGTGAGTAATTACTCCGTAGGCTTGCTGGTCGGTGAGGAGTTGGATGAGATTCATCATTTAATCGAGTTAGTTTTGTTAGGGCTTGATCCCTAGTGTCCACTATGTTCTGAGATTGATGTTGCTATGACTTTGACATGCTTAATGCTTGTCACTAGGGCCCGGGTGCCATGATTTAAGATCTAAACCGTTTATATTATCACCATTATATCTATGTTCTTGATCCGATCTTGCTAGTCATATGCACCTGCAATGTGTTATGATCCGTAAACCCCGGAGTGACAATAGTCTAGATACTTTTCAGTGATGACCGTAGTTTGAGGAGTTCATGTATTCACTATGCGTTAATGCTTTATTCCGGTTCCCTATTAAAAGGAGGCCTTAATATCCCTTAGTTTCCTTATGGACACCGCTGCCACGGGAGGGTAGGACAAAACATGTCATGCAAGTTCTTTTCCATAAGCACGTATGACTATTTACGGAATACATGCCTACATTACATTTATGAACTGGAGCTAGTTCTGTGTCGCCCTAGGTTATGACTGTTATATGATGAATATTATCCAACAAGTTCACCGATCCAGTGCCTATGAGTTTTCCACATATTGTTCTTGCTGAGTTACTATTGCTATTGCTACTGTTACACTTGCTACAAAACTATTGCTATCGCTGTTACCATTACCGTTACTGCTACTGCTGCTATCAAAACTATCATACTACTATGCTACTAATTACTCTGCTGCTGATATTTAATCTTCAGGTGTGGTTGAATTGACAACTCAACTGCTAATACTTGCAAATATTCTTTGGCTCCCCTTGTGTCGAATCTATAAATTTGGGTTGAATACTCTACCCTCGAAAACAGTTGCGATCCCCTATACTTGTGGGTTATCAGTAGGTATGTGGTACGGTAAGTAAACCGACTCCAAAAATTCCAAAAAAATAGTTTCTGTTGGCTTTGGTATATTAGAAAAATTCCAAAAATAAAAAGGAGTCAGGGGGACCCACGAGGGAGGCACAAGCCAACAGGGCGCCCCCTGGGGCAGCCATCGACGGCCGTCGCCTCGGCTTCCTTTCCCTGCCCCTCTGCCGACCCCGCGTCCCCGCGCTTCGCCCCACCGTCGCACCACGTGCCCGCCATGGGCGCCTCGCCGTCGTAGGGCGAGCTTGCCGCTGGACCCTCTGCCCGAGCCACCGTCGATCGCCCGCCGAAGACCCCAGATCCGGTGATTCCGCGACCTCCGATGCCCGTTCCCGGTCGTCCTTGCGCCCGCCACCCTCGCCGGAGTCGTCGACCCTCGCCGTCGCTCGTCCCCGGTCCGATCTGGATCGGAAGGAGCTCCCGCTCGCGTCGGCCGTTGACCGGCACCAGCCACCTGCGTGGGCCCGTGACCCCGCCGGTCCAGCTCGCCTGGCCCACCTCTCCTTCGCCCCGGCCCAGCTGCGTCCTCCCCTTCTGGCATGTTGGCCCATCGTGAGCTGCCCAGCCCCGCTATCCCTCGCCCGTGTGTTTTTTTCGCTATCTGACGCTCTGTCTATAAAAATAATAGCTAAGTTTTGCGTGATTTTTGTGGCACATTTTGTACAGTAACATACACATGTTATATATGATTTTGGGGTAGAAAAATCCAAGGAATTTACCTGTGGTATTAGTTTTGGTCATTTGAGCAAGTTTGTGTGCATGCTATTTTTGATGCGAGGCCCTGTTGTTATTTTTGGGTGATTTAATCTATGCATCTTATGAATTATTGTTGAACATGAGTTATGCCGTTTGACATGTGCACTAGCCCCTGGTATTTTTTGTTTGCCATGAAAATCCATGTTTAGATGTTATTTTCTTGCTGCCAACAAGCCATAAAAAAGTTGTTGTTTTGAGGGGTCTAAACAATTCTAAGTCTGAAGCTGTCTTATTTTATTGCCATGTTGCCATGTGTTTTGCTATTAATCTACAACTCCTTTGTGGTTGCCACCATGGAGTGTTTTGTAATGCATGTTATGCTCTGTCATGTTGTAAAATTAGTTTTCATTCATAGGTTATGCATCATAATTAATTATGCTGTCAAATATGCCTACCTGATAAAAATTGCTGCTTATGTCTACTCTAATTTTCACTAAGTCTGAGAATCTGGTTATATCAGAATGCCATGTTGTGTTGATGCTAGCCATGATTCTGTGCATAATTAGACCTTGCCATTATGGAATGAATTGAAGTGAATCATGTCATCTACCATGCTGTAGATGTTCATGCCATTATAGTTCCTGTAACATATAGTTTTCTTGCTATCAATATGCCTTCAGCTTAACACTGGTGGTGAAAAAATGTTATTTTTCACTAAGTCATAACTGTTGTTCCAATAGCCATCTTGTGAGCTCATTTGCTATTGATACATGCTTCTATTAAACTTGATGCTATGAGATGAATTTTTGTGCATCATGTAAGCTACTGTCCCATGTATTTTTTGTGCATTTTAGATTCTTGTAGCTTGTTATTTTGAGGTGTGCAAAATGCCATCTTGCTGTTTGGACAGATATTGGCTAAAACTTGTGTTGGGTGTTATTGTTGAACCGTTGCTCCGTTTTGAACATACCATATATGAAACTTGCGTAGAATCTCATGTAGTTTCATAATATCTTGCTGCATCCATGATTTGAGATGTGTGTGGTTGTCGTTTGCATGCATTTTGCATTCATGGCATATTTATCTTGTGTTGGTCATATCTTTTAGGTCGTAGCTCCGTTTTACATGATCTATATATGTAAATCGCCTAGAATGACTGGTAGAATCACATGGTGCATTTTGTTTTCCTGTTTAATAATTATAAAATATGTTTATAATAGATCTGGACCAAATTCATAATTTGCATATGGGGTTGTTTCGGAAATGCTATATGTTGTTTCCGACCTCATTTAAAATACCTAGATAGTGTAGTTTCATTATGCTTAACCTCTTGCCATGATAGACGACATTTAAACTTGCCATGTAAATACACAAGAGTGAACTAAATGATTCGAACGTGGAGTTTCGTCAATATGCAACTCGTTGCATATTGAACTTCACTATGTGTAGTAGTTGATTGTCATGCTTTCCATGCCTTGCATAATTGTATGAACATGCATCATACTTGTTTGCGCATCATGTCATGCATATGTTGTGATGTTCACCATGTCATTTGTTTGTTTCCAGATTTGCTTCTTCTCGATAGAGTACCGAAAGCGTTCGGTGTGTGAGGATCCGTTCGACTACGCCCGTTCGTCTACTTCACGGATTTGTTCTTCTTCCAAGCGGGATCTCAGGCAAGATGATCATTTCCTTGGATACCACTACTATCATTGTCATGCTAGTTGTCTTGTTTCTATTGCTATGTCTCGCTACCTACCACTTGTTTGTCAAGCCTCCCAAATGTCATGATAAGCCTATAACGCTCCACCTCCCAGCAAACCATTGTTTGGCTATGTTACTGCTTGGTCAGCCCTTCTTATAGCGTTGCTAGTTGCAGGTGCAGGTTGTTCCATGTGATAACATGGATATCTTTGGGATATCACACTACCTTATTATTTAATTAATGCATCTATACACTTGGTAAAGGGTGGTAGGCTAGGCCTTTTTCCTAGTGTTTTGTTCCACTCTTGCAGCCTTAGTTTCTGAGTACCGGTGTTATGTTCCATATTAAGCGCTCCTAACATGCTTGGGGTTGTTATGGGGACCCCCTTGATTTTCGTTTTGGGATAAAACTCTTCTGGCAAGGCCCAACATTGGTACTATTTGCTTAATAACAACTAAAATATGCATAGGGCATGATCACCCCATGGATAATTAATCAACCCCCGGTCCAGTGCTCCTCATGAGTGTTGGTCCAAACTAGAGCATTGTGCAGGGCCAACCCGACGCAACTCGGGAGATTTCTATCAGGCCATTGTACGCTTCGCTTATCCGTCGTGTCCTGAGAACGAGATACGTGGCTCCTATCGGGTTCGTCGACACGTCGGGCGGCCTTGCTGGATTTGTTTTACCTTTCTCGAACGTCTTGTGCACCGGGACTCCGAGGATACTTCGGTCTATCTCGAGGTTGAGGTTTTCCACTGGGATCCCGAGGATACTACGGGCTATCTCGTGGTTGAGGTTTTCCACGCAGCTTGTGGCTAGTTTGTAATGGAGTAGTTGGAGCACCCCTGCAGGGTTAAATCTTTCTGAGAGCCGTGCCCACGGTTATGTGTCAACTTGAAAATTTTATAATATCCGGTGATAGAAAACTTGAAGCAAACCCAATTAAAATACACCAACTGTATGTGTAATCGTGACCATCTCTTTTCGAGGGAGTTTGGAAAGAGAACACGGTGGGGTTATGATTGACTCGTAAGTAGGTGTTCAGGATCACTTCTTGATCATTATTAGCTCACGTCCGTTTATACGTAGATCACTCTTCTTATTCTTGTACTCGTAAGTTAGCCACTCAAATAAATGCTTAGTGCTTGATGCAGCCTCACCACTTAACCATACCTTACCCATTAAGCTTTGCTAGTCTTGATACCCTTGGAAATGAGATTGTTGAGTCCCTGTGGCTCACAAATTACTACAACAACAGTTGCAGGTACAGGTAATGCGATGCTTTGACGTGAGAGCGATACTTGTATGATTTGGAGTTCTTCTTCTTCATCGATCATAGGATGGGTTCCAGGCCGGCAGCCTAGGATTAGCAAGGATGGATGTCGCTTTTATCATTTAATTTCGTCCATAGTCGGACCCTGCTCTTCTGTATGGTGATTGAATGTATTGTTGTATTTGATATGATCATTAATTAGCTCGTGGCGTGTGTAAGCCAATTCCATATACTCATCTCCTCTTTACATGTACTTGTAACGATATCCATTCTTGCGAAATGACGAGATGCGCTTCTATCCCTGTCGAGGCCCTCGAGCCAAAATAAGGATAGGATCACATCTTGGGCGTTACATAGGCCACGGTGAATACCGGCTTCTTCGTGTTACGGCAGGTCCCCGTCATCATGTTTTTTAGTTTACAATGCTTAGAAGTTGAGATTTGTAAAATCTAACCGAAAACATAAGTAATCAAAAGTCATGGTATTTTTATACTTAAGTCACAAAAAGATATGAAATATCAAACACAAAAAGGAAGTGACAAAGAAAAACACAAAAAAGAAGGAAAATAAAGAAGTGGCACGATAGTTGCTGAGCGTCAATATTTTGCTCTCGGTAATGCAAACTTTTACCGAGAGTCACTCTCGGCCAAACACACAAACCAAGGTCATGTTTCTTCTCTGTCTATTTCCTTGCTCGGTAATATTTTGTATTCTTTTGTTGTTGTTTTCTTACATGCTTGGCAAACCACCTTCCCACGTTGTAGTTACACATTGGTTTCTCCTTTGTGCGATTCTCCCGCCGTGCGCCCATCTGGTGGCCCGGGCAGTCTAGGGCGTTGACCGGCACCGAGATGGGGTAGGCCACTATGAATACATGTGTCTCTGTGTTACGGCAGGTCATCATGATGCCACACAAAGTCTAAGCCCGTTCTGTGACGAGATCACCCACCGTAGGCTCGATCTCCAGGACGAACGCAGGCGGTCATCGATGTTCCCGCCCGTGTGTGCTGTCTGTGAGGCATCTGCGATGTCAAGGATGTGTGCTGGGTATTTAAACACCACACCAGCCTTTCATGCAGATGCTAGGGCCACACGCATGTAGTCTTGGTTCCCATCCCCCACCCCCTTGGTGGCTTCCAGATCGAGCACCCATCCGGTGGCCTCGGGGGTCTAGGGCGTTGACCGGCACCGAGAGGTGGTGGGCCATGGTGAATACCTACTTCTCCGTGTTACGGCAGGTCCTCGTCGTCATGTTTTTTAGTTACAGTGCTTAGAAGTTAAGATTTGTAAATATCTAACCGAAAACATAAGTCATCAAAAGTCATGGTATTTTGAAACTTTAGTCATAAAAATATATGAAATATCAGACACAAAAAGTAAGTGCCAAAGAAAAACACAAAAAAAGGAAAATAAAGAAGTGGCACGATAGTTGCCGAGCAGCGTTATTGTGCTCTCGATAATGCCAACCTTTACTGATATTCACTCTCGGCCAAAAGCCAAAACCTAGGTCATGTTTCTTCTCCGTCTGTTTCCTTGCTCGGTAATATGTCTAATTATTTTTGTTATTATTTTCTTACATGCTTGGCAAACCACCTTCCCACATTATAGTTATACTTTGGTTTCTCCTTTGTGCGATTCTCCCGCCGTGCACCCATCTGGTGGCCTCGACGGTCTAGGGGGTTGACCGGCACCGAGAGGCGGTAGGCCATGGTGAATATGTGTGTCTCCGTGCTACGGCATGTCATCATGAGATACCAGGCCAAGTCTAAGCCTGTGCTGTCACGGGATCGCCCACCGTCACCTCGATCTCCGAGACGAACGGAGTCGGTCCTCAACGTTCCCTCACGTGTGTGCGGTTTTTGAGGCATCTACGACGTCAAGGATGTGCGCTTGGTATTCAAACACCACACCAACCTTTCATGAGTATGCAAGGTCCACACGCATGTAGGGCTGGTTCCCGCCACCCACCCTCTCGGCAGTTTCCAGATCAAGCACCCATCCGGTGGCCTCGGCGGTCTAGGGCATTGACCGGCACGGAGAGTGGGTAGGCCATGGTGAATACCTGGTTCTCCATGTTACGACAGGTCCCCGTCGTCATGTTTTTTAGTTTTAGTTCTTACAAGTTCAGATTTGTAAAAATCTAACCGAAAACATAAGTAATCAAAAGTCATGGTATTTTGAAACTTTAGTCATAAAAATATATGAAATATCAGACACAAAAAGGAAGTGCCGAAGAAAAACACAAAAAATAAGGAAAATAAAGAAGTGGCACGATAGTTGTCGAGCGTCGATATTGTGCTCTCGGTCATGCCAACCTTTATCGAGACCCACTCTCAGCCAAATACCCAAACCTATGTCTTGTTTCTTCTCCATCTATTTCCTTGCTCGGTAATATTTCGTATTCTTTTTGTTGTTGTTTTCTTGCATGCTTGGCAAACCACCTTCCCACATTATAGTTACACTTTGGTTTCTCATTTGCGCGATTCTCCCGCCATGCACCCTTGTGGTGGCCCGGGTGGTATAGGGCGTTGACCGGCACCAAGATAGTGTAGGCCACGGTGAATACGTGTGTCTCCGTGTTATGGCAGGTCATCATGAGATGCCAGGCAAAAACTAAGCCCGTTCTGTCATGGGATCGCCCACCGTAGGTTGGATCTCCAGGACAAACGCAGCCGGTCCTCGATGTTCCCACCCGTGTGTGCGGCTTGTGAAGGGTATTCAAACACCACACCAGCCTTTCATGCATATGCAAGGGCCACACGCATGTAGGGCTGGTTCCCGCCCCCACCCCTAGACGGTTTCCAGATAGATCACCCATCTGGTAGCCTCAGCGGTCTAGGGCGTTAACCGGCACCGAGAGGGGGTAGGCCAAGTCTATACCCGTTCTGTCACGGGATCGCCCACCATCGGCTCGATCTCGGGGACGGACGAAGCCGGTCCTCTACGTTCCCGCCCGTGTGTGCGCATTGTGAGGCATCTGCGACGTCAAGGATGTAACATCCCAAATTTTCGAATGTTATAGTAATTAATTGAATGATTGATTGTTTGATTGAGTGATTGAATTTGTTTGAAATTTGAAACTTTTTGGAACTTTTGAATGAGAGGGAATAAGAGCACTTTCCCAAAAATTTCACTCTGTATTTATCCCCTTATATTCAAATCCATTTCAAATACAAAACCCTAGAGAGAACATGAAATGACTTCTTCCATTTTTTTGAAAAGGGATTTGAAAGGATTTTGAAATTCCATTTTTGGAAAAATTTCAATTTCTCAAACTTTATGCAACTCAAGGAGTTTCAATGAGAGGAGATAACATGACTTCTTCAAAACAAAAGAAAGAGACTTGGGAGTTTCAAAGAAATGATTTTGGAAGCCCGTTTCAAAGTTTATGAAACCTAAGGATTACATTTGAAGTTATTTGATTTTTCAGATTTCAAAACCTCTAGGAGTTATTCATAATGAGAAGAGGAATATGACACTTCAAATTTCTAGAGGGGGATTGAAATATATTTGACAAAAACAGAAAAGAAAATGGAAAAGATTTAAATTTCAAATTCAAAGCCATTCTTAAAGTGGTTTTCAAATTATTTTTCTCCCAAAAATAAAATATATGGAAAATAGGGTAAAATGATTCCCTTCAATATAAAAATGGAGAAAAATGAATTTGAAATCATATTGGTATTTTTAAAATGTTTTATTTGCATTTTTATTGCAACGGTAGCACTATTTGACTTTTGATAATTTTTGTAGACATAGTTTGACATTGAAAAGATGTTCATGTTGTAGAGTTTCTTTTTCTAAAATTTTTGATATGTAATATGTCTATAGAAAAAAAATTGTTTTTCTTTTAGTTAGTTTTCTCTCTCTGTTTATTAAAAAATAGGAAAAGTTTCTTGTAAAAGGAAACAAATCCTCGGGGCCCAATGGCCCTTTCGGCCCAGCAGCACGGCCTGCGCCCGAATCCTTTCGGATCAGCTGCCCGCCCCTTTCCCTTCTCTCTCTCTCTCTCTCTCTCTCATTAACGTGGGGACCACGCCGACCGCCGAATCTCCTCCTTCCTTCTTCTCCCTTCTTTCCTTTCTTCGCCAAACCACCGCCGGAGTCGGATACCGCCGTGCTTCCCTGCCATATTTTGGCCTTTCCCCTCGCCCATGCCTTGCCGCCTATAAAAGCCACCCGTGCCCCTCTCGTTTTGCCCTGAAGCCCTCCTAAAACCCCCCGCCCCACCGCTATTGCTCACCAAAGACCGAGCCTCCCGCTGTCGCCATTGACGCCCGAGAGCTCGCCCCTGACCCCTTCATCACCATCTGAGCCCACCCCGAGAATCTCTCGCTCCTCTACTTCCTCCAGACAAGCACCTCGACCTCCCAGACGTCTGGCGCGACGCCCTCGAGCTCACACGAGCCGCCGGAGTACCCGAGCTCCACCACCCCCGCAACACCTCATCCGGTCGTCCTCGAGCTCCAACGACACCACCACCGGACACGCAACTCTTCGCCGCACCCGCCCGTGACCTTGCCCGACGCCACCGACCACCGGAGCGCTCCCGCCGTCGACACCCGAGTTCTTCTCCGGCAACGGCCATGACCACCGCTGCGGTGAGCTCTCCCTGCTCCTCGACCATTTGATCTAAAGTAGACGGCGTAGATTAGATCGGGCATACCCCTTCGATTAGTCCGGTTTTGGTTTATTAAACCGACCGCTTTTTATCTGTTTTATTTAAACTGAATCGTTTTCTTTTATTTTGGGGCCGGTCGCCCGTAGCACTCGCTCGCGCGCCCCGCCGTAACCAATCAGAGCATACCGCGTAGCCTAGTGACCATTAGGTTGTTTTTTTTCCTTTTGCTGTTTCTGTTTTTACAGAATTGATTCTATTTTTACTTTTGCTATATATTTTAATTTTTTTATTTTTTTGAGTGATTCCATTTGTATTAGGTTAAGAAAATTATGTAGTTTCTGTAGATATAAAGTTTGATTATATTTGAAATTTTAAATTTTAATTCAAACAGATTTTCTTCAAATGTTGTTTTGTGAATAACTTTAGTTTAAAAATAGATTTTCGAGTGATTATTTTTCCTGCTATTTTATATTAGTTTGCTTTATCAGTAGGTGCAATTTGGGAATTTTTAGTATATTTTAAATAGGTGTTTTTAAGAAAAACAGAATCTGTCCAGTTCTTTTAGTTTTATGCATTTTCCTTTGTTTTAATTATTTTAAATTTTGTTTCCTTTTTGTTCTCTTTTGCCAAATCATATTATGTTTTTGTTAGAAAACGAAGGAGTTTTATTTGCTGTTAATAAAAATAATTTTTATTTTTCTTGTTAATTGTTTAGTAGGAAACATTGTTTTCTTCATAACTAGAGTTTGATAAAAGCTTTTCAATGAGTTATTTTGCTAACAAAGTTTTATGAGAAATATTTTCTGTTAACTCAGTTGTCTTATATTTAGTTTTCTGCTATTTTATTATTTTAGTGTTTCTAGCTCTTAAGTTTATTAGGACAAAAACTTATGTTGTTTAGTGTGTTGTTGCTTATAGTTCTTAGTTGTTCTTCAAAAGTAATTCTTTTTGCTAGTAAATAATTACTAAAATACTTTTGTTAAGTTTTATTTGTTGGTTGTTTTGTTGCTGTGACAATAGGTTATTTATAGGAAAACTATTTTTGGTTGCTTTGATGAAGTTTTTGTTGTTTTAACTTTTGACTTAAGCATTTCCTTCATCTCAACACTAGTGTGTTTTAGTATTTATTTTTCTTTTGATTGATAGTATTGATTGCTAAATTGGTTGCCTATATGAATACAATGTTTGACTATATGGATTTTCATCGTAGAGTGACGAATAGTTCTATCAAGTTATTTTTCTGAGAGCGATATTATCTTCATCAACCTTACCAGGCAAGTTCACTTTGACTATTTATTTTATACCTATGTTTTATTGCATTTAGGGACATCAACCAACAAATCCCTCCAGTAGTGATATTGAATTCTTGTAGTTTAGTAGAATGCATGAGGTAGGAACCCACCCCTTGTTACTAAAGCCCCAGGAACATTATTTAGTTTAATGCTACGCTAAAGTAGACGGGGTTTGGTATGAGTGTTAGTGAGTGGTGTGAGAAGGAGGACTCCACGTCAAAGACGACGACTTCATGATGGCATCTTCAAGACCTCAGCACTTCAGACTCGAGACAAGAGTTCAATACACACTACTGGGTGGAGGATGGTTGTGCGGCACCCTGGAGAACCCAGTGGATGCGTTTTGAGCTGGAGTAGGCCAGTACTCATGCGGAAAGCTCCACCCAGACTCAAAGAGATGGATGAATACTTCATGCCCAGAAGCTTACCTATGCAGCCACTAGTCATTATGGGCTCTGGCTTGGTTGATCATCGTAGTGACTATGACTGGACCAGTGCTACGTGATGTAGAACTACGGTAGGATGGATGGGCACTGGCAGTAGTTAGGGAAGCTCCTTAAAAGACCATGTTTCGTTTGTCTTGTTCTCAAACTTCCGATAGTGCGAGGACTTACAAGGAGGGAATGATTCTTGTGGGTAAAGTGCACAACACTCTGCAGAGTTAAAATCTAATCGATTAGCCGTGTCCCTGGTTACGGATAATTTGAGCCTCTGGTCTTGAATCTATCTCTGAACTCTCAACACCGGACTGATAAATAATTGTGGGCAACTTATGATACTTGTGGGCTATGAGACATCGGTTGGCGGAACCATGTCATATTAGATAACTCCGTAGTGAAGATTCCTGATATTCCTTTGTTGTAGGAAAAAGAAAATAAAACCAGCTTTTATGCAAAAACTCAGACACAGTGCCACAAAGCCTTATTGCATATAGAATAGTCCTTATCATATGTTCTTCTTATTGTGATCTTGCCGGTACATTCAATGTACTGACCTACACGGCTACAACATTTCATGTTGCAGGTATATTTTCTATGACGAGTAAGAGTACAATTTAGGGGTACGGTGTACACTCAACCTGCCATTGGTGTTGATGGGACTACACTCCCGTTTGACTGTTTCCGCTAAGACTCATGAGGTATATATCAGTTTTACATTATTTACATGTGATTGCAATTTGATATATACATTGATGTACTGTTTGTGCCAGCATACTGGTCCAGAGATGGCACAGACACGCAGAGGCTTGACTCGTTTTGAGTCGGGTCGCTACAGATATGGTAACAGGGCACATGTTGATTGTAGGACATGACCCTAGGAAATGGCTCAGAAATAGGAAGACTTTGATAGGAACAACTTCTATTATACACTACTCTCGTAACCTCTTGATTCTTTTACTGAACTTTCCTTATTTCAAACTATAGATAGAGAGCTACATTCTGAACGAAAGAGAGCACTATGAGGATGTTCTCAAAGGCCCATTCCTCATGGAACTGGTCCAGATGATGAAGCTTCCGATACCTGAGATCAAGGTGACTAAGAGGAAGTCTAGATTATGGGGCGTCAGGACTCAAGTTTTTGTTTGTAAAGAAGACACCAAGACTGAAGACATCAACTATGAGACGTTAAACCATGACTGTGATATGGGCATGAACACTGCTGTCCATGATGCTATCGCACGCTAGAGCTATCGTCGTCATGCTGAGTTAGGCAGCCACTACTTTGGAAGGCTTGGATGGCAGAAGGCTGATGGAGCACACATCATCCTGACAGACAAACATAAGATGAAGTTCTCACCTCTGCTGGTGTATAATCAAGAGCTGGAGCATTACATCAAGAACCTTCAAATGGACCTTCTAGCAGCCTTATTTGAGCAGGAAGCACTTCGTGGGGACCTCAAGGGCGAAAAGATGAAGGTAGCCAATCAGGAGAAACAATGTCCCAAAATCAAGAAGCTTCGTCGGGAACTGAAGGACAGTCAGGCCATGGCACATGCCGGTGATGTCGAAATCCAGAAGCTCAAGAACCAACTCCTGGAACTACAGGGACGACACAGGAAACTTTGCGTCAACAGGGATAATCTGGCAGAAGAACTTGAGAAGATCAAGCATGACCAAAAGAAGCCCATTGAAGATGAAGACATGCAATAAGCTAGCTTAGTAGTAGCCCTACCATGAGAGGAATAAAGATGAAAGTTTTTTGCGATTAAAAGTAATCGACCATACCAACCATATGTGGGTGGCGATACTGTAGGATTGATTGAACTTTATGAATGTGTGGACTTGGGATTTGATGCTTTAACTTCTGTGCCTTTGAGTTGTTTGTATCCTTTCCCTCTCTTTCTCTCTCTTACCAATCTCACCTCAAAACCCTTGGACCCAATAGATGATGAATGAAGATGGGCTCGTGTTTTCTGGATCGATGACTCACTTGGAGACGGAACAATGGATTCATAACATGGAGGAACACCTGAGGAATAACTTTGTTGCAAGGACAGAGACGGTCCAATATGCTCTCCGGTACTTTGAAGAAGGTGTTGCAACTTGGTGGAAGATGCATGCAGCTATTAGTGAAAGGCAAGGAGCAATCACTTGGGA
Source organism: Elymus sibiricus (assembly GCA_039707655.1). Lineage (NCBI taxonomy): Eukaryota > Viridiplantae > Streptophyta > Magnoliopsida > Poales > Poaceae > Elymus > Elymus sibiricus. Next base: position 200,585,524 of record CM077667.1, read on the forward strand.
AGTATTCAAGATGACTCTGCAAAAATCTCATGTTGTCACCAACACCTAGAAGCCCCCTTGCAATGATGTGAATAATATTTGTGCATGCAAGATATTTGGAGAGATAGGACACACCCAGGAAGAACACAAGGAAGGATGTCCTCATTGTGAAGGAAATCACCCAGCTGAGGAATGCCTGACTGGGCAGGTGACACGTTTCTTGTGTGAAGGAACTACTCATTTCCCAGCACAATGCCAACTCTACACCAAGGTACAAGAAGTCATCAAGCAGCAGAAAGAAGCAATGATTAAAGCCCTTAGGAAAAATTTAGAAGAACCTATGATGATGGAAGATGTACCAGACCCACTCGGAGATACCAAGTCATGTTATTCATGTGGAGAAGAAGGACATATCTCCCAGAATTGTTCGAACGAGTATCTGGGAGACTTCCCGACAGCATACGTGCAATATGATCCTCAGGAGATAGAAGGAATTATCAACCTGGACAAGAAGAAAGTCAAAATAAGTGGCGACACCAGATGTTTGCATTGCAGCCTGGAAAGACCCCAGTGTTATTGCAAGAAGTATGAGCCGAACATCAGGAAAGGAGCCCAACGCAAGAATAAGAGGAAGAATCCGTGGTTTTCTACACAGAAATATCTAAGCCACGTCACATGTTATTGTTGTAATAAGACAGGACACTACTCCTATACCTGCCCGGATAAGAAGGCTAAACATGAGTAGTTGAGTTTTGGATTTTGGAAGTAATAAATGTAATAGGAAGCACTCTTATTTTCTTGAGGTTATGGAGTTGAATTATGTAACGGAAGTCACAGAGATTGTAATAACTTCATGAATCAATATAATTTATGGTGTCATGATTTTCTTAAATTGTATGAGTTGTTACTCTATAAACAAAGATCTCTGGCCATTTTCGGGGATATAAGAAAATATGGTCTATGCATGCACGGGTACATTTTATTTTAAGTGTGGTAGTAATCGGTAAAACTACAGGAACCAAAAAAATGTACCGTTCATGCCAAGGAGTCTGGACCAATGAATACAGGTGAAGGTAATGATGGACCATATCAAACTATGTGGATGGCAGCCCTTGTAATAAAGTAATTTTGGAATTGGAGTTTTGAGAAGCGACTGAATATGATGAACCAATATCTTATTGGTTAACAGACCAATGGATAGGAAAATGTATTCCACAGAGTGGAGTCTGGACAAGAATAAGTCTGTAAATTATTGTTGGTTACCCCAAGAGTATAATGGAATGAAGCACGATTCGATTTAAAGGCGGTGTAATGTTGTACTATGGAATGTTAATAACTCCAAGGGTGATTTAAAGTCGTACAAGTGTTTGATACGTATCCAACGTATCTATAATTTTTGCTTGTTCCATGCTGTTATATTATCATTCTTGGATGTTTTACAATCATTTTATACCAACTTTATATCATTTTTTGGGACTAACCTATTGACATAGTGCCAAAGTGCCAGTTGCTGTTTTTGCTTGTTTTTTACTTCGCAGAATATCAATACCAAACGGAGTCCACACACGAAGAAACTTTTTGGAGATTTTTTCTGGACCAAAAGACACCCAGTGGGCCAAAGAAGAGCCAGGAAGGTGGGCTGTGGAGAGCACAACCCACCAGGGCACGCCAGGGGGCCCCCGGCGCGCCCTGATAGGTTTTTCCCTCCATGGGGCCCCTCTGCACCGCCTCTGATGCCTATAAATTCCCAAAATATTCTAAAAACCCTAGGGGGGTTGACGAAACACAATTCCAGCCGCCGCAAGTTCCAGAACCTCGAGATCCAATCTAAACACCATCACGGAGGGGTTCATCTTCTTCATAGGTGCCTCGTCGATGATGCATGAGTAGTCCACCATAGACCTACAGGTCCGTAGGCAATAGCTAGATGTCTTCCTCTCTCTCTGTTATGATTCTCAATACAATGGTCTCTTGGAGATGTATTTGATGTAAACTTTTGCGGTGTGTTTTTTGGGATCCGATGAATTTTGAGTTCATGATCAGTTTCTATCCATGAATATTATTTGAGTCTTCTTTGATCTCTTATACGCATGATAACTTATAGCCTCATATTTCTTCTTCGAATCTTTGGTTTAGTTAGGCCGACTAGATCGATTTTTCTCGCCATGGCAAGAAGTGCTTTGTGATGGGTTCGATCTTGCCGTGTTCTTTCCCAGTGACAGAAGGGGCAGCAAGGCACGCATGTATCGTTGCCATTAAGGATAACAAGATGGGGTCTATTCCTACATGAATAGATCTTGTCTACATCATGTCATCGTTCTCATTGCATTACTCCGTTTTTCCATGAACTTAATACACTAGATGCATGTTGGATAGCGGTCGATGTGTGGAGTAATAGGGTAGATGCAGGCAGGAGTCGGTCTACTTATCTTGGACGTGATGCCTATATAATGATCATCGCCTTGGATATCTTCATGATTATGTGATCTTCTATCAATTGCTCAATAGTAATTTGTTCACCCACCGTGTGCTATACTCATGAGAGAAGCCACTAGTGAACCCTACGGCCCCGGGTCTACTTTTCCAACATATTGCTTTCCGATCTATCTTTTTGCCTCTTTGTTTTCATATCTACAAAACCAAAAACCCAAAAACATATTGTTGTATATTTTATTTGCTCTTTTTATTTTGTGTTCTTGAGAGATCTATCTCTCCTATCTATCACTACCTAATCTATATTTTTACCGTAGAGAGATTGACAACCTCTCTTTCGCGTCGGGTTGCAAGTATTTGTTATTTGTGTGCAGGTGCTGCTTATTGGGTGGTGGTGATCCTCCTACTGGTTCGATAACCTTGGTTTCATAACTGAGGAAAATACTTACCGTTGTTGTGCTGCATCATCCCTTCCTCTTTGGGGAAATACCGACGCAGTCTCAAGCCACGCAAAGGAATTTTTGGCGCCGTTGCCGGGGAGGAAGCGGTCTCTTCTACGTGCCTATCTCAGGCGCCGAGGAGACTCCATCATCATCTACCAGGTTCCTAATCACAAATCTCATCTCCTTGCAATTACATTATTTCCCATTTGCCTCTCGTTTTCCTCTCCCCCACTTCACCAATTTGTCGTTTTTTCGCCCTCCTTTTCGTTTGCCCTTTTTCTCGTCAGATCTCTTGCCTAGTCATTATGGCTAGTTCTTTCTTTATTGCGTGTACTCCTCATAATGAGGTTCTTAATTTTAAGCAAAGGGGAGGGGAGAACCTAAAAGATGCTTGGTATAGGATTTGCAATGCTCATAATAGATCTATCCATAAGCAAGCTACCATTGTTCTTCTTCGCAGTTTTTATGTGGGCATCACCACTTGGTATAGATTCATCCTTGATACGATTACCGGTGGGAATTTCTTGATGTGTCCATCTTTGGATGCTTTTAATTCTATGGGAAATTTAGTGGGATCACCACCTCTTATGATCAATGTAACAACTTTAAATCTCGAACATGTTATGGAGAGATTAGATGCTATTGAAAAGAAGATGATTACCCAAAAACATCTTGAAAGTTTGGATAAGAAAATGCATAATCTTGCTAATAAAATTGGGTCTAAGGCGGGAGATGCTTTTAAATTGCTAAAGGAAAAAAGAAACTGTAGTTAACGAAAGGGTAGAAGAGAGTCCTTACCGGATTGATAAGTTGGAGTAGGATTTTAGTAATTTGGGTTCGTCTTTTTCTTCTATCAAAACTATTGAAAAAAGTCCTGTAAAAATGGGGAAGACCACGCAAGTCACTAAGAACAAAGTTTCTACACCTAGTAGTCACAAGGGGGATCTTAGAATGATTAGTATTCATCCCGACTTTGTTGAAATCATAAGAGATCCTATTTAACAGAATGATTTTTTTGGTTTTTTTCCTAGGAGTGTTGTCATCAAGAATATGCATGCTAAATCCTTGAAGAAATATAGTTGTGTGATTGAAGAGTTAAAAACCAAAGATGACAATACTTGAATCTATGTGTTTTTCCTAGCTAGGGGCGTAAAACGATAGCGCTTGTTGGGAGGCAACCCAATGAATAAATAAATTTTTTCTTTTTCCTTTCTGTTTTTGAGTGTTGACACAATTATTACTCTGTTATGATTTTGTTTTTATGGTTTATTTAGTGTTTGTGCCAAGTAGAGCCTTTAGGATGATTCATAGGATGAGTAGAAGCGATGCTGAATCTGAAACAGAAACTTTGCGTCCAGTATATTAATTTTCATTTTTTACTGGAACGTGAACTTGAGCTGAAATTTTAACACAGTGTTGCTATAAAAATTCCTTACGTTGTCCTAATGTTTCAGAATCTTTAGAGTTACCGAAGTATGGTTAGAGTACAGATTACTACAGACTGTTCTGTTTAAGTCAGATTCCATTTTCGTTGCATTGTGTGCTTGTTTTGATGAATCTATGGGTTATATTGAAGGGTATGAGCCATGGTAAAGTTAGAATACAGTAGGTATAATGCAATAATAAAATATCAATGGGTTTGCAACAGCACCTAAAGTAGTGATTTGCTTTATTATACTAACGGATCTCACGAAGATTTTGTTGAGTTTTGTGTGATTAAAGTTTTCAAGTTTTGGGTGAGATCACGATGGATGAAGGAATAAGGAGTGAATAGAGCCTAAGATTGGGGATGCTACAGCACCCCCAAGATATATCCAAAGATAAACAAGCAACTAAGCTTGGGGATGCCCCCGAGTGGCATCCCCTCTTTCTTCTAACAACCATCGGTATTTTACTTGGAGCTATATTTTTATTCATCACATATCATGAGTTTTGCTTGGAGCGTCTTGTATCTTTGCTTGCTTTGCTTGTTAGTTTGTCACTTGTATCCTTGCTGGACACACAAATTTGAGAGAGCCAAAATTATGCTATGATTTGTTAGAATTTCTCTATGTGCTTCACTTAAACTTTTTGAGCTATAGGATTGCTCTAGTGCTTCACTTATATCTTTTTGAGCACGGTGTGCTTGGAAATTTTTGTAGAAATACTCTCATGCTTCACTTAGATTAATTTGAGAGTTAGTAAATTTTTAAGAAATCCTCTCATGCTTCACTTATACTATTTTGAGAGATGAAATCTCTATGCTCATGTGCTTCACTTAAATTTGTTTGAGCTTGCCAAAAAAGCAATGGCAATATATGAAAGTAGTCCCAAAGTGATAGATATCCAAGGAGGATATAATAAAAACTTTCATGAAGATCATTGGACAAATTAAACTTGATTCTTTGTAATAGTTTTGAAACATGATGATAGTAATATGTGAGTCATGTTAGTCAGTAATTATGCTTTAGTAGGAATATTGGTGTTAAGGTTTGTGATTCCCTATGCATGCACGAAAGTCAATAGTTATGCAATGAAGTTACATCCTACTTATGGTGCATTATTCGGTGTTAGTTATGCTCAATGCTTGCTTATGTGAATTTTCGTTCCTTGGTTTGGTTGCTTCTCAATCTATTTGCTAGCCTCCATTTGTACTAAGTAGAAATACTACTTGTGCATCCAAAATCCTTAAACCAAGTTTTGCCTTATGAGTCCATCATACCTACCTATATGTGGTATTTACATGTCGTTCCAAGCAAATTTGTATGTGCTATCTCTAAATTTTCAAAATAAATTTTCTCTTTTGTGTGCTCGTACCGCTCATGAAACGGTGGGGAGTGTCCAATATTTTTCCATGCTAGATGTGTTATTCTCAAGATGAGTGTTTATTCACTTGTCATTGCACGAGAGTGCGGCGGTAATAGGGATGCCCATTCCCGAAATGAAAAAAGAAAAAACATTTACTTTATGTTGTCAAATAATAAATTCCTTGGAAAGTGTTGGTATGGAAGGCAACCGTGTATACGGCCCGCCATGGAAAGTGAAAGTTTGGTGGAAAAAGGAATAAACTTTATTTTCTGTTTGGGAACCGCCTATGATATATCTAGCATGGAAAGTATTGTGAGCTACTTTGTTGTTTTCGTTGACAGGAAAGGCATGCCACCCAAAATATTTTTCTCTCTCAATTTAAACCTTGAGCTCTGTTACCTCTACAAATCCCTACTTCCCTCTGCGAAGGGCCTATCTATTTACCTTATGCAATTTTTTATTTTTACTTTGAGTCTCCATCTTCTCTTATAAAGCACCAACTAGGGGGCACTATGATCGTACTTGAGCATTGGGCATAGCTAATATTTGAGTGTGTTTCATGATGGGCTAGGGATAACTTTCTTTAGTGTTGATATTTTGAAAGACATGGTTGCTTGTTGACATGCTTGAGTATTGAAGTCATTATGTTAAAACTAGACTATTGCATTGAATCATTTACAAGTCCAAATGTCCATGCTATACAAAAGAAAATAATATGAGATGAACATGTTAGGCAGCATTCCACATCAAAAATTCTGTTTTTATCATTTACCTACTCGAGGACAAGTAGGAATTAAGCTTGGGGATGCTGATACGTCTCCAACGTATCTATATTTTTTGCTTGTTCCATGCTGTTATATTATCATTCTTGGATGTTTTACAATCATTTTATAACAACTTTATATCATATTTTGGGACTAACCTATTGACATAGTGCCAAAGTGCCAGTTGCTGTTTTTGCTTGTTTTTTACTTCGCAGAATATCAATACCAAACGGAGTCAAGTCGGGACGAAACTTTTTGGAGATTTTTACTGGACCTAAAGACACCCAGTGGGCCAAAGAAGAGCCAGGAAGGTGGGCTGTGGAGAGCACAACCCACCAGAGCGCGCCAGGGGGCCCCGGGCGCGCCCTGATGGGTTGTGCCCTCCATGGGGCCCCTCTGCACCGCCTCTGATGCCTATAAATTCCCAAAATAAACCAAAAACCCTAGGGGAGTCGACGAAACACAATTCCAGCCGCCGCAAGTTCCAGAACCTCGAGATCCAATCTAAACACCATCACGGAGGGGTTCATCTTCTTCATAGGTGCCTCTCTGATGATGCGTGAGTAGTCCACCAAAGACCTACGGGTCCGTAGGCAGTAGCTAGATGGCTTCCTCTCTCTCTCTTATGATTCTCAGTACAATGGTCTCTTGGAGATCTATTTAATGTAAACTTTTGCAGTGTGTTTGTTGGGATCCGATGAATTTTGACTTCATGGTCAGTTTCTATCCATGAATATTATTTGAGTCTTCTTTGATCTCTTATATGCATGATTACTTACAGCCTCGTATTTCTTCTTCAAATCTTTGGTTTAGTTAGGCCGACTAGATCGATTTTTCTTGCCATGGGAAGAAGTGCTTTGTGATGGGTTCGATCTTGCGGTGTTCTTTCCCAGTGACAGAAGGGGCAGCAAGGCACGCAGGTATCGTTGCCATTAAGGATAACAAGATGGGGTCTATTCCTACATGAATAGATCTTGTCTACATCATGTCATCGTTCTTATTGCATTACTCCGTTTTCCATGAACTTAATACACTAGATGCATGCTGGATCGCGGTCGATGTGTGAGTAATAGTGGTAGATGCAGGCAGGAGTCGGTCTACTTATCTTGGACGTGATGCCTATATAATGATCATCGCCTTGGATATCATCATGATTATTTGATCTTCTATCAATTGCCCAACAGTAATTTGTTCACCCACCGTGTGCTATACTCATGAGAGAAGCCACTAGTGAACCCTACGGCCCCCGGGTCTACTTTTCCAACATATTGCTTTCCGATCTATCTTTTTGCCTCTTTGTTTTCAGATCTACAAAAACAAAAACCCAAAAACATATTGTTGCATATTTTATTTGCTCTTTTTATTTTGTGTTCTTGAGATATCTATCTCTCCTATCTATCACTACCTAATCTATCTTTTTACCGTAGAGAGATTGACAACCTCTCTTTCGTGTCGGGTTGCAAGTATTTGTTATTTGTGTGCAGGTGCTGCTTATTGGGTGGTGGTGATCCTCCTACTGGTTTGATAACCTTGTTTTCATAACTGAGGGAAATACTTACCGTCGTTGTGCTGCATCATCCCTTCCTCTTTGAGGAAATACCGACGCAGTCTCAAGCCACGTCAGTGTTGAAGTGGACCTACAACCCATAGACCTCATGATTAATAAGGATCAAGCACTACCCTTATGAATGAAGAAACTTGGAAGAAGCTATGGTTGATCAACAGACGTTTTCTTAGGAGGATACGAAAACCCGAGAGTTGTGAAGAAAACGCTAGATGTTTTGTTCAGCTCGCAGAATCAATGGATTTATCTGAACTTCATTCATGGACAAGAGAAATTCTGCAATGCTTGTGAGGATGCCCAAGTGTTAGAATACGAGATTCACTAAACCTTATACAGAGTAATGATTTGGGTGCGGAATGGATTGATCACCATGGCGACTTACTCATATCATTCGCTCTTGTTATTTGGAATGGTAAATCTGTGTGACTTACCCATAGTAAAGTGATGACGATCGTTGAAACCTTTGTTTTAAGCCTTGGATTGGTATGATGATGACCCCTTGTAACTGACAGCTGCTGCCAAATGTAGGGAATTTTACGGTGAGGATGAAGCCAAGACCCATTTCACTACAGGATAACCACAAATGGTAGACCAGCATGAGATCATCGATAAGTTATTTAGAATGATCACGAGACTTGTCAGCTAAGAAGACCCAGTAACAAAAGAACTTTATATTAACGAAGGAACACGGGATTTTGAAGGAAACGTTATGACTATAACGGAGGAGCATCAACAAAGAAGTTATTGTGAGGAATGTGAAGAGACAGATATTGCCAAGACCCCAGAGGAATGACATGAGTTTGAGGGACCACTAACTCTCAGTTTAAGTGTGGTACCACCCATAATTTTCAGGTCAATGGATTTGCTAGAAGACCCCCAAACCCTAACCTTTTCTCTCTAGCCTCTTCGAATCTCGAGGACGAGATTCATTTTAAGTGTGGTAGGTTTGTAATATCCCAAATTTTAGAATGTTATAGTAATTAATTGAATGATTAATTGTTTGATTGAGTGATTGAATTCGAGTGAAATTTGAAACTTTTTGAAACTATTGAATGACAGGGCATAAGAGGACTTTCCCAAAACTTTCACTCTGTATTTATCCCCTTATATTCAAATCCATTTCAAATACAAAACCCTAGAGAGAAGATGAAATGACTTCTTCCATTTTTTTGAAAAGGGATTTGAAAGGATTTTGAAATTCCATTTTTGGAAACATTTCAATTTCCGAAACTTTATCCAAATCAAGGAGTTTCAATGAGAGGAGATAAGATGACTTCTTCCAAACAAAAGAAAGAGAGTTCAGAGTTTCAAAGAAATGATTTCTGAAGCCCCTTTCAAATTTTATGAAACCTAAGGATTCCATTTGAAGTTATTTGAGTTTTCAAATTTCAAAACCTCTCGGAGTTATTCATAATGAGAGGAGGAATATGACACTTCCAAATTTCCAGAGGGGAATTGAAATTTATTTGACAAAAACAGAAAATAAATTGGAAAATATTTAAATTTCAAATTCAAACCATTCTTAAAGTGGTTTTCAAATTATTTTTCTCCCAAAAATAAAATATATGGAAAATAGGGCAAAATGATTTATTTGAAATCATATTGGTATTTTTAAAATGTTTTATTGGCATTTTTATTGCAACAGTAGAACAATTTGACTTTTGATAATTTTTGTGGACATAGTTTGACTTTGAAAAGATGTTCATGTTGTAGAGTTTCTTTTTCTAAAAAATTTGATATGTAATATGTCTATAGAAAAAATTGTATTATTTTTCTTTTATTTAGTTTTCTTTCTCTATTTATTCAAAAATAGAAAAGTTTCTTGTAAAAGGAAACAAATTGCCGGAGCCTAATGACCCTTTCGGCCCAGCAGCGCCGCCCGCGCCCGAATCCTTTCGGATCGGCTGCCCGCCCCTTTCCCTTCTCTCTCTCCCTATCTCTCTCTCTCTCTCTCTCTCTCTCTATGACGTGGGGACCACACCGACCGCCGGATCTCCTCCTTCCTTCTTATCCCTTCTTTCCTTTCTTCGCCGGACCACCGCTGGAGTCGGATCCCGTTGTGCTTCCCTGCCATATTTTGGCCTTTCCCCTCGCCCACGACTTGCCGCCTATAAAAGCCACCCCCTGCCCCTCTCGTTTTGCCCTGAAGCCCTCCCGATAACCCCCTGCCCCGCCGCTATTGCTCACCGGAGACCGAGCCTCCCGCTGCCGCCATTGACGCCCGAGAGCTCGCCCCCGACCCCCTCATCACCATCTAAGCCCACCCCGAGAACCCCTCGCTCCTTTGCTTCCTCCCGAGGAGCGCCTCAACCTCGCCGACATCTCGCGCGACGCCCTCGAGCTCACCCAAGCCACCGGAGTACGCGAGCTCCACCACCCCCGCAACACCTCGTCCGGTCGTCCCCGAACTCCAACGACACAACCACCGGACGCGCAATTCTTCGCCACACCCACCCGTGACCTCGCCCGACGCCACCGACCACCAAAGCGCTCCCGCCGTCGACTCCCGAGTTCTTCTCCGGCAACAGCCAAGACCACCGCCGCGGTGAGCTCTCCCTCCTCCTCGATCGTTCGATCTAAAGTAGATGATGTACATTAGATCGGGCATACCCCTTCGATTAGTCCGGTTTTGTTTTATTAAACCGGCCAGGTTTTCTATTTTATTTAAACCGAATCGTTTTCTTTTATTTTTCGGCCGTCCGCCCGTAGCACTCACTCGCGCGCCCCCCGTAGCCAATCAGAGCATGCCACGTAGCCTACTGACTGTTAGGTTGTTTTTTTCTTTTTTGGTTTCTTTTTTTTACAGAATTGATTTTATTTTTACTTTTGCTATATCTTTTATGTTTTTAATTTTTTTTTAGTGATTCCTTTTGCATAGGTTAAGAAAATTATGAAGTTACTGTAGATATAAAGTTTGGTTATATTTGAAAATTTTTAATATGAATTCAAACAGATTTGCTTCAAATCTTGTTTTGTGAATAACTTTAGTTTAAAAATAGATTTTTGACTCATTCTTTTTCCTGTTGTTTTATATTAGTTTGCTTTATTAGTATGTGCAATTTGGGAATTTTAATATATTTTAAATAGGTGTTTTTAAGCAAAACAGAATCTGTCTAGTTCTTTTAGTTTTATGCATTTTTCCTTTGTTTTAATTATTTTAAATTTGGTTTTCTTGTTGTTCTTTTTGCCAAATCGTATTATGTTTTTGTTAGACAACAGAGGAGTTTTATTTGCTATTAATAAACATAATTTTTATTTTTCTTGTTATTTGTTTAGTAGGAAACGTTGTTTTCTTCATAACTAGAGTTTGATAAAAGCTTTTCAATGAGTTCTTCTGCTAACAAAGTTTTATGAGAAATGTTTTATGTTAGCTCAGTTGTCTTATATTTTGTTTTCTGTTATTATATTATTTTAGTGCTTCTTGCTGTTAAGTTTATTAGGACAAAAACTTATGTTGTTTAGTGAGTTTTTTCTTATAGTTCTTAGTTGTTCTTAAAAGTAATTCTTTTTGCTAGTAAAAGAATTACTAAAATACTTTTGTGAAGTTTTATTTGTTGTTTGTTTTGTTGTTGTTGACAATACGTTATTTATAGGAAAACTATTTTTGGTTGCTTTGATGAAGTTTTTGTTGTTTTAACTTTTGTCTTAAGCATTTCCTTCATCTCAACACTAGTTTGTTTTAGTATTTGTTTTGATTTTGATTGATAGTATTGATTGCTAAAATTGGTTGCTTATATGAATGCAATGTTTGACTATATAGATTTTATTCGGAGAGTGACGAATAGTTCTATCAAGTTATTTTTCTGAGAGCGATATTATCTTCATCAACCTTCCCAGGAAAGTTCACTTTGACCATTTATTTTATACCTATGTTTTATTGCATTTAGGGACATCAACCAACAAATCCCTCCAGTAGTGATATTGAATTCTTGTAGTTGAGTAGAATGCATGAGGTAGGAACCCACCCCATGTTACTAAAGCCCCGGGAACATTATTTAGTTTAATGTTACGCTAAAGTAGACGGGGTTTGGTAAGAGTGTTCGTGAGTGGTGTGAGAAGGATGACTCCACGTCAAAGACGACGACTTCATGATGGCATCTTCAAGACCTCAGCACTTCAGACTCGAGACAAGACTTCAATACACACTATTGGGTGGAGGATGGTTGTGCGGCACCCTGGAGAACCCAGTTGATGCGTTGTGAGCTGGAGTAGGCCAGTACTCATGCGGAAAGCTCCACCCAGACTCAAAGAGACAGATGAATACTTCATGCCCGGAAGGTTACCTGTGCAGCCACAAGTCATTATGGGCTCTAGCTTGGTTGATCGTCGTAGTGACTCTGACTGGACCAGTGCTACGAGATGTAGAACTACGGTAGGATGGATGGGCACTGGCAATAGTTAGGGAAGCTCCTTGAAAGACCATGTTTCGTTCGTCCTGTTCTCAAACTTCCGGTGTGAGAGGACTTACAAGGAGGGAACGATTCTTGTGGGTAAAGTGCACAACACTCTGCAGAGTTAAAATCTAATTGATTAGCCGTGTCCCCGGTTACGGACAATTTGAGCCTCTGGTCTTGAATCTATCTCTAAACTCTCACACCGGACTGATAAATAATTGTGGGCAACTTATGATACTTGTGGGCTATGAGACATCAGTTGGCGGAACCATGTCATATTAGATAACTCCGCAGTGAAGATTCCTAATATTCCTTTGTTGTAGGAAAAAGAAAATAAAACCAGCTTTTATGCAAAAACTCAGACATAGTGCCATAAAGCCTTATTGCATATAGAATAGTCCTTATCATCTATTCTTCTTGATCTTGCCGGTACATTCAATGTACTGACCTACACGACTCCAACGTATCATGTTGCAGGTATATTTTCTACGACGAGTAAGAGTGCAATTAGGGGTACGGTCTACACTCAACCTGACGTTGGTGTTGATGGGACTCCACTCCCGTTTGACTGTTTCCACTGAGACTCATGAGGTATATATCAGTTTGATGTTATTTACATGTGAATGCACTTTCATATATACATTGATGTACTGTGTGTGCTAGCATACTGATCCTGAGATGGCACAGACACACAGAGGCTTGACTCGTTTTGAGCCGGATCGGTACAAAGGATGTGCATTGGGTATTCAACAAACACAATAGCCTTTCATTCATATGCATGGGCCACACGCATGTAGGGGTGGCTTCGCCCCCCCCCCCCTCCTCGAGCGGTTTCCAGATCGAACACCCATCCGAGGGCCTCGGAGGTCTAGGGCGTTGACCGGCACCGAGAGGGGGTTGGCCACGGTGAATAATGATACGTCTCCAACGTATCTATAATTTTTGCTTGTTCCATGCTGTTATATTATCATTCTTGGATGTTTTACAATCTTTTTACTACAACTTTATATTATTTTTGGGACTAACCTATTAACCTAGAGCCTAGTGCCAGTTCCGGTTTTTTTTCGTGTTTTTGAGTTTTACAGAAAAGGAATATCAAACGGAGCCCAAATAAAATAAAAATCTACGGTGAATTTTTATGGACCAGAAGAAGCCCAGGGAGAGTTGGAGTTGGGCCAGGGGAGCCACGAGGCCACCACAAGCCTAGGGGGCGCCCCCCCTAGGGCGCGCCCCCCTAGCTTGTCGTCACCTCGTGGCCCATCCTGACTTGTTTCCACCGCCATAAATTCCTATAAATATAGAAACCTCCGAAAATAAACCTAGATCGGGAGTTCCGCCGCCGCAAGCCTCCAGAGCCACGAAAAACCAATCGGGAGCCCGTTCCGGCACCCTACCGGAGGGGGAAACCATCACCAGAGGCTATCTTCATCATCCCGACGCTCTCCATGACGAGGAGGGAGTAGTTCACCCTCGGGGCTGAGGGTATGTACCAGTAGCTATGTGTTTGATCTCTCTCTCTCTCGTGTTCTTGAGATGGCACGATCTTGATGTACCGCGAGCTTTATTAATATAGATGAATCATATGGAGTGTTTCCCCTCTCTATCTAGTTGTGATGAATTGAGTTTTCCCTTTGAAGTTTACTTATCGGATTGAGTCTTTAAGGATTTGAGAACACTTGATGTATGTCTTGTGATGGGATATCTGTGGTGACAATGGGATGTTCTATTGATCCACTTGATGTATGTTTTGGTGATCAACTTGCGGGTTCCGTGACCATGGGAATCTATGCATAGGGGTTGGCACACGTTTTCATCTTGACTCTCCGGTAGAAACTTTGGGGCACTCTTTGAAGTTCTTTGTGTTGGATTGAATAGATGAATATGAAATTATGTGATGCATATCGTATAATCAAACCCACGGGTACTCGAGGTGACATTGGGGTATCTAGGTGACATTAGGGTTTTGGTTGATGTGTATCTTAAGGTGTTATTTTAGTACGAACTCTAGGGCTGTTCGTGACACTTATAGGGATAGCTCATAAGATCGATCGGAAAGATAACTTTGAGGTGGTTTCGTACCCTACAATAATTTCTTCGTTAGTTCTACGCTATTTGTGACTTTGGAGTGAACTCTTTGTCGTACGTGAGGGATTTATATATGATTCAATTATGTTAGTATTGTTGAGAGAACTTGCACTAGTGAAAGTATGAACCCTAGGCCTTGTTTTCAAGCATTGCAATACCGTTTTTGCTTACTTGTGTTACTTGCTACCTTGCTGTTTTTATATTTTCAGATTACAAAAACCTATATCTACCATCCATATTACACTTGTATCACCATCTCTTTGCCGAACTAGTGCACCTATACAATTTACCATTATATTGGGTGTGTTGGGGACACAAGAGACTCTTTGTTATTTGGTTGCAGGGTTGTTTGAGAGAGACCATCTTCATCCTACGCCTCCCATGGATTGATAAACCTTAGGTCATCCACTTGAGGGAAATTTGCTACTGTCCTACAAAACTCTGCGCTTGGAGGCCCAACACGAGTCTACAAGAAGAAGGTTGCGTAGTAGACATCAAGCTCTTTTCTGGCGCCGTTGCCGGGGAGGCTAGGTAAGCGGCACTCACATCCCGTCAACGAAGCTCTTTTCTGGCACCGTTGCCGGGGAGGTGAGTGCTTGAAGGTATATCTTTAGATCTTGCAATTGAATCTTTTAGTTTCTTGTTTTTATCACTAGTTTAGTCTATAAAAGAAAACTACAAAAAAAATATGGAATTGAGGTTGCCTCATATGCTTCATCTTTTTAATGTCTTTCGTGAAAATGATGGAAAGGAAAATTGTGCTCAAGTGTTAGAAGAAGAAGTTATTAAAATGTTTGGCACTAAATCTTTGAGTGATGAGCATGATTGCAATGTTGTTAGTATGAATTCTTTGAATATCCATAGTACTAATGATGATTGCACTAGTCATGATAAAAAGATTTCTTATAAGCATGTCAATTTTTGTGGGGTGCAAAGAGTTTGTGAAGACATGCCTAGAAGGGAAGATAGATTTTGTAAGAGGCATAAGTATTTAGAAACTAAATGGTTGCAAGAGAGGCTATATGTTTGTGCTGAAAGACTTAATATTTCTCGCCGTCCTTGTGAACTTTGCAATGAAAGTGACCATTTTAATTTCCAATGTGAATTATTTCATGATCGAATTGTGTCCAAAAATTGTGATAGCCTCATTACCCTTGAGCATCATAATGAACTTAGTCTATTTTTGGGGTATGAAGAAATGAAACATAAAACTAAGGATATTCCAGCATGGGTTCTCATGAAAATGATTGATTTTGATCTAAATGAAATCTATATGTATTGCGTTGTAAATTGCATTGAGAATCCTTATATTGCCAATTACTTAAAGACAAGAAAACAAATAGAAGATAAAGAGAATACTAATTAAAGGGAAGAGGTTTCCCAATATCCTCCTACTTTCTCTTATGATGAATCAGGTAACGAGGAGGAGCTTTTTATTCAACCAATCTCTTTGAAAAGAAGCATGGAGGAATTAAATAAACCCACACATAATGTGGTGAAGAATAAGAAAAGAAGGAAAAGTAAAGGTAAAGAGGTATATCTCCCAAATAATGACACCAACTTAGAAAATTGTGATGATAATTGTTATACGATTGGTGCTATTCATACTATTAATGATGAGAGTGATTATGCTTATGTTATGCAAAGCCACAAGCTTGGGGATGCTATGTTTGATGAGAATGACATGTTTGAGAATTTATTTGCTGCAATTAATGTTTGTCCCAAGCTTGGGGATGCTATGTTTAATGAAGATGATATTTTTAGTCCCCCAAGTTTTGATGTGCAAATTTATTATGATGATAGCATACCCCCTATTTATGATGATTGCAATATTTATGAAAGTGGGTTTGGAAGAGTGTCAACTTTAGATAATAATTATCCCACTATTTTGGAGGGTGTTGAATCTTATTATAATGATAAAAGTGGATTTGGAGAGGTCACGACTTTATTTATTAATGATTCCACTATTTCGGAAGAGGTTTCAATTGACTATGATGAGAACAAAGTTGCTACTTATGATGATTATTGTGATGATACTTATGTTATAAAGAGTAGTGATAATTATTGTCATAATTTTGAATATCCTTTTACTGAACATTACTCTTTTAATGTGGAAACAATTTTTAGTAGTCGAGCTTCATATGATACTCCCACTATTATGAATAAGAAGAAAATTGCTTATGTGGAGAGTGACAAATTTTCTATGCTTGTAGATCATGAAAAGAATGCTTTATGTGCTGGTTATATTGTGAAATTCCATCATGATGCTACTGAAAATTATTATGAGAAAGGATCTTATGCTTCCACATATTGCAATAATATCAAGTTTCCTCTCTATGTGTTCAAAGTTTTGAAGTTATGCTTGTTTTGCCTTCCTATGCTAGTTGATTCTTGTTCCCATAAATTGTTTGCTCACAAAATCCCTATGCATAGGAAGTGGGTTAGACTTAAATGTGCTTGTCATGAGATTCATGATGCTCTTTTGCATGTTTCAACTACTATTCTTATATGAGCATCATTGAAATCATCATGCCTAGCTAAAAGGCATTAAAGAAAAGCGCTTGTTGGGAGACAACCCAACACTTTTACCTTCTGTTTTGGTGTGTTCACATGATTAAGCTACTGTAGTAATCATGTTTTATAGCTTTTGTTTCAATAAAGTGCCAAGTAAAGCCTTTGGGATAGTGTGGATGATAGTTGACTTGATTCTGTGCAAAAACAGAAACTTTTTCTCTCAGTCCAGGACTTTTGTAAATTCACTGGAACGTGATTTTGATCTGAATTTTTTACACATGATTTATATACAAATTTCCTAGATTTTCCTAATTTTTCAGAATTTTTAGAGACAGGGAAGTATGGTTACACTACAGATCTTCACAGACTGTTCTGTTTTTGACAGATTCTGTTTTGCATGCATAGTTTGCTTGTTTTAGTGTTTCCATAGCTTATATTGAGTGATATAAATTATGGGAATGATAGAATACAGTAGGTTTGATGTGGGAACAATTATGAATCTTGTCTTGACAGTACCTAAGTGAATGATCTTTATTTATTATACTAACCCATCTCACGAAGTTCCGTTAAGTTTTGTGTGATTGAAGTTTTCAAGTTTTGGGTGAGACACCGATATGAGGAGAATAAGGAGTGACAAGAACCTACGCTTGGGGATTCCCAAGGCACCCCCAAGTCAATATCAAAGGAAGGCTCAAGTGCCTAAGCTTGGGGATGCCCCGGAAGCATCCCCTCTTTCATTTTCAACACTATCGGTATATCTTACTTAGAGCTATATTTTTATTCGTCACCCAATATGTGCTTTGCTTGGGGCGTCATATTATTTTGTTGTTCTATGTTAGGTGTTATTTATAATCTTGTTTTTCAATAAAAAGTTCCAAGAATTGCATTAGGATGCTTGCATTACATGTTTTGATATGTGCTGTGTAAAAACAGAAACTTATGCTGTAGTGTATGAATTTTCATATTTTACTGGAACGTGGAAAGTTTCTGAATTTTTTACACAGTGTTGTAATATAAATTTTTTAGCATGTCCTAAATTTTCATAATTTTTTGAGTTACAGAAGTACACTGTTTTCATAAATTGCTACAGACTGTTCTGTTTAGACAGATTGCTGTCATAGTTTTGTTATCTACTTATCCTATAGTTTCCATAGCCTATATTGGTAGATATAAATTGTGGAAATGATAGTATACAGTACCTAATGTTTGAAAATTATTGTGCAACTTGTCTTGTCAGTACATGAAGTTTTAATTTGTTCTTATGTTTACTAACCTATCTCACGAGTTCTTTTTGAGTTTTGTGTGGACGATGTTTTTGAGAATAGGTGAAACCATGATATGAGAGGATTGAACAAGATACAAAAGCTCAAGCTTGGGGATGCCCAAGGCACCCCAAGTAAATATTTCAAGAAGTCTCAAGCATCTAAGCTTGGGGATGCTACGCATCCCACCTCTCTTCATCAACAATTATCGGTTAGCCTATGTTGAGCCTAAATTTTTATTTGTCCACATGATATGTTCTATTCTTGGAGTGCTATTTTTCTTTTGCTTTATGTTTAATAAAATACTTAGATCTGAAAACCTTTATTGAGAGAGAGAGAGTCCTCACATAGCTACTTAATTGTTTGACTACTCATTTATCTTCACTTATATCTTTTGAGAGTAGCTTGTCATTTCCTCTCATGCTTCACTTATACCTTTTTGAGGGATGAAATCTTTATGCTCATGTGCTTCATTTAAATTTGTTTGAGCTTGTCGAAAAAGCAATGGCAATATATGAAACTAGTCCCAAAGTGATAGATATCCAAGGAGGATATAATAAAAACTTTCATGAAGATCATGGGACAAATTAAACTTGATTCTTTGTAATAGTTTTGAAACATGATGATAGTAATATGTGGGTCATGTTAGTGAGTAATTATGCTTTAGTAGGAATATTGGTGTTAAGGTTTGTGATTCCCTATGCATGCACGAAAGTCAATAGTTATGCAATGAAGTTATATCCTACTTGTGGTGCATTATTCGGTGTTAGTTATGACTCAATGCTCACTTATGTGATTTTTCGTTCCTTGGTTTGGTTGCTTCCCAATCTATTTGCTAGCCTCCATTTGTACTAAGTAGAAATACTACTTGTGCATCCAAAATCCTTAAACCAAGTTTTGCCTTATGAGTCCACCATACCTACCTATATGCGGTATTTCCATGCCGTTCCAAGCAAATTTGTATGTGCCATCTCTAAATTTTCAAAATGAATTTTCTATTTTGTGTGCCCGTACCGCTCATAAAACGGTGGGGAGTATCCAATATTTTTCCATGCTAGGTGTGTTATTCTCACGATATGTGTTGATTCACTATCATTCACGAGAAAGTGGCTGGTATTCGGGATGCCCAGTCCCTTGCTCAAAATTCAAATCAAAAAAATATAATGAAACAAAACTCCCCCAAGATTGTTGTTTGTATGGACGGTACCCGTGGATTCGGATCGCCGTGGAGTGTGATTGATTGGTGGAGGGGGAGTAAAAACTTTACCATTCTGTTTGGGAACTGCCTATAATGTATCTAGCATGGAAAGTATTGTGAGCTACTTTGTCATTTTCGTTGACAGGAAAAGCATGCCACTCAAAATATTTTTCTCTCTCAATTTAAACCTTGAGCTCTGGCACCTCTACAAATCCCTACTTCCCTCTGCGAAGGGCCTATCTACTTACTTTATGCAATTTTTATTTTTGCTTTGAGTCTCCATCTTCTCTTATAAGCACCAACCAGGGGGCACTATGATCGTACTTGAGCATTGGGCATAGCTAATATTTGAGTGTGTTTCACGAATGGATCACTGATTGAGCATGATGGGCTAGGGATAACTTTCTTTAGTGTTGATATTTTGAAAGACATGGTTGCTTGTTGACATGCTTGAGTATTGAAGTCATTATGTTAAAACTAGACTATTGCTTTGAATCATTTACAAGTCCAAATGTCCATGCTATACAAAGAAGAAAAGAATATGATGAACATGTTGGGCAGCATTCCACATCAAAAATTCTGTTTTTATCATTTACCTACTCCAGGACGAGCAGGAATTAAGCTTGGGGATGATGATACGTCTCCAACGTATCTATAATTTTTGCTTGTTCCATGCTGTTATATTATCATTCTTGGATGTTTTACAATCTTTTTACTACAACTTTATATTTTTTTTGGGACTAACCTATTAACCTAGAACCTAGTGCCAGTTCCTGTTTTTTTTTCGTGTTTTTGAGTTTTACAGAAAAGGAATATCAAACGGAGCCCAAATAAAATAAAAATCTACGGTGAATTTTTATGGACCAGAAGAAGCCCAGGGAGAGTTGGAGTTGGGCCAGGGGAGCCACGAGGCCACCACAAGCCTGGGGGGCGCCCCCCCCCCCCTACGGCGCGCCCCCCTAGCTTGTGGTCACCTCGTGGCCCATCCTGACTTGTTTCCACCGCCACAAATTCCTATAAATATAGAAACCTCCGAAAATAAACCTAGATCGGGAGTTCCGCCGCCGCAAGCCTCCAGAGCCAAGAAAAACCAATCGGGAGCCCGTTCCGACACCCTGCCGGAGGGGGAAACCATCACCGGAGGCCATCTTCATCATCCCGACGCTCTCCATGACGAGGAGGGAGTAGTTCACCCTCAGGGCTGAGGGTATGTACCAGTAGCTATGTGTTTGATCTATCTCTCTCTCGTGTTCTTGAGATGGCACGATCTTGATGTACCGCGAGCTTTATTAATATAGATGAATCATATGGAGTGTTTCCCCTCTCTATCTAGTTGTGATGAATTGAGTTTTCCCTTTGAAGTTTACTTATCGGATTGAGTCTTTAAGGATTTGAGAACACTTGATGTATGTCTTGCGATGGGATATCTGTGGTGACAATGGGATGTTCTATTGATCCACTTGATGTATGTTTTGGTGATCAACTTGCGGGTTCCGTGACCATGGGAATCTATGCATAGGGGTTGGCACACGTTTTCGTCTTGACTCTCCGGTAGAAACTTTGGGGCACTCTTTGAAGTTCTTTGTGTTGGATTGAATAGATGAATATGTAATTATGTGATGCATATCGTATAATCAAACCCACGGGTACTCGAGGTGACATTGGGGTATCTAGGTGACATTAGGGTTTTGGTTGATGTGTATCTTAAGGTGTTATTTTAGTATGAACTCTAGGGCTGTTCGTGACACTTATAGGGATAGCTCATAAGATCGATCGGAAAGATAACTTTGAGGTGGTTTCGTACCCTACAATAATTTCTTCGTTAGTTCTCCGCTATTTGTGACTTTGGAGTGAACTCTTTGTCGCACGTGAGGGATTTACATATGATTCAATTACGTTAGTATTGTTGAGAGAACTTGCACTAGTGAAAGTATGAACCCTAGGCCTTGTTTTCAAGCATTGCAATACCGTTTTTGCTCACTTTTGTTACTTGCTACCTTGCTGTTTTTATATTTTCAGATTACACAAACCTATATCTACCATCCATATTACACTTGTATCACCATCTCTTTGCCGAACTAGTGCACCTATACAATTTACCATTGTATTGGGTGTGTTGGGGACACAAGAGACTCTTTGTTATTTGGTTGCAGGGTTGTTTGAGAGAGACCATCTTCATCCTACGCCTCCCACGGATTGATAAACCTTAGGTCATCCACTTGAGGGAAATTTGCTACTGTCCTACAAAACTCTGCGCTTGGAGGCCCAACACGAGTCTACAAGAAGAAGGTTGCGTAGTAGACATCAAATAACTGCTTCTCCGTGTTACGGCAGGTCCCCGTTATCATGTTTTTTGGTTACAGTGCTTAGAAGTAGAGACTTGTAAAAATCTAACCGGAAACATAAGTCATCAAAAGTCATGCTATTTTGAAACTTTAGTCGTAAAAATATATGAAATATCAGACACAAAAAGGAAGTGCCAAATAAAAACACAAAAAAGAAGGAAAATAAAGATGTGGCATGATAGTTGCGGAGCGTCGTTATTGTGCTCTCGGTAATGCCAACCTTTACCGAGAGTCACTCTCTGCCAAACACCTAGACCTAGGTCATGTTTCTTCTCCGTCTGTTTCCTTCGTCGGTGGTATGTATTATTATTTTTGTAGTTTTTTACTTAGATGCTTGGCAAACCACCTTCCCACGTTATAGTTCACTATGGTTTATCCTTTGTGCGATTCTCCCGCCATGCACCCATCTGGTGGCATCGGCGGTCTAGGGTGTTGGCCGGCACCGAGAGGGGGTAGGCCATGGTGAATATGTGTGTCTCCATGTTACGACAGGTCATCATGAGATGCCAGGCCAGTCTAAGCATGTTCTCTCACGGGATCGCCCACCGTCGGCTCGATCTCCGGGACGAACGGAGCCGGTCCTTGACGATCCCGCCAGTGTGTACGGTTTGTGAGGCATCTGCGACATCAAGGATGTGTGATGGGTATTCAAACACCACACCAGGCATTCATGCATATGCAAGGGACACACGCATGTAGGGCTGGTTCCCGCCTCACACCTCCTCGGCGGTTTCCAGATCAAGAACCCATCCGGTGGCCTCGACGGTCTAGGGTGTGACCGGCACCGAGAGGGGGTAGGCCACGGTGAATACCTACTTCTTCATGTTACGGCAGGTCCCCGTCATCATGTTTTTTAGTTTATAGTGCTTAGAAGTTGACATTTGTAAAAATCTAACCGAAAACATAAGTAATCAAAAGTCATGGTATTTTGAAACTTTAGTCATAAAAAGACATGAAATATCAGACACGAAAAGGAAGTGCCAAGGAAAAACACAAAAAAGAAGGAAAATAAAGAAGTGGCACGATAGTTGCCGAGCGTCTATATTGTGCTCTAGGTAATGCCAACCTTTACTGAGAGTCACTCTCGGACAAACACACAAACCTAGGTCCTGTTTCTTCTCCGTCTATTTCCTTGCTCGGTAATATTTTGTATTCTTTTTGTTGTAGTTTTCTCACATGCTTGGAAAATCACCTTCCCACATTATAGTTACACTTTGGTTTCTTCTTTGCCCGATTCTCCCGCCATGCACCCATCTGGTGGCCCATGCGATTTAGGGCGTTGACCGGCGCTGAGACGGGGTAGACCACGGTGAATACGTGTGTCTCCATATTACGGCAGGTCATCATGAGATTCCAAGCAAAGTCTAAGCCCGTTCTATCACGGGATCGTCCACCGTAGACTTGATCTCCAGGACGAACGCAGCCGGACATTGATGTTCCTACCCATGTGTGCGGCTTGTGAGGCATCTACGAGGTCATGGATGTGCGTTGGGTATTCAAACACCACACCAGCCTTTCATGCATATGCAAGGGCCACAAGCATGTTGGGCTGTTTCCCGCCCCCACCCCCTCCGCGGTTTCCAGATCACCCATCCGGTGGCCTCGGTGGTCTAGGGCGTTGACCGGCATCGAGAGGGGGTAGGCCACAGTGAATACCTTCTTCTCCGTGTTACTGCAGGTCATTGTGAGATGTCAGGCCAAGTATGTGCCCGTTTTGTCACGGATCGCCCATCGTCAGCTCAATCTCGAGGACGAACGCAGCCGGTCCTCGACGTTCCCGCCCGTGTGTGCGGATTGTGAGGCATATGCAACGTCAAGGATGTACGTCGGGTATTCAACAAACACAATAGCCTTTCATGTATATGCATGGGCCACACGCGTGTAGGGGTGGTTGCCCCCCCCCCTCATTTTGAGATTTCCAAATCGAGCACCCATCCGAGGGCCTCGGCGGTCTAGGGCGTTGACCAACACCGAGAGGGGGTAGGCCATGGTGAATACCTGCTTCTCCGTGTTATGGTAGGTCCCCGTTGTCATGTTTTTTAGTTACAGTGCTTAGAAGTAGAGATTTGTAAAAAATCTAACCGAAAACATAAGTCATCAAAAGGCATGGTATTTTGAAACTTTAGTCATAAAAATATATGAAATATCAGACAGAACTAGGAAGTGCCAAAGAAAAACACAAAAAAGAAGGAAAATAAAGAAGTGGCACGATAGTTGTTGAGCGTCATTATTGTGCTCTGAGTAATGCCAACCTTTACCGAGAGTCACTCTCAGCCAAACACCTAAACCTAGGTCATGTTTCTTCTCCGTCTGTTTCCTTACTCAGTAATATGTCTTATTCTTTTTGTTGTTCATTTCTTACATGCTTGGCAAACTACCTTCCCACATTATAGTTACACTTTGGTTTCTCCTTTGTGCGATTCAACAGACGTGCACCCATCTGGTGGCCTCGGCGGTCTAGGGCATTGACCGGCACCGAGAGGGGGTAGGCCATGGTGAATACGTGTGTCTCCGTGTTACGGAAGGTCATCATGAGATGCCGACCCAAGTCTAAGCCCGTTCTAGCATGGGATCGCCCACTGTCGGCTTGTTCTCCGGGACGAACGCAGCTGGTCCTCGACGTTCCGGCCCGTGTGTGCGGTTTATGAGGCATCTGCGACGTTAAGGATGTGGGCTGGGTATTCAAACATCACACCGGCCTTTCATGCATATGCATGGGCCACACGCATGTAGGTCTAGTTCCCGCCCCCCACCCCCTCGGCGTTTTTCCAGATCGAGCACCCATCCGGTGGCCTTGACGGTCTAGGGCATTGATCGGCACCTAGAGGGGGTAGGCCACGCTGAATGCCTGCTTCTCCGTGTTACAGCAGGTTCCCGTCGTCATGTTTTTTAGTTTAGAGTGCTTAGAAGTTGAGATTTGTAAAAATCTAGCCGAAAATATAAGTCATCAAAAGTCATGGTATTTTGAAACTTTAGTCGTAAAAAGATATGAAATATCAGACACAAATAGGAAGTGCCAAAGAAACACACAAAAGAGAAGGAAAATAAAGAAGTGGCACGATAGTTGCCGAGCGTCGACATTGTGCTCTCGGTAATGCCAACCCACTCTCAGCCAAACACCTAAACCTAGGTCTTGTTACTTCTCCATCTGTTTCCTTGCTCGGTAATATGTCTTATTCTTTTTGTTGCTGTTTCTTACATGCTTGGCAAACCACCTTCCCACATTATAATTACACGTTGGTTTCTCCTTTGCGCGATTCTCCCGCTGTGCACCCGTCCGGTGGCCTCGGTCGTCTAGGGAGTTGACCGGCACCGAGAGGGGGTAGACCATGGTGAATACCTGTTTCTCCGTGTTACGGCAGGTCATTGTGAGATGTCAGGCCAAGTCTATGCCCGTTTTGTCACGGGATCTGATAACCCACAAGTGTAGGGGATCGTTTGTAGCCTTTTTCGATAAGTAAGAGTGTCGAACCCAACGAGGAGCTAAAGGTAGAACTAATATTCTCTCAAGTTCTATCGACCACCGATACAACTCTACGCACGCTAATGCTTACTTTACCTAGAACAAGTATGAAACTACTTTGCGGGAAAGAAACTAGAAGTACTTAGTAGGTGTAATAGATAGGTTTTGCAAGGTAATAAAGGACAAGTAAATAAAAGTTAGGTCTGTTTAGAAAATATTAAATAGGTTAATTGTTTAGTAGAGAGCTTTTTGTAGCACAAGAGAAAGATTTGTCCCTAGGCAATCGGTAACTAGATCGGTAATCATTATTGCAGTTTTATATGAGGGAGAGGCATACGCTAACATACTTGCCGTACTTGGATCATATGCACTCATGATTGGACCTCTAGCAAGCATCCGCAACTACTAGAAATCATTAAGGTAAACCCAACCATAGCATTAAACATCAAGTCCTCTTTACTCCCATACGCAACAATCCCCTTACTCGGGTTTGTGTTTCAGTCACTCACCAACCCACTATAAGCGAATCATGAACATATTGCAACACCCTCCAGCGTTACTCCTTCACATGTGTGCCTCACAGAAGGCACCTTAGGACAGCACCAAATCAAAACATACAACTCAAACCAATCACGATCATCAATCAATCCATAGGAAAGAACAAATCTACCCAAACATCATAGGGTAGCCACACATCACTGGATAATAATATATAGCATTAAGCACCATGTTTAAGTAGAGATTACAGCAAGGAAAAGAGGGTTTACACCACTTCATAGAGGGGGAGAGAGTTGGTGGTGACGGCGGCTAAGTTGTTGGTATAGATCGCCGTCACGATGGATGCCCCGGCGGCGCTCCGACGCCACCGGGAGAGAGGGGGAGAGAGCCCCCTCCTTCATCTTCCTTGGCCTCCTCCCTAGGTGGTAGGAGAATTTCCCCTCTGGTCCATGGCCGCCATGGCTCCCGGAGGGGAGGAGGCCCTCCGAGATTGGATCTCTCTCTCTGTTTCTCTTCTGTTTTCGCGACTGGTTTCTGACCCCTTCACCGCTTCTTAAATATCTGGAGATCCGTAACTCTGATCGGGCTGAAATTTGGAGGGGATTTTTATTGCGAAAATATCTTTCTTGAGGCAGAAGGAGAGCCTCAACCAACCTAAGGGCTTGCCACAAGTCATCAGGGCGCGACCCCCCACCCTGGGGCCGCACACTGTTGGCTTATGGGGCCCTCGGGCATGGTCTTCTGTTGATTCCGACTCTCAAAAATCACATATATTCCAAAAAAATCTCCGTAATACCGCATTTGGACTTCGTTTGAGATGGATTTTCTGCAAAACAAAAAACACACGAAAAACAGGAACTGGCATGTAACTCCCCGGACACACCCGCCGGTGGTCGTTACTCCTGGCGGGATCTAGACTGGCCCCACAGATCAATACTAGTCTTTTCTGCGCACTTTGTCCTCACTTGCGCACCCGGAACCAACTTCCCGGTCGGTCACCCATCCTAGAACTACTCCAAGCCAAGCACGCTTAACTTGGGAGTTCTGTTTGAATGGGCTCCCGGAAAAGAAGGAATTCCTTATTGATATGAGTAGTCTATCATCCCTAATATGCCAGGCTATCACATACACCCCCACTCAGAGGAACCGATGTCCTCGTCGGGTCACAGGAACGTTCTCTCTTGGCACAAACGTCTGTGCATCTAGTCCAGTACATGTGCCATGTCGGGTGCCACGACGGGCCACAAACATCATGAACAACATGACCGCGCACCTGTCCGCAAACATCCGTGTAACCGCGAGGGTTGGCTCTGATACCAACTTGTAATGCCCCGGACACACCCGCCGGTGGTCGTTACTCCTGGCGGGATCTAGACTGGCCCCACAGATCAATACTAGTCTTTTCTGCGCACTTTGTCCTCACTCGTGCGCACCCTAAACCAACTCCCAGGTCGGTCACCCATCCTAGAACTACTCCAAGCCAAGCACGCTTAACTTGGGAGTTCTGTTTGAATGGGCTCCCAGAAAAGAAGGAATTCCTTATTGATATGAGTAGTCTATCATCCCTAATATGCCAGGCTATCACATGGCACAGGGCACTGGGTCAATAGGTTAGTACTCAAAAATATATAAATTGGTAAATAATTACTCAAAAAGTATCCTAGAATGATAATATAATAGCATGGAACAATCAGAAATTATAGATACGTTGGAGACGTATCAAGCATCCCCAAGCTAAATTCCAGCTCGTCCTCGAGTAGGTAAATGATAAAAACAGAATTTTTGATGTGACATGCTACCCAATATGTAATCTTTTGTATGTATGCTCATTGAGAAAAGATGAATTAACAAACATTGATATAGTAATACTTATAAGCACAAGCAACAAAATCATCAATCTTTCAAAGTATACGATCCTCAAAGGATGTTTACCCTTGTTCATCTTATTATATTAGCAAGGCATGGCTCCATCGTCACCACATTAATACAAATGTTAAGCACCACGGTGTCCAAGTCAGGCAATTGGATCGTACTTTTTTAGTATGCATCAACTTTTTATTCTTCACGCAATACATGAGCGTGAACAATGGACATAGCATATATGTGGAATAGAATGTGGTGGTGGGTTTCAAAGGGGTAAAAAGTGGAGAAGAAAGTCTCACATCAACTCGGCATATCAATGGGCTATGGAGATGCCCATCAATAGATATCAATGCGAGGAGTAGGGATTGCCATGCAATGGATGCACTAGAGCTATAAGTGTATGAAAGCTCGACTGAAGCTAAGTGGGTGTGCATCCAACTTGCTTGCTCATGAAGACCTCGGGCATTTGAGGAAGTCCATCAACGGAATATACAAGCCAAGTTCTATAATGAAAAATTCCCACTAGCATATGGAAGTGACAAAACAAGAGACTCTCTATATGAAGAACATGGTGCCACTTTGAGGCACAAGTGTGGTAAAGGATAGTAGCAAAGTCCCTTCTCTCATTTTCTCTCATTTTTTTCATTTTTTTATTTTGTTTCATGGATGGTGGGCTCATTTGGCATCCCCCATCTTTATTTTTTTTTGTCCGGAGTCTCATCTCGACTTGTGGGAGAATCATCGTCTCCATCATTATTTCCTCACTGGAACAATGCTCTAATAATGATGATCATCACACTTTTATTTACTTACAACTCGATATGAAAAACTGATAGGATGATATGACTCTATATGAATGCCTCTGGCATTATACCAGTATGTGCAATGATCTAGCATAGCGAAAGATATCAAAAAATGAACAAGCCATGTAGATATCATGCTAGCTATCTTAAGATCATGCAAAGCAATATGACAATGAAGGTACAAGTCATATGAAGTGACGGTGGAAGTTGCGTGGCAATATATCTCGGAATGGCTATGGAAATGCCATGATAGGTAGGTATGGTGGCTGTTTTGAGGAAGATATTATGAGGCTTATGTGCAGTAGAGCATATCATGTCACGGGGTTTGGATGCACCGATCCTCGAGGTGAGAATGGGAAAGGCACGGTACCGAACAGGCTAGCAAAATATGAATAGGTGAGAATGCGTATGTGTGACGCCCCGACTTAATCGTGCACTAATCATACACGCAAATGCACACGATCAAGCCTAGGGACTCACGGGAAGATATCACAACACAACTCCAGACACAAATAAAATAATACAAGCTTTATATTACAAGCCAGGGGCCTCGAGGGCTCGAATACAAAAGCTTGAGTTAGACAAGCATCAGCGGAAGCCAAAGTATCTGAGTACAGACACAAAGTTAAACAAGATGCCTAAGAAGGCGAAAACAAACAACAGCTCTGAACGAAAGAGGCGAGGCCTCCTGCCTGGGAGCCTCCTAAACTACTCCTGGCCGACGGGGATCTTCAAGTCGTAGCAGACACCTCCGGGGATCTCCTGCTCCTGGGCTCCATCGTCTGATGTATCACCAATTGGGTACGGGGGAAAAGGATAGCAAAGCAACCGTGAGTACTCATCCAAAGTACTCGCAAGACTGACATCAGAACTATACTAATTATGCATTGGTATCAAGTGAAAAGGCTGTATCTGTGGACTGTATAGCAGCAAAGCCAGAATAGAGAGAAAGGCCTAGCCTATCGAAGACTAGCATCTTCAGCGGTCTTGCAGCATTAGAAGAGAGCAGATTAGCATATTATAAATATCAAGCATGTTGAAGCAAAGCCCAGAGATCCTTCCTCGACTCCCTGTGAGAAAGCGATCCCGGAGCTCCCAATTAATCACAAGTCTCCAGTTCAAGTAGTAATAGATCCGGATACAACACTGAGCGTCCTGTTACCGTGGACACGGCTATTCGAATAGATAACTTCCCTGCAGGGGTGCACTACTGTTACCCAACACGCTCGATTAACTCCGGCCGGACACACTTTTCCGGGTCATGCCCAGCCTCGGCTGATCGACACACCGCAGCCCTACCTAGAGCTAAGCAGAGAGGTCCCCGCCGGTCTACATCCTAAGCGCTCAGGGATCTTGGGCCCGTCCCCCTTTGCACTCCGGGTCGTTGCGCGCAGGGCGATCCAGGCACCACCTCTGTCATGGATGGCGCCGACCCGGCCCGGCCGCAATGCTGAACTGGACGTCTGTCAGAGCTTTCGGCTGATACATACGGTGTAGAGGGCCCCATTAAACCATTATCCCACGTGGTGGTAGTGCGAAATGGGCACGACGACCCACTCAGATCAATACCCAAATCCGTTAAGCTCGATTAGTATTGCTCGCTCGCCCAACACGCTCGATTAACTCCGGCCGCACACCCTTGTTCCTGGTGATGTCCGGCCTCGGGTGATCGACACGTTGCGGGCGAGCCCGACTTTGGTATTATTCGCTTGACCAACACGCGCGAGTAACTCCGGCCGCACACCCTTGTTCCTGGTGATGTCCGGCCTCGGCTGATCGACACGTAGCAGGCCAGCCTGACTATACATTTCCCCGCGGGTACCTCTCGAGGTAGACCCGCCTGTAACAAAGGCCAAAGTAACTGTGTGTCCAAGTATCGAGGAGGAGTCCGAGGAATCACCCTCGATGGATTCCACTCGATGTCATCCGTCAAGGAGAACCAGGAGGAATCACCCTCGATGGCTTCCACTCGGGGAGTTGCACGACGTCAGCTTTATTGGAAGTGATGAAAGAGGAATCACCCTCGATAACACACGTCCGTATAGCTATTCCACAGAGACACCATCGGAAGTGAGCTAAGAGGTATCACCCTCGGCACTCGATGCCAGCTCTGCAGTGTCGGGCAATTTAGGGGCGTGTGCGGTGATGTGCTGTTCTCAGCCCGTCGGTCATTCGATCGGGGCACAGATACTAAAGCGGAGCAACTACAGCAAGGGAGAGGGGCCACAGATGGTTTTCCATCCAACCTATACTAAGCAGTTTAGGATAACAGGCAGGTATCAATAACAGTTTACAAAAATAGGCTATGCATCAGAATTGGGATCAAACAAATGCAGTAGCAAATTCTAATGCAAGCAGGAGGGAGAAAGAATAGGTGATATAGGCATGCTCAAAGGGGTTTTGCTTGCCTGGTTGCTCTGCGGAAAAGGACGGGTCGGGGATGTAGTCAGTCTCCTGGGCAGCGTCGGTCTCGGAGACTATCGGAAAGAAGGGGGGAGAAGAAACAATAAATCCTCGGCAAAGTGCAATCACTATGCATGACATGCCTAAAATGATATGCAGATGAGTTATACTGCCTAACTAAATGATCTAGTTAATTTAGAAATTTATTTGGATTTATTTAATAAAAAGTGGTGTACTATTCATCTATCGAAAACAGTCAAAAAGTTCCATGTTCAGCTAGCTAGGAGTGTTGGACAATTGTTTTGATCACATATTTAGAATCTTCATATTTTTCTGATCATTTTACATATATAAATTATTTTCATCTGACTTACGGTTTAAACGATATGATTTTCTAAAGTTTTATTAATTTTCTGAAATTATTTTAATCAATTAATTCGAATTATCCAGAACATTATCCAGAACAGTGTTGGGATGACGTCAGCATGATGCAATGCTGACGTCAGCAGTCAACAGGGGCTGACCAGGGTCAAACTGACCAGTGGGTCCAGTGGGACCCACATGTCAGCCTCACATTAAGCTAATCAGGGTTTAAACTTAACTAAATTAGGTTAATTAGGGGTGGGACCTACTGTCAGTGAGCAATTAGTGTTTTAATTATCTAATTAAATTAATTAACACATTTTCTATTTATTAAAAATCGTTTTAGCTGGCGGGACCTGCATGTCAGCGACAGGAGGGGCCACGTCAACGTTGACCGGGTCAACAGGTCAACGGGACCCACCCGTCAGCGACACAGGGGGTCCCAGCGGTCAGGCCACGTCGGCGGCCATCGGCGACTCGCCGGAATCACGCCGGCGAGCGCGAAACGCGGCGGCGCGGCACGGGAGGTGCCCGGAAATCGCGCAGGGGGCACCGTTTGCAGCGGGGTTGGGCTCGTTCGAAAGCTGGCGACGAGCCGGAGCGAATGGCGGCGGTCTCGCGGGCTGCGGCGGCCGGAGCCGAGCAGTATGAGCTCGCCGGCGGCGAAGCTTTCGGGCGAGCGATGGGAACGCAGCTGCGGCGCGCGTTCGGGCGAAAGGAATAGCTGGGGAGGATCTACGCGGCACGACGAGGCGAACGGGCACGAGCCCGAGACCAAATGGTCGTCGGAGCCTCGCCGGCGACGTGCTACACGGCGGCGGGTTTCGGGCTCAGGCGAATCGGCGGCTACAGGCGGCTAGGAGCAGCGCTAGGAGAGGGGAAAGGAGGGGAGGCTCACTGGGGAGGCACACGAAGGCCCGGTGGAAGCTTAGGAGCAGCAGGGCGGCGGCATTCGCCGGAGAAGCGCCGGCGACCGTGCGGCGATGAAGAGCTCGGGGAGGTCGCAGCAGGGGCTCCGGAGCTCGGGGTCGTGGTCGAGGAGGACGGGGTGGTCCCGGCGGTGCCCGTGTGCGCCTCTCTGAGGCACGGGAGGGCGTGTGGCCGCGGCTAGACGGTGGTCATGGCGGCGGCGCTTCGGGTGAGGTGGGGAACGAGAGAGGGAGAGGCACACGGGGGCGAGTGAGGGGTCTAGGGTTCGGGGGAGGGAACGAGCAGCTCGGGCGTGGCCTTATCGGCACAGGGGCGCCGGCGGATGGGCGACAGCGCGACGGCTGCGGGCGTGTCGACGGGAGCGCGCGACAGCGCGCGGGAGGAGGACGACGGCCGGGGTGACGGGCTGGGCTGGCTACTGTGCACTTGCGGCCCAAGTGCACAGTAGGCCACTGCCCCGTTTTCTTTTCTTTTTCTAATTCTTTTCTTTCTCTCAGTTTTGCAAATCATTCGGCCACTAAATGATTTTTAATAAATGTGTGACTTAGCTCAAATATTACAGTGCAATATTAACTACCACCAAAAATTGGCTTGGGCAAATTAAGATTTCATTTTAAATCCTATTAAATAATCTAGTGTTAAATTGTTATTATTAGCTACTGTTTGAGGTTGGTGGGGTCACTTAAGCAATTTAATAAATGTTGGTACTATTTTTATAATTGCCTATGGATTATTTTCAACATTTTGAACAATTTAGTTACTGCCTGTGAACAACTTTTAATTTCACTTAATATTTGAATTGCAATTTAAATTGGAATTTGAAATAAGATATGATGCAAATGATGCTCAAGCATGGTTGATCATGATGACATGGCATTATCAAGGGGTGATCACTGTAGCTAATACAGGGGGGTGTTACAGTATGTCCATGGATTCACATTAGTCATAAAGAACTCATATACTTATTGCAAAGTTTTATTAGTTTTATCACAAATCAAAGTACTACTCGCATGCCCCGAGGGAGGAGGTTGGGAGGAGTTAACCATCACGCGCGTCCGACCCGAAACAACACTAGGATTTTAACGAGGAATAGAAATGCTCACACATCCTCACCATGCCTTTTTAATATTTAGACAAACAGGAAGTTAACACCTCTTAATATCGACACTTCTACGAATCAACAATGATGCACTCACACTCTTTCGCATTACCACATCAATATCATTTAACTCATAATTTCTCTTTAATGTGCTACATGAAGGTTTTGATTATCACTCCTTGAATACCTATTATCTTTGGACTAGTCTTATAACCCATGCAAATTACCGTCATTGTTTATTAACTCTCAAACAAATATAAGTGAAGAACGAGAGTTTAATTCTTTCTACAAAATACCTAGACATGCTCTAATAAATATAAGTGAGGCAAAAGAGCATTCTACAAATAACAGTTTTCTATATGTAGAGAAACAGGCATCCAACTTCAAAAGATATAAGTGAAGCACATGAAGCATTCTGTAAAGCCATACTCAAAATATATAAGTGAAGTGCAAAGAGCATTCTATAAATCAGCCATGGACTTTCCCATGCCAGCATGGTGCATTGCTAAAAGGAAAATAAAAGGCACACGACGCTCCAAGAATTTACGCATATCATGTGAACAAAACAAAAACCGAAACATACCGATAGTTGTTGAAGAAGAAAGATGGGATGCCTTCCGGGGCATCCCCAAGCTTAGACACTTGAGTCTCCTTGAATATTTACTTGGGGTGCCTTGGGCATCCCCAAGCTTGAACTCTTGTCTCTCCTTATTCTTCTCATATCGATACCTCCTCGATCTTTGAACACTTCATCCACACAAAACTTGACAAAACTTTTATTAGAAACGTTAGTACACAATCATCAAATCTCATCATGTCCTGCCATAAAATTATTGCATAATTATAATCTAACGTTACCCACTGTATGCTATCACAATTCTATGGCTCCCAAGTCACTGAGGCTCAACAAGAATTCAAAACATAAGCACGCAAAGCAGCTATAACAGCAATCCGTGAAAAACAGGACAGTCTATAAAGATCTTTTTGGTTACCATACTTCTGTAACTCAAAAAATTCTGAAACATTAGGAAGTAATAAATAATTTGCATATCAGTACTGTGTAAAAAAATTAGAATTTTTGCATGTTCCAGTAAAATATGAAAATTCAAACACTACAGAAAAACTTTCTGTTTTTACACAGCACATATCAAACAAACAATTCAAACATCCTAAAGGTAATTCTTGGCACATTATTTTTATAATACAATGGATTTGTACAAGGGGATAATTATTTTTGTTGAAAAGTTGTTGTAATCAAGATTCACAAAGTTTCCATGGGCATGAACAAAAGTTCAAGGACGTCCCCCACTTCACCGGTGCTCATCTTTCTCACTTTCACTTCTCTTTTTGAAAAGGTTTTAAGTTCCCCACTTTATTTTTTTGTTTTAAATTATTTTAAAAGCACACAACATAAATAAATGACTCTCTAAAACTTTCGGGTTGTCTCTCTGGCAGGATTTTCTTTAAATCCATTAAGCTAGGCATATAGTGCTCAAGTAATTGATCCACCCGGATCCCAAGGTATATCAAAGCCAATTTTAATTAACAATGATTTGTAATTTAGTAGTGATCACAAAGTGATATATATCATGTGACAACGAAGTCTAACTCTCTTCCTATGCATTGGCATGTCATACAAGAACAATTCATTCACACAAAGTAAAGGCCAATTCATAGCATAAGTAGTTTCTTGCAATTTTATCGTATTGGAAACATAGAGAGGTGAAGATTTTGTTCCTCTCTCATAATAATTGCAAGTAGGAGCAGCAAGCACATGCATATTATATCCATCAAAATCATCATATGTAGTGGTAAAACGCAACCCATCAATATAATCCTTAATAAGTGCAAACTTCTCCGATATAGTGTAGTTGGGAGAATTCAAAAAGATAATAGGACTATCATGTGTGGGTGCAATAGAAAAATTTAATGCTTAACATAAGGAATTATAGCAAATTCATCTCCATAAGCATAATTCATATTGGCATCATGGCCACAAGCATAGCAAGCATCAAGTTCATCAAAACGGGATATTTCAACTGAATCCAAGGGATCATGGCAATTATTATAGCATTCAGCCTTCGGTATGTGCGAAGGGTAATTAAACAATGTAAGAGTTGAAGAGTTACTCTCATTATAAGGTGGGCACGGGTAGCTAATCGGCTCTTCCACCTTTTTTTTCTTCGCTCTCCTCCTCATCTTTTTCATCTAATGAGCTCGCAGTTTCAACAATTTCTTCTTCCATAGATTCCTGCAAAATATTAGTCTCTTCCAAGACAGCGGTCCTTCTCTTAATAAATTCAATAATATCAGCATTGAATTCATAATTCTCATAGCAATATTTAAGTATGGCAAAATTTTCAGATTTGTAAGAAACATCATCATACTTTTCAATCAAAGAGGCAACTTCAAAAGCACCCTTAAAAGCAACAAATTCTTCTATTCGTTCCAAATCATAGTAATCATATATACCATTAGCATAAGAAGCCAAGGTTTAATTATCATTAAATAAACATTGAAAGGGAAGGTGTGGAGCCTTTATCTTAGAGCAACAAGTAAAGTCACATCTCAAGCATGGATCCCAAGCAAACCATTGCAATATTTTAATTTGATCCCATAAGTGTTTCCCTTTTTGAGACAATAGATAATACCTAAAGTACTCATGTTGATCCAACATGTCTCCAATAATAAAGTTTAATGAGAATTTCTCAGGATTATCAAACGAGTAATTAATGCGTTCCACATAATGAGCATCGAGGGTTTTAGGAGGTTCCCCATCTCTATGAGTAGCAAGTACCACTAATATTTTTGGTGTTTTGTGTTCCATATCCATATATAAAGATAGAAAACAATTAATAACAGAAAATAAAAAAATAACAAAAAATAAAAATGACTTGGTGATAAAGCAAGCAAGCACACACGGGAATATCAACCACTATGCTATTGCTGCCCGGCAACGGCGCCAGAAAAAGGTCTTGATAACCCACAAGTGTAGGGGATCATTTGTAGCCTTTTTAGATAAGTAAGAGTGTCGAACCCAACGAGGAGCTAAAGGTAGAACTAATATTCTCTCAAGTTCTATCGACCACCTATACAACTCTACGCATGCTAATGCTTACTTTACCTAGAACAAGTATGAAACTACTTTGCGGGGAAGAAACTAGAAGTACTTAGTAGCTGTAATAGATAGGTTTTGCAAGGTAATAAAGGACAAGTAAATAAAAGTTAGGGGATGTTTAGATAAATATTAAATAGGTTAATTGTTTAGTAGAGAGCTTTTTGTAGCACAAGAGAAAGATTTTTCCCTAGGCAATCAATAACTAGATCGGTAATCATTATTGCAATTTTATATGAGGGACAGGCATACGCTAACATATTTTCCGTACTTGGATCATATGCACTCATGATTGGACCTCTAGCAAGCATCCGCAACTACTAGAAATCATTAAGGTAAACCCAACCATATCATTAGACATCAAGTCCTCTTTACTCCCATACGCAACAATCCCCTTACTCGGGTTTGTGTTTCAGTCACTCACCAACCCACTATAAGCGAATCATGAACATATTGCAACACCCTCCAGCGTTACTCCTTCACGTGTGCGCCTAACGGAAGGCACCTTAGGACAGCACCAAAATAAAACATACAACTCAAACCAATCACAATCATCAATCAACCCATAGGACAAAACAAATCTACTCAAACATTTACCGAGAGTTACGCTCGGCAAAGTACCTAAACCTAGATCTTAGTTGTTCCCCTTTCTTTCTCTCCCTCACTTATTCTCCTTTCTTTCCCCTATTTTCCTCCTTTCCCCCGCCGCCGATATCGCTGCCACCGCCCCTGCCTCCATCTTTCATCACCGCCACCGCCCCGCCACCATCTGTCGCCATCGCCGCCACCGCCACCAGCTGCCGCCGCCGCCCCGCCTCCATCTATCGTCACCGCCGCCACCGCCACCTCTGCGAGTGCCACCAGTTGTCGCCGTCGCCATCACCTCTACCAGCGCCTCATGGCCGGTGCCCGGCATGGCGGTTCACCGCCACCAACTGCCCCCCGCCACCGAGCGCAACCGGTGGCGCGGCAGCTGGCCATGCCTTTAGGTACTCCCTCCCGCCCTAGTGCCCCCCACCCCCTCCCATATGCTCTCTCTGGTTTGGTATGTAAGCCCCCCGTGGCACAATTTTGCATCTAACTTGGACCACTGCAAGTGTACTGGCAATATGGTGGTAAATAGCTAACCTAAAAATGCAATGCATATTAGTACTGCAAGTGTACTGGCAATAGTGCTGAGAAAATTATACTATAGCTAACCTGAAAAAGTGAAAATGCAATGCATATTAGTACTATGTAATGCATGATTTATTACACAAACTATCCCGGGATGTTTCATCTCAAGAATGTGCCAACATAAGTAGTTTATGTTTTAGCGCCATTGACATCCCACAATCTATTCGACACTTATCAATCACCATAAAAATATTTATGATGGAAGTTTTGTAAGAAATGGGTGCATTAAAGAGCAGGCTAGACATTGGAAATTTGTGGACTTTGATGATTTTTGGATATCATGATGCAAGAATAGCTAATAGTTTTAAAGATACATTTGAAGAATTAAAGGGCCTCCGGGTATTATCTATACCACTGAGCACTCAAGATTCTTTGCCAAACAACTTTTCAAACCTTATCCACCTTCAACACCTTAAAATTAGTTCACCCCTTTACATGACAAAAATGACTTTACCTAGCACGTTATCTAGATTTTACCACTTGTAAATTTACGCCATTTGCATTCTTCCGAAGAACTCCATTCTAGTATTCCTGAGGTTACTAATATAATTTATTTTGTTTTCAGATTTTGAGGGGGGGTCTGGTAAGTATCGGAGAGTCATGAGCCGTAGGTTGACCCACACCAGCAACTATGGTATGACCGAGTCGTCCGGCTCCCACCAGCTCGCTACCGATGAGGACTCGCCATCTGATGATGATATTGGAGGGGCCTTTGAAGGAGATGATCTTCTCGCTACCGAGTCGGCTGACATGGTGGCCTCGGACAGCTCGGGGTCTACGTCGACCAACACTTCCAAGAGGAAGAAATCCGGGCGTGGTCCGGGGAAGGTCCCGGAACAAACGGCTCCCGCCGACCACCCACTCATAACTCTGTCGGGAGATTGGTAAGCATTTGATTTGCAAATTATTTTGAATAGCACAACTTTTCCACTCACATATGCTTGTCTTTTTCATCATGCAGTCAGTGGGAATTTCTCCCTACCAAGCCTACAAGGGCGTGATTGCCGAACCAGGTCATCGGCTCCCTTGTGAGGAAGTACTTCCCCAGGTTGGCCAAGCCGAATGATGACGGCCCGCCATCGCGAGGTTTCACCTGGGAGCACTACCAGCACACCAAGGATGAGCACGGTGTCACCATGGCTGCCCGGCTCATCAACGGTTTTCATGTAAGCATCTTTCCCACTTCATTGTTCCATATCCGAATTCTTGTAATTAACTGCCATATGCTTTCTTGTAGGAAGCATTTTCTTGCGTGGATGGTGAGAAAGAGAAGGCAACAAAATCCCTCATGAAATCAGCCCGGAAGATACTCTCTGGCGTTAAGCACACGTTGCGGTACAAGGTTGTGATGCAGTGTCGGCTGCTCGATGACAAGGGTGAGAAGATGACGAGGAAAACTGCTTGTCGGACGAATTTGGAGAAACAAGAATACTTGTCGGTGGTAAGTGGCACTATTGGTTGTTAGTACTTTGAGTCATCCGCCGCTTGTTAGATGCATTAGTCAATGATTCGATTTTGTCTGACTAGCCGAGGGAACACTGGATGAAGGAACATTGTTGGGAGGCCCTGGCTGACATGTGGTGTGACCCGGCATGGCAGGAGCAACATGTGGAGAAGGGTAACGAACGCGCCAAAATGCCAGGCCCGGCACATGTCCAGGGGAGCTGGAACCTAACCACTCTGAAGCAACACATGGTATGTGGAATAAGATGTTAACTTTTTTGCACGGTGCATCTCCATTCATTAAGGTTGATGGTTACTTTTGCAGGAGGTAGAGCGTGGTCGCCCGGTCCACATCCTGGAGGCCTAGAAAGAAGGCCACAAGGGGAAGGATGGCGCCGAGTTCTGCAGCCAGTCGGCGCAGGAGAAGTATGAGACCTTCAAAGAGGTCTTCCAAGAGGTGCACGGGCAGGACGCCGAACCCACGTCCAAGCCACTTGATCCAGAGCTGCTCATCATTGCTGGCGAGGGAAAGGTCCATGGCCACCACATCCTTTGTAACGGGGCGATCGCCACCTCCTCGCATCGCAAGCTCCACGAGATACATGCGTCGAGCACAATCTCAACTCCGTCCATATAGAGTCGCCCGACCGCCGTGTCATGTGAGATCACGCATCTCAAGGTTAGCATCATAACCGTTCATTTATGCCCATGCCTTGAAATACCACCCTTGCAACCTATATGACCCTTATGCCATATTACATGAGTTATTGGAACAGCGGGCTGCTGAAGCGGAGCAAAGGCGGCAGGTTGAGGAGCAAATGCGCCAGGCTGGGGAGGAGAAAAGAGAGAAGGAGACCGCAGAAATGAACGAAAGGTTCAAGCTGCTCGAGAAAAAACTAGAGGTAGAACATTCTCTAAATTTGGCCCCATTCATTATTTAGCGACGAACAATACGTGACTCTACTCTTATAGGCTCTTATGCAATCTCAAGGCGGTGGAAATGATGCCCCCTCCTCCTCCTCCTCCAGAAGCTTAAACTGATGGAAATGATGCCCCTCCTCTTCCACAAGATGGTTGTATGAAGATGTGAACCTCTATGTGATGTGCACGTGTTTTGCAAGTAGTGAACTTTCACAAGTTAACCCTATGTATGAATTTGTGAACTTGTGTGTCATGTGTACTAGTATGAAACATTGCCCTATGTCAACTAGTTTGAGTTATGCTTATGTGAACTACTTTAAATTATGCCTATGTGTGTATTAGTTGCTTGATGAATTTCTAGGGAGCTAGGAGCTCCCACATTGATTTGTGATGATAACATTTTCTACACTTAAGATATAGACAGAAAATGCATTGTTTTTGTTTTCAATTGCAGGGAATCGATAAGAAATAGATATTCAACAGAAGCACTGGTGATACGTCTCCGTCGTATCTATAATTTTTGATTGTTTCATGCCAATATTATACAACTTTCACATACTTTTGGCAACAATTTATATGATTTATTGGACTAACCTATTGATCTAGTGCCCAGTGCTAGTTCCTGGTTTTCGTGTGTTTTTTGGTTCGTAGAAATTCCATATCAAACGAAGTCCAAACACGATAAAAAATTACGGAGATTTTTTTTGGAATATTTGTGAATTTTGAGAAGTGGAATCAACGCAAACGGAGGCCCACAGCGAGCACGATACATCAGGGCGCGCCCCAGGGCCCAAACGTGTGGTGGTGTCTTGTGCCCACCTCATAAGTCGGTTGGAGCTCTCCTTCGGGCACAAGGAAGCTAATTTTCAGATAAAAATCCCCTCAAAATTTCAGCCCGATCGGAGTTACGGATCTTCGGGAATATAAGAAACGGTTTTCGGCCAGAAAACAGGAACGTGAAACAGAAGAGAACAGAGAATGAGATCCAATCTAGGAGGGGCTCCTGCCCCTCTGCCGCCATGGAGGCCATGGACCAGAGGGGGAACTCTCCTCCCATCTAGGGGGGGCAAGTAAGAAGAAGAAGAAGAAGAAGAAGGGGGGCTCTCTCCCCCTCTCTCCCGGTGGCGCCTGAACGCCGCCGGGGCAATCATCGTGACGACGATCTACTCCAACAACTTCGCCGCCGTCAACACCAACTCTCTCCCCCTCTATGCAGTGGTGTAACACCTCTCTTCCCCGCTGTAATCTCTAGTTAAACATGGTGCTCAACTCCATATATTATTTCCTAATGATATTTGGCTATCCTATGATGTTTGACTAGATCTCTTTTGTCCTATGGGTTAATTGTGGTATGATGTTATGGATGTGAGTTGTATGTTGATATGGTGTTGTCCTATGGTGCCCTCCGTGTCGTGCAAACGTGAGGGATCCCCGTTGTAGGGTGTTGCAATATGTTCATGATTTGCCTATGGTGGGTTGCGTGAGTGATAGAAGCACAAACCCGAGTAGGTGGGTTGTTGCATATGGGAGTAAAGGGGACTTGATACTTAATGTTATGGTTGGGTTTTACCTTAATGAACTTTGGTAGTTGCGGATGCTTGCTAGAGTTCCAATCATAAGTGCATATGATCCAAGTACGGAAAGCGTGTTAGCGTATGCCTCCCCCTCATTGCATATAACAAGTATCTATCATATTATATTCAATTGCCTATGGACAATCTTTCTCTTGCGTTACACAAAAAGCTTTCTACTAAACTATTTACTTTTATTGTTCTTTTATTAAAACAGCACCTAACTTTTATTTCCATGTTCTTTATTATCTTGCAAAGTACATCTAGTTTTATTCCCGCAAAGTAGTTTCATACTTGTTCTAGGTAAAGCAAGCATTAGCGTGCGTAGAGTTGTATCTGTGGTCTATAGAACTTGAGGGAATATTTGTTCTACCTTTAGCTCCTCGTTGGGTTCGACACTCTTACTTATCGAAAAAGGCTACAAACGATCCCCTACACTTGTGGGTTATCAACTGGGAAACGTTTCACAGAGTGACACTCGGAAAAAGAGACATTCACGAGCGTCACTCTCGGAAAATGGGTGGCATGAGCACTTTAACTCCTTTTATGCCATTATTTTCGAGGGCGGCACTTGGCAAAGGTGTCACTTGAGCACTTTAACTCCTGTTATGTAATACGTCTCCAACGTATCTATAATTTTTGCTTGTTCCATGTTGTTATATTATCATTCTTGGATGTTTTACAATCATTTTATAGCAACTTTACATCATTTTTTGGGACTAACCTATTGACATAGTGCCAAAGTGCCAGTTGCTGTTTTTGCTTGTTTTTTACTTCGCAGAATATCAATACCAAACGGAGTCCAATCGCGACGAAACTTTTTGGAGATTTTTTCTGGACCAGAAGACACCCAGTGGGCCAATGAAGTGCCGGAGAGGTGGGCCGTGGAGACCACAACCCACGCCCTGATGGGTTGTGCCCTCCTCGGGACCCCTCTCCACCGCCTCTGATGCCTATAAATTCCCAAATATTCCAAAAACCCTAGGGGAGTCGACGAAACACAATTCCAGCCGCCGCAAGTTCCAGAACCTTGAGATCCAATCTAAACACCATCACAGAGGGGTTCATCTTCTTCATAGGTGCCTCTCCGATGATGCGTGAGTAGTCCACCATAGACCTACGGGTCCGTAGGCAGTAGCTAGATGGCTTCCTCTCTCTCTCTCTTATGATTCTCAATACAATGGTCTCTTGGAGATCTATTTGATGTAAACTTTTGCGGTGTGTTTGTTGGGATCCGATGCATTTTGAGTTCATGATCAGTTTCTATCCATGAATATTATTTCAGTCTTATTTGATCTCTTATATGCATGATTACTTATAGCCTCGTATTTCTTCTTCGAATCTTTGGTTTAGTTAGGCCAACTAGATCGATTTTTCATGCCATCGGAAGAGGTGCTTTGTGATGGGTTCGATCTTGCGGTGTTCTTTCCCAGTGACAGAAGGGGCAGCAAGACACGCATGTATCGTTGCCATTAAGGATAACAAGATGGGGTCTATACCTACATGAATAGATCTTGTCTACATCATGTCATCGTTCTTATTGCATTACTCCGTTTTTCCATGAACTTAATATACTAGATGCATGCTGGATAGCGGTCGATGTATGGAGTAATAGTGGTAGATGCAGGCAGGAGTCGGTTTACTTATCTTGGACAGGATGCCTATATAATGATCATCGCCATGGATATCTTCATGATTATTTGATCCTCTATCAATTGCCCAACAGTAATTTGTTCACCCATCATGTGCTATACTCATGAGAGAAGCCGCTAGTGAATCCTACGGCCCCCGGGTCTACTTTTCCAACATATTGCTTTCCGATCTATCTTTTTGCCTCTTTGTTTTCAGATCTACAAAACCAAAAACCCCAAAACATATTGCTACATATTTTATTTGCTCATTTTATTTTGTGTTCTTGAGAGATCTATCTCTCCTATCTATCACTACCTAATCTATATTTACCGTAGAGAGATTGACAACCTCTATTTCGCGTCGGGTTGCAAGTATTTGTTGTTTGTGTGCATGTGCTGCTTATTGGGTGGTGGTGATCCTCCTACTGGTTCGATAACCTTGGTTTCATAACTGAGGGAAATACTTACCGTCGCTGTGCTGCATCATCCCTTCCTCTTTGGGGAAATACCGACGCAGTCTCAAGCCACGTCATTATGCCATT
This sequence comes from Elymus sibiricus, assembly GCA_039707655.1. NCBI lineage: Eukaryota > Viridiplantae > Streptophyta > Magnoliopsida > Poales > Poaceae > Elymus > Elymus sibiricus. The sequence continues at coordinate 200,629,113 of CM077667.1, forward strand.
CGTTTTCGAGGGCAGCTCTCGGAAAAGATTCATCTGAGCACTTTTACTAACAACTGGGACCAGTGGTACCACATGTCAGGTTTAAATGTTTCTGTGACATGTTTTTACCGAGTGTACGTAGTCGGCCCTCGGTATAGATAACAGAAAGTGACGATGCCGTCAGTTCCGAACGGACATGCCACGTGGCTTCTCTTTGCAGTATGTGGCTCTCGGCGTCTGCGGCGTTTGCCGTGCATTGTTTGGTCGTCGTGAGCCAGTGTCGGCAAATGTAGTTAGTTGCCGTGAAGCCGTGTTTGCCGAGGGTGACTCTCGGCATATATATGTTTGCCGAGCGCATGTGGTTTAGCTCTCGATGAAGATCCTGGCACCCGACGTATAGGAAAATTCCAGTAGTGGCTGGCTCTCGTAGCTTCGTACCAACAACCCATATTGGGCAGGCCTCCAATGTGAAACTGAAGAGGAGGTTCAGATGATCTTTGATTCGTCCATCCGGATCGTTGTGGGTGACGGGCGTGACACGCTCTTCTGGACAGACTGTTGGTGCCATGGGCAATCCATCAGGTCTGTCGCCCCTGACCTGTACGTTGTTGTTGATGACCGTGCCCGGGACTCGCGGACGGTCACAGAGGCCCTGTCAAATTGCGCCTGGATTCGCGACATCTCTGGAACGATGATCGTGTGTGTCGTCGTCCAATTCCTCGCGCTCCTGGATTCCTTGCAAGGATTGGAGCTCGTCGTAGGCGTCCCTGATAAGATCACCTGGAAGTGGACCGCGTCGTGTGACTACTCTGCCCCCTCCGCCTACGCGGCCTTCTTCGTCGGCCTCGAATTCTTCCTATGCGGTAAGGTCATCTAGCAAACGTGGGCTCCGAGAAAGTGCAAGCTGCACATTTGGCTCGCCATGAGGCACCGCATATGGACTGTTGATCGCATGCAGCGGCATGGCATGGAATCGCACACCACCTGCCCCTTGTGTGACCAAGATGACGAAACGGCTGACCACATCGCCACCAGTTGCGTCTTTGCTAAGGAGGTCTGGTTCTATGCCCTCTCTCCTTGCGGCATGGCAAACTGGAGCCGGCTCTAATTGACTCCTGGCCCAACTCCCATGCGCAAGCAAGAAAAGGGTTTGATTCGCTGGTGCTAATGGTCATGTGGATGTCATGGAAGGAGCGTAACAACCTTGTCTTCGAGCGCGCGGCTGTGGTCACCTCAGAGCTTTGTCCGTCGAAGGTCGAACTTTGGAAGATCTCAGACGCGACAGGGTTGACACACATTTGGCATTAGAGGATATGTTTTTTGAGGGCGTTGTTCCTTCGTGGTACCTTGACGACGGCCAGCCTAAGGTCAACTTGAACACACGATCCCAAACGGACGTCCGTTTTGTTCGGATTTCTCTGTTTGAAGCGGCGAAACAGACGTCCGTGTCCGGTTTGGGAAGTTGGCCGGTCGCATCGCATGAATAAAAAAAGCCGACCACACATATTCTATAATACGAAGATAAAACTTAATTAACCATTACAAAATTCTAAGAAGTCCACGGTTGCTTAAATAAACATTACTGAAAAACTGCAATGCCAACACCGCATGTGGCCGTCGTTGCTGCCACCGCCGTCTTCGTGCGTCGTCATCGTCGTCCATGGTGAGGTCAACGCACGACAGAGGCATCCAGAGGTGGGCAAGGGGCGCCTGCGGTGGATGCATGGCCGGAGGCGCCTGCACCACCTCCTCCTGCGGCAGGGATGGTGACCGTGGCGGCGTGGGCGCCCAAGGCTCGACGCCCACCCATTCGGCCATCTCCGATGCGGGGGACGACCAGGTCCACCTATGGCCGACCATGCGTGGGTTCCAGACACCGGCGACGGGCACCTCCACGATCGGTGGCTCCTCCACGGCCTCCTCCTTGACGGCCATCTCCAGCTCTGGGATGGCGACATCGCCGGCCACGGAGAGGGCCATCATCTCCTCGAGCCCCTCCCATTGGCGCTCGTCGTGGGTGTGGACGGAGTCCTTCATGACCTGATGCATCAGCTCCTCCTCCTCCTCGTCGGTCATTGTAGCTGGTTGGGGTAGCGGCGACGGTGACGGCGAAGGGGTCGACGTGAGGCCGCGAACTAGCCTACGCTAGTGCGGCTGGGGAGGGCTGGAAGCACGTGTGACGGGCTGGACGCTCACCTGGACGGCCGGCAAAGTAGGATTGCCGCCGCAAGTCGTGCTCGTCGTGGAACCACGTATCCCATAGAGGTGAGTCTATGGCATATCGGCGGTCGTTGACGACGTCCGGCGGCAAGTGGGCGCAGCGGCGGTGGATGTCCTCGCGACGGGCTCGGTTGCTCACCGGGACCGGTGGAATCGGCACCCGATCCGCGGAGAGGTGCCAATTATTGGGAAGGTGCACGTCGCTCCACGGCAACGGCGTGCCCGTCTCCCAATACCTATCTCCGCCTTCACGTACGGTCGCACGCGAGGAATGACCGCCGACGAGAGATGTGAAATGGTGGTGGTGGGGTGGAGGAGGGAGGGGTGGATGACAAGCGGCCGCGGCGGCCGGAGGAAGACCCGGCCTCGTGGTCATGCTTCCCCTTGCGGCCGGGGATCCAGTGCCAGCTCATTTCGCCAGCACAAAGGTGGAGGAGAGGAGGCGGCCTGAGCTAGGGTTTGGCTCGGCGTGTCAAGCTAAGAAGGCAAGACGGCTCCGAAGTGGAGAAGGACGACAACCGAAGCGGCTGGGTGGCTGACAGGCAGGCCCACCCGCGCGTGCGCCGTAAATGCAGGCGGTGGGAGGTAGGTGGGCAGCTGCCACGCAGGCCCTAGGCGGACGTGGAGCAACCACGCAGCCCAAGGCAGATGCGGAGCAAACACGTGAACGTCCATTCGGTGTCCTCTGGACGCAAACCAAACACATATTTGCGCCATAAATGTGGACATATTTGCACCATAAATGCAGCGATCGGATGTCAAACCGACAAACAATACATATGCTCCCGCGCGTTGGACCGTATCGTCTATCCGTTTGGGCCTAAACGGACAAACCCAACGATTTGAGGTCTACGTTCTATTTGGCCTAAGGCAACCACCAGCGCCATCTGTGGTGCTGCAGCAAGCTGTAAACAAACTCTGTACTGTTTCCTTTCTCTTCTAATACATCGACGCACAAGCCTTTTGTGTATTCACAAAAAAAAAATGACAGTACAAATTTTGGATTTCTGTGATGGGGAACTAGCATCACAATCATTACAACACTCCCCAAATGTCCGAAGAAAATTTGACGGTCACTGAATTGATGATAACATGAACCAATTATCAAGTATCCTCTCAAATATCTGATGCCCTAAAGCTTTCATGCTTGAACAAAAAAAAACTTACGTTGGAGCTTATAAAAAAACAACAGTCCCACAAGACACACACACAACCAGTGCTCATCTGTAAACGGTCCTCTCTCTCACCTAGTTCACAACCAGAACTTTGAATTCTATGCAATTATGCTTGATTTTATGGTGCACACAAGTGGAAGATCAATATGATGCCGGCCTCACTTGGTGTAGAGGACATCCTCCCAAGGGTGACGGTAGAGTGGTTGCTTGAGCCTCTTCTGATCAAAGGTGTGCCTGTTGATCAAAGAAGCAGATTGGAAATGTTATCAAGAAAAATGTAACTAGAGTAACAATAATGTACAGTAGTTGATTACATTTATCATTGTAAAGACTTACCCAATTAGGCCAATTGAACGTGCAAGCACAAAGAGTCCATTAAGATACCCAATCTCTACAATTTCGTCAATCTCTTGCTTGCTGAACATTCCACTCCCAGAAAGAAGATCCAAGAAAAGCGAGCCAATTGCACCGTCAACGTTCATAACCAAATTGTTGGCCTTCGACAGGGTGTAGGTCTCAACCTGAACAGCGTACTCCATGTACTTAACTGAAGGGAAGTGTGTGTGAGCATATTTCTGTAAAAGCTGCACTCTCTTGTCCCTGTTGTCTCTGCTTTTAATCCTAATAAAGGTATGCAAGTGAAATTTAGAAACAACAAACTTATGTCTTGAAATCCCTTTTCAGGTGCAAGCTTATTATGATGCCTACCTGTGACCAATCCCAGGGACACGGATACCCTTCTTTTTCATGCCCTCAACAAATTCATAAGGCGTAAGACCCTGGAATCAATTGATGCAGTTTATAAGATCAATTAAGGAACACATGAAAAACTGATGATGTAAAAAATTATAGGGACAGGAAATAAGATGGCTCACCCTATCATATGCATCTTTGAAGTACCGAGCGGCGTCATCAATTGCACCACCAAATCGGGGGCCAATCGTCAATAACCCTGTGTTATTTCAACAGTAAGTCTCAGTATGCTGTTGAGTACATAATGGTACAGGTTTGCGTGTATATCAATTAAACAAGCTCACCAGATACCAAGCTGGAAACAAGGTCCTTCCCAGCCCTAGCAGTAACTATAGAATTGTGAGCACCGGATACACAAGGACCATGATCAGCACAAAGCATGATGCATATCTGTCAGACATATGAAGAAACCTTATTAGTACCAAATGAACTTTATATATAGAAGGGGTGGAAGGTACAAAATCATCATAGCATATTAGAGCTTTTGTAGGGAAGATACATTATCCATATTACATTTAGCCCCGGATTACCTCAATAAATTGAGTACAATAACGAGGAAGGCTGCGCTTGAACCACAAAAGAGAAATAACATCACCAACTCCGTAACCCCTTTCAATAATTGTAGACATGGGCACACCAGCATAGCAAGGTTCCTCACCTGCATCATACACATGCGCATTTATTATTTTCGGAGAGGGATAGCAGGGCAAAGGACAATTATCAAGCATATGTAGGATAAAATGTTGCCACCAATCTAACCTCTATCATCAGAGATAGTGGAGATAATGTGTGTGGGAGCTCGGACCTTCCCACTTTTAATGGCAGTTTTAAGATCCTCAGGAATGGAGGGAGGTGTAACCTCAGGGACGGTAGGAATATTTCCTTCCTCAACCTGCAAAAAGATATATGTAAGCCCAAGCTTTGATCCCCAATAACACATTCCCCAAAAAAAATATGCTTGCATAAGACATCAGCTGTGATGTACCAGCTTCTCAAATGTCTCCTTAATCACACTTTCAAGAGCTTCAAATGAAGTAGGGACTACTGCCCCAGCATCCCTTAGTGCCTGATTCTTAGCTTGTGCAGATTCCAACTCACCACCGCTCTTCGCACCCTGTTATACCAAAAAATAAAAATAAACCAGATCTGTGCATACTGAGTGTATTGTTCAGCTAACTGGAACTCGAAGAAAAGAGAACAACAATTTGTTTACAACTTACAGCATGGCCAAACTGGACCTCAGATTTGAATAGGCGTGCACATGTCCCACTAACCCAAGCAACAACAGGTTTCTGAACCTTTCCTTGTTTCAAGGCTTCGACGAGTGAATACTCATCGCTTCCTCCAAGCTCCCCAAGAACAACCATCATTTTAACCTAAAGCCAACAAATGAAATGTTGATACACCATTGCTGAGAATCCAGACTTGTGTTACAAGTAATTCAGGGATTGCATTATCGTCAAAGCATGCTAGTGCACCAAACAACCTTTTTGTCCTAGAAATGTAATTTGTTGTGGATGCAAAGAAAATAGAGATAGGCCTAAATTAGTGTAAAGAAGTTGTCTCCAAGAGTTAGAAGATAAAAGGAAATGACAAAGGAACATGTTACAGTGACATCCTGTGGATGTCCAATCATGTCAGAGAAGAAAAATATAATATTCACAAGACACTTGTGCGACAAAGATGATGAATATTCATACACTACAGGAAGAAGGTAAACACTACCTACTTCTGTATAGAGATGCTAAGTATCAAACCTGGGGTATGTTATTAAAACGCAGAATGTGATCTGAAAGAGTTGAGCCAGGGAAAACGTCCCCACCAATTGCAATTCCTGAATATGTTCAGAAAATGTTAGCATGTCATGTGAATCAGTAAAATGTGGCATTTGCATTTATTAATATTCACAAACAAGGTACCTTCATAAATACCATCAGTCACTCTTGCAATGGTGTTGTACAGCTCATTTGACATGCCACCCTATTGAAATAATGTAAGTTCAGTTTATAAATACGGAGTAGTAATCAAAATATACATTTGAGAATATATACTAATCAGTCGTCAAATTAAAGAACTGGGGTTCTGGAAATACAGCAAAATTGGAAAATCAGGAGCTCTCCACATATTTACAAAAAAAGAGATAAAGCCGAAGCATCATAATGGTGTTCTAAGGTTCTAAGGAACTCCATATGTAAACAAAAAACGTTGTCATTACAGACACAATGGACAGTTCTTTTTATTCTGTCACTTTATTGATGGATCTGAATCATACAGAAATACATGCGATGAAGTAAGCTTATTAACAACGAAATTAAAGCATACCGATTTAGACACAAAACCAACTGATCCAGGCCTGTACAGCTTGCATTGAATTATGTTATCAATGGTTCCAGCCGTATCACCAATCTTGAAAGCACCAGCCTGAACTCCTCCGACTGTTGCAGGTCCAATGATGACCTACAAATAACACTAAACCACTTAGCAAAAATAAACACTAAATATGCAGTTTAATCGTTTATGTGTCCTCGGCAAAAATAACAATCATCTCCACTCATTACAATATATATATATGGACTCAACCATTTGTTTTTTTTTTTCGCCCAAGGCACATAAAGTAGTATTTTCTCTATCGCTCCGATGGATCATCTTATATTATAGGTGTGATGTTCCAGTATATTTTTCATGATTTTTGCAAACTTTTACGCCGTCGAAACCTTGAAGGAGTTATGTAGTAACTACTGATAGAAAATCCTCCTCCTATAAGTATATATGGGAGGAGTAATTCCAAGTGACTGGAGTTTTCAAAATATCGGCCGACATACAAGTTGATCGGCCAGTTAATCCCTGCTCGGAGGGTGGCCGGGATGAAAAAACCCTTCTTGTTGAATTAACTGTGTGAGCCAAGTAATCGGTCTGAGAAGCAGATTAATCGGCTGTTAGACCAAAAAATCTTGTTGGGTCAGTTAACTGGCTCGATTGGAGGAGCAGCTTGCACCGGCGGCACGCACCTCCCCACTCCTTCATGCTTCTTCCTGCTCTCCTCTCCCGCTCGAGCAGCCACCAGCGCAGTCCACCAACCCTTTGGCCGGTGCATCCCACAGCAGCACAGCTCCCTCGGGGTGGAGAGAAGCACGGAGATTGATGGGAGCTCGATGTGAGACACAGGATGAGAGGAAGCAGGAGCTGGGGAAGTGCTCTGGGAAGGGGAAGAGAAGAGAGGAAGAAGGTGGTGGCTGGAAAAGGGGAAGGAGGAGAGAAAGGAGAGTGGCTGCACGGGGAATCTTTTACACACCCATCGCTGGAACCATAGTGGGCTGAATGGGCTTCAGCCTAGCAGCGGTGATGACAGCCCAAATGCAACTTACATAGAAAGAAAAGAAAGGAAAGGAAAGTAGAGGGGCAAGCAGAATATGGCTAACACAAATATTTTAGCTATAGATGTTTGGTATGGCCCTAGTTAACCTACCGATAAACGGTTTACCGACAAATTCAGTTAGATGGCGGATTCGCCGATTAATCCCTATTCAGCACCCTACCAAGATGGTACCAGTTGCCAATATCTGGAACATTGGTGACATATAATCCTTACCTTGTTGTTAGCACGTGCATAGCTAATTAGCTGCTTTGCGTCTGATTCAGGAACTCCCTCTGCTATAATGGCTACAACTCGGATAGTCGGCTGCTTCAAAGCTGACATTGAAGAAGCAGCCGCACTGCAGATTTAGAAAATACAGTGAAATTGTAGTTGCTCCAGATCATGCAGTATTTCCCAGACAAATTATCAATTCCATAACTAACCTCCGGAAAGATGCAAAGTTGATAAATACATCCGCAGTTGGGTGTGCATTGCAAGCAGCTTCAATTCTACAAAAGATATATGAATAGATAAATTGTTCACACAAATGTTGTGCTAGCAAAGTGCTAATGTAATATCCCTCCATCCGAAATAGGAACTGCACTCTTGTTCAATCAAACGAGATATATGAGGGAGCAGAGAGCTCACGTAGGATGAACTGGAATAGCAATTTCTTCTTGTCCAAAGAAAAGTTTCTGGAACCCATCAGAACCGGGATTGATTATTCCAGCAACAGAAGGTGTTTCTCTCCCTATCAAGCAGCGCAAATTCAGTTAAGAAAGAAACCAAACAGAAACACTATACAGTCATTTTAAACCAATGATAGGGAGAATATACCACAGAGGAAGTCAAAATCAAGCATCCGTTGGATAGGGAGTTGCTTATAATTATAGAATAATGCTTGGGTGGTTTTCGAGAAAATTTGACCTGTCGCCATGATTTACTTCCCCTGCAAATTAACATGCATTAACCTATGATATAACCCCAGTAGTAGTTACTATTTATAAAACCACAAATCGTAAGCCCCTTACTAGTCGTCAAAGTACCAGAATATAATGAAATCATGTTAGCACCATGACAGAAATGTTGATATGATATGTCAAGCATAAGTCCAACATCCAACATGGCAACTGGAAAGCATTTTCTATTGAAATAGTATTACGCAGGTTTCTATGATTTCAAACAAGCTACTGACATAACTTATAGCTGATGAAAAAAAATGCATCTGTGTGCGCCTGCGACATAGGAAAAATTCCTAAGAATTGTAACCCTCCGAAATTCCTATGAAAATCCTTTGAATCAAAGGAGCCCAAAAGTATACCATATACACCATCTGCACAGAACACCAGATCTCAAATACGATGCTCCCGCATATTCAGTTCTTGCTGCACGCTACTTCTGGTGAATATATCAGAACAATGCCCAACCAAAATATCACATTTTTTTCCACCAAGTAAATATGCAGATGTATGCTGACTTCCCACTAAGCTCAGAGCTTTCTACTCATCATCACACGCAGACAAAGGAACGTTTTACTTAGTCCAAGCGTGATTCACTCAAAAATCCTACTAAAATAGGACAATCAAGAACGTATAGAATCAAGTTGTCTGATCCTCAAAAGCAATAAGGTATAAAGTTGTTGAAATCTGAGCAGAACACCAGATCTCAAATATTGTGCACCAGTACATATTACTCCACAAGTGCCCAACTACATCCAATGTTTAAAGTTGGGTCTGTCTAGGGCACATCTAGATGTGCCCTAGTTATTGCACATCTAACTGACTCAATCAATCAAGAAAAAAAAAGAAAAAATATACTGCTTGCACAAATCTTAACGTAAAATCAATGACATAGGACTTAGATGTGCAACACTTAAAGCACATCTAGATGTGCTTTAGCAAAACTGATGTTTTTAAATTATGTTGGCCACCAAGATTCAAATCCACAGTAAAGAGTATACTAAGATTGCGTTTGCACCAAGAACAGAGTTTTCTCCCATGCATGCCTACTGAACAATTTATCGCGACTAAGAAAGGACCTTAACACCTGAGCTAACCAAATGGACTTTCCAGACCACACAAGTTTAGCCCTTGCCCATTGCCACCCAAAACCTATCAAATTCGGGACACTTCCTAAGCCACGAGATCTCCTCAGATCCACACAAAAGGCGAGCGCCAGAGCCCAAATCCGACAAAGCACAGGGAAAGCTTTCACAACTCCCCACACGACAACGCAGCAATCCGTCAAATATGAAACAAAACAGACGCCAAAGGGGCATTTTTGGGTCTAATTCGTATCAAAAGTAGCAAGCAGGGCAACCCATTCCCACCCAAAAACCCAAAACCCGTAGAATCCAAAAAGAGGGGCTGGATCCCAACGGAACACCGCAGGCAGGATCCTGCTAGCCGTGGCATCCGCCGGGCGACTGGGGCGAACAGAGCCGCAGATCCGCGGCGTCGGGAGCACACCCACTCGACCCGACCCGACCCACCAACCGTTCGACCAAACGCCGCAGGGAGCAGTAACAACAGAAGACTAGATGCAGTGCGTGGGAGTGGGTGCATGAGTGTGTGAGCACGGTTGCCAGCGGCGAACCTTTCGAGGCAAGGCAAGGCGAAGCGGAGGCAGAATTGCTCTGGGACGGAGATTGATCTGGGTCTCGCTCGGGGAAGACGGAGCTGAGGGGCAAGACAAGTAGAAGAATTTATAGTGGCGGGTAGGAGATGGGAACTTGGGATGGTGAGAAGTAGGCGACGCACACGAGAGCCCCCGACGCCTCGACGACTGTTTAGACCTGGTCTATGAGCCGACGGGCATTTTGCCTAAAGTAAAATGAGATAATATACCTTCTGTGAAAATTGGTTGCAACATACTTCGTTTACTTCGGAAGTTTCGGATCCAAATCAAGAAGTTTTTTCACAACGCAGCCACGATCGGAAAAAAAAAATATAAAGAAACTACTCAATGATTCTGGAACCTGGAGGGAAGACAAGGAATTGAAGGATCACATAACTGATTATTTTTCTAAACTCTTTACTTCGGAAGTTTCGGATCCAAATCAAGAAGTTTTGTCCCTTGTGCGTAGGAGAGTGTCCACTGAAATGAACAAGGCTCTACTAGCCCCTTATACTCCGGAAGATGTTCGTAAAGCTTTATTCGATATGGGGGACTTGAAAGCCTCAAGGCCAGACGGTCTCCATGCTATCTTTTATAAAATATTATGGCCCATGTTAGGGGATGACCTAATTTGAGGAGGCCCTGCATGCAATCAATACATGTACGATCTCAACTGGATGGAATGACACTGCGATCGTGATGATCCCTAAAATCAATAATCTAGAGAAGGTAACCCAATTCAGGCCTATTAGTTTATGCAACGTGGTATATAAAATAATTGCAAAAATGGTGGCTACTCGTTTGAAGGTTTTCCTACCCGATATTATTAGCCCAACTCAAAGCGCCTTTGTTCCTGGGAGATTGATTACAGACAACATCCTTGTGGCTTATGAGCGTTTTCACACAATCAAAAACAAAAGAGAAGATAATGAGGGCTTGTGTGCTATAAAGCTCGATATGCACAAAGCTTACGACAGAGTTGAGTGGACGTTCCTGAAAGAGATTATGTTGACACTTGGCTTCAGACAACAATGGGTGAATTTTATTATGCAATGCGTCTCAACTGTCGAATACCGAGTTCGGATTAACGGGGAGGAAAGTGAGAGTTTTAAGCCTACAAAGGGGTTGAGACAAGGAGACCCGTTGTCATCTTACCTTTTTTTGTTGTGTACAGAGGGGCTGAATGCTTTATTAACGCGGGCAGAGGAAAATGAAAATACCTCGGGAGTGAAAGTCTGTAGAGACGCACCACCCATTACCAATCTTCTCTCTGCGGATGACTCGCTGATTCTTATGAAAGTCAATCCTCACAGTGCGAAAGCGCTGAGATCGACGCTAGACTTATACTGCGAGCCATCGGGACAATTGGTATGCGTTGAAAAATCCAGCGTCTTTTTCAACCCAAACACGAAGGTGGAGATCAGAGAACAAATGTGCATCACACTGAACATTTTGACTGAAGCCCTTAATGATAAATATTTGGGCCTGCCAGCAAATGTGGTAGTAGATAAAACAAATTGTTTCTAATTCCTAATTGAACGAATTGTAAAAAAAATAGTGGTTGGAAGGAAAAATTACTGTCTGCGGGAGGGATGGAGATCCTGCTCAAAGCTGTTATCCAAGCCATACCCACCTATGCAATGTCGGTCTTTAAAATTCCTTAAAAAAATTGTAAAGGAATCATTGACGCGATAGCGCATTTCTGGTGGGGAGACGAGGAGAACCAGAAGAGGATGCATTGGATGGCTTGGTGGAAAATGTGCGTCCCTAAAAATCAAGGAGGGATGGGATTTTGTGCTATTCATTGTTTTAACTTAGCTATGCTCGTAAAACAGGCATGGCGTCTTCTTGACAACCCTGACTCATTGTGTGCTACTATTCTAAGAGCTAAGTACTACCCCGATGGCGATCTGTTGAACAGTAAGCTGAAAAAAGGCTCTTCTTTTACCTGGCAAAGTATTATGGCAGTCACAAATTATCTAAAAAATGGTTACATTTGGCGAGTGGGGAATGGATAGAAAATCAATATTTGGGAAGACGCTTGGATTCCTAATTGCGCAACTAGGAAAATTGTGACGCCTAAGGGGAGACAACTTTTATCTAAAGTGGGTGATTTGATTGATCCTGTTTCGAATAGCTGGGATGAAGACCTGCTTAGACAAACTATGTGGCCCATTGATGTACAACGGATTCTTTCAATCCCTCTACCACAACACGATATGCCAGATTTCATAGCTTGGAGTTATACGAAAAATGGTATGTTTTCGGTATGGTCTGCTTACTCAGTGGAGTGGGACAATCAGTATGGAAGTAAACTGAGACAATCTAATGGTATGGGACGAGCCACGGTTAATCCTATTTGGAGTAAGGTATGGAGCTTATCCTGCCCGGCAAAGGTAAAAAAAAATATCTAGTGTACACTACATGGTACATTACCTTGCCATGCTACTCTTGCTAATAGACATATGAAGATCTCGCCTACTTGTCCTACTTGCTCCGAGGGTCCAGAAGATACAAAACACATGATTTTTATATGTAGCAAAGCAAAGGAGGTTTGGAAAAGGTTGGGTATGGATTATATCATTGATAAAGCTTGTGAGGTTGATCGGGCGGGAGAGGCAATGCTGGAGTACTTACTTCTCCTACCAGATCAAGAACTATGGATATTGAGTCATCACAATATGCGTGAAATGATTTCCATCTCAGCATGGTATCTATGGTGGGAAAGACGAAAGTTGGTGCACAAGGAAACTACTCAAGACGTGCATCAGATTACAATGGCAATTCTAGCCCTTACGACAAATTTTGTTAATGCATCGTCTCCAAAGGCCTATATAAAGAGGAGAGATTGGTCATGTCCTCCTAGGGGTTTTGTGAAACTTAACGTCGACGCTTCTTTTGATCACGATTTACTTAGGGGTACAACGGGGGCAGTACTTAGAGATGACAGAAGCAGATTTATTGCTAGAGGGAATGCAAAGATCGACTACTGCGTAGATGTTTTGATGGCTGAAGCTTTGGCTTTGAAGTTCGGTCTAGCACTAGCGCAAAGGGCGGGATGTAATCGTCTTATTATTAATTCAGACAACCTGGAGGTAATTGATACTATGAAGGATGGAGGACGATCGGCGGGCGCGGCGGCAGCAATCTTCTTGTTTCCATTGTGCTTGTGATTTCTTAAATGTTAGATTCGAACATTGTAATAGAGAAGCTAATAAAGTAGCTCATGAGCTCGCTAGATTAGAAAAAAAATCTTTGACCTCAGATTGGTTTGAGGAGCCTCAAAATGATATTGTAATGATCCTCACAAACGATGTAATCATTATTTCTAATGAATAAAGTCTGAGTGTTATTTCAAAAAAAAACTCCCTCTATTTCTAAATATAAGACCTAGGTGTGGGCGACAACTACAAACACCGAAGCGAGCCAAAGGTGTGTCGCCATCATCGTCCCTCTATCACTGAAGTCAGACAAACCTTATTATAGTAGACGGTCAAAAAGTCGTGATGCTAAGACCTCATATGATCAACACACTAGAGCAGTAATCATCATCAATGAAAAAAGTCGTAGATTAAACACCCAAACAAAGACGGTCGCAACATATTTCAACAAGATTATAAGATAAATAATTATAAATTAATAATGTGGGAACTAAAATTAAAAGTACATGTGAGTTTTCGTATCACTAATGTATAATATTTATTGAATATATGTAGCATAATAACTTTTTCATGCTTTGACAATTTCAGTTGTGTTTTGTAACTGTGATGTATGTTCGAATGAAATTGCGATGAAATGGATGGATGGTATATTGTTGCTTGTAATTGAAGTTTTGCACATTTTAGCCAATTTGTCATAACAAACACACAAACATAATGTGAATCTACTAGTGTAGCATAAATAATGATCTACTTGACTTTAAGCCATCGGTTTGCCACAAACAGGCACCTAGATTCAAATAAGCATAGAGGGCACCAGCTTAGCACAACAAATAAATAGGTTAAAGTAAACATGAAAAGGCAACAAGTTTGGCACGAATCAGTCTTCAAACCCAAGAAGTTGACACGGTGATAAGTCTCACACGTATCTATATTTATTTATTTTTGATGCTATTATATTATCATTTTTAATACTTTTTATGGTAATTTATATTATTTTTATGGAATAACCTGTTAATCTAGTGCCCATTATCACCTCTTGTTTTCTACATGTTTTTTCTTTTACGGAAAATCCATACCTACGAATGTCAAAATACCCTGCCAATTTAATACGATTTTTTCTAGGCGCGAAGATTCGGGGGAGCACGAGAGGAGCCACAGGGGGCGCACACGACCACGTGGTGTGACAAAAGCCTTGGTCGCTCCCCTAGGTCGTGTGGACCCCACACTTATCGCCTTTCAGTCATTCTACCACCATAAAGTCCTATGAACAGAGAAACCCTCCAAGGTATTTTCATCTGAATTTTTCCGCTGTCGCAACCTTCTGTTCTAAGGAGATCCAATCTGGAGGCCTGTTCTGGAGCCGTGCAGGATGGGGAATCCATTGCCAGAGGCTTCTTCATCAATCTTGTTGCCTTCATGACCATGTATGAGTAGTCTCTTTAGGACCTTAGGGTCCATAGCAGTAACTACATGCAAATCTCTCTCTCTCTCTCTCTCTCTGTCTCTCTCTCTCTCTCTCTCTCTATATATATATATATATATATATATATATATATATATATATATATATATATATATATATATATATATATATATTTGATCTTCAATACTAAGTTCCCGTGAGCTTCTACGCATGATCGGGATCAATTGGATGTAATACATGGATGTGTTTGTTGGGATATGCTGAATTGTCACTGTATGATTAGATAGTTCATTGAATTCAATTGAATCTCTTGAGGTTCTCTTGTTGTATAATTAAATAGCTTTGTGTCACATCCCTAGTTTTTCCCCTTTGCTTTGTTCTAGCATGTGTGTTGCATCATGTTTAAATTTTGCTAAACTTGAAATGGGGAGGAGCAAACCATAGCACCTCACTTGAATTAAAGCAATTCCAATAATTGTTATTTTCAATGAATCCAAAATGCCCTTCAAAAATGTCCACCATGTCTGATAAATGTTGGCAACAACATATCAGAGGTGAATTATAATTTCACAACCCTTTTGGCATTTTAAATAATCCAACAAAGCTACTGAAAATGACAACTGAAGCACTATAAATATTTTAGTGGCTTCCATTATTCTGAAATTTTTTGTGGGACTTTGAATTATTCAAACTACATCCCATAAAATATCTCAGGATTTTTGTGCTAAGGATTTATGCCAAACATAAATAAAACAGAAAGTAGAAGTAGAAAACAGAAAAAAAATAGAAAAGGAGACTCACCTGGGCCTCTTACCTGTTTAAGTGGTGGCCCAGCCCACCACCGGCTCCCCCCTGCCGTCTTCTTCCTCTGCGAGTAGGTAGAGGAGAAGGAGGCCACGGTGCCGTGGTCAAGCGCCATGCCGGCAGCAGCCTGCTTGCCTTCCCAGGCCAGCGCGACGCGCGGATAGGCCTCCCCGCTGCCGTCCCGATCGCTCTCTCCCTCGCCATTTCCACCTGCTCCCTCTCCCACGCCTCTGCAGCCATGGCTGCCCGCAACCGCAGCTTGCCGCCGACGCCCGCGTAGCCTCAGCTCCTCCCTCGCCTCGCTGACTAGGTCACGAGCTCCGCCTCGTCTCCCTCAGCATCTCTGAAAGGACGTGGATGTCGCCTAGAGGGGGGTGAATAGGCGCTTTAAAATAATTATGGTTTAGGCTTGAACAAATGCGGAATAAAACTAACGTTTAATATGTCAAGGACAAAACCTAAAACAACTAGGCTCACCTATGTGCACCAACAACTTATGCTAAGAAAGATAGACAACTAAGTGATAGCAAGATATATAACATCAAACAATATGGCTATCACAAAGTAAAGTGCATAAGTAAAGGGCTCGGGTAAGAGATAACCGAGGCACGCGGAGACGACGATGTATCCCGAAGTTCACACCCTTGCAGATGCTAATCTCCGTTCGGAGCGGTGTGGAGGCACAATGCTCCCCAAGAAGCCACTAGGGCCACCGTAATCTCCTCACGCCCTCGCACAATGCAAGATGCCGTGATTCCACTAAGGGACCCTTGAGGGCGGTCACCGAACCCGTACAAACAAGGTTGGGGCAAATTCCACAACTTAATTGGAGGCTCCCAACAACACCACGAAGCTTCACCACGATGGATTGTGGCTCCGAGGTGACCTCAAATGCTCGGGGCAATCTCCACAACCTAATTGGAGACCCCGAAGCTTGCCCGGAGCTTTGCACCACAATGATTGAGCTCCGAGGCACCACCAACCGTCTAGGGCGCCAAAGCACCCAAGAGGAACAAGCTCAAGGGTGCTCAAACACCCAAGAGTAATAAGCTCCTCAACTTCTTACTTCCACGTATCACCGTGGAGAACTCAAACCTATGCACCAAATGCAATGGCAAGGGCACACGGAGTGCCCAAGTCCTTCTCTCCCAAATCCCACCACAACAACTAATGCTATGGAGGAAAAAGAGAGGAAGAACGAAGAAGAACAAGAAGAACTCCAAGATCAAGATCCAAGGGGTTCCCCTCACAAAGAGGAGAAAGTGATTGGTGGAAATGTGGATCTAGATCTCCTCTCTCTTTTCCCTCAAGAACTAGCAAGAATCATAGGAGGGATTGAGAGTTAGCAAGCTCGAAGAAGGTCAACAATGGGGGAAGAACACAAGCTCAAGAGTTGAGGAGCAATAGGGAAGAAGACCCCCTTTTATAGGTGGGGGAAAATCCAACCGTTACCCCCACAGCCCACACACAAGCGATAGTACCGCTCAGGGGAGCGGTACTTCCGCTTATACCCGTCCTGGAACAACAAAGCGGTAGTACCGCTCTGGAGGGAGCGGTACTTCCGCTCAGAAATCCCAGAAGACCGGAAGAAAAAAACGGATGCGAAAGAGGCTGCGGATCCTCAGGGCGGCAGTACCGCTCGGTACTTCCGCTTAAAAAAATAAGCGGTAGTTCGAGCGGCTCTTCGGGGCGGTAGTACCGCTGGAGCGATACTACCGCTCTGGGGAGAGCGGTACTTCCGCTGAAAATGGCCAGAGACCCCTGTAGGCACCAGAAGGCAAATATAAGCGGTAGTGACAGCGGTAGTACTACCGTGCTACCGAGCAGTACTACCGCTTGTTCAGAGAAAAACAGCTCTGGCACTGAAACTGCCATAACTTTCGCATACGAGCTCCGAATTGAGCAAACTCAAGCTTGTTGGATAGCACACGACAAGTACTATCCAAACAGCGACAGTATAAAAATGCCAATGGTATAGAGATGTGAAACCTCTATCAATAAAGAACCGGCAAAAACTCCAACATCAAAAACATCATAGAAGATGCATATGTACTCCGTTTTCGATGAACTTGAGCTTGTCATGAAGCTGACCATAAGCTCAAGAAACCTCAAAGAGAAAAACCAACCAAGAACCAAGAAAGATGATGATGCCAAGAATGTAATGGTTGAGCTATCAACGAACGATACGATCAAGCTACTCACTTGAGATCCCCCTTGATAGTATGGCTATCTATCCTATAACCCAGTCTCCCAACTACCACTGTGAGACCGGTAAAATAGAAAACCCTATGAAGGTCAAACCTTTGCCTTGCGCATAGTCCACTTGAGCTAGATGATGACGATCTTGTCCTTCTCAAGATGGACCACCTTTCTTGGTCCCCCATACTCCACTATGGGTGAGCCACTCTTCGGCACATCTTCACAAGTCCATTGTCACCACAATGAACGGCAAGCCTCAAGCATGATCTCTCCGTGATGCTTCACTTGAGCTTGCACACCGCAACCTTGATGATGATCACCACTTGATGTCATGTTCCATGGGATGTATGGGATCTTCCTCTTGATGCAATCCCATGGAAATATACCTAACCCCACAAAGAACACTCACAGGGAACATGGGTTAGTACACAAAGCGTAATGGACAATGCTTACCATACCATGGGATCACTTGATCCCTCTCGGTACATCTTGTACGCTTTGTGTGTTGATCAACTTGATTCACTCTTTGACTTAGTCTTGATCAACCTTGTATCTTATCTTCTCTATGACCAATCTTTGGATAAAACCTTGAATACCACCTTGGTCACCATATAAACTCCTTCAAACCAACAGATGGACTTCAAGAAGTGCCTATGGACAAATCCTTCGAATATAACTTAAGGCAACCATTAGTCCATAGGGATTGTCATCAATTACCCAAAACCACACATGGAGAAATGTGCTCTTACAATCTCCTCCGAGCAACTCGACGCCGGACAGCGTGCATCGCCGTGTCTTCATCGTCATCCACCTCGGACCCCGACGATCGCCGCCGTCGATTCATCGCCTTCGTCGCTTCTCCGAGCTCGCCTAGCTGCTCCTCGAGTTCCTCGTGAGCTCCTCTTCCTCCCCCAGCTTTCCCCGCGTTCATTTGCCGCCCCTAGCTAGCTAAGCCACCGCGCCCGAAAGCTTTGCTCCGCTGGCCATGTCGCCGCCGTGGCAACAGCAGCCGCAACTCGTGTTTGAGCACGCAGGCGTGCTCAGTGCGTTCCCAGGTACCCAAACGCACACGCCCGTAGGCCTAGCCGTGCAACGCAACCTCGGTTTTGTTTGCACCCGATCGCCGGCAGCCGCAAGGCTCAACGCTGGCGAGGTTTCCGGCAGCCCCGCGGCCATCTGACCCCCTAGCCCAATGCGGCCGAGCATGGGCTTCAATTTGGTAGCCTCCGCGTGCCTAGCAGACGCCCGCAGCGCAACTCCGGCGAAGCGTCGCCGTCGTTTTGGTCATCGGCGGCGAGATTCCGGTGAGGACCGACGTGGAAGCTCATTAGGAGCTAATCCCCCCAATTAGTTAAGCTAACAACCACTAACAGTAGGCCCTAGCTGTGGTCAAAGCCGGGCCAACTCGGGATTTGACCCTAAGTCAATGACAGCAGGGTCCCACCTGCCAATGACAGCAGCCAGCCCTGAGATGCTGACATGTGGACCCCACATGTCAGGTTTGACCTGATTTGGGCGCCCTTTGACCAGTGATGTCATGTTGACATGTTGCTGACGCAATAAAGCTTTTCCAGTGTAATAAAAATTCCAGAAAATAGATAAAACCTAGAAAATTCATATAAATTAATCTGTAAGTCAGATGAAAATAATTTATATATGAAAATTGATCAGAAAAATCCAATGAATCCATTGATGCCATTCTCAGGCATGATAGAGTAACCTAAATAGGAGAACATGGACATTTTGCTCAAATGCAATATGTTGAATAACTCATGGAGTTTGAATTTGAACCCTAGGTTCAAAGCTACTTCATCTAACATCAATGATAGTTGCATTAGGTCAAATGCATCATAATGCCATGTAACAATCATGCATCATAGTGTTGCATTTGATGTGTATTGATTGTTCCATTGTATTTGTTGCGGTAGGCTCTGCTCCACAGGATACCCACGAGTATCCAACTGAAGGAGAGTATTCCACCGCTGATCCGCAAGGCAAGCAACCTCATTGATCATATCCGATACAATCCTACTCTCTCACTCCTGCTCTCGTTTATTGCATTAGGGCAATACGATTCAACTATTACCTGTTGCGGTAGTTGAACCCATTCCTCTGCATAACCTGTCATTGTCACAGTAAATAGCTAAACCAAGCAACCTAGCATACCTGGTAGATGCTTGATCCATGATGTGCTTTACCCTACTATGCATGCTATGCTTAGAGTTGTGTCTAGTCTGATTCATCTGGGTGATGAACCGAAGTGAAACGATGGTGTTCTGATGTGATGAGCTCAGTAATGAACCTGATTTGGTAAAGGGAGCGATGAGAGGCTATGTAGGAGGACATAGTGGGTTGTCTCATTAGAACCGTCTTTAGGAACTGAGTTCCATGTTTGTGCTCCAAGACCAGTTACTACCACGCATTGGGTTCCGATAACTCGACCCCTCTCGACTTATTAACCGCCCATTCCTCTGTCCAGGAGTTGCAACTAGTTTCTGGTGTTTGTAGCTATGCTGGAGGCTGTGCGTAGCGCTGACCTTAGGGGTGGGCTACGACGCGGTAGGCAGTGGCACGGTGTACCAAGTGGCACCCGAACGGTGGGCTTGGGAACCCTGCGCACATCGTTTGAGGCCGTAGCGGAAACTTCGGCCGGACTTCCGTGCGGGTTCAGTCTCAAATAGGCGATAAACCTAGACTAGGGTCTTGTGTGGTTGACGGTCGTGGCCGACTCCCTCGCTGGGCTTCCGTTTGAAGGTTGTCGAGGTGCCTCTTTTTACGTGCACATAGCGATAAGTGGCGACAGCGTGTGTGAAGGAATACACCCCTGCAGGGTATGAATCTGTTCGAATAGCCGCGCCCTCGGAGATGGACTACTTGGAAACTTATGCTGTTCATAGACAACTTTAATGGCTACTCATAAAAGTATCAAGACAAGTGTGAGTACCGTGGATGGCACTCTCATAGGTGACGGGAGCGGATCCATGGTAGTGTATTCATGCAGTGTTAGTGGACTCATGTGCGCTATCTCAAACTTGTTCAAAGAACTAGTAGTCGTAGTACAGGTTAGCCAAGAGTCAAAGCTGGCTTGCTGCATGAACCCCACTACTCCCCTTGTTGATACATGAGCATGAATAAACTAGGTATGATTTAAAGACTTGCTGAGTACGTTTGTACTCATGTTTGCTTAATAACTGTTGCAGATGAGAACCAAGACCCATCTGGTGGGTTCTATCTAGACGTCGACGACGACGAGTAGCTGGTATCCCAGCTACGATCTGATGCCCTGGTATGTGATGTAGATAGTGAGGCTTAATGCCTTTTTACCTTTCATCTGTCTGTACTCAGACAGCTTTAAGCTTCCGCATGGCTTGTATGACTTTGTTTGTATGACTTGAGTGTCGGGTCATGTGACCCCTACCTGTATGAACTTATTATGCAAGGCTCTTCCGAGCCTTCTAAATAAATGTTGTGATGTTGTATGGTTATGTTGTGATGCCATAGTTGTACTATGCATATCGGGCATGTCGTGCGTACGTGTGACGTGCAACGGTTTGTATGGGATTCGACACCTTGTTGTGTGCCTTTAGTAGTACTCCTTACAGGGAAATGCCTCTTTGTGCTTCCACTGAGCCTTGGTAGCTTGCTACTGCTCCGGACACATCGATTGACCGACGTGTATCCTTCTTTGCTGTTGTGTCTGTCCCTTCGGGAAATGTCTCGTAGTGGAATGGAGTCCTTGTAGCCTGCTATGACTCGTCTACACGCAGTTGATGACAGAAATGTCTCACGGTGTAATGGAGTCCGTGTAGCTTGCTATGATTCGTCTACACACGCTGATGACCGACACCTGCATTGTAGGGTTACGTATGCCTGTCCCTATACGGATGTGCCACTTGGGTTCTATGACTAGTCATGTCGACCCGGGTTCTTTGACGTATGATTGCTAGCAACATGTTCATATCCGTGAGCCAAAAGATGCAAACGGTCCCGGCCAAGGTAAGGTGGCAGCCTTGGGGATTACCATGGGTGAGGCCGCAAAGTGGTGTGATATGTTATAGGATGGATTCATATGACTTAGGATCGGGGTCCCGACAGCGTTGATCATATCCGATACAATCCTGCTCTCTCGCTCCTACTCTCGTTTATTGCATTAGGGCAATACGATTCAACTGTTACCTGTTGCGGTATTTGAACCCATTCCTCTGCATGACCTGTCATTGTCATAGTAAATAGCTAAACCAAGCAACCTAGCATACCTGGTAGATGCTTGAGCCATGATGTGCTTTACCCTGCTATGCATGCTATGCTTAGAGTTGTGTCAGGTCTGATTCATCTGGGTGATGATCCAGAGTGAAACGATGGTGTTCTGATGTGATGAGCTCAGTAATGAACCTGATTTGGTAAAGGTAGCGATTAGAGGCTATGTAGGAGTACATAGCGGGTTGTCTCATTGGAACCGTCTTTAGGAACTGAGTTCTGTGTTTGTGCTCCAAGACCAGTTACTACCACGCATTGGGTTCCGATAACTCGACCCCTCTCGACTTATTAACCGCCTAGTCCTCTGTCCAAGAGTTGCAACTAGTTTCTGGTGTTTGTAGCTATGCTGGAGGCCGTGCGTAGCGCTGACCTTAGGGGTGGGCTACGACGCGGTAGGCAGTGGCACGGTGTACCAAGTGGCACCCGAATGGTGGGCTTGGGAACCCTGCGCACATCGTTTGAGGCCGTAGCGGAAACTTCGGCCGGACTTCCGTGCGGGTTCAGTCACAAATAGGCGATAAACCTGGACTAGGGTCTTGTGTGGTTGACGGTCGTGGCCGACTCCCTCGCTGGGCTTCCGTTTGAAGGTTGGCAAGGTGCCTGTTTTTACGTGTGCATAGCGATAAGTGGCGAGAGTGTGTGTGAAGGAGTACACCCCTGCAGGGTATGAATCTGTTCGAATAGTGGCGTCCTTGGATATGGACTACTTGGAACTTATGTTGTTCATTTCAACTTTATTGGCTACTCATAAAAGTATCAAGACAAGTGTGAGTACCGTGGATGGCACTCTCATAGGTGACGGGAGCGGATCCATGGTAGTATATTGATGTGGTGTTAGTGGACTCATGTGCGCTATCTCAAACTTGTTCAAAGAACCAGTAGTCGTAGTACAGGTTAGCCAAGAGTCAAAGCTAGCTTGCTGCATGAACCCCACTACTCCCCTTGTTGATACATGAGCATGAATAAACTAGGTCTGATTTAAAGGCTTGCTGAGTACGTTTGTACTCATGTTTGCTTAATAACTGTTGCAGATGAGAACCAAGACCCATCTGGTGGGTTCTATCTAGACGTCGACGACGACGAGTAGCTGGTATCCCAGCTACGATCTGATGCCCTGGTATGTGATGTAGATAGTGAGGCTTAATGCCTTTTTACCTTTCATCTGTCTGTACTCAGACAGCTTTAAGCTTCCGCATGGCTTGTATGACTTTGTTTGTATGACTTGAGTGTCGGGTCATGTGACCCCTACCTGTATGAACTTATTATGTAAGGCTCTTCCGAGCCTTCTAAATAAATGTTGTGATGTTGTATGGTTATGTTGTGATGCCATAGTTGTACTATGCATATCGGGCATGTCGTGCGTACGTGTGACGTGCAACGGTTTGTATGGGATTCGACACCTTGTTGTGTGCCTTTAGTAGTACTCCTTACAGGGAAATGCCTCTTTGTGCTTCCACTGAGCCTTGGTAGCTTGCTACTGCTCCGGACACATCGATTGACCGACGTGTATCCTTCTTTGCTGTTGTGTCTGTCCCTTCGGGAAATGTCTCGTAGTGGAATGGAGTCCTTGTAGCCTGCTATGACTCGTCTACACGCAGTTGATGACAGAAATGTCTCACGGTGTAATGGAGTCCGTGTAGCTTGCTATGATTCGTCTACACACGCTGATGACCGACACCTGCATTGTAGGGTTACGTATGCCTGTCCCTATACGGATGTGCCACTTGGGTTCTATGACTAGTCATGTCGACCCGGGTTCTTTGACGTATGATTGCTAGCAACATGTTCATATCCGTGAGCCAAAAGATGCAAACGGTCCCGGCCAAGGTAAGGTGGCAGCCTTGGGGATTACCATGGGTGAGGCCGCAAAGTGGTGTGATATGTTATAGGATGGATTCATATGACTTAGGATCGGGGTCCCGACAGCGTTGATCATATCCGATACAATCCTGCTCTCTCGCTCCTACTCTCGTTTATTGCATTAGGGCAATACGATTCAACTGTTACCTGTTGCGGTATTTGAACCCATTCCTCTGCATGACCTGTCATTGTCATAGTAAATAGCTAAACCAAGCAACCTAGCATACCTGGTAGATGCTTGAGCCATGATGTGCTTTACCCTGCTATGCATGCTATGCTTAGAGTTGTGTCAGGTCTGATTCATCTGGGTGATGATCCAGAGTGAAACGATGGTGTTCTGATGTGATGAGCTCAGTAATGAACCTGATTTGGTAAAGGTAGCGATTAGAGGCTATGTAGGAGTACATAGCGGGTTGTCTCATTGGAACCGTCTTTAGGAACTGAGTTCTGTGTTTGTGCTCCAAGACCAGTTACTACCACGCATTGGGTTCCGATAACTCGACCCCTCTCGACTTATTAACCGCCTAGTCCTCTGTCCAAGAGTTGCAACTAGTTTCTGGTGTTTGTAGCTATGCTGGAGGCCGTGCGTAGCGCTGACCTTAGGGGTGGGCTACGACGCGGTAGGCAGTGGCACGGTGTACCAAGTGGCACCCGAATGGTGGGCTTGGGAACCCTGCGCACATCGTTTGAGGCCGTAGCGGAAACTTCGGCCGGACTTCCGTGCGGGTTCAGTCACAAATAGGCGATAAACCTGGACTAGGGTCTTGTGTGGTTGACGGTCGTGGCCGACTCCCTCGCTGGGCTTCCGTTTGAAGGTTGGCAAGGTGCCTGTTTTTACGTGTGCATAGCGATAAGTGGCGAGAGTGTGTGTGAAGGAGTACACCCCTGCAGGGTATGAATCTGTTCGAATAGTGGCGTCCTTGGATATGGACTACTTGGAACTTATGTTGTTCATTTCAACTTTATTGGCTACTCATAAAAGTATCAAGACAAGTGTGAGTACCGTGGATGGCACTCTCATAGGTGACGGGAGCGGATCCATGGTAGTATATTGATGTGGTGTTAGTGGACTCATGTGCGCTATCTCAAACTTGTTCAAAGAACCAGTAGTCGTAGTACAGGTTAGCCAAGAGTCAAAGCTAGCTTGCTGCATGAACCCCACTACTCCCCTTGTTGATACATGAGCATGAATAAACTAGGTCTGATTTAAAGGCTTGCTGAGTACGTTTGTACTAATGTTTGCTTAATAACTGTTGCAGATGAGAACCAGGACCCATCTGGTGGGTTCTATCTAGACGTCGACGATGACGAGTAGCTGGTATCCCAGCTACGATCTGATGCCCTGGGATGGGATTTAGATAGTGAGGCTTAATGCCTTTTTACCTTTCACCTGTCTGTACTCAGATAGCTTTAAGCTTCCGCATGGCTTGTATGACTTTGTTTGTATGACTTGAGTGTCGGGTCATGTGACCCCTACCTGTATGAACTTATTATGCAAGGCTCTTCCGAGCCTTCTAAATAAATGTTGTGATGTTGTATGGTTATGTTGTGATGCCATAGTTGTATCTATGCATATCGGGCATGTCGTGCGTACGTGTGACGTGCAACGGTTTGTATGGGATTCGACACCTAGTTGTGTGCCTTTAGTAGTACTCCTTACAGGGAAATGCCTCTTTGTGCTTCCACTGAGCCTTGGTGGCTTGCTACTGCTCCGGACACATCAATTGACCGACGTGTATCCTTCTTTGCTGCTGTGTCCGTCCCTTCGGGAAATGTCTCGTAGTGTAATGGAGTCATTGTAGCCTGCTACGACTCGTCTACGCGCAGTTGATGACAGAAATGTCTCACGGCGTAATGGATTCCGTGTAGCTTGCTATGATTCGTCTACACACGTTGATGACCGACACCTGCATTGTTGGGTTACGTATGCCTGTCCATGTACGGATGTGCACTTGGGTTCTATGACTAGTCATGTCGACCCGGGTTCTTTGACGTATGATTGCTAGCAACATGTTCAGATCCGTGAGCCAAAAGACGCAAACGGTCCCGGCCAAGGTAAGGTGGCAGCCGTGGGGATTACCGTGCGTGAGGCCACAAAGTGGTGTGATATGTTATAGGCTGGATTCATATGACTTAGGATCGGGGTCCCGACAGCGTTGGTATTAGAGCCTGACTGACTGTAGGATTACCAAGCCAAACTAGCCGAGGTTGAGTCTAGAAATGCTTTAGTTATGTAAGGGAATTGATTGTCGAAGGGAACGTAAGGCTCTTTTTACTTCTCTTCTTGAGTCATTCTATTCTGAGTCACCCTCATCTTTTCTACGGGGTTAAGAACTAGGCTTCTTATCTATCTCTCAGGATCACGAGTTACTACTCCGAAGACTCGTAGGAAAAATTGTTTGAGAGTCAACTCCAGTTTTCAAGTATTTTTCCTGTGTGAATCAGTTGACTACGAAACCTTGAAACTAGAAAGTTGAGTGGTTATGCTATCCAATCCTTTGCAGGTTGTCTCAAAATATTTTTTGAGCAATTACAACCGTTATACTGCCCGATTTCTGCTAGGAGCTCTAATGCATTTGCATTATTCTCTGTTTCAGATGCCTTCTCGTCCTTCTCATCAGGTGGTCCGTTTGACCAGGTGCATTGATGTACCGGGTCACACGGCTATGTTGGTAAGAGTCATGATGGAGACCGGTTACTGCTGGTACCCTGAGTACATAATGGAGGAGTAGTACCGCGACTTCAATCAAAGCCAACACCTTTGTAATGTTAGGATCTATCCATCGTACCCTGGAGCTACGGAGCCGCTTCATTGGCCGTATGGACTAGGAGTTACCATTGATATGGTAGTTCAGGAGGCCGCTTATACGATGCTGGCCATCATGAGAGCTAACCATGGTCTACTTCAGAACACGGAGTTCTGCTATATTCCAGTGTCACTAGGAGGAGAGGAGGGCTATTTGAGTGGAGCCTACTATGATCACTCTCATGAGGACCCTAGGCTTCAGGTGACTGCACAGATGTTGGAGAACAGGGATCGTGATGCACGTGTTCTTCGCATGGAGCTTTATGCTACACGTGCACGTCTTCGGACAACTTTGACGTAGCTTGCACCAGTCGTCCAGACTGGATATGGAGATATGGATATGTTGTGCCCGCTTCAGACTCAGCTACCAGCTCGTGTAGATTGGCCTGATGTTGGAGGCATTGTTCCCCTTTGAGGACCGCAGTTGCCGCTAGCAATGGGACCTAGGACACATCCATGTCCCTATGGACCCCAGGGACCTCAGGCTAGGATGTTTCCACACCCTCGGGTTCAGCTCCCAGGTCACGGGGGTAACCTGTATGAGATGTTCTACGCAGACGCTTGAGTTCGTGAGTGGAGGTAGTAGTATTGTAGCAGCTGTATATCCACAGTCCTGCGTGTCTTGTGGAATATGACTAAGGTGTGAGTTGAGTTCCAGAGGTGTAGAAAAATAATGTATAGGAAGCTTGTAATGCCTCCGATGAGTTGTATCATCTTCTCAGTAGTTTGTACTTCAGCTTGGGCTTGTACTGAACTATATCATGGTGTGTATGAATCATAGTGTATATATAGCACTTTGCTTGTTACCATGTTGTTTGGGTGTTTACCCCTGCATTCCATGTTGTCCAGTACATTTCGCACGTCTTATGTTAGAGTTGATGTCCTCCTTGTCTAAGACGTGGGTTATATTTTCCCAGGATGGTTTCCACTAGGAACAACCCCGCTCCTGCTTATGACCAGGGAGAGGGCAGTGGAGCAAGGCAAGAGAACCTGCCTCACCCGCCATCTTCGGCGGAAGTGATGCTTCAAGCAGAGAGGAGCAAGAGAGAGACCAACCGACTGCTCAAGCGTATCGAGCAGAACACTGCATGACAGCCACGCAATGACGCAGTGTCCTGACGTGCTTGGACTGCGTCGGTATTTCCCCAAAGAGGAAGGGATGATGCAGCACAGCGACGGTAAGTATTTCCCTCAGTTATGAAACCAAGGTTATCGAACCAGTAGGAGGATCACCACCACCCAATAAGCAGCACCTGCGCACAAACAACGAATACTTGCAACCCGACGCGAAAGAGAGGTTGTCAATCTCTCTACGGTAATAAGATAGATTAAGTAGTGATAGATAGGAGAGATAGATCTCTCAAGAACACACAAAAAAAGAGTAAATATGTGATGACCCACAAGTATAGGGGATCTATCGTAGTCCTTTCGATAAGTAAGAGTGTCGAACCCAACGAGGAGCAGAAGGAAATGACAAGCGGTTTTCAGTAAGGTATTCTCTGCAAGCACTGAAATTATCAGTAACAGATAGTTTTGTGATAGGATAATTCATAACGGATAGCAAGTAACAAATGTAACAAAGGTGCACCAAGGTGGCCCAATCCTTTTTGTAGCAAAGGACAAGCCTAGACAAACTCTTATATAAAGCAAAGCGCTCCCGAGGACACATGGGAATTTCTGTCAAGCTAGTCTCATATGATTCGCGTTCGTTACTTTGATAATTTGATATGTGGGTGGACCGGTGCCTGGGTGTTGTCCTTACTTGGACTAGCCTCCCACTTATGATTAACCTCTCTCGCAAGCATCCGCAACTACAAAAGAAGAATTAAGATAAATCTAACCATAGCATGAAACATATGGATCCAAATCAGCCCCTTACGAAGCAACACATAAACTAGGGTTTAAGCTTCTGTCACTCTAGCAACCCATCATCTACTTATTACTTCCCAATGCCTTCCTCTAGGCCCAAATAGTGGTGAAGTGTCATGTAGTTGACATTCACATAACACCACTAGAGGAGAGACAACATACATCTCATCAAAATATCGAACGAATACCAAATTCACATGATTACTTATAACAAGACTTATCCCATGTCCCCAGGAACAAACGTAATTACTCACAAAGCATATTCATGTTCATAATCAGAGGAGTATTAATTATCATTAAGGATCTGAACATATGATCTTCCACCAAGTAAACCAACTAGCATCAACTACAAGGAGTAATCAACACTACCAGCAACCCACAGGTACCAATCTGAGGTTTTGAGACAAAGATCGAATACAAGAGATGAACTAGGGTTTGAGAGGAGATGGTGCTGGTGAAGATGTTGATGGAGATTGCCCCCCTCTCGATGAGAGGATCGTTGGTGATGACGATGGCTTCGATTTCCCCCTCCGGGAGGGCAGTTTCCCCGGCAGAACAGCTCCGCCGGAGCCTTAGATTGGTTCTGTCCAAGTTCCGCCTCGAGACGGCGGCGCTTCGTCCCGAAAGCTCCCTTATGATTTTTTCCAGGTCAAAACCCTCCATATAGCAGAAGATGGGCACCGGAGGCCTGCCAAGGGGCCCACAAGCCACAGGGGCGCGCCCCCTGGCTTGTGACTCCCTGGTGGGTCCCCTCTGGTATTTCTTTCGCCCAATATTTTTTATATATTCCAAAATAATTCTCCGTAGATTTTCAGGACTTTTGGAGTTGTGCAGAATAGGTATCCCAGATTTGCTCCTTTTCCAGTCCAGAATTCCAGCTGCCGGCATTCTCCCTCTTCATGTAAACCTTGTAAAATAAGAGAGAAAAGGCATAAGTATTGTACCATAATATGTATTAACAGCCCATAATGCAATAAATATCGATATAAAAGCATGATGCAAAATGGACGTATCAACTCCCCCAAGCTTAGACCTCGCTTGTCCTCAAGTGAAAGCCGAAATCGATAAATATGCCCACATGTTTAGAGATAGAGGTGTCAATAAAATAAAATACGGACATGAAGGCATCATGGTTATCTTTAGAACAGCAACATATATTGACATATAATTTCTTATGCTAGAGTAACAATTCATTCACAAGGTAAAGTATGAATCAAGAACTCTATTGAGAACCAACAAACTATGATCTCAGTCATTGAAGCAATTCCAATTTATCATAACGTAGGAAAGAGTCAATATAAGAGCTTGTAAAGCAAATCCACATACTCAATCATCTTTTAGTCTTTCATAATTGCTAACACTCACGCGGTACCCATGAGGTCAAAGCTTCAATCGGACACAGAGAAAGATAGGGGCTTATAGTATTGCCTCCCAACTATTTACCTCAAGGGTAATGTCAACAGAAATAACTCATGCTCACCCACATCCGAGTGGATATATGTGTCTAGATCATTCCCCAACACATGACGCTTGCCAAGTGATAAAGGCAAAATAAAGGAAGTGGTGAAGATCACCACGACTCTTGCATAAAGGTAAGTACTAGAAAGTAAAGGTAACAGATAGGCCCTTCGCAGAGGGAAGCAGAGGTTGTCATGCGCTTTTATAGTTGGATGCGCAATCCCTTAATGCAAAAGAACGTCACTTTATATTGCCCCTTGTGATAAAGAACTTTATTATGCAGTCTGTCGCTTTTATTTCTTCCATATCACAAGTTCGTATAAGGTTTATTTTCCTCACACTAATAGATCACACATATTTAGAGAGCAATTTTTATTGCTTGCACCGATGACAACTTACTTGAAGGATCTTACTCAATCCATAGGTAGGTATGGTGGACTCTCATGGCAAAACTGGGTTAAGGGTGTTTGGATGCACAAGTAGTATCTCTACTTGGCGCGGAAGTTTTGGCTAATATGGGTGGAAGCAAGCGTCACATGTTAAAGGATCTATAACCATATAACTTCTATTCGGAAATAAGCAAACATAACCTATTACATTGTCTTCCTTGTCCAACATCAACTTCTTAGCATATAATATTTTAATGAGTGCTCACAATCATAAAAGATGTCCAAGATAATATATTTATATGTGAACCTCTCTTTCTTTATTACTTCCTTTTAATTGCAACAATGACCAATAGCTTTGTTTGTCAACTCACAACAAATTTGAATCGACATACCTCTTATATGTGAAGTCATCACCCCCCATAAGATCATCATATATACTCTTTGCTTTTATTCTATACTTCTTTCTATTTCTTTTTCTCAAGATCATAGCAAGCAAGCAAAGCCCTCAACTCAAAACTACTCTTTATTATATAACTCTCGGACTTGGTTACATAGGGGGAACATAAAGCAAAACTCAAAACTAGATCACACTAAAGACTTTATTGTACTAGATCAAGATATAACCAAAAGGGTCGAACTAAGAAAAACGATAAAAGTAAAAGATGTGATGGTGATACGATACCGGGGCACCTCCCCCAAGCTTGGCACAAGCCAAGGGGAGTGCCCATACCCATGTGTTTAGTTGTCTTTCTTCAGAGGTGGCGATGTTATATTCTTGGCGATGATGCCCCTCAGAATGCGATTCTCCTCCTC
The DNA here is from genome assembly GCA_039707655.1 of Elymus sibiricus. Taxonomy (NCBI): domain Eukaryota; kingdom Viridiplantae; phylum Streptophyta; class Magnoliopsida; order Poales; family Poaceae; genus Elymus; species Elymus sibiricus. The sequence goes on from CM077667.1 coordinate 200,660,250, forward strand.
AAGCTTATTATTTTGCTGTCTGAGATACATTATTTCCTTGTGAAGTTTTCCAGTGACGGTTAGAGCTCCCATAACCCATGGATGTTTCATTGCTGCGGGGGAAGAAGCAACACTCTTTTTCATATTTTCATAAGTAAGAAATTTAGTATTGGGAGGAATAACCGAATTCGGAATTGCTGAGCTCTGAAGTTCTTCCAACATGGCTCCAGGTTGTAGACGAGAGGTAACTTCTTGGTCATCCTCCATGGCATCTATCCTTTTCAAGTCGGCCTCCATCTCTTCCTCCGTGGCCTGCCCGAAGTGGTTGGCTTTGCTGAATGCTCCGGACCCCGGTGTCAGGTGAGAGGCACGGCTCTCCCCAACCGACTCTTGCGAAGACATCTTGCTCTAAATCTGCTGCAGAAACAACTCAAAACAAAAACAGGAGGTATTGTCATGATTCGAAGGTCAAAACCTTCGGGAGATTATATAATGAATTTTTACCGACCCGAAGGAGTATACCACAAGAAAACGGAGTCCGGAGGGTACACGGGGTGGCCACAAGCCACAGGGGCGCGCCCAGGGGGGTAGGGCGCACCCCCCTGGCTTGTCGCCTCCTCGTGCACTCTTCGGACTACTTTAAATTTTCCTAATTTATTAAATATTCCAAAACGGATAAAAATTGCCATTGGAAAAGTTTTGGAGTCGATTTGCTTACCGTAACACATACCTATTCCTTTTCGGAGTCTGAAACGTTCTGGTAGGTCTCCCTAATGTACTCCTCCGGAGTTATGGTATTGATAATATTGGTTTCAACATTTATGGGAGTACCTGAGATATAATGTTTGATTCTTTGCCCGTTTACCACCTTCGGATTTGTGCCTTCGGCGTTGTTGATCTTGATGGCACCGGAACGATATACTTCCTCGATAATGTAAGGCCCTTCCCATTTAGAGAGAAGTTTTCCTGCAAAAAATCTTAAACGAGAATCGTATAGCAAGACATGGCCACCTACATTGAATTCACGCTTTTGTATCCTTTTATCATGCCATCTCTTAACCTTTCTTTAAACAACTTGGCATTCTCATAGGCCTGGGTTCTCCATTCATCAAGTGAGCTGATGTCAAATAACCTCTTCTCACCAGCAAGTTTGAAATCATAGTTGAGCTCTTTAATTGCCCAATAAGCTTTATGTTCTAGCTCTAGAGGTAAGTGACATGCTTTACCATAAACCATCTTATACGGAGACATACCCATAGGCTTTTTATAAGCAGTTCTATAAGCCCATAATGCATCATCAAGTTTCTTAGACCAATTCTTTCTGGATCTATTAACAGTCTTCTGCAAGATCAATTTAATTTCTCTATTGCTCAATTCTACTTGACCACTAGACTGAGGGTGATAAGGGGATGCAATTCTATGATTAACATCATACTTAGCAAGCAATTTACGGAAAGCACCATGAATAAAGTGTGAACCACCATCAGTCATTAAATATCTAGGGACTCCAAATCTAGGGAAAATAACTTCTTTAAGCATTTTAATAGAAGTGTTATGATCAGCGCTACTAGTTGGAATAGCTTCTACCCACTTAGTAACATAATCAACATCAACTAGAATATGAGTATACCCGTTAGATTGTGGAAAAGGTCCCATATAATCAAAACCCCAAACATCAAATGGTTCAATAACAAGAGAGTAATTCATAGGCATTTCCTGACGTCTACTAATATTACCAATTCTTTGACATTCATCACAAGACAAGACAAACTTACGAGCATCCTTGAAGAGAGTAGGCCAATAAAAACCAGATTGTAGTACCTTATGTGCAGTTCTATCTCCAGCGTGGTGTCCTCCGTAGGCCTCAGAATGACACTTGTGAAGGATCTGTTCCTGTTCATGCTCAGGCACACAACGTCTAATAACACCATCTACTCCTTCTTTATAAAGGTGTGGATCATCCCAAAAGTAATGTCTTAAATCATAGAAGAACTTTTTCTTTTGTTGGTATGTGAAACTAGGCGGTATAAATTTAGCAACAATGTAGTTAGCATAATCAGCATACCAAGGAGCATTGCGCGAAGCATTTATGACAGCTAATTGTTCATCAGGAAAGCTATCATCAATAGGTAGTGGGTCATCAAGAACATTTTCTAACCTAGACAAGTTGTCTGCTACAGGGTTATCAGCACCCTTTCTATCAATAATATGCAAATCAAATTCTTGTAGCAGAAGAACCCATCTAATAAGTCTAGGTTTAGCATCTTTCTTTTCCATAAGGTATTTAATAGCAGCATGATTAGTGTGAACAGTTACTTTGGAATCAACAATATAAGGTCTGAACTTATCACAAGCAAACATAACTGCTAAAAATTCCTTTTCAGTGGTAGCATAGTTTCTTTGAGCACTGTCTAGAGTTTTACTAGCATAATGGATAACATTTAATTTCTTATCAACCCTTTGTCCTAGAACAGCACCAACGGCATAATCACTAGCATCACACATAATTTCAAAGGGTAGGTTCCAATCAGGTGGTTGAACAACAGGTGCGGAAATCAAGGCATTCTTAAGAATTTCAAATGCTTCTACACAATCATCGTCAAAAACGAATGGAACATCTTTTTGCAAAAGATTAGTGAGAGGCCTAGAAATCTTAGAGAAGTCTTTAATAAACCTCCTATAGAAACCAGCATGACCTAGGAAACTTCTTATACCTCGGATATCCGTAGGACACGACATTTTTTCAATAGCATCAACTTTAGCTTTATCCACCTCAATACCTCTTTCGGAGATTTTGTGCCCCAAGACAATACCTTCATTAACCATAAAGTGGCACTTTTCCCAATTCAAGACAAGATTAGTTTCTTCGCATCTCTGCAAAACTCGATCAAGGTTGCTCAAGCAATCATCAAAAGAAGTTCCGTAAACGGAAAAATCATCCATGAAAACCTCAACAATCTTTTCACAAAAGTCAGAGAATATAGCCATCATACATCTTTGAAAGGTAGCAGGTGCATTGCATAAACCAAAAGGCATACGTCTATAAGCAAAGGTACCGAAAGGACAAGTAAAAGTGGTCTTTTCTTGATCCTCTTTTGACACAGGTATTTGAGAGAAACCAGAATAACCATCTAGAAAGCAAAAATGTGTATGTTTGGATAGTCTTTCTAGCATTTGCTCAATAAAAGGTAGAGGGTAATGATCTTTCCTAGTAGCTTTATTTAATTTCCTAAAATCAATTACCATTCTATATCCTGTAACAATTCTTTGCGGGGTCAATTCATTTTTATCATTAGGAACAATGGTAATACCTCCCTTTTTAGGGACACAATGAACGGGACTAACCCATCTACTATCAGCAATAGGATAAATTATACCTGCCTCCAGAAGCTTTAGTATTTCATTTCTTACCACTTCTTTCATTTTAGGATTTAACCGTCGTTGGTGATCAACAACTAGTTTAGCATCAGGCTCCATATTAATTTTATGCTGACATAGAGTGGGACTAATGCCCTTAAGATCATCAAGAGTATATCCAATAGCAGCATGGTGCTTCCTCAAAGTTTTCAATAATCTCTTTTCTTCATGCTCTGAAAGGTTAGCACTAATAATAACAGGATATATCTCCTTTTCATCAAGATAAGCATATTTCAGAGTATCAGGTAATTGTTTAAGCTCAAACACGGGATCACCCTTGGGTGGAGGAGGATCCCCAAGTATTTCAACAGGCAAGTTGTGTTTCAAAATAGGCTTCTGATCAAAGAAAATCTTATCTATTTCATTCCTTTCATTCATATGCATATCATTTTCATGGTCTAGCAAATATTGTTCTAAAGGATCAGTAGGAGGCACAGCAATAGAAGCGAGACCAATAATTTAATCTTTACTAGGCAATTCTTTGTCATGGGGTTGTCTACGAAATTTAGAGAAATTGAACTCATGAGACACATCCCCAAAACTTACAGTAACAGTTTCTTTCTCACAATCTATCTTAGCATTAACAGTATTCAAGAAAGGTCTACCAAATATAATGGGACAAAAATCATCTTGTGGGGAACCAAGAACAAGAAAATCAGTAGGATACTTTATTTTCCCACACAAGACTTCAACATCTCTAACAATCCCAATTGGTGCAATAGTATCTCTATTAGCAAGCTTAATGGTAACATCAATTCCCTCTAATTCAGCTGGTGCAATATCATTCATAATTTCTTGGTATAAGGTAAAGGGAATTGCACTCACACTAGCACCCACATCACATAAGCCATGATAACAATGATCTCCTATTTTAACAAAAACAACAGGCACGCCAACAATAGGTCTATGTTTACCTTTAGTATCAGGTCTAGCAATTCTAGCAGCTTCATCACAGAAATGAATAACATGCCCATCAATATTATCAACCAAGAGATCTTTAACCATAGCAATACTAGGTTCAACTTTAATTTGTTCAGGGGGCGTAGGTGTTCTAGTACAACTCTTACGAACCACAGTTGAAACTTTAGCATGTTCCTTTATTCTAACAGGGAAGGGTGATTTCTCAATATAAGCAGCAGGAATAACAGGATCAGCATTATAAATAATAGTCTCTTCTTCAACTTTAATAGGTTCAACTACTTTCACTTCAATGGGAGGATGATATTTAAACCACTTCTCCTTAGGGAGATCAACATGAGTAGCAAAAGATTCACAGAAAGAAGCTACTATCTCAGAGTCAAGTCCATATTTAGTGCTAAATTCACGGAAAGCATCGGTGTCTATAAAGGATTTAACACAATCAAACTTAAGGTTTATACCTGACTCCTTACCTTCGTCGAGTTCCCAATCTTCAGAGTTGCGTTTAATTCTTTCTAATAAGTCCCATTTGAATTCAATATCTTTCTTCATAAAGGAACAGGCACAAGAAGTATCGAGCATGGATTGATCATTACGAGAAAGCCGAGCATAAAAATTCTGAATAATAATTTCTCTTGGGAGCTCATGATTGGGGCATGAATATAACATTGACTTAAGCCTCCCCCAAGCTTGAGCGATTCTTTCTCCTTCACGAGGCCAAAAATTATAAATATAATTCCGATCACGATGAACCAGATGCATAGGATAAAACTTCTGATGAAATTCCAATTTCAATCGGTTGTAGTTCCATGATCCAATATCATCACATAGCCTATACCATGTCAATGCCTTCTCCTTCAAAGATAAAGGAAAGACCTTCTTCTTGACATCATCCTCGGGCAAACCTGCAAGCTTAAATAATCCACAAACTTCATCCACATAGATTAGATGCAAATCAGGATGTAGTGTTCCATCTCCTGCATAAGGATTAGCTAGCAGTTTCTCTATCATACCCGAAGGAATTTCATAATAAATATTTTCAGTAGGTGCAGTAGGTTGAGGAGCATCTCTTTGTGCTTTCGGTCGGGGTGAAGATACCCCGAACAAGCCCCTCAAAGGATTATTTTCCATAGTAACAAGTTACAGTAAATTTCAGCACACTATATAAAATTTTCCTTACCAAGTTCCACTCACCAAAGGCGCTTCACTCCCCGGTAACGGCGCCAGAAAAGAGTCTTGATGACCCACAAGTATAGGGGATCTATCGTAGTCCTTTCGATAAGTAAGAGTGTCAAACCCAACGAGGAGCAGAAGGAAATGACAAGCGGTTTTCAGTAAGGTATTCTCTGCAAGCACTGAAATTATCGGTAACAGATAGTTTTGTGATAGGATAATTCGTAACGGATAGCAAGTAACAAATGTAACAAAGGTGCAGCAAGGTGGACCAATCCTTTTTGTAGCAAAGGACAAGCCTGGACAAACTCTTATATAAAGCAAAGCGCTCCCGAGGACACATGGGAATTTCTGTCAAGCTAGTTTTCATCATGCTCATATGATTCGCGTTCGTTACTTTGATAATTCGATATGTGGGTGGACCGGTGCTTGGGTGCTGTCCTTACTTGGACAAGCCTCCCACTTATGATTAACCTCTCTCGCAAGCATCCGCAACTACAAAAGAAGAATTAAGATAAATCTAACCATAGCATGAAACATATGGATCCAAATCAGCCCCTTACGAAGCAACGCATAAACTAGGGTTTAAGCTTCTGTCACTCTAGCAACCCATCATATACTTATTACTTCCCAATGCCTTCCTCTAGGCCCAAATAGTGGTGAAGTGTCATGTAGTCGACGTTCACATAACACCACTAGAGGAGAGACAACATACATCTCATCAAAATATCGAACGAATACCAAATTCACATGATTACTTATAACAAGACTTATCCCATGTCCTCAGGAACAAACGTAATTACTCACAAAGCATATTCATGTTCATAATCAGAGGAGTATTAATTATCATTAAGGATCTGAACATATGATCTTCCACCAAGTAAACCAACTAGCATCAACTACAAGGAGTAATCAACACTACTAGCAACCCACAAGTACCAATCTGAGGTTTTGAGACAAAGATCGAATACAAGAGATGAACTAGGGTTTGAGAGGAGATGGTACTGGTGAAGATGTTGATGGAGATTGACCCCCTCTCGATGAGAGGATCGTTGGTGATGATGATGGCTTCGATTTCCCCCTCCGGGAGGGAAGTTTCCCCGGCAGAACAGCTCCGCCGGAGCCCTAGATTGGTTCTGTCCAAGTTCCGCCTCAAGATGGCGGCGCTTCGTACCGAAAGCTCCCTTATGATTTTTCCAGGTCAAAACCCTCCATATAGCAGAAGATGGGCACCGGAGGCCTGCCAGGGGGCCCACAAGCCACAGGGGCGCGCCTAAGGGGGTAGGGCGCGCCCCCTGGCTTGTGACTCCCTGGTGGGTCCCCTTTGGTATTTCTTTGGCCCAATATTTTTTATATATTCCAAAATAATTCTCCTTAGATTTTCAGGACTTTTGGAGTTGTGCAGAATAGGTATCCCAGATTTGCTCCTTTTCCAGTCCAGAATTCCAGCTGCCGGCATTCTCCCTCTTCATGTAAACCTTGTAAAATAAGAGAGAAAAGGCATAAGTATTGTACCATAATGTGTATTAACAGCCCATAATGCAATAAATATCGATATAAAAGCATGATGCAAAATGGACGTATCAATATGCAGCAATATATTTTTGGGTTATCTGAAAACAAAGATTGCAAAAACATAGATCGGAAAGTAACATGATGGAAAAGTAGACCCGGGTGCCGTAGGGTTCACTAGTGGCTTCTCTCATGAGTATAGCGCACGGTGGGTGAACAAATTACTATTGGGTAATTGATAGTAAATCGAATAGTCATGACGATATCCAAGGCGATGATCATTATATAGGCATCACATCCAAGATAGATAGACCGACTCCTGCCTGCATCTACCTCTATTACTCCACACATCGACCGCTATCCAGCATGCATCTAGTGTATTAAGTTCATGGAAAAATGGAGTAATGCAATAAGAACGATGACATGATGTAGACAAGATCTATTCATGTAGGAATAGACCCCATCTTGTTATCCTTAATAGTAACGATACATGCGTGTCTTGCTGCCCCTTCTGTCACTTGGAAAGAACACCGCAAGATCGAACCCATCACAAAGCACCTCTTCCCATGGCAAGAAAAATCGATCTAGTCGGCCTAACTAAACCAAAGATTCGAAGAAGAAATACGATGCTCTAAGCAATCATGCATATAAGAGATCAAAGAAGACTCAAATAATATTCATGGATAGAAACTGATCATGAACTCAAAATTCATCGGATCCCAACAAACACACCGCAAAAGTTTACATCAAATAGATCTCCAAGAGACCATTGTATTGAGAATCATAAGAGAGAGAGAAGAAGCCATCTAGCTACTGCCTACGGACCCGTAGGTCTATGGTTGACTACTCACGCATCATCGGAGAGGCACCTATGAGGAAGATGAACCCCTCCGTGATGGTGTTTAGATTGGATCTCGCGGTTCTTGAACTTGCGGCGGCTGGAATTGTGTTTCGTCGACTCCCCTAGGATTTTCCGAATAATTGAGAATTTATAGGCATCAGAGGTGGTGCGGAAGGGGGCCGAGGAGGGCACAACCCATCAGGACGCGTCAGGCCCCCCCTGGTATGCCATGGTGGGTTGTGCTCTCCACAGCCCACCTCTCCGGCAGTTGTTTGGCCCACTGGGTGTCTTCTGGTCCAGAAAAAATCTCCAAAAAGTTTCGTCGTGATTGGACTCCGTTTGGTATTGATTTTTTGCGAAGTAAAAAACAAGCAAAAATAGCAACTGGCACTATGTCAATAGGTTAGTCCCAAAAAATGATATAAAGTTGTTGTAAAATGATTGTAAAACATCCAAGAATGATAATATAACAGCATGGAACAAGCAAAAATTATAGGTACGTTGGAGATGTATCAGCATCCCCAAGCTTAATTCCTACTCGTCCTCGAGTAGGTAAATGATAAAAACAGAATTTTTGATGTGGAATGCTGCCTAACATGTTCATCACATTCTTTTCTTTTATATAGCATGGACATTTGGACTTGTAAATGATTCAAAGCAATAGTCTAGTTTTAACATAATGACTTCAATACTCAAGCATGTCAACAAGCAACCATGCCTTTCAAAATATCAACACTAAAGAAAGTTATCCCTAGCCCATCATGCTCAATCATTGATCCATTCATGAAACACTCAAATATTATCTATGCCCAATGCTCAAGTACGATCATAGTGCCCCCTAGTTGGTGCTTATAAGAGAAGATGGAGACTCAAAGCAAAAATAAAAATTGCATAAAGTAAATAGATAGGTCCTTCGCAGAGGGAAGTAGGGATGTGTAGAGGTGCCAGAGCTCAAGGTTTAAAATGAGAGAGAAAAATATTTTGGGTGGCATGCCTTTTCTGTCAACGAAAACGACAAAGTAGTTCACAATACTTTCCTTGCTAGATATATCATAGGCGGTTCCCAAACAGAAAATAAAGTTTATTCCTTTTTCCACCAAACTTTCACTTTCCATGGCGGGCCGTATCCACAGTTGCCTTCCATACCAACACTTTCCAAGGAATTTATTATTTGACAACATAAAGTAAATATTTTTTCTTTTTCATTTCTGGAATGGGCATCCCTATTACCGCCACACTCTCATGCAATGACAAGTGAATAAACACTCATCTTGAGAATAACACATCTAGCATGGAAAAATATTAGACACTCCCCACCGTTTCATGAGCGGTACGGGCACACAAAAAAGAAAATTTATTTTGAAAATTTAGAGATGGCACATACAAATTTGCTTGGAACGGCATGGAAATACCGCATATAGGTAGGTATGGTGGACTCATAAGGCAAAACTTGGTTTAAGGATTTTGGATGCACAAGTAGTATTTCTACTTAGTACAAATGAAGGCTAGCAAATAGATTGGGAAGCAACCAAACCAAAAAACGAAAAATCACATAAGTGAGCATTGAACATAACTAACACCGAATAATGCACCATAAGTACGATGTAACTTCATTGCATAACTATTGACTTTTGTGCATGCATAGGGAATCACAAACCTTAACACCAATATTCCTACTAAGCATAATTACTCACTAACATGACTCACATATAACTATCATCATGTTTCAAAACTATTACAAGGAATCAAGTTTAATTTGTCCAATGATCTTCATGAAAGTTTTTTATTATATCCTCCTTGGATATCTATCACTTTGGGACTAGTTTCATATATTGCCATTGCTTTTTGGCAAGCTCAAACAAATTTAAGTGAAGCACATGAGCATAAAAATTTCATCTCTCAAAAAGGTATAAGTGAAGCATGAGAGGATTTCTTCAAAATTACTAACTCTCAAATTAATCTAAGTGAAGCATGAGAGTATTTCTACAAAAATTTCCAAGCACACCGTGCTCAAAAAGATATAAGTGAAGCACTAGAGCAATTCTATAGCTCAAAAAGTTTAAGTGAAGCACATAGAGCAATTCTAACGAATCATAGCATGATTTTGGCTTTCTCAAATAGGTGTGTCCAGCAAGGATACAAAGGAAAAACTAACAAACAAAGCAAGCAAAGATACAAGACGCTCCAAGAAAAACTCATGATATGTGACGAATAAAAATATAGCTCCAAGTAAAATACCGATGGTCGTTAGAAGAAAGAGGGGATGCCACTCGGTGGCATCCCCAAGCTTAGTTGCTTGTTTATCTTTGGATATATCTCGGGGGTGCGGTAGCATCCCCAAGCTTAGGCTTTTATCACTCTTTATTCCTTCATCCATCGCGATCTCACCCAAAACGTGAAAACTTCAATCACACAAAACTCAACAAAATCTTCGTGAGATCCGTTAGTATAATAAAGAAAATCACTACTTTAGGTACTGTTGCAAGCCCATTCATATTTTATTATTGCATTATACCTACTGTATTTTAACTTTACCATGGCTCATACCCTTCAATATAACCCATAGATTCATCAAAACAAGCACACAATGCAAGGAAAACAGAATCTGTCTTAAACAGAACAGTCTGTAGTAATATGTACTCTAACCATACTTCTGTAACTCTAAAAATTCTGAAAAAATAGAAAAACATAAGGAATTTGTATAGCAACACTGTGTTAAAATTTTAGCTCAAGATAACGTTCCAGAAAAAAATGAAAATTCATATACTGGACACAAAGTTTCTGTTTCAGATTCAGCATCACTTCTACTCATCCTATGAATCATCCTAAAGGCTTTACTTGGCACAAACACTAAATAAACCATAAAAACACAATCATAACAGAGGCATAATTGTGTCAACACTCAAAAACAGAAAGGAAAAAGCAAAAATTTATTTATTCATTGGGTTGCCTCCCAACAAGCGCTATCGTTTTACGCCCCTAGCTAGGCATGATGATTTCAATGATGCTCACATAAAAAGTAGTAATTGAAATATGCAAAATAGCATCATGAATCGCATGACAAACACATTTAAGTATAACCCACTTCCTTTGCATAGGGATTTTGTGAGCAAACAGTTTATGGGAACAAGAATCACCTAGCATAGGAAGGCAAAACAAGCATAACTTCAAAACTTTGAACACATAGAGAGGAAACTTGATATTATTGCAATTCCTACAAGCATATGTTCCTCCCTCATAATAAATTTCAGTAGCATCATGAAGGAATTCAACAATATAACTATCACATAAATCATTCTTTTCATGCACAAACATAGAATTTTCATTACTCTCCACATAAGCAAATTCCTTATCATCCATGGTAGTGGGAGAAAACTCAACAAAATAACTATCATGAGACACTTGATTGACATAACCACATTGCAAATTAAAACGATGATGATAATTTTCATGGTTATCACTACTCATTATAGCATACATGTCATCACCATCTTCATAAATAGGAGGCATGCAATCATCATAATAAATTTGCTCATCAAAACTTGGGGGACTAGAAATATCATCTTCATCCAACATAGCATCCCCAAACTTGTGGCTTTGCATATCATTAGCATCATGGATATTTAGAGAATTCATACTAGCAACATTGCAATCATGCTCATCATTCAAGGAACTATCATGAATCACCTTATAAATTTCTTCTTTCAACACTTCATCAAAATTTTCAGATTCATGATTTTCAAACAAAACTTCATAGAGATAATCAAGTGCACTCAACTCACTAGCAATTGGTTCATCATAATTTGGCATTTTGAAAAGATTATCAAGTGGATGAGGATCCATATTAGTAGATTTTTAGCAAGCGAAGATGCAAGCAAATAGAAGGCACATGGCAACATAACCAAACAAAAAGAGATCCGGCGAGAAAAAGGCGAACGAAAAAGTGGGCGAATAAGACGACAAATTTGGTGAAGTGGGGGAGAGGAAAACGAGAGGCAAATGGCAAATAATGTAATTGCAAGGAGATGAGATTTGTGATTAGGAACCTGGTAGATGATGGTGGAGTCCCCTCGGCGCCCACGATAGGCACGTGGAAGAGACCGCTTCCTCCCTGGCAACGGCGCCAGAAATTCCTTTGACGTGCTTGGACTGCGTCGGTATTTCCCCAAAGAGGAAGGGATGATGCAGCACAGTGACAGCAAGTATTTCCCTCAGTTATGAAACCAAGGTTATCGAACCAGTAGGAGGATCACCACCACCCAATAAGCAGCACCTACACACAAACAACAAATACTTGCAACCCGACGCGAAAGAGAGGTTGTCAATCTCTCTACGGTAATAAGATAGATTAGGTAGTGATAGATAGGAGAGATAGATCTCTCAGGAACACAAATAAAAAGAGTAAATATGCAGCAATATATTTTTGGGTATTTGGTTTTGTAGATCTGAAAACAAAGATTGCAAAAACGTAGATCGGAAAGCAATATGATGGAAAAGTAGACCCGGGGGCCGTAGGATTCACTAGTGCCTTCTCTCATGAGTATAGCGCACGGTGGGTGAACAAATTACTATTGGGCAATTGATAGAAAATCGAATAGTCATGACGATATCCAAGGCGATGATCATTATATAGGCATCACGTCCAAGATAGATAGACCGACTCCTGCCTGCATCTACCTCTATTACTCCACACATCGACCGCTATCCAGCATGCATCTAGTGTATTAAGTTCATGAAAAAACGGAGTAATGCAATAAGAACGATGAAATGATGTAGACAAGATCTATTCATGTAGGAATAGACCCCATCTTGTTATCCTTAATAGTAACGATACATGCGTGTCTTGCTGCCCCTTCTGTCACTTGGAAAGAACACCGCAAGATCGAACCCATCACAAAGCACCTCTTCCCATGGCAAGAAAAATCGATCTAGTCGGCCTAACTAAACCAAAGATTCGAAGAAGAAATACGATGTTGTAAGCAATCATGCATATAAGAGATCAAAGAAGACTCAAATAATATTTATGGATAGAAACTGATCATGAACTTAAAATTCATCGGATCCCAACAAACACACTGCAAAAGTTTACATCAAATAGATCTCCAAGAGACCATTGTATTGAGAATCATAAGAGAGAGAGAGAAGAAGCCATCTAGCTACTGCTTACGGACCCGTAGGTCTATGGTGGGCTACTCACGCATCATCGGAGAGGCACCTATGAGGAAGATGAACCCCTCCGTGATGGTGTTTAGATTGGATCTCGCGGTTCTGGAACTTGCGGTGGCTGGAATTGTGTTTCGTTGACTCCCCTAGGGTTTTCCAAATATTTGAGAATTTATAGGCATCAGAGGCGGTGCGGAAGGGGGCCGAGGATGGCACAACCCATCAGGGTGCGCCGGGGCCCCCTTGGCGTGCCCTGGTGGGTTGTGCTCTCCATAGCCCACCTCTCCGACAGTTGTTTGGCCCACTGGGTGTCTTCTGGTCTAGAAAAAATCTCCAAAAAGTTTCGTCATGATTGGACTTCGTTTGGTATTGATTTTCTGCGAAGTAAAAAACAAGCAAAACAACAACTGGCACTTTGGCACTATGTCAATAGGTTAGTCCCAAAAAATGATATAAAGTTGTTATAAAATGATTGTAAAACATCCAAGAATGATAATATAACAGCATGGAACAAGCAAAAATTATAGATACGTTGGAGACGTATCATGTCCCTGAATGACTTTGTGAAGCTGTATCCGCCAAAGTTCCACCATTCCGTCGATCCTCTCGACGCAGACGACTGGCTAACCAACATGGCTCGCAAGATTCGTTCTGCCAATATGGCAGAAGCTGACAAGGTGACCTTTGTTGCTTATTTCCTTGAGGGCCCCGCCAATCAATGGTGGGAAAATTATGAAGCCATGCGTCCTGACGGCCCAGCAACAACCTGGACTGACTTTAGCAGTGCCTTTTGCACCCACCATATTCCAGAAGGTCTTATGGACCGTAAGAGGGAGGAGTTCTGCGCCTTTACTCAGGGCAAGTTAATTGTGGACGCTTATAGCCGTGAGTTTGGAAATCTTGCTCGCTATGCTCCTGAGGAGGTGTCAACCGATGCCAAGAAGCAGCTAGGTTCCGCAAGGGACTCAGCCTCGAGCTCCGTCGTGATCTGCGTCTGCATGAGTGTGCCAGTTTCCAGGCTCTTGTCAACAAATCCATCAATGCTGAGACTGGACAGACTAACTACGAGGCAACCAAGAAGCACTCTCGTGACCAGTTCCTCATCCGGCTCGGGATCTCATAAGCGTCGGGTGTAGGTTCCAAACACTGCTCTGCCATCGAGGTATACTGTGATGCCATCCTATGAGGCTCCTCGTCCAACTCAGACCAACCCTCTAGCTAAGACCTATGGTGGTCCTGCTGCCAATGCTGCTCCACGGTCCACTACCGTGATTTGCTATAAGTGCAGAGAGCCAGGGCATTACTCTTGTGAGTGCCCACAGAACAATGCTAAGTCCGCTGGTCGCGGAAAGCCGGGAACGGCGTTCTTCGTGAATCCAACTTCTACCGCTCGAGAATGTGTGAACAACGTCACCCTTGAAGAAGCCCATGAAAACCCAGACGTTGTCCTTGGTACGCTCCTTGTAAATTGTCATCCAACATCTGTTCTTTTTGACACTGGAGCATCTCATTCATTCATTTTAGAAAGTTATGCACAGTTGCATAATATGTCTTTTTGTGATATTCCCACTCCATTAGTAGTTCAGACTCCTGGTTCTAAATAGCAAACTTCTAGAGTGAGCCATGATAATGAGATTCTTGTGGATAGACTGGTCTTCCTAGCTTCTTTGATAGCTCTTAAGTCTTCGGACATCAATATCATCTTGGGTCTGGACTGGATGTCAGCTCATTATGCCAAGATTGATACTCATACTAGGAATGTTCAACTTATACATCCATCGGGTGAGATAGTCAATTTCTCAACTCGAGTGGCTAAGCGCCAACTCTATTCCCTCAATGCTAGCCCCCTTCCAGAACTTGAGAGGATATCCCGGTAGACCGTGACTTCCCGGATGTCTTTCCAGAGGAACTGCCAGGTATTCCACCTGTCAGGGATGTAGAGTTTGTGATTGACCCTGTTCCAGGGACTGTCCCAATAGCCAGAAGACCCTATAAGATGGCACCCTTAGAACTAGCAGAACTAAGGAAACAACTCGACGAGGCCTTGAAGAAGGGTTTCATCCGTCCTAGTTCGTCTCCTTGGGCTTGTCCCGTCCTCTTCGTCAATAAGAAGGATGGAACGGATTGGATGGTTGTAGATTATCGACCAGTCAACCTGGTCACCATAAAGAACAAGTATCCGCTCCCCAGGATCAACTACTTGTATGATCAGCTCGTTGGATCCTCAGTCTTTTCCAAAATGGATTTGAGGTTGGGATACCATCAAATCAAAATTAAGAACGGGGACATTCCAAAAACGGCTTTTGTTACTCATTATGGCCAATACGAGTACACCGTCACGTCCTTCGGGTTAACCAATGCCCCAACCACTTTCTCTCGCTTAATGAATTCGATCTTCATTGAGTATTTGGATAAATTTGTCATGGCTTACCACGACGATATACTCATTTACTCAAAGAACGAACAAGAACATGTCGAGCATCTAAGGCTGGTATTGACGAAACTTCGAGAGCATTGTCTTTACGCCAAATTCTCTAAATGTGAATTCTGGTTGCCAGAAGTGACCTATCTAGGCCACGTAATCTCTGGTAAGGGTATTGCTGTCAATCCCGAGAGAGTTCAAGCTATCCTTGATTGGACTCAACCTGAATCGGTTAAGCAAGTTCGGAGTTTCCTTGGCTTAGCGAGCTACTGTCGCCGTTTTGTCGAGAACTTCTCCAAGGTTGCTAAGCCTCTAACTAAACTCCTCAAGAAAGATAAAAAGTTCGAGTGGACCCCACAATGCGAGCACAGTTTTCAGGAGCTGAAAAGACGCCTGACTTCTGCTCCCGTATTGGTGCCACCAGATTTCTCTAAGGACTTTGTTATCTATTGCGACGCCTCGTGATAACCCACAAGTATAGGGGATCGCAACAGTTTTCGAAGGTAGAGTATTCAACCCAAATTTATAGATTCGACACAAGGGGAGCCAAAGAATACTTGAGAATATTAGCAGTTGAGTTGTCAATTCAACCACACCTGGAGATTAAATATCTGTAGCAGAGTGATCAGTAGCACAATAATATGATAGTTTGATAGCAGTAGTGACAGTAACAGTAGCGGTAACAGTAGTAGCAATAGTTTTATAGTAGTTGGAATAGCCGCAACAGCAATAATAACTTCGCAAGAACAATAAGCTGAAAGATTGTAGGCACTGGATCGGTAACTCGTTTGATGATATTCGTCATGTAACAGTCATAACCTAGGGCGATACAGAACTAGCTCAGTTCATCAATGTAATGTAGGCATGTATTCCGTAAATAGTCATACGTGCTTATGGAAAAGAACTTGCATGACATCTTTTGTCCTACCCTCCCGTGGCAGCAGGGTCCATAAGGAAACTAAGGGATATTAAGGCCTCCTTTTAATAGAGAACCGGAACAAAGCATTAACACATGGTGAATACATGAACTCCTCAAACTACGGTCATCACCGCGAAGTATCCCAAATATTGTCACTATGGGGTTGACGGATCATAACACGTAATTGGTGCATATGACTAGGCAAGATCGGATCAAGAACATGGATATAGAGATGATAACATAAACGGTTCTGATCTGAAATCATGGCACTCGGGATCTAGTGACAAGCATGAGGCATAGCAAAGTCATAGCAACATCAATCTCAGAACATAATGGATACTAGTGATCAAGCCCTAACAAAACTAACTCGATTACATGATGAATCTCATCCAACTCCTCACCGACCAGCAAGCCTACGAAGGAATTACCCACTCTCGGTGGGGAGCATCATGGAATTGGCGATGGATAAAAGTTGGTGATGACGAAGACCGAAGATTCCCCTCTCCGAAGCCCCGAACGGGCTCCAGATCTGGCCTCCCGATGAAGAACAGGAGGTGGCGGCGGCTCCGTGTCGTGAAACGCGATAATTCTTTCTCTCTGATTTTTTCTCCAAATTTAGGAATTTATAGTGGCGGAGTTAGGGTAAGTGGGGCCACGAGGTGGGCACAACCCACCAGGGCGCGCCCAGGGGGCCTGGCATGCCCTGGTGGGTGATGCTCACCCTGGCCCCCCTCTGCGGTGTATTTTGGCTCCAATAATTCTCATTTATTCTGAAATAAATCTCCAAAAAGTTTCGTTCCATTCCGAGAACTTTTATTTCTGCACAAAAACAACACCATGGTAGTTCTGCTGAAAACAACGTCAGTCCGGGTTAGTTCCATTCAAATCATGCAAATTAGAGTCCAAAACAAGCGCAAAAGAGTGAGGAAAAGTAGATACGTTGGAGACGTATCACCTCACAACAAGTATTAGGTTGCATTCTCATGCAGGATCGTCATGTGATTGCATACGCATCTCGTCAGTTGCGTCCACATGAGGATAATTATCCAACACATGATCTAGAGCTTGCAGCTGTAGTCCATGCACTGAAAACATGGCAACATTACCTTCTGGTTAACCGTTGCGAAATATACACTGAGCACCAAAGTCTGAAATACATCTTCACCCAACCGGATTTGAATCTCAGGCAAAGACGTTGGGTTGAGTTGATCACAGATTACGACTTAGGGATAACTTACACCCCGGGGAAAGCCAATGTCATGGCTGATGCACTAAGTCGTAAGTCTTATTGTAACAACCTGATGTTACAACAAGGTCAACCACTTCTCTATGAGGAATTTCGGAAGTTAAATCTTCACATTGTTCCTCAAGGATTCCTTTCCAACTTGGTGGCGAAGCCCAACCTTACGGATCAAATCATAGAAGCCCAGAAGCATGATACCGGGATTTCCCAGATCAAAAAGAACATTAAAGGAGGTAATACTAATGCTTCTCGGTAGATGATCGGGGAGTTGTCTTCTTTGAGAATCGCTTGGAGGTTCCATAGAAACAACATCTTCGGCAGTTGATCCTTAAGGAGGCTCATGAATCCCCTCTCACGATTCATCCTGTGTAATGCCCAAGATGCGATCCTATCCTTATTTTGGCACGAGGGCCTCGACAGGGATAGAAGCGCATCTCGTCCTTTCGCAAGAATGGATATCATTACAAGTACATGTAAAGAAGAGTTGAGTATACGGAATTGGCTTACACTCGCCACAAGCTACATCAGTATTACATCAATACAACAACATATCCAAACATCATACAGAAGAGCAGAAGAGCAGGGTCTGACTACGGACGAAAATAAACGATAAAATGACATCCATCCTTGCTATCCCAGGCTGCCACCTGGAGCCCATCCTAGATCGATGAAGAAGAAGAAGACCTCCAAATCAAACAAGCATCGCTCTCACGTCAAATCATCGCATTACCTATACCTGCAACTATTGTTGTAGTAATCTGTGAGCCATAGGGACTCAACAATCTCATTTCCAAGGGTATCAAGACTATTACAGCTTAATGGGTGAGGTAAGGTTAAGTGGTGAGGCTGCAGCAGGCACTAAGCATTTATTTGAGTGGCTAACTTACGGGTACAAGAATAAGGGGGATGATTGTCGTATAAACGGACGTGTACTAGTAATGATCACTAAGTGATCCTGAACACGTACTTACGGTCAAACATAACCCCACCGTGTTCTCTCGGTTCAGAAATCACGAGAAGAGACAGTCATGGTTACGCACACGGTTGGTGTATTTTATTTGAGTTTACTTTAAGTTTGCTATGACCGGGTGTTAAACAAAGTTTCCAAGTTGCCACGTAACCGCGGGCACGGCTTTCCGAAAGATTTAACCCTGCAGGGGTGCTCCAACTCATCCATCACAAACTAACCACACGCCGCAGGAATAACCTCGACCACGAATCCCGTGTTTTCCTAGGCAATTCCATTGGAAAACCTCTACCTCGAGATAGCCCGAAGTATTCTCGGAATTCCTCGCACAAGACATTCGAGAAAGGTAAAACAAATCCAGCAAGGCCGCCCGACATGTCGACGAACCTGATAGGAGCCATGTATCTCGTTCTCAGGACACGACGGATAAGCGAAGCGTACGGTGGCCTGATAGACATCTCCCGAGTTGCCCTGGGTTGGCCCCGCACGATGCTCTAGTTTGGACCAGCACCAGCAACACTGGCCCCCCTGTATTAGGTTGAATAACGAACCTCGGGTAGCGCTAACTCCCTATGCGTCAAATTAATTATCAGAATTATTATGTTGGGCAAATGTAGTACCAAAGTTGGGCCTTGCCAGACAAGTTTTATCCTAAAATGAAAATCAAGGGGGTCCCCATAACAACCCCGAGCATGTTAGGAGCGCTCAATATGGAACATAACACCGGTTCACAAGTAACTAGGGCAGCAAGAGTGGAACAAAACACAGAGCAAAAGGCCAAGCCTTCCACCCTTTACCAAGTATATATGTGCATTAAATTAAATTGCAGTAATATTGTGATATCTCAAAACATCCATGTTGGCACATGGAACAATTTGCACCTGCAACTAGCAACGCTATAAGAAGGGCTGAGCAAGCGGTAACATAGCCAAACAATGGTTTGCTGGGATGTGGAGGGGTTAGAGGCTTTTCATGGCATTTTGGGAGGCTTCACAAACAAGTGGTAGGTAGCGAGACATGCGATATAAACGAGACAACTAGCATGGCAATGATAGTAGTGGTATCCAGGGAAATGGTCATCTTGCCTGAGATCCCGCTTGGAAGAAGAACGAATCCGTGAAGTAGATGAACCAACGTAGTCGAACGAATCCTCATACTCCGAACGCTTTCGGAACTCTATCGAGAAGAAGCAATCCGAAAGCAACAATCAACACATGATCAACACCACAACATATGCATGACATGATGCGCAAAAAATATGATGCATGTCCGGTTTAAATATGGAAGGCATGGCATGGCAAGATGCAACAATCAAACACTGCAAATTAAGTGAAGTTCAATATGCAACGAGTTGCATATTGACGAGACTCCACATTCAAATTATTTAGTTCACTCTCGTTTAGGTACTCATCAATATTAAATGTTGTTTAACATGGGTGATCATGGCATAAGGTGAAGATGGAATTAATCAATTTTAAATGGAGAGGAGGGGAGCATACATATAACAAAATAATAATTCTCCATATTATGAGAAATGTGGTCGATGTTGTTTAATTAAACATTCAGTTAAAATATTGTTCATCATGGCAAGAGGTGAAGCATACATAACTACATCATCTAGGCATTTTAAATGAGGCCGAAAGCAACATATAGCACTTCCGAAACGACCTCATATGCAAATTATGAATTTGGTACAGATCTGTCCTAACGCAATCTTATATTTGTTAAACAGCAATATAAAGTGTGCCATGAGATTCTACACGATTTTCTAGTCAAGTTACATATGTGGAACATTTTTATCGGAGCTACGGTTAATTAGTTATGACATAAACCGTTTTAGCATGGCATTGATGCAAAATACATGAAAACAACAAGTTAAGTATTTTTATCATGAACATTTTACATATATAAAGTATTTTAATCCGATGCACGGTTGTGGAGTTATTAAATGCATGAACTAGAGGGACTTTTCTGCAATTCTGAAATCACTGGTTAATAGACAAATTCACATCAGAGGGAAAAATCAATATTGGGCTGAATCTGCTACACTAGGCTGGAACTGGATGGGCGCAAGATAGAAAAAGTTGCCCTTGGGCATCATATAGGCATGCAGGGGGGCGGCTCACCACTGGGCCATCGGGCCGGTTGGTGGAGAGGTCCGGCTGGCCCGCAGAAGGAGCTGGGCCAGGGCGACATGCAAAGGGAGGCTGGGCCTTGCGCTGGCTGCGGGCTGGGGCAAGGCTTCTGCTGGGCCTTGGCGGGGTCGCGGCCCACGCGAGGAGGCGGGCGAGGCGCTGTAGGCGAGCGGTTCTGGCGAGGCAGTCAACGCACGAGCGGGAGACTGAGGTCCTCGTCTCCCTCGCGAGGTGAGGCCGCGGCGGCGGTGCGTCCGGGCGTGGAGGCCGGCAGGAGGTTCCTCGGACGGCCGGAATGGAGCTTGGGGAGGCGGATCCGGGCGGGGGAGCTGCGGATCTGACGAGCAACGCGGAGCTTCGAGCTCCCATGGCCATGGCATCTCCTGCGGTGAACGACGCAAGAGAAAGATGAGAGGGTGTAGAGGGAGGAGAAGGAAGGGAACGGGAGGCGGTCGGCAGGGCACGACGGGGCACTAGCCTAGGCGGAGGTACCCTCCGGTCACCGGTGATGCCCGGTCCGGCGAGGAGGTGACGAGGTCGAGGCAAGGGCGGCGCAGGACGGGAGAGAGCTCGAGATCGATCCCATCTCGATCTGGAACGGGGGCACGAGCGCGGTGGATCTGGGCGGCTGCGGGGAGGCTCTCTGGGCCGTTGGATCTGGGATCTAGCGGTCCAGATCGACGTTGGGGTGGATGGTATGGTGCGGGATGGATGGAGGAGGTGTTTGGTTGGACGGTTTGCGGCGGCGGTGGGACAGGAGGGTGCGGGGGTGTGGTGGAGGCGACAAGTGGCGGCGGGGAGCTGCGCCGAGCGCGGAAATTGAGGGGGTAGGGGCTAGGGTTTCCAAAAAATGAGAGGAGATCCATTTATAGCAGGGGCTAGGTTAGGGGGGATTTTGCACTGTTTTGAGCCCTCCGATCGCGGTCGGACGGCTCCGGTCGCGGGGTTTGCTAGGTGGGCTTGGGGCTGTGTAGATGGGCTAGGTGGGGACGAGACAGAGACTTCGGCCTGGCTCAGGAGTTTTAAAACACCAAAAAACGTCCGACGAATAAACCGATAACGGTGCCACTGCGGTCGACCGTTCGGGTATCAAACGACCTCTGATTGGGTCGAAATTTGACAGACGGTCTTCCTACAATATAACAAGACCGCACGCCAAGTTTTGACCCAATCCGAGAATATTTTTCGCGCGCTTTTAAAAGCATTTTTTAAACGATGCCGCGGGCGCGTGCGTGTGTGGTTGGTCTCGAAACGGACAACGACATGCACAGAGAGAACCGGCAACTATGATCGGATGCAAGTTTTCAAAAACGAGAGACGATGCTATGCAGATGATGCGAATGATGCGATGATGAATGCGACAAACAAAAGAATCACACGATGACAACGGAATAAAAGGGAATCTTCTGGAGCGTCGGTCACGGGCTGTTACATCCTGGTAGTACCAAGATGTATTAGGACCTACGCCAGAGGTTCTGATGGACTAGGATGAAGAGAGAAATTGCTTAGTTCGTTGCTAACTGCGACGTTTGTCGTCACGTGAAAGCAGAACATCAAAGGCCTGCTGGCACCCTTCAACACTTAGCTATTCCTGAATGGAAATGGGACAAAGTCGGTATGGATTTCATCACCGGATTTCCCAGGACCAAGAAAGGGAATGATGCTATCTTCATGGTCATTGACCGCCTTTCCAAAGTGGCTCATTTCCTTCCTGTTCGGGAGAGTATAACTGCTAGCCAGCTAGCAGAGTTATATATCTCTCGAATAGTATCCCTTCATGGTGTTCCTTTCACTACTGCAGTCGCGTGCTATACAAATGGTTTTTAACCCCTTTCCGTGACGTAGTTTGAAACCGCCGCCTTGCATGTGTGGGCGATGGGGGGGGGGGGGGGCTATCCCACACGACAGACAAAACCCGTCGGCGATGCCTGCACTCGGTCACACACGATGGGCAAAAATATATCGTTTGCGATTCGAAGGGCCATCACAAACAGACATATTGGCGAAGACGTGCGAGATGAGCTTATCATCCCACACAGGGAATCCCAAGGTTACGTCTCCGTTCGTATTGCAGATCACATACAATTTTCTGCATAACATCTTTTGTGATAGGGCTGGTCACCACATAAGATAATTATAATTCTATCGTTTGCGTTATTCAAAACATCACTCACGGTGTCTAGATGAAACTGTCTAGCATTGGGCTGCCCATCACACACACATGCTTAAGAAAACGTTTGTGATTGGGTGTCCTAACCCACACAGTTGTCGAGCAGAATTCGTGTGTGATTCCTCACAGATCCAACACGCTAACTTTGTAGAAACCGTGTGGGTTTGTTGTGGTCATCGCCCACGGTGTAGTCCTAGAAATCATCTGGAATGGGAACCCCCATAATAAGCCTGATTGCTCTATTATTTATAATCCATTTAGTAATCAAATTAACATTTCATATCAAGCACAAAATATATTTCTTATTCATAGTACGGCAACCAGGATTTCATAATTGAATTACATCAGGGTACAACATCATATAGGCATATACTGCCTAGCTACCCAATTGCACAACAGGACAATGTTTCAAATGCAACATCTAAAACCTTTGGAAATTAAGTATCATCATAGACGGTAAATAGACAGATGAGTCTCATCTAGAAAACTGTTAAAGCGGAAGACAAATATTGAGCCTTCAATGATGTTGAAGGTCCTCGCAACTTTAGGCCAGTGCCTGTGGATGATTGCCCGGCCATCCTCCGTCCTCTTGAGGAAGACTTCAAGATTATACCGTGGGTGCTGTATGAATACCTTCCTCGCCTCTTGATCATAGAGGTGGTTTGAGACGTAATCATCGATGAACTGCCTTGAGAAGGACTGAAAACAAACATACGCATAAATATTTTTTCTAAAATTTGAAATGGCGCAAAGGGAAAAGGACAAGGTGAAAGAGATGGTACCATCCTATAGTTGACTGATGTCTTCTTCATTGTGCAGACAAACATCTTGTTGTTTTTCGTACCTAGTTTCTTTATCTTAACAATCTTTCTGAGTTTCTTGATTTTACTGATATTCAAGGACACCTCATTTCCCCACATGCAAAAAGGGCCGAAGAGTGGATCTAAACCTCTTACAGCAGGACCTACATGTGCAAGAACAAATTACTAAAAACATTAATATTACAATGGTTTCTGCAAATTGCACAATAATGTGCTATTAGCCAAACGACCATGGATGTGCAAACCTCGATGGTAAACTTCACTGTCCCCCATTGTTTGCCCCTGCAACATATTTAAGACAAATATTGATCAGGTTACAAGTGATATTTGGCATACTATCAGTGAAATATGTTAATGGAAAATAAACACATTGCGGATCCAACAGATTAGTCGAGCCACATGGAAAAGCCAGTTATCTAAACCAAGGTGCTAAGAACTAGGAAATATAGCAATTCTATATGTTTCACATGTATTTAGTACATCTAAATTCGATTTATTCGTCACATGCATAACAATACAAAATTGTACCAACAACAATCGTACATCACATTTCAGAATTGAATTAAATAGTTAAATGATCACCACAACAAATGAACAAAATAGTTAACTAAGCACCACATTGCACAATATAACATACTAGAAGGTCAGGGTGCAGTAGCATTCAATTGGACATTTCACTAGAATTTCTAAATGAAAGGCAGTAGCGGCACACACAACAGGTAAACGAAACATGCTTAACCGGCGTAGCTAGGTGAACATAGGTCCTTAGTGATAAAGCTAAGAAAAACAAGCTATTCCTCATCGTCGGAGATATCGATGATGATGGGCTCCCTCAACTTGGAAGAGAACGAGGCCTCCACACCGTGGGTGCACCCCTCATAGTAGTGAGTGGCCTGATCCTGCCCCGGCACCAACATGCCGGCTCTGGAGTTGAGGTAAGCACGGGCACGCTGAGAAAACACATCGAAGTCTTCGTCGAACGCACCGGCGGTGCCCTCGATAAAAGACCACGAGCTGTCGTTTATAGGAGCCAACCGCGTGGCGGTGTCAGCGCGCGAGGCGTCGACGGTGAGGTGCTCCTCCAAGATCTGGGGGTCGGCACGCATGGAAGCCATAGCTGCCTCATCTGCGCGTGCAGACGCGATTTGCTTCTCCATAGCCAAATGCTCTTTGAGATCCTGGCTATATTGCGTGCACCATGGCTTTCGGCGGCTATTATTTTGAGGATGGGACGGTGATTTGGGTGGAAGGTGTCGCGCCGGTCGGGCCATGTGGGATGGAGGAAGAGGGGGTGAGGGGGTATTGGGGAGCTGTGGATTACCTGACTAGATGGAGGAGGCGAGCAGCAGGAAGGAGCGTCGCCAGCGAGGAGGTAGCGCTGCAAGCAAGCAGTGAAGGTTTGAACTAGGAAAGCTAGAGGAAAAGGGGGAAATGTGGCTTTTGATTGGTACCGGGGGGCGAGGGAGGTAGATATTTCCGTGGCAGCCCAAAATTTTCATTTGGTGCAGAATAGTTCTCGATATCAACACATCACAAACGAAGCCTGTGCTATACCCCGTGTGTGATGCACTTGGACGTGAAAATGTTTGTCTCCAAGCTTTCGACGTAATATTGGGTAGTACATTGCACACGGTTCGTTCCAAAAAATTGTGTGTGATGAACTTCAATTTCATTTTCAATTGGAAGATGGAATGGGGATATGGCGGCAAATTTTTGGTCCGAATTTCCTTGGTTACAGTGGTCATCCACGTCGTCGCATAATTTAACATCAATTGCTAATTTGGGTACTGCACAAAAGATCCTACACCGCAGCCCGCACTTACTTAATCGAGCAATTAAAGAGAGCTATTTGACCTAAACATTACTCTAACAAAAGACCAGCGCTCTAAACAAAGCCTAATGTTCCTCCTGATGCTCGGTGATCTCCGCCGCATCCTCCATGACCAGCTCGTGCTCGACGACCTCCAGGGGAAGGGGCTCCATGGCATCCATCGCCACATAATTTGCAAGCATCTCGCTGTCCGCGTCCGCCATCTCTTTGGAAAAAGCCGCCACGAGTTTGGTGTGGGAGGCTGCCGACGAATGGACGGCTGCCCGAGCGCTCTCAGTGATTGCCAATTCTTCGGACGTAGGTTGCCAACCATTGTCGGAGAAGGCCGTCGCTATTTGTGCGGTGACCGACACGATCTGGGCGTGGGTGGCATCGGCATAGGCGTGGGCAGCCGCCATCAGGGCTACGACGGCCGTTGAGGAACGGACAATTGTTGTGCCGTTGTCGCCATTTGCTATCCCGGTCGCGGATGTTGCTGCCGCCATCTCAGATGCAGCAGCTGCCCTTTCCGCGGCCGCAACTGCCCTGTCGGAGAGTGCGGCCGCGCTCAAGGATGTTGTGAGCATGTTCATGGCTGATGCAGCCGCGCTCGGGCCAGAGTGGGTCACCGAAGTTGCCCTCACGACGCGGATCCACGTCCCCATCTTTCACCGGCAACGATTGAACAGTACAGTGGTCTTGGGGAACTAGTGTGACAGTGTGGTTGACACGCCGGCGGTGGACTGAAGCTTCCGGCCTAAGCCATATATGAGGATTGGCCCAAGATATTTTTATACCACATCACACACGTTTCATGATCAATAACTGTTTGCGATGTTTTTGATTTTCATATTGCTTTGAAACGAAAAATGAAGTTACATTGGCAATTGAAGGTGTTTGGATGGCAATAACATTTATCTACAGTGAACTTGCAACTATAGGACTATGTGTTAAATATGGAATTATTCAGGTTTGTTTAGGCCCTTTTAAACATTTAAAGAGTTTTTTAGACATTTCATGTGCATAGTTCAAATTTGAACTGCAGTTAAGCACATACTAGAGTGCACCTGAATGGGTTGAAAAATCATCTATTTGTCACTAGATACATGTTTTGGTCCCATGCAAGAAATGGGAATTAAACGAATTCCAAACCTCTCGGTATTTTGGCTCGGCCGTAGACTTTGAGAAGACATGTTTTCAAATTCTAGTAAAGCCAAATATCGCGAGAAATTCATAAAACTTGACATGGTGTCATGTCATGGCGCATGTGTGTTGTGGTAAAAACAATGCCTAGTTCGGGACAAGTTTTGGCACAAACCTCTTACAAACCAAAGATTCTCTCAAGAAGTCATGTGGTTCCTCTATGGAAAGTTCACATTTTATGTGCGAAACAACATCCGATGTCTCTTCTCGCCTTGAATTTATTTCTAGAGTCTCCATAGAGTAACATGAATGTGTCGTGCGAAACAACGGAATCTTAGAGAGTCCGTTTGGCCTTTTAAGTACATTAATTGAGTTTTCTAGGCATTCAATGTGCATAATTCAAATTTGATCTACAATCACACGGTCCAGCTCATGAAAATATGTCGAAAAACCATATACGTTTCCCTGGCTACATGTTTAGGTCCCACACAAGAAATGGGAATGAATTTCAAACATATCATCGTCTTGGCTCGACCGCAAACATCGGGAAACTTAGTTTTTAAATTCATGTAAATGCAAACCTCGACAGAAATTCATGAAATTTGGGGGTGCCATCAATTGCCCTGTTGTGTGTGTTGTGGTACAAAAATTGCCCGATTTTGGACAAGTTTTGGCACAAAGCCTCTTACAAATTAAACCGAAGGTTATCACAAAGAAAGTCATGTGTGCCGATAGGGAAAGTTCACATTTTATGTGCGAAACAACATCCGTTGTATTTTCTCGCCTTGAATTTATTTCTGGAGTCACCATAGAGCAACACATGACAGTCATGACAAACTGTGTATTTTTCCAGGGTTCGTGAGACCTATTTAACACATTCATTGAGTTTTCTAGCCGTTTAATGTGCATATAATTCAAATTTGAACTACAATCACAAGGTCCAACACATGAAAAATAGGTTGACAAAATATATGCCTTTCCCTCGATGCATGTTTAGGTCCCACGCAAGAAATGCGAATGGATTTCTAACATCTCATTGACTGTTGGCTCGGCCACAAACATTGAGATACTTGGTTTTCAAATTCCCATAAATCCAAAACTCGGCTGAAATTCATGAAACTTGGCATGGTGTGGTGACAAGCTTAAGGGCACACATATGCCGTGCTAAAAAAATGTCCAAATTGGACATGTTCTTTTACAATACCCTTACAAATCGGAGCTCCTCACAAGAAGCTTTGTGGTTTCGATAGGGAACATTATATATGCATGTCACATATGCGGGCGAAAAGACATCTGATGCCTCTTCTCTCCTTGATTTTCTTTATAAACAACACAGACATGTTGGTGCTAAGTGCAAAAATATGAATAAATTAAGGGATCATCTCGCTTTTAAATACATTAATTAAGTTTTCGATGCATTATTTAATGTGCATAATTCAAATTTTATCTACAATCACAAGGTCCGGGGCGGCAAAATGGGTTGAAAAATCATATATATGTGTCCTTGGATGCATGTGTTAGGTCACATGCAAGAAATGAGAACGAATTTCAAACATCTAAGCATGTTGGCTCGAACACAAACATCGAGAAACTTGGTTTCCAAATTCTCGTAAATCCAAAACTCCGTCAGAAATTCATGAAACTTGGAATGGTGTCATGACAAGGCACACATATGCCATGGTAAAAAAAATACCAACTTGGACACGTTTTGTCACAAGCCTCTTACAAACCGGAGGTTCTCACACAATAAGCTACGTCCAGTGTTCCGTAATGTCACATATGCATGCCACATCTGCGGGTGAAATGACATCCGATGCCGCTTCTCTCCTTCATTTTTTCTAGAAACAACATAAAGCAACAGGTGTGTAGTGCAAAAATATGAAATTATTAAGGGTTTGTATGGCTTTTTTATACATTAATTGAGTTTGATGTGCGTTTAATGTACATAATTCAAATATGAACTACAGTCACAAGGTCTATGTTGGGCAGGGCCTCATCATATAAAGCACAAATATGTTGTGGTATTTTTAGTGTCCACTTTGAGAGAAAGAGCAAGCATTATTAATAGCCAACAAAGGCATTTTGGAACAAAAATTTGTCACGTTACCATCGCAAACAGGCGTGTTATTTATAATTCGTGGATGTTCTACAGACCATTTACGTGCGGGCCACGTGTCGCTATCTGTATTGGCAAGGAGGTAGCGTGCAGACAGGTGTTTGAGTAGACAGGTGGCGTGCGAGCAGTGTCCTGCGCACGCTCATCGAGGTGACGTGTCCTTTGCCAGTCGTCAAAGACGTTTTAGACTGAATACCCGTATGCAAACCGAGGGCAATTGTTCCTTCCCTACTAAGCCAAGCGAAAATCTGGCGTGAAGGAATTTTTTCATTGCGTCATCGCAAACGGTAGTGAATGATGACCCGTGTGCCCTTCCCGATGCTACACCTTGTACCGGTGCTAACTGGTGAGGTTGCCATGCATGAAAAAAAATCTGATGTGGGAAGGTAATTAAGGAGAGATATGAGTTTGGTGACCACATGAAGAAACAATGCCAAGCGCGTGAACCTTGGCAAAACACTTAAATGAAGGAAACTCACCAATGCATGCAAGAGTTTAGTTGCTAAATCATTAAATGAAGGGACCTCAGCAACAATGCTTTGTGGACTTGAGTTGCTAAGACATTTAATACACTAAGCACCCCAAGTAAGCACCAATCGATGCATTGGCAGCATGAGTCAGGTAAGATTCGAATCTGTCATATTGGGTGAATTTTCATTTGTCAAATTGGAAACACTGAGATTTGTCCAATTTTGCAGGAACAAAATCACTATTACGGTGCAATTTTGCAACTGAAATTCAGTAAACATAGATTTCATTCATAGATCAAGCATTGGTCTTTGTACAAAATAGTTCAACTCGACAGCCGAATCGAACAAACTTTTCCCAATTTGTTGCCAACCACGTACTGAAATAGCTAGTTCAACTATATATACTAGCTAATTTAAAGTAGGTGGGACAGTTCAATCATTTCTATAGTTAGATGAACTGAACAAAATAGCCCCTAAATACTACTTCGGAGGGGCTTCGTGCTACTGCCAGCAGCCTTCTCCTCTGCCGAGCGCGTTCAGTAAGAGGCAGAGGAGGAGAAGCCTAACGACGAGCTGGAGGAGTCGAATTCGTCGGCTGCCGCTGCTGCCCTCCGCCGCTCCTGACTCGCCTCCTCGAAGCGGCGGGACTCGACGTAGATCTCCTCATTCCGCGCCATAGCTGCGGCGTCTGCTGTGGCCACGGCGGCGGTGAGCCTCTTTGCGTCCTCGACCTGGCGCTCCTCCTCCTCATGTAGGAAGTTGATGTAGCGCACTAGGCCACTGACGCCAAAGTCGAGCGGCTGTGCTTCGGCGACGGCCTCCTCCCGCCTTCGGGCCACGGTGGCGGAGCGGGTGATGGCCCCGGCGACTGACCGTGGGGTGGCTTCCAAGGCAGACGCTGGTGTGGTGGCGGCCAAGGAGTCAGCTGGTGGGGTGGCTAAAACAGCGGCCAGCGATGGGGTGGGGGCCACGACGGTCGCCGACAGCAGCTGCCTTCGGGCAAATGTGGAGGAGCGTGTGGTGTGTGCCGTGCGCACAGCCAACAAGGACGCCATATGCACTACACGCTTCCGGGTACTGCGCCGCCGACGTGGTGCAGCCTCCTAGCTGGAGCTGCCCTCTGGCGGAGCGACGACGACGGACAGGTGCCATTGGCGATTGGGGGAGAAGCAAACTTGGGAAGCTACGGGCAAGTAGGGGATGAATGCGATGTGGAGGCGCCGGCCGTGAGGGTTTATAAAGAAGGAGGCCAAGGCAAGCCGGGCGGGAAGCTTGCGTGTGTTCCTGCGCGGTTGCGCCGGAACGGGAAGCCCAAAAGAAATGCTGCGCGCTCCCGAAGCATTGGGTGATTGGGGGATTTCAGCGAGCCGGGCGGGAAGCTTGCGCGGGAACCTGCGTGCTCCCGAAGCGTGCACTGGAATCCTCGGGCGGCAACGTGGTGACAAGACGGGACGGAGGTGGGAGAAATGACAAGTACATAAACGGTTAATAAAGAAAACATTTGTGTTTTACTACAAAGCAAACGGTCGTTCTGTACGCACCGTCACGAATTAATCTACGCATGAGGCGGTTGATGCGGCCGCGGCACGCTGTGCTCGCGTCCGTGCACGCTCGTTCTGTAGGCGTCCACGCATGAACAGTCACGTACGTTCGAGGCGCCATATGCATGCGGATGCGGTTGTGCTGCTCCCGGCGCCACCATGCAATTAAGCGCTGCAAAAACTGCCATGCGGACGTGTCGAAATTCCAGGCCGTCCGGCGCAATTTATTCTCGCGGCCATTTACCTTCGTCTCTTCCACCTTCCGATCACGCCACACAACACAAGAAGCACACCCACGATCTCTTCATCGCTTCAACCTTCCCGTGCGGATCCAATGGCGGCTGCCGGCGCCGAGCGGCAGTTCGCCAAAATTGTGAAAAGTGGACACCCACATCAGGAAGACGGACCCGGTCGTGGTGGTGAACTCCATCAACACGTTGGAGCAGCTGCTTGCTGAGGATGACAAGTACAAAGTGGTCGACTTCGACCTCGAGTACACCGGCGGTCGTGCCGGGCATGATCAGAATGTTGCCGTCGCCCAGTTGTGTGTGCGCCATCACATGCTCGTCTACCACTACTGCCTGGCCACAAGTCCTTACGAGCATTTCGCCAGATTTGTCAACAGCCCCGACTACAGGTTCACAACGGTGGACACCACAAACGATCTAAAGGTGCTCAAGACTACGGGCTTGTCCTGCCAGAAGCTTGTCAACATCCAAGGTCAGTACAGGGTCTGGGGCGGCGAGAAGAAGAAGCAGAAGGACTCCCTGGTTGACCTCACCGCGGCCATCATCGACCCCTACTACAAAGACATGAAGGCTGAGTGCCACAAGGACAAGTCTGCCTGGCACAAGGCCTGGGTGAACAAACTGGATGAAGAACACATCAAGTACGCGGCAAAGGACGCGTACACAAGCTACGAAATGTACAGGAGGATCATTGACATGAGGAAGTGCCTCCTTCCTGCAGACGGCGAGGGATAGCCACAAGCAGAGCAGTGTCGGCAACCGTCGTCAGAAGAACAGTATGATTTGCTGATCGTCTACTTCTTGTAACTTTATATTGAGGAATGTACACGTGTTGTGTAGTCACTTATGTAACTGGATGTTCAAGTTGGTTATGCAACATTAATGTAGGTGTTCTATAGACAGAGCATTTAGATGTGCAAACAGAGCAAATCACATCTCATACAATTATTAGCAGCAACCATCTGCCCACAACACACACAAGTTGTCAGGATGAATCATTTGGGTTATTTTTGGTCTTCCCACACAATTCTGATGAATGAACTATTTGCCGGGTACCCACAACACACACAGTTGTCAGGATGAATTGTTTGGGTTAGTATTGGTCTTCCCAAGCAATTCTGATGAATGAACTATTTGCCGGGTATCACACACGCCTTCTTAGGCTAACTCGATTGCGTTCTGCTTCATCAGCGCAAGCAGTTTGCCCGAGTGAACTATATGCCGCACTACGCAGACGTATATAGTTTGTTAACCGTTTTTGTTATGTTCCATAATCACAAACAGTTCATAAGAACAAACTATCTGCTGTAGATCGCACACGCAACTATTTTCTGAATCGTATTTGATGGATCCTCTATCGCGCACGGTTTTCGTCATTGGCGATGGAGCTTGAACTATACCGTTTGCGATTGATGGATCACACACAGTTTCGTCGAAGGATCTCTGATTGATGTGCCATCTTTGGACCATCCTGTAGTAGTGTTTGGAGATTAACTCAGACCGTGGAAGTATCTTCACTTCCCGATTCTGGGAAAGCTTCCAAAATGCTGTGGGGACTCGTCTCTCTTTTAGCACTGCTTTCCATCCGCAGTTAAGTGGTCAAGTAGAACGAGTCAATCAAATTCTGGAAGACATGCTCAGAGCTTGTGTTATCTCTTTCGGTATGGATTGGGAGAAAAGTCTTTCGTTCGCCGAATTTGCTTATAACAATAGTTATCAGTCAAGCTTGGGCAAAGCTCCTTTTGAAGTTCTTTATGGACGAAGGTGTCGAACACCTCTTAACTGGTCAGAAACCGGAGAGAGGCAACTCTTTGGCCCGGATATGATCCAGGATGCAAAGGAGCAAGTTCGCATCATTCGTGAAAAGTTGAAAACAGCCCAATCTTGTCAAAAGAGCCAATATGATCACCATCATAAGGCTGTGACCTATGAAGTTGACGAGAAGGCTTACCTTCGGGTTACACCTCTGAAGGGTACCCAACGATTCGGTATCAAGGGAAAGTTGGCTCCTCGTTACATTGGTCCTTTTCACATTCTTGCCAAACGAGGAGAAGTTGCCTACCAATTGGAACTCCCACAGCATTTTTCCAAGGTTTATGATGTCTTCCAAGTCTCGCAACTCAGGCGTTGCCTCTCGGACCCTGTCCGCGAAATGGACCACGAAACGCTTGATCTCCAAGATAAACTCACATATCGAGAGTACCCTGTTCGTATTCTTGATCAAGCTGAGCGTACCACTCGGCGTTGAAACATCAAGTTTCTCAAGGTTCAGTGGTCACATCATTCTGAAAATGAAGCATCTTGGGAAAGGGAGGACCATCACCGACTAGAGTACCCTGCGCTCTTCCTGACGACTTCTAAATCTCGGGACGAGATTCTTTTGAGTAGGGGTGAGTTGTCACATCACTAGTTTTTCCCCTTTGCTTTGTGCTAGCATGTGTGTTGCATCATGTTTAAATTTTGCTAAACTTGAAATGGGGAGGAACAAACCCTAGCACCTCACTTGAATTAAACAAATTCCAATAATTGTGATTTTCAATGAATCCAAAATGCCCTTCAAAAATGTCCACCATGTCTAATAAATGTTGGCAACAACATATAAGAGGTGAATTATAATTTCACAACAATTTTGGCATTTTAAATAATCCAAAAAAGCTACTGAAAATGACAACTAAAGCACTATAAATATTTTAGTGGCTTCAATTATTCTGAAACTTTTTGTGGGACTTTGAATTATTCAAACTACATCCCATAAAATATCTCAGGATTTTTGTGCTAAGGATTTATTCCAAACATAAATAACACATAAAGTAGAAGTAGAAAACAGAACAAAAATAGAAAAGGAGACTCACCTCGGCCTCTTACCTGTTTAAGTGGTGGCCCAGCCCACCACCGGCTCCCCCTTGTCATCTTCTTCCTCTGCCAGTAGGCAGAGGAGAAGGAGGCCACGGTGCCGCGGCCGAGTGCCACGCCAGCAGCAGCCTGCCTGCCTCCCCAGGCCAGCACGACGCGCAGATAGACCTCCCCGCTGCCATCCCGATCGCTCTCTCCCTCGCCATTTCCCTTGCTGCCTCTCTCACGCCTCTGTAGCCATGGCCGCCCACAACAGTAGCTCGCCGCCGATGCCCGCGTAGCCTCAACTGCTCCCTCGCCTTGCTGACTATGCCACGAGCTCCGCCTCGTCTTCCTCAGCATCTCCTCCAGGGCCTGCATCGCCGTGTCTTCATCGTCATCCACCTCGGACCCCGACGATCGCCGCCGTCGATTCGTCGCCTTTGTCGCTTCTCCGAGCTCGCCTAGCTGCTCCTTGAGTTCCCCGAGAGCTCCTCTTCCCTTGCTTTCCCCGCGTTCATTTGCCGCCCCTAGCTAGCTAAGCCACCGCGCCCGAAAGCTTTGCTCCATCGGCCATGTCACCGTCGTGGCAAGAGCAGCCGCATCTCGCGTTTGAGCACGCATGCGTGCTCAGTGCGTTCCCAGGTACCCAACGCACACGCCCACAGGCCTAGCCGTGCAACACAGCCTCGCTTTCATTTGCACGCGATTACCGGCAGCCGCAAGGCTCGACGCCGACGAGGTTTCCGGCAGCCCCGCGGCCACCTGACCCCCTAGCCCGATGCGGTCGAGCATGGGCTTCAATTTGGTAGCCTCCACGTGCCCAGCAGACGCCTGCAGCGCAACTTCGGCGAAGCGCCGCCGCCGTTTTGGTCGTCGCCGGCGAGATTCCGGTGAGGCCCGACGTGGAAGCTCATTAGGAGCTAATCCCCCTAATCAGTGAAGCTAACAGCCACTGACAGTGGGCCCTAGCTGTGGTCAGTGCCGGGGTCAACTTGGGATTTGACCTTGAGTCAATGACAACAGGGCCCTACCTGCCAGTGAGAGTAGCCAGCCCTGAGAGGCTGACATGTGGACCCCACTGATAACCCACAAGTATAGGGGATCAGTTGTAGCCTTTCTCGATAATTAAGAGTGTTGAACCCAACGAGGAGCTAAAGGTAGAACAAATATTCCCTCAAGTTCTATCGACCACCGATACAACTCTACGCACGCTTAACGTTCGCTTTACCTAGAACAAGTATGAAACTAGAAGTACTTTGTAGGTGTAACGGGATAGGTTTGCAAGATAATAAAGAACACGTAAATAAAATCTAGGGGCTGTTTAGATGAAGAAACAACTAAGTTAGTCTTAGTAGAGAGCTTTTTGTCACAAGAAAGTTATTTGTCCCTAGGCAATCGATAACTAGACCGGTAATCATTATTGCAATTTTATGAGGGAGAGGCATAAGCTAACATACTTTCTCTACTTGGATCATATGCACTTATGATTGGAACTCTAGCAAGCATCCGCAACTACTAAAGTTCATTAAGGTAAAACCCAACCATAGCATTATAAGGTATCAAGTCCTCTTTATTCCCATACGCAAACAACCTACTTACTCGGGTCTGTGCTTCTGTCACTCACGCCACCCACCATAAGCGAATCATGAACATATTGCAAACCCTACAGCGGGGATCCCTCACGCTTGCGCGACACGGAGAGCACCATAGGACAGCACCAATAGTAAAACATGCAACTCAAACCAATCATGATCATCAATCAACCCATAGGACAAAACGGGTCTACTCAAACATCATAGGATAGCCATACATCATTGGGAAATAATATATAGCCTTGAGCACCATGTTTAAGTAGATATTATAGTGGGGAGAAGAGGTGTTGAACCACTGCATAGAGGGGGAGAGAGTTGGTGATGACGGCGGCGAAGTTGTTGGTGTAGATCGCCGTCACGATGATGGCCCCGGCGGCGTTCCGGTGCCACCGGGAGAGAGGGGGGGGGGGAGAGCCCCCCTCCTTCTTTTTCTTCCTTGGCCTCCCCCTAGATGGGAGGAGGGTTTCCCCTCTGGTCCTTGGCTTCCATGGCGGCAGAGGGGCGAGAGCCCCTCCGAGATTGGATCTCTCTCTCTGTTTCCTTCTGTTTCTGCCTTCCCAGATTCTGGCCTTTCACCGTTTCTTATATTCCTGGAGATCCGTAACTCCGATTGGGCTGAAATTTTAACATGATTTTTATCCGGATATTAGCTTTCTTGCGGCGAAAGAAGGGCACCAACCGCCTTACGGGGTGACCACAAGCCACCCTGGCGCGCCCTACCCGCCAGGGCGCGCCCCTATGGCTTGTGGGCCCCTCGGGCACCGCCTTCTGTTGATTCCACCTCCCAAAATTCACATATATTCCAAAAAAAATCGCCGTAAGTTTTTATCCCGTTCGGACTTCGTTTGATACGGATTTTCTGCGAAAAAAAAACATGCAACAAACAGGAACTGGCACTGGGCACTGGATCAATATGTTAGTCCCAAAAAGTAGTATAAAAAGTTGCCAAAAGTATTTGAAAGTTGTAGAATATTGGCATGAAACAATAAAAAATTATAGATACGACGGAGACGTATCAGCATCCCCAAGCTTAATTCCTGCTCGTCCTTGAGTAGGTAAATGATAAAAAAGATATTTTTTGATGTGGAATGCTACCTAGCATAATCTTGATCATATAATCTAATCATGGCATGAATATTAAGACACGAGTGATTCAAAGCAATAGTCTATCATTTGACATTAAGAAAATAATACTTCAAGCATACTAATAAAGCAATCATGTGTTCTCAAAATAACATGGCCAAAGAAAGTTATCCCTACAAAATCATATAGTCTGGCTATGCTCCATCTTCATCACACAAAGTATTAAATCATGCACAACCCCGGTTTTAGCCAAGCAATTGTTTCATACTCTAGTATTCTCAAACTTTTTCAACTTTCACGCAATACATGAGCGTGAGCCATGGATATAGCACTATAAGTGGAATAGAATATGGTGGTTGTGGAGAAGACAAAAAGAAAGAGATAGTCTCACATCAACCAGGCATATCAACGGGCTATGGAGATGCCCATCAATAGATATCAATGTGAATGAGTAGGGATTGCCATGCAACGGATGCACTAGAGCTATAAGTGTATGAAAGCTCAAAAAGAAACTAAGTGGGTGTGCATCCAACTCGCTTGCTCACGAAGACCTAGGGCAATTTGAGGAAGCCCATCATTGGAATATACAAGCCAAGTTCTATAATGAAAAATTCCCACTAGTATATGAAAATGACAATATAGGAGACTCTCTATCATGAAGATCATGGTGCTACTTTGAAGCACAAGTGTGGAAAAAGGAATAGTAGCATTGCCCCTTCTCTCTTTTCTCTCATTTTTTTGTGTTTTTTTGGAGGGATTCTTTGGCCTTTTTTTTATTTGGGCTTCTTTGGCCTCTTTTATTTATTTGTAAAGTCCGGAGACTCATCCCAACTTGTGAGGGAATCATAGCTTCCATCATCCTTTCCTCACATGGGACAATGCTCTAATAATGATGATCATCACACTTTTATTTACTTACAACTCAAGAATTACAACTCGATACTAGAACAAAATATGACTCTATATGAATGCCTCCGATAGTGTACCGGGATGTGCAATGATCTAGCGTAGCAATGACATCAAAAAATGGACAAGCCATGAAAACATCATGCTAGCTATCTTACGATCATGCAAAGCAATATGACAATGATGGTGCGTGTCATAATAAACGGAACGGTGGAAGTTGCATGGTAATATATCTCGGAATGGCTATGGAAATGCCATAATAGGTAGGTATGGTGGCTGTTTTGAGGAAGGTATATGGTGGCTGTTTTGAGGAAGGTGGGTTTAATGCACCGGCGAAAGTTGCGTGGTACTAGAGAGGCTAGCAAAGGTGGAAGGGTGAGAGTGCGTATAATCCATGGACTCAACATTAGTCATAAATAACTCACATACTTATTGCAAAAATTTATTAGTCATCGAAACAAGGTACTACACGCATGCTCCTAGGGGAAGGGTTGGTAGGAGTTAACCATCGCACGATCCCGACCTCCACACAAAGGATGACAATCAATAAATAAATCATGCTCCGACTTCTTCACATAACGGTTCACCATACGTGCATGCTACGGGAATCACAAACTTTAACACAAATATTTCTACCAATCCACAATTACTCACTAGCATGACTCTAATATCACCATCCTTATATCGCAAAACTATTGCAAGGAATCAAACATATCATATTTAGTGATCTACAAGTTTTATGTAGGATTTTATGACTAACCATGTGAATGACCAACTCCTGTTAACTCTCTAAATAGATATAAGTGAAGCATGAGAGTTTAATTCTTTCTACAAAGATATGCCGATGCTCTAACAAATATAAGTGAAGCAAAAGAGCATTCTACAAATGGCGGTTTTCTATGTGTAGAGAAACAGGCAATCCAAACTTCAAATGATATAAGTGAAGCACATGAAGCATTCTGTAAAGCCATACTCAAAAGATATAAGTGAGGTGCAAAGAGCCTTCTATAATAAACCAAGGACTTTCTCATACCAGCATGGTGCATTATTAAAATAAAAATAAAAAGCACACGACGCTCCAAGATTTACGCATATCATGTGACGAATAAAAATATAGCTCCAAGTAAAATTACCGATGGTTGTTAGAAGAAAGAGGGGATGCCTTCCGGGGCATCCCCAAGCTTAGTTTCTTGGGAGTCCTTGAATATTACCTTGGGGTGCCTCGGGCATCCCCAAGCTTAGTCTCTTTCCACTCCTTATTCCTTCATCCATCGTGATCTCACCCAAAACTTGAAAACTTCAATCACACAAAACTTAACAAAACCCTCGTGAGATCCGTTAGTAATAATAAAGCAAATTACAACTTTAAGTACTGTTGCCAACCCATTCATATTTTGTTTTTGCATTTTATCTACTGTAATATAAATTTTCCATGGCTTATACCACCGATACAATCGATAGTTTCATCAAAACGAGCAAAACAATGCATCAAAAACAGAATCTGTCAAAAACAGGACAGTCTGTAATAATCTGAACATTCACCATACTTCTGTAACTCTAAAAATTCTGAAAAATTAGGACGTGGTCAAGAATTTGTATAACAGTATTGTGTAAAAATTTCAGAATTTTTGCAATCTCCAGTAAAATATATAAATTCAAACACTGCAGCAAAACTTTCTGTTTTTACACAGCACATATCAAACAAGCAATTTAAACATCCTAAAGGTAATTCTTGGCACATTATTTTTATAATACAATGAATTTGTACAAGGGGATAATTATTTTTGTTGAAAAGTTTCTATAATTAAGATTCACAAGGTTTCCATGGGCATGAACAAAGTTCAAGGCATGCTCCCATTTTAACAATGCTCGTCTCTCTCACTTTCACTTTTCTTTTTGAAAAAGTTTTAGGTTCCCCTCTTTATTTTTTTGTTTTTTAAACTATATAAAAGCACACAACAGAATAAAATGACTCTCTAAAACTTCCGGGTTGTCTCCCTGGCAGCGCTTTCTTTAAAGCCATTAAGCTAGGCATAAAGTGCTCAAGTAATGGATCCACCCGGATCCCAAGGTATATCAAAGCCAATTTTAATTAACAATGATTTGTAATTTAGTAGTGAGCACAAATTAACATATATCATGCAACAACGAAGTCTAACTCTCTTCCTATGCATTGGCATATCATAAAAGAACAATTCATGCACATCAAGTAAAGGCCAATACATAGCATAAGCAGTTTCTTGCAATTTTATCATATTGGAAACATAGAGAGGTGGAGATGTAGTTCCTCTCTCATAATAATTGCAAGTAGGAGCAGAAAGCACATGCATATTATATCTATCAAAATCATCATGTGTAATAGTAAAAGGCAACCCATCTATATAATCCTTAATACGTGCAAACTTCTCCGATATAGTGTAGTTGGGAGAATTCAAAAAGATAATAGGACTATCATGTGTGGGTGCAATAGCAACAATTTCATGTGTAACATAAGGAACTATAGCAAGTTCATCTCCATAAGCATCATTCATATTGGCATCATGGCCACAAGCATAGCAAGCATCAAGTTCATCAAAAAGGAATATTTCAAACGAATCCAAGGGATCATAGCAATTATCATAGCATTCATCCTTCGGTAAGAACGAAGGGAAATTAAACAATGTATGAGTTGAAGAGTTACTCTCATTAGAAGGTGGGCACAGGTAGCTAATCCGCTCTTCCTCCTTTTGTTCTTCGCTCTCCTCCTCATCTTTTTCATCTAATGAGCTCACAGTGTCATCATTTTCTTCTTCCATAGTTTCCTGCAAAATATTAGTCTCCTCTTGGACAGCGGAGGAGTCCTCAATATATGGCTTAACATAAGCATTAGAAGCATAGTTTTCATAGCAATATTTAAGTATGGCAAAACTTTCAGATTTGTAAAGAGTAGCATCATACTTTTCAATCAAAGAAGAAATTTCATAGGCACCCTTAAAAGCAACAAATTCTTCAATTTGCTCAATATCATAGTAATTATAAACACCCTTGACATAAGAAGATACGATTCCATTATCCTTAAACTCACATTGATAGGGAAGGTGTTTTTTAGGGTCTTCAGAACAACAAGTAAAATCATAAATTTCGCATAAATTCGAAGCATAGCATTGCAAAGTATTAATATGGTGCCATAAAAGTTTCCCTTTTTGAGATAAGCGGTGTCGCACATAATAAGCATGCTCATTTAATGATTGCCCTCAACTAAGCTAGTTGGGGTTTCAGCACGAGCACAAACGGATCGAAGATGATCCAAGTAAAAAGCTTCAACAGTGTGATAGATTTTGGGTGGTTGTTCAACCATTGGTGTAGTAGGTTCAACTAAGTTTTTTGGTATTTCGTGTTCCATATCCATAACTAAAGATAGAGAACAACTTAGAACATCAAATAAAATCTACCTAGTGATAAAGCAAACAAGCACCCACGAGAATATTCAC
The DNA here is from genome assembly GCA_039707655.1 of Elymus sibiricus. Taxonomy (NCBI): domain Eukaryota; kingdom Viridiplantae; phylum Streptophyta; class Magnoliopsida; order Poales; family Poaceae; genus Elymus; species Elymus sibiricus. Next base: position 200,701,144 of record CM077667.1, read on the forward strand.
CCCACGCTATTGCTCCCCGGCAACGGCGCCAGAAAAAGGTCTTGATAACCCACAAGTATAGGGGATCAGTTGTAGCCTTTCTCGATAAGTAAGAGTGTCGAACCCAACGAGGAGCTAAAGGTAGAACAAATATTCCCTCAAGTTCTATCGACCACCGATACAACTCTACGCACGCTTAACGTTCGCTTTACCTAGAACAAGTATGAAACTAGAAGTACTTTGTAGGTGTAACGGGATAGGTTTGCAAGATAATAAAGAACACATAAATAAAATCTAGGGGCTGTTTAGATGAAGAAACAACTAAGTTAGTCTTAGTAGAGAGCTTTTTGTCACAAGAAAGTTATTTGTCCCTAGGCAATCGATAACTAGACCGGTAATCATTATTGCAATTTTATATGAGGGAGAGGCATAAGCTAACATACTTTCTCTACTTGGATCATATGCACTTATGATTGGAACTCTAGCAAGCATCCGCAACTACTAAAGTTCATTAAGGTAAAACCCAACCATAGCATTATAAGGTATCAAGTCCTCTTTATTCCCATACGCAAACAACCTACTTACTCGGGTCTGTGCTTCTGTCACTCACGCCACCCACCATAAGCGAATCATGAACATATTGCAAAACCTACAGCGGGGATCCCTCACGCTTGCGCGACACGGAGAGCACCATAGGACAGCACCAATAGTAAAACATGCAACTCAAACCAATCATGATCATCAATCAACCCATAGGACAAAACGGATCTACTCAAACATCATAGGATAGCCATACATCATTGGGAAATAATATATAGCCTTGAGCACCATGTTTAAGTAGAGATTACAGCGGGGAGAAGAGGTGTTGAACCGCTGCATAGAGGGGGAGAGAGTTGGTGATGACGGCGGCGAAGTTGTTGGTGTAGATCGCCGTCACGATGATGGCCCCGGCGGCGTTCCGGTGCCACCGGGAGAGAGGGGGGGGGGGAAGAGCCCCCCTCCTTCTTCTTCTTCCTTGGACCCCCCCCCTAGATGGGAGGAGGGTTTCCCCTCTGGTCCTTGGCTTCCATGGCGGCGGAGGGGCGAGAGCCCCTCTGAGATTGGATCTCTCTCTCTGTTTCCTTCTGTTTCTGCCTTCCCAGATTCTGGCCTTTCACCGTTTCTTACATTCTTGGAGATCTGTAACTCCGATTGGGCTGAAATTTTAACACGATTTTTATCCGGATATTAGCTTTCTTGTGGCGAAAGAAGGGCACCAACCGCCTTACGGGGTGACCACAAGCCACCCTGGCATGCCCTACCCGCCAGGGCGCGCCCCTATGGCTTGTGGGCCCCTCGGGCATCGCCTTCTGTTGATTCCACTTCCCAAAATTCACATATATTCCAAAAAGAATCTCCGTAAGTTTTTATCCCGTCCGGACTTCGTTTGATATGGATTTTCTGCGAAACAAAAAACATGCAATAAACAGGAACTGGCAGTGGGCACTGGATCAATATGTTAGTCCCAAAAAGTAGTATAAAAAGTTGCCAAAAGTATATGAAAGTTGTAGAATATTGGCATGCAACAATCAAAAATTATAGATACGATGGAGACGTATCACCCACATGTCAGGTTTGACCTGATTTGGGCGCCCTTTGACCAGTGATGTCATGCTGACATGTTGCTGACACAATAAAGCTTTTCCAGTGTAATAATAATTTCAGAAAATAGATAAAACCTAGAAAAATCATATAAATTAATCTGTAAGTCAGATGAAAATAATTTATATATGAAAATTGATCAGAAAAATCCAATGAATCCATTGATGCTATTCTCATTCAAGATAGAGCAACCTAAATAGGAGAACATGGACATTTTGCTCAAATGCATTATGTTGAATAACTCATGGAGTTTGAATTTGAACCCTAGGTTCAAAGCTACTTCACCTAACAACAATGATAGTTGCATTAGGTCAAATGCATCATAATGCCATGTAACAATCATGCATCATAATGTTGCATTTGATGTGTATTGATTGTTCCTTTGTATTTGTTGCGGTAGACTCTGCTCCGCAGGATACCCGCGAGTATCCAACTGAAGGAGAGTATTCCACCGCTGATCCGCAAGGCAAGCAACCTCATTGATCATATCCGATACAATCCTACTCTCTCGCTCCTGCTCTCATTTATTGTATTAGGGAAATACGATTCAACTGTTACCTGTTTTGGTAGTTGAACTCATTCCTCTGCATGACCTATCATCGTCACAGTAAATAGCTAAACCAAGCAACCTAGCATACTGGTAGATGCTTGAGCCATGATGTGCTTTACCCTGCAATGCATGCTATGCTTAGAGTTGTGTCAGGTCTGATTCATCTGGGTGATGAACCGGAGTGAAACGATGGTGTTCTGATGTGATGAGCTGCAGAGTGTCGGTGCACTGGTACAGGGGTACCCAGTGCCCCTGACTTATGCACAGGCGGTAGAAGCAAAGAACCCTGGCAACAATCAAGACCAAGACTCCAGCAAGCTCAACGCGGCAGCCCAGGCCCGGGCTGCGACGCGCCAAGCACGTCCCCGACGCTTGTCGGGGACCAAGACGCACGCACCTCCCAGAAGACCCGGCAAGCCATTTCCCGGCAGGCGTGAGCCATCCAGCCACCGCTCCACCGCACCGCTACGCCTGTCACTTATCGATGCGGTGTCGAGCCCTCAGGCGGCTAATCATCTCTCGCTAAGCACATGGCGACACATTGGGAGGGAAGTTACGCTCGGTTGACACCCGCCCTGCAGCTTGTCAAGATCTTAAGCAACGACCGGCCAAGCGGTGGCAAGGGCTTGCCGGGGATGCACCCCCAAGCGCCACCTAGGCAGGTAATCATGGCATTTTGTCCTAAATGCCAGAGTTAGGTATGATTGCTCTGCTTAGCTATCTAATAGATAGATAATGTCTGTTTTGCCATTGTGGTAACCCCTTGCACTATAAAAGGAGGCCCAAGGCGACCTAGCTCAAGGTTGGCAACTCGAATCCCCGAACGCTTGTACTCGCATAGCCACTCTTCCCCCGACAGCAGTCCTTGTCAGGGTAGGGCGCCCTGCGTTCTTCGTGTTCCTCCAATCAATCCACCAAAAAGCAGGAGTAGGGTTTTACGCTTAGCAACGGCCCGAACCTGGGTAAAATGCCTGAGCCTTTATCGTTGCGCCTTCTCATGCTCTCCGCTCTTCGTGCAACGTGACCCCCCTTGCCGAACCACAAGGGATCTCTGGTCCCATAGATGATCGTGAGCATCCGTGCCCCGACATCTTTGGCGTGCAAGGTAGGGGGCGTGCATCATTTGCGCAAACCCGAGTTCGTGATCGGCGAATTGGTCTCCTTCATCATCTTCTTCAACAATGGCTCCGAATAAGAAATCTAGCGCGACCGCGCATCCCTCCACTTCGAAGGCTCCCTCACACGTGGCCTCCGGCGCCGCAAGCGCCGCGGCGGTTGCGGGCGAGGCGGGCATGGTGGACGACGCGGCCGGCGCAGGCGGCGCCCCTGTCTAGCCCTTCGAGGCAGGGGATGGAGCAGGAGGCGCCGGAGGGGAGCAACTACAGCAACAACATGGCGAGCTCGGCCCCGATGCCACGGGCGGAGAGAACATCCGTTCATCACCTCCCCGCCGTGCGGATGGCCGAGGCCGCCTCAGCGGCACCCAGTCCGGTGTGAGCCGTGATCCTCCAGCCGCACCCGTCGCCAGCGAGATCGTTGGGCGTATACCTCGTGCGGAGCGAGACGGGGCGCCCAGCAGAACCGCAGCCCCGTAGGATTGGCCCGCTGCCCACCAGAAAGCTCTAGCGAGTGGCACACGACATCAAGGACACGACGACGCTTCTCTTGGTCCTACCAAGAGTCGAACAACGTCACGGTCCACCTCTTTCGCCATGCCGGGCACCACAGAGGAGGCCATGGCGCGGGTCCAGATGCTGCTCAACTTCATGCCAGCGGCTGATAAGATGGATGAATGGAGAGCCACCATTCAGAGTTTGATCCCTTTCGTTGAAGCCAACAAGACCCAGCATGCGGAGCCGTCACGACGTACGCGAACAGCAGCGTCAGCCCAGGGCGGCGATCGCGTTGAAGGGGCCACCCCAACGATGCAATCCCCTCCGCGACAACAGGCCCAGAGGCAGCCGCAGCAAGCTTCACATGCTGACAACCGCGATGAGGCGTCCATAGTCTCGTCCAGCCCGCACGACCGCCAGGATCAACGGCGTGTCCTTGAAGACCGGCGGAAGGAAGACGCGCGCATCACCATCGAGCGATGCCGGGAAGCACACTGTCAATCCGACAAGCACAACGGTCCAAATGTCAGCGACCCCGCGCCCAGCGTTGGTGGGTACCTTCGTTACGAGGTTGGTTGCCCTGCCTTCACTAGCGAGCTGCGACGGGTCCGCTGGCCGTCGACCCGAGCTTTCAAACCTGAGCTACCGGAGAAATACGACGGGAAGCTGAACCCCGCGGAGTTCTTGGGCATCTACACTATAGCTGTTCAAGCTACGGGAGGAAGAGATGAAAAGGTGCTCGCCAACTATTTCCCTTTGGCACTCAAGCCAAATGTGAGATCATGGCTGATGCACCTGCTGGAGAATTCCATTTCCTCTTGGGCTGATCTGTGCAACGAGTTCATTGGCGCCTTTACTGGTGGTCATCAAGAACCAGGCCAGCCCAGCGATCTTCAAGTCCTCCCGCAAAAGGAGGGAGAAATCTTGAGAAAGTATATCCAGAGATTCAGCTGAGTGCACTGCAACATCCCAGAGATCCATCCGACAGCGGTGATTGCCGCGTTCCACTCGAACGTGCGCAACAGGAGGATGCGAGCCAAGATGAACGTCAAGCTCCCCAAGACTGTCAATGAGCTTTACACCTTGGCGGATAAGTGTGCTCGAGCTGAAGAAGGGAGGCGACTCCCTGGAGAAGAGGCGGGCGTTGAAGTGGATTCTGATGATGGCGACGATGCCCCCGACTCGAAGGGAAGGAACAGGAAGCACAACAAGAAGCAAAAGGGAAAAGCAGTGCTGGCTGTCGAGAGCTCCGGAGACCTCAGTGCAGGCAAGAAGGCGAAAGCCGAAACACCCGGCAAGGGAGCTGCCACGTGCGCTGATTGCCGGGAGGCTGCTGCCGCTGAGAAGACCGGGAAGTCCGACGGGCCGTACGACAAAATCCACCGCACCAAAGGCCATGATCTCCAAGAGTGCAGACAGGTCGAGCAACTTGTTGAGAAACAGAGGGCTGAGTACGAGAAACGCGACAAGGAAAAAGTCCAGGACGGCGCTGCCGGAAAAGGCCGTGGCGGCAGAGGTGGTCGCCGCGGTAAAACCCCGCATCAAAAGGAAAACCCCGCCAGAGGCCGAGAGAAGAAGGAAACAGATGATATGAGTGAAGATGAGGATGATGATGGGGATTCTAGTGACAGGGAGTTCCAGAAAGCAACCGAAGCCATGTGCGTTGACGGTGGTGCGTCCTTGCACTCCTCTCGCCGCCATCTCAAGCAGTGGGCGAGCGAGGTCAATGATGTAGAACCGACTGCAGAATCTAGGAAGCCACTCAGATGGTCCCGCACGCCTATCATCTTTGACGAGGAGGATCACCCTGACCGTACCACCACGGTTGGGTGTTTGCCATTGTTGGTTTCCCCGACAATCCGCAACCTCAAGGTGTCTAAGATGTTAGTTGACGGTGGGGGCGGATTGAACTTGATCTCTCCTAGAGTGGCTGAGAAACTGCAGATCCTTGATGAAGAGCTCGAAGCCACAGGTACATTCCAGGGAATCAACCCCGGCAGGAGCCGGCACAAGGGAAAGATCACTCTGCCTGTGACATTCGGCAGAGAGTTGAACTTCCGAACAGAGAGGATAGTGTTCGACGTCGCCGAGATCCCACTGCCTTACAACGGAATCCTTGGTCGCACAGCTCTGGCAAAGTTCATGGCGGCATCCCATTATGCCTACAACACTTTGAAGATACCAGGGCCCATTGGGGTCATTTCCACCCCCTCCGACAAGAATAACGCAGTTATCTGCATGGACCAGATGTATCGCAATGTGGTAGCAGCTGAAGCCACAGAAATCTCAGCTCCCGCCAAGGACGCAAAGAAAATAAAGAAGACTGGCAAGAACACCGGCAAGGACTCCCTGAAGCGCGCCTCTTCAGAGTGCACCGCACCTGACGATGACCTACCGGAGAGTTCCGCCAGCAAGAAAACCAGGGTCGCCTATCCTGAGACGAAGAAAGTCCCGGCAAGGGAGGATGGCACTGGTGGCACCTTCACCATCAGTGCTACCCTTACTGACTAATAGGAAAGCGCGCTCGTTGCCTTCCTGCGGGAGAATGTCGATGTGTTTGCCTGGCAACCATCTGACATCCCCGGTGTTCCCAGGGAGGTAATTGAGCACCACCTTGCTGTCTGCCCTCATGCCCGACCCGTCAAGCAAAAGGTTAGGGAACAAGCCTTGGAGCGGCAACAGTTCATTGCCGAGGAAATCAAGAAGCTCGAAGCTGCTGGTTTGGTTAGAGGCGTACTGCATCCAACTTGGCTGGCAAACCCGGTGGTGGTACGAAAGGCAAATGGGAAATGGAGGATTTGCATAGACTTCACTGACTTGAACAAGGCTTGCCCGAAGGACCCTTTCCCCTTGCCGCGCATAGATCAAATTGTTGATTCCACCTCCGGATGTGACTTGCCCTCCTTTTTGGATGCCTACTCCGGCTACCACCAGATATTTATGAACAAGGAAGATGAGGAGAAGACCGCATTTATAACTCCCTGCGGCACGTACTGCTTTGTACGTATGCCCTTCGGGTTAAAGAGTGCTGGTTCGACCTTCGCCAGGGCTGTTCAAATTGGTTTTGGACCTCAGCTGCACAGAAATGTGGAAGCCTACATGGATGACATCGTGGTGAAGACCAAGGATGAAGCCACTCTCATACAAGATTTGGAGGAAACTTTCGCAAACTTGCGCAAGATCAACCTGAAGCTCAACCCTGAAAAGTGTGTGTTCGGTGTCCCATCCGACAAGCTGCTTGGGTTCTTCGTATCTCATCGAGGAATAGAAGCCAATCCCGACAAGATCAAAGCGATCGAGCAGATACAAGCACCCAAGACCATCAAAGATATTAGACGCCTGACCGGATGTGTTGCCGCGTTGAGTAGGTTCATCTCCAAGTCCGCTGAGCGTGCTTTGCCGTTCTTCAAAATCCTGAAGAAGGCTGACCCGATGAAGTGGACCCCGGAGGCAGATGCAGCGCTGCAAGACCTAAAGAAATATATGTCCTCTGCTCCCACCTTAGTCGCTCCTAAACCGCAAGAGCCGTTGCTGCTATATTTAGCAAGAACGAATCAAGTGGTTAGTGCAGCGCTGGTGGCGCGGCGGGGGGTTGATGAAGATTCAGCAGCCGCTGCTAATGCTGCCGGGAGCGAGAAAGAAACATCCGCGGCAGGGCTCGACACAGGCCAAGGGGGATCTCAGCAAATGGTTGACAATGAATCCAAGGAAGTGGAAAAGAAGAAAGTGGTGCAGCGGCCCGTGTACTTTGTCAGTTCCCTACTACAGGGGGCTAGGTCAAGGTACTCTGGAGTACAAAAGCTGATCTTCGACCTCATCATGGCCTCGAGGAAGCCGTGCTACTACTTCCAAGCCACGAGATAACAGTTGTCACCCGTTTCCCGTTGCAACACATACTGAGAAACCCCGAAGCCACTGGCAGGATAGTTGAGTGGGCACTGGAGTTGTCAAGCTTCGGATTAAAGTATGAGAGCACTTCCACCATTCAAGCAGAGCCTTGGCGGAGTTTATTGCAGAATGGACACCCACGCCAGATGATGAAGCTCCGGAGACAATCCTCCCTGGCAAAGAGGCACCCAAGGATTGGATCATGTACTTTGACGGTGCCTTCTCACTCCAGGGCGCTGGAGCAGGCGTGCTCCTCATCGCCCCGACCGGAGAGCACCTCAAGTACGTCGTCCAGATGCCCTTTCCCCGGGAGGAAGCCACCAACAATACCGCTGAGTACGAGGGGCTCCTTGCCGGACTCAGAATCGCGGTAGAGTTGGGAATAAAGAGGCTGATCGTCCGAGGAGACTCTCAACTTGTGATAAAGCAAGTCAACAAGGATTACCAGAGCCCGCTGATGGAAGCCTACGTGGAAGAAGTGAGGAAATTGGAGGAGCACTTCGATGGACTGCAAACAGAGCATGTGCCACGAGCAGAAAACAGCATTGCTGACCACCTATCGAAGTGCGCTGCGCAGAAGCTTCCTGTGGAACTAGGAACCCTTGTTCTCCGCCTCACCCAACCATCAGTGTCCCCATCTGTGATGTCCAAGAAGAGAAGAAAGCTGAACTCCGGCAAGCATTTCCCGGCAGAGCTTCCCGAAGCCGCTGGTAGAGAGGCTGCCGGGGAAAATCCCGTTACGGTTGACGAGCAGCTCCCTTCCGCAGGACCTCAGGGTCTAACGGTTGAGACAAGTGCTCCCGGAGACGTGGATATGCCTTTAGTCCTTGTTGTCGAGCCACAGGCTCCAACCTGGGCGCAGCATATAGTCCATTTCCTTCAAACAGGAGAACTCCCCGAAGAGCAAGAGGAGGCCGAAAGAGTAGCCCGTCGGTCAAGTATGTACCAGTTTGTCGATGACACCCTGTACAGAAGACGTCCGAACGGTGCGAAATTGAGGTGTATCTGCCGGGAGGATGGACTGAAGCTGTTGGCAGAGATTCACGGAGGAGTATGTGGTTCCCACATTGGATCAAGGGCCCTTGCCGGGAAAGCTTTCCGACAGGGTTTCTATTGGCCCACTGCCCTCTAGAATGCTACTGAGCTGGTCAGCAAGTGTGAAGCCTGCCAGTTCCACTCCAAGAACATCCATCAACCAGCGCAAGCCCTGCAAACAATCCCTCTGTCCTGGCCATTCTCGGTCTGGGGGCTCGATATCCTGGGCCCCTTCCCCCGTGCTGTTGGGGGCTTTGAGTTCTTGTTCATGGCAACCGACAAGTTCACAAAGTGGCCTGAGGTGGAACCAGTGAGGAAGGTGACCGCACAAGCAGTATCAAGTTCATGAAAGGACTGGTGTGCCGTTTTGGGGTGCCTAACAGAGTGATCACCGACAACGACACCCAGTTCACGAGCCGCGCCTTCATGCAATATATCCAAAACCTTGGAAGCAAGGTCTCCTTCGCCTCTGTTGCTCACCTGAGGAGCAACGGGCAAGTCGAGAGGATGAATGCTGAAGTGCTGCGAGGACTCAAGACAAGGACTTTCGATAAGCTGCAGAAGAGTGGCAGGCGCTGGATAGATGAGCTGCCGGTGGTTCTTTGGTCCCTCAGAACGACACCAAATCGAGCTACCGACTAGACGCCCTTCTCCCTAGTGTACGGGGCGGAAGCAGTGCTCCCCACGGAACTCATATATGGGTCACCTCGAGTCCTTGCCTACGATGAAGTAGAGCAACAGCAGCTGTGGCATGACGATGCCACGCTCCTCGAGGAAGACCGTCTCCGGGCTGCTGTGCGTGCCGCACGCAACCAGCAAGCTCTGCACCGCTACCATAGCCGCAGAGTTCATGCCCGGAGCCTTGAGGAAGGCGACCTTGTCCTTCGGCGTGTTCAGTCCGCCAAGGGTACAAACAAGTTGACGCCGAAGTGGGAAGACCCTTACTGGGTAGTACGAGTCACCAGACCTGGCGCAGTCCATCTGGAGACCGAAGATGGCACCAAGGTGCAGAACTCATGGAACATTGAGCATCTTCGTAAGTTCTACCCGTAAGGCGCGGCTGTTGGGCTCAGTCCCCGGCAGCCACCTTTTGTACAAGCCTTGCCGATGTTGCATGTAATCCTTTGTACAAAGCCAGGCGCAGACCCTGTGCAACAGTAATAAAGCTAGGCATTGCATCATATCATCATCCTTACATGCTCACTATGCATTTTTATGACTGCAATGTTAGCGCTTTTAAGTTTTTGAGATTTGCTAAGAATGATTGATGAAACCATAATCTTTGTTACTGTCCTCACCCTACATGTTTTACCATCGAGAAAACAGGGAAGGAAAACGAGGGAACAAAGACGGCGGCCCATCACGCTCGAAAAGAAGATACTACCTGGAAAAGATAAGTGTATCATACATTTCCGGTTCTGCACTTCTCATTTTCTCAAGGAAACCCTTAGTATCTTCCTTACTATGGGATGTGGAGTCATCCACGTGGTGAAAACCATTGTCGGGACGAGCCGTCCCCCTGTCCTTGCTTATAGGGGTGACAGCGCCGATACCGACAAGGAGCTCTGTCGGGGAACAACGCCAACCTGTTGCCGGGGGCTCGTTCCCCCACTTTGGCACTCGTGGTTTGAATGACGACCCGGCATGTAGCTCCGTGCGGCAGGGATGAAACATACTAATGCATTACAAATAACAAAAGGAAAAGGATAGTACTTGTGAAAAGAAAATAGCATTCTATTCTCATTCATTTTCGATAGAAAATGGGTAGAGATTACCTTATGATTCATTAAAACTTGGCAAGCGCCTACATCTTTTGACATAAAAAAAGATAAGTGCCCCGTAATCCCTTTCTTGTCCCTCTCCTCTCAGGGATTAGGTAGAAAAGGGGCAGAGGGCAAAAGGAGCGCCTGGCCGGGATTCAATGCTTCCCAGCCAGTACCAGAGGGACGCGACCGGCGGAAGGCCCCTGCCCCCAGGCAGGGCGGATGAAGCCGACGGAGCGGACAAGACCGACAAGGGGAAAGAAGGCGGAGGGGAGGTGCAGGTGGTGGCGCTGTCGGGACCCAGCTAGTGATGATGGTGCTGCCGGGGAACGCGACGCGTCGGAGACCTCATCCGTGCTCCTGATGCGTCGTAGATCCCCAACCGCCACCGTCTTCCTCATCGCCACCGCCCGAGGAGACGCCCCCGCCATCGCCCAAGCTCCAGGCGTGGCAACCCGGGGACTCCACAGAGAGCATGGTCGTCCCCGGTGGCCAAAGGCGGGGAATTTCGTCCCCCGCCTTAGAAGAACACGCGAAGATGAAGAGCTCTCTTCCGTACGCTCCATCCAAAATGCTGCGGGAGGAGAGCTTCACCGCGGTAAATGACAATGCGCGGCGGCAACCGCGCGCACGCCCATGATGACCGTGTGGGCGTTTTTTCTCCATCACCTTGCAGAAGGAATGCGGGGACCATGGACCGCCACGACGCTGCACCTTCAACATAGATCTCGATGCAGCATCGACCGCGTGGAGCTCCATCAAGACTAAACAAGCGGGCAGCGCGGTGACAGGCGTACCGCCACAGCCGTCCCCGATACGGCCACCACGCTGCCCGCTCCCCCATCTGAGGCGTCCCTGACCGACCTTCAGTTCAGAACCGTACACCCATGACGGGAGCTGAATAGAGTTTCGGAGGGAAGGTTCTACAAGCACGCTTGCTCTGCTCCTTGATGACCCACAAGTATAGGGGATCTATCGTAGTCCTTTCGATAAGTAAGAGTGTCGAACCCAACGGGAGCAGAAGGAAATGACAAGGAGTTCTCAGTAAGGTATTCTCTGCAAGCACTGAAATTATCGGTAACAGATAGTTTTGTGATAAGATAATTCGTAACGGGTAGCAAGTAACAAGTGTAAATAAGGTGCAGCAAGGTGGCCCAATCCTTTTTATAACAAAGGACAAGCCTGGACAAACTCTTATATATAGCAAAGCGCTCCCGAGGACACATGGGAATTTCTGTCAAGCTAGTTTTCATCATGCTCATATGATTCGCGTTCGTTACTTTGATAATTTGATATGTGGGTGGGCCGGTGCTTGGGTGCTGCCCTTACTTGGACAGGCCTCCCACTTATGATTAACCACTCTCGCAAGCATCCGCAACTACGAAAGAAGAATTAAGATAAATCTAACCATAGCATGAAACGTGTGGATCCAAATCAGCCCCTTATGAAGCAACGCATAAACTAGGGTTTAAGCTTCTGTCACTCTAGCAACCCATCATCTACTTATTACTTCCCAATGCCTTCCCCTAGGCCCAAATAATGGTGAAGTGCTATGTAGTCGACGTTCACATAACACCACTAGAGGAGAGACAACATACATCTCATCAAAATATCGAACGAATACCAAATTCACATGATTACTTATAACAAGACTTATCCCATGTCCTCAGGAACAAACGTAACTACTCACAAAGCATATTCATGTTCATAATCAGAGGAGTATTAATTATCATTAAGGATCTGAACATATGATCTTCCACCAAGTAAGCCAACTAGCATCAACTACAAGGAGTAATCAACACTACTAGCAACCCATAGGTACCAATCTGAGGTTTTGAGACAAATATCGGATACAAGAGATGAACTAGGGTTTGAGAGGAGACGGTGCTGGTGAAGATGTTGATGGAGATTGACCCCCTCTCGATGAGAGGATCGTTGGTGATGACGATGGCTTCGATTTCCCCCCCCCGGGAGGGAAGTTTCCCCGGCAGAACAGCTCCGCCGGAGCCCTTGATTGGTTCTGCCCAAGTTCCGCCTCGAGACGGCGGTGCTTCGCCCCGAAAGCTCTGTTATGATTTTTTCCAGGTCGAAACCCTCCATATAGCAGAAGATGGGCACCGGAGGGCTGCCAGGTGGGCCACAAGCCACAGGGGCGCGCCCAGGGGGGTAGGGCACGCCCCCCTGGCTTGTGACTGCCTGGTGGGCCCCCTCTGGTATTTCTTCCGCCCAGTATTTTTTATATATTCCAAAATAATTCTCCGTAAATTTTCAGGACTTTTGGAGTAGTGCAGAATAGGTATATCAGATTTGCTCCTTTTCCAGTCCAGACTTCCAGCTGCCGGCATTCTCCCTCTTCAAATAAACCTTGTAAAATAAGAGAGAAAGGGCATAAGTATTGTACCAAAGTGTGTAATAACAGCCCATAATGCAATAAATATCAATATAAAAGCATGATGCAAAATGGACGTATTACTCCTCCCCCTGAGCATCGGGAGGGCGAACGCAGCTCAAGACAAAGAAGCAGAAGGGCGAGCTCTGTGGGTTTGCACTCGAGGAGGAAGAAGGGGTGGATGAGCATCGCCCCTCGCGACCCCCAATTTATAGGGGAGAGCGCGGGGGCTGGCTCTCCTCCACTCCAAGGGTCGCCGCCCATCTCCATCAATTCCATCGCCCACGATCACGGGCGAACAGGTAACCGCCCCATTGCTCCAATCCATGGCACTGTGGTTTCTGCCACGATCAAGACTTTAAGTCACGCGCGCCTGTCGCTAACTCCCCGGTATGCATGCGGCGCGTGTGGCGGAAACGACCTGAGGTGGTGGGTCAGTGCTGACCAATAAATTGGCAGTTACTCCCTCACATTGCGCGCCTGTGCATGAAACTTGGGCCTGTCCCAACGACACTTGGTGGGCACGTGTGGGCCAGTCCCGGGGGCTCCTGTCGGTGCACTGGTACAGGGGTACCTAGTGCCCCTGACTTATGCATAGGCGGTAGAAGCAAAGAACCCTGGCAACAATCAAGACCAAGACTCCAGCAAGCTCAATGCGGCAGCCCAGGTGTCGGTGTCAAAACCGGCGGATCTCTGGTAGGGGGTCCCGAGCTATGAGACTAGGATCGATGGTAACAAGGGATGAAGGGGACTAGGTTTTACCCAGGTTCGGGCCCTCCTATGGAGGTAATACCCTACGTCCTGCTTGATTATATTGATAGTATGATGATTACAGAGTTGATCTACCTCGAGATCAAGTAGCTAAAACCCTAGATGAGTTCTCTTGGCCTACAACCTAAAACCCTCCGGCTTATATAGACGCCGAGGGTACCTAGGGTTTACACATAGTCGGTTGCACATCAAAGGGAAAAAACATGCCTATCTACTGTCGACATCTTGGAGGACACGCCATGGCTCCTTGAAACTTCCACCTTGGCGTCCAGGCCCCTGATCTTCTAACGCTCATCCGGTGGCCCGTATAGTCCGGCCCATGAGAAACAGGTCGGCTATCCGAGGACCCCTTAAACCAGGACTCCGTCAGTAGCCCCCGGACTAGCCTCCAACGCCGAGGTATATTCGGACAATCTTGTATGTCTTCGGCTTGCGAGGCGAGTCCCTCCATCCCTTCTTGTTCGGCAACCATCCTATCATCGGCGAAATCCCAAACGTCGCGGGATTGCTGGGTCAACAGTAATAGTGTTTCTTGGTTTTCGCGCATCATGGGGAGACGAGCGGTTCAGTAGCTTTTTCCAAAAATACCCCTCCCGCAAAGGAGGCACCACCCATTTAAACAAACTGAATCGTGATCCAAACCGCATCTTCTTCTCCCCCATCGGAAAAAGCCTCCAGCGAAAGGTTTCCACCAAAAATGGCGAGCGCCCCCAGTTCCTCCTCCAATCCTTACGGATCCCGTCCCGGGGACTGGACTAGCTGCTCCGTGTCGCTCCTTCGACTTCGCGACCTCGAGGCCCAAGAGTACCTTCCCTCCTCAGATCTGACAGCCGTCCGTGCCGGTTTGTCTTCATTCAATGGCGAGGCCCTCGCGGAGAATTTCCCCCATCCACAAAAGGGGTAGCATGTATGCTTTGTGCCATTCCTCCTGCGAGGTCTCGGGTTTCCCATTCATCCGTTCCTGAGAGGGTTACTGGTGTTTTATGGGATCCAGCTCCACCACCACACCCCAGGGTCTATTCTGCATATCTCGGGCTTTGTCGCCCTTTGCGAGATGTACCTGGGCTGCGAGGCACACTTCGAGTTGTGGAGGAAATACTTTTGCCTCGTCCCTCGCACTCGAGACAAGCAATTTTTGAGGTCGGTGGAGCCGAAGTATGCCGCATAGCGGGGACGGGATACCCCGTGGGGACACCGAAGGAATCCGAACTATGGACTTCGGAATGGTTTTATATCGAGGACGTCCCTTTATTCGATCCAGCACGGAGGGGTCTGCCCGAATACTCCGATGCCCCTTTGAAGAAAAGGTACAACTGGCGCCCAAAGAGCCTGTCCCAAGAGGACAACGTTGAGGTGCAGCGCTTAGCAGCCCATGTGAGGACTCTAGCCCATCATAAGCTGACCATGATAGACGTCATGGCCGCTGCCATCACCTGGTGCGTCCAACCCCTCCAACAGAGGATACACCCTTTGTGGTGTTACAACGGGACAAGCGACACTACTCGCTCCCGAAGACTGGGTCCTGCCGATCAAACAACACTGGCCGCCGCACTTGCCAACCTATACAAAGGGGAGCAAGAAGATTATATTCGGCGATCGACCAAGGAGGGATACTCAAGCCACAATCGCATCGAATGGGTGAGCCTTTCAATCCTGTGACCACAATTCGGGTTCTCAATTTGTCCCTTCTTGACCGAAGTCTTTTATCTTTATGTGAACAGGAATGGAGGAGCTTTATCGAGACAGTCAACTGTCCGGCCCCTCAGCCCGAGGACTATTCCCGCGATGATGATCCGGGCTATCATGAAGACCCAGACCTGTCAATCGAACTCGAAGACGGGGTTTTCTACCAGGAGGGCCTTGACGGCTCCAAGGTGGCCATCATTGCCGATTACCCTGGATCCTTCCCTTCCCCTGCGACAAGCAAGAAGAAGACATCCCGCAAGAGGCAAGTGTCCTCCACTGACCCCAACGCGCCGGCTCCTACACCCAAGCGCCATAGATCCGCGCGACATACACCGGCAGCGGCGGCAGTGCCTGGATTGGAAAGCAACAAGGATCCGGCAAATGAGCCGGTCGCGGGGGCGAGTCCGCCTACGAGTTCATCGCAAAGGTATTTCGCTCGATCGTTTGATTTAGTATCATGATTGATAAAGTCTCACAAGAGACCTCTTTGTCAAAATATTCAGGCAAAGGGTTCGGCCGTCAACCGCCGAGGACGTCGCCAGGACGTCCGGCGGTGCTCAAGATTCCAGGCCTTCCACCCATGCTGATCCTGCTGCGGGGGCCCCCACCGTCAATCCAGCCCCAGCCGATTCTGGTGACGCCATATCTGTCACCAAATCAGAGGTTGGGAGTGCTATGCATCATCGGCGGTGACGAGAAGCCCTGCGTCATCCGGCCTTTTCCGAACAAGAGTTCGGTGCTCTGCGCACGGCGGATGCACACCTCGGAGCCGCCCGAGCTGGGTTCGGGGAGGCCGTGAAATTGATATCGTCCAGCCTGCAGGTGAGTAGTTGATTATTAAAGTCTGAACACTCGTGTAAACCTAGTAGCCCCCGAGCCTTAAATTGGTCGGTACGACCGAATTAAGGATCCCCGTATTAATTTACTGGTAATGCAGGCCTCTAAGCAACAGTGCGAGCAACTGGCCAAGGAACTGGAAGCCAGCCGAACACAGGTCGAATCTGTGAAGGCCGAGTTGGAGCAAGTGAAGAGCTTTACACGGGAGGCACATGGTGAGTATATCTGTTCTGTTGATCTTAGTATATCCCCATGCTTACACGAGGGTACTATGTAGCAGCTGAATCAATAGGGAAATTACAAAAAGATTTGGATGTAGCCCGAGAATCTCAGCAATATGCCGAGTCCCAGCAGGAGGCTGGCTATCGTGTTTTACAACGGCACCTTGAAGAGAAGAACCGCCTGAAGGAGGAGAACAAACAACAAGCTGAAGAGATTGAGGGCTTAAAGGCTCAATTGGCCCAGGCCCAAGGAGAAAACCAGAAATTACAGAGAGGCATGTTCGGTAAGTGTGATTCTAACATCGAAAGGTATCTCTTATGAGTGAGGTGTGATACGCATGCCATGACTCATGTGCTGGTCTACTGTCTGGGCGACCCGAAGAGGAAATCTGATCCTACTAGGGAAATCTTCTGAAGGAGCTGTCCGCCCTTCAAGAGCGGGCTCGGAAGGCCATGAAGAGCATAGTGAAGGCACTGTGGCCTGCCGAGCAACCTCCGGAGGGGATGACCGAATTGATCGATCGCTTCAAGGGAGCCCGAACTAGGTTCAAGCTATGGAAGACATCGGCTTGTCGGGAGGGAGCACGAGAGGCGTGGGCGATGATCAAGACCCGCTATACCGGACTTAACCCCGAGCGTATGGCTCAGGTTCGGCCAGTAGGGTCAGATGGACAAGAAGTGCCGCTCCACCTGGTATACGACCAAGTGATGCCTGCCGCCCGTCTCTCACAAGAAGATTGCTCCCTAGACACCATAATCGATAATCTCGATCGGCAGCCAGATGTACGATTATATGTAGCTATGTACTTAATAATCGAAGAATTGCTCCGTCTGTGTTGTGAACTTTGTCTTAACCGGCCATCGGCTTCAGCCTCCCGCGTGTCGTCGTTTTTTCACGACAGATGCCATGGGTAGGCTTATTGAGAGTGATTGGGGCCGAAGGACGCCGACGGGCTCCGGGAGCAGGGTTAGGCACAAGCGGTGGCGGACACACGATGTACCCAGGTTCGGGGCCCTCCGGAGGAGGTAACACCCCTAGTCCTGCTTGGTCTAGTTTAGACAATGATGAGGTTACAATGAGGCTCCTGGAGCTGTATGGCTAGGGGAGGAAGAAGGAGCTGGGCTACCTTCCCTTCCTCTTTACGTGGGTGTGATGTGTATAGAACTGATCGCCCCTCGCATGGGGGAGCTCCGGGGGGTTTTATAGACCAACCCCCCGGATTACAATACGAATAAAAGGCTACAGGAGGGCCCCAGCCGGCAGCCTCTCTGGCCGGCCGCGGGGCCCCCGGCTGAGGGGTCCTGTCGCTGGCGGGGCCCGCCGGCTGCAGGGTCCCGTCGGGAGCCGGCGGGGCCCGCGAGGTAGGTCCCAAGGCCGGTCGCGTCGCGGCACGGACCGTCCTTCGGGGCGTCGTCTTGTGGCAACCGGCCGAGGTCAGCGGTATGGCCGGCAGCACTGTAGCCATGCCGGGGCAAGTAATGGAGTGGTTGGAGGTGTGCCGGTACTGTTGGGAGTCCTGTCGCAGTCGGCCAGGGTCAGAGGCACCGTCACCTCTACTATGGCCGCACGGGCGCTGACCCTCGATGGGATGGGGGCCACTATAGCCGCGCGTACCTGACCGTGGCATCCAATGCGTGGCCGGCTAGGGGGCCAGGCATCTCCGTCCCTAGCCGGCCAGCGAGGCGTGGCCGGCAGGGCGTAGCCGGACTGTAGGGGGAGACGGCTAGCCCTCCAGTCGCTTCAGAAAGTTAGAGTAGTGGCTCGTTTGAGGCTACCCCGGGGTTATCCCCCAACAGTAGTCCCCGAAGCTGGGGAGGCCCGCCGTGGAACGGAGGCGGACCTCGCCGGCTTGAGTCTTGTCCTGATTTACGCACGATCCAGGCGCCGACGGAGATGGGAGCACGGAGGCCGGCTCCGCAGCCGGCCGACGCTTCGTGGGGCGCCGCGAGTGCCTCGTCGGGCAGAGGAGGTGCGCCACGTGGGGGGCGCCGCGGGCCGCGACCTAACAGGCCACGCGGTGGACAAGACTGGGCCGTGGGGCGGGGCCCACTTCATCCGCGGCCTCGGCCCGCGCACGCGCGGATCCTCTGTGGCCCTAACCGTCGGTTGGGGTTCCCGGGGCGCGTTAATGTCTCCCGCGCACGACGGGCATAGTGGGGGTCGTGCGCGATGGATCCGCTCCCCACTACCCCCGCGCGGGGGTTTAAATGGAGGGGGGAGAGGGGCGGAACGACGCATTCGTTCCCTCTCCCCCAGCACCTTGCCACCGTCGCCCCTCACCTCCCCGCTCAGAGAGAGAGAGAAACCGCGCGAATTGCTGCGCCACTGCTCGCCACCGCTGGAAACCGAACCGGGGCCGGACTCTTGCGCTCCACCGCCGCGGCTACGAGACCCCCGAGGGCGATGGCGAGCAAGGGGGCGTGGGACGGCAGCGACGTCGATGAGCACTTCATCGAGCACCTCCGCCACCGCCGCAAGCTGCCGTCGGAGGAGCATCTGGAGGCGCGCATCGCCGGGGCGGAGAATGCGCCGACCCCGAGGGAGGGCGAGGTGGTGGTCTTCGCCGAGCACTTCCTCCGCGGACTCGGCCTGCCGGCGAGCACGTTCTTCCGTCGATTTCTTACGTACTTCGGGCTGCAGCCGCACCACCTGGTCGCCAACGCCGTCCTGCAGCTGGCGGCATTCGTCTCCCTCTGCGAGGGGTTCCTGGGGGTGGAGCCACGCCTGGATCTCTGGTGCCGGCTCTTCTACCTCAAGCGCCAGACGGTCAAGGACCCGGCGACCGGCCAGAAGGTCATGACCGCCTGCGGAGCCGCCCTGATCCACTTCCGAGCCGGAGCCGGGTTCCCGCAACTCCCCTTGCAGGACTCGGTGAAAAACTGGCAGAAAGGGTTCTTCTACGTGAAGAACGTGAAGCCGGAGGCGGACTACATCAACCTCCCCGCCTTCGTCAACCAGCCGCCAGTGGCAATGCTGAACTGGAGGACGCCTCCGGCAGTCGCGCCCGAGACGGTGGACCGGCTCTACGAGCGACTGGTGGTGATGAGCCGGACGGAGGGGCTGGTGGCTGCGGACCTCCTGGCCACGATGGTGGCGCGCCGGGTGCAGCCCCTGCAGCGCCGACCGCACCTCATCTGTCAGATGGGAGGGCGGCGCGACCCTTGCCGGCTCTCCACCAAGGAGCTGAAGGCGGTGGAGGTGGCGAGGAGGGTGAACGCCATCTCAGCCGCCAAGATGAACGAGGGCGGATGGCAATGGGGGAAGGCCCCGTACAGCCGGGACCGTCCGGCTCTGCGGGTACGCGGCGAGTCGTACTCCACCCCTTTTCTTTGTTGAAAACGGTCTCCCCCCATGGCATGACGACGGGTGGCTTCTCGTGCGCGCAGGTTTTCCCGTTGTTGTAGAACTACGCCCCGCCGGCTGCCGACGTGGAGGAGTCGGACGAGGAGGAGGTCGAGGACGCCGACGACGTGGAGCCGGCAGTATCGGAGCCGGCCGGCGCACCCGGCGATGATGGGACGGAGGCGGAGGCGGCCGTCCCGGCTGGTGAGTTCCCTCCCCACACGCCTTTGCGGGATTGGAGCGACGTCGATGCTGAGCCGGAAGGGGTGCACGATGCAACTGCGTCGGAGGATCCCGAGGCTTCGGGGGACGACACCATGGCTCCGAGGAAGCGCATCCGTCGCGTCGACCGCGCGCCCCGCCAGGATGACGCGGTCGTTGGCGGTAGGGGGAAACAGCCGGCCAACCAAAAGCCGGCTCCCAAGCGGGCGGCCGCCGGGCAGCCGGGAGGTGGCCGCGGAGGCGGCTGGAAGAAACCGCGGGTGGCCCGGTCGGGCCCCGCCAGGCGGGCGGTCCCGGTCACGATCGGGTAAGCATGCTTCAAACACTTTCTTATTTCTGGCGGCCTCCCTTCCCTAACTCGCCCATCCAGGGAGCTGCGCACCCTTGGGAGGGCCGCGGCAGCCGAGGCGGCGGAAACGGCGCCGCCACCCACTGCCGAGGAAAGGGAGCGCGCGTCATGGCGGGACCTCGACGGAGCCGAGCAGGAGCTGCGCGAAGATGAACGTCGCCCGTGGGAGGCGACGGTGGAAGCGCAGGCGTCGGATCAGGCCAGCGTGGAGCCGGCCGGCCCATCATGGGAGTCTTCCCCCCCCCCTCCGGGAGAGGAGATCCAAGGACAGGCACGACCCCGGGCGGCGGGCGGAGGCGGACGCGGCCGCGAGTGCGGCAGATGCCGCCGAAAGGGCGGGGCCGGGTGCCAACGCGGCCCCGACAGGGGCGGAGGACGCGCCGCCGGAGGCGGAGGGCCCCCTAGAAGTCGTCATCCTGGACGCGGAGGTTCCGGCCTCGGAGGCCCCGATTCCGGAGGTGAGCCGGTCCGGCGCCGCCACGGGCGGAGCGCCGGTCAGCGAGACGTCGGCCCCCGGAGGGGCGGACGCCCCGGGCTCGTCAGCAGGGCGCGTCCGGGCCCGCCGACGGGGGTCGGCCGCAGGAAACCTGGGCCACGGCCGGATGCGGGGCTATCAACGACGCGCCGAGCGCCCTTGGGGCTGCGGTGGTGGCCATCGTCGAGGAGTTTGCCGCCTGCCGAGCCCAGGTGGCGTAGGACACCCGGGCCGCCAGTGACCGGCTGGTCCACCTCGAGCAGTCCGTTGCGGTGAGGACCCAAAGCCTCTTACTTCGTTTTGGTTTTTTCCAGTTGGGGCGCGCGAGCGCACCCACTGGGTGTAGCCCCCGAGACTCGGGCCGGCTCAGAACGTAGGCGGGTCGAGTCTAATGGCATCTTTGCCTGTGTTCTTCGGAGGCCGCGCACGACCGTCGGGTGGCCGCGTACAACACTCTGCTGGGCTTGTACCGCGGGGCTGAGAATCGGCTAGCCGTCATGTCTGCGGATTTGCAAGGTATGTGTTCTCGCGAATATCCAGTGGGGGCGCGCGAGCGCACCCACTGGGTGTAGCCCCCGGGATTCAGGCCGGTTGCCCTGGAGGCGGCTGAATCCCTTCCTTTGCCTGCTTTCTGACAGCGGCGACCTCGTCTCGTGAAGCCACCCATGCCGAGACGGTCAGCCTCCGACTCCAGGTGGTGCGGCTTGGCGAGGAGCGGGACCTCCTTACGACGGAGCACGACCGGCTCCGCCAGGAGGCGGATCAGGCGAAGGCGGAGAAGGATGGGCGCGAGGCGGCCCATCGTCGGGAGTTGGAGGAGCAGGAGGCGGCGTACCAACGGCGGCTGGAGGAGCAGGACGCGGCCCGTCGCAAGGAGCTGGAGGCGAAGGATGCCTCGCTGGCGAAGGCGGCCAAGGAGGAGGAGGCGTCCCGCGTCGAGTACGAGCGCCGGCTCCAGGAGTGGTCGGCCAGGGCCGCCAGGGAGCAGGAGGAAGCGCTGGAAGGGGACCGGCTGCTGGCCGGTACGTTTTTCTTTTGTCCTTGCGCGTTGGCTTGGGGCGCTGTTTTCTTCGTCTTACATCATGCACACCTCTTTCCCCCAGCGGCCTTCCCGGGCACACAAGCGGCAGCGGAGGCGGCCGTGGAGGCCCACCGCGAGGCGCAACGGGCGCTTGGAGTTCAAGTGGGGGAGCTTGCGCCCTGGACCGTGGAAGAGGTGGGGATCGGCGGCAGGGCGCGTCTTGAAGACGTGGTCTGGGCCTTGAAGCGGCTCCAGGCCGCCGGCTTGGGGCTGGTCCGCACCCTCTGGCCGGACGCGGTGGAGCCGGCATCCATGAGCCGGCTGTCTAGGTGGTTGGAGGCCGGGTCCGCGAGGTTGAACGCCTGGAGGGCTTCCGCGGCGCGCGCCGGGGCGGCCATGACGCTTCGGGTTGCGAGGTCATGGTACCCCGAGCTGGATTTTGGGCTGCTCGCTGCCCAGCGTGCCGGCACGGATGCTACACTAGAGGCCGTCGCCGACGCGCTGACCGCGCGAGCCAGCGACCTCGCGTCCTTTGCCCCTTGGGACGAATATGTCCCGGAGCGGACGGCAGCTGGCGAGGTGGTCCTGGAGGACCGGTTTGGGCTTGCCATCGACGACCCGGAGGGCAGCGCCGGGGAGACGAACGACGAAGCCGCCGAGTCCAGTACCGACGACTACGCCGACTCCGAGCCGGCACGCGGCCTGGACCCGGCGGACGGTGCGGAGCCCGCCGTGACCAAGGACGGAGGCGAAGACGGCGCGGCCAGAAAGGATGCCGGTGGAAAGGACGGCGCTTCTGCTATTTAGAATTTTTCTTTCTGCATTTGTTTAGACTGCAATTCCACCCACTTGGGGTGTAGATGTAATGAACTCGTGGCCGTGGGCCTTTTAAGTTTTATAAAGCTTTTGGTTGCTGAAGTGCTGTTTTATGTGTGCCGGCTCGGCCTTACCCCTTTTCTGCTCTTTTGGTTCCGTTCGCTCAAAGCCTTGTCCCCCTTTGGTTTCGGTCCCGCCAGCCGGACAGCCGGGAGCCGGTCTGTTGCTGGGACGGGGCGTCCGCCTCGAGGGAGCCGGTTGTGAGTTAGGAAACCGCAATAGTTTTTCGGGTAAGGTGAGTGACAGAGGCTCAAAGAAAGTGATCCGGCTAGCCCTAGCCGGCAATCCCCTTTGCGATCGATTTTTCGTGTGTGCTAAGCTTTGCCGTCTCGAGGGCCCGTCAGCCGGACAGTCGGGAGCCGGTCTGTGGCTGGGAGGGGTGGGACGGCTCTTCTTAGATCACATTACTTCATCGGCTTCGGGGGAGGAGAGCAGGACTAGCCGGCGAGCCCCCGGGACCGGGAGCCGGTCCTAGGGGCCAGCGAGTGAGGCGAAGAAAGTCTTTGAAAAGGACGAAAGGGGCGTGCCCCAAGAGCCAGCTTGGGGCACACGTTGCATTCATAAGCCCAAAAGGGAAGGATATATACATACACTGGTTCTTAGCAGTAAAACGGGCGGAGGAGCGCCGCGTTCCATGGGCGCTCCGTTTCCTCGCCGGAGGCGTCTCTCTTGCGCTTCTGCGGCTTCTGGGCGTCTATTAGATAGTACGCGTTGTTGTGCAGCGCCTTGCTGACAATGAACGGGCCCTCCCATGGGGAGGACAGCTTGTGTTGGCCGGCAGTTCGCTGGATCCGCTTGAGCACCAGGTCTCCTTCGCGGAAGGAGAGTGGCCGGATCCGCTTACTGTGGTAGTGCCGGAGCTTCTGCTGGTAGATGGCCGTCCGGCTCAGAGCCAGCTATTGAGCCTCCTCGAGGAGGTCGACGCCGTCTTCTCTTGCCTCCTTTGCGTCCGTCTCCGTGTACAGGGTAACCCGAGGCGAATCAAACTCGATGTCGGTGGGGATGATTGCCTCAGACCCATACACGAGAAAGAACGGGGTGTAGCCGGTCGACCGGTTGGGCGTGGTCCTGAGGCTCCAAAGGACAGCCGGCAGCTCTTCGACCCAGCAGCCGGCCGATCGGACCAGTGGCGCCACGAGCCGAGGCTTGATGCCGGCCAGGATCAGGCCGTTTCCCTCTCAACCTGGCCGTTTGACTGTGGGTGGGCGACGGACGCCAAATTGAGCCAGATGCCCTGCTTGGCGCAAAAACGTGCTAGCGCGCCCTTGGCGAAGTTCGTGCCATTGTCGGTGATGATGCTGTGGGGGACGCCGTAGCGGACCGTGATGTCTTCGACGAACCGGACGGCCGTGGGGCCGTCCAACTTCTTGATTGGCCTGGCCTCAATCCACTTGGTGAATTTGTCGACGGCTACCAGCAGATGCGTCATGCCGCCTCATGCGGCCTTGAAAGGTCCCACCATGTCCAGCCCCCAGACGGCAAAAGGCCTCGAGAGGGGGGTGGTTTGGAGGGCTGTAGCCGGCAGGTGGCTCTGCGTGCTGAAGCGTTGGCAGCCTTCGCACTTGTCGACCAGCTGTTTGGCCGCCTCCAAAGCAGTCGGCCAGTAGAAACCGTGGCGGAATGCCTTGGCCAACAGGGTCCTGGAGGCGGCGTGGTGCCCGCACTCACCCTGGTGGATGTCGAGGAGGATCTCTTGCCCTTTCTCCGGCTCGACGCAGCGTTGGAAAACGCCGGTGGTGCTGCGATGAACCAGCTCGTGGTTGATGATGCTGCAGGCCGGGGCTCGGCGCTGGATTTGTCTTGTTGTGGCCTCATCAGGGGGGAGCTCGCCGTGTAGGAGGAACGCCAGGATGGGCTGGGCCCATGAGGGAGCCGAGACGGGAGCCGGCTCGGGCTCGAGTGGGGCGCTGGTGGCGGCAGGAGCCCCCGGGTCTGGCTCGCCAGCCCCCGGGGCTGAAGCAGTGGAAGGGGCGTCGATAGCAATCATGACGGCCGCGGTTTTGGAGTCGTCCCATGCGGGCGCGGCCGGCTCATTGGTCGGAGCTGGCGGAGTTGGCGGAGCCGGCGGAATGGTCAATGCTGATGGTGCAGGCTGGGCAGCCGGATCAGATGATGGGCCAGCTGCGTTAGCCGGCATGAAGATGGACTCCGATTCGGGCGAGGGCTTGATCGAAGGCTTGAGCAGCCGCTCGAGGGAGACGCCGGCTGGGATGTCCTGCCGGGTGGAGCCGATCTTCGCCAGCGTATCGGCCGCCTCGTTGTCCGCACGGGGGACGTGATGGAACTCACAGCCCTCGAAGGAGCCGGTGAGCTGCTGGACGAGGAAGCGATAGCTGGCCATGTTGGCGTCCCTGGCATCCCATTCGCCAGAGACTTGCTGCACCACGAGGTCGGAGTCGCCGAAGCATATGATGCGCTGGATGCCAATTTCCTTAGCAAGCCGGAGGCCGTGGACGAGGGCCTCATACTCGGCCACGTTGTTGGAGGCGGCGAAGTGGATCTGGAGTGCGTACTTGAGCTGATCTCCCCTTGGGGACGACAAGACGATGCCGGCTCCCAGGCCGGCTCGCATCTTCGAGCCGTCAAAGTGCATGCGCCAGTGCGTGGAGTCGGGAGGAGGCGGCACGAACTGGGTTTCGGCCCAGTCGACGAGGAAGTCGGCCATTGCTTGTGACTTCATGGCGGCGCGCGGCTCGTACCGTATCTCGTAGTCGGCGAGGGCGATGGCCCACTTGGCGATCTGGCCGGTGGCGTCCCGGCCGCTCATGATTTCGCCCAGCGGCGCCGTGCTCACCACGGTGATGACATGCTCCTGGAAGTACTGCTTGATCTTCTGGGCGGCGAAGTATATGCGGTAGCACATCTTCTGATAATGGGGGTAGTTCTGCTTGGAGGCGGAGAGTACATCGCTGAGGTAGTAGACGGGGCGTTGGATCAGCGGTGCCTTGCCCTCCTCCGGCCGCTCCACCACCAAGACGACGCTGATGACGCGCGTGGTCGCCACGATGTAGGCAAGCAGAGGCTCCTTCTCAGCCGGCGCGGCCAGGATGGGCGCGCTGGTGAGAGCCCGCTTGAGGTCGCGGAATGCTGCGTCTGCCTCGTCGGGCCAATCGAACACGGCCGGCTTCCTCGAGGAGTCGCGGTCCGGCTCGACCAGAGCCATCTTCCGCAGGAGCCCGTAGAGGGGCAAGGCCTTCTCTCCCAGCCGGCTGACGAACCGGCTGAGGGAGGCGAGGCAGCCGGTGAACTTCTGGACATCGCGGAGCCGGCTCGGCCTGGGCATGCGCTCGATCGCCCTGATCTTCTCGTGATTAGCTTCGATGCCGCGAGCGGACACAAAGAAACCCAGGAGTTGGCCGGCTGGGACGCCGAAGACACACTTCTCCGGGTTGAGCTTGATCTTGTATTCGCGCAGGTTGGCGAATGTCTCCCGAAGATCATCGAGGAGGCTGAAGTGCTTCTTGGTTTTGACGACGATGTCGTCGACGTAGACGTGGACGTTCCTGCCTATCTGAGGCAGGAGACACTTCTGCATGCAGCGCTGGAAGGTAGCGCCCGCGTTCTTCAGGCCGAAGGACATGGTGATGTAGCAGTAGGCCCCGAAAGGGGTGATGAAGGAGGTTTTCAGCCGGTCGGCCGGGTCCAGCTTGATCTGGTGGTAGCCGGAGTAGGCGTCCAGGAAGGATAGCAGGTCGCAGCCGGCCGTGGAGTCGATGACTTGATCGATCCGCGGCAGGGCGAACGGGTCCTTGGGGCACGCCTTGTTCAGGCTCGTGTAGTCGATACACATGCGCCAAGTTTTGTTCTTCTTCAGCACCAGGACTGGGTTGGCCAGCCAGTCCGGGTGGAATACTTCCATGATGAAGCCGGCTGCGAGCAGCCGGGCGATCTCTTCCCCTATAGTACGCCGCTTCTCCTCGGAGAAACGGCGCATGGGTTGCTTGACCGGCTTCGCATCCGGTCGTACGTGAAGCTTGTGCTCGGCGAACTTCCTCGGAACACCCGGCATGTCCTTTGGAGACCATGCAAAGATGTCCCGATTCTCACGGAGGAAGTCGACGAGCTCACCTTCCTATTTGCTGTCGAGGCGGGAGCCGATGGTGACGCACTGGCTGGGGTTGGCCGGGTCGAGTGGCACTTGCCTGGTGTCCTTGGACGGCTGGAACGAGGCTTCGCCGACCGACTGGGATGGAGGAGCCGGCATGGCCGGCTGGCCAGAGGTGTGGGCCACGAGCCGGTTGAGCTGCCGCTTCTCCTCCGCTATCTCCAGGGCTTTGGCCAGCCGGCTGCCGTCTCGCGCGCGCGCAATTGACATCTTGTAGTCGCCGGCGATGGTGATGATGCCCTTGGGACCCGGCATCTTGAGCTTGAGATAGGCGTAGTGGGGGATCGCCATGAACTTGGCGAGAGCCAGCCGGCCCAACAGCGCGTGGTAGGGACTGTCGAGGTCCACCACCTCGAACCATACTGGTTTGCGACGAAAGTGGCTGTGGCCGCCGAAGAGGACGTCGAGCTTGATCTTGCCGACGGGGGTGCAGGACTTTCCCGGCACGATGCCGTGGAAAACCGTCCGGCTCGCTTGCAGGTCCTCCACCTTGAGCCCCATCTTGAGCATCGTATCGAGGTAGAGGATGTTGATGCTGCTGCCCCCATCGATCAATACCCACGAGAAGCGGCATGTGCGCCTCTCGGAGACGATGGTGGGATCGAGACGAGGGCGTAGCTGCCAGGGCTTGGCATCACGGCCGGGTGGTCAGCCCGGCTCCAGGTGACCGGCTTCTCAGACCAGTGCATGAACTGGGGAGTCGCGGGCATGGTGGCATTCACCTCGCGGTGGAGCCTGCGCTGAGCGTGCTTGTCCGTCTCTTCACTGGTGAAGACGACGTACGAACCGTCTTGGTTGGGGAATTGGTCGAGCAGCCGGCCGTCGTTCTGGGCCGGAGCCGGGGCCTGAGCCGGAGCGGGAGCCGGAGGCGATGCCGGCGCGCGAGGAGGCGGTGCCGGAGGAGTCGGAAGACCCTCGCCTCGGGCCAGCCACTGCGAGAAGCTGCACTGCCGGAGAGTGTGCGTGGCCGGCTGGGCGCCGGAATGGTGTTTGCAAGGGAGGTCGAGCATCTGCTCGAACGTGAGCTTGGGCTGCCAGGCAGCCTTGCCGGTGCGCTGGCGCTGGCTGGAAGCCTGGCCAGCCGGCTGCTCTTCCTCGATGGTGGCAACCTGCCGGCTCCCGTAGCGGGGATCCGGCTGGTCGGCTTTGCGCTTGTTGCTCTGCTGCTGCCGGTTGTGGGCGGCCGCCCGTGGCGCGGCGGGCGGCGCCACGGGCTTGGCTGGCGTGGCGACCTTCATCCGCATAGCGGAGTCGGCCGTGGCGTACTTATCCGCCTTGGCCATCAGGTCCGCCAGGGTAGCCGGCTCGGAGCACAGGAGCTTGTGCTTGACGGGGGTGCCGTCTCGGCAACCCTCGATGAAGTATTGGATGGCCTATACCTCGTGCACCCCCTCGCAAGAGTTGCGGAGCTTGGTCCAGCGTGTGAGGTAGTCGCGGAGGGGCTCTTCCGGCCCCTGGACGCACATGGCCAGCTCGCGGGGCCGGCCGGGCCGCTTGTAGATGTCGGTGAAGTTGCGGACGAACGCTTCTTCCAAGTCCGTCCAGGTGTTGATGCTACCGGCCGCCAAGCTATTCAGCTAGGTGCAGGCCGAGCCGATCAGCATAAGGGGGGCGTAGCGGACGGCTATGCGCTTGTTCCCACGGGCGATGCCGACGGCGGTGGTGTTGTCGACCAGCCAGTCCTCCGGCTTGGCGGAGCCGTTGTACTTCGGTGTGTCGCGGGGAAGCGTGAAGCCGGACGGGAACGGCTCGTTGCGGATCCGGGGGCCGAAGCACGCCGGGCCAATCGAGCCCTCCTCCTCGAGGAGAGCCGACTGCGCCAGCCGGTCGAGGCGGAGTCGCGCGTCGTTCTCGCTGTGGGGAACCCGCGGCCCGAGCCGAGCCGCGAGTTCGGCGCGGACGGCCGGCGGGACGGCCGGTGACGGGTCCTGTCGTGGAGGCGGAGTGTGTCCACGGCTACGTTAGCTACCTCCAGCCGGCGCCTCGTCGCGGCGGTTGCTGCCAGCCGGGTTGTTGCTGCGCCGGCTATTCACAGCCGGCTGCTCGTTCCCGCGCAGATGGGAACTCCGAGCGTTGCTTCCCTCGGCCCGCCGGCCAGAGGGGCGGGGGGAACTGGAGTGCTGAGCCGGCTGACGGTCAGCAGCCCCAGTGCCCGCGCCCTCGGGACGGGGAGCATCGGAGACGGCCCCACCGGGGGCGGGACCGACTTGTTGCGCGTTGGCGGTGTCGATGAGGTCTTTGATGTGCCGTTCGCGCGCGGCACGCTCCTCACCCACCAAGGTAGCTAGATCCTCGTAGGCCACCTTGGCGGCCCGCAGGTTGGCCGCGGGGGTGTCGTAGACGGGAAGGCGGCCGCCGAGGATTTCCGCGACCACGTGGCCGCGGTCACGCACAGCCCCATGCCGGCTGGGCTCGGGGCCAGCCGGGGTGAGACCATATGCGGAGTTGTACTCCCGCTGCGCAGCTTCCATCTGGCGTCGCTCGGTCGCGAGGGCGCTGGCGTCTTCGAATAGTAGATGGCGGGCCACCTCCAGCTCGGCTGTGGCGGTGGCCGGGTTCGCCGTCGGAGCGATGGGGGTGCTCAGACCCCGGAGGGCAGCGGCGAGCGGGTCGGAGGGACCGGTGCGGGCGGCGGTCGCGTCGGCCTCGGCCCGGACACGGCCCGAAGTGGTGGAGGAAGCGGTGACCATCACTCCAACGCAGGCGCGGGAGCCGGAGGCCTGGCCCGTGGTGAGCGCACCCACGGACGCGGGGGGATCGGGGCGGTCGAGCACCTGGCTAGGGTACTCGTCGGCCGCCGGCTCGTCGGCAAGACTCAGCTTGCCGAAACACCCGGCGAGCGCGGCGACGTCGAGCGCGAGGTCGCGGCTGAGGCACTCGTCGGAGAGGCCGGCCACGTCGCCCGCAGAACCTGCCGGAGCAAGCCCCACGAGCGAGCAGTTCCGCCCGGACGCGGGGCGGCCGAGGGAGGCGGTGAAGGGTCCCGCCCGGAGCGTGACTCCAGCCGGCGCCGCGTACGGCCCCACGGTGGGCGCCAACTGTTGTCATTTTGTCACGACAGATGCCATGGGTAGGCTTATCGAGAGTGGTTGGGGCCGAAGGACGCCGACGGGATCCAGGAGCGGGGTTAGGCACAAGCGGTGGCGGACACACGATGTACCCAGGTTTGGGGCCCTCCGGAGGAGGTAACACCCCTAGTCCTGCTTGGTCTAGTTTAGACAATGGTGAGGTTACAATGAGGCTCCTGGAGTTGTATGGCTAGGGGAGGAAGAAGGAGCTGGGCTGCCTTCGCTTCCTCTCTACATGGGTGTGATGTGTATAGAACTGATCGCCCCTCGCATGGGGGAGCTCCGGGGGGTTTTATAGACCAACCCCCCGGATTACAATACGAATAAAAGGCTACAGGAGGGCCCCAGCCGGCAGCCTCTCTGGCCGGCTGCGGGGCCCCCCGGCTGAGGGGTCCTGTCGCTGGCGGGGCCCGCCGGCTGCAGGGTCCCGTCGGGAGCCGGCGGGGCCCGCGAGGTAGGTCCCAAGGCCGGTCGCGTTGCGGCACGGACCGTACTTCGGGGCATCGTCTTGTGGCAACCGGCCGAGGTCAGCGGTACGGCCGGCAGCACTGTAGCCACGCCGGGGCAGGTAATGGAGTGGTTGGAGGCGTGCCGGCACTGTTGGGAGTCCTGTCGCAGTCGGCCTGGGTCAGAGGCACCGTCACCTCTACTGTGGCCGCACGGGCGCTGACCCCCGATGGGATGGGGGCCACTGTAGCCGCGCGTACCTGACCGTGGCATCCAATGCGTGGCCGGCTAGGGGGCCAGGCATCTCCGTCCCTAGCCAGCCAGCGAGGCGTGGCCGGCAGGGCGTAGCCGGCAGGGCGTAGCCGGACTGTAGGGGGAGACGGCTAGCCCTCCAGTCGCTTCAGAAAGTTAGAGTAGTGGGTCGTTTGAGGCTACCCTGGGGTTATCCCCCCGACACCGCGCTAAGAGCTTGGGAGTGTTCCTTGTAAATTATCACCCTAAAGGGAGGGAATTATGTTCGGGGAACCAGGCAATCCGGCCATGTGGTACGAACAGACAGAAAGCACACAGGGAGATATGTTATATTACTGCTTAGCGTAAGAAACATCTTCCGAAGAAAATAGTAACCCTATCGATACCTTTCTTTAGGGTACTACGTAAATCGTAGGAAAAAGGCCGTATACTGTTAGTATGCGGCTAAGGGCTTGTGTTAGAGAAGAAGCCCGAGTAATGGTCATGACGACCATAATCTTATTAGTTTAATCCGTCGTAGCCGATCAATTGTCTACTGAAGATAGCTAGCTTTTGGCTTCACCCGTCTGAGGTACGTATCCGGATGACCCGGTCGTAGCAATCGCAGAGGTGCTCCCTTTACCCTCTAGCCGAACTATCGGGAATGTAGAGGGTAAGCACAGGAGCGAGGCAACCCAGCTTGGCAAATTCTTAGTGCATATGATGGCGTAAAAATTGACAAGGAAAGTTTGCGTACACAATAAATGTGAATAAGCGCTTATAATATAAAAACATTGGCTTCGCAAAGAAGCCCCCAGGTGCTGTGCTCGGTTTTAACACTTAAAGGTGTAGGCCGAAAATCTTAGTACAAGATCGGTTGAGCCGAACATAGAGTTGGGAAGGAAGAGAATCAAACCTGCCAAAAATCAAGATGGGAGGGAAAGTAGAAAATAAAGAAGAAGAAAAGGAAAGGGAAATAAAGAGGAAAGAGTGTGACGACACCGGTTTATCCGTAGAAGCGCCGAAGACGAGCTGCATTCCATGGGTGTGGTTCAAGGCGATTATCCGACGGGTCTCGAAGACGGTAGGCCCCTCCCGCGAGTACTTCGTCGATTATGAAGGGGCCCTCCCATTTGGGGTTGAGTTTATGCTTCTGCTTCTCCGGAAGTCGTAAGACGAGCTCACCCACGTTGTACGCCTTTCCCTGACCTCCCTACTTTGGTAACGTCGAGCCTGCTGTTGGTAAAAAGTGGAACGAGCCCGAGCTATGTCGCGCTCTCCTTCTAGGGCGTCCAGGTCATCCTGCCGATCTAACTCGGCCTCCCTTTCCTCGTACATGCGCACCCTTGGCGCGTCGTGAATAATGTCACAGGGGAGGACTGCTTCTGCCCCATAGACCATGAAGAACGGTGTGTATCCCGTTGTTCTGTTCGGGGTGGTGCGCAGGCCCCATAGAACGGAGTTGAGCTCCTCAACCCAATGACAGTCGGACTCGTGAAGAGACCGGACCAAACGTGGCTTAATGCCGCTCATAATGAGGCCGTTTGCTCGTTCGACTTGTCCATTGGTCTGCGGATGATAAACCGATGCGTAATCGAGCTTAATGCCCATGTTTGCACACCAGTCTTTGACCTCCTGGGCCGTGAAATTGGATCCATTGTCCGTGATTATACTGTGCGGAACACCATAACGGTGTACCACACCGGATATAAAATCTATTACTGGTCTGGACTTGGCTGACTTGACAGGTTTTGCCTCTATCCATTTGGTGAACTTGTCCACCATGACCAGTAGGTATTTATTCTTCCTGGTCCCCCCTTTAAGTGGTCCGACCATATCCAGCCCCCAGACCGCAAAGGGCCAGGTAATCGGAATA
This sequence comes from Elymus sibiricus, assembly GCA_039707655.1. Taxonomy (NCBI): domain Eukaryota; kingdom Viridiplantae; phylum Streptophyta; class Magnoliopsida; order Poales; family Poaceae; genus Elymus; species Elymus sibiricus. The sequence continues at coordinate 200,733,530 of CM077667.1, forward strand.
GTCCGAAGAGCTATCGGGGGCATGTGGCTTTGATTTGCGAAAAGTTGGCACCCCACGCAGTGTTTGACAAGCGACTGGGCGTCCGTCCGAGCTGTGGGCCAGAAAAATCCAGCCCTGAATGCCTTGCTAACTAAGGCTCTTGCTGCGGCGTGATGACCGCCCATCCCTGCGTGGACTTCGGCCAGAAGCTGCCGACCTTCTTCCTCAGATATGCACCGCTGTAGTATTCCGGTGGTGCTTTTCTTATATAGCTCACCCTCATGTACTTTGTACACTTTGGATCGCCGGACTATGCGCCGCGCCTCCGTCTGATCGTCGGGGAGTTCTTTGCGAATAAGGTAGGCGAGGAAGGGCTCGGTCCATGGTGCGATTACTGCCATGACCTCGTGAGCCGAAGGTGTTTCATCCATTACGGAGCCGCCAATGATTTGATCGTCTGGTTCATTTATAGGGGGAACAACCTCGTTCGCACTAGTTAGATCGGCGCCCTTATCATCGTCCTGCCAAACCACGGATGGCTTAAAGAACCGTTCCAGGAAAGTGTTTTTTGGGAAGGGGTCGCGTTTAGCCCCCAGGCGAGCCAATATGTCGGCGGCTTGGTTGTTGTCTCTAGCGACGTGGTGAAATTCCAGCCCCTCAAACCGTGCGGATATCTTGAGGACAACGTTTTTGTAGGCTGCCATCTTCGGGTTTTTGGCATCAAATTCGCAATTGATTTGGGAGATGGCCAAGTTGGAGTCTCCCCGTACCTCCAGCCGGCGTATGCCCATTGATGCTGCCATCCGAAGACCATGCAATAGTGCTTCGTATTCGGCTGCATTGTTGGAATCGGCATACATGATCTACAACACGTATCGGACGTTGTCGCCTGTGGAGGATGTGAGGATGACCCCAGCCCCTAGTCCGGCCAAAGTTTTAGAACCATCGAAGTACATTGTCCAGTGGGAGTATGTACTATATTCCCTTGGGAGCTCGGCCTCTGTCCATTCGGCGAGGAAATCTGCCAATACTTGAGACTTGATAGCTCGTCTTGGCTTGTAAGCAATTTCAAAGGGAAGGAGCTCAATAGCCCATTTAGCTATTCGGCCGGTGGCGTCCCTATTGTTGATTATATCATTCAGGGGTACTTCGAATGCCACCGTAACCGAGCACTCTTGAAAGTAGTGCCTGAGTTTCTGTGATGCCATAAATACTGTGTAGGCTATCTTCTGGTAGTGCGGGTATCTGGACTTGCACTGCGTTAGTACTTCTGACACATAATAGACCGGTTTCTGTATCCGGAATTTGTGCCCCTCCTCCTCTCGTTCGACGACGAGCACTGCGCTAACGACTTGGTTGGTGGCCGATATATATAATAACATGGGCTCACCCGCGCCTGGTGCTGTGAGTATGGGGTTACTTGCCAGGAGTGTCTTAATTTCTTCTAACGCCTCTTTTGCTTCATCGGTCCATTCGAAATTATTGGTCCATTTCAGCAATTTATAGAGCGGTAAAGCCTTTTCACCGAGATAGGAAATAAAGCGGCTTAGCGCCGCCACGCAACCAACCAACCGCTGGACATGCTTTAGCTCTGTGGGAATTGCAAGTTCTGATAGGGCGCGGATTTTAGCCGGATTTGCTTCTATTCCTCTATGGGAGACGATGAATCCGAGCAGCTTACTAGCGGGAACTCCGAATACACATTTCTCCGGATTGAGTCGTATGTCATACTCGCATAGGCTGGCAAAGGTTTGCCTTAGGTCGTCGATCAGAGGGCTGACGTGTTTGGTTTTGATTACCACATCGTCTACGTATGCCTTGACTGTTTTATCGACTTGTTTTGCGAGACAAGTCTGGATACTGCGCAGGTACGTAGCCCCAGCGTTTTTTAGCCCGAAGGGCATGGTGTTGAAGCAAAATGGCCTGTAAGGGGTGATGAATGCTGTTGCCGCTTGATCGGATTCCTTCATTTTAATCTGATGGTATCCGGAATAAGCGTCGAGGAAACACAACGAGTCGTGTCCGACTGTGGCATCAATAATCTGGTCTATGCGTGGTAGGGGGGAAGGGTCCTTAGGGCAGGCCTTGTTGAGGTCTTTAAAGTCGACACATAGCCGCCAGGATTTATCTTTCTTCGGTACCATAACCAGGTTTGCCAACCATTCGGGGTGTTTAATCTCCCGAATGAATCCGGCCTCTAGCAATTTAGCTAGTTCTTCACCCATAGCCTGTTGTTTGGGTTCTGAAAAGCGGCGCAGGGTCTGCTTGACGGGCTTAAAGCCTTTGATGATGTTCAGGCTCTGTTCGGCCAGCCGCCGTGGGATTCCGGGCATATCAGAGGGGTGCCAGGCGAAGATGTCCCAGTTTTCTCGTAAGAATGTTCGCAGCGCTTCGTCCACTATGGGATCGAGCTGAGCTCCGATGGACGCTGTCTTGTTGGGGTCCGTCGGGTGCACCTGAAATTTGATGACTTCCTTTGCTGGTTTGAAGGACGTGGGCTTGGGCCTTTTACTGAGGATCACATCATCCCTGTCTACTGTTGACCGAAGTGCGGTCAGCTCTTCTGCAGCAAAGGTCTTAGCTAGAGCCTAGAGGGCAAGCGCTGCTGTTTTGTTTTCGGCCCGTAGGGCTATGTTCGGATCACTATTGGTTGTGATTACTCCGTTTGGTCCTGGCATCTTAAGTTTCATATACCCGTAATGTGGTATAACCTGGAATTTTGTGAAGGCGTCATGTCCCAACAAGGCGTGGTAGCCGCTGGGGAAGGGCACGATATGGAAGAGGAGTTCTTCGGAGCGGTAGTTGTCGGGCGTGCCGAACACTACGTCCAGGATGATGCATCCTGAATAGCGCGCCTCCTTCCCTGGGATTATTCCCCGGAAAGTTGTGTTGCTATGCTTGATGCGAGATCGGTCGAACTGCATTTTTTCTAGCGTATCTTCGTAGATCAGGTTTAAACCACTGCCGCCGTCCATTAGCACCTTGTGTAATCTGAAGCCATCGATGATGGGGTTCAGGACTAGTGCGGCCGGTGAATGACCGGGAAGAATGGCTGGTCGGTCAGCATCTCCGAAGGTAATGGGTATGTCTGCCCATGCACTTGTTGCTGCCACATGATATACCTGTTCGAGTTCTTTAAGAGCTCTTTTCCTTCTGTTCCTCGAAGGGAACGTTTCGTAGATCGTCAGGACTTCGGCGTTATATTCTAATGGCGCTGTAGAGCGCCTGTTCGGTGGTGGTCCCTCAAGAATGGATTCACCGCTTTTCGCGATCTGCCTGATGACCCAGCAAGCTCTAAGGCTGTGAGTTAGGGCTGTGTTCAGCAATACAGAATATATAGGGCAAGGTCCATCCAGTAGTCCATCTAGGACGGTACTGTCGCCTGGAAGGGGCATGTTTCTCTTTTTGGCGGGCTCGAGTTTGGCTGGCCGCTTCGGGGGTATCCTTTTTTGCCGATCTCCTCTAGGGTATTCGGTAAAGGTTGGTTCCGAAAGCAGCCGCTCGGCTTGCCAAGCGCTTTCCATGGCACAATACTTTTGTACCAAAACTGTCAGCTCGGCGAAGTCACGAATGTGCCGCCGCGCCAGGGCGTTGAGAATTCCTTTGTCATGGCAGTTGCGAACGAAGGTTGCCATTATCTCTTGATCACTGAGGCACCGTACTTTGTTTTTGGCGAGGAGGAGTCTGGCCCAGTAATGATGAACCGACTCTCCTGGTGACTGTTTAATGTCCCGTAAGTCCGAAGACTTGGGGTCTGCTGCGATGCTTGAATGATCGGCTTGGGAGGTGGGCGGGGAAAAATTTGACTCCACGTCATGGTGGGAGTTCGGAGTCACGGACTCCAAACTGTGTGAGGGATCAGGGACCAATTCCGGTCTGTCTCCGGAACGAACTCATGAGTCTGGGTTGTAGGCGGGGTCTCGAGGACCGGAGACTGGGGTATAAACCGTTTTTAATTCCGGCCGCTGGGGGGACGAGCCCCTGGCCGGACACTCGACGGTGGCGACAAGGTGGGTGACCGTGGGGACGCGAATTATCCTGCTATCGGGTTTAAGCCCGAGCCGGTCATAGACCGGGATCTGGTCATCGGCCACACGCATGGTCTCCATCCGGTCAAATAACTCATTGAGAAACGAGGCGATGGTAGGATGCACGTCGCTAAAGCGAGTGGGGTCGGTATGTGGCGTCGCAGTTCCGGAGTTGCGCGAGAGCGGTCCCGGATTCTGTTCCACCATGGTAGATCCGGTCACAACGACCGGACTGGGTGGTCCAGAGGAGGTGGGGCCCGATGTCTTCGGCGTCGAGGCGTCGGGATCTGCGGGCTCCTCCATAGGGGTCAAGGGTTCCACCAAGATGAGTCCTCCCCGTGAATCAGCGACGAACTCTAAGGTTCCGAACCTGATTCCTTGATCGGGGGGAAAGTTTCCGATCTGACCTAGGTGGCTGATCGGGCAAGCGTGCGACGAGACGTCGCCGCTTGCAAGGATCTGACCTGGGGCAAGAGTCCCCTGGGTGCAGATCTCATTGCTTGTGACTAGGCAGGCCATCGATTCCTTCTGGCGATCACAGCGGAACTCTCAATGAAAGCACCAATGTCGGTGTCAAAACCGGCAGATCTCGGGTAGGGGGTCCCGAGCTGTGAGACTAGGATCGATGGTAACAAGGGACGAAGGGTACAAGGTTTTACCCAGGTTCGGGCCCTCCTATGGAGGTAATACCCTACGTCCTGCTTGATTATATTGATAGTATGAGGATTACAGAGTTGATCTACCTCGAGATCAAGTAGCTAAAACCCTAGATGACTTCTCTTGGCCTACAACCTAAAACCCTCCGGCTTATATAGACGCCGAGGGTACCTAGGGTTTACACATAGTCGGTTGCACATCAAAGGGAAAAACATGCCTATCTACTGTCGACATCTTGGAGGACACGCCATGGCTCCTTGAAACTTCCACCTTGGCGTCCGGGCCCCTGATCTTCTAACGCTCATCCGGTGGCCCGTATAGTCCGGCCCATGAGAAACAGGGCGGCTATCCAAGGACCCCTTAAACCAGGACTCCCTCACCAGGCCTAGGCTACGACGCGCCGAGCATGTCCCCGACGCTTGCTGGGGACCAAGACGCACGCACCTCCCAGAAGACCCGGCAAGCCATTTCCCGGCAGGCGTGAGCCATCCAGTCACCGCTCCACCGCACCGCTACGCCTGTCACTTATCGATGCGGTGTCGAGCCCTCAGGCGGCTAATCAGCTCTCGCTAAGCACGTGGTGACGCATTGGGAGGGAAGTTACACTCGGTTGACACCCGCCCTGCAGCGTGTCAAGATCTTAAGCAATGTCCGGCCAAGCGGTGGCAAGGGCTTGCTGGGGATGCACCCCAAGCGCCAGCTAGGCAGGTAATCATGGCATTTTGTCCTAAATGCCAGAGTTAGGTATGATAGCTCTGCTTAGCTATCTAATCGATAGATAATGTCTGTTTTTCCATTGTGGTAACCCCTTGCACTATAAAAGGAGTCCCAAGGCGACCTAGCTCAAGGTTGGCAACTCGAACCCCCGAACGCTTGTACTCGCATAGCCGCTCTTCCCCCGACAGCAGTCCTTCCCGGGGTAGAGTGCCCTGCGTTCTTCGTGTTCCCCCAATCAATCCACCAAAAAGCAGGAGTAGGGTTTTACGCTTAGCAGCGGCCCGAACCTGGGTAAAATGCCTGAGCCTTGATCGTTGCGCCGTCTCATGCTCTCTGCTCTTCATGCAACGTGACCTCCCTTGCCGAACCACAAGGGACCTCTCGTCCCATAGGTGATCGTGAGCATCCGTGCCCCGACACAGAGGCAGAGCCTCTTGGGGACAATTCCGGGCTCTGGCGCCCCCTTTCCAAAGTGCAAACTTTTTAATAGGATACATCTAGCCCATTAGTTAGCCTGGTTTCTTGGTATAGACGTGTTCTGTCTTCCCATTCTATCTTGTTGCCTCTGTCTACCCATTATGTTTGTACATCCCAGCTCGAGTTTGTGAGGGCCGGAGCTTGCCGCAGTCACGAGAGTAAATAAATATCTAAATATGAATTGGTGTTCTTGACATGACATTTTGTGAACAAATTCCATACATTAATAGTACCAGTCTTAACCAATCGGCCCCCTCTTATATTTGGTTCATGCTCCGCCACTGATGAGCTGAGTAATGAACCTGATTTGGTAAAGGTAGCGATGAGAGTCTATGTAGGAGTACATAGCGGGTTGTCTCATTGGAACCTTCTTTAGGAACCGAGTTCCGCGTTTGTGATCCAAGACTAGTTACTACCACACATTGGGTTTCGGTAACTCGACCCCTCTAGACTTATTAACCGCCTAGTCTTCTGTCCAGGAGTTGCAACTAGTTTCTGGTGTTTGTAGCTATGCTGGAGGCCGTGCGTAGCGCTGACCTTAGGGGTGGGCTACGACGCGGTAGGCAGTGGCACGGTGTACCAAGTGGCACCCGAATGGTGGGCTTGGGAACCCTACGCACATCGTTTGAGGCCGTAGCGGAAACTTCGGCCGGACTTCCGTGCGGGTTCAGTCTCAAATAGGCGATAAACCTGGACTAGGGTCTTTCCTGGTTGACGGTCGTGGCCGACTCCCTCGCTGGGCTTCCGTTTGAAGGTTGCTGAGGTGCTTGTTTTTACGTGCACATGGCGATAAGTGGCGAGAGCGTGTGTGAAGGAGTACACCCCTGCAGGGTATGCATCCGTTCGAATAGCCGCGTCCTCGGATATGGACTACTTGGAAACTTATGCTGTTCATAGACAACTTTAATGGCTACTCATAAAAGTATCAAGACAAATGTGAGTACCATGGATGGCACTCTCATAGGTCACGGGAGCGGATCCGTTGTAGTGTATTGATGTGGTGTTAGTGGACTCATGTGCGCTATCTCAAACTTGTTCAAAGAACTAGTAGTCGCAGTACAGGTTAGCCAAGAGTGAAAGCTGGCTTGCTGCATGAACCCCACTACTTCCCTTGTTAATACATGAGCATGATAAACTAGGTCTGATTTAAAGACTTGCTGAGTACGTTTGTACTCATGTTTGCTTAATAACTATTGCAGATGAGAACCAGGACCCATCTGGTGGGTTCTATCTAGATGTCGACGACGACGAGTAGCTGGTATCCCAGCTACGATCTGATGCCCTGTGATGGGCTGTAGATAGTTGGGCTTAATGCCTTTTTACCTTTCATCTGTCTGTACTCAGACAGCTTTAAGCTTCCGCATGGCTTGTATGACTTTGTTTGAATGACTTGAGTGTCAGGTCATGTGACCCCTACGTGTATGAACTTATTATGCAAGGCTCTTCCGAGCCTTCTAAATAAATGTTGTGATGTTGTATGGTTATGTTGTGATGCCATAGTTGTATCTATGCATATCAGGCATGTCGTGCTTACGTGTGACGTGCAACGGTATGTATGGGATTCGACACCTAGTTTTGTGCCTTTAGTAGTACTCCTTACAGGGAAATGCCTCTTTGTGCTTCCACTGAGCCTTGGTAGCTTGCTTTTGCTCCGGACACATCGATTGACCGGCGTGTATCCTTCTTTGCTGCTGTGCATGTCCCTTCGGGAAATGTCTCGCAGTGTAATGGAGTCCTTGTAGCTTGCTATGACTCGTCTACGCGCAGTTGATGACAGAAATGTCTCACGGCGTAATGGAGTCCGTGTAGCTTGATATGATTCGTCTACACACGCTGATGACCAACACCTGCATTGTTGGGTTACGTATGCCTGTCCCTGTACGGATGTGCCACTTGGGTTCTATGACTAGTCATGTCGACCCGGGTTCTTTGACGTATGATTGCTAGCAACATGTTCATATCCGTGAGCCAAAAGACGCAAACGGTCCCGGCCAAGGTAAGGTGGCAGCCGTGGGGATTACTGTGCGTGAGGCCGCAAAGTGGTGTGATATATTACATGCTGGATTCATATGACTTAGGATCGGGGTCCCGACACTTTGCATGCTCTCATATCTTTTTATCTTCTTTGGACAAGTTTGATGGGTTCATTTTCACAGGGAGTGGTGCTTTGTAGTGGATTATTATCTTGCAGTGATCTATATCTTAGTGACAGAAAGGGACAAGACACGTATTGCATTGTTGCCACTAAGGATAAAACTGCAGTGTCTCGTTATATTGCTTGATTTTTGTTGTCTACTTATTGCAATGTTTTGTTTCTTGTAAACTTAATACTTTGAGAGGTATATTGGATAGCGATCTTTGGGTGGAGTATTAGTAGGTGATGCAGTTGGACTAAGAGTCTACTTATCTTGGCGTAATGCATATATAAGATTATACCATAAATATAAATATTGCAATTTAATCGCTACCCAACTGTAATTTGTTCGCCACACCACACTTATATGCTTTAGAGAGATGCCACTAGTAAACCTATGCCCCCTAGGTCTATTCTCCTTTACTCAAATCTTCATCACAATTGATACTTTTTCTTTACCGTTTTACTTTGCTAACTACAATCTCTATCACTTGCAGATTAATCTTGTAACTAGCAGAACAAGGGGCTTGACATCCCTCTTGTCATGTTGGGACAAGCGTGTTTTGTGTTCTGTGTGCATGTATTGTTCACTTTGTTTGATAGGTGGTTCCTACTGGTTCGATAAACCTTTATCCTCAAACCAATGGAAATACTTACTGTTAGGTTGCATCACCCATACACTTGGTGGATCCCAGCCACTCTTACGAGAGATCAAGCAAGATTTTTGGCGTCGTTGTCGGGGAGTCTTCTACAAACAGACAAGTCCTTAACACTACGACATTACTTCCTTTTCATGTATCTTGCCTAGTTATGATAGCTTTATCATAGGCACACAGAAATAGAAAATAAAATATGTTAGATGTGGGTCCTTCTCCACTTGTTGGACTTTTCAAACATGTTATATACTTTGAACCAATAGCTATTAATGAAGAGGTTATAAAAGAAAAGTCTATTGGGATATACTCATTGAATGAAAGTATGATTGCGATAAACATGATAATCTTTATGATTGAAGTGATGAAGATGACACACTTGATCAAAGTATTGCATTTATTGTGACACTATGTCTGTAGGCACTTTTGACGATGATTGTGTTACGCCTACTACTTATTATGATGATCTTGATTGGGGAGACAGGTATGATACTTCTTGTGATCTTGAAAATTTGTTTGAGTCTTGTGATGAATCTATTAAAGATAATAATATTTGCAATACTATTGAAAGTGGGCTGACAAGAGTGTCAACTTTAGGTAGTAATGAACCCATGATACATCTGTAGTGTATCGATAATTTTTCATGGTTTTATGCTATTATTTTATCAATCTTGCATGCTTTATATGCCATTTTATATCATTTTTGGGAACCTATTAACTCAGCGCCCAGTGCTAGTTGTTGTTTTCTGCTTCTTTTTGGTTTTATAGAAAATCAATACCAAATGGAGTACAAACGCGACGAAACTTTTTGATGATTTTTTCTGGACCAAAAGAAGATCTGGAAGCTTCAGAGGGAGACTAGATGCTGCACGAGGAGGCGACAAGGCCAGGGGCGCGCCCAGGCGGGTAGGGCGCGCCCTATGCCCTTGTGGCTCCCTGCGCCGCCTCTTCATTCTATGAATCCCCAAATATTCCAAAAACCCTAGGGGAGCATCCAAAACATTTTTTCCACTGCCCAAGTCTCTGTTCCGCCGTGATCCCATTTGGAGGTCGTTTCAGGTAGTCTGTCGGAGAGGGAATCCATCACGACGACCATCTTCATCAACCTTGCTGCCTCCCACATGATGTGTGAGTAGTTCCTACAAGACCTACCGATCCATAGCTGTAGCTAGATCTCTCTCTCTCTCTCTCTCTCTTGTTTGATCTTCAATACGATGATCTCTTTAGAGACCTATTAGATGAAACGTCAGATCTTCAGAGGAACTGGTGCATAGTAGTAGGTTCAATTTTGCGGTGTCCTCACCTCGTGACAGAAGGGGTAGCGAGGCATGTATTTGTATTGTTGCTGCTAAGGATAAAATGGCGGGGTCTGACCATATTATGTGGTCTTATTTTGTCTACATTATGTCATCTTGCTTAAAGCATTACTCTGTTTGTTATGAACTTAATACCATAGTTGCATGCTGGATAGCGGTTGATTGGTCGAGTAATAGTGGTAGATGTAGAATCGTTCCGGACTACCTACCATAGACATAATGCCTATATATTGATCAAACCATGAGTAATGACATACTTATTTGCTTTTCTATCAATTGCCCAACAGTAATTTGTGCACCCACCGCTACTATGCTTACGAGAGAGATGCCTCTAGTGAGCGCTACGGCCCCCGGGTCCATCTTTATAATTTATATATCAAAAACACATAAAAATATTTGCTATTATTTATTTATTTTTGTTAGTATTTATTTATCCTACTCTATAAAGATTTAATCCTTGCAATTAACGAGTACAGGTGGCTTGACAACCCCCTTGCCCGCGTTGGGTGCAAGTATTTGCTCTTCTATGTGCAGGAACTGTTGATCGTGTGTTTGGATAACTTCCTATTGGTTCGATAACCTTGGCTCTTAACTGAGAGAAATACCTATCTCTACTGTACTACATCATCCCTTCCTCTTCGGGGAAAAACCCAATGCTTCTATAAGTAGCAGAAGGAATTTCTGGCGCCGTTGTCGTGGAAGTTATCAAACATACTGAAGGTTCCTTCATAGACATTATCATTTACTTGTTCTACTTTTTACTTGCTTTTACTTTCAGTTTATAAAAAAATCAAAAATACCAAAAATATCTTGTTCTCTCGTTACTATGTCTAGTACTTTGCTTGTTCCATCTACCCCCAAAAATGCAGTGTCTAATTTTAAAGAAAGGGGAGGAGAGAGTTTTAAAGATGCTTAGTATAGGATTTACGATGCTCATAATAGATCTACTCATAAGCAATCCAGCACTAATGTACTCCGTAGTTTTTATGTGGGAGTTACTACTTGGTATAGATTTGTGCTTGAAACCATTACCGGAGGAAATTTTCTAAGTAGTCAACCCTTGGATGCTTTTAATGCTATGGGAAATTTAGTGGAATCACCACCTATTATTATCGACGGAACGACATTAACCTTGGAACACCTTATGCAAAGGCTAGATGCTATTGAAAAGAAAATGCCAACTATGGAACAGTTTGAAAAATTGCATAGAAAGATCCATAACCAAATAACTCAATTAGGCTCTTCGGTTGGGAATGCCTTAAAGTTATTGAAAGGAAAAGAACCTATTACCGATAGAGTAGAACAAAGTCCCGCTACAATTGAGAAGATAGGAAAGGTTATCCATGCTTTGGGTTCCGCCTTTTCACCTGTGACACTTAATGAGGAATCACCAATTAATAAAGCAAACTTTGTCTATGTATCCATGGTTCCTAAACCAAATAAGGGTGGATGATGAGTGATATTTTTACACTCATTTCACTCTTGTTTAAACCGAGATATTTCATTTAAAGAGAGATATTCGCTCCGATATTATCACTAATGACTAATGAATGCAAAGGACTCCACAAATCTTCTCTTTATTTTTTTCCACGAGAAAGGGGCTAAAAAGGGAAGGAATCACGTGGAGGAATGGAAAGGAAGGAAAATGCAGGAAGACATAATCAATAGGAAGCGTCTGTGTAGAGACAAAGAAAAATACGATGTTCCATACGGGCGCACACGGCCGTTTGAGAGGTCATTTGACGTGGATTCCGAGGCAGCTCGTCTACCTGAACAACTTTTATAAAGGGGACCCCATCGAAATGTCAACAGAACAATGTGAAGCACAACAACCAGAACCTCTTCATCATCATCATCCACAAATCCTAGTCTCTGCTATTTCCATCTCCATACCCATCTCCACCACCATATTGCTCTTGCATCTAGTTCATACATGTAATCGTGCATCACACAAGACATCCATTATAATACATATTGCAATCAATCAACCCCAAGATGTGTTCTTTAATGTTTTCTTCTTGCGATCTGATCTCAACGTGTGAGTAGTTCAGTAAGGTATGAGTTGAGGCATGATCCTTGCAACCCCAGATATTTTTTGAGGGGATCAATGGCAAAAAACGCCTGCCTCTCTAGGTTGAAACTTCAACCTGATCTTGTTTTGCCTCTCGAGGTTGCATAAGATCTTGGATTGGGACGATTTATATATCAAAATCGATCGGCTCGATGAGATGAAACTTTTTGATGTTGTAAGTTTTTTTCCATTAGAGGCCTTCTTGAGGGCCTAACAGCTCGCGCGACCCATCATACATCACTTAGGTGGTTATCTGACCCCTCGTGCTATATTTTGCCTCGTGGTAGGGCTGCACTCTGATGGCTCTAACTTTTGCATACGACCTAGGATTGAGATGATTTTTTATATCAAAACCGATAGTTTCGAGAGAAAGACAATTTGTGTTGAACATTTTATCATACGAGGTCGTCTTGGGTGCTTAATCGGCCGAACAGTACTCTGAATATGAAATCTTAGTACTTTGAGCATAGTATCGGCCTTCGAGATAAGATCGGACATCGATGACCCAAACTTCAAAGATGTTCATGTCAACACTACGAAACTTTTTCGTGTAGAGCACTTCTTCATTTGAGTCCATCTTAATAACGTTTTCTTCTGTGTCAAAATCTGGTGTCAACACAAGGCATCACACACGTTTGCGTTTTTAACATCGTGTGCAGTGATATGCTACATCACACACACACTTTTTACAAAAACTGTGTGCATGGTATCACACACGGTTGCATTATAATAATTGTGTGCAATGATATAATACATCACACACACATTATATGTAAAAACCGTGTGCAAAGCATCACACACGTTTAAGTTTTTTCAAACCATGTGTAATAATAGGCAACATCACACACACATTTTTTGGAAAAACTGTTTGCACAGCATCGCACACGTATGTAGTTTTGATAACCGTTTCTGTTATCTTCCCTAATCACAAACAGTTCATAAGAACAAACTGTATGCGATGCATCACACACACAACTATTTTTTGAATCGTATTTGATGGGTCCTCCATCGCACACAGTTCTGGTCATTGGCGATGGAGCTATAACTAAATCGTTTGTGATTCATGCATCGCACACAGTTTGGTTGAAGGGTCTCTGATTGATGTGTCGTCTTTGGACCATCCTGCGGTAGTGATATATCAAGTGAATCAATAGAATAGCCCATTGTCACCACGGATATCCACATGCAAGACATACATCCAGTGTTCTCAAACCTGAAGTATTCAATCCAACATAATGAGATCTCAAAGGGAAAGATTCAATTCATCACATCAAGATAGCAACTGAAGAACACCATATGATCCAACTATATTAACAAAGCTCATGATATATCAAGATTGTGACATCTCAAGAACACGAGGAGAGAGAGAGAGAGAGAGAGAGATCAAACACATAACTACTGGTACATACCCTCAGCCCTGAGGGTGAACTACTCCCTCCTCGTCATGGACACCATCGGGATGATGAAGATGGCCTCCGTTGATGATTGCCCCCTCCGGGAGGGTACCGGAACAGGGCTCTGGATGAGTTTTCTTCGGTACAGAGGCTTGCGGCGGTGGAGCGAAAGTTCTAGGTTAACTTCTGGGGTTTTTGGGATTTATAGGATTTTCAGCGTTGGAATCACGTGGAACGGAGGCACGGGGTGGTCCCAAGCCATCAGGGCACGCCCAGGGGGGTTGGGCGCACCCTGTTGGCTTGGCACCAACAGGTGGCCCCCCTCTGGTGGTTCTTCACTCCGGTATTTCTTATTTGCTTGAGTAAAAATCATCAAAAAGTTTCGGGCAATTCCGAAAACTTTTATTTTCTGCACAAAAAACAACACCATGGTAATTCTGTTGAAAACAGCGTCAGTCAAGGTTAGTTCTAATTAAATCATATAAAGTGCATCAAAACCATATTAAAGTATTGTAAACATGGGTAAATATGGCGTGAATACTTCATAAATTATTGATACGTTGGAGACGTATCACTTGATGAAAGTTAAAGAAGAGGTAAACATGAATGCCATCACTAATGAAGAAACTAGTGATGTGAATTTTATTGCTCGTAATAGCTATAGTTGTAATTGGAAAAATAATGGATATGCTCCTAAACTTCCTTATCCTAATGATGGAGGAGCATCCAATAATTTTAATGGAGCCAATGGTAGCAATAGAAATACTCTTGAAGAAACTCTTAAAAGTTTTATTGCTAGCCAGACTGAGCAAAATGAAAACTTCAAGAATATCTTGAAGAATCATGATAACTTACTTGGTCAATTGACCGGTAAGGTTGTTGGACTAACAAATGATGTGCAGATACTTGATGGAAAATCCAAGAATATGGAAGCACAAGTGGCTAAAATAGCAGAGAGCCAATCCTTGATTTTGGCCAAGTTTGTAGGTAAACCGGATCCTAGCCCGGTTGAAGAAGTTAAAATGGTAAGAAGCAACAAAGAGAAGGTCGAGGTGATTCATACAATCCATGTGCCAGGGTACAATTACACCGTTGCAGATTTTGTCAATATGATATCCATGAAGTATCCACTACCGGAGGTAACTAATGATGAAGCATATAATGTCTTTCTTGAACAAGTTGCAACCAAGGTACGTGAGCTTGATGATGAAAGGAAAAAACTATTCAGTAAGTTACCAGCTAAGCAATAGGATGCTTTCGAATCTACTATAGGGATTGAGGTATGATTTAATAAATTCAGTGCCTTATGTGATCTAGGGGTGATACTTGTGATCTGCGTTGGGTTTTCCGTGAAGAGGAACGAGTAATTGCAGCACAAAGTGGATAAATATTTCCCTCAGTTATGAAACCAAGGTTTATCGAACCAATAGGAATATCAATCCTCAACCGTCTTCAGCGGCTGCACACAAATGAACAAACGAATTGCACCCAACGCGGGCAAGCGGGTTGTCAATCCCCTTGATCTCGTTATTTGCAAGCAAATGAGTTGTGTAGATAATTGTTAATAAAAGAAAAATAAATAAAAAGTAAATAAAGGCAGCCAGGTAATAATAGCGTTTGCAAATTTATAAGTAAATAGACCCGGGGGCCATAGTGTTCCCTAGCGGCATCTCTCATGTAGGCAGCATACGGTGGGTAAATGGTACGTCTCCAACGTATCGATAATTTATGAAGTATTCATGTCATATTTTCCTATGTTTTTACTATGGTTTTATGATTTATTGGGACTAACATATTAATAGTTGCAAATTGCACAAGTTCTTGTTTCACACTTTGATGTGTAGGAATTAATTGGAAATTGGCTAAAAAACGCAAAAGGAGCATTTTGGAGGAGGACTCTGACTTTCCTGAAATCTGTCCACAAACAGTTTTTAGAGATCGTCAGTTTGACCCCCGAAGACGGTGTCAAATGGAAAAAGTTAAAACTAGGAAAGTGTGGGGAATTTTATGGCATTGATTCTGGACTCCAAATTCGTCCAAAGCGGAGTTTGGATGCGATCTGTAGACCCGTTTTACTGGAGGAAAATATCTGATTACGGGATTACGAGAATTGATGACGTGATTGAGTCCAACTCTTACCATATCTGATGTATTCGGCCAAGCCATGACTTTGAGGACTCATGAGGGCTGTGAGGAGTCCCTAGGAAGGTTCTAGAGGTGCCCAAGAGCCATTGGATCAAGGGTCCATCCATCGGAGGGTCATAGAGCACCAGAGAGGCACATATAAGGAGAGAAAAACCCTAATTTCGGGAGAGCCACCAAAAGCCACGAATTTGCCTCTCCCTTGGTAGCTGCCAAGAAGGGGAGAGTCTCCTCCATTGCAGCACCAAGACCAAGGAAGAAGGGGGGCAAGGGTCCACCGCCCGTCGCCGCCGCCCGTCGCCGGCGCCGTGGCCGCCATCGCCTTCATCTCTTTGGGGCTGCACCTCTCCATCAACAACTCTCTCTTTCTCACCATGATAATGTGTGAGTAATCCACCTTGGGGCTGAGGGTGTGTACCGGTAGCTATGTGTTTAATCTCTCTCTCGTGTTCTTGAGATGGCATGATCTTGATGTATCACGAGCTTTGTTAATATAGTTGGATCATATGGTGTTTTCCCTCTCTATCTTGTTGTGCTGAATTGAGTTTTCCCTTTGAGATTTTGTTATTATTGGATTGAATACTTTTATGGATTTGAGAGCACTTGATGTATGTCTTGCATGCAGATACCCGTAGTGACATTGGGGTATTCAAGTGATTCACTTGATATATGTTATGGCGTCAACTTGCGGATTCCGGTGACCTTGGGGATCTACGCATAGGGGTTGATTGCACATTTTCATGCCTTGTTCTCCGATAGAAATCTTGGGGCACTCTTTGAGGTTCTAGGTGACATTAGAGTTGGTTTATGCGTATCATATGGATACTTGTGGTGACATTGGAGTATCTAGGTGACATTAGAGTTGGTTTATGCGTATCATATGGTGTTATTCTAGTACGAACTCTTAGATAGATCGATCGGAAAGGATAACTTGGTGTTATTTTAGTATGAACTCTTGGATAGATCGATCAGAACGAATAACTTTAAGGTGGTTTCGTACCCTACAAACAATTTCTTCTTATGTTCTCCGCTAGATAAGTACTTTGGAGTGATTCTTCATTGCACATTGAGGGATGGTTATGTGATCCAATTATATTAGCATTGTTGAGAGATTGCACTAGCGAAAGTATGGACCCTAGGCCTTGTTTTCAAGCATTGCATACCGTTTGTGCTCACTTTTGTTACTTGCTACCTTGCTGTTTTTATATTTTTAGATTACAAAAACCTATATCTACCATCCATATTGCACTTATATCACCATCTCTTCGCCGAACTAGTGCACCTATACAATTTGCCATTGTATTGGGTGTGTTGGGGACACAAGAGATTTCTTGTATTTGCTTGCAGGGTTGTTTGAGAGAGACCATCTTCATCCTACACCTCCCACGGATTGATAAACCTTAGCTCATCCACTTGAGGGAAAATTGCTACTGTCCTACAAAACTCTGCGCTTGGAGGCCCAACAAAGTCTACAAGAATAAAGTTGCGTAGTAGACATCAGTAAACAAATTACTGTTGGGCAATTGATAGAAAAGCGGATAGTTATGCGATGTTCACAGTAATGATCATGTATATATAGGCATCACGTCCATAAGCAAATAGGCCGACTCCTGCCTGCACCTATTACTATTACTCCACTCATCGACCACTATCCAGCATGCATCTAGAGTATTAAGTAAAATAGAGTAATGCTTGGAGAACGATGACATGATGTAGACAAAGTAAACTCAAACAATATGAATGAACCCCATCGTTTTATCCTTAGTAGCAACAACAGAAAGACGCATCTTGTGTTGGAGATATGCCCTAGAGGCAATCATGTATGATGATATTTCCTATGTGTTTATGAATAAAGATAATCCTTGGACATTATCATTGATGTGTATTAACAAGTACGTGACTTGTTTGTGAGACTATACATTGTATGATGACTGTCCTAAATGGTCCCTAGTCGAAAGAGTTGTGTGGACGCTCAGCCAGTTAGACTAGCATATGACACGGTGGATGGTTCGGTCTCACTGACCATGTAGCATTGGATGCTAGCCGGATAATATGGACTCAGAAAGATCTAATCGGATTCGACGTAGTCGGATCCGAGTCGAGATAAGGTCTGAGTTGGACAAACCCAACTATGAGACGCAGCGATAGGTCATCTGTGAGTCTCTAGTACAACATACGTTCTATGTCCTAAGACCTGAGCTGGCGCATGTACTCGGGATGGTGACAGACTTGCTTCGGGCCGACCAAACGCTACTCCGGGACTGGGTAGTTACAAAGGTAGGTTTCGGGCTTGTCCAGACCCATGCTACGAGACATGGTCGAGCAAGATGGGATTTGCCCCTCCAGTTAGGAGAGATATGCTCTGGGCCCCTTGTGTGATACGACCAAGATAAGCATGGCCATGCGACAAGGATTATGAGATAATACGGTTTGTGGTCGGTATCACTGGAACAAGAAAGAGGTCGGGCTAGCACAAGGATGACAGACTCGCCTTGAGCCCGACAACATATATCGTGTGGCAAAGGGAACGGAAGTGTGATGTACAGGTTCGCCTAACCAGCTTCATCGGACACTTGGAGTTGGCACGCTTTGCTAGAGGCCGCTACCGACTAGTCGAGTCGGATGTAATCTGACTCGCGACCAAGTGAACGAGAACCTAAGGGGTCGTGCGCTTAAGGGAAGGAACTAAACGTGGGCTTTAGGATCCGTGCGAGGCCCAAGAGTTGAGCCCGCGCCAGATGCCTATATATAGTGGAGGTGCGACACACCTATCTAATTGATCGCTTCGGCGCCATCATTAGGGCATTGCATGTGTTGCAGCTAGCCACCTCCACTTGCCGCCGCCGACTGTGTGATCGGACCTAGCAGTCCGCCGCACGGTTTTCCTCCTGCACGTGCGGATACCATTAGAGGTGGTGCACTTGCGCCGCTCCGGCGAACCTGCACGTGGGATCCGGCGACCGGCTATTCGAGGGAGATCGGACGAGGAGGAGACGGACCACGTGAACGCGCTGCCCCAACTCTACTTCCGCTGCACGGCACTGCGCGTCTAGTGGTAACGAATTGTGCTCCATCTCCGTAGCATGTTCTTGGATGTTCTGTGCGTAGGAAAATTTTAATTGGCATGCGATGCACCTACGGTAGAACACAACATCTTGTCCCCTACTTTGTCACTGGGATATAGAAACTCGCCAGGTTGAACCTACCACAACGCACAACTCCCACCGATGAAATATCAATCGGGCAAAGCATATCAATAGATCGGAGAGCATTACGAAGCTATAATGATCATGCACTTAAGAGATAATATAATTCAGAGGCATCTCAAATACTTTTCATGAATAATATGAACATAAACCAGCAATTCGTCGGATCCCAACAAACACACCGCTCAATAGGATTACATCGGATAGATCAAAGCAAAGATGCGATGATCATTGTATTGAAGATCATAAAAGAGAGATTGCCATCTATGTACTAGTTGCTGACCCGTAGGTCTGTGGTGAACTACTCACACATCATCATGAGGGCAGCAAGGTTGATGAAGAGGCCCTCCGTGATTGATCCCCCCTCCGGCAGGGTGCCGGAATGGAGCTCCAGATGGCCTCACGACGGAGACTTGCGGCGGTGGAAAAAGGGTTTCGGGACTGCCTCCAGGGTTTTTAGGATTTTAGAGAATTTATAGGCCGAAGAGGGATGTCGGGGGCGCCCGAGGGGGCCACCACATATCAGGGCGCGCTCTGATGTGTGATGGGCCCCTCGTGCACCTCCTGGCTTCCTTCCGAAGCTTCTAGATCTTCATATA
This sequence comes from Elymus sibiricus, assembly GCA_039707655.1. Classification (NCBI taxonomy): domain Eukaryota; kingdom Viridiplantae; phylum Streptophyta; class Magnoliopsida; order Poales; family Poaceae; genus Elymus; species Elymus sibiricus. The sequence goes on from CM077667.1 coordinate 200,752,903, forward strand.
GTCCAGAAAAAATCATAAAAAAGTTTCGTGGCAATTGGACTTCGTTTGGTACACTAAACCTGAAAAGCGAAAAACACGCAGAAAACAACAACTGGCACTGGGCACTGGGTCAATAGGTTAGTGCTCAAAAATATTATAAATTGGTAAATAATGACCCTAAAAGTATCCTAGAATGATTATATCTTCATGGAGCAATCAAAAATTATAGATACATTGGAGACGTATCAAGCATCCCCAAGCTTAATTCCTACTCGTCCTCGAGTAGGTAAATGATAAAAACAGAAATTTTGATGTGACATGCTATCCACTATGTAATCTTGTGCATGTATGCTCATTGAGAAAAGACGAATCAACAAAAATTAACATAGCAATATTCAAAGTTTAAGAAATAGAATTGTTAATTCCTAAAACTATACGATTCTTAAGAAACGTTTACCCCCCATTCATCTTATTGTATTAGCAAGGCATGGCTCCATCTTCACCACATTAATACAAATGTTAAGCACCACAGTGTCCAAGTCAGGCAATTGGTTCGTACATTTTCAATATGCATCAACTTTTTATTCTTCACGCAATACATGAGAGTGAGCCATTGGACATAGCATTTAAGTGGAATAGAATATGGTGGTAGATATCGAAGGGGTATGAAGTGGAGAAGATAGTCTCACATCAACTAGGCATATCAACGGGCTATGGAGATGCCCATCGATAGATGTCAATGCGAGGAGTAGGGATTGCCATGCAAATGATGCACTAGAGCCATAAGTGTATGAAAGCTCAAATGAAGCTAAGTGGGGTGTGCATCCAACTTGCTTGCTCATGAAGACCTCGGGCATTTGAGGAAGCTCGTCATAGGAATATACAAGCCAAGTTTGAAATAATGAATAGGTAATTCCCACTAGCATATGAAAGTGATATATCATGAGACTCTTTACATGAGGAACATGGTGCCACTTTGAGGCACAAGTGTGGCAAAGGATAGTAGCAAAGTCCCTTCTCTCATTTTCTCTTTTTTTTTGAATGGATGGTGGGCTCATTTGGCCTCCCCCATCTTTATTTTCGTCCGGAGTATCATCTCAACTTATGGGAGAATCATCGTCTCCATCATTCTTTCCTCACTGGGATAATGCTCTAATAATGATGATCATCACACTTTTATTTACTTACAAAATAATATGGAGAACTGATATGAATATGTGACTCTGTATGAATGCCTCTGGCAGTGTACCAGGATGTGCAATGATCTAGCGTGACATGTATCAAAAACATTATGATGGTGGCTTTGCCACAAATACTATGTCAGCTCTATATGATCATGCAAAGCAATATGACGATGAACGAACTAGTCATGTGAAGTGACGATGGAATTTGCATGGCAATATATCTCGGAATGGCTATGGAAATGCCATGATAGGTAGGTATGGTGGCTGTTTTGAGGAAGATATAATAAGGCTTATGTGCAACAGCGCGTATCATGTCACGGGGTTTGGATGCACCGGCGAAATTTGCACCGATCCTCGAGGTGAGAACGGACTATGCACGGTACCGAAGAGGCTAGCAAATTATGGAAAGGTGAGATTGCGTATGTCCATGGTTTCACATTAGTCATAAAGAACTCATATAATTATTGGAAAGTTTTATTAATTTATCATAGATAAAGTACTAATTGCAAGCTGATGTCTACTACGCAACTTTATTCTTGTAGACTTTGTTGGGCTAACAAGCACAGAGTTTTGTAGGATAGTAGAAATTTTCCCTCATGTGGATGACCTAAGGTTTATCAATCCGTGGGAGGTGTAGGATGAAGATGGTCTCTCTCAAACAACCCTGCAACCAAATAATAAAATGTCTCTTGTGTCCCCAACACACCAAGTACGATGGTAAATTGTATAGGTGCACTAGTTCAGCGAAGAGATGCTGATACAAGTGTAGTAATGATAGTAGGTATTGATTTTTGTAATAGTAACAATAAAAAACAGCAAGGTAGCAAGTAACAAAAGTGAGCATAAACGGTATTGCAATGCTTGAAAATAAGGCCTAGGGTCCGTACTTTCGCTGGTGCAATCTCTCAACAATGCTAATATAATTGGATCACATAACCATCCCTCAACGTGCAACGAAGAATCACTCCCAAGTTCTTATCTAGCGGAGAACATAAGAAGAAATTGTTTGTAGGGTACGAAACCACCTTAAAGTTATCCTTTCCGATCGATCTATCCAAGAGTTCATACTAAAATAACACAAAGTTATCCTTTCCGATCGATCTATCTAAGAGTTCGTACTAAAATAAGACCATCTGATACGCATCAACCAACTCTAATGTCACCTAGATACTCCAATGTCACCACAAGTATCCATGAGTTAATTACACGATATGCATCAAACAATTTCAGATTCATAATACTCAATCCAACACAAAGAACATCAAAGAGTGCCCCAAGATTTCTACCGGAGAAAGTGGGACGAAAACGTGCATCAACCCCTATGCATAGATTACCCCAATGTCACCTCGGGAATCCGCGAGTTGAGTGCCAAGACATAGATCAAGTGCTCTCAAATCCATAAAAGTATTCAATCCGGTAATAACGAAATCTCAAAGGGAAAACTCAATTCATCACAACAAGATAGAGAGGGAAAATACCATATGATCCGACTATATTAACAAAGCCCGTGATACATCAAGATCGTGACATCTCAAGAACATGGGAGAGAGAGATTGAACACATAGCTACTGGTACATACCCTCAGCCCCGAGGGTGGACTACTCCCTCCTCGTCATGGCCTCCGCCGGGATGATGAAGATGGCCACCGGAGATGTTCTACCCTCTCCGGCAGGGTACTGGAACGCCTCCAGATTGATTTTTCGTCGATACAGAGAGTTGCAGCGGCAGAACATCTCATCTAGGGTTATTTCTGGGGGTTTCTGAATATATATGATTTTCGGGCGTCGGTTTCACGCAAAGATGGGCCACGAGTGGACCACAAGACACCAGGGCATGCCAGAGGGGCCTGGCGCGCCCTGGTGGGTTGTGCCCACCTTGTGGCTCTTCTGGCCCTCCAACGAAGCTTCTTAGTGCTTCTTTTGTTCCAAAAAAAATCGTCAAAAAGTTTAGTTGCATTTGGAGAACTTTGATTTCTGCACAAAAAACAACACCACGGTAGTTCTGCTGAAAACAGCGTCAGTCCGGGTTAGTTCTAAATAAATCATATAAAGTGCATCAAAAGCATATAAAAGTATTGTAATCATAGGAAAATATGGCATGAATACTTCATAAATTATCGATACATTGGAGACGTATCAGCATCCCCAAGCTTAATTCCTACTCGTCCTCGAGTAGGTGAATGATAAAATAAATAATTTATGAAGTGTGAATGCTAGCATAATGTATAATATTGATCAAGGATAATTTCAGTCACTTTTCTAGCATCATAACCAGCAACCTTTTCTCATAAAAAATCATCATGATAAAGTAGCAACCAATTCACATGTTATGGTTCAAACAATGAATTCTCTTGAAACTTAACAACCTATGTTCTTAGTCACCAAACAATTGCAATTCAACTTATTCTCAACAAAGTCTAAGTAAGAGCTCCACATACTCAATCATCATATAGTCTTCTATGATTGCTAGTACTCAAAGCATATTTTTAGAACAAATGGCATCCATCGAACACAGAGAAAGATAGTGGCTTAATGTTTCGCCTCCCAACTCATTTATCATAGAGATAATTGTCAACAATAATAAGTCATGATCAAATATATTTGACTGGCCATATGTGCCTAGATCTTTCCCCACCACATGATGCTTGCTAACTAGATAATAATTGAGGTTGAAATGAGAATGCATACTATTGACTCTTGCATAAAAGTAAATATTGAAAGGTAAAAGATAGGCCCTTCGCAGAGGGAAGCAGAGGTTGTCATGCGCTTTTTGGTTTTGTATGCACAATCCCTTAATGCAAAAGAACGTCACGTTATATTGCCCCTTATGATAGCAACCTTTATTATGCAGTCTGTCGCTTTTATTACTTTGCCATCAAAAGTTCGTACAACGCTCAATTTTCTCTTACACTAAATGATCAAACACATTTAGAAGCAATTTTTATTGCCTTTTTGCACCGATGACAACTTACTTGAAGGATCTTATTCAATCCATAGGTAGGTATGGTGGACACTCATGGCAAGAAACTGGGTTTAAGGGTTTTTGGATGCACAAGTAGTATCTCTACTTAGTACGAATTTTTGGCTAGCAAAAGATCCTAAGCTGTCACGCCCAAGATGCGGTCCTATCCCTATTAAGGCTTGTGGCCTCGACGGGGATAGAAGCGCATCTCGTCGTTCGCAAGTACAGTAAAACATTGCAATACATGTAGGATGAGATGAGTATATGAGTTGGCTTACACTCGCCACAAGCTATCTTACAAGTTCACACAAATTTATTCATACATCAATCAGAAGACAGGGTCCGGCTACGGACGAAATCAAATGATAAAAGAAGCAATGTAAAACTGCCTTGCTATCCCAGGATCACCACCACGGAGCTCCCCTACTCGTCTGGATACGTAACATACATACGTCTACTCTCTTCGTCGTACTCCCACTGGAGCTGAGTCACATTTTCTAAAACGTTCTCATCAACACCTGCACCTATAATGTTGTAATCTGTGAGCCACAGGGACTCAACAATCTCATAACCCGGGTACCGAAACTATGTAAGCCATTGGGTAAGGAATGGGTTAAGTGGTGAGGCTACAGCAAGCGCTAAGCATATATTTGATGTCTAACTTACGAGAACATGAATGTAAATATGGTGGCATACGTAAGACGATCGTGAAATGGCATGATCACTAAGTGATCCTGAACACCTACTTACGTCAATCATAACCCCACCGTGTTCTCTCTCGGTTCATGTTCACGAGCAGAGACAGTCACAGTTACGCACACAGTTGGTGTATTTTATTTAAGTTTACTTCAAGTTAACTATAACCGGGTGTTAAACAAATTTCCAAGTTGCCACATAACCGCGGGCACGGCTTTCCGAAAAGATTAAACCCTGCAGGGGTGCTCCAACTCATCCATCACAAACTAACCACACACCGCGAGAATAACCTCGACCACGAATCTCGTGATCTTCCTAGGCAATTCCACTGGAAAACCGCAACTTCGAGATAGACCGAAGGAAAACCGGAATTCCTTGCGCAAGACATTCGAGAAAGGTAAAACAAGTCCAGCAAGACCGCTCGACGTGTCGACGAACCCGATAGGAGCCATGTATCTCGTTCTTAGGACACGACAGATAAGCGACGCGTACGGTGGCCTGATAGACATCTCCCGAGTTGCCCCGGGTTGGCCCCGCACGGTTCTCTAGTTTGGACCAACACTCATGAGGAGCACTGGCCCGGGTTGTTGATTAATTATCCACGGGGTAGCTATGCCCTATGCAATTTTACTAAGTTGTTTAGCAAATGTAGTACCAATGTTGGGTCTTGCCAGACAAGTTTTAATCTAAAACGAATGGTCAAGGGGGTCCCCATAACAACCCCGAGCATGTTAGGAGCGCAAAATATGGAATATAACACCGGTACTCGGAACTAGAGCGGCAAAAGCGGAACAAAACACTGAGCAAAAGGCCAAGCCTTCCACCATTGCCAGATATATATGTGCATTAATTTAAATAGCACTAAATAGAGTGATATGAACAAAATCCATGTTGGCACATGGAAAGCTCGCACCTGCAACTAGCAACGCTATAAGATAAGGGCTGAGCAGTGGTGACATAGCCAATCAATGTTTGCTAGGTAGTGGAGGGGTTAGAGGCTTTCATGGCAATTTAGGAGGCTGACAGTTTAAGTGGTAGGCAACGTAACATAACGGTAAAAACAAGACATCTAGCAAGGCAAAAATAGTGTCGGGATCCGGGTATGATCATCTTGCCTGTTGGTTCTTCAGAGGGACAAAGAGCTGGGTCCTCGTAGTTGTACTCTCCGGGATCCTCGTACTCAGGCTCAACACTCGCGTCTACCCAAAGAGAACAGCACCAAATAAACAAACAGCGAGGTGCAATGCACAAACAAGATGACGCATGGTCATATTAAGAAATATAGCATGGCAAGCCTATGCTAGTCATGTTTCACATGCATTTATTAAGTTGTTTAGTATTCTGGACAGAACCTCAATATTACTTATTTGAACATGCATGATCATGGCAAATATGGATGCTTCATGCAAAAACGATGCAAATGCATATGTACTACGTTGCAAACGGAGTAACGTAGCTCACGGTACGCTCACGGCAAGGTACGAACGTTAACGGAGACAAAACACAACATGAGGCAATCTCTGGGCTATACCTTGGTGTCCCAAGGATGCCACTGGATAGGAAATGAAAATCTAGTAAGAATAGAGCTAAAGATCAAGCAAAACAATGGAGTATAGCTCCCACAAGTCACAAAATATTCAAACACACAACCTGTCCACAAACAGCAACATGGCATCTTGACACACACATAGCCAGAGCTACGGAAGGTTTCAAATCAAAACCAAGGCATGTACAGAAACTATACAGCATGCTTAACAAATCATCCATCTACACAAACTTGAAAGGAAGCATGGATCAATAGCAATGAAGCTCACAAGATGGCATGTTGAATCAGTTTTTAGGGACTTAGTGAAAATTCCAGTTCTATAGAATCTGAGTTAACCAGATAGCATATTGACAGCACTATTTATATATTCTAGAGGGCATTTCATGGCATGAAAATTAACAGGATGGTAGAGGGGAACATCCACTATAATCCATTAGCACTGAGCATGAGCTAGAACACCACACATCCCTTGGTAGCATCCTCTAAACATGGCATAAAAATAACAACAGATTCTCAGACTTAGACAAATTAGCAAGGGCAAAACTGGACACATGTTAACATAATAGCAACTTGACAGCAGGTTTTAAATATGATGCAAGGGCTTAATGCTCAAGTTCTTAGCACAATTAGGTAGAGTATGATGAGCACAACAAAACATGTTAAGGCCCCAAACTCAAAGGAACACTTAGCATCCAACACTTAGCAATATTTTGAGACATGAAAACAGTGTTATTTTCTTAGCATGTTAACAGCAAGAAACTCACTTATCCATAAGTTTATCATGCCAAACAAAAATACTAGGGCCTAGTATCCACAAAACACTAGCACATTCATGTTTACAAGTTTCACATATGTTGCATAGGTTAATTCATATGAAAATGGCAAAATGGCATGTTGGAACAAAAATGACATTTTGCAAACTTGCACAAATGACAAAACAAACTGCACCACTGGATTCCTTGGGAAATTCTACCCCAAAATCATATATCACACTCATATGTTTGTGTAGAGAAATCACCCACAAACAAAACACAAAAAAAATCTACATAGGAGTTATAAGTGAAAACTTGCCCAATTTGGCAAGGTCCATTTCTGGCCATCTCCAGATCTGGACATTTTCCTAAAATGGAAATAACGCAAAACCGAGAAAAAAAGACAATAAAAACGAAATAAAAAAATGGGGCCACTTGGCACACTCACCAGGGCCCAAAGGGAGCCCGGGGGGAATCGAACCCGGGATCTCTCTGATGGAGCAGAGGAGGCGCTACCACTCTGCTACGCTGCTTGCTGTTGACTAAGGTGGGGGGCACGATCAATTAAGACTACCGCGCGGCGCGGGGCTGCTTTCTTCTACCTCTGACAGAGAAGGTCAACAACGTTGCCGGCGGCCACTCCGGTGTCCACCGGAGAATACGAGCGCCGGCGGGGCTGCGGAAACGGAGGGGAGATCCATTCCCGGGTATAGGGACTCTACGCATAACGGAGACGAGCAGCTCGAGCTCGAGCTTCGCTCGGCTCGGGCGGCGGCAAGGAGCATAGCTAGAGGGGCAAGGGCGCGGCTTTCGAGGCTACAGAGCGCAGCGCACGGTCATAGCAACGCAGAGGCGAGGGCACGCACGGGCGCGAGCTAAGGCGCGGGAAGCAAGAACAAAATGCAAGAAAATTGTACGCGTACACTGCATCTATGGACAGAGCATGGAGGTTACGATCTTGGCATGGACGAAACAACGCGCACACGAGGCTAACGACGAAGAGGGCGAGGGGAATGGAAGGAGGGGTATACCTCCACTACCTAGGACATGGAGAGCGGGCGCAGGGCACGGCGGGGCGACGGCGACGAGCAGACGAATTCCGACGCGTCTCTGGTCCGAACTTAAGGAGAAGAAGAGGTCGACGACGTTGAAGCTCTCGGCCTTGGCGCTCCCTCGTTCGATGGGGAAGAACATGGAGCAACGGGGGCACCCTTCTACCGCACCAGAGCGACGAAGACACGGCGAGGAGGCTATCTCCGGGCACGAGCTGTTGCTCGGCCGGAGCACGGCGGGCAAGGCGACGGCATGGCGCGTGGCTACCTTACCTGGCGGCGGAGCGAGGAGGAGAGGGATGAAATGGGGCGAGGGTCGACCCTAGGGAACCGGGGACATCTTATATAGGAGCAGGGGATTGCCGTCGGCCGTCAAATCAACAAAGACGGCGACGTGGCTCCCTGGATGCGCTCCGTACAGGAGGAGGACGACGCGAACGCTAGGAGGCCGGCTGGGCTGCACTACTGCTGCTACTGGGCCACTGCGGGGGCAAGGAGGCCCAGGTGGGCTGCCCTCTCTCTCTCTCACAGGGAACAAAAGAGTTTCTATTATATAAAACAGAAGCAAAAACAAAAACCCAGAGAAAAGAGAGATGAGTTGTTGAATGAAATAAAAATATATTTGGACTCTCAAAAACGTGCTCTGTTTATAAAAAATGGAGTTGGCATTTTTGGGACAACAAATTAATTCACTAAAATATTAACTAGCACCTGTTTGCAAGGATTTGAAAAAAAAGACAAGCACAAAACAGGATTGAGAGTAGAATAATAATTCATGACAAAATATTTGGAAGAAGCCCAACATTATTAATATAGGAAAACAGCAAGCAAATATTTAACATGTGGCATTATTTGAATAAAGAGAGGGATGGCATAGCTTTCATATGGAAATAGAGGAGAATTCAAACCAAAGCATCACATGCATCCACTCCTCAACACACACACTCACATCAACAACACCACTCCACAAACATGGCAAATAATAAGATGCACTTGATGTTATGAATATGATGCCATGATGCATGAAAGGACAAGAAGCAAAGTTGGTATTCAAACTCATGATAGCATTCATAGAGGGTTCACACATGGAAATATATTACAAATAAGGCAAGGGATGCTCTTGGGCTGTTACATAAGCAAACACCACATGTTGGAGGATCCATAACAATATAACTTCTATGCAAATATACACAACGATAACTCATTACGTTGTCTTCCTTGTCCAACTTCAACTAATTTGCTCAAGTTTTAAAATAATTAATGGGTATTCACAATCATAGAATATGTCAAAGATAATATATTTGTATGTGAACGTTCTCTTCCTTATACTAATAATCCACGAATTGCTTGTATGACCAATATTGTGATTGTCAAGCTTCAAAATATTTCACTTTCTAAACCCAATGTGAAGCTACTACTAGGCATGATATGAACATATAATTTCAACTTCATGGTATTCAATTCATTCAACAATTTACTCATAGGATATAAGTGAAGCACAAGAGTAAATGACAAGCTACTCTGAAAAGATATAAGTGAAGATCAAGCGAGTAGTTAAGTAAATGGGTAGCCATTTGAGAACTCTCTCTCATTTAAAAACTTTCAGATCTAAGTATTTTATTAAAACAGCAAGCAAAACAAAATAAAATGACATTCTAAGAATAGCACACATCATGTGGACGAATAAAAATTTAGGCTCAACATAGGCTAATCGATAGTTGACGAAGAGAGGTGGGATTCGTAGCATCCCCAAGCTTCGATACTTGAGACTTCTTGAATTATTTACTTGGGGTGCCTTGGGCATCCCCAAGCTTGAGATTTTGTATCTCGTTCAATCCTCTCATATCCCGGTTTCACCTATTCTCAAAAACTTCATCCACACAAAACTTGAAAAGAACTCGTGAGATAGGTTAGTACACATAAGAACAAATCAACACTTCATGTACTGCCAAGACAAGTTGCACAATAATTTTCAAACATCATCTACTGTTTACTATCGTTTCCACAATTTATATCTACCAATATAGGCTATGGAAACTATAGGATAAGTAGATAACAAAACGATGACAGGAATCTGTCCAAACAGAATAGTCTGTAGCAATAAATTAAACCAGTGTACTTCTATAACTCAAAAATTATGAATATTCAGGACATGATAAATAATTTATATGACAACACTGTGTAAAAATTTGAGAAACTTTGCACGTTCCAGTAAAATATGAAAATTCAAACACTACAGAGAAAGTTTCGGTTTTTACACAGCACACATCAAACATGCAATTTAAGCATCCTAATGGCAATTCTTGGAACTTTTTATTGAAAAACAAGATTATAAATAACATATAACAGAGAACAACCAAATAAAATGACGCTCCAAGCAAAACAAATATTATGTTACGAATAAAAATATAGCTATAAGTAAGATATATTGATAGTGTTGAAGACGAAAGAGGGAATGCCTTCCGGGGCATCCCCAAGCTTAGGCGCTTGAGCCTTCTTTGGATATTACCTTGGGGGTGCCTTGGGCATCCCCAATCTTAGGTTCTTGTCACTCCTTATTCTCCTCATATCGGTGTCTCACCCAAAACTTGGAAACTTCAATCACACAAAACTTAACGGAACTTCTTGAGATGGGTTTGTATTATAAATAAAGATCATTCACTTAGGTACTTTCAATACAAGATTCATAATTGTTATCACATAATACCTACTTTATTATACCATTCTTATAATTTATATCACTGAATATAAGCTATGGGAACACTAAAACAAGCAAACTATGCATTCAAAACAGAATCTGTCAAAAACAGAACAGTCTGTGAAGATCTGTAGTATACCCATACTTACCTGTTTCTAAAAATTCTGAAAAATTAGGAAACCTGAAGAATTTGTATATAAACACTGTGTAAAAATTTCAGATCATTATCACGCTCCAGTAAAAAATGAAGATTCCCGTACTGGAGTCAAAAGTTTCTGTTTTGGTTCAACATCAATTCTACTCATCTTGTGAGTCATCCCAAAGGCTTTACTTGGCACAATATTGAAATAAAAGACCTCAAAACACGATTACTACAGTAGCTTAATCATGTGAACACAAAAAAACAGAAATTAAAAGTGTTGGGTTGTCTCCCAACAAGCGTTTTTCTTTAAAGCCTTTTAGCTAGGCATGATGATTTCAATGATGCTCACGTAGGAATAGTAATCGAAACAAGCAAGAGAGCATCATGAATCTCATGACAAGCACATTTAAGTCTAACCCACTTCCTATGCATAGGGATTTTGTGAGCAAACAATTTATGGGAGCAAGAATCAACTAGCATAGGAAGGCAAAACATGCATAACTTCAAAACTTTGAACACATAGGGAGGAAACTTGATATTTTTGCAATTCCTACAAGCATATGTTCCTCCCTCATAATAATTTTCAGTATCATCATGAAGGAATTTCACAATATAACTATCACATAAAGCCTTCTTTTCATGATCTACAAGCGTATAATTTTCATTACTCTCCACATAAGCAAATTCCTTTTCATCCATGGTAGTGGGAGCAAACTCAACAAAATAACTATCATGAGACACTTGATTGACATAACCACATTCAATATTAAAATCATGATGACAAGTTTCATGGTTACCAGAACTCTTTATAGCATATATTTCATCACAATAATCATCATAGATAGGAGGCATGCCATCATCATAATAAATTTTCTCATCAAAACTTGGTGGGACTAAAAATATCATCTTCATCAAACATAGCATCTCCAAGCTTTTGGCTTTGCATATCATTAGCATCATGGATATTCAGAGAATTCATACTAGCAACATTACAATCATGCTCATCATTCAAGGAATTCTCATTAAGTATTTTCATAATTTCGTCCTCTACCAATTGAGCACAATTTTCTGAATCCTTATTTTCACGAAAGACATTATAAAGATGATACAAATGATGCAACCTAAACTCCATTTTTTGTAGTTTTCTTTTATAAAAACCAAACTAGTGAAAAACAAGAAACTAAAAGATTTAATTGCAAGATCTAAAGATATACCTTCAAGCACTCACCTCCCCGGCAACAGCGCCAAAAAAGAGCTTGATGTCTACTATGCAACTTTATTCTTGTAGACTTTGTTGGGCCTCCAAGCACAGAGTTTTGTAGGATAGTAGCAACTTTCCCTCAAGTGGATGACCTAAGGTTTATCAATCCACGGGAGGTGTAGGATGAAGATGGTCTCTCTCAAACAACCCTGCAACCAAATAATAAAAAGTCTCTTGTGTCCCCAACACACCAAGTACAATGGTAAATTGTATAGGTGCACTAGTTCGGCGAAGAGATGGTGATACAAGTGTAGTAATGATAGTAGGTATTAATTTTTGTAATAGTAACAATAAAAACAGCAAGGTAGCAAGTAACAAAAGTGAGCATAAACGGTATTGCAATGCTTGAAAACAAGGCCTAGTGTGACGCCCCCAATTTCGACCGTACGCTAATCAAACACGCAATGTGTACGACCAAGATTAGGGACTCACTGATCAATATCACAACACAACACTAGACACAAATTAAAGTCATACAGCTTCATATTACAAGCCAGGGGCCTCGAGGGCTCGAATACAAAGCTCGACAAACACGAGTCAGCGGAAGCAAATAATATCTGAGTACAGACATAAGTTAAACAAGTTTTGCCTTAAGAAGGCTAGCACAAACATAAGCAGCGGATCGAAAGAGGCGAGGCCTCCTGCCTGGGAGCCAACCTAACTACTCCTGAGCGTCGGCACTCTCCACGTAGTAGCAGGCTCCAGCGGTGGTGTAGTAGTCGTCTCCGGCGTACTCCATCTCCTGGGCTCCATTGTCTGAACGCAGCAATCGAATCGAGGGGGAAAGAGAAAGCAAAGCAGCGGTGAGTACTCATCCAAAGTACTCGCAAGACTGACATCAGAACTATGCTAAGTATGCATCAGTATCAAGGACTGGGGTTATATCTGGGCTGACTGTAGAAAGCAAGAATAGGGGGAAGGCCTAGTCCTATCGAAGACTAGCATCTTCAGCATCTTGCAGCATTAGAAGAGAGTAGACTGGTATATCATATATAGTCATATTATTGTAGCAATTTTATTAAGTAACCACACCTAGAGATTCTTCCTCGACTCCATACGAGGAAGCAATCTCGGAGCCAACATCCATCTCAATTTAAAATCTCAATTATAATTGTAGAAGGTCAAGGTACAACTCCAAGTCGTCCTGTTACCGTGGACACGGCTATTCGAATAGATAAATTCTTCCCTGCAGGGGTGCACCACATTACCCAACACGCTTGATACCTCTGGCCGGACACACTTTCCTGGGTCATGCCCGGCCTCGGGACATCAACACGTCGTAGCCCTACCTAGGCTCGACGAAGAGGCCAGCCCGCCGGTCTAAATCCTAAGAACGCAGGGGTCATGGGCCAATCTGCCTTTGCACTCCTGCACGATGCGAAGGCGGCCGAGGTCAGTCCTAGCACCCCTTATGACAAGCGCAGTGCCGTTGCGGACCACTCGGGCGCGCGCCGCTCCATTGCTGACGTCCGAAGAGCTTCGGCTGATACAACGACGCAGAGTACCCATAACTTCCCCGCGTGAAGGTTAGTGCGTAATAGGTCAAACGACCAACTCAGATCAAATACCCAACCCATTAGCATTTTATAAATGTGGGGCAAGCGCGACCCATGAAGTGCGGTCCCGTCGCCCCGTCTCGAGGATGTGTGGCAAGGGCCTCTCCTGCCCGTCCACGCCTCATCATCATCAAACCGTGGGTACCCCTCAGGGCCGACCCATCACCAACATGTTTCTATAACCAGGTCATAGTAACTGTGTGTATAGAACATCAAGACGGAACCTGAGGAATCACCCTCAAGGGGTCCCGCTCGATGAAACCGTCAAGGTCGACTTAGAGGAATCACCCTCGAGGGTCCCACACTTGAGGGGTTGCACGACAGAGTCATCGTCGGGAGTGGTGAAGGAGGAATCACCCTCGATAACCATGACCGACTAGCTGCACTACAGAGCTAGCATCATGAGTACTTCACGAGGTGTCACCCTCGGTACTCGATAGTAGTTCTGCAGAGTCGTACAACTAAGGGGTGTGCGGTGATGTGAGGGGCCTGGCTCGTCGGTCGGTTGACCGAGTCTTTGAGTCGTCGAATCGTCGATGAAGAAGCATGGGCAACTGGGACTAAGGGGTCACAGGGGATTCATTGATCAACCTATACTAAGCAGTTGATATGATTGCAGGTATAGTAGCAGTTTATCAAAAGCAGGCTATGCATCAGAATAGGAACTAACTAATACGGTAGCAAAATCTAATGCAAGAATAAGAGGGAAAGGAATGGGCGATATCGGAATGCTCAAGGGGGGGTTGCTTGCCTTGCTGCTCTGCGGCAAAGGCCTGATCGTCAGTCGCGTAGTCGTACCCGGCAGCACCGTCAGTCTCGGGGTCTATCGTTAAGAAGAGGGGGGAGAAACAATAAATATAAAGCAGACAAATGCATCACGATGCATGACATGGCAATATGCAGAACTAGGCATGCACTAACGCAGTATTACATGTCGCAGACGGGTCGGAAGAATATCTGACGATATTTTCCGGGTCTTAGGCTACTACCGGACAGATGAAAATGATGGAAATGTTCCATGTTCGCTATGCTAGGGGCACGTGACAGACTAACGGACTGCGTATTCGGATTTGTGGGATTTTTCTGAACAACTTTCATGTATAAATTATTTTCATCCGAGTTACGGATTATTTTATATTAATTTTGAAAGTTTTATTAATATTCAGAAATTAAAATAGATTATTTTAATCCAATAATTCAATTATGACATCAGCATGATGTCATGCTGACATCAGCAGTCAACAGTGGGGTTGACTGGTCAAACTGACCAGTGGGTCCCACATGTCATTGACACGGTGTTAATCCAGGTTTAATTTAATCTAATATCATATTAATTAGCAGGTGGGGTCCACATGTCATACACTGTTTAGGTTAATTAATTAACAGAATTAAATCAACAGGTTTAATTATTTGTTAATGGGGCTGGGCCCCACATGTCATTCTAACAGAGTTAATTAACTAAACTAATTAATCCTTAATACCTAATTAATTAATTAATTAATTAATTATTATTATTTTTAAATTATATTTTCGTTTAACAGGGGCGTGGGCGTGGGCCCCTGTTGTCATTCTCAGGGTGAGTGGGGTTAGTGGGGATTAACCCCCACTAACCAGATCGGGTTAGGGAAGGACCGAGCCCCCCGGTGGCCGATCGCCAGTGGGGCCGGCGCCGGCGGCCAGGGCGTTGCGACGGGGAGGACGGGGCAGCGGGGGCCAGCGGGGCGTAGCGGGGCCGGCGGCGTTGCGAGAGCCGCGGCGAGCGTGGATGGCGGCGCGCGTGGCGCGGCGAGCGCGCGTACGGGCGGGGCGCAGTAGGGGGCGGCTAGTGGCGACGGAGGCGTTGGAGCACGCGCGGGTGAGGTCGGGGTGCGGCCGGAGCGTGGCGGCGATGCGGCGAGCGCGGCAAGGGCGCAAGCTAGCGGGCGCGGGGAGGCGACCGGGAGCCGCGGCGAACGAGGGGGATGGGAGGAGCCCGACGGGCTCACCGGCAGCGTGGAGAGGGGTGGAAGTGGGCGTGGGGAAGGGCGGCGAGGCGATGCAGGAGGCGATGGTGGCGGGGAGGTCCGGGGCGACGGGGAGGCGTCCTGGCGACGAGGCGGCGCCGGGCGGAGGCGAGGCAGGGCCGACGTGGTGAGGAGGAGGCCGGGGAGGCGGACGATGGAGACGGCGGACAGCGTCGGCGCCGACGGAGGAGGGCGCTGGCGAGGCGCGGGGGAGCGGGGGCGAGTGGGGTAGGGGAGGTGTCGGTGGGGGGGGCTTGTAGCGCCGGCTGGGGAAGAGGTGGGCCGGGGGGGCGGTTGGGCCGGCCAGTTGGGCCAAGGCCCAGCAGGGGGGCTTTTCCCTTTTTTATTTTATTTTGATTTAGAATTGCTTTTAATTGTTTCTGTTTTATTAATGTTTTCAACAATTCTCTGTAACAAAAATTGTATGACTTGCTCCTATAAATATCATGCATTAGTAAGCATTTCCACCAAAAGTTTGGGGGCATTTGAATTAAGTTTGGAATTTTCATAAAGGAAAAGGCATTTAATTAATTCTTTTGGCCACTCATAAAATAGTTTTGAGGCACCAAAACACTTTCAAAAAGGGTGGTTATAATTTTAATATTACTAGGGGGTTATTTGAAACCCATTCATGATTTTTATTTTCAGGTTTGCAAAATTTTCAAAACCACCTTTCAAATGAATTTTGAATTGGATAAGAATTTGAATTTGCATCTGATTTCAATAGTGACCATAACTGGTTTAGCAAAATGGATTAGCATAACCCATAGGTTACTGTAGCTTGATTACAGGGATTACTGTAGCTTAATTACAGAGATTACTGTAGCACAAATCCAGGGCGTCACAATTCTCCCCTACTAAAAAGAATTCTCGTCCCGAGAATTAAGAAGTAGAAGGAAAGAGCCCGGGATATTCTGCACGAAGATGATCTTCGCGTTCCCAAGTGGCTTCATCTTCAGAATGATTTGCCCACTGCACTTTGAAGAACTTGGTAACCTTCTGACGAGTCCGACGTTCAGTTTCATCGAGAATGCGGACTGGTTGCTCTTTGTAAGAGAGGTCTTGTTGCAGCTCAAGCATATCATGATCCACTGCTCGGATAGGATCCTTGAAGCAGCGACGAAGTTGTGACACATGGAACACATCGTGAACCTGAGAAAGGTTTGGCGGTAGTTCCAGTTGATATGCCACCTTACCATGCCTTTCGAGAACAGTGAAAGGACCAATATATCAAGGAGCCAGCTTGCCCTTGATTCCAAAACGGTGTGTACCTCTCATTGGCGTGACTCGAAGATAAGCCTTTTCGCCAGGTTGATAGACCATATCTTTATGATGACGGTCATACTGACTCTTCTGACGAGACCGAGCAGCCTTCAGATTTGCATGAATAATGCGGACTTTATCTTCGGCATGTTGGATAATTTCTGGACCAATAAGTGTACGTTCCCCAGTTTCTGACCAATTCAGAGGAGTTCGACACTTACATCCATATAATACTTCAAAGGGAGCCATCTTCAGACTAGCTTGATAGCTATTGTTGTAGGAGAACTCAGCATACGGGAAAGATTCCTCCCATTTCTTGCCGAAAGAAATGACACAAGCTCGAAGCATGTCTTCGAGAATCTGGTTGACTCTTTCAACTTGTCCCTGGGATTGAGGGTGAAAAGCGGTGCTGAATGACAAATGAGTTCCCATAGCTTCCTGGAAACTTGCCCAGAATCTTGAAGTGAATAAGCTGCCACGGTCTGAACTAATGACCAATGGAATACCGTGGAGTGAAACAACTCTGGACATGTAAAGATCTGCTAGCTGACTAGCAGTAATAGTTTCCTAGACAGCCAGAAAATGTGCAACTTTGGACAGTCGGTCAATGACCACAAGAATAGCATCATTTCCTTTCTGCGATCTGGGAAAACCAGTAATGAAGTCCATTTCAACATGATCCCATTTCCATTCAGGAATAGAAATAGGTTGCAGAGTTCCAGCAGGCTTTTGATGTTTTGCTTTGATCCGACGGCAAATGTCACATTCTGAAACATAGCGTGCAATGTCTTGTTTCATGTTTGGCCACCAGAATCTTTGACGGGTGTCTTGGTACATCTTGGTACTACCCGGATGAATAGACAGAGGTGTATCATGAGCTTCTTCCATCACTTTCTTAGTTACATTCAGGTTTTCCTTCTTTGTGGGAACGAATAAGCGACCCTTGAAGTACATGGCTTCATCATCAGCAACGGTGAAGCGTGAGGGTTTACCTTCCGCCAGATAGCGTTTAATCTTTTCGACTTCGCTGCAATAGTGTTGCATAGTTTTGATGCTGCCCTCGAGATCTGGCACAGCAACCAAGTTGCTCAGAGAACCCTGGTTAACAACACGAAGGTTCATCTTGCGAAACTCCGGTGGAGGGGGAACGAGATAACCCTGAGGAACAATATGGAGGTTCAGCTTGCGGAATTCTTCTTGAAGAAGGGGGTGAACCTTGTGAACCTGAAGGTGGTTGCAGTAAGACTTGCAGCTCAAAGCATCAGCCATTACATTAGCCTTGTCTAGGGTATAATAAATACCCACATTGTAATCTGCTATACGCTCCATCCATCTCTGTTGACGGAGGTTCAGATCTGGCTGAGTAAACAGGTACTTCAGACTTTGGTGATCGGTGTAGATCTCGCAACGATTACCAATAAGGTACTGCCGCCACTCTTTCAGTGCATGAATTACTGCGGCAAGTTCAAGGTCATGAACTGGGTAGTTCCCTTTCATGAGGACGCAATTGACGAGATGCATAAGCAACCACTCTGCGCTCTTGCATTAAGACACAGCCTATTCCCTGACGCGAAGCGTCACAATAAATGACGAAGTCCTTACGAGTATCCGGAGGAGCAAGCACTGGAGCAGACGTCAGTTTGTCCTTAAGTGCCTGAAAGCTCTCCTGACATTTTTCTGTCCACTCATATTTAACACCTTTGTGAAGCAGATTGGTTAAGGGCTTGGCAATCTTGGAGAAGTTCTCGACGAATCGACGGCAATAGCTGGCGAGTCCGAGAAAACTTCTAACTTGCTTGACATTCTTCGGGGGAGTCCAGTCAAGAATAGCCTGAACTCGTTCAGGGTTGACCGCAATACCATTCTTGGAGATCACATGACCAAGGTAGGTTACTTCGTCCATCCAGAACTCACACTTTGAATACTTTGCATAAAGTTGATGCTCTCGAAGCCTCTCCAGTATAAGACGAAGATGTTCAGTATGCTCTTCTTTATTCTTGGAGTAAACCAAGATATCATCCAGATAAACCATGACAAATTTATCGAGGTAATCCATGAATATATAGTTCATCAGGCGAGAGAAGGTTGCTGGAGCATTGGTTAAGCCGAAGGACATGACGGTGTACTCATATGAACCATAGCGAGTAACAAATGCAGTCTTGGGAATATCCTCTTCACGAACCCGGATTCGATTGTAACCCAACCTCAAGTCGAGTTTTGAAAACAATGATGAACCAGTAAGTTGATCATACAGATCGTTGATCCGAGGAAGCGGATATTTGTTTTAAATCGTTGCTTGGTTGATGGGACGGTAATCTTGGACCAATCGATTCGTGCCATCTTTCTTCTTGACAAAGAGAGAAGGTGCTCCCCAAGCAGAGGAACTTGGACGAATGAACCCTTGACGAAGCGAATCATCGATTTCTTGTTTCAGTTCAAGGAGTTCATGTGGAGGCATCTTATATGGCCGCTTAGCCATAGGGGTGGTGCCTGGCACTAAGTCGATGACAAACTCGACAGCTCTTACAGGGGGAATCCTTGGAAGTTCTTCCGGAAGGACATCTTGAAAATCACGGAACACTGGGATGTTTTCAATCCCCTCAAGAGGTGACGTGTTTAATGCATTCAGGGCATTTAGCCAGGCTTCAGCATCTAACAGCTTGGAATGACATGATTGAGTACAATTCATAATCAAAGAAGATTACCAAGAGTTGTTGAATCGCAATGCGTACTCGATTCATATATCAGTGTCCTTGATTGTCCAACAACTCAGAACACGAGGAAACTGGAATCAGTGAAATATCATAGTAGATGAGGAGCTCATAAAAAGTTATATAGGTCCGTGATATTCTCGAGATACCAATGATAAAACTCAGAGGTAGATTAGAATAAAGGTTAGACCAGTGTATTGATCTGTGGAAGACAAACACTTTAACTTGTCTGGGAATGAAACCAAAGTAGAACAACATGGTCGGAACCACGATTGCAAACGACAAGATCAAAGATACAATATCAAATCATACAATGAATGATTATATGAAAGGAGAAGCTTGTATGATAAGATCAACATCGTTTCCATGGGCATGACCACAAGGTTCAAGGTCGATTCCCACTTCATCAATGCATCACCTTCCATTTACACCTCGCCCTTGGTGAAGTTATAGTTTTGAAAGATTATCTGGCCAAACACCAGAAAAGTATGACTCATGAAAACTGTCGGGTTCACACGAATTAAGGAAGGCATAAGTCCAACCCATCGGGGCATCTTAGGAACATATACCACAAGCTTCAAGAGTAATTAACACATGCTTGACAACAGAGCATGGCTGACAAGAGCATAGGATACAACTTATCAGAGGGAGAAAGAATGCAAGGCATCAGATTATAGAACATCCAATAATTCGATGCTTAAATAACCAAAGGAATTAAGATTTACAAATTGGTGTATCGGAAACAGATGTTCCGATCAAATACCAGTAAGATGAAAGGACTTAGATGGGCAATCAATCAAGGTTGATTTGTCGGGAAACAACTCATGTTTGGAAAGACGTCTGAGCCGGACGGATAATTTATGATAAACAACTGATGACTGCGTGCATTCACACACAGGTTGAATCAATAAAATCAAATGAAAACCATAAAGGATTTACTAAATATTGCTAGACATATGGAATTAACCATAATGCAAGCAGGTGAGAAAGGTCAAGAGCAAAAGGCTACAGAGGATTACGGAAGATCGAATAGCGTTTCAAAGAATTCTATGAAACACATGATCAACCGAGGAAGAACGAATCTCCGGTAAGATAATTCGATGTACCTTGTAATAACAAGAGCAACTGGATATGAAAGTATGCGCGACAATTGCATGTAGTCATCCATAGGGGTTGACGGCGGAAGAGAATCGCAAAAGCGATGAGCACAAGTTCTCGGGAGAACATCAGAGAGTATCTTCAAAGTCTTCTGATGAATCGAGCCATCGTCTGAAATGAGGGGCTCTCTGGGAGGAGTAGTTACGAGAACCTAGAGTTAGAGTTAATAAAATCTTTAACCCGAAAGAGAAGAGAGATCAGAACCCAGAGTATAGATGAGGAATAAAAGATCCTAATACCACCCAATTGAGATGTGGGCCCGTAAGCCACACAACAATGTTAGTAAAAGTTTTTCAAGTACTAGACTCAACTTCGGCCAAGGAGTTGGAAAGGGGGCTACCTACAGGCAGTCGGCTCTGATACCAACTTGTGACGCCCCCAATTTCGACCGTACGCTAATCAAACACGCAATGCGTACGACCAAGATTAGGGACTCACTGATCGATATCACAACACAACACTAGACACAAATTAAAGTCATACAGCTTCATATTACAAGCCAGGGGCCTCAAGGGCTCGAATACAAAGCTCGACAAACACGAGTCAGCGGAAGCAAATAATATCTAAGTACAGACATAAGTTAAACAAGTTTTGCCTTAAGAAGGCTAGCACAAACATAAGCAGCGGATCGAAAGAGGCGAGGCCTCCTGCCTGGGAGCCAACCTAACTACTCCTGAGCGTCGGCACTCTCCACGTAGTAGCAGGCTCCAGCGGTGGTGTAGTAGTCGTCTCCGGCGTACTCCATCTCCTGGGCTCCATTGTCTGAACGCAGCAATCGAATCGAGGGGGAAAGAGAAAGCAAAGCAGCAGTGAGTACTCATCCAAAGTACTCGCAAGACTGACATCAGAACTATGCTAAGTATGCATCAGTATCAAGGACTGGGGTTATATCTGGGCTGACTGCAGAAAGCAAGAATAGGGGGAAGGCCTAGTCCTATCGAAGACTAGCATCTTCAGCATCTTGCAGCATTAGAAGAGAGTAGACTGGTATATCATATATAGTCATATTATTGTAGCAATTTTATTAAGTAACCACGCCCAGAGATTCTTCCTCGACTCCATACGAGGAAGCAATCTCGGAGCCAACATCCATCTCAATTTAAAATCTCAATTATAATTGTAGAAGGTCAAGGTACAACTCCAAGTCGTCCTGTTACCGTGGACACGGCTATTCGAATAGATAAATTCTTCCCTGCAGGGGTGCACCACATTACCCAACACGCTTGATACCTCTGGCCGGACACACTTTCCTGGGTCATGCCCGGCCTCGGGACATCAACACGTCGTAGCCCTACCTAGGCTCAACGAAGAGGCCAGCCCGCCGGTCTAAATCCTAAGAACGCAGGGGTCATGGGCCAATCGGCCTTTGCACTCCTGCACGATGCGAAGGCGGCCGAGGTCAGTCCTAGCACCCCTTATGACAAGCGCAGTGCCGTTGCGGACCACTCGGGCGCGCCGCTCCATTGCTGACGTCCGAAGAGCTTCGGCTGATACAACAACGCAGAGTACCCATAACTTCCCCGCGTGAAGGTTAGTGCGTAATAGGTCAAACGACCAACTCAGATCAAATACCCAACCCATTAGCATTTTATAAATGCGGGGCAAGCGCGACCCATGAAGTGCGGTCCCGTCGCCCCGTCTCGAGGATGTGTTGCAAGGGCCTCTCCTGCCCGTCCACGCCTCATCATCATCAAACCGTGGGTACCCCTCAGGGCCGACCCATCACCAACATGTTTCTATAACCAGGTCATAGTAACTGTGTGTATAAAACATCAAGACGGAACCTGAGGAATCACCCTCAAGGGGTCCCGCTCGATGAAACCGTCAAGGTCGACTTAGAGGAATCACCGTCGAGGGTCCCACACTTGAGGGGTTGCACGACAGAGTCATCGTCGGGAGTGGTGAAGGAGGAATCACCCTCGATAACCACGACCGACTAGCTGCACTACAGAGCTAGCATCATGAGTACTTCACGAGGTGTCACCCTCGGTACTCGATAGTAGTTCTGCAGAGTCGTACAACTAAGGGGTGTGCGGTGATGTGAGGGGCCTGGCTCGTCGGTCGGTTGACCGAGTCTTCGAGTCGTCGAATCGTCGATGAAGAAGCATGGGCAACTGTGACTAAGGGGTCACAGGGGATTCATTGATCAACCTATACTAAGCAGTTGATATGATTGCAGGTATAGTAGCAGTTTATCAAAAGCAGGCTATGCATCAGAATAGGAACTAACTAATACAGTAGCAAAATCTAATGCAAGAATAAGAGGGAAAGGAATGGGCGATATCGGAATGCTCAAGGGGGGGTTGCTTGCCTTGCTGCTCTGCGGCAAAGGCCTGATCTTCAGTCGCGTAGTCGTACCCGGCAGCACCGTCAGTCTCGGGGTCTATCGGTAAGAAGAGGGGGGAGAAACAATAAATATAAAGCAGACAAATGCATCACGATGCATGACATGGCAATATGCAGAACTAGCAATGCACTAACGTAGTATTACATGTCGCAGACGGGTCGGAAGAATATCTGACGATATTTTCCGGGTCTCGGGCTACTACCGGACAGACGAAAACGATGGAAATGTTCCATGTTCGCTATGCTAGGGGCACGTGACAGACTAACGGACTGCGTATTCGGATTTGTGGGATTTTTCTGAACAACTTTCATGTATAAATTATTTTCATCTGAGTTACGGATTATTTTATATTAATTTTGAAAGTTTTATTAATATTCAGAAATTAAAATAGATTATTTTAATCCAATAATTCAATTATGACATCAGCATGATGTCATGCTGACATCAGCAGTCAATAGTGGGGTTGACTGGTCAAACTGACCAGTGGGTCCCACATGTCATTGACACAGTGTTAATCTGGGTTTAATTTAATCTAATATCAGATTAATTAGCAGGTGGGGTCCACATGTCATACACTGTTTAGGTTAATTAATTAACAGAATTAAATCAACAGGTTTAATTATTTGTTGATGGGGCTGGGCCCCACATGTCATTCTAACAGAGTTAATTAACTAAACTAATTAATCCTTAATACCTAATTAATTAATTATTTAATTAACGAGGGGGGTGGGAGGAGCCCGACGGGCTCACTGGCGGCGTGGAGAGGGGTGGCAGTGGGCATGAGGAAGGGCGGCGAGGCGATGCAGGAGGCGATGGCGGCGGGGAGGTCCGGGGCGACGGGGAGGCGTCCTGGCGACGAGGCGGCGCCGGGCGGAGGCGAGGCTGGGCCGGCGTGGTGAGGAGGAGGCCGGGGAGGCGGACGATGGAGACGGCGGACGGCGTCGGCGCCGACGGAGGAGGGCGCCGGCGAGGCGCGGGGGAGCGGGCGCGGTTCGGCCCCCGATCCAGATCCAGGGCGAGAGAGAGAGGGGATCGGGGGAGCGAGGGGAGTGGGGTGGGGGAGGTGTCGTTGGGGGGGGCCTTGTAGCGCCGGCTGGGGAAGAGGTGGGCCGGGGGGGCGGTTGGGCCGGCCAGTTGGGCCAAGGCCCAGCAGGGGGGCTTTTCCCCTTTTTATTTTATTTTGATTTAGAATTGCTTTTAATTGTTTCTGTTTTATTAATGTTTTCAACAATTCTCTGTAACAAAAATTGTATGACTTGCTCCTATAAATATCATGCATTAGTAAGCATTTCCACCAAAAGTTTGGGGGCATTTGAATTAAGTTTGGAATTTTCATAAAGGAAAAGGCATTTAATTAATTCTTTTTGCCACTCATAAAATAGTTTTGCGGCACCAAAACACTTTCAAAAAGGGTGGTTATAATTTTAATATTACTAGGGGATTATTTGAAACCCATTCATGATTTTTATTTTCAGGTTTGCAAAACTTTCAAAACCACCTTTCAAATGAATTTTGAATTGGATAAGAATTTGAATTTGCATCTGATTTCAATAGTGACCATAACTGGTTTAGCAAAATGGATTAGCATAACCCATAGGTTACTGTAGCTTGATTACAGGGATTACTGCAGCTTAATTACAGAGATTACTGTAGCACAAATCCAGGGCGTCACACCTAGGGTCCTTACTTTCGCTGGTGCACTCTCTCAACAATGCTAATATAATTGGATCACATAACCATCCCTCAACGTGCAACGAAGAATCACTCCAAAGTTCTTATCTAGCGGAGAACATAAGAAGAAATTGTATGTAGGGTACGAAACCACCTTAAAGTTATCCTTTCCGATCGATCTATCCAAGAGTTCATACTAAAATAACACAAAGTTATCCTTTCCGATCAATCTATCTAAGAGTTCGTACTAAAATAAGACCATATGATACGCATCAACCAACTCTAATGTCACCTAAATACTCCAATGTCACCACAAGTATCCATGAGTTAATTACACAATATGCATCAAACAATTTCAGATTCATAATACTCAATCCAACACAAAGAACATCAAAGAGTGCCCCAAGATTTCTACCGGAGAAAGTGGGACGAAAACGTGCATCAACCCCTATGCATAGATTACCCCAATGTCACCTCAGGAATCCGCGAGTTGAGTGCCAAGACATAGATCAAGTGCTCTCAAATCCATAAAAGTATTCAATCCGGTAAAAACGAAATCTCAAAGGGAAAACTCAATTCATCACAACAAGATAGAGAGGGAAAACATCATATGATCCGACTATATTAACAAAGCCCGTGATACATCAAGATCGTGACATCTCAAGAAAACGAGAGAGAGAGAGAGAGAGAGAATGAACACATAGCTACTGGTACATACCTTCATCCTGAGGGTGGACTACTCCCTCCTCGTCATGGCCTCCGCCGGGATGATGAAGATGGCCACCGGAGATGATCTACCCTCTCCGGCAGGGTACTGGAATGCCTCAAGATTGGTTTTTCATCGATGCAGAGAGTTGCGGCGGCGGAACTTCTCATCTAGGGTTATTTCTGGGGGTTTCTGAATATATAGGATTTTTGGGCGTCGGTTTCACGCGCAGATGGGCCACGAGTGGACCACAAGACACCAGGGCGCGCCAGAGGGGTGGGTTGTTCCCACCTCGTGGATCATCTGGCCCTCCAACGAAGCTTCTAGTGCCACTTTTGTTCCAAAATTTTTTGTCAAAAAGTTTCGTTGCATTTGGAGAACTTTGATTTCTGCACAAAAAACATCACCACGGTAGTTCTGCTGAAAACAACGTCAGTCCGGGTTAGTTCTAAATAAATCATATAAAGTGCATCAAAAGCATATAAAAGTATTGTAATCATAGGAAAATATGGCATGAATACTTCATAAATTATCAATACGTTGGAGACGTATCACATGCCCCGAGGGAAGAGGTTGGTAGGAGTTAACCATCGCGTGCTTCCGACCCGAAACAACACTAGGATTTCAACGAGGAATAGAAATGCTCACACATCATCACAACGTCTCTTTAATTTTTAGATGAACAAAAAGGTCAACCCCTCTTAATATCGGCACTTCTAAGGTTTAACAATTATGAACTCACACCTATTTCATATCACTACATCAATATCATTGACCCACAATTTCTTTATATGTGCTACATGATGGTTTTGATTATCACTCTTTGAATACCTAATATTCTTGGACTAGTCTTATGACCCATGCAAGTTACCGTCACTATTTATTAACTCTCAAACAAATATAAGTGAAGAACGAGAGTGAAATCATTTCTTTAAAATCTTCACGCCACCGTGGTCAAAAAGATATAAGTGAAGTACTAGAGCAACTGCTAAGCTCAAAAGATACAAGTGAAGCACATAGAGTATTCTAACAAATTATGATGATGGTGTGTCTGTCTTAAATAGGTGTGTCAAGAAAACAATGATTGTGGTAAACTGAAAGTAAAAACAAACTAAAGCAAACGATGCTCCAAGCAAAACTCATATCATGTGAGGAATAAAAATATAGCTTCGAGTGACATACCAATGGATTTGAGACGAAAGAGGGGATGCCTTCCGGGGCATCCCCAAGCTTAGACGCTTGAGTCTCCTTTAAAATTTGCCTTGGGGTGCCTTGGGAATCCCCAAGCTTAAGTTCTTGCTACTCCTTATTCCTTTGTCCATCAAGATAACACCCAAAACTTGAAACTTCAATCACACAAAACTCAACAAAACCTCGTGAGATCCATTAGTATAAGAAACTTATTGCATACTCTAAGTACTGTTATAAATTGATTCAAATTTCATAAATGCATAATAGGTACTGGAATCTAACTTGTCCATGGCTTATACCCCCCGATACAATCCATAGCATAATCAAAACAAGCAACTATGCAAGCAAAAACAGAATCTGTCTAAAACAGAACAGTCTGTAGAAATCCGTAGAGAAAATATAATTCTGTAACTCGCAAAATTCCTAAAAATTAGGACAACTCGAAAACTTGTATATAAACATTGTGTAAAAATTTCAGATCATTATCACGCTCCAGGAAAAAAATGAAAATTCCTATAGTGGAGTCAAAAGTTTCTGTTTTGTTTCAGCATCGATTTTACTTATCTTGTGAGTCATCCCAAAGGCTTTACTTGGCACAAACACTAATTTAAAGAAAAAGCATAATAATTACAGAGTAAATAATTATTCTATTAAAAATAAACATAAAGTTATAAGCAAAAATTTAAGGTAACTATTGGGTTGCCTCCCAACAAGCGCTATTGTTTTATGCCCTTAGCTAGGCATAATGCATAGTTTCAAGTATTATAATATCCACGGATACGATCCGTCATGCCATAATCATATTCCGTTCTTTCAGCAGCAATTTTTCTAATAGGTAAGCAAAAAATAATTGAAGGGACTAAACTTCACAACACAAGGATCCGAGAGATCTATTTCAGGAGGAATAGGAGGATCTTCTTTAGGTTTCTCATAAGTGATAACTATTTCCTCATTGTAAGGATTTCGATGAAGGTAATTTATTAATTATTTCACAAGATCATAACCCATTCCAAGTTTTGGTATACAAAATTGATAATTATCTTCAGAGATTTTATCAACTAGGACATTAGGTGGAACATTCTTTCTAAGGTTTTCATCATAAGCAACATAGTCTGTTGATCTTAGTTTTCTTACCCCTTCCAACTCATAAAGAATTACTTCTATTGGTGAGCATTCACAATTAATCCTATAATAAGAAAATATATCTCTAGCCTCTTGTATAATATTGTCAAATTCTTGAGAAAAAATATAGTGGTTAAGCGTTTAGTAGGAGCTTCCTGAATATTAGAGAATTCTAGAAACAACCACTGTATGAAAGGATGCATGTGGACAAATTGTCTTTCCAATTGTGCTATGAGCGTAGATATAGCATCTGCATAACTTGTAGTTCTAGTAACAATGGAACCCCCCTTCAATGGTAATGACCCCGCACAAGTGAAAAAATCTTGAATCACACTCTGGCCAATAATATTCCTACTACCTATACGGAGTTTCTTTGTTTGCATAGTGGGTTCACTTTTAGAAGGGTCATCATCCGCAAGATTATCAAGTTTTTCCTTAGCACCTTCATCAAAATTTCTTTTAGCATTATTATCACAAGGCGAAGTTGGGTGTTTAAGGGCTTCCGCACTAGCGGCGGCAACACCACTAATCTCAAAATCAGACAGGATAACTACTTCAAGCAAGCAAAAAAGTAAACTAATAACAAGCAAAGATAAATATTTTTGTATTTTTGATTTTGATGAGACAAGCTAAATATAACAGCAAATAAAAAGAAGAACAAGTGAATGAAAATTTGTGTGAAGTTACTTGGTAGTTGATGATGATATTCCCCGGCAACGGCGCCAGAAATCCTTCATGATACTTGTGATCTGCGTTGGGTTTTCCGTGAAGAGGAACGGTGAATTGCAGCACAAAGCGGATAAGTATTTCCCTCAGTTATGAAATCAAGGTTTATCAAACCAATAGTAATATCAATCCTCAACCGTCTTCAGTGGTTGCACACAAATGAACAAAAGACTTGCACCCAACGCAGGCAAGAGGGTTGTCAATCCCCTTGATCTCGTTATTTGCAAGCAAATGAGTTGTGTAGATAATTGTTGATAAAAGCAAAACAATTAAAAAGTAAATAAAGGCAGCAAGGTAATAATAGCGTTTGCAAATTTGTAAGTGAATAGACCCGGGGGCCATAGTGTTCCCTAGCGGCATCTCTCATGTAGGAAACATACGGTGGGTAAACAAATTACTGTTGGGCAATTGATAGAAAAGCGGATAGTTATGTGATGTTCACGACAATGATCATGTATATATAGGCATCACGTCCATAAGCAAATAGGTCGACTCCTGCCTGCACGTATTACTATTACTCCACTCATCGTCCCCTATCCAGCATGCATCTAGAGTATTAAGTAAAACAGAGTAATGCTTGGAGAACGATGACATGATGTAGACAAAGTAAACTCAAAAAAAAATGAATGAACCCCGTCGTTTTATACTTAGTAGTAACAATACAAAGACGCATCTTGTCCCCTACTTTGTCACTAGGATATAGAAACTCGCCAGGTTGAACCTACCACAACGCACCACTCCCACCGATGAAATATGAATCTACTTGGCCAAAGCTTATCAATAGATCGGAGAGCATTACGAAGCTATAATGATCATGCACTTAAGAGATAATATAATTCAGAGGCATCTGTAATACTTTTCATGAATAATCTGAACATAAACCCACAATTCATTGGATCCAAGAAACACACCGCACAATAGGATTACATCAGATAGATCAAATCGAAGATGTGATGATCATTGTATTGAAGATCATAAGAGAGAGATTGCCATCTAGGTACTAGCTATGGACCCGTAGGTCTGTGATGAACTACTCACACATCATCATGAGGGCATCAAGGTTGATGAAGATGCCCTCCGTGATCGATCCCCCTCCGGCAGGGTGCCAGAACGGAGCTCCAAATGGCCTTGCGACGGAACAGAGCCTTGCGGCGGCGGAAAAAGGGTTTCGGGACTGCCTCTAGGGTTTTTAGGATTTTAGAAAATTTATAGGCCGAAGAGGGACGTCGGGAGGCGCCCGAGGGGGCCACCACATATCAAGGCGCTCCCCCCAGGGCGCACCCTGATGTGTGGTGGGGCCCTCATGCACCTCCTGGCTTCCTTCTGAAGCTTCTAGGTCTTCATATAGTCCAGGAAAAATCATCCAAAAGTTTCGTGGCAATTGGACTTCGTTTTGTAAAGTAAACCTGAAAAGCAAAAAAACACACAGAAAACAGCAACTGACACTAGGCACTGGGTCAATATGTTAGTGCTCAAAAATATTATAAATTGGTAAATAATGACCCAAAAAGTACCCTAGAATGATTATATCAGCATGGAACAATCAAAAATTATAGATACGTTGGAGGCGTATCAAGCATCCCCAAGCTTAATTCCTGCTCATCCTCGAGTAGGTAAATGATAAAAACAATTTTTTTGATGTGACATGCTATCCACTATGTAATCTTGTGCATGTATGCTCATTGAGAAAATATGAATAAACAAATATTAACATAGCAATATTCAAAGTGTAAGAAACATAATTGTTAACTCCTAAAAGTATACGATTCTTAAGAACCGTTTACCCCCCCCCATTCATCTTATTGTATTAGCAAGGCATGGCTCCATCTTCACCACATTAATACAAATGTTAAGCACCACGATGTCCAAGTCAGGCAATTGGTTCGTACTTTTTCAATGTGCATCAACTTTTTATTCTTCACGCATTACATGAGCGTGAGCCATTGGACATAGAATTTAAGTGGAATAGAATATGGTGGTAGATATCAAAGGGGTAGGAAGTGGAGAAGATAGTCTCACATCAACTAGGCGTATCAACGGGCTATGGAGATGCCCATCGATAGATGTCAATGCAAGGAGTAGGGATTGCCATGCAAATGATGCAATAGAGCCATAAGTGTACGAAATCTCAAATGAAGGTAAGTGGGGTGTGCATCCAACTTGCTTGCTCATGAAGACCTCGGGCATTTGAGGAAGTTCGTCATAGGAATATACAAGCGAAGTTTGAAATAATGAATTGGTAATTCCCACTAGCATATGAAAGTGATATATCATGAGACTCTCTACATGAGGAACATGGTGCCACTTTGAGGCACAAGTGTGGTAAAGGATAGTAGCAAAGTCCCTTCTCTCATTTTCTCTCTTTTTTGAATGGATGGTGGGCTCATTTGGCCTCCCCCATCTTTATTTTTGTCCGGAGTCTCATCTCGACTTATGGGAGAATCATCGTCTCCATCATTCTTTCCTCACTGGGACAATGCTCTAATAATGATGATCATCACACTTTTGTTTACTTACAACTCAATATGGAGAACTGATATGAAGATATGACTCTGTATGAATGCCTCTGGTAGTGTACCAGGATGTGCAATGATCTAGCGTGACATGTATCAAAAACATTATGAAGGTGGCTTTGCCACAAATACTATGTCAGCTCTATATGATCATGCAAAGCAATATGACGATGATCGAACTAGTCATGTGAAGTGACGATGAAATTTGCATGGCAATATATCTCGGAATGGCTATGGAAATGCCATGATAGGTAGGTATGGTGGCTGTTTTGAGGAAGATATAATAATGCTTATGTGCAACAGAGCGTATCGTGTCACGGGGTTTGGATGCACCGACGAAAGTTGCACCGATCCTCGAGGTGAGAACGGGCTATGCACGGTACCGAAGAGGCTAGCAAATCATTAAAAGGTTAGATTGCGTATGTCCATGGTTTCACATTAGTCATAAAGAACTCATATACTTATTGCAAAGTTTTATTAGTTTATTATAGATCAAAGTATTAATCGCATGCCCCGAGGGAAGAGGTTGGTAGGAGTTAACCATTGCGTGCTTCCGAGCCAAAACAACACTAGTATTTCAACGAGGAATAGAAATGGTCTCACATCATCACCACGCCTCTTTAATTTTTAGATGAACAAAAATGTCAACCCCTCTTAATATCAACACTTCTATGGTTTAACAATTATGTACTCACACCTATTTCATATTACAACATCAATATCATTGACCCACAATTTCTTTATATGTGCTACATGATGGTTTTGATTATCACTCTTTGAATACCTAATATTCTTGGACTAGTCTTATGACCCATGCAAATTACCATCACTATTTATTAACTGTCAAACAAATATAAGTGAAGAAAGAGATTGAAATCATTTCTTTAAAATCTTCACGCCACCGTGCTCAAAAAGATACAAGTGAAGTACGAGAGCAACTGCTAAGCTCAAAAGATATAAGTGAAGCACATAGTGCATTCTAACAAATTATGATGAACGTGTGTCTCTCTTAAATAGGTGTGTCCATAAAAAAATGATTGTGGTGAACTGAAAGTAAAAGCAAACTAAAGCAAACGACGCTCCAAGCAAAACTCATATCATGCGACGAATAAAAATATAGCTCCAAGTGACATATCGATGGATTTGAGACGAAAGAGGGGATGCCTTCTGGGGCATCCCCAAGCTTAGACGCTTGAGTATCCTTTAAAATATTGCCTTGGGTGCCTTGGGCATCCCAAGCTTAGGTTCTTGCTACTCCTTATTCCTTTGTCCATCAAGATAACACCCAAAACTTGAAAACTTCAATCACACAAAACTCAGCAAAACCTCGTGAGATACGTTAGTATAATAAACATATTGCATACTCTAAGTACTGTTTTAAATTGGTTAAAATTTCATAAATGCATAATAGTTACTGTATTCTAACTTCTCCATCTCTTATACCCCCCAGTACAATCCATAGCATAATCAAAACAAGCAACTATGCAAGAAAAAACAGAATCTGTCTAAAACAGAACAGTCTGTAGCAATCTGTAGAGAACCTATACTTCTGTAACTCTAAAAATTATGAAAAATAAGGACAGCCTCAAAAATTTGTATAGAAACACTGTGTAAAAGTTTTAGATCATTATCACGCTCCAGCAAAAATGAAAATTCCTGTACTGGAGTCAAAAGTTTCTGTTTCGTTTCAGCATCGATTCTACTCATCTTGTGAGTCATCCCAAAGGATTTACTTGGCACACACACTAATTTAAACACAAAAACATAATAATTACAGAGGCAATAATCATGCTATTAAAAATAAACAGAAAGTTCTAAGCAAAAATTTAAGATAACTATTGGGTTGCCTCCCAACAAGCGCTATTGTTTTATACCCTTAGCTAGGCATAATGCATAGTTTCAAGTATTGTAATATCCACAGATACGATCCTTCATGCCATAATCATTTTCCCTTCTTTCAGTAGGAAGTTTTCTAATAGGTAAGAAAAAATAATTGAAGGGACTAAACTTCACAACACAAGGATCCGAGAGATCTATTTCAGGAGGAATAGGAGGCTCTTCTTTAGGTTTCTCATAAGTGATAACTATTTCCTCATTGAAAAGATTTAGATGAAGGTATTTTATTAATTCTTTCTCAATCTCATAACCCATTCCATGTTTTGGTATAGCAAACTGATCATTATCTTCAGAGATTTTATCAACTAGGACATGAGGTGGAACCTTCTTTCTAAGGTTTTAATCATAAGCAACATAGTCCGTTGATCTTAGTTTTCTTACCCCTTCCAACTCATAAAGAATTCCTTCTATTGGTGGGCATTCACAATTAATCCTATAATAAGAAAATATATCCCTAGTCTCTTTTATAATATTGTCAAATTCTTGAGCAAGAAATATAGTGGCTAAGCATTTAGTAGGAGCTTCCTGAATATTAGAGAATTCTAGAAACAACCATTGTATGAAAGGATGCATGTGGACAAATTGTCTTTGCAATTGTTCTATGAGCATAGATATAGCATCTGCATAACTTGTAGTTCTAGTAACAATGGAACCCCCCATCAATGGTAATGATCCTGCACAAGTGAAAAAAAAATCTTGAATCACACTCTTGCTAATAATATTCCCATTACCTATACGGAGTTTCTTTGTTTGGATAGTGGGTTCACTTTTAGAAGGATCATCATCCGCAAGATTATCAAGTTTTTCCTTAGCAACTTCATCAAAATTTCTTTTAGCATTATTAGCACAAGGTGAAGTTGGGTTTTCAAGGGCTTCCGCACTAGCGGAGGAAACACCACTAATCTCAAAATCAGACATGATAACTACTTCAAGCAAGCAAAGAGGTAAACTAATAACAAGCAAAGATAAATATTTTTGTATTTTAGATTTTTATGAGACAAGCTAAATATAATAGAAAATAAAAAGAAGAACAAGTGAATGAAAATTTGTGTGAAGTTACTTGGTAGTTGATGATGATATTCCCCGGCAACGGCGCCAGAAATCCTTCCTGATACTTGTGATCTGCGTTGGGTTTTTCGTGAAGAGGAACGGGTAATTACAACACAAAGTGGATAAGTATTCCCCTCAGTTATGAAAGCAAGGTTTATCAAACCAATAGGAATATCAATCCTCAACCGTCTTCAGCGGCTGCACACAAATGAACAAACGACTTGCACCCAACGCGGGCAAGAGGGTTGTCAATCCCCTTGATCTCGTTATTTTCTAGCAAAT
This sequence comes from Elymus sibiricus, assembly GCA_039707655.1. Classification (NCBI taxonomy): domain Eukaryota; kingdom Viridiplantae; phylum Streptophyta; class Magnoliopsida; order Poales; family Poaceae; genus Elymus; species Elymus sibiricus. The sequence continues at coordinate 200,787,369 of CM077667.1, forward strand.
GAGTTGTGTAGATAATTGTTGATAAAAGAAAAATAAAAAAAAGTAAATAAAGACAACAAGGTAATAATAGCATTTGCAAATTTATATGTGAATAGACCCGGGGGCCATAGTGTTCCCTAGCGGCATCTCTCATGTAGGCAGCATATGGTGGGTAAACAAATTACTGTTGGGCAATTGATAGAAAAGCGGATAGTTATGCAATGTTCACGGCAATGATCATGTATATATAGGCATCACATCCATAAGAAAATAGGCCAACTCCTGCCTGCACCTATTACTATTACTCCACTCATCGACCACTATCCAACATGCATCTAGAGTATTAAGTAAAACAGAGTAATGCTTGGAGAACGATGACATGATGTAAACAAAGTAAACTCAAACAATATGAATGAACCCCATCATTTTATCCTTAGTAGCAACAACACAAAGACGCATCTTGTCCCCTACTTTGTCACTGGGATATAGAAACTCGCCAGGTTGAACCTACCACAACACACGACTCCCACCGATGAAATATCAATCTACTTGGCCAAAGCATATAAATAGATCAGAGAGCATTACGAAGCTATAATGATCATGCACTTAATAGATAATATAATTCAGAGGCATCTCAAATACTTTTCATGAACAATCTGAACATAAACCCACAATTCATCGGATCCCAACAAACACACCGCACAATAGGACTACATCGGATAGCTCAAAGCGAAGATGCGATGATCATTATATTGAAGATCATTAGAGAGAGAGAGATTGCCATCTAGGTACTAGCTATGGACCCATATGTCTGTGGTGAACTACTCACACATGATCATGAGGGCAGCAAGGTTGATGAAGAGGCCCTCCGTGATCGATCCCCCCTCTGGCAGGGTGCCGAAACGGAGCTCCAGATGGCCTCGCGACGGAACAGAGACTGGCGGCGGCGGAAAAAGGGTTTCGGGATTGCCTCCAGGGGTTTTAGAATTTTAGAGAATTTATAGGCTAAAGAGGGATGTCGGGAGGCACCCGAGGGGGCCACCACATATCAGGGCGCGACCCCCCCAAGGCGCGCCCTAATGTGTGGTGGGGCCCTCGTGCACCTCTTGACTTCCTTCCGAAGCTTCTAGGTCTTCATATAGTCCAGAAAAAATCATCAAAAAGTTTCATAGCAAATTGGACTTCGTTTGGTATAGTAAACCTGAAAAAAAAAACACGCAGAAAACAACAACTGGCACTGGGCACTGGGTCAATAGGTTAGTGCTAAAAAATATTATAAATTGGTAAATAATGACCCAAAAAGTATCCTAGAATGATAATATATCAGCATGGAACAATCAAAATTATAGATACGTTGGAGACGTATCAAGGGGCAAGTGTTTCCATTATCCCCAATTCTATTTATGATAGTCTCAATCTTGGTCCTTATGCTAACACTGAGATTATATTGAATATGGCTAACTCTACTTTTACTCAGGTAGTAGGTATTTAGCTTGGGGTTATAGTTCAAATTAATGATTGCCCTGTCATGATTTATCTTGTGATAGTAGGGCCTGGAGATCCAGTTGCTAATATAATTCTCGGTAGACCTTTTCTATGGACCATTAAAGCTGTGATAATTGTGTTTGAGGGGAATGTACGATTTGATTTACCTGCTAAAGATCCATTTGTGAGACATTTCCCCAGGAAAAAGAAAAAGAAAATAAAGACCTACACAGGAGGTGGCGTCATTTTGAATGTCTGAAGCTATGGTCTCGGTGTCCTAGCACCACCTTGATCATCAGTATGGTCGACCTAACCGACCGAAAACAAGCGCTTCGTGGGAGGCAACCCACACGAATAAAGTAGAGAAGTAAGGTTCTATTTTTGTTTTAAGAAAAGAGTTATTGAAGTTCCATGTGAAGAAGTAAGTTTGGAATAGTTGTTCTAATGATGTTTGTATGCCTGAAAAAATGTCTATGTATTGCTTTGGAACTACCCCCCCCCCCCCGAGGAAAAAAATAAAAAAGAGAAGTTTCGGAAGAAACAACTCAAAAGACGAGCTTCAAAACGATGCATCGGTCGTCTGGACGGTCGCATGACCTATAGGAGGTTCCAACGTAGAACAGCCAGAGACACCAGAGAAGATGACAGCGTTTCAAACGAGCGCATGCGCTCGTTTCAGTGGTCTTTTCACTTCTTTATAGAAAACGAAGAGAAGTCCGGAGTGTATGTGAAAGCACAAATTCTCCCTAGGTGGTTTTGGTAATTAATAACAACATATATTTCATTGGACTAATGTTTCCACTAAGTGTATCTCAGGAAAAAGTTCAATGATGGGTTGTCTAAAAGATTGTATGGAGAATTCCCAAGGGAAGGAAGGAATAGGATTGGCCATGCTTCAAGATCAAGGACTCTACATTTTATATTTCATGAGAAATCACTTTGAGTCCATAGGAAAGCCAATACTATTAAAAGGGGATGAGGTAAATATGATGATCTGGTTGCTCAAGTGCTTAGAGATTAGCCACCAAAAATACTCACCCACTTTCCCACACATATCCTTTGTCCAAAGCCAAAAGTCTAAATTCGGGACACCAACATTCCCATTTGGATCCACCGAGTTTATCCAAAACAGTAGCCAAACCAAACCCTAGCATCTCGGTACTACCAACATTCCATTCGGTGCCACCAAAAACAGTGACCAACTTCCTGGTTAGCCATTTTCTAGAATCGGTCTCACCGAGAAGTTTTGGACCAACTTTCTGTTAGCCCATTTCTTGAAATCAGTCCCACCGAGTTTGAGGAATCGGTCTCACCGAAATTGGGTAACTGCCTAGGTCACCCATATCGGTACCACCGAGATTCATATATTGGTCTCACCGAAAACGCCAAAGTTGCCACAGTTTCAACTAGTCGATGCCACGAGTTTCACTTCGGTTTCACCGAGTTGGGCAATAATGTTGTAACGGTTGGATTTTTGGAGATTCCTATATATACCCCTCCACCACCACTCACTCGCAAGAGAAGCACCCAGAACACACACCCACTTTCCATATCCAATTTTCTGAGAGAGAGCCACCTAACCTTGTGTTGAGGTCAAGATCATCCACTCCAACCATATGGATCTTGATTTCTAGCCTCCCCAAGTTGCTTTCCTTCCAATAAATCTCTTCTACCCATGCCAAATCTATGAGAGAGTGATTGAGTGTTGAGGAGACTATCTTTGAAGCACAAGAGCAAGGAGTTCATCACACTACCACACCTATTACCTTTTGGAGGGTGGTGCCTCCGAGATTGGTTAGGTGTCGCTCAGGAGCCTCCTTCTTCGTGATTGTGGAGTTGAACCAAGAGTTTGTAAGGGCAAGGAGATCGCCTACTTCGTGAAGATCTACCCCGAGTAAGGCTAGTCCTCCATGGACGTAGGCCATCATGGAATAGACGAGGTTGCTACTTCATGGACCCTTCGTGGGTGGAGCCCTCCATGGACTCTCGCAATCGTTATCCTCCGTGGGTTGAAGTCTCCATAAACATGGACGTACGATAGCACCACCTATCGGAACCACGGGAAAAATATTCGTGTCTCCAAATTGCGTTTGATCTTCCAATCCCTACCCTCTTACATTTGCATGTCTTTACTTTCCGCTGCTATACTCTTAGACTTGCACGTGTAGGGTGAACTTGACTCGCTACAATTGCTAAAATCTGCCCACAACTAAAATTGGGAAAATGTTAGATTTTTATTTGGTCAAGTAGTCTAATCACCCCCCTCTAGACATACTTTCGATCCTACAAGTGGTATCAGAGCTTTGGTCTATATTGCATTGGTTTCACAACCTAGGAGAGTATGGCGTCTAGTGAGTGAAATTATCACCGTAGAGGTCCATATTTTGATGGTACAAACTTTGCTAAGCATAAGATAAAAATGTATATTCTTGGTCATAACCCAGCTGTATGGGCTGTTGTTCGTGTTGGCTTGCAAGGTGAATTGTTTGGTGATGGAAAGGAACCGGATCGAGAAGCGACCGTGGAAGAATTGAAGATGTTGCAATACAACGCTCAAGCATGTGACATTTTATTCAACTACCTATGCCCCGAAGAATTCAACAAGATTAGCCGTCTTGAGAATGCAAAGGAAATTTGGGATACTTTGGTTGATATGCATGAAGGTACCGAATTCGTCAGGGAATCTAAGTTGGATGTTCTACAAAGTCAACTTGACAAGTTCAAGATGAAGGATGGTGAAGGAATCGCGGAAATGTACTCTAGGCTTGCTCTCATCACCAATGAGATTGCCGGCTTAGGAAGCGAAGAAATGACCGACAAATTCATCATCAAGAAGATCCTTAGAGCCTTGAATGGAAAGTATGACACGGTGTTCACATTGATCCAAATGATGCCAAACTACAAAGATCTCAAGCCTATGGAAGTCATTGGAAGGATTGTTGCTCATGAGATGTCACTCAAGGACAAAGAAGAACTTCACACCAAGTCAAGCGGTGCTTACAAAGCTACAAGTGACACTCCCGCTACATAAGTGACAACCTTGTAACCAATGAAGAGATAAGCCTCATGGTCAAGAAATTCAACAAGTTCTACAAGAGTAGAGGCAAAGAAAGAAGCTCCAATGCAAGATATGAAGAGAAACGTTCATCTAGTCGTGACCGGAATTGTTACAATTGTGGAAGGCCCGAACACTACTCCAATGAGTGCACGCCCCCTCCCCCCCCCACAAAATAAGAGAAGAGTCACCTAGAAGAAAGAGCTCAAGAGATGAGTCACCTCGAAGAGAGAGAAGGAGTAGAGATGATCGTTATGAACGAAGACCCTCAAGGAGAAGTAGGGACTCAGAGAAGAAGGACAAGTACACCAAGAGCTACACAAGAAGAAGACATCAAGCTCATGTTGGTGAATGGGTTTCCGGCTCCGAATCCGACAATCACTCTGAGAGAAGCTATCACTCCGACTCCGACTATAGTCAAGATGAAGGTGTTTCCGGACTTGCACTTGTTTCCTCTAACTCCTACGACATATTTGATTGACCAAATGAAGGGAGTGGAAGTTGCTTCATGGCTAAAGGCCCCAAGGCATCACACCCCGAATACATTGACTTCAATAGTGATGAGGATGACTTACTTGGAGATGATGACTTGCTATTTGACCAAACTAGTGATATTAGTCAAAATGAGCTAGATAATGATCATGCTAGTCAAGATAAGTCGTGTGATGATGATAAGAAGGAAATAGAGTGACTAACTAAAGAACTAAACACGCTTAAGTTAGCCCATGAATCTACTCTAGCAGGTCATAGAGAGCTTGTAAGAACTCATGAACCCGCGCTTCGAGAAGCTCAATTTGGAGCAAGAACATGAGTTTCTTAAAGCTATCAATGACGATCTCCGAAAGAAGACTTCTTCTTATCTAGCCAAACGACTACTCTTGTCTACATTTATTCCGCAAGTTAAGACTAAGCAATCTAGTGACAAAGGCAAGAAAGGTTCTTCAACTAGTAGCAATAAAAATGATAAATCTAATGATATTGATTCTAGTAGTTCTATTGATTCCACTATTGATTCTCCTAGCCAAGTGACACTTGAGCAAGAAAATGATCTATTGAAAGGGATTATAGAAAAGGGTATCTACAAAAGTCTTTCTGGATGTAAGCAATTTGAGGAGATTGTACGCAAGCATGGAGGATACCGGAAGAACCAAGGCATTGGCTACTTCAACGCCAATGGAGTTGAATGGGAAGAAGGTCAATACCCCAAGCCAAAGTTTGTTCCCCAAAAGGAGAAGTATGAACATACTCTCCCCAAGGGAACAAAAGCTCAAGATGACCTTCCACCACAAGATCACAAGCTCAAGGGCAAGGAAAAGCTTCAAGAGGAGATTGACACATTTGAAGATGAGTCCCAAGCTTTGGTCAAGTGGGTTCCCACGGCTACTACAAGCTCTACTTCAACTAGTGCTACTTCAACTCCAAGGATTCCCATCAACTTGATGTGGGTCCCCAAGAAGAAGAACTAGAGAAGTTCTTGAGGGGTGACTCCGTCAATGAAATTCACTCACATTCATTATTGGCGACTATTTGCAATCAACTCCAACTTTATGCAATAGTTCAAGGAGTCACACATTCCCTCAAAGGTAAGCAAGGGACAAGGTAATTAATGAATCCATGGACATCATCATGTATACATTGCACTCCATGTCCATAGATATCCTTGTATTTGTCTCTTGTGTGGGACTAACCCATGTTGGTGAGAAGAGTGAGGAAACAATGAGGATTGCTCCCAACTCAAGATGAGCTTCATCAACAATGAGCATCCACTACTACCTCAACCACTTGAAGTCTTCTACGACAAACCCAAGGTTAGTTTATCCATCTTAGGGGGGATGTCACATCAAGGGGAAGCTTTACTCTAAGACTTGAGTTAAAGCATCTCTTAAAGGTGTGAACACATTAAATGCTTTATCTAAAAGTGGCAACCCCACTTGTGCTTAAACGATGAGTATGACCTATGATCAAGCATTCTTGCTTGGCTCCTTAAGTCAATATACTCATATATAGATGACTCCATCATCGCCAAAGTGCTTGGTAGATACTAAAGTGGTTTTGCATGTTTGCCATATTTCATTTGACAATTTATTGTGTGAGCATGTTCGTATGCATATCTTTTCTCATTCGAGGATATCCAATTGTTGTTATTTGGCTTCCATTTTTCCTTTGGCCAATTGGATATGCAAGAATGCCTAAGTACCTCCCTCTAGCTATCTATGCTTTCTCGTCTCAAATTCTATTCATGCTTCATCACAAAATTTGAGCAAGCACTTCTCGAACCCTCTGTGTGAGGAGCACTCGGAATTCCGTTTCGTTAAGAGCTGACCACCAAAACCTCCCAGTGCAATCTCGGTGTAACCAACCTCAAAATCTCGGTTCCACCGATGCCTAGGGTTGATCTGATTTTTAGGATCTCGACAGCACCGATTCCATAATCTCGGCTTCATCGAGTTTCCCTGTCAACTGACAGTAGAGGAACTCGATGGCACCGATATTTTAGAACCGGTGTCATCGACAGCGATGGGTACTTATACTCCGCGGAACCGGTTTTTGAAATCACTTCGTCAAAAGCCGTGGTCCCCGCAAACCCTAGTTGCCGCTCGCGTCTATGGACTTCTACCTTTGCTCCCATGTGTCTGCACCACAGGAAGTCTTCGCCGTCGACGGAAATCGCCCCCGCCGTCACCGCCGTAGGAGGACGTCGCCAAGTTAGGGTAACGACCTCAAAATTCTTTGCACTCCCCGTCTAATTCATGTGCAATAGCATATGTTCAATTTTCTTCCCACCGTATGAACAACTTCCATCCTCAAGATACTCCATTAGATTAGAGAACTATGGATTTTTAGGTTTAACCGTCCGCAGATTGAATCTCGGTGTCACCGAGTCATAAAAATTGGTCCTACCGATTTTTGTTTTAGGGTTACTGAGAACAGCTTCGGTGAGACCGAGTGGCTCTTTTTGGTGAAAGTCTTTGTTAAGGAAGCTGTCTGTCTTGGTGGCTCCGAAAATTTGGACTCGGTGGAACCAAAATTCCTTCCGCTGAAGTTTAAACTTAAGATTCTAAGTTAAAAATTGAGAAAATCTTCTGTGTTTTGTGATGCTCAACCCCTCTTCTCTTCCATACTCTATTCACAGGGTCAGCATGTCAGGTTCTAATGATAGCCAGAATGATCTAAGGGAGAGGAAAGTTGACTTGAGTCCAGGCACAAGCCCAGATGCCAGTTCTTCTTCTTCAGAAGATCCAGGCACCCAAGTTCTCATGGGCTTCCCAAGGCTACCACCAGGGCAAGGAAGAAGCTGAATTCAGATGAGGAGGATTCAGATTTTGTGCCAAAGGAAGCTCTTGCCAAGAAGTTGCAAGAGAAGAAAGATAAAGCTGCAAATAAGTCTGCTTCAGAGGACACCTCAGCTAAGAGGACTATCAGAAAAGAGTATGCCACCTCTGAGTCTATGAGAGCACCTGAGAGTGCTAGAGCAAACACTCATTATCAGTTGAGCCTCCAAAGAAATCATTGCCTAATAAGGCAGGAGAGAAGAAGAGAGCTAGGAAGAGGATTGTGAATGTCATTGGCAGGCCTACTTCCATGTATGAAGACCCAACTGAGGCTGAGGAAGAGGAAGAGGAAGAGGAAGAGGAAGAGGAGGAAGAGCCAGCAGCCAAGGTTCCTCCATCCAAGAGAAAGAAATTGCTTGCTAATGCTATGCCAAAGCAATATCCTTCTAAGAGCAAGAAATATGAGTCCAAGAAGCCTATAGCTTCAAAGTCTAAGAAGACTACCAGGGACATCCCTCTTGCTGCTAAGAACAAGAGATCTTCCACCATGGAAGAAGAAGATGATATTTCAGTGCTGAGGAAGCTAAGACCACATTTGACATTGCACAATGATGCTCACCCAGTAGCTAAAGACATGAAGAAGAGAAAGGATGCAGGACCGAGATTGTGGAGAGCAAATGATCCCTATGCCTCCAGGAGGAAGACTGTTGTAGATGACAGATTCTACACCAAGGAACAACAGGATTTCTATGAGACTGTTCTTTTGGACAAGAGCCCAGCAGTCAGTGACATGAGATATGTTGACTGGGCCTATATCAAGGAGAATGAGGATTACTTTCCCAGTGTGCAAGATAACTTCAAGTGCATTGATATTGCAAACTTTGTTGGGAGAGAGTTCACTACCTGGAACGATGAGATGATCATGCAGTTCTACTCGACTGCTCACTTCTACCCAGATGGCAAGATCATATGGATGACTGAGGGAGTCAGGTACCAATCCACTGTTGATGAGTGGGATACCATCTTAGGAGCCCCACAGGTAGAAGAAGGAGATCTGGATGTGTACACTGAAGCCAAAATGAATCACAACTCTATGGCAAATATGTACAAGGAGATTCCAGCCACTCATGTGCATTCACATAAATTTGGCTCTGTCTATCATCTGCAAGCAGGACTACCCACTACAAACACTATCTTGAGGTACACCTTGATTCCCAAGTCTGGAGATGACAAGATGATTAGAGGGTACTCCATCAACATGCTGCACAACATAGACACCCACACCAGGATTAGAGTGATGGATCTGATTGTTGAAACAATCAAGAGGACAGCTGCTGACCAAAAACGATCTTGTGGATATGCACCTTACATTCAGATACTCATCAACTACAAGTTGGAGAAGAATGTATATGCATTTTATCATCCTCATATGCCACTTCAGCCAGACTTTGAGGATAATGTTGTGGTCATGGATCCTAGTCATCCCACTTCATCTACTGCACAGGCAGAGGCAGAGGCAGCTAGAGCCACTAGTGGTCAGGTTCCAAGGTCCAAGAGCGAGCAAATTGATCTGCTCATTAGCACCATCCAGGGTATGCAGAAGGATATCAAGAACATATTGCTGAACCAAGAAAGCCTTGAGAGGATAGTGGAAGACAAGTTCACTACGATGAACAAGAAGGTAGATGGGCTCACGAAGACTGTGGATGAACTCAAGAAGGAAGTGGATGCAGTGCCTAGCCCTCATTCCTCTGATGACGATGATAGTCCACCTCTCAGGACCAGCACTCAGTTCAAGACTCAGGCCAGGACTCCTACTGTGCTAGTTCCAGAGACAAGGCCTACCTCATCAGCACCTGCCGTAGCTCCTTTAGCTCCTCCATCACCTCCAGTGTCTACAGCACCACCTCAGAGGACTTCAGCCGAAGCATTTGCCGATGCTTTTCTCTCGTCTCCTTCGACAACCACCGGAGCAGCTTCATCGTCTCATGGAGGAGATCCTGCCCAGAGCGACGACTAGCTCTATAGCTTTGAACTTTGTGGTAACTTGTTGCCAAAGGGGGAGAGGTTATAGATCATAGGACTTCGAGAGAGAGAGTGTGTTGCATTTTGATTCCTCTCTGCAGTTTTAAAAACATTTGGTTTATCGTTTGGTGGAAACTTTGTTGGTGATTGGTCATATACTCTTGTGTGATGCTACTATTTCCTATATTTGTTGGTGATTGGTCATATACTCTTGTGTGTTGCTACTATTTCCTATTTTTGAGATATCTATAAGATGATCATTCACTTGTTTGGTGTGATGTGCTTATGCAATTCATTCATATTAATTTTGGTGCACCACAAGTTGTATGTGACATGGAAGAGTGACCCATGATCCTAATTGATTGTGCATTTGCATTCAAACGCAAATTTAAAATAATGCACAAGTTTAGGGGGAGCTCTTGCTTATCACATACCTCTCAAAGCGACGATGCTATTCATTGATTATATCTCTTATTGAAGCTTTGATCTATATGTTGTCATCAATTACCAAAAAGGGGGAGATTGAAAGCACAACTTCTCCCTAGGTGTTTTTGGTAATTAATAACAACATCTATTTCATTGGACTAATTTTTCCACTAAGTGTATCTCAGGAAAAAGTTCAATGACGGGTTGGCTAAAAGATTGTGTGGAGAATTCCCAAGGAAAGGAAGGAATAGGATTGGCCATGCTTCAAGATCAAGGACTCTACATTTTACATTTTGTGAGAAATCACTTTGAGTCTATAGGAAAGCCAGTACTATTAAAAGGGGTTGAGGTAAATATGATGATCTGGTTGCTCAAGTGCTTAGAGATTAGCCACCAAAAATACTCATCCACTTTCCCACACATATCCTGTGTGCAAAGCCAAAAGTCTAAATTCGATGACACCAACATTCCCATTTGGATCCACCGAGTTTATCCAAGACAGAAGCCAAACCAAACCCTAGCACCTCGGTACTACCAACATTCCATTCGGTGCCACCGAAAACAGTGACAAACTTCCTCGTTAGCCATTTTCTAGAATCGGTCCCACCGAGTTCTGAGAATCGGTCTCACCGAGAAGTTGGACCAACTTTCTGTTAGCCCATTTCTTGAAATCGGTCCCACCGAGTTTGAGGAATAGGTCTCACCGAAATTTGGCAACTGCCTAGGTCACCCATATCGGTACCACCGAGATTCATATATCGGTCTCACAGAAAACGCCAAAGTTGCCACTTTTTCAACTAGTCGGTGCCACTGAGTTTCACTTCGGTTTCACCGAGTTGGGCAATAATGTTGTAACGGTTGGATTTTTGGAGATGCCTATATATACCCCTCCACCACCACTCATTCGCAAGAGAAGCACCTATAACACACGCCCACTTGCCATATCCAATTTTCTGAGAGAGAGCCACCTACCCTTGTGTTGAGGTCAAGATCATCCACTCCAACCGTATGGATCTTGATTTCTAGCCTCCCCAAGTTGCTTTCCATCCAATCAATCTCTTCTACCCATGCCAAATTTGTGAGAGAGTGATTGAGTGTTGAGGAGACTATCTTTTGAAGCATAAGAGCAAGTAGTTCATCATACTACCACATCTATTACCTTTTGGAGGGTGGTGCCTCCTAGATTGGTTAGGTGTCGCTTGGGAGCCTTTGACGTGGCTTGAGACTTTATCGGTATTTCCCAAAAGAGGAAGGGATGATGCAACACAGCGACGGTAAGTATTTCCCTTAGTTATGAAACCAAGGTATCGAACCAGTAGGAGGATCACGCAACACTATGTAAACAACACCTACACACAAAGAACAAATACTTGCAACCCGACGTGAAAGAGAGGTTTTGAATCTCTCCACGGTAAAAAGATAGATTAGGTTGTGATTGATTGGATAGATAGATCTTTCAAGAACACAAAATAAAAGAGGCAAATAAAAAGTGCAGCAAGGTATTTTTGGGTTTTTGTAATAATAGATGTGAAAACAAAAGCGGCAAAAAGATAGATCGAAAAGCAATATGTTGGAAAAGTAGACCCGGGGGCCGTAGGTTTCACTAGTGGCTTCTCTCATGGGTATAGCAGATGGTGGGTGAACAAATTACTATTGGGAAATTGATAGAAGATCAAATAATCATGACGATATCCAAGTCGATGATCATTATATAGGCATCACGTCCAAGATTAGTAGACCGAAATGATTCTGCATCTACTACTATTACTACACACATCGACTGCTATCCAGCATGCATTTAGTGTATTAAGTTCATGGAAAAATGGAGTAATGCAATAAGAACGGTGACATGATGTAGACAAGATCTATTCATGTAGGAATAGACCCCATCTTGCTATCCTTAATAGCAACGATACATGCGTGCCTCGCTGCCCCTTCTGTCACTGGGAGAGGACACCGCAAGATCGAACCCATCACAAAGCGCCTCTTCCCATGGCAAGAAAAATCGATCTAGTTGGCCTAACTAAACCAAAGATTCGAAAAAAATACGAGGCTATAAGTAATCATGCATATAAGAGATCAAAGAAGATTCAAATAATGTTCATGGATAGAAACTGATCATGAACTCAAAATTCATGGGATCCCAACAAACACACCACAAAAAGTTTACATCAAATAGATCTCCAAGAGACCATTGTATTGAGAATCAAAAGAGAGAGAGGAAGCCATCTAGCTACTGCCTACAAACCCGTAGGTCTATGCTGGACTACTCACGCATCATCGGAGAGGCACCAATGAGGATGATGAACCCCTCCGTGATGGTGTTAGATTGGATCTTGCGGTGACTGGATGTATTTTTTGTCGACTCCTCTAGGGTTTCTAGAATATTTGGGTATTTATAGAACTCAGAGGCGGTGGAGGGGGTTCCCGAGGCGGCCACAACCCATCAGGGTGCGCCCGGGGCCCCTGGCGCGCCCTGGTGGGTTGTGGGCGGCCTGGGATCCCTCCTGGTTACTTCTTTAGCCCACTGGCCTTCTTCTAGTCCAAAAAAATTCTCCAAATTTTTTTGTCGCCTTTGGACTCATTTGGTACTGATATTCTACGAAGTAAAAAACACGCAAAGACAACAACTGGCACTTTGGCACTATGTCAATAGGTTAGTACCAAAAAATGATATAAAGTTGCTATAAAATGATTGTAAAACATCCAAGAATGATAATATAACAACATGGAACAAGCAAAAATTATAGATACGTTGGAGACGTATCAAGCGTCCTTCTTCGTGATTGTGGAGTTGAACCAAAAGTTTGTAAGGGCAAGGAGATCGCCTACTTTGTGAAGATCTACCCAGAGTAAGGCTAGTCCTCCGTGGACGTAGGCCATCATGGAATAGACGAGGTTGCTACTTCGTGGACCCTTCATGGGTGGAGCCCTCCGTGGACTCTCGCGACCGTTACCCTCTGAGGGTTGAAGTCTCCATAAACGTGGATGTACGATAGCACCACCTATGGGAACCACGGAAAAAAATCTTCGTGTCTCCAAATTGCATTTGATCTTCCAATCCCTACCCTCTTACATTTCCATGTCTTTACTTTCCGTTGCTATACTCTTGGACTTGCACGTGTAGGGTGAACTTGACTTGCTACAATTGCTATAATTTGCCCACAACTAAAATTGGGAAAAGGTTAGATTTTTATTTGGTCAAGCAGTATAATTACCCCCCCTCTAGACATACTTTCGATCCTACAGTATGACATCATTTCAACTGGATGCATGCACCCGTTTCAGTGGTCATTTCATCTCTGCGTAGACACAGATAAGCAATCAGGTTTGAATACGGCATTCCATGCGGGTGCTTGCGCCCATATGAGCGGTCGTTTCGCATCCCGACGTCTCCCATAAGCCCGGGGAAGGAGGTAAATCGAACCCATCTCTCTCTTTTCTTCTTCTTCTTCTTCCTCCAAACCTCTCCAAACCCTAGCAAAACTTCACTAGATCTCTCTACTCATTCATTTACAGTTCAAATCCTTACGTGTGCTGGATCTACGGTACGTTTCTGCTTTGATCCCCAAGTTATTTTTTGTGAATCCACGTTCTACATGCCTAGCATTGCCATGACTAGGAGATGCATATTTTAGATCCAAAATTGAGTTTGGCTTGGATTTGTTGATGTTTTAGAGGAGTATTATGTGGTGACTACCGTAGGATCATTATTGTTTAATTGTATTGGACTGCATTTTTATAGACGTTTACACGGAGGACCTCTCACGTACGCGGTGCTTCAAATTCATCCACCGCACCACCACAATAAGTTTTCGCCCAGGGGATCGTCTTCACCAACCGTGGAGTAAGGAAGAAGTTCCAGAAGCTCACTACAAGGAAGATCTAAGCAACTAAATGAGCTTGTGCGAATAGACTCACCAAGCTAGGTATTACTAATGATTTCAATTTGCTTTGTCACAATACCAGGTTGCATCATTTTGTTTATCGCTGATGTGAAACTTATGAACGCTTGACACTTCAGTTTCTTAGAACTCTCTCGCATAATGTTGGTTAAGTGCCAAATACACATGAGAACAAGAGGATCACTTTTTGTCTCCTTAACCAAGACTTTGACATCACCCTTAATGAGTGGTGTAATTATTTTGGCTTCACCACCAATGATGAGGATTTCACTGACCTGCACCCAAGGCAATCCTTGTACCGTATGAGTTATCATGGCTCAAGGCAAAGAGCCAGTTGCATTGAAAGTCCTACTACACATTATTTGTATTATGTTATCACTAACTCATTGCAGGCACGAGGAGAAGTTACTAAGGTGAATGATGAGAACATGCTAGTTCTCAGGAAAGCAACAAACCTGGACGTCGGTTATTCGCCCAACCAAGGGGCAATACTTTTGCTACACTCCCGTATCAAGCAAATCACGCACAAGGAGATATCGTGTGTGGAGGAGTGATCACCATGTTTGCCAACTCCCTTGGTCTCAACTAAAATCATCTCCGCCCCATTGTCGGTAACACTCTTGTTAACATTCGTGTTCTTACTAGCGCTGGTATGGTAGTAGTCCGTAATGGCCTGATACGTCTCCAACATATCTATAATTTATGAAGTATTCATGCCATGTTTACAATAATTTTATATGATTTTGGTATGATTTTATTAGAACTAACCCGGACTGACGCTGTTTTCAGCAGAACTACCATGGTGTCGTTTTTTTGTGCAGAAATAAAAGTTCTCGGAATGGGCTGAAAATTTAAGGAGAATATTTTTGGAAAATATAAAAAATACTGGAGCAAAAGGATACCGGAGAGGAGTCCCGAGGCAGCTACAAGCCTAGGGGCCGCGCCCCCCCTAGGGCGCGCCCCCTAGCTTGTGGGCCCCTCGGGAACCCCCTTGACGTGAGACCGACGCCAAAAATTCCTATAAGTACCAAAACCCCCAGAAAGAAACCTAGATCAGGAGTTCCGCCGCTGCAAGCCTCTGTAGCCACGAAAAACCAATCGGGAGCCCGTTTCGGCACCCTGCCGGAAGGGGAAACCATCACCGGAGGCCATCTTCATCATCCTGGCGGTCTCCATGACGAGGAGGGAGTAGTTCACCCTCGGGGCACAGGGTATGTACCAGTAGCTATGTGCTTGATTTCTCTCTCTCGTGTTCTTGAGGTGACACGATCTTGATGTACCTTGAGCTTTATTAATATAGATGAATCATATGGAGTTTTCCCCTCTCTATCTTCTTGTGATGAATTGAGTTGTCCCTTTGAAGTTTTCTTATCGGATTGAGTCTTTAAAGGATTTGAGAACACTTGATGTATGTCTTGCGATGGGATATCCGTGGTGACAATGGGATGTTCTATTGATCCACTTGATGTATGTTTTGGTGATCAACTTGCGGGTTCCGTGACCTTGGGAATCTATGCATAGGGGTTGGCACATGTTTTCGTCTTGACTCTCCGGTAGAAACTTTGGGGCACTCTTTGAAGTTCTTTGTGTTGGATTGAACATGATGAATCTGAAATTGTGTGATGCATATCGTATAATTAAGCCCATGGGTACTCCTGGTGACATTGGAGTATCTAGGTGACATTAGGGTTTTGGTTGATGTGTATCTTAAGGTGTTATTTTAGTACGAACTCTAGGGCTGTTCGTGACACTTATAGGGATAGCTCATATGATTGATCGGAAAAGATAACTTTGAGGTGGTTTCGTACCCTACAATAATTTCTTCATTTGTTCTCTGCTATTTGTGACTTTGGAGTGAACTCTTTGTCGCACGTGAGGGATTTACATATGATTCAACTATGTCAGTATTGTTGAGGGAACTTGCACTAGTGAAAGTATGAACCCTAGGCCTTGTTTTCAAGCATTGTAATACCGTTTTTGCTCACTTTTGTTACTTGCTACCTTGCTGTTTTTATATTTTCAGATTATAAAAACCTATATCTACCATCCATATTACACTTGTATCACCATCTCTTCGCCGAACTAGTGCACCTATACAATTTACCATTGTATTGGGTGTGTTGGGGACACAAGAGACTCTTTGTTATTTGGTTGCAGGGTTGTTTGAGAGAGACCATCTTCATCCTACGCCTCCCACGGATTGATAAACCTTAGGTCATCCACTTGAGGGAAATTTGCTACTCTCCTACAAAACTCTGCGCTTGGAGGCCCAACACGAGTCTACAAGAAGAAGGTTGCGTACTAGACATCAAGCTCTTTTCTGGCGCCGTTGCCGGGGAGGTGAATGCTTGAAGGTATATCTTTAGATCTTGCAATTAAATCTTTTAGTTTCTTTTTTGTCACTAGTTTGGTTTTATTAAAGAAAACTACAAAAAAATGGAGTTTAGGTTGCATCATTTGTATCGTCTTTATAATGTCTTTCGTGAAAATAAGGATTCAGAAAATTGTGCTCAATTGGTAGAGGAAGAAATTATGAAAATACTTAATGAGAATTCTTTGAATGATGAGCATGATTGCAATATTACTAGTATGAATTCTCTGATTATCCATGATGCTAATGATATGCAAAGCCACAAGCTTGGGGATGCTATGTTTGATGAAGATGATATTTTTAGTCCCCCAAGTTTTGATGAGCAAATTTGTTATGATAATGACATGCCTACTATCTATGATGATTATGATGATGACATGTATGCTATAAAGAGTGATAGTAACTATGAAACTTGTCATCATGATTTTAATATTCAAAGTTGTTATGTCAATCAAGTATCTCATGATAGTTATTTTGTTGAGTTTGCTCCCACTACTATTGATGAGAATAAATTTGCTTATGTGGTGAGTAGTAAAATTTCTATGCTTATGAATCATGAAAAGAATGCTTTATGTGATAGTTATATTGTTGAATTCATTCATGATGCTACTGAAAATTATTATGAGGGAGGAGTATATGCTTGTAGGAATTGCAATAATATCAAGTTTCCTCTCTATGTGTTGAAAATCTTGAAGTTTTGCTTGTTTTACCTTCCTATGCTAGTTGATTCTTGTTCCCATAAGTTGTTTGCTCACAAAATCCCTATGCATAGGAAGTGGGTTAGGCTTAAATGTGCTTGTCATGAGATTCATGATGCTCTTTGCATGTTTCAACTACTATTCTTATATGAGCATCATTGAAATCATCATGCCTAGCTAAAAGGCATTAAAGAAAAGCGCTTGTTGGGAGGCAACCCAATACTTTTACTTTCTGTTTTTTGTGTGTTCACATGATTAAGCTACTGTCGTAATCATGTTTTGTGCCTTTTATTTCAATAAAGTGCCAAGTAAAGCCTTTGGGATGACTCACAAGATGAGTAGAATTGATGCTGAACCAAAACAGAAACTTTTGAATCCAGTACAGGATTTTTCATTTTTTACTGGAGCGTGATAATGATCTGAAATTTTTACACAGTCTTGATATACAAATTATTCAGGTTGTCCTAATGTTTCAGAATTTTTAGAGACAGTGAAGTATGTATATACTACAGATCTTCACAGACTGTTCTGTTTTTGACAGATTCTGTTTTGCATGCATAGTTTGCTTGTTTTAGTGTTCCCATAGCTTATATTGAGTGATATAAATTATGTGAATGATATAATACAGTAGGTATCATGTGGGAACAATTCTGAATCTTGTCTTGACAGTACCTAAGTGAATGATCTTTGTTTATTATACTAACCCATCTCACGAAGTTCCGTTAAGTTTTGTGTGATTAAAGTTTTCAAGTTTTGGGTGAGACACCGATATGAGGAGAATAAGGAGTGAAAGGAACCTAAGCTTGGGGATGCCCAAGGCACCCCCAAGGTAATATCCAACGAAGACTCAAGCGCCTAAGCTTGGGGATGCCCCGGAAGGCATCCCCTCTTTCGTCTTCAACATTATCGGTATGTCTTACTTGGAGCTATATTTTTATTCGTCACATAATATGAGTTTTGCTTGGAGCATCATTTTATTTTCTTGTTCTCTGTTAGGTGTTATTTATAATCTTTTTTTTCAATAAAAAGTTCCAAGAATTGTCTTAGGATGTTTGCATTGCATGTTTTGATGTGTGCTGTGTAAAAACAGAAACTTTTGCTGTAGTGTTTGAATTTTCATATTTTACTGGAACGTGGAACGTTTCTGAAATTTTACACAGTGTTTTCATATAAATTATTTAGCATGTACTAAATTTTCATAATTTTTTGAGTTACAGAAGTACACTGGTTTAATAGATTGCTACAGACTGTTCTGTTTGGACAGATTGCTGTCATAGTTTTGTTATCTACTTATCCTATAGTTTCTATAGCCTATATTGGTAGATACAAATTGTGGTAACGATAGTAAACAGTATATGATATTTGGAAATTATTGTGCAACATGTCTTGGCAGTACATGAAGTGTTGATTTGTTCTTATGTGTACTAACCTATCTCACGAGTTCTTTTCAAGTTTTGTGTGGATGAAGTTTTTGAGAATAGGTGAAACCGGGATATGAGAGGATTGAACTAGATACAAAAGCTCAAGCTTGGGGATGCCCAAGGCACCCCAAGTAAATATTTCAAGAAGTCTCAAGCATCTAAGCTTGGGGATGCTACGCATCCCACCTCTCTTCATCAACAATTATCGGTTAGCCTATGTTGAGCGTCAATTTTTATTCGTTCACATGATGTGTGCTATTCTTGGAGTGCTATTTTTCTTTTGCTTGCTGTTTAATATAATACTTAATATCTGAAATTCTTAGAGAGAGAGTCCTCACATGGCTATTTAACTAATTGACTATGCATTGATCTTCACTTATATCTTTTTTGGAGTAGTTTGTCATTCACTCTCGTGCTTCACTTATATCCGATGAGTAAATGGTTGAATGAATTGAATATCATAATTCTGAAATTAAATATGCTTCATATACTTATCCCATGGGGAGTAATGACTTCACACATAATAAGTATAGGTGGTAAAATTTATTGAAAGTTAGCAAACACCGCATTGGCCACTTGAACAATTCATGAAAGAATATTGAAGGAAGAGAGATTCCACATATAAATATACTATCTTGGACATCTTCTATGATTGTGATCTCATTAATTATTTTCAAACTCGAGAAAATTAGTTAAAATTGGACAAGGAAGACAACTTAATGAGTTATGTTTGGGTATATTTGTATAGAAGTTATATTGTTATGGATCCTCCAACATGTGGTGCTTGCTTCCACCTCATACTAGCCAAAACTTCCGCACCAAGTAGAAATACTACTTGTGCATCCAAACACCCTTAAACCCAAAGTTGTTCCATATGAGTCCACCATACCTACCTATATGCGGTATTTACCTGCCGTTCCAAGTAAATTTGCATGTGCCAAACTCTAAACCTTCAAATATTATTCTATTTTGTATGCCCGAATCACTCATATAGTGACTAGGGGCTGTCAGTATCTTCCATGCTAGGTGGGTTATTCTCACGATATGTGTTGATTCACTATCATTCACGAGAAAGTGGCTGGTATTCGGGATGCCCAGTTCCATGCTCAAAAATCAAATCAATATTTAATGAAACAAAACTCCCCCAGGATTGTTGTTTGTATGGACGGTACCCGTGGATTCGGCTCGCCGTGGAGTGTGATTGATTGGTGGAGGGGGAGTAAAAACTTTACCATTCTATTTGGGAACCGCTTATAATGTATCTAGCATGGAAGATACCGAGATCTCTCGGTTGTTATGTTGACAATGAAAGCATACCGCTCAAAATTATTATTCATCTCTGTTTTAAAAGCTCGAGCTCTGGGACCTTTGCAAATCAATGCTTCCCTCTGCGAAGGGCCTATCTTTTACTTTCTAGTACTTACCTTTATGCAAGAGTCATGGTGATCTTCACCACTTCCTATATTTCGCCTTTTTCTCTTGGCAAGCGTCATGTGTTGGGGAATGATCTAGACATATATATCCACACAAATATATTTGATCATGAATTATTATTGTTGACAATTATCTATATGATAAATAAGTTGGGAGGCGAAACATTAAGACCCTATCTTTCTCTGTGTTCGATGGATGCTATTTGTTCTAAAAATATGCTTTGAGTGACAATAATCATGGAAGACTATATGATAGTTGAGTATGTGGAATTTGCTAAATCAAAGCTCTTACATAGACCCTTCCTGAAAATAAGATGAATTGCAATTGTTCGATGACTAGGAATATGGTTTGTTAGTTTTCAAGAAACTTTCTGGTCTATACTTTAACATGTGAATAGCTTGTTACTTGATCATGAGAAGTTTTATGAGATGAGCTACTGTTTATAGTTTATATTGATGCTATAAAAAGTGATTGGAATTATCATTGATCAAACTTGTGCACTTGCTAGCATTCACACTTCATAAACTATTTCTTTTATCATTTACCTACTCGAGGACGAGCAGGAATTAAGCTTGGGGATGCTGATACGTCTCCAACGTATCTATAATTTATGAAGTATTCATGCCATGTTTACAATAATTTTATATGATTTTGGTATGATTTTATTAGAACTAACCCGGACTGACGCTGTTTTCAGCAGAACTACCATGGTGTCGTTTTTTTGTGCAGAAATAAAAGTTCTCGGAATGGGCTGAAAATTTACGGAGAATATTTTTGGAAAATATAAAAAATACTGGAACAAAAGGATATCGAAGAGGAGTCCCGAGGCAGCCACAAGCCTAGGGGGCGCCCCGCCCCCCTAGGGCGCGCCCCCTGGCTTGTGGGCCCCTCGGGAACCCCCTTGACGTGAGACCAACGCCAAAAAATCCTATAAATACCAAACCCCCCAGAAAGAAACCTAGATCGGGAGTTCCGCCGCCGCAAGCCTCTGTAGCCACGAAAAACCAATCGGGAGCCCGTTCCGGCACCCCGCCGGAGGGGGAAACCATCACCGGAGGCCATCTTCATCATCCCGGCGGTTTCCATGATGAGGAGGGAGTAGTTCACCCTGGGGGCTGAGGGTATGTACCAGTAGCTATGTGTTTGATCTCTCTCTCTCTCGTGTTCTGGAGATGACACGATCTTGATGTACCGCGAGCTTTATTAATATAGATGAATCATATAGAGTTTTCCCCTCTCTATCTTCTTGTGATGAATTGAGTTTTCCCTTTGAAGTTTTCTTATCGGATTGAGTCTTTAAAGGATTTGAGAACACTTGATGTATGTCTTGCGATTGCATATCCGTGGTGACTATGGGATGTTCTATTGATCCACTTGATGTATGTTTTGGTGATCAACTTGCGGGTTCCGTGACCTTGGGAATCTATGCATAGGGGTTGGCACATGTTTTCGTCTTGACTATCCGGTAGAAACTTTGGGGCACTCTTTGAAGTTCTTTGTGTTGGATTGAACATGATGAATCTGAAATTGTGTGATGCATATTGTATAATCAAGCCCATGGGTACTCGTGGTGACATTGGAGTATCTAGGTGACATTAGGGTTTTGGTTGATGTGTATCTTAAGGTGTTATTTTAGTACGAATTCTAGGGCTGTTCATGGCACTTCTAGGGATAGCTCATACGATTGATCGGAAAAGATAACTTTGAGGTGGTTTCGTACCCTACAATAATTTCTTCCTTTGTTCTCCGCTATTTGTGACTTTGGAGTGAACTCTTTGTCGCACGTGAGGGATTTACATATGATTCAACTATGTCAGTATTGTTGAGAGAACTTGCACTAGTGAAAGTATGAACCCTAGGCCTTGTTTTCAAGCATTGCAATACCGTTTTTGCTCACTTTTGTTACTTGCTACCTTGCTCTTTTTATATTTTCAGATTATAAAAACCTATATCTACCATCCATATTACACTTGTATCACCATCTCTTCGCCGAACTAGTGCACCTATACAATTTACCATTGTATTGGGTGTGTTGGGGACACAAGAGACTCTTTGTTATTTGGTTGCAGGGTTGTTTGAGAGAGACCATCTTAATCCTACGCCTCCCACGGATTGATAAACCTTAGGTCATCCACTTGAGGGAAATTTGCTACTCTCCTACAAAACTTTGCGCTTGGAGGCCCAACACGAGTCTACAAGAAGAAGGTTGCATAGTAGACATCATGGCTGTCATTGCATTAGAATTCCTAGAATGGTAGCTTGTTGCCCACTCCTATGCCTAGCCGTTTCTCCATCGAGAATTGACAATTGCATTATGTTGCACAGGAAGGAGATGCAGCTTTTTACCAAGAAGGGCCATAACCAGAACATGTAGATGAAGAAGAACTCACTGCCAACGAAGAGGAGGAGCAGCCCCAACAAGACTACACCACCTACGCCGGACCTCAACAACCTGCAGGGCTCTATCCTTGATATGAGCAACCTCGCATCCTCCCTTCAAGGCAGGTTCGCCTACATGAACATGAACTTCTCTAACTAGAGCCAGGAGTGGGCTTCTGACCAACCGCCGCAATGATCCCACCGGTTTGGTCTTGCAAAAGCCTAAGCTTGGGGGAGGTCATCACCACTTCTACATCAAGATGTGGCGGTATTTGAATAAATTGTAATGAGGTTGTAGTTAAGCTCGAGGAGCTTCACAACACTCGTGTTGGTCTGTTCCAACCCTTTGCTTTTGTTTTTTATTTTTATTTTGCCTTTGCGATTTTTTTAGTTGCAAGTTAGTTTTAAAAAACCCAAAAACCAAAAAATATAGTAAGCTTTGCTTTGATATTGTTCTTCATTTAGCTCCTTGGGGTTCGTTTGCATTTTGTTTTCAGAGGAGTTGATCTATGCCGAACAACGAGGAATGCAAGAGTAAGGAAGAGAAGTGTGTAAATTCGCAACCGTGAAGGTATGTCCTATGACCCACGTGTTTTGCACTTGAAATACTTAGAGTAGATGTAGTGGTAGTATGTGTGATATGTGCAGATGGGAGTGACTCTTGATAGTTGAGACAAAGGTTTTGTTCTAGTAGCTGAAATAATTTTGTAGCCTTTGTTTTATTTAGCTTAGACAACTAATACTTGTCGTGGGACTGTTTGTAAATGAAATGATATTAACTAAGAATAACTATGCACAAAAGAAAGTCTTCCCAGACTTGGGAGTTGAGAAATTATAGTGGAAGTGATCTTTGAAATGCTTAACCCCATGTTGTTAATTTTAATAGACTTGATAGCACTTGTGGATTAAATTGTGTAGAGGAACTTAGTTGAAGGGTGAGTGAGATTGTGCCAAAAAACTGTGTTGTATCGCTTACATGGTTCTTTAGCTCCTTGTTGGTGCTATGGACCAGCTACTGTATGCACATGTACGTGTGTAAATGTGGCTTCATCACCTTTCCTGATATTATGCTGGGGACTCCGCTGGCCAATGAACGATCCACCAAGAGCAATAGCTCGGATTTCATCTATGAGTTTGTTACCGTACGTAGTGGCAACACTGCAAACGAATATTATTCGACTTTCTCTTGAATGGGTGTGTATGTGGTAAATAAAGGGGGATGATCAAAAGAGCTCGAAATAGACATATTGCTAAAGTTCCATAGTTCCCAGACATTAAGCCACGACGAAAACTGTTGGAAATATGCCCTAGAGGCAATAATAAATTGGTTATTATCATATTTCCTTGTTCATGATTATCGTTTATTATCCATGCTAGAATTGTATCGACCGGAAACTTAAATGCATGTGTAGATATATGAACAACACCGTGTCCCTAGTGAGCATCTACTAGACTAGCTCGTTGATCAAAGATGGTTAAGGTTTCCTAACCATAGACATGAGTTGTCATTTGATAACGGGATCACATCATTAGGATAATGATGTGATGGACAAGACCCAGACCGTAAGCATAGCATTTGATCGTGTCACTAACTTTATTGGTACTGCTTTCTTCATGTCAAGTATCTGTTCCTAAGACAATGAGATCATGCAACTCCCTGACACCGGAGGAATGCCTTGTATGTATCAAACGTCACTTCATAGCTGGGTTGATTATAAACATGCTTTACAGGTATCTCCGAGGGTGTCTGTTGGGTTGGCATGGATCGAGACTGGGATTTGTCACTCCCTTTCATGGAGAGGTATCTCCGGGCCCTCTCGGTAATACAACATCACAAGGAGCTTGCAAGCAATGAGACTAAGGAGTTAGTCATGGTATCTTTTATTACGGAACGAGTAAAGAGACTTGCCGGTAATGAGATTGAACTAGGTATGGAGACACCGACGATCGAATCTCGGGCAAGTAACATACCGATGGACAAAGGGAACTACATACGGGATTGACTGAATCCTTGACATCGTGGTTCGACCGATAAAGATCTTCGTGGAATATGTAGGAACCAATTTGGGCATCCAGGTCCTGCTATTGGTTATTGACCGGAGAGTTGTCTCGGTCATGTCTACATGATTCTCGAACCCGGAGGGTCTGCACGCTTAACGTTCGGTGACGCTAGAGTAGTATTGGGATATGTACGTTGGTGACCGAATGTTGTTGGGTGTCCTGGATGAGATCCCGGACATCACGAGGATCCCCGGAATGGTCCGGAGGTAGAGATTTATATATGGGAAGTCATATTTTGGCTACCAGAAAAGTTTCGGGTTTTGCCGGTATTGTACCGGGAAGCTTCTAGAAGGTTCCTGAGGGGTCCGTAACCCCTTAGGCCAGCATGGGCTGTAAGGGGGCACCCTAGCCTTATTGGTCCAGGCCCCCCAAGGGCCCATGCAGCTAGGGGGTAGGAAACCCTAAGGGGCAAGGCACCTAGGAGGTGCCTTGGGGAGGGACGACTCCTCCCTAGCCACCGGCCCTCCTTGGAGGAGGGGCCAAGGGCTACGACCCAACCCTCCCCCTTGTCTCCTATATATAGTAAAGGATAGGGGGAGGGCTGGACACAACAATTCTCACGCCCCGATGGCAGCCCTCTTCCTCCTGTTAATCCGTTTTCTCCTCACATCGCATCTACGGTAGTGCATGGCGAAGCCCTGCCGGGATTGCTCCACCACCATCTCCACCACGCAGTCGTGCTGGTTGAGATCGCATCTACTTCTCCTCCCTCGCTTGCTGGATCAAGAAGGAGGAGACATCATCGAGCCGCATGTGTGCTGAACGTGGAGGTGCCATCCGTTTGGCGCTTGATCGGGACGGATCGCGATTGGATAGTGAAGAGTACGACTACATCAACCGCGTTATATACGCTTCCTCTTAGCGATCTACAAGGGTATGTAGACACACTCCCCCTCTCATAGCTATGCATCTCCATGGATAGATTGTCGGGGTATACAAACAGGGGTGTTCATTCCCCCTGACTTGTGCACGGACAGTAAGCCTCCGGCCTTCATTAGCAGAGCCCGTTGGGAAGGCTACCACGCCACCAAGCAAGCATTCAAGAATCGACACCCAACAGCAACGACCTGCCGGAAACCAAGCAAACACCGGCAGCACCAGCACAACGGCCCAGGAGGGGCCCAAAGCACGCCAGCCGCGTCCCCGGAGCCTGCCGGGGACCGAGGCGCGCACATCTCAGGAAGACCCGGCAAGCCATCCCCCGGTAGGCTCGAGCCAACCAGCCACCGCTCCACCGCATCGCTACGCCAGTGACTTATCGATGCGGTGTCGAGCCCTCAAATGGCTAAGTGGCTCTCGCTAAGCATGTGGCGATGCACGGGAAGGCAGATTATACCCACTTGACACCCGTCCAGCAGCGTGTCAAGATCTTAAGCAACTGCTAGCTAGGCGGTGGCAAGAGCTTGCCGGGAATGCACCCCCGAGCGCCACCTAGTCTAGTAATCATGGTATTTTGTCCTAAATGCCAGTGTTAGGTATGATAGATCTGCTAAGCTATCTAATCGATAGATAATGACTGTTTTGCCATTGTGGTTGCCCCTTGCACTATAAAAGGAGGCCCGAGGCGACCTAGCTCAAGATTCGAACCCTTGGACACTTGTACTCGCGTAGTAGCTCACCCCGATACCCTTGCCGGGAGTTGGGCACTGCGTGTTCGTCGTGTTCCTTCGATCAATCCACCAAAAGCAGGAGTAGGGTTTTACGCTTCACAGCGGCCCGAACCTGGGTAAAAATGCTAGCGGCTTGATCGTCGCGCTGTCTCATGGCCTCCGCTCTTCGTGCAAAGTGACCCCCCTGCCGAACCACAAGGGGCCTATGATCCCATAGGTGATCATGAGCATCCGTGCCACGACATCTTTGGCACGCCAGGTAGGGGGTGTGCATCATTTGCGCGAACCCGAGCTCGTGAAGAGCGGGTCGATCTTCATCTTCATCTTCTTCATCCATGGCTCCTAAGAAGAAGCTTGCCATGACTACGCGTCCCTCCGCTTCGAAAGCTCTTTCGCGCGTAGCCACAGATGTTGTGGGTGCTGCGGCAGCCGCGAATGAAGCGGACGTCATGGGCAACGCGGCCAGTGCAGGTTACATCACCGTCGTGCCCCCCACAGCCGAAATTAGAGCGGGGAACGCCGGGAGGAAATGAGTCCGCCCGACCCTAGGGAGGTGTGGCGTGATCCAGCAGGTCAAGGAAAGAGAGAGGTACCGGCTACGCCCTTGTCCCTCCTCTTTCCCCGCCCGTGGTCAGCTCTGCGTGACGGCGGTATCATCAGTGTCGATGAGCTCGCATGAGGTTCGGTCTTGCATTTGTCCCACCAGGGGACAAGTCCCGAACCGAATGCTAAGAGCGCATCCACTGGTTGATGCTCCCAGCGGGCGATCCGCGGCAAGGTCCCGTACGCCTACCATAGGTCGCCTCGGGACCGTTGGGTGCAAAGGAAAGGAGGGAAGGACCGGCCATGCCCACTTTCTCTTCCATTCCCGAACTAATTCTGAATATTACATTAACCCGACAGACCCCTGCCACGGACTATATTCATGATTGACGGGTCTTCGAGTACCTCCGCTTTGCTCTTCTCTATGTCCCTTCTCTTTTAGGGCGACGGTGAGCACGTGCTTGCACGCACACAGTAAGGAGCACGGGAGAGGAAAGG
The DNA here is from genome assembly GCA_039707655.1 of Elymus sibiricus. NCBI lineage: Eukaryota > Viridiplantae > Streptophyta > Magnoliopsida > Poales > Poaceae > Elymus > Elymus sibiricus. The sequence goes on from CM077667.1 coordinate 200,814,531, forward strand.
CGCCAGGGCGGAATGAAAAGCCATGACAAAAGCTAAGTTGACACAAATAATCAACTCCCATTAGGATATACGCTTGTATGTCCCTTCGCTAAACCTAAGGTTTCGTATGATAAATCTTGCGTGTGACAGAGCCTTACTGTGTTCCTTCGCGCCCGTGTTTTGTTTCGAGCCCGCTCAACAAAACGCGCGGCAGCGTCAACACTGCCAAAGGTAACCTCGCCGACAGCGTGCTCTTGACAGCAGAAAGCTAAGGACCTGTTCCTCAAAGCAATTCGCGGCACCACGTTGTTGGCGAGTAACTAGAAACACGTAAAGGTGACTATCATACAAACACCGGAAGGTAAACGAAGGGCATAGTGTGTGATTGCACAAAAAACATTAGTTCAACAAACGTTAAAATAAAGGAAGTTCACGCCCTAATACGAGATACCTACTGTGTCTTAAGTCCAGGGCAACATGGCGACAAGGAAGGCATGAAGTTAATTCCGGTGGCTCCCCTGGGTCCTTGAAATTTTAAGGATCCTGTTTGCAAAGGGATCAGCCTTTTCCGCGGCAGCCGAGGTGTCGGCACCCGACGGTAGCTTCTTGAAGCCATCAGAAAGATCGAGATCCAGGTCAAAGAAGGCGAGGTTGCTTAGGACCAAGAAGAGGGCATCGCGCGCCAGCTTCCGGGATTCATTGGCGAAGGAGGGGGCCATGTCCTCCACATACGTCTTCAACCCCTCAATCAGGCCGTCGAAGAAGTGTGTCAGCTTGACGCTTGGAGCTTCATGTTTACCGACAGAGAAGGCCCAGCTTTTCATGTTCATCTTGGCGATCTGAGCAGTGAGGCACTCGGTGATATCGACCATCCTCTTGATCCAGAGGTCGCGTTGCTCGACCAAGTTCTCCAGGTTTTCTTCAGCATCCTTCTGGAGGGTCTTCGCGCGGGTCACATCTGTCAGCAGTAGTTTCTCGCGAGCCCTAGCCGATTCGAGGTCGCTCTCCAAGGAAGCAAGTCTGGATTTCAAGTTAGAAATGGTGCCGTTAGCAGCATCAAGGCCTTGGCTCTTGGATGAAAGCTGTGATTGCACCCCTTCCAGAGTTGCCGCTGCCTTTCGCGCTTCCTCTTTGAGGGCCTCAGTCTCCTTGGTGCTCCCGGCAAGATCCTCTGCCAGCTTGGTCAGTTGGGCTTCGAACTTGGCCTTGGCATCTGATGCAACAGCTAGCTCGTCAGTCACCTTCTTCAACTGAGCAGCAGACTCCCGGGAAAGCCCGTCCAAAGCGATCTTGTGGCTATCCTCTAGCTCCATGGTACGCTGCCGGACGAGGACCTCTAGCTCCTCGTCCTTGGCATGAAGGGTAGCCTCAAGGGCCCCTTCCCGGAAGGAGATGCCCTCCTCTCTGGCGTCCTGAAGCGCTTCGCGCTCCATCAGACGAACCTTCCAGGCGGCAACGTCCTCGTTGGCCATGGATAGCGTCTCGTGGTGCCTCTTAAGAGAGTGAACCTGCTGGTTATACCAGTCACGTAGCTCGCTCCCTTTGCTCCCCAGCTGATGTTCCACCAGCTCGGCCGAGTCACGCTGCTCCTTCACCGCCTGCCACTTGAGGCTGTACCTGCGGTGCACATCCTTAAGCCCCGATGCAATAGATTCCCGAAAGGCCAGGTCCTTGGCACCGTCAGTAGAATTATCAGTGCCTCCGGTCTTCTCGGATAGCGGCGCCAGGATCTTGTTGATCTCTTCATCGAGGTTTGCGCCCACTGAGAAGTGCAAGCCGAGAGCTGTATGGCTGAGCGGAGCAGTGACCAATGCCAGGTGACTCTGAGGGGACTGCAGAGCCGATGCCAGGGGATAACTGGACGAGGAAGGCCTCATGGATTGAAGGGGAGTCTTCTCTTCAACCACTGGGTCCAGGACAGGCGCGCTACCGGGGTTTAGCTCTGTTTCCCCTAAGGACTTCTAAATGTCCCAGGCAGCCGGCCCCTTCTCCTCGGCGGCAGCAATTTTTATCGCCTCCGCCGCAGCATCCTTCCCAATGACTGCCACCTCTTCCAGCAGCTCAGGCTCTTCAGATAGCGGAGCTGTGGATTATCACCAGAAACAGAAATGTGAAGGTCAGAAATCAACGCGACACGCCCAAGGGAGAACACATGGAAAGTAAGAATGCGGGCAAGCGGGATACCCGATGGAGGTTGCTGCGGAGGGACATCTCCTTCCCCGGCAGCATCAGTTGCCAGCGTGCGGTCTGTCACCCTCCTTCCGGAGGTGACTTCTGCATGGGCAAGCTCTTCGGTGGAGGCCCTTGGCGGCGAACCTTTCCCACGGGCGATGGTCAACGAGAAATCTTGGAGGGAGGGTCCCTCCTGACGAACCTCTCCCTGATACTTCTCTCCCCCTCCCTATCGGGGGTAGGGAGATGCCCTTCCTCGCCCCCGCCGATAGGCGAGGCCTGCGCTTGGACTTCTCGGAGAGGGATGGACTGGGAGCTAAGCACATGGTTCTCCTCCGCGTCTCCCGCCAAGCCCATGCTTGCCGCGGGATCCGGCCTTGCTGCGGATTTGGCCCGCTTGACCCTGTGCACAAGAGTCTCTTCATCCTTGTCCCTGTCAAAGTCAACCAAGCAAGATCAGTCAGAAAAATCAAGATTGAGGACTTTAACGAAAGTTGAGGTCGACGAAAACTTACTCCGAGGCAAGGAGCATTGAGCCCAGCTCATATGACATGGGCGGTGGAGTCGACCTGCCCCTCTTTAGAGTTGGAGGGACGGGGCCTGACGGAGAGGCCGGGACTTCCGACAAGGGTGAGCCTGGCGGAGGAGTTGGGCTTGAAGAGTGGCTGGGGTCCACCCCTATGACCTTCCGTCGCTTGGCAGGAGAAGCCTTGGCCTAGAGAAGGCGGGAGGATTGGTGGCGTGCGACCTCGCGCCCCCTCCCTTGGAGGTCGTCTTCTTCACATTCGAGGAGCCCCGCGAAGGCGCAGAGGCCGCCAACTCTCGGCTGACATGGTGACGGGGCATCGCCCTAGTTCCGGAGCTTGAGGGCCCATTTCGAGTCCCTCTTCCTCCACCACCGGCTCCTTTGCCTCCTCCGCCTCGGTCCCCTCCTGAGTTCCTGTCGCCGCGGCTTGGGAATCACCAGTTTCGGCAAGCTCCAACCTGACAACATCCTCCATAGCAAGATTCCCGCTCTCCTCTCCAGAAGAGCCGTCATCCTCGGACTCCTCCTCCTCTCCTCCGGAGGCTGCTCCCCTGGCGGTTCTCGCAGTCTTGTCTACCGCGATCCTAGCAGCAATGAAGTTTCTCTATGCTGCCCTGGTTGGCGCGGTCAAGTTATCCTCCGGTTTGGAAGCTCTCTCGTCCAGACTGGAGACCCACTCCATCTCGCTCTCCAGGGTGGGCAGCTCCCAGTCAGGCTTAACCCCGGAAGCGTCACAATCGAGCATCCATTGCAGAATCTGGCCCCGGGCGGAACTACTATGCAAGGGGGTGACTCCTGCCGGCAGATGGAACATTCCAAAATGGCCGAACAACTGGTCGCACAACCAGCCATGACCATAGGCTGTCAGGTTGTTGGCGGGGCCTGGATACAGCCGCATCCAGTCAGCAGGACCATTGAACTCCCACGCAAACCTGTCCCTCTTCTGCAACGGCGCAATGCGGCGACGAAGGAAGTCTGCCCCCACATGCTCAACTGTCAGCCCGGCAGCCTTGAGGCGAACGATCCTATTTAGCGCCAGGCGGAGCTTGCCATCGGTGGGACCCAACTTTCCCCAGTCGCTGCCGCGCATGACACATCTAGTCCGCGCCCGGCAGAACGCGGGGGCTTTGTCGTCCTTGATCCAGCACCAGTCGTCCCTCCATTCCTCCCACTTCCCGCGCTGCTGCCCGGAAAGGTAATCTGAGTCATCCTTTTTGCCCTGGGGAATCCAGCTTATATTCCCCGAGCGGTGGGATTTGTCCTCTTTCCGGGGGATGAAGAAGTGCTTGAACAAATTCACATTGGGGGCGACTCCGACGAAGTTCTCACACAGATGGGCAAAGATCGCCATGCACGCCATTGCATTGGGCATGAAGTCCAAAAGGTGGAATCCATATGCCGCCATCATGGCGCAGAAGAAATCAGAGAAAGGGGAACAAGGCCACAGTAAAAATACTCGCAGAAGAAAGGGTACGAATCTGATGGCTTCTTCTCCTTGAGACAGCCAGGCAGGACTGCGGGTGCTTCATGCCCCTTCATCACCCTCCCTCACATATAGGCGTACCTTTCGATCAAGGTGTTGCCATCAAAACTCGATGGAGAGAAAACCACATCTCCCTGTCGCCGCCTCTCCAGCTCCTCAGCTTTCTTCTTCCTCTCCTCGGCCGCCAGGTTCGCAGATGCAGCTGTCTGCTTCCCCTTGTTAGTAGCCGTCTTCCGTCCCATCCTTGAAGCTTTCAAGGACGGCGGATGGTCTGGCAATGCTCGGAGGGCCGGAAGTGGCGGCGGGAGTGGTTCTTTGGCTTGGGGAGGAAGATGAAGAACGGAGAAAAAGATGCGAATGAGCAGCGCCCCTGCGCATTGCCCTTTTTATTTAGGGGGACCCGCACAGGGGCTGGCTCTTTGCGATCCTTTCGGAAAACTGTCGTTTTGTTACTGGCAGTTCTTCTTTCTTACTCTCCAACGGCTACTGTTCCACGACCCCACGACCCGCGATAATTACGTGGAGTGGACATGGGATGGGAGGTCAGCACCCCTTCGACGCGTGTCCGTGCACTGTTTGGGGCCTAACGCAACGTGTTAAGCGACATGTATGGCTCAGGCCCGGGGGCTTCTGTCGGGGTATACAAACAGGGGTGTTCATTCCCCCTAACTTGTGCACGGACAGTAAGCCTCCGACCTTCATTAGCAGAGCCCGTTGGGAAGGCTACCGCGCCACCAAGCAAGCATTCAACAATCGGCACCCAGCAGCAACGACTTGCTGGAAAGCAAGCAAACGCCGGTAGCACCAGCACAACGGCCCCGGAGGGGCTCAAAGCGTGCCAGCCACGTCCCCGGAGCCTGCTGGGGACCGAGGCGCGCACATCTTAGGAAGACCCGGCAAGCCATCCCCCGGCAGGCTCGAGCCAACCAGCCACCGCTCCACCGCATCGCTACGCCAGTCACTTATCGATGCAGTGTCGAGTCCTCAAACGGCTAAGTGGCTCTCGCAAAGCATGTGGCAACGCATCGAAATGCAGATTATACCCACTTGACACCAGTCCAGCAGCGTGTCAAGACCTTAAGCAACGGCTAGCTAGGCGGTGGCAAGAGCTTGCCGGGAATGCACCCCCGAGCGCCACCTAGTCTAGTAATCATGGTATTTTGTCCTAAATGCTAGTGTTAGGTATGATAGATCTGCTAAGCTATCTAATCGATAGATAATGACTGTTTTGCCATTGTTGTTGCCCCTTGTACTATAAAAGGAGGCCCGAGGCGACCTAGCTCAAGATTCGAACCCTTGGACACTTGTACTCGTGTAGTAGCTCACCCCCACAGCAACCCTTGCCGGGAGTTGGGCGCTGCGTGTTCGTCGTGTTCCTTCGATCAATCCACCAAAAGCAGGAGTAGGGTTTTACGCCTCATAGCGGCCCGAACCTGGGTAAAAATGCTAGCAGCTTGATCGTCGTGCTATCTCATGGCCTCCGCTCTTCGTGCAAAGTGACCCCCTGCCGAACCACAAGGGGCCTCTGGTCCCATAGGTGATCGTGAGCATCCGTGCCCCGACATAGATCTTGCGTATGCGTAGGAATTTTTTTGTTTCCCATGCAACGTTCCCCAACAGTGGCATCATGAGCTAGGTCTATGCGTAGATGATATGCACGAGTAGAACACAAAGTGTCTGTGGGCGTTGATGTTCAGATTGCTTACCTACTTAGTCTTATCTTGATTCGGCGGTATTGTGGGATGAAGCGGCTCGGACCAGCCTTACTTGTCCTCGCACAAGAGACCGGTTCCGCTGGCTGACATGCAACTTGTTTGCATAAAGGTGGCTGGCAGGTGTATGTCTCTCCCACTTTAGTTGAATCGGATTCGACGAAGGCAGTCCTGTAGAAGGTTAAAAGGCAACTTGATTATGACCGTTGTGGCTTTGCGTAGGTAAGAATGGTTCTTACTAGTTGCCCATAGCAGCCACGTAAAACTTGCAACAACAAAGTAGAGGACGTCTAAGTTGTTTTTACAGGGTATGTTGTGATGTGATATGGCCAAGACATGATTTGATATATGTGATGTATGAGATGATCATGTTTTGTATAGTTATCTCGACTTGCATGTCGATGAGTACGCAACCGGTAGGAGCCATAGGGTTGTCTTTAATATATTTGTGCCATTTGCTTTACTTTATCGCTATGAGTTAGCAATAGTTGTAGAAGCAATAGTTGGCACGACAACCACATGACAACACTGTTGGAAATATACCGTAGAGGCAATAATAAATTGGTTATTATTATATTTCCTTGTTCATGATAATCGTTTATTATCCATGCTATAATTGTATTGATTGGAAACTCAAATACATGTGTGGGCACATAGACAACACTGTGTCCCTAGTAAGCCTCTAGTTAACTAGCTCGTTGATCAAAAGATGGTGAAGGTTTCCTAGCCATGGACATGAGATGTCATTTGATAACGGGATCACATCATTAGGAGAATGATGAGATGGACAAGACCCAAACTACGAACGTAGCATATGATCGTGTCAGTTTATTGCTATTGTTTTCTGCATGTCAAGTATCTGTTCCTATGACCATGAGATCATGCAACTCCCTGACATCGGAGGAGTACCTTGTGTGTATAAAACGTCGCAACGTAACTGGGTGACTATAAAGGTGCTCTACAGGTATCTCCAAGGGTGTCTGTTGGGTTGGCATGGATCAAAACTGGGATTTGTTACTCCGTATGACGGAGCGGTATCTCAGGGCCCACTTGGTAATACAACATCACAATGAGCCTTGCAAGCAATGTGACTAAAGTGTTAGCCACGAGATCTTGTATTACGGAACGAGTAAAGAGACTTGCCGGTAACGAGATTGAACTAGGTATAGAGATACCGACGATCGAATCTCGGGCAAGTAACATACCGAAGAACAAAGGGAACAGCATACGGGATTAACTGAATCCTTGACATAGAGGTTCGACCGATAAAGATCTTCGTAGAATATGTAGGAGACAATATGGGCATCCAGGTCCCGCTATTGGTTATTGATCGTAGAGGTGTCTCGGTCATGTCTACATAGTTCTCGAACCCGCAGGGTCTACACACTTAACGTTTGGTGACGATTAGTATAGTTGAGTTATTTTGTTGGTGACCGAAGGTTGTTCGGAGTCCCGGATAAGATCCCGGACATGACGAGGATCTCCGGAAGAGTCCGGAGGTAAAGATTGATATATGTGATAATAGTGTTTTGGTTTCCGGAAGGGTTCCGGAATTCACCGGAAGAGGTTCCGGATGTTTCCCGAAATGTTCGGGTACGAGAACACTTTATTTGGGCCAAGGGGTAAAGCCCACGAGGCTTAGGCAAGGTGCAAAAGGAAGTTTTGCTGGCGTCTGGGGCGGTACTACCGCTTATCGTAAGCGGTACTACCGGTACAGGCGGTAATACCGCTTATCATAAGCGGTATTACCGCTACAGGCGGTACTACCGCTTATCGTAAGCGGTACTACCGCTACAGGCGGTACTACCGCTTATTGTAAGCGGTACTACCGCTTGTACACGATACTGCTGGAATCCGAGTTGGACTCTTTCCATGCGGGCCAAACCGACCTTGTGCGGGCAAAACCGACCTGGAGGAGGCTTTTACTCCAAGTTTACACCCCAGGGCTCAACATATAAATAGAGGGGCAGGGCTAGCACACGGCACACATCAAGATTTCCCAAGCCGTGTGTCGGCAACCCTAACCCTCTAGTTCTCCCGTCATAATCTCCGTAGTGCTTGGCGAAGCCCTGCAGAGATTGTTCCTCACCACCATCACCACGCCGTCGTGCTGCCGGAACTCATCTACTACTTCACCATCGCTCGCTGGATCGAGGAGGTGAAGGCGTCATCAAGCCGTACGTGTGTTGAACGCGGAGGTGCCGTCCGTTCGGCACTAGTTCGTGATCGGATCGAGGGACGACTTGCGATTTGGATCGCGGAGACGTTCGACTACATCAACCGCGTTTCTTAACGTTTCCGCTCAGCGATCTACAAGGGTATGTAGATTCACTCTCCCTCACGTAGATGCTCATCACCATGGATAGATCTTGTGTGTGCGTAGGAAAAATTTTGTTTCCCATGCAACGTTCCTCAACAGTGGCATCTGAGCTAGGTCTATGCATAGATGAGATCTCGAGTAGAACACAAACGAGTTGTGGGCGTGGGTGTATACATATTGCTTGCCGTTACTAGTTGATACTTGATTCGGCGGTATTGTGAGATGAAGCGGCCCGGACCGACATTACGCGTACGCTTACGCGAGACAGGTTCCTTCAACTGACATGTAACTTCGTTGCATAAAGATGGCTAGCGGGTGTCTGTCTCTCTCACTTTAGTTGAATCAATTTCAATGAAGAGGGTTCTTTTAGAAGATCAAAAAGCGATCACTACACCACGTTGTGGTTTTGCGTAGGTAAGAACGGTTCTTGCAAACCCGTAGCAGCCACGTAAAACTTGCAACAACAATTAGATGACGTCTAACTTGTTTTTGCAGGGTATGTTGTGATGTGATATGGCCAATTACATGATGAGATATATGTGATGTATGAGATGATCATGTGTTGTATAGAATATCACGACTTGCATGTCGATGAGTATGGCAACTGGCAGGAGCCATAGAGTTGTCTTTAATTATTTTCGCTGTTTTGCTTTACTTTATCGCTATGAGTTAGCAATAGTCGTGGAAGCAACAGTCGGCGCGACAACCTCATGGCGACACGTTGATGGAGATCAAGATGATGGAGATCATGGTGTCATGCCGGTGACGATGGAGATCATGCCGGTGCTTTGGAGATGGAGATCAAAAGCACAAGTTCATGGCCATATCATGTCACTTATGATTTGCATGTGATGTTAATCCTTTTATGCATCTTATTTTGCTTAGGACGACGGTAGCATTATAAGGTGATCCCTCACTTAAATTTCAAGATAAAATTGTGTTCTCCCCGAGTGTGCACCGTTGCGATAGTTCGTCGTTTCGAGACACCACGTGATGATCGGGTGTGATAGACTCTACGTTCACATACAACGGGTGCAAGCCAGTGTTGCACATGCGGAACACTCGGGTTAAACTTGACAAGCCTAGCATGTACAGACATGGCCTCGGAACACAAGAGACCGAAAGGTCGAACATGAGTCATATAGTAGATATGATCAACATGAAGATGTTCACCATTGAAACCACCTCAACTCACGTGATGATCGGACTTGAGTTGGTGGATTTGGATCATGTTACACTCGAATAACCGGAGGGATGTCAATTTGAGTGGGAGTTTTTAAGTAATATGATTAACTAAACTCATTATCTAGAACAATAGTCTAAGTTGTCTTTGCTATATTTATGTTGTAGATCATGGCTCGCGCAGTAGCACCCCTGAATTTTAATGCGTTCCTAGAGAAAGCTAAGTTGAAAGATGATGGAAGTAACTTTGTGGACTGGGCCCGTAATCTAAGGATTATCCTTACGGCTTCCCAGAAGGCTTATGTCCTTGATGCACCGCTTGGTGATCCACCCGCTCCAGTTGAGTCTCTAGACGTTGTGAACGCCTGGCAGGCTCGTTTTGAAGATTACTCAATAGTTCAATGTGCAATATTGTATGGCTTAGAACCGGGACTTCAAAGACGTTTTGAACGTCATGGAGCATATGAGATGTTCCAGGAGTTGAAGTTTATCTTTCAGAAGAATGCCCGGATCGAGAGATATGAGATCTCCGATAAGTTCTATGCTTGCAAGATGGAGGAGAACGGGTCTATCAGTGATCACGTACTCAGAATGTCCGGGTACTCCACCCGTCTGGCTGAATTGGGGATGCCCCTTCCGCCAGAGGCTATCACTGACAGAGTTCTTCAATCATTGCCACCTAGCTACAAGAGCTTTGTGTTGAACTATAACATGCACGGGATGAACAAGTCAGTCGCCGAGCTGTTTGCGATGCTGAAAGCCGCTGAGTCTGAAATTCAGAAGGAGCATCAAGTGTTGATGGTCACTAAAACCACTAGTTTCAAGAAAAATGGCAAGGGTAAGAAGGGTAACTCCAAGAAGAGTGGCAAAGCAGTTGCTCCTCTGGTGAAGAAACCCAAGGCTGGACCCAAACCAGAAACTGTGTGTTTTCATTGCAAGGGAACTGGACACTGGAAGCGGAACTGCCCCAAGTATTTGGCTGACAAGAAGGCGGCCAACAACAAACGAGGTATATAAGATATACATGTTATTGATGTGTACCTTACCAACTCTCGTTGTAGTGCCTGGGTATTTGATACCGGTGCGGTTGCTCATATTTGCAACTCAAAACAGGAACTGCGGAATAAACGGAGGCTGGCAAAGGACGAAGTGACGATGCGCGTGGGAAATGGTTCCAAGGTTGATGTGATCGCCGTCGGCACGCTCGCTCTTCGATTACCATCGGGATTAGTGATGAACCTGAATAATTGTTATTTAGTGCCTGCGTTAAGCATGAACATTATATCTGGATCTTGTTTATTGCGAGACGGTTACTCATTTAAATCAGAGAATAATGGTTGTTCTATTTATATGAGTAATATCTTTTATGGTCATGCACCCGATGTGAGGGGTTTATTCTTATTGAATCTCGATAGTAATGGTACACATGTTCATAACATTGATGCCAAAAGATGTAGAACTGATAACGATAATACCACTTTCTTGTGGCACTGCCGTTTAGGTCATATTGGCGTAAAACGCATGAGGAAGCTCCATGCTAATGGACTTTTGGAGTCACTTGATTTTGAATCACTTGACACATGTGAGCCATGCCTCATGGGCAAGATGACTAAAACGCCGTTCTCTGGAACAATGGAACGGGCAAGTGACTTATTGGAAATCATACATACTGATGTGTGCGGTCCGATGAGCATTGAGGCGCGCAGTGGTTATCATTACTTTCTCACCTTCACTGATGACTTAAGTAGATATGGGTATATTTACTTAATGAAACACAAGTCTGAAACATTTGAAAAGTTCAAACAATTTCAGAGTGAAGTTGAGAATCATCGTAACAAGAAGATTAAATTCCTACGATCTGATCGAGGAGGAGAATATCTGAGTTATGAGTTTGGCAGTCACTTAAGACAATGTGGAATTGTTTCACAACTAACACCGCTTGGAACACCACAGCGTAATGGTGTGTCCGAACGTCGTAATCGAACCTTATTGGATATGGTGCGATCTATGATGTCTCTTGCCGATTTGCCACTATCGTTTTGGGGTTATGCAATAGAGACAGCTGCATTCACTTTAAATAGGGCACCATCAAAATCTGTTGAGACGACGCCATATGAACTTTGGTTTGGCAAGAAGCCAAAGCTGTCGTTTCTTAAAGTTTGGGGATGTGATGCTTATGTCAAAAAGCTTCAGCCTGAAAAGCTGGAACCCAAAGCGGAGAAATGCGTCTTCATAGGATACCCAAAAGAGACAGTTGGGTATACCTTCTACCTCAGATCCGAAGGCAAAGTGTTTGTCGCTAAAAACGGAACATTTCTTGAGAAAGAGTTTCTCTCGAAAGAATTGAGTGGGAGGAAGATAGAACTTGATGAGGTTGTTGAACCTTTACTTCAACCTGAAAGTAGCGCAGCGCAGAAAGATGTTTCTGTGGAGCCTACATCAGCTAAAGAGGAAGTTAATGATGATGATCATGAAGCTTTGGATCAATTTGCTATCGAACCTCGTAGGTCAACAAGGACGCGTACTGCTCCTGAGTGGTACGGCAACCCTGTCTTAGAGGTCATGTTGTTGGACAACGATGAACCTACGAGCTATGGAGAAGCGATAATGGGCCCGGATTCTGAGAAGTGGTTAGAGGCCATGAAATCCGAGATGGGATCCATGTATGAAAACAAAGTGTGGACTTTGGAAGTATTACCTGAAGGGCGTAAGGCCATTCAGAACAAATGGATCTTTAAGAGGAAGACGGACGCGGACGGTAATGTCACCGTCTATAAAGCTCGACTTGTGGCAAAGGGTTTTTCACAAGTTCAAGGAGTTGACTACGATGAGACCTTCTCACCCGTAGCGATGCATAAGTCCATCAGAATCATGTTAGCAATAGCTGCCTTTTTCGATTATGAAATTTGGCAGATGGATGTCAAAACAGCGTTCCTTAACGGTTTCCTTAAGGAAGAGTTGTATATGATGTAACCAGAAGGTTTTGTCGATCCAAAGAATGCTGACAAAGTTTGCAAACTCCAGCGATCCATTTATGGACTGGTGCAAGCATCTCGGAGTTGGAATCTTCGCTTTGATGAGGTGATCAAAGCGTTCGAGTTTATACAAGTTTACGGAGAAGCTTGTATTTACAAGAAAGTGAGTGGGAGCTCTATAGCATTTCTAATATTATATGTGGATGACATATTGCTGATTGGAAACAATATAGAAATGTTGGAAGGCGTGAAGGAATATTTGAACAAGAGTTTTTCAATGAAGGACCTAGGAGAAGCTGCTTTCATATTAGGCATCAAGATCTATAGAGATAGATCGAGACGCTTAATAGGACTTTCACAAAGCACATACCTTGACAAAGTTTTGAAGAAGTTCAAAATGGATCAGTCCAAGAAGGGGTTCTTGCCTGTATTGCAAGGTGTGAAGTTGAGTAAGACTCAATGCCCAGTGACTGCAGAAGATAGAGAAAAGATGAGTGTCATCCCCTATGCTTCAGCCATAGGCTCTATCATGTATGCAATGCTGTGCACAAGACCCGATGTCAGCCTTGCCATAAGTATGGTCGGAAGGTTTCAAAGTGATCCAGGAATGGAACACTGGACGGCGGTCAAGAATATCCTGAAGTACCTGAAAAGGACTAAGGACATGTTTCTCGTTTATGGAGGTGAACAAGAGCTCGTCGTAAAGGGTTACGTCGATGCAAGCTTTGACACTGATCCGGATGACTCTAAGTCACAAACTGGATACATATTTATTCTAATTGGGGGTGCGGTTAGCTGGTGCAGTTCCAAGCAAAGCGTGGTAGCTGATTCTACATGCGAAGCGGAGTACATCGCTGCCTCGGAGGCGGCGAAGGAAGGTGTCTGGATGAAGGAGTTCATGACAGATCTTGGAGTAGTGCCTAGTGCGCTTAACCCAATGACTCTGTTTTGTGATAATACTGGTGCCATTGCTCTAGCCAAGGAACCAAGATTTCACAAGAGGACCAGACACATAAAGCGACGTTTCAATTCCATCCGCGATTACATCAAGGAGGACGACATAAATATTTGCAAAGTACACACGGATCTGAATGTTGCAGATCCGATGACTAAACCTCTTCCAAGGGCTAAACATGAACAACACCAGAACTGCATGGGTGTTCGATTCATTACAATGTAAATCACATAGTGATGTGAACTAGATTATTGACTCTAGTGCAAGTGGGAGACTGTTGGAAATATGCCCTAGAGGCAATAATAAATTGGTTATTATTATATTTCCTTGTTCATGATAATCGTTTATTATCCATGCTATAATTGTATTGATTGGAAACTCAAATACATGTGTGGGTACATAGACAACACTGTGTCCCTAGTAAGCCTCTAGTTAACTAGCTCGTTGATCAAAAGATGGTGAAGGTTTCCTAGCCATGGACATGAGATGTCATTTGATAACGGGATCACATCATTAGGAGAATGATGTGATGGACAAGACCCAAACTACGAACGTAGCATATGATCGTGTCAGTTTATTGCTATTGTTTTCTGCATGTCAAGTATCTGTTCCTATGACCATGAGATCATGCAACTCCCTGACATTGGAGGAGTACCTTGTGTGTATAAAACGTCGCAACATAACTGGGTGACTATAAAGGTGCTCTACAGGTATCTCCGAGGGTGTCTGTTGGGTTGGCATGGATCAAGACTGGGATTTGTTACTCCGTATGACGGAGAGGTATCTCAGGGCCCACTCGGTAATACAACATCACAATGAGCCTTGCAAGCAATGTGACTAAAGTGTTAGCCACGAGATCTTGTATTACGGAACGAGGAAAGAGACTTGCCGGTAACGAGATTGAACTAGGTATAGAGATACCGACGATCGAATCTCGGGCAAGTAACATACCGAAGAACAAAGGGAACAGCATACGGGATTAACTGAATCCTTGACATAGAGGTTCGACCGATAAAGATCTTCGTAGAATATGTAGGAGCCAATATGGGCATCCAGGTCCCGCTATTGGTTATTGATCGTAGAGGTGTCTCGGTCATGTCTACATAGTTCTCGAACCCGCAGGGTCTACACACTTAACGTTTGGTGACGATTAGTATAGTTGAATTATTTTGTTGGTGACCGAAGGTTGTTCGGAGTCCCGGATAAGATCCCGGACATGACGAGGATCTCCGGAAGAGTCCGGAGGTAAATATTGATATATGTGATAATAGTGTTTTGGTTTCCGGAAGGGTTTCGGAATTCACCGGAAGAGGTTCCGGATGTTTCCCGAAATGTTCGGGTATGAGAACACTTTATTTGGGCCAAGAGGTAAAGCCCACGAGGCTTAGGCAAGGTGCAAAAGGAAGTTTTGCTGGCGTCTGGGGCGGTACTACCGCTTATCGTAAGCGGTACTACCGCTTATCGTAAGCGGTACTACCGCTATAGGCGGTAATACCGCTTATCGTAAGCGGTACTACCGCTTGTACGCGATACTGCTGGAATCCGAGTTGGACTCTTTCCATGCGGGCCAAACCGACCTTGTGCGGGCAAAACCGACCTGGAGGAGGCTTTTACTCCAAGTTTAGAGCCCAGGGCTCAACATATAAATAGAGGGGTAGGGCTAGCACACGGCACACATCAAGATTTCCCAAGCCGTGTGTCGGCAACCGTAACCCTCTAGTTCTCCCGTCATAATCTCCGTAGTGCTTGGCGAAGCCCTGCAGAGATTCTTCCTCACCACCATCACCACGCCGTCGTGCTACCGGAACTCATCTACTACTTCACCATCGCTCGCTGGATCGAGGAGGTGAATGCGTCATCAAGCCGTACGTGTGTTGAACGCGGAGGTGCCGTCCGTTCGGCACTAGTTCGTGATCGGATCGAGGGTCGACTTGCGATTTGGATCGCGGAGACGTTCGACTACATCAACCGCGTTTCTTAACGCTTCCGCTCAGCGATCTACAAGGGTATGTAGATTCACTCTCCCTCTCGTAGATGCTCATCACCATGGATAGATCTTGTGTGTGTGTAGGAAAATTTTTGTTTCCCATGCAACGTTCCCCAACAAACACAATGATGGAGATCATGGTGTCATGCCGGTGATGATGGAGATCATGTCGGTGCTTTGGAGATGGAGATAAAAAGCACAAGATGATGATGGCCATATCATCTCACTTATATGATTTGCACGTGATGTTTATCCTTTTATGCATCTTATTTTGCTTAGGACGACGGTAGCATTATAAGATGATCCCTCACTAAATTTCAAGATAAATTATGTTCTCCCCAAGTATGCATCATTGCGAAAGTTCATTGTTTCGAAGCACCTCGTGATGATCGGGTGTGATAGATTCTTCGTTCACATACAATGGGTGTAAGCCAGTTTTACCCATGCATAATACTTGGGTTAAACTTGACGAGCCTAGCATGTACAGACATGGCCTCAGAACACAGGAGGCCGAAAGGTCGAACATGAGTCATATAGTAGATATGATCAACATGGAGATGTTCACCATTGAAACCACCTCATCTCACATGATGATCGGACTTGGGTTGGTGGATTTGGATCATGTCACACTTAGTCAACCTGAGGGATGTTGATTTGAGTGGGAGTTCATTAGTAATTTGATTAACTGAACTAACTATCATGAACATAGTCAAATGTCTTTGCAAATTAGTTGTAGATCAATAACTCGCGATGTAGCTCCCCTGTTTTTTTGATACGTTCCTAGAGAAAACTAATTTGAAAGATGGTGTAAGCAATTTGTGCGGACTGGGTCTGTAATCTGAGGATTGTCCTCACTGCTGCACATAAAGCTTATGTCATCGATGCACCGCTTAGTGTGCCAACCCCTCTAGCGTC
The DNA here is from genome assembly GCA_039707655.1 of Elymus sibiricus. Taxonomy (NCBI): domain Eukaryota; kingdom Viridiplantae; phylum Streptophyta; class Magnoliopsida; order Poales; family Poaceae; genus Elymus; species Elymus sibiricus. The sequence goes on from CM077667.1 coordinate 200,830,737, forward strand.
ATCTGTGGATGTTATAACATTTGCCAGACTCGTTCTGATGACTACTCGATAGTTTAGTGCACCATGCTTTACGTCTTAGAATCGGGGCTCCAAAGACGTTTTGAATGCGATGGAGCGTATGAGATGTTCCATGAGCTCAAATTGGTATTTCAGGCTCATGCCTATGTTGAGAGGTTTGAGACCTTTGACAAGTTCTTTGCCTACAAGATGGAGGAGAATAGCTCAGTCTGTGAGCATGTGCTCAGAATGTTTGGGTGCTACAATCACTCGAATCAAGTGGAAGTTAATCTTCCTGATAAGATAGTGATTGACAGAGTTCTCTAGTCACTATCACAAAGCTACTAGAGCTTTGTGATGAACTATAAAATGCAACAGATGGAGATGATGATCCCTGAGCTATCCGCGATGCTTAAGGCCGCGGAGGTAGAAATCAAGAAGGAGCATCAAGTGTTGATGGTTAACAAGACCACTAGTTTCAAGAAGGGCAAGGGCAAGAAGGGAAACTTCAAGAATGGCATGCCAGTTGCTGCTCCAGTGAAGAAACCCAAGGTTGAACCAAACCTGAGACTAAGTGCTTCTATTGTAAGGGGGAACGGTAACTGGAAGTGGAACTACCCCAAATACTTGGTAGGTAAGAAGGCTGGGAACGTCAACAAAAGTATATTTGCTATACATGTTATTGATGTGTACCTTACTAGTGCTCGTAGTAGCGCTTGTGTATTAGATACCGGTTCAGTTGCTAATATTGGTAACTCGAAACAAAAACTGCGGAATAAACATAGACTAGCTAAGGGCGAGGTGGCGATGTGTGTTGGAAGTGTTTCCAAGGTTGATGTGATCACCATCGCATGCTCCCTCTACCTTCGGGATTAGTGTTGAACCTAAATAAATGTTATTTGGTGTCTGCGTTAAGCATGAACATGATTAGATTGTGTTTATTGCAATACGGTTATTCATTTAAGTCAGAGAATAATGGTTGTTCTGTTTACATGAATAATACCTTCTATGGTCATGCACCCAATGTGAATGGTTTATTGAATCTCGATCGTAGTGATACACATGTTCAAGATATTGATGCCAAAAGATGCAAAGTTAATAATGATAGTACCACATACTTGTGGCAGTGCCGCTAAATGTCATATTGGTGTAAAGCGCATGAAGAAACTCCATGCTGATGGATCTTTGGACTCACTCGATTTCGAATCGCTTGAGACATGTGGACCCTGCCTCATGGGCAAGATGACTAAGACCCCGTTTTCCGTTTCGATGGAGTGGGCAAGTGACTTATTGGAAATGATACATACTGATGTATGCCGTCCAATGAGTGTTGAAACGCACAGTGCATATTGTTATTTACTTACCTTCACGGATGACTTAAGTAGATATTGGGATATTTACTTAATGAAATACAAGTACGAAAGTTTTGAATAGTTCAAGCAAATTTCAGATTGAAGTTGAATATCATCGTGATAAGAGGATAAAATGTCTATGATATGATCGTGGTGGTGAATATCCGAGCTACGAGGTTGGTATGCATTTAAGACAGTGTGGAATTGTTTCACAGCCGACGCCACCTGGAATATTGTGGGATCAAGAAGGGACGTCTAGAGGGGGGGCGAATAAACTACTTGACAAATTAAAAAACCTAACCTTTTCCCAATTTTAATGGTTGGCAGATTTTAGCAATTCTAAGAAGTCTAGTGCACCGTACACATGCTAGTCAACAAGTATAGCAGCGGAAAGTAAAGACAAGCATATGTAAGAAAGAGTAGAGGTAGGAAGATCAAACACAATTGGAGACACGAAGATTTTCCCGTGGTTCCGATAGGTGGTGCTATCGTACGTCCATGCTGATGGAGACTTCAACCCACGGAGGATAGCAATCGCGAGAGTCCACGGAGGGATCCACCCGTTAGGGTCCACAAAGTAGCAACCTCGTCTATTCCATCACGGCTTACCTCCACGAGGGACTAGCCTCACTATGGGTAGGCTATCTCCTTGCCCATACAAACTGCTTGGTTCAACTCCACAACATGAAGAAGGAGGCTCCCAAGCGACACCTAACCAATCTAGGAGACACCACTCTCTAAAAGGTAATAGATATGGTAACAATGATGAACTCCTTGCTCTTGTGCTTTAAAAGATAGCCTCCTCAACACACAACCACTCTCTCACAGATTTGGCTTGGTAGAAGAGGTTGATTGAGTGGAAAGCAACTTGGGGAGGCTAGAAATCAAGATTCATATGGTTGGAGTGGACGATCTTGATCTCAACACCTGAGTAGTTGGCTCTCTCTCAGAAAAAAATTGATGGGGCAAGTGTAGGTATGTTCTGAGTGCTTCCTCTTCGAGTGAGAGGAGGTGGAGGGGTATATATAGGCATATCCAAAAATCCAACCGTTACAACATTATTGCCCAACTCGGTGAAATCGGAGAAAAAACTCAGTTGCACCGACTAGTGCAAAACGTGGCAACTTTTGGCTTTTCGGTGAGACTGATATATAAATCTCGATGGCCCCGATATGGGTGACCTAGGCAGTTTCCAAATCTTGGTGAGACCGATTTTCAAAACTCGGAAATTCCGATTCTTAAAAATAGGATACCTGAGAGTTGGTCACTGGTTTTGGTTGCACCAAAGTGGAATGTTGGTGGCACCGAGACCTTAGGGTTTTGGCTAGGATCTATCTAGGGTAAAACTTGGTGGGGCCGATTCTAAAAACTTGGTCGCACCGATTTTAGTGGAAGGGTTTAGACAGAGATTTTGTGGGAGAATTTCATGTGTATTATTGGTGGCTAATCTCTAAGCACTTGAGCAACGAGATCATCATAGAAACCTCATCCCCTTTTAATAGTATTGGCTTTCCTATGGACTCAAAAGTGATTTCTCACAAAATGTAAAATGTAGAGTCTTCAGGCTTGATGAATTGCCAATCATATTCCTTTCTTCTTCTTCTCTACTTGGGGATTATCCACACATTCATGGCCAATCTTCTCTGTGGACTTCATATGAAATAAACTAGGTAAAACTATTAGTCCAAGAGACAATGTATCTTGTCATGAATTATCAAAACCTCCAAGGAAGCAAATGTGCTTTCAATCTCCCCTTTTGGGTAATTGATGACAACATACAATCAAAGCTTCAAATTTAGATATGCAAGGATATATGAAGGCTTTGAGAAACACATGATTAAGACATGTTCCCCCTAAATGTGTGCAATCCTTTTTAGAGGATGATTGCTTTGGAATGCATGAACACACACATGGTAGAAGCAATATGATAAGTCATGTAAACCTTGTCTATATGCATCAAATAAATGTGAATGAGATGTTGGGATATATACTTACGGTTGAAACGCACGGTGCATATTGTTATTTACTTACCTTCACGGATGACTTAAGTAGATATTGGGATATTTACTTAATGAAATACAAGTACGAAACTTTTGAATAGTTCAAGCAAATTTCAGAGTGAAGTTGAAGATCATCGTGACAAGAGGATTAAATGTCTACGATATGATCGTGGTGGTAAATATCCGAGCTACGAGGTTAGTATGCATTTAAGACAGTGTGGAATTGTTTCACAGCCGATGCCACCTGGAATACTATGGGATCGAGAAGGGACGTCTAGAGGGGGGGCGAATAGACTACTTGACAGATTAAAAAACCTAACCTTTTCCCAATTTTAATGGTTGGCAGAGTTTAGCAATTCTAACAAGTCTAGTGCAACGTACACATGCTAGTCAACAAGTATAGCAGCGGAAAGTAAAGACAAGCATATGTAAGAAAGAGTAGAGGTAGGAAGATCAAACGCAATTGGAGACACGAAGATTTTCCCGTGGTTCCGATAGGTGGTGCTATCGTACGTCCATGCTGATGGAGACTTCAACCGACGGAGGGTAGCGATCGCGAGAGTCCACGGAGGGCTCCACCCGTTAGGGTCCACAAAGTAGCAACCTCGTCTATTCCATCACAGCTTCCCTCCACGAGGGACTAGCCTCACTATGGGTAGGCGATCTCCTTGCCCATACAAACTGCTTGGTTCAACTCCACAACATGAAGAAGGAGGCTCCAAAGCGACACCTAACCAATCTAGGAGACACCACTATCTAAAAGGTAATAGATATGGTAACAATGATGAACTCCTTGCTCTTGTGCTTTAAAAGATAGCCTCCTCAACACACAATCACTCTCTCACAGATTTGGCTTGGTAGAAGAGGTTGATTGAGTGGAAAGCAACTTGGGGAGGCTAGAAATCAAGATTCATATGGTTGGAGTGGGCAATCTTGATCTCAACACATGAGTAGTTGGCTCTCTCTCAGAAAAAATTGATGGGGCAAGTGTAGGTATGTTCTGAGTGCTTCCTCTTCGAGTGAGAGGAGGTGGAGGGGTATATATAGGCATCTCCAAAAATCCAACCGTTACAACATTATTGCCCAACTCGGTGAAATCGGAGTAAAAACTCAGTTGCACCGACTAGTGCAAAACGTGGCAACTTTCGGCTAGACTGATATATAATTCTCGATGGTACCGATATGGGTGACCTAGGCAGTTTCCAAATCTTGGTGAGACCAATTTTCAAAACTCGGAAATTCCGATTCTTGAAAATAGGATACCTGAGAGTTGGTCACTGGTTTTGGTTGCACGGAAGTGGAATGTTGGTGGCACCGAGACCTTAGGGTTTTGGCTAGGATCTATCTAGGGTTAAACTTGGTGGGGCCGATTTTAAAAACTTGGTCGCACCGATTTTAGTGGAAGGGTTTAGACAGAGGTTTTGTGGGAGAATTTCATGTGTATTTTTGGTAGCTAATCTCTAAGCACTTGAGCAACGAGATCATCATAGAAACCTCATCCCCTTTTAATAGTATCGGCTTTCCTATGGACTCAAAAGTGATTTCTCACAAAATGTAAAATGTAGAGTCTTCAGGCTTGATGAATTGCCAATCATATTCCTTTCTTCTTCTTCTCTCCTTGGGGATTATCCACACATTCATGGCCAATCTTCTCTGTGGACTTCATATGAAATAAACTAGGTAAAACTATTAGTCCCAGAGACAATGTATGTTGTCATGAATTATCAAAACCTCCAAGAAAGCAAATGTGCTTTCAATCTCCCCTTTTGGGTAATTGATGACAACATACAATCAAAGCTTCAAATTTAGATATGCAAGGATATATGAAGGCTTTGAGAAACACATGATTAAGACATGCTCCCCCTAAATGTGTGCAATCCTTTTTAGAAGATGATTGCTTTGGAATGCATGAACACACACATGGTAGAAGCAATATGATAAGTCATGTAAACCTTGGCTATATGCATCAAATAAATGTGAATGAGGTGTTTCCATGTTCAAGACTTCATTCTTGCAAACAATATGTGCAAGAAGCAAGAGATCATCTTGACCAAGGATATGATGCATATAGTTACCTTGAAGTTCTTGAGCATTTGACTAGTAGAAACACACTTGGGAAAACAATGTTAGGAAACACAAGAGTATTCTACATATCCAAATGCAGTAGAATTCAACTGTACCAAGATATGGAAGACATATAGAAAATGATATTCTTAAAATTGATATGTCTCCAAGAACATTTAGAACTTTTCTCCCCTAAATGTGGATTTGTAAGTCTTCCTCTCCCCCTGAATCTTAGCATGTAGATATTGGGAGTAGGTAGGGTGAGACAAGTCTAACACAAGATCATATGCACTCTCTCCTTAAAATAATATTATGAATTTGGTCTTCTCTCTTTCTCCCTTAAAAAAATGTTCCCGCCCTTCACATTATTTCCCCTCTGATACTCTCCCTCTTTATCAAGTATAAGCTTAGATATTCTCCCCCTTTGGCATGAATTTCCAAAAAGGGCCAGAGGGTCACTGAGAGTAAGGGATCCTAGAGAATAAGGGTCATTGAGATGCATTTAAGACACAGGGATCCTTGAATATAATTTCTCCCCCTTAATGTATCTGAAAATTTCAAGGGTATAACAAAAACATAGAAGATAGCAAAATCGGTGGGTTCGAGGCAAAGGGGGTCGGTGAAACCGATGTATGTCTGTGCAGCTGATCTGCAATATTGGTGAGGCCGAGTAACTTTGATCAGAAGTTCCGAAATGCATAATAGAAACTTGGCAGAGGTGTTCTTTGCCATTTTGTCAAATGTAGTTTTTCAGAAATTCTCAAAAGAATCAAAAGGATTTGCAATGAATTTTCATCAAGATGGAGATTGAGTGGTTCCAAGAAAGCATGCAACTATAAGATGAACCAAACAAGATACTACATCTAGATGATGGTCGGTGACTAGGTCACCTATATTAGAGTATACTGACTTAGGAGCCAAGCAAGAATACTTGATCATAGGTCATACTCATCATTAAGCTCAAAATGGGGTTACCATTTTTCGTTTAAGCATTTTAATGTTTTCATATCACTTGAATTACTTTAGCTCATGGCTTGGAGTAAAGATTCTTCAAGGATATGATCACATACCTTGGCGTGATGTAGATGACATGGCATGTAGGAGGGATTGTAGTGGATGCTCGAAGTTGATGAAGATCATCTTGGGTTGGGAGCAATCCTTCTTTTCTTTGAAGCTAGGTCCTCCTACAAAGGTTAGTCATGCAAGGAAGAACATAATATATCTAAATGACAAGAATTAGATTTTCATCATATGTAAGTCAAGGATATGTTTTGTGTTGTCTCCTTCCTCCATCACAAAGTAGGATTGTTGATACTTGGTCAAGACTAGATTGATCTTGATGTGAGTTGTTGGCAATCTTGTGGAATGAAATCCATCCAAGTAACTACAAAATGTTAGATACGATACAAGTGAGCTTAGATTTCCAAGATATAAGATAGTGTGTAAAAGGTATCAAGGAATAGTCATGTAAGCTTAGGCCCTTGCATGCATCCGAGTGAGTCTGGCTAAAGTTTGAAGCATCAATGATGTTCAACTCACTCCTCAAGTGACAAAACACTTTCTCATCAAGTGGCTTAGTAAAGATATCGGCCAATTGCTTGTTGGTGCGAACATGTTTGAGATTAATGTCCCCTTTGGCAACATGATCACGAATGAAATGATGACGAACTTGAATATGTTTAGTTCATGAATGCTGCACATGATTATGAGCAATCTTAATAGCACTCTCATTTTCACACAACAATGGAACATGTCTCACATGGATTCCATAATCCTTAAGAGTTTGAGTCATCCATAGTAATTGCACACAACATGATCCGGTGGCAATGTATTCCGCTTCGGCGGTAGATAGAGATACCGAGTTTTGTTCCTTGGATGACCAAGACACAAGAGATCTACAAAGAAATTGACATGTACCCGAGATGGATTTTTTACCAACCTTATCTCCGGCATAGTCCGAGTCAGAATAGCCAATAAGGTTAAAAGAAGATCCCTTGGGATACCAAATGCGAAAGTTTGGTGTATGTATCAAGTATCTCACAATTCTTTTCACGGCCTGAAGATGACACTCTTTAGGAGCAGCTTGATATCGAGCGCACATGCACACACTAAGCATGATATCGGGTCGGGAGGCACATAGATATAGCAATGAACCAATCATTGATCGATAAACCTTTTGATCAACCGGTTAGTCCTCCTTGGTGAGGTCAACATGTCCAGTAGTAGGCATAGGAGTTTTCATACCTTTATACTCTTGCATGTTGAACTTCTTGATCAAGTCCTTGGTGTACTTGGTTTGAGAGATGAATGTTCCTTCTCTCATTTGCTTGATTTGCAAACCAAGGAAAAATTTCAGCTCACACATCATAGACATCTCATACTTCTTGGACATCAACCTTCCAAATTTCTCACTAAAATGTGAGTTAGTAGATCCAAAGAAAATATCATCCACATAAATTTTGCACACAAATTATTCACCGTTAACTCTTTTAGTGAACAAGGTTGCGTCAGTTTTCCAATTTAAATACTCTTTTCAATAAGAAACTTCGTTAAGCATTTGTACCAAGCTCGTGGGGACTGCTTAAGACCATAGAAAGCTTTACGAAGCTTATAAACATGATTAGGTTTCTTAGGGTTCACAAAACCAAGGGGTTGTTTAACATAGACCTCTTCTTCTATTTCACCATTTAGAAATGCACTTTTGATATCCATTTGGTAAAGAGTAATGTCATGGTGATTTGCATAAGCAAGAAGTATACAAATAGCCTCAAGTCTAGCAACGGGGGCATAGGTCTCACCGTAGTCCATACCTTCGACTTGAGTGTAGCCTTGAGCCACGAGCCATGCCTTGTTGCTTACCACTTGGCCATCTTCGTCTTGCTTGTTCCGAAACACCCACTTTGTTATAATGATATTTTGCTCATTCATGGGCTTCTCCACTAGTGTCCACACTTCATTCCTCTCTAAGTTGTGTAGCTCCTCGTGCATAGCATTCACCCAATCTGAGTCTTCAAGTGCTTCTTCCACCTTCAAAGGCTCAATACTAGAGATAAATGAGTAATGCTCACAAAAGTTAGCCAAATGAGTTTTAGAGCGAGTTATTCTCCCGGTTTGTATGTCACCGAAGATTTGCTCTAAGGGATGATTTTTGTTCACTCTTGCTCGAACTCGTGGTAGCTTTTTCTTGTTGGATGGTGGAGCTTCCTCCTCCTCATCATCTTCTTCATCGTTGTTGAAGGTGTCGCTTCCTTGAGGTGGTGGTGAAGGTGGTTATGGTGGATCATCATGATGAACTTCCTCCTCCTCTTCATCTTGTCGTGTACCGCTTGTGGCTGCCTCCATATCATTTTGAGGTTCGCCTTGACACGAGGTTGGAGCTTCCACTTGTGTAGATGAAGTACTTTCCTTCACCTCCATGGGACGAATCTTGCCGATGGACAAGTCTTGGATGGCTTCCGAAGGTTCCTTATCTCCCACATCATTTGGCAATTGTTCGACTTGCAAACCATTAGATTCATCAAACTTCATATCTACCGTCTCTTCAACAGAAGTGTGAAGTTGTTGTAGACACGGTAAGTGTGAGAGTTTGATCCGTAATTGAGTAGGAAACCTTCATGAGATTTAGGAGCAAATTTAGAATGACGATGCTTATCAAGAATGTAACACTTGGAGCCAAATACCCGAAGTATCCAACTTGGGGCTTATTACTGGTGTGTAGCTCGTATGCCGTTTTACCGAGAAGCTTGTGAAGGTAGAGTCGGTTCGTAGCATGACAATCTGTTTCCACGGCTTCCGCCCAAAAGTGTCTTGGCGTCTTGTACTCATCGAGCATCGTTCTAGCCATCTCTATAAGAGTCCTATTCTTCCTCTCAACGACTCCATTTTGTTGAGGTGTGTACGTAGCTGAGAACTCATGTGAAATCCCTTCTTCGTCAAGAAAGGTGTCCACATTGGTGTTCTTGAACTCTGATCCGTTGTCGCTCCGAACTTTCTTGATCTTCACTTCAATTTGATTTTGAGCCTTGCGAGCAAAGTTCTTGAAGATCTTTTGGACCTGCGACTTGTCATCAAGAAAGAATACCCACGTACATCTGGAAAAATCATCAACTATAACTAGACCAAAGGAATTTCCACCAAGGCTCTTGTAAGCATAAGGAACAAAGAGATCCATATGAAGCAGCTCGAGTGGTCTTGTCGTGGTTTTGTCATGGCAGATGTCCTAGTGAAAGGACTTAGGTTCGAGGCCATCGCTAAGGTGGTGAACTCAAAGGGGTTGATCGGAATCGAGAGACAAGGGTTACCCAGGTTCGGCCCCTCAGAAAGAGGTAAAAGCCTACGTCCTGCTTTGTGTTTGTATTGATTGGATATCAATTACAAGGGAGCGAGTTCGCTTGACCTAGCTATCGATGGGTTGTTTCGTGGCCTAAGCCGCCCAGGTAACCTGCCTTTATATACACAGGTCGAGGCCCTGGGCTTCCAAGAGTCCGGGCCAGGTTATACTTGATAACCGACCTCACCTCTAACTACACATGCCTTGTCTAACAAGCCGCCACCGGCGGCTTATGCCACCGGGTTACATATTGTCTTCTGGCTCTGGGCCTCCAGGCCCACTGAGCAGGCTTCTTCCAAACCTTCATTGCTAAGCCGCCAACCTCATGACCTGGCCCCACCTGGGCAGGTCTCACCATGGGGTTATATCCCCAACATTAGGCCCCAGATTGATTTGAACCGGTTCATGTCAATCTTAAGTCTTCTGGTTGGCGAATCTTGCATTCTCTGATAGGTCTTCATAACCCGCAAAAAATGGGCGGCGTCGTCTCTGAAAAATCTTCATGACCCGCCATGACGTCATCAGGAAAATCAAAAAAGATTCCCCTGACGTTAGAGCGGATCTTTCTCCATTAATATGACCAGCCCGAGAATCGAGGCACTTTCTTTGTCAATCATCATCGTGTCTCCTCGATTCCCGCACCGGACCGTTGTTGTTCCATCACATCCTAATAAATAGGCACGGGGGGCCCCATTACTTTCACTTTCCCCGCTGTTGCCTTCTTCTTCTTCCTCCAGACGCCCACGCCACCAAAACTCGCCGCGCCGTCCGGACCTCGCCGTCTTCTTCAACACCGGCCGCTGCATCAACCTGATGACGTCCAGAGCATTCCCACGTTCGTCCGCATCCTCAAGGTCCCATCTTTACCACTTGTTAGATCTGCACTAGCTTTTTTAGATCCCCCCCGAGTTCATCGGGTTTTGCTTCGTGTTCATCGCGGCTCCTCGGAACATTCTGTGTAGATCAGATGAAAAACACTCCTTTAGGCCTTATAACGTTGCCCAAATCATGCGGTCATCCACTTAATAGGCACGCCGTGCTCATTGTAAACTGCGGGCTCATTTTAATCTGCGTAGAGGTTGCCTGTTCTTCCACTGGCTTTCTAGGTTTAAGAATATTTTTCTTTTTCCCTCGCCCGTAGATCTTCAAACAATAGCTGTAGCTGTTGGAATCTTTTTCTCCACACTTAGTAATTTTTTCAATGTTCACTGGCAAACTTGACCCGCCGTCGTACTGCCGGCTCACATTGTCATATTGTGGCCTGCTTCAGTAGCTCATAACTTTATATTAACCCGCCAAATACCGTCACCATTTTTAGAATCAAAACTGCCTCGTCCATAATACGTTTTTAACCTGCCATATATTCATGCCCTTCCGCAGTCCTTTAAGCTGCCGCCATGTCTAAAGTCCCATCTACTTGCAACTGGGTGAGGTCTGGGGTAACCGAAGAATCACTCAAAGAGTTTATCACCATGGGAGTTCTGCCGGCTCAGGATGTCATCCACTCGCGGGTTCCGGGTAATGAAAACATTCCTAAGCCCGAGGATGGGGAAGCCGTCGTATTCACAGACCATCTTCCCCGCGGTTTTTCTCCCCCCGGGTCTAAATTTTTCCGAGACGTCTTACACTCCTTCAACTTGCACCCTCAAGACATCAGGCCCAATTCCGTCACCAACCTGTGTTAGTTCCAGACCCTCTGCGAGGATTATTTGCAAGAAGAGCCGTCCGTTAACCTCTTCAAAGAATATTTCTACATCAACCGCTAGACAGAAATGGCAGATGGATTAAGTCTCGAGCTTGGAGGCGTCACTCTTCAAAGACGGAGGGATGTACTCTTTCCAGCAGCAACTCTGCCGAGTCACCCCAAAGAATGGAACAAGACTTGGTTTTATTGCAAAGATACTTCACCAGAAGGGGAGAACCCACTGACGGGTTACCGTCCTTACCGGTTCAGCACTGATACAGAGCTCCCAGACCGAATGTCTGTCGTGGAACATGCTCAGTATGGCCCAACCTTCTCAAAAATAAGGGCCCTATTAGCCAACGGGTTAACAGGTGTTGATCTGACCCGCTGCTGGATCTCTTGGAGGATTCTGCCGTTAAGCCGCCGCGGCGCCTTAATGTGCCAATATACTGGCGAGGTGTCTGATCCTCAATGCTTCAACCAAACCCCCTTGATGGACCAGGATCTGAACACCATTGTCAAGTCTTTGCTTGGAGAATCCCAAGCCGCCTGTAGTAAGACGGGGTTAATCCCATTCTACGCGCTTAACCCGGCTCCAGATGTAAGTCTTTCCATCTTAACCTTCATTCATTCTTTCAATGATGTACTTCATGTATTTTATTAACCTTTCTGCCAATGCACTTTATCATCTGCAGGCCGGCTCTTCCTTCTAGAACAGGAAATTACCCGCTTCCTTCAAAAAGAAGAGCAAAGTCCCCAAGGCGACCAAAGCTAAGGCGCCACCTCGTAAGAAGAAGTAGTCAACTGAAGAGCTATTCGATCTAGACGATTCAGAGGTAGAACTTGACTCCCTTGGTCTTCTCTTTATGCAACTCATTGACAATGATTACTCACAGGAGGAAGCAGAGGCAAGCCATGCTGATATTGCAGAGGTAACCATTATCTCCTCTGAATCGGAACTTTTACCAGTAAAAAGAATACGGCGAGCCGTACGGAAGGTAAAATGTTCTCGCCCTTTTGCTCACTTGGACCCCAACTCTCTTTTGAAGAAGCAGCAAGAAGACAACAGGCGTCAGACCCGGAGTGCTGGCTCTGAAGAGCTTTTATCCGGCTTACCAAACGACCTGGCTCCTCGGAAACGGTGCACCGAAGTACTTTCTTGCCTTGAATTTATCTCTTTTGTATACTAATCTTGTGTTGCGACTTACTTGTATTTGACAATGCTAACTTTCCAGGACTCGCCTCCTTCTTCCGGCGACTCAACCACCTCAAAGTTGCCTCCCCATATCATCAACCCGGGGTAAGTATTTTCATATCCCACTCCGTGTGTTAATAGTCTATCCTTGCTCATTGACGTGTAACTTCACCTTTGCTCATAGGGCTCAAGCCAAACGGAGGAAGGCAGGCGGGTCAGCCGCCACTCCTGATATTCCAGAATCGGCAGATCCAAAGCCTAACACCCCTGAAACACATATTGAGCGGTCTGAGGCTAACAAAGATGCCCGTGAGAAGACTCCTCAACAAAATGAGCCGGCTGCTATGGATATTGAGGCTCCTGAGGCCCATCCAGAAACTGATCCTAAGCCGCCCAGCCCCCAGCCGACAGCTGAAGACGTGGCTTCTCATGAAGAAGTTACTGTTACCGGGGTGGCTTACAAATCTCCAGCTCCCTCTCATGCACTATCAAAGCATACCAGTGAAGATGAGGCGGCTCCTTCTAAGGAAGAGAAGACTCAATTTGACCTTCCTAACTTAGAGAAGCTTTCAGCCGACGAGTTGCACTCTGGTTATCTGAGCCGTCTCGCTGCAAGCCGGGATATGGAAGCCAGCCTGGTTGGCATGATGAAGAAAAGATACGAGGTATTCCACTTCCCTTGCTTTTCCATATATATACTTATGTAGCCCCCAAGAGCCGGTTGACCTCTCAAAAAGGTCAGCCGGGTCTTCAATCACTTTTTATCTTTCGTAGAATCACCATGTAGCCCCCAAGGGCCGGGTCATTATGTAAGTAATGAGCCGGCACTTAATCATAGTTTAAGAGCCAACTATAGCCCCCAAGGGCCGGATCATTTGTAAGCAATGAGCCGGTACTTAATCATAGAGTAAGAGCCAACTGTAGCCCCCAAGGGCCGGATCATTATGCCAATAATGACCCGGGACTGTTTATAAACCTGATCCTTAGATTTGTAAAGCAACGTGTAGCCCCCAAGGGCCGGGTTATTTTCATGAAGATGATCCGGGTCTCATGTACCTTGTAAAAAAGAACCGAGACACATTGGCCCCCAAGTGCCAAGTATATTGCTTGCAATCTGCTTGGGACTTGTAATGACGCTGTCAAACTTCGAAAAAGCCGGTATGAGCCGGACGGGCGGCTTAGAGCTAACAGTTGTGCCTTGTCATGACTTGTCCTTTGCAGGAATCTTTGAATGCCGCAGAGTGGAACGTGTCAGACCTTAAAAAGAGTCTGGCACTGCAACAACAAGGCCGAGCGGAAGCCGACGCCAAGTACCAGATTGCCTTGACTGAGCTTAAAACACTCAAAAAATCTGCTGAAACAAGCCAAGCCGCCCTGACCAAACGCGCAGAATACGCAGAAAACCGGCTTAAAACGGTGACCGAGGAGCTTAGCACTCTGAAAGGCCACATATCTCGTATGGTTGGAGCCGTCTTTGGTAAGTGTTGTTTACCCATCAATATTCATTGCAAGAAGATTTTCGAGAACTCTTCCATGTGGCTTATAAGATTTAACTTGCTCGCAGGTGAACGGAGTCGCCAACTCTCAGATGATAGTCTATTGAAGCTGAAGGCGTTATACTCACTGTCTGAACAACTATACGCCGGCTCTCTTTGTACCATCAAAGCCGTTATGACTGAGCGGGGCATTCCCAAATTTATGAAGGGCGTGCTAGAAGTCCTTTCCACCATCCCAAGGTAGATAGAAGAGCTGAAGAGATCAGCCGCTCGCAAGGGCGCAATGGCTGCTTTGAGCCGGTCACTGGCTTATGCCCCCGAGCTAAACCCGGCCGAGATGATGGATGGCTTTCCTCAGCTGAAAGATGACGGCTAGGAGTTCACTCAAGAGGATTATGCTCGTTGTATGAAGGCATCCCGAGTCTTGGCAAGCCGGCTGGCCGAAGATGCTGATCTGTCATCATATCAGGCGGCTTACTCTGAGGACAGTAAGCGAGTTCGAGGGCCCACATTTGAAGCCAGAAGCTTAATTCCTCAACGCCGTAAGCACCTCTTTGCCCCTGATGTGGACCCATCTCCCATCATGCATGATGAAGCCAAATTTGAGGCCTTAACACACTACAACTGGGATGTGGACAACCTCCAGATCCGGAAAAACGAAGACCCGGCGCAGGATGACCCGGCGCAGAGTTGAACAAAGAGTGTCCTTCAGATGAGGCTAACCCGGCCCTGTTGACATGCCGGGTTGTATTTTGGTGAAAAACTTGAGTCCGCAGATTTTGGGCTCCTTGATAGCCTTGTAATAGCAGTAGAAAATACTTGGCCGCCTGTTCCCGTGCCTTCGTGCACTTGTTAAACTTCTTTCAATCCATACACCAGCGACTTAACATAATTGTCTTGACATATAATCATCTGACTGCCTTGACTCGCCCGGCGGGTTATATTCCATGAGTAATACCAAGCCGGATTTATCCAAAGACTTAGAATCTTATCACGAAAAATACCTGCAAAAACAAGTAGTTTACATATCTCTTGCCCTATATACTGGCTTTAAAGGCATAGCAGGACAAGATAGTTCTTATTTTTGTGAAATTTTTTGTATTACTTCCGAAGAAGCTAGGCATAAAAGCCTTAAAACCTCGTAAGCCGGCTCTCACGTGACATAAATCCGTCGTTTAAACCTTAGCAAGTTCAGGGTCTTTAGAAAGATTGACATTGCTAAGAGTACGAACGGGCCACATAGCGGAGAGACTACAACAGACATAGTTGTGTGCCTCTAGTAGTACTCTTTACGGGGAAATGCCTCTTTGTGCTTCCACTGAGCCTTGGTAGCTTGCTACTGCTCCGGACACATTGATTGACCGGCGTGTATCCGTCTTTGCTGTTGTGTCTGTCCCTTTGGGGAATGTATCGCAGTGTAATGGAGTCCATGTAGCCTGCTATGACTCGTCTACGCGCAGTTGATGACATTTATGTCCCACGGCGTAATGGAGTCCCTGTAGCTTGCTATGACTCGTCTACACACGCTGAGACCGACACCTGCATTGTTGGGTTACGTATGCCTGTCCCTGTACGGATGTGTCACTTGGGTTCTACGACTAGTCATGTCGACCCGGGTTCTTGGACATTTTAATGCTAGCGACATATTCACATTCGTGAGCCAAAAGGCGCAAACGGTCCCGACCCAGGTAAGGTGGCAACCGTGGAGATAACCGTGCATGAGGCGGCAAAGTAATGTGAAGCGTTACATGCTAGATTCTTATGGCTTAGGATCGGGGTCCCGACAGCGTTGGTATCAGAGCTTGACTACCTGTAGGATTACCAAGCCAAACTAGTCGATGTTTGAGTCTAGAACTGCTTTAGTTATATAAGGGAATTGATTATGGAAGGGAACGTAAGATTCTTTTTACTCCTTTCCTAGTGTCATTCTAATTCTGAGTCACCCTCTTCCTTATTCTACGGGGTTTAAGAATTAGGCTTCTTACCTATCTATCAGGATGACGGGTTACTATGCTAGAGACTGATAGGAGAGTTGTTGTCTTTTTGAATCAGTGTTTCCATAAGAATTCAGCTTTTATGTTGTCAGTTTCATGTAAGTTGCCTCATATTTCACGCCCGTACAGTCGTTATGCTGTCCGGGTTATCTAAGGTTCACATATAATCTATTGCAATTGCAAACTCCTTCATCTTGAATCGATGTCTTTAGGCCAGACAAAGCACACGAATTCTTGTGTTGAGGTACTCCATTACCTCGACGTGTTTGTTGAAGTGTTAGGAAACCATGTTGTCTCAGAGAACCACCCAATAGTCTAGTTGTGTTTTGTGTTCCCAGTGTGATAATTCTGGCCATCATTATCGAAAGCATCCTGTGATGCTACTTAGTCAGTAGGTATTCTATTTTTAGGTTCTTGAACCCAAGGATCATTCTGCTCACTCCTGTTGATAGTCTTTGCTCGTTCCTTTAGGATGATTAGTGACTTTGATCTAGTTCTCGAGGTTTGTGGTTTATCATTCTTCCAATACCATGAACTAATTACGGCAGAAGTTCTTCGTGAACTAAAGATCACAACTTGAGTGCTCGTGATGAGCTCTCCATTCCATAGTTGTGAACCTGCCAATCCTACCTTTCTGCATGGGTTATCCGAAAGAACCATGTTGAACTCAATTGGCATGCTAACTTATGCCTCCACAACTCAGAAAAATCATGTGCTTTTGAGTTGCCCCCTTCTCAGTTGTATCCTAACCCTCGTCTATCAGTGGCTAGTCAAGAGTAACTGTGCAATCGTATTCATCGATGCATATTATTCTTGTGGTCTGTCAAGCCATTCTATTTCAGAATGACTGGGAGAAACAAACTCCAGTACCTTATCCATTTCTTTGATTGGGTCAAAGCAGTTGTATTTCGCAGATCAAAATGCCAATCCAGCTTTTGCTCTGTTCTACCTTGAAGTATTACCCTCTTCATGTCGAGAATGTCATGAGAATTGCACGACCTCTTATGCATTCTTGATACAGTGGTACTTCTCGCCATCATTATTCATTCCTCGGTATCCATGTTGGTTGTAACTGGAATGCCGACAAGTGAACCATGATGTGTGAAATCAATACCTCTAGCAATCCTATTGCTTGGAAGTTAATGGACAATAATTTCACTTTTAGTATGATGGTCATTGAATTTCCATCCTAAGAATGATCGTGCTACCTAGCCCATGTTTCCCGGTGCACTCCTCGATCAATGAGTTAGGTTTGTGCCAAGCTCTTTTGATCATATCGTTTTGCGCTGAAAAGCAAGATTGTTCTCGAGCTCAATATCATATCGGTGGATCGTGATTTTCCGAATATCTTCTTGGAAGTATTACCAGGTTGTCCCCTGACTGTTATGTTGAGTTCATGATCAAGTTGGTTTCCTGTAACCCTTTCTCTAGGAATCTGTGTTGGATATCCCTAAGCTAGTTGGTTAAGCCAAACAACAACTTGGTGAGTTGGAAGATAAAAGCTTTTCCTAAATTAGCTCGTTCCAAGGGGATATCCTATGTGGTGTGTATGTGTTGAAGAAAGATGATATGTTCACTGATTGGCCCTTGTGATCAATTGTTGCATCTATTGTCTTGTCCAATCTTTGAATTGAATATGGGCTATCGTCAAATCAAACTCAGAACCAAGGGTTCTCCTAATGTTGTCTTACTTGTGGTTAACCCCTCGAGCTTACATCATTATACCTTCTGGTCTGACCAATGCTATGATCTTGCTCCCATGGTTGTGGAATTCCACTTATGTGGATATCTCGATGAATTGTTGTTGAGCCCATCGACAACATTTTCATTTGTTCCATGATTCATGTTGGACATTAAGCTAGTGTTGGAAACTTGTAGACAATATTTTTGTGTCTTGTACATGAAGTATATGTTAGGTATAAGAAGTGACTTTTCCCAAATTCATGTGCATTTGATGCAAGTTGCCGCCATGGATTGGAGAAAAGTTATCTTGCCTTCTCTGGAATCGTCTCAAGTCAGCCATGCACGTGCGAAGAATTCTATGGTTTAGTAGATTTGCAACCTCCATCCCATATGTATCTCCTAGCACCCCAAGCCACTGATTGATTTGTTCGAGGAAAAGAAGTTCCTTTTTAAGAGCTAACCCGGGCTTATATAAGGACTTCGTTATCCTCCAATGATGGTTCCTAACCAGAACTCGGTAGTGTTTAGTTGTAAGACTTCTATGTGGTCATGCTTGTCTTGGACAGTGTGTTCCCATGTATCTTGCAATCCAGCTCATGTTTTGGAGTTGGCTCCCGTAATTCATTTCCGGAGAATCTCGCAACGTCATCTCGTCGATTTTTGTGTTGCAACCTTTCACTTTCAGACATGCTGAGTCTGGAATATCCTGACACCAACCATATCTGAATCTCAGGCAGATATAATGGTTGGAGCGTTACCCAAGAATTATAATATTGGTCTCCTCATAACCCGGTAAGGTGGTGATGTGGCTAACACGCCTAGCCGAAAGACATGTTATTGTAATATCTCGTGTCAGCAACATTAACCACTTCGCCATGAGGACCCCGTATGGCTTATTATAAAAGTTGTTCCTCATGGGCCCCTTTGAGATCCCAAAGTCCGACCTTTTACTTGATGTTCTGGATACCAAACATTAATTGGATTATGCTATTACATCAAGGAGAACATTAGAGGCGGAGTGCTAAATTTCTCTCAGTCGATCATCCAGATTTTGTTCGTTGGCATAGCCAAGGTGAAATCTGAGAAAGTGTTGTCTTCCTTTGCATCTGCATGCTCCATCGTTATTCATCATTGTAGTATGATGTGTTGCCAGAATCCTTGGCATAGATGTTGGTAAAACCCTGATGAATGTGGAAATGCTCAAGTTCTTGAGAGCACGTTCAGACACTAGGTTATATCCTCGGTATCAATTGGATTGTGCCATCCATTACCGAGTTGTCCTATAACTCTAGTTTCCTTCCGATCTGAGTATGCCATTCTATCGAATTCCTTCAAACGGTCGTTGTGAATTTCCTTAGGCTGGTATGAAGAGTTTCAATGATCTCTGTATCAAAAGTAATTCTTTTAGTCACCTCCCTAAGGTGTTCTGTTACGGTAAGAAGGGCAATTGACTCCTCGCTACTTTGAAACCTCATCATCATCTGTTTTGGCGTGGAATTGTTGCCTACCATTTGAACCTCCATCATCTACTTCATTCCATCGCTCCTAATATGTGTTTGGTGTCTCAGCCCAAGAGACGTTCTTACGTCTCACTCTATGAGTTGATCGAGAATTGCCCAATCTCCGAGAAGATCGATTCTTGTAGGATTTTTCTGTTTCCGTTGTCATTGTGTTGGGTGAAATTTCCAAAGCAAAGATGTCAAGATCAACATGATGCAATGAATCAACATCTTCGATAAGGGCAGCTGGACCATGAACTTTTGTTAGCTTAGTGTCCCCTCTGTCCACTTACCCTACGCCTGAATCTCGGGACAAGATTCTTGTTTAGTGGGGGTGAGTGGTCACAGCCCTAGCTTGTCATTGCCTGGCTTGCATTAAGCATCATGTCATCATGTTATTTTTGTTTTTCTAAACTTGAAATAGGGATTAACAAACCCTAGCACTTCATTTGACTAAACCAAAGTTCCAATACTTGTGATTTTCAATAAATCCAAAATGGACTTCAAAATGTCCACCATATCTGATAAATGTTGGCAACAACATATCAGTGGTGCATTTTATCTTCACAACAATTTGGGCATCTTAAATAATCCAGCAAAGTTGTTGCAAATGACAAATAAAAGCACTATGAACATTTTAGTTTCTTCAAAATTTCTGAAAAACTTTTTTTGGAGCTTGGAAATATTCCAACTATATCCCAGAAATAATTTCAGGATTTTTGAGCTAAGGAATTTTGCCCAAACTAAATAAAACAGAGGCATCTAATAGAAAACAGAAACAAAAGTTAAAGAAACTTACCTGGTACCATACCTGGCACCCCAGCCGGCCCAACTGGCCCGTGTGCCAATCGTCTTCAACCTCTGCCAGTAGGCAGAGGCGAGACAGCACACGACGCCGGTCGCGCCAGCTCCTGCTTCGCGCTGGTGGCCTCCCTTGCATCCTTATCCGCTCTAGACGACCGCCAGGAGCCCCTCGAGCTCATTCCCTCTCTCTGTTGCTCTCTCTCCCTCCCCCCTGATGCTCTCCCCCTCGGACCCGATACCACGTTCGCCGCCGTTCGCCACCACCGCAACTACCGGCCACCCCTAGCCCTGCCAGCATGTCTGCAGTCGCCGCCACCTCACGCTTCTCCTCTGTGCCGAAGGAATCGAGCCTGCAAGTGGTGAATCGCCGGCGTCAACCCCTTCTTCAACCTTCGGTCGCCGGATTTCCGCCGCCGAATTCGCGAGCTACCGGACTGCCCCGAGCTCGCCGTTGCCGCTGCTAGCACCGTGGTGAGCCGCTGATGTGCCTCCCCCTTTTCTCGTGGTCCTTCCCGTCCTCTAGCTGGCCTCCCCGCCTTAGCCGTGAGCATGCCGCCGTCGTGCTCGATTATGCCATCGCCAGAGCCTTCAACCACCGCAGCGCACGCCTAGGAGGCCGAAGCGCCCCTAACCTTCCCCTCTAGTGCACCACAGCCCGCGTCCGCACACGGCCGAACGCCGGTCATTGCCAAGCTCGTCATGGCCGTCATCTCCGGCTACCCCGCAGCATCTAACTGGGTCCGTTGGATGCGGACGAGCGAGAGCTCCCTCTAGATGGCCTCCGCGCGTTGAATGGGCACCGGAGCAGCCATTCCGGCGTGCCTCCGCCATCTGTTGTGGTCGTCGCCGGCAAATCACCGGCCGGCTGACGTGTCCGAATTAGGTTAAGTGCTAACCACCCACTAGAGTCAATGACAGGTGGGCCCAGCCACCCTAATTAACCCCTGCTTAATTAAATAAAACGGGATTAGCCCCTGAGTGTATGACAGGTGGGTCCTATGGTCAGGTTTGTCTCTGGACGGCCCTGTTGACCTGCTGACGTCACAGTGACGTCACGCTGACGCAATTAGTTATTTTCTGGTATTTTAAATATTCAGGAAATTATGGGAAATGCTTAAAACTTCTAAAAATCATAGAAATTCAACCATAACTCCAATGAAAATAATTTATATATGTGAAATGATTAGAAAAATCCAATGAATCTGTTTATGCCATGATCATGCATGTTTGAGCAAGTTAACATCACCAAGTAGGACATTTTATGATTAGGGCAATGTAGGATATATCATTTGGAGTTGGAATTCAAACTTGTTTGAATTCCACTTCAATTAACTTAGTTAATTATTTCTCTATATCAATTCAGAACCTCAATTTGTCATGTCATACATCATGATTGTGCATTGCATGAATTGAATGTTGTTCCTTCTTGTTTGCCGGTGTTGTTCCCTCTCGGTAGACGTGTTCCGACGTCGAGATCGTTGTCACCGATGAAGACTCGTTGTTATCTTCAGAAGTGCCAGGCAAGCAACCCCCCCTTGAGCATTTCGATACAATCCCACTCTCTCTCTCTCTTGCTCTCATTTCAATGCATTAGGACAACGTGATTCTACTGCTACTTGTGACTACTCAGCCATGCTCGCTTGTTATACTTAGAGTTATGTTGGTCTGATCCATATGGGTGATGGATTGGAATGATCATGTCCTAATGATGAGACTTAAGTGTCTTGACCCGTTTTGGTCAAGATGGTGATGAGAGGCCGTGTTGGAGAACATGGTGGATTGTGTTGTGATACGGCTCATAGGAACTGGGTTTCGTGCTTATCAGAGCCTACCACGCTGTTACATGGACATGTGCGGGTCAGGTGCACGGGCATGTGGCGCATGGCCCATGTGGCCCCTCGTGGCACACGGCGCGTGTGGCCCGTCGTGGCACATGGCGCGTGTGGCCCGTCGTGGCACACGGCATGGCACATTTGCCGAACTGGACGCAGATACATGTTCCAGGAGGGAACATTGCTGATGGCACGAGGACGTCGGTTCCTCTGAGTCATGGTGTAACAATCTGTTCGAATAGCCGCGTCCTCGGATATGGACTACTTGGAGAACTTATGTGGTTCATAGAAAAGTGAAATGGATACATTAAAATGCGCAAGATAAGTGTGAGTGCTATGTATGGCCTTCCGTAGGAAGACGGGAGTGGATCCATAGTGGCGTATTGATATGGTGAATATGTGGACTCGTGTATGCTTTCTCCCTTCAAAGAAAAGATACTACTTGTAGTCGTAGTATAGGTTAGCCAAGGGTCAAAGCTGGCTTGCTGCAATTAAACTCCACCACCCCCTTTGTTGATAATGATGCATATGCAGATAGTTCTGATGTAAATCTTGCTGAGTACCTTTGTACTCACGGTTGCTTCATTTGTGTTTTGCAGAGGAGACGTCAGTCTCTTTAGTGATCCTTACGACGTGAAGTTCGATGTTGACCGGATTAGCTTGGGAATCCCAGACAGTGGTCTGGCTCCTTTGGTACGGTCGTTGTAGCTTTTCAGGCTCTTCTAGCCGCTTTTAATAGATGTCTGTACCCAGACATGTATCTTCCGCTTGTTGATTGTATTCTCTGAATGATGGGTCATGTTACTCTCTGCTTGTAACATCATATTATGTAAGGCTCTTCTGAGCCTTCTAAATAAATGTTGTGTTGTTGTATGGTTATGTTTTGATGCCATAGTTGTATCTATGCATATCGGACATGTCGTGCGTACGTGTGACGTGTAACGGTATGTATGGGATTCGACACCTAGTTGTGTGGCTCTAGTAGTACTCTTTACGGGGAAATGCCTCTTTGTGCTTCCATTGAGCCTTGGTTGCTTGCTACTGCTCCGGACACATTAATTGACCGGCGTGTATCCTTCTTTGCTGCTGTGTCTGTCCCTTCGGGGAAATGTCTCGCAGTGTAATGGAGTCCATGTAGCCTGCTATGACTCGTCTACGCGCAGTTGATGACATTTATGTCCCACGGCGTAATGGAGTCCCTGTAGCTTGCTATGACTCGTCTACACACGCTGAGACCGACACCTGCATTGTTGGGTTACGTATGCCTGCCCCTGTACGGATGTGCCACTTGGGTTCTATGACTAGTCATGTCGACCCGAGTTCTTGGACATTTGAATGCTAGCGACATATTCAGATTCATGAGCCAAAAGGCGCAAACGGTCCCGGCCCAGGTAAGGTGGCAGCCATGGAGATAACCGTGCGTGAGGCCGCAAAGTAATGTGAAGCGTTACATGCTAGATTCTTATGGCTTAGGATCGGGGTCCCGACAGTAATATCCTCGTTAGCCATGGACAACGTCTCGTGCTTCCTCTTGAGGGAATGGACCTGCCGATTGTACCAGTCCCACAGTTCCCTCCCTTTGCTCCTCAACTGCTGGTCCACAAGCCCGGCCGAATCTCGCTGCTCCTTGACCGCCTGCCATTGCCTGTTCTGCACATCCTTAAGCCCTGCTGCTATGGACTCCAGAAAAGCTAGGTCCTCGGCAGCATCAGCAGTGCCGTGAGTCCCTTCGATCCCCTGGTATAATGGCGCTAAGATCTTGTTAATCTCTTCGTCAATATCTATACCCACTGAGAAGGGCGAGCCGAGAGCTGTATGGCTTAACGGAGCAGTGATCAGCGCCATATGACTCTGAGGGGACTGTAGGGCTGATGCCAGGGGATAGTTGGACGAAGAAGGCATCATGGCTTGAAGGGTAGTCTTCTCTTCAACCCTTGGGCTCAGGACGGGCGCGCTGCCGGGATTTTGTTCCATTCTCTTCGGGGAACCCTGAATATCCCCGGCAGCCGAGCCGTGTTCTTCTGCGGCAGCGATCTTCATCGCTTCCGCGGCAGCGTCTTTCCGAATAACAGCGACCTCCTCCAGCAGTTCGGGCTCTTCAAAAAGTGGGACTGCTGAGTAGAACATCAAAACAGAAGTATGAAAATCAAGAATCAACAAAACGCGTAAGGAGAAAGATACAGGGGAAACAAGAATACCGGCAAGAGGGATACCCGGTGGAGAATGCTGCGGAAGGACCTCTCCTTCCCCGGCAACATCAGTTGCCGGCGTGCCGTCCGTCACCACCCCTTCGGCAATGACCCTTGCACGAGCAGCTTCCTCGGCGGAGGCCCTTGCCAGCGAATCCCCCTCACGGGCAATGGTTGACGGGGAATCTTGGAGAAGGAGTTCCGCTGGATGGGTCTCCCTCCGATCTTCCTCTCCTGGTCTCCTGACGGGAGAAGGAAGGCGCCCTTCCCCATCCCCACCAGCAGACGAGACCTTCGCTTGGGTTTCACGAAGAGGACTGGGCTGGGGGATAGACACGGGATTTCTGTCCGCGTCTCCTGCAGAGCCTTTGCCTGCTGCAAGGTCCGAGCCCGCGGTAGACTTGGCCCTCTTGATCCTGTGCGCAAGAGTCTCATCATCTTCGTCCCTGTCATGGTCAACAATACATGATCAGTCAGGAAGATTAAAAATTGAAAGCCTTCTGATGGAAGCTGAGATCAACAAAACTTACTCTGAGACAAGAAGCATTGAACCCAGCTCATATGACGCAGGCGGTGGAGTGGCTCGGCTCTTCTTCAGAGTTGGAGGGACGGGGCTTGTCGGAGAGGCCAGGACAGCCGGCAAGGGCGGGCCTGGCGGAGGAGTTGGACTTGACGGGGGGCTGGCATCCACCCCATGTACCTTCCGTCGCTTGGCGGGGGATGCCTTGGTCTGAGCAAGGCGAGAAGATTGGCGACGTGCTACTTCGTGCCCGCCGCCCTTGGCAGTCGTCCTCTTCACCTTCGAGGAACTTTGCGAAGACGCGGGGGTCGTTGACTCCCGGTTTGTGCGTAGACGAGGGCGGCGACCCAGCGCCGGAGCTTGGGGTCCCTCTTCGAGCCCCTCCTCTACCACCTCCGGATCCTTCGCCCCTTCCGCCTCGCTCTCCACCTGGGCACCTGTTGCCGCGACTTGGGAATTGCTAGCGCCAGTAAGCTCCAGCCCGGCAGACTCCTCCGGAACAAGATTTTTGCCCTCCTCATCAGAAGAGTCGTCGTCCTCGGGCTCCTCTTCTCCTCCGGAGGCTGCTCCCCTAGCGGACCTGACGGCTTTGTCCTCCGCGATTCTTCCGGAGATAAAGACCCTCTCCACTTCCCTGGTTGGCGCGGTTAGGTTGTCCTCCGGTTTGATAGCCCTCTCCTCCAAGGCGGAGATCCACTCCATCTCGCTCTCTAGGGCGGGCAGCTCCCAATCAGACTTAACACCGAAAGGGTCGCATTCCGGCATCCATTGAAGGATCTGATTCCTGGCGGAATTGAGGTGCAGTGGGATGACTTTCTCCGGCAGGCGGTGTGTCCTAAAACGGCCAAACAACTGATCACATAGCCAGCCATGGCAGTAGGCTATCAAGTTGTTGGCGGGACCGGGATACAGGCGCATCCAATCGGCGGGACCATTAAACTCCCAAGCAAACCGGTCCCTCTTCTGCAAAGGAGCGATGCGGCGGCAGAGGAAGTCTGCCCCCACCTATTCAATGGTCAGTTCGGCAGCCTTGAGACGGATGATCCTGTTCAGCGCCAGGCGGAGTTTGCTGTCAGTTGGGCCAGACTTCCCCCAGTCACTGCCACGCGTAACACATTCAGTCCGCGCCCGACAAGACTCAGGGGCCTTGTCATCCTTGATCCAGCACCAATCAGCCCTCCATTCTTCCCAGTTCCCGCGCAGATTTCCGGAAAGGTACTCCTTCTTATCCTGGGGGATCCAGCTTATATTTCTGGAGCGATGGGATTTGTCCTCAATCCGAGGGAGGAAGAAGTGCTTGAACAAGTCCACATTGGGGGCAACTCCGACAAAGTTCTCGCACATGTGGGCAAATATCGCCATGCATGACATCGCATTGGGCGTGAAATCCAAAAGGCGGAATCCATATGTTGCCATCATGGCGTAGAAGAAATCAGAAAAGGGAGGACCAAGACCGCAGTAAAAGTATGCACAGAAGAAGTGGTACGAATCTGAGGGCTTCTTCTCCTTGGGGTTGTCCGACAAAACTTGAGGCACTCCGTGCCCTTTTATCGTCCGCCCCCACATATAGGCGTACCTCTCGATCAGAGTGTGGCCATACAGGCTCGACGGAGAGATAACCACATCTCCCTGTCGCCGCCTCTCGAGCTCTTCCGCTTTCCTCCTCTGTTCCTCAGCCGCCAGGTCCGTGGATGTGGCCGCCTGCTTCCCTTTGTTACCCGCCTTTTTCTGTCCCATCTTGGAAGCCTTCAAGGACGAAAGGTGGTCCGGCGGTGCTCGGTGGGACGAGAGGAGCGGTGGAAGCGGTTTCTTGGCTTGAGGAGGAAGCTGAAGGACGGAGAAAAGGATGCGAATGAGCAGCGCCCTTGTGCGTTGTCCTTTTTATCAAGGGACTCGCGCGAGGGCTGGCTCTTCGCTATCTTTTCGGAAAACTGCCGTTTTATTACTGGCAGTTCCTTTTATTCTCCAACGGCTCCCGTCCATGACCCCACAACCCGCGATAATTGCGCGAAGTGGACGTGGATGGAAGGGCAGAACCCCTCCGTCGCGTGTCCGTGCACTGTTTAGGACCTAACCCAACGTGCCAAGCGGCACGTATGGCTCAGGCCCGGGGGCTTCTGTCGGGGTAAACAAACAGGGGTATTCATTTTCCCCTAACTTGTGCCCGGACAGACGGCCACCGGCGCCCGACAGCCACAACCTGCACAGGCGGTAGAAGCAAAACCCCGACCAGCAATGAAGACAAGACTCCAGCAAGCTCAGCGCGGCAGCCCAGGCCTGGGCTGCGATGCGCCAGGCACGTCCCCAACACTTGCCTAGGACCAAGACGTACACACCTCCCAGAAGACCCGGCAAGCCACTCCCCGACAGGCGTGAGCTACCCAGCCACCGCCCCACCGCATCGCTACGCCTGTCACTTATCGATGCGGTGTCGAGCCCTCAGGCGGCTAATCAGCTCTCGCTAAGCACGTGGCGACACATTGGAATGCAAGTTACGCTTGGTTGACACCGGCCCTGTAGCGTGTCAAGATCTTAAGCAACGACCGGCCAAGTGGTGGCAAGAGCTTGCCGGGGAGGCACCCCCAAGCGCCACCTAGGCAGGTAATCATGGCATTTTGTCCCAAATGCCAGAGTTAGGTATGATAGCTCTGCTTAGCTATCTAATCAATAGATAATGTCTGTTTTGACATTGTGGTAACCCCTTGCACTATAAAAGGAGGCCCAAGGCAACCTAGCTCAAGGTTGGCAATTCGAACCCCCGAACACTTGTACTCGCATAGCCGCGCTGTCCCCGACAACAATCCTTGCCGAGGGTTGAGCGCCCTGTATTCTTCGTGTTCCTCCAATCAATCCACCAAAAAGCAGGAGTAGGGTTTTACGCTTAGCAGCGGCCCGAACTTGGGTAAAATGCCTGTGTTCTGATCATTGCGCCGTCTCATGCTCTTCACTCTTCGTGCAACGTGACCCCCCTTGCCGAACCACAAGGGACCTCTGGTCGCATAGGTGATCATGAGCAGGCGAACAACAAAACAACATGGAGGCATCCACAAGCGGTAAATGAAAAGATGAAGAGGAGGAAGAAGTACATCGTGATGATCCACCTCAACCTCCTTCACCACCACCTCAAGGAAACGATACCTTCAACAACAACGAAGAAGAAGATGTTGATGATGAGGAAGCTCCACCATCCAACAAGCAAAAGCTACCACGAGTTCGAGCAAGAGTGTACAAAATCATCCCTTAGAGCAAATATTCGGCGACATACAAACCGGAAGAATCACTCTCTCTAAAACTGATTTAGCTAACTTTTGTGAGCATTACTCATTTGTCTCTAGTATTGAGCCTATTAAGGTAGAATAAGCACTTGAAGACCCGGATTGGGTGAATGCCATGCACGAAGAGCTACACAACTTTGAGACGAATGAAGTGTGGACACTAGTGGAGAAGCCCTAGGACGAGCAAAACATCATTGGAATAAAATGGGTGTTTCAGAACAAGCAATATGAAGATGGTCAAGTGGTAAGCAACAAGGCACGTCTGGTAGCTCAAGGTTACACTCTTGTTGAAGGTATGGACTACGGTGAGACTTATGCCCTCGTTGCAAGACTTGAAGCCATTTGTATACTTCTTGCTTATGCCAATCACCATGATATTACTCTCTACCAAATGGATATCAAAAGTGCTTTTCTAAATGGTGAAATTGAGGAGGAAGTTTATGTTAAGCAACCTCCCGGCTTTGTGAACCCTAAGAAACCTAATCATTCTATAAACTTTGTAAAGCTCTCTATGGACTTAAACAAGCCCCATGAGCTTGGTACAAATGCTTAACGAAGTTTCTTATTGAAAAGGGTTTTGAAATTGGTAAAATTGACGCAACCTTGTTCCTTAAAAGAGTTAATGGTGAATTATTTGTGTGCCAAATTTATGTGGATGATATTATGTTTGGATCTACCAACCAATACTTTAGTGAGAAATTTGGAAGGTTTATGTCCGAGAAGTATGAGATGTCTATGATGTGTGAGGTGAAATTTTTCCTTGGTTTGTAAATCAAGCAAACGAGAGAAGGAACATTCATCTCTCAAATCAAGTATACCAAGGACTTGATCCAGAATTTCAATATGCAAGAGCGTAAAGGTATGAAAACTCCTATGTCTATTAGTGGACATGTTGACCTCAGCAAGGAGGACAAACCGTTTGATCAAAAGGTTTATCGATCAATGATCAGTTCATCGCTATATATATGTGCCTCCGGACCCGATATCATGCTTAGTGTGTGCATGTGTGCTCGATATCAAGCCACTCCTAAAGAGTGTCATCTTAAGGCTGTGAAAAGAATTGTGAGATACTTAATACATACACCAAACTTTGGCATTTGGTATCCCAAGGGATCTTCTTTGAACCTTGCTGGCTAGTCCGACTCGGACTATGCCGGAGATAAGGTTGATAGAAAATCCACCTCGGGTACTTGTCAATTTCTTGGGAGATCTCTTGTGTCTTGGTCATCCAAGAAACAAAACTTCATATCTCTATATATCGCCGAAGTGGAATACATTGCCGCCGGATCATGTTGTGCGCAATAACTATGGATGACTCAAACACTTAGAGATTATGGAATACATGTGAGATGCTACTTCTTGAGCTTGCGTTGGTTTTCCCTTGAAGAGGAAAGGGTGATGCAGCAAAGTAGATAAGTATTTCCCTCGGTTGTTGAGAACCAAGGTATCAATCCAGTAGGAGATACAAGCAAGTCCCCAATCTTTGCACCTACACAAACAAACAAACTCTTGCACCCAACGCTAAAAGGGATTGTCAATCCCTTCACGGTTATTTGCAAGGATGAGATCTGGTAGAGATAGATATAAAAGATTGCTAGAACGTAAAGTAAAACAAAAGTAAAAAGAATGCATCGAGGTATTTTTGGTTTATAGATCTGAAAATATAATATGGAAAATAGACCCGGGGGCCATAGGTTTCACTAGAGGCTTCTCTCATGAAGGAAAATAATACGGTGGGTGAACAAATTACTGTCGAGCAATTGATAGAAAAGCGCATAGTTATGACGATATACAAGGCAATGATTATGCATATAGGCATCACATCCGTGTCAAGTAGACCAAAACGATTCTGCATCTACTACTATTACTCCACACATCGACCGACTCCTGCCTGCATCTAGAGTATTAAGTTCATGAAGAACAGAGTAACGCATTAGGTAAGATGACATGATGTAGAGGGATAAACTCAAGCAATATGATGAAAACCCCATCTTTTTATCCTCGATGGCAACAATACAAATACGTGCCTCGCTACCCCTACTTTGTCACTGGGTGAGGACACCGCAAGATTGAACCCAAAACTAAGCACTTCTCCCATTGCAAGAATTACCAATCTAGTTGGCCAAACCAAACCAATAACTCGAAGAGACTTGCAAAGATATGAAATCATGCATATAAGAATTCAGAGAAGATTCAAATAATATTGATAGATAAGATGATCATAAACCCACAATTCATTGGATCTCGACAAACACACCGCAAAAGAGTATTACATCGGATAGATCTCCATGAAGATCATGAAGAACATGGTATTGAAGAACAAAGGGAGAGAAGAAGCCATCTAGCTACTAGCTATGGACCCGAAGGTCTGTGGTAAACTACTCACGCATCATCGGAGAGGCAATGGAGTTGATGTAGATGCCCTTCGTCATCGAATCCCCCTCCGGCAGATTACCGGAAAAGGCTCCAAGATTGGATCTCACGGGAACAGAGGCTTCCGGCGGCGGAAAAGTATTTTCGTGGCACTTTTTGGTATCCAGGGAATATTTGGGAATTTATAGGCCGAAGAATAGGGTTAGGATGGCTGCCGTGGGGCCACAAGCCAGGGGCGCCCCCCCTAGGGCGCGCTCTGGTGGCTTGTGACTCCACGGCAGGTCTCCTGCCTTCATCTCCATGTCTGCTGGGTTTCTTCTCGTCCAAGAAAAATCATTCCGAAGATTTTATTCCGTTTGGACTCCGTTTAATATTCCTCATCTGCAATATTCAAAAACAAGGAAAAAACAGAAACTGGCACTAGGCTCTAGATTAATTGGTTATTCCCAAAAATAATATAAAATAGCATATTAATGCATATAAAACAGCCAAAACAGATAATATAATAGCATGGAACAATCAAAAATTATAGATACGTTGGAGACGTATCAAGCATCCCCAAGCTTAATTCCTGCTCATCCTCGAGTAGGTAAATGATAAAAACAGAAATTTTGATGTGGAATGCTACCTAACATATTTATCCATGTAATATTCTTTTTGGTGGCATGAATACTCAGATCCGTAAGATTCAAAACAATAGTCTAATATTGACATAAAAACAGTAATACTTCGAGCACACCAACAAGGCAATCGTGTCCTTTCGAAAAAAACATGGCCTTAGAAAGTTATCCCTACAAAATCGTATGGTCTAGCTATGCTCCATCTTCCCCACACAAAGTATCTAAATCATGCACAACCCCGATGACAAGTCAAGCAATTGTTTCACACCTTTTATGATCTCAAACCTTTTCAACTCTCACGCAATACATGAGCGTGAGCCATGGATATAGCACTATAGGTGGAATAGAATATGGTGGAGGTTGTGAGGAAAAAGGAGAAGATAGTCTCACATCAACTACGCGTATCAACGGGCTATGGAGATGCCCATCAATAGATATCAATGTGAGTGAGTAGGGATTGCCATGCAACGAATGCACTAGAGCTATAAGTGTATGAAAGCTCAAAAAGAAAACTAAGTGGTTGTGCATAAGATGAAAAATTCCATTAGTTATTTGAAAGTGACAAAATAGGAGACTCTCTATCATGAAGATCATGGTGCTACTTTGAAGCACAAGTGTGGAAAAAGATAGTAGCATTGTCCCTTCTCTATTTCTCTAATTTTTTTATTTTTTTTGTTTTTTTTTATTTTGGTGGGCATCTTTTGCCTCTTTTTTTTTATTTGAGCTTCGTTGGCCTCTTTTATTATTTGTAAAGTCCGGAGACTCATCCCAACTTGTGAGGGAGTCATAGCTTCCATCATCCTTTTCTCTCACGGGACAATGCTCTAATAATGAAAATCATCACACTTTTATTTACTTACAACTCAAGAATTACAACTCGATACCTAGAACAAAATATGACTCTATATGCAATATG
The DNA here is from genome assembly GCA_039707655.1 of Elymus sibiricus. Taxonomy (NCBI): domain Eukaryota; kingdom Viridiplantae; phylum Streptophyta; class Magnoliopsida; order Poales; family Poaceae; genus Elymus; species Elymus sibiricus. Next base: position 200,862,560 of record CM077667.1, read on the forward strand.
AATGTGATGGTGCGTGTCATGAAAAACGGAACGGTGGAAGTTGCATGGAAATATATCTCGGAATGGCTATTGAAATGCCATAATAGGTAGGTATGGTGGCTGTTTTGAGGAAAGTATATGGTGGCTGTTTTGAGGAAGGTGGGTTTAATGCACCGGCGAAAGTTGCGCGGTACTAGAGAGGCTAGCAAAGGTGGAAGGGTGAGAGTGCGTATAATCCATGGACTCAACATTAGTCATAAAGAACTCACATACTTATTGCAAAAGTCTATTAGTTATCGAAACAAAGTATTAGACGCATGCTCCTAGGGGAGAGGTTGGTAGGAGTTAACCATCGCGCGCTCCCGACCCTCACACAAAGGTTGACAATCATTAAAGAAATCATGCTCCGACTTCGTTACATAACGGTTCACCATACGTAGATGCTACGGGAATCACAAACTTTAACACAAGTATTTCTTCCAATTCACAATTACTCACTAGCATGACTCTCATATTACCATCTTTATATCTCAAAACTATATGCAAGGAATCAAACTTCTCATAGTATTCAATGCACTTAATATGAAAGTTTTTATTATATCCCTCTTGGATGCCCATTATATTAGGACTAAATTCATAACCTAAAACAATTACCATGCTGTTTAAAGACTCTCAAAATAATATAAGTGAGGTACGAGAGTTCAATAATTTCTATAAAATAAAACACCACCGTGCTCTAAAAAGATATAAGTGAAGCACTAGAGCAACATTGCCTAGCTCAAAAGATATAAGTGAAGCACATAGAGTATTCTAATAAATTCACGATTAATGCGTGTCCCCCTAAAAATATGTGTGCATCAAGGATGATTGTGGCAAACTAAAAATCAAAGACTCATATCATACAAGACGCTCCAAGCAAAACACATATGATGTGGTGAATAAAAATATAGCCTCAAGTAAATTTACCGATGGATTGAAGACGAAAGAGGGGATGCCTTACGGGGCATCCCCAAGCTTAGACTTTTTGGTATCCTTGAATATGGCTTGGGGTGCCTTGGGCATCCCCAAGCTTAGGCTCTTGCCACTCCTTATTCCATAGTCCATCAAATCTTTACCCAAAACTTGAAAACTTCACAACACAAAACTCAACAGAAAACTCATGAGATCCGTTAGTATAAGAAAAATAAATCACCACTTTAGGTACTGTTGTGAACTCATTATTTATTTATATTGGTGTAATATATACTGTATTCCAACTTCTCCATGGTTCATACCCCCCGATACAACCCATAGATACATCAAAATAAGCAAACAACACAAAGAAAACAGAATCTGTCTAAAACAGAACAGTCTGTAGCAATCTACAGACTTCGAATACTTATGTAACTCCAAAAATTCTGAAAAATTAGGACAATCAGGGAAATTTGTATATAAATCTTGTGTAAAAATTTCATATCAACATCACATTCCAATGAATTTAAAAAATTCCTGGACTGAGAGCAAAAGTTTCTGTTTTTCAGCAAAATCAAATCACAAACACCGTAGACCGTCCCAGAGGTCTTACTTGGCTCAAACACTAATTTAAACAAGAAAAAACAATTACTACAGAGGTAATAATGTGTAAAACACTCAAAAACAGAAGCAAAAACAAAAGCAAAAGAAATAAAATTGGGTTGCCTCCCAACAAGCGCTATTGTTTAACGCCCCTCGCTAGGCATAACGCAATAGATCTAGGTATTGTCATCTTTGGTATGCAATCCATAAGTAGCTCTCATAATAGATTCATAAGGTAATTTTATTTTCTTTCTAGGAAAGTGCTCCATGCCTTTCCTTAATGGAAATTAGAATCTAATATTTCCTTCCTTCATATCAATAATTGCACCAATCGTTCGAAGGAAAGGTCTACCAAGAATAATAGGGCATGTAGGATTGCAATCTATATCAAGAACAATGAAATCTATGGACACATAATTCCTATTTGCAACAATAAGAACATCATTAATCCTTCCCATAGGTTTCTTAATGGTGGAATCCGCTAGATGCAAATTTAAAGAGCAATCATCAAATTCACGGAAACCTAGCATATCACATAAAGTTTTTGGAATCGTGGAAATGCTAGCACCCAAATCACACAAAGCATGGCACTCATAATCTTTAATTTTAATCTTAATAGTAGGTTCCCACTCATCATAAAGCTTTCTAGGTATAGAAACATCCAACTCAAGTTTTTCTTCAAAAGATTTCATCATAGCATCCACGATATGTTTAGTAAAAGCTTTATTTTGATTATAAGCATGCGGAGAATTCAACATGGATTGCAACAAGGAAACACAATCAATCAAAGAACAACTATCATAATTAAAGTCCTTGAAATCCAAAAGAGTGGGTTCATTGCTATTTAAAGTTTTGACCTCTTCAATCCCACTTTTATCAATCTTAGCATTAAGATCTATAAACTCCAAATCATTGGGACGCCTTTTAACTAAAGTTGACTTATCTCCAGTCCCATCTTTATCAAGATTTATATTATAAAACAAAGATTCAATAGGAGTCACATCAATCACTTTAAGATCTTCATCAATAATATCACGAGAACACACTTTTTCAACCAATTCACGCTTAGCACGTATTCTAGCGGTTCTTTACTTACACTCATCAATAGAAATTCTCACAGCCTTTAAAGACTCATTAATATCATGCTTGGGTGGAATAGATCTAATTTTCAAAGAATCAATCTCAAGAGAAATTCTATCAACGTTCCTAGCCAAATCATCAATCTTGAGCAATTTTTCTTCAATCATAGCATTGAAACCTTTTTGCGAGCTAATAAATTCTTTAATATTATTCTCAAGATCAGAGGGCATCTTATTATAATTTCCATAAGAATTGTTGTAGGAATTACCATAATTATTAGAGGAATTACTAGGAAATGGCCTAGGATTGAAATTACCTATATACGCGTTATTACCAAAATTGTTCCTACCAACAAAATTCACATCCATAGATTCATTATTATTTCCAATCAAAGAAGACAAAGGCATATCATTAGCATCAATAGGATCACTCTTACTAGCAAACAATTTCATTAATTCATCCATCTTTTCAGTCAAAGTATTTATTTCTTCAATAGCGTGCACTTTTTACTAGTAGGAGATCTTTCGGTATGCCATTGAGAGTAATTTGCCATAATATTATCTAGGAGTTTAGTAGCTTCTCCTAATGTGATTTCCATAAAAGTACCACCCGCGGCGGAATCTAAAAGATTTCTAGATGCAAAATTCAATCCCGCATAAAAAATTTGTATAATCATCCTTAAACTCAAACCATGCGCGGGGCAATTTCTAATCATTAGTTTCATCCTCTCCCAAGATTGTGCAACATGCTCATGATCAAGTTGCTTAAAATTCATTATATCATTCCTAAGGGAGATGATCATAGCGGGCGGAAAGTACTTGGAAATAAAAGCATCTTTACACTTATTCCATGAATCAATACTATTTTTAGGCAAAGATGAAAACCAAGTTTTAGCACGATCTTGTAGTAAGAATGGAAATAGCTTCAATTTAACAATATCATTATCCACATCTTTCTTCTTTTGCATATCACACAACTCAACGAAAGTATTTAGATGGGATGTGGCGTCTTCACTAGGAAGGCCGGAAAATTGTTCTTTCATAACAAGATTAAGTAAAGCGGCATTAATTTCATAAGATTCCGCACTAGTGTCGGAAGCAATCGGAGTACTAATAAAATCATTATTATTAGTATTGGAGAAGTCACACAACTTGGTATTCTCTTGAGTCATCGTGACAAAGCAAGCAATCTAGCACACAAGCAAACGAAAAGCAAACGGAAAGACGAATGGAAGAAGGGCGAATAAAAAGGAAAATCTTCTTTGTTTTTCTGAAAATCGTTTTAGAAGTGGGGGAGAGGAAAATGAGAGGCAAATGGCAAATAATGTAAATGCAAGAGATGAGTTTGTGATGGGTACTTGGTAGGCTTGATGTAGATCTCCCCGGCAACGGCGCCAGAAATCCTTCTTGCTACTTCTTGAGCTTGCGTTGGTTTTCCCTTGAAGAGGAAAGGGTGATGCAGCAAAGTAGATAAGTATTTCCATCAGTTGTTGAGAACCAAGGTATCAATCCAGTAGGATATGCAAGCAAGTCCCCAATCTTCGCACCTACACAAACAATCAAACTCTTGCACCCAACGCTAAAAGGGGTTGTCAATCCCTTCACAATTATTTGCAAGGATGAGATCTGATAGAGATAGATATAAAAGATTGCTAGAACGTAAAGAAAAACAAAAGTAAAAATAATGCAGCGAGGTATTTTTGGTATTTTTGGTTTATAGATCTGAAAATATAATATGGAAAATAGAGTCGGGGGCCATAGGTTTCACTAGAGGCTTCTCTCATGAAGGAAAATAATACGGTGGGTGAACAAATTACTGTCGAGCAATTGATAGAAAAGCGCATAGTTATGACGATATACAAGGCAATGATTATGCATATAGGCATCACGTCCGTGTCAAGTAGACCAAAACGATTCTGCATCTACTACTATTACTCCACACATCGACCGACTCCTGCCTGCATCTAGAGTATTAAGTTCATGAAGAACAGAGTAACGCATTAGGTAAGATGACATGATGTAGAGGGATAAACTCAAGCAATATGATGAAAACCCCATCTTTTTATCCTCGATGGCAACAATACAAATACGTGCCTCGCTACCCCTACTTTGTCACTGGGTGAGGACACCGCAAGATTGAACCCAAAACTAAGCACTTCTCCCATTGCAAGAATTACCAATCTAGTTGGCCAAACCAAACCAATAACTCGAAGAGACTTGCAAAGATATGAAATCATGCATATAAGAATTCAGAGAAGATTCAAATAATATTGATAGATAAGATGATCATAAACCCACAATTCATTGGATCTCGACAAACACACCGCAAAAGAGTATTACATCGGATAGATCTCCATGAAGATCATGAAGAACATGGTATTGAAGAACAAAGGGAGAGAAGAAGCCATCTAGCTACTAGCTATGGACCCGAAGGTCTGTGGTAAACTACTCACGCATCATCGGAGAGGCAATGGAGTTGATGTAGATGCCCTCCGTGATCGAATCCCCCTCCGGCAGATTACCGGAAAAGGCTCCAAGATTGGATCTCACGGGAACAGAGGCTTCCGGCGGCGAAAAAGTATTTTCGTGGCTCTTTTTGGTATCCAGGGAATATTTGGGAATTTATAGGCCGAAGAATAGGGTTAGGAGGGCTGCCGTGGGGCCACAAGCCAGGGGGCGCGCCCCCCCTAGGGCGCGCCCTGGTGGCTTGTGACTCCACGGCAGGTCTCCTGCCTTTATCTCCAAGTCTGCTGGGTTTCTTCTAGTCCAAGAAAAATCATTCCGAAGATTTTATTCCGTTTGGACTCCGTTTAATATTCCTTATCTGCAATACTCAAAAACAAGGAAAAAACAGAAACTGGCACTAGGCTCCAGATTAATAGGTTAGTCCCAAAAATAATATAAAATAGCATATTAATGGATATAAAACATCCAAAACAGATAATATAATAGCATGGAACAATAAAAAATTATAGATACATTGGAGACGTATCATGAGACATGTTCCATTGTTGTGTGACAATGAGAGTGCTATTAAAATTGCTCATAATCCCGTGCAACAATCTCAAACTAAACATATTCAAGTTCGCCATCATTTCATTCGTGATCATGTTGCCAAAGGGGACATTAATCTCAAACATGTTTGCACCAACAAGCAATTGGCCGATATATTTATGTCGGGGCATGGATGCTCACGATCACCTATGGGACCAGAGGTCCCTTGTGGTTCGGCAAGGGGGGTCACGTTGCACGACGAGCGGAGAGTATGAGACGGCGCGACGATCAGGACACAAACATTTTACCCAGGTTTGGGCCGATGCTAAGCGTAAAACCCTACTCCTGCTTTTTGGTGGATTGATTGGAGGAACACGAAGAACGCACAACGCCTATCCCCGACAAGGACCGCTGTCGGGGAAAGAGCTGCTATGCGAGTACAAGTGTTCGGGGGGTCCGAATCCTGAGCTAGGTAGCCTTGGGCCTCCTTTTATAGTGCAAGGGGTTACCACAATGGCAAAACAGTCATTATCTATTGATTAGATAGCGAAGCAGAGCTATCATACGTAACTCTGGCATTTAGGACAAAATGCCATGATTACCTGCCTAGGTGGCGCTCGGGGGTGCATCCCCGGCAAGCTCTTGCCACCGCTTGGCCAGTAGTTGTTTATGGTCTTGACACGCCGCAGGGCGGGTGTCAACCGAGCGTAACTTGCATTCCGATGTGTCACCACGTGCTTAGCGAGAGCTGATTAGCCGCCTGAGGGCTCGACACCGCATCGATAAGTGACAGGCGTAGCGATGCGGTGGAGCGGTGGCCGGTTGGCTCGCACCTGCCGGGGAGGGGCTTGCCGGGTCTTCTGGAAGGTGTGCATGTCTTGGACCCCGGCAAGCATCGGGGATGTGCTTGGCGCGTTGTAGTCCAGGCTTGGGCTGCCGCGTTGGGTTTGCTGGAGTCTGGTCTTCATCATTCGCCGGGTTTTTGCTTCTACCGCCTGTGCATAAGTCAGGGGCACTGGGTACCCATGTACTAGTGCGCCGACAATTTACTAAGCCACTTGATGAGAAAGTGTTTTGTCACGTGAGGAGTGAGTTGAACATCATTGATGCTTCAAACTTTAGCTAGACTCACTCGGATGCATGCAAGGGCATGATCTTACTTGACTATTCCTTGTTACCATTAATATGATACTATCTTGTAACCTTGGAAACCTATGCTCCCTTGTATTGCATCTAACATTTTGTAGGTACTTGTATGAACTACATTCCACAAGATTGCCAACAATTACTATCAAAAGCAATCTTGTCTTGGCCAAGTATCAACAACCTTACTTTGTGATGGAGGAAGAAGACAACACAAACTATATCCTTGAGATACATATGATGAAAACCTCACTCTTGTCATTTGGATACATCTTGTTCTTCCTTGCATGACTAACCCTTGTAGGAGGACCTAGCTACAAAGAAAAAAGGATTGCTCCCAACTCAAGATGATCTTCATCAACTTTGAGCATCCACAACAAGTCCACCTACACACCATGTCATCTACATCACTCAAAGGTATGTGCTCATATCCTTGAAGAAGACTTACTCCAAGTCATGAGATAAATCAATTCAAAGTGATATGAAAACATCAAAATGCTTAAACGAGAAATGGTAACCCCATTTTGAGCTTAACGATGAGTATGACCTATGATCAAGTATTCTTACTTGGCTCCTAAGTCAATATACTATAATATAGGTGACCTAGTCACTGACCTTCATGTATATGAAGCTTCTTGTTTGAATCATTCTAGTTGCATGTTTTTTCTTGGAACCACTCAATCTTCATCTAGTTGAACATTCATTGCAAATCCTTTTGAAGAATTCATTGCAAATCTTTTAGAAAATTCATTGCAAATCTTCTAGATCCTACTGAGATGTTCTGAAAATTATTTTCATAAACAAAATGGACAAGAATAACTTTGCCAAGGTTTTGCTTACAATTTCGGTCTCTCCGAGCTGGGAAAATCGGCTTCACCGATATAGCAGATATACTGCCACTAGCTTCTTCGGTACTATCGATATTGAACTCTTCGGCTGTACCGATTTTATCCAGAGCCCTAATTTTTCCTTATTGGTTCTACCGATTGACCTTTCCTCGGAGCTACAGACTTCTTGACATTACTTGTGTTCATTGCCATTTTCTTGACATCTTCAGTCAATGATCTCAATTACCCTTACTCTCAAGGATCCCTTACCCTCTGACCCTTTTTGGAAATTAATGCCAAAGGGGGAGAAATATCAAAGCTTATGCTTGTTAAACGGGGAGAAATATCAAAGCTTATGCTTGTTAAACGGGGAGAAATATCTCTAGGGGGAGAAATATCAAGATCATCCAAAGGGAGAAACACTACATTAAAGGGGAGAGAAGACCAAATCAGAACTATTATTTAAGGAGAAAGCAAATGTGATTTGGATTCGGATTTGATTGCCTTAGTGTTAAACATGCATCACCCCTACCTACTCCCAATATCTACATGCTAAGATTTAGGGGGAGAGGAAGACTTAAATATCCATACATAGGGGACATATCAATTTTGAGAAATACTATTTCCTATATGTCCTCCATATCATGGTACATTTGAATTCTTTTGCATTTGGATGAGAAGAATACTCTTGTGTTATCTAACATTGTTTTCTCAAGTGTGTTAAAATGCTCAAGAACTTCAAGGTAAGTATATGCATCATATCCCTGATCAAGATGATCTCTTGTTTCTTGCACATATCATTTGCAAGAGTGAGTCTTGAACATGGAGACACTTCATTCACATATATTTGATGCATATAGCCAAGGTTCACATGATCTAGCTTGTCCTTCCTACTATGTGTGTGTTCATGCATTCCAAAGCAACTATCCTTTAAAAGGATTGCACACATTTAGGGGGAGCTTGCATTAGTCATGTGTCTCTCAAAGCTTTCATATATATTTGCCTATCCAAATTTGAAGCTTTGATTGTATGTTACTGTCAATTACCAAAAAGGGAGAGATTGAAAGCACATATGCTCCCTTGGAGGTTTTGATAATTCATGACAACATACATTGTCTCTTGGACTAATAGTTTTACCTAGATTATTTTAGAAAAAAGTCCACAAAGAAGATTGGACATGGAACGTGAGGAGAATCTCCAAGGAAAGAAGAAGAAGGAAAGGAATAGGATTGGTAAGGCACCAAGCTTCAAGACTCTACATTTTGCATTTTGTGAGAAATAACATTTTAGTCCATAGGAAAGCCAATACTATTAAAAGGGGATGAGGTATCCATGATGATCTGGTTGCTCAAGTGCTTAGAGTTAGCCACAAAAAATAGCCATGAAATTCTCCTAGAAAATTCTATGTCTAAACCCTACCATTCAAATTCGGTGCCACCAAGTTTTCCAAATTGGCCCCACCGAGTTTCACCCTAGAAAGATCCTAAGAGAAACCCTAGTGTCTCGGTGACATCAAGTCCATTTTCGGTGACACCAAAATCAGTAACCCACTCTCTGGTATCCTATTTCTAAAAATCGGAATTTCTGAGTTTTAGGAATCGGTCTCACCGAGTTTGGGTAACTGCATAGGTCAACCAAAATCGAACCCACCGAGATTTATATATCGGTCTCACCGAAACACCAAAAGTTGCCACATTTTGCACTAGTCGGTGTAACCGACTTTTTGCTTTGGTTTCACCAAGTTGTGCAATAATGTTGTAACGGTGGGATTTTTTGAGATGCCTATATATATGTAACGCCAAAGATGCGATCCTATCCTCATTTTGGCTCGAGGGCCTCGACAGGGATAGAAGCGCATCTCGTCATTTCGCAAGAATGGATATCATTACAAGTACATGTAAAGAAGAGATGAGTATATGGAATTGGCTTACACTCGCCACAAGCTAAATTAAGATCGCATCAATAAAACATCATATACAATCATCATACAGAAGAGCAGGGTCCGACTACGGACGAAATCAAACAATAAATGACATCCATCCTTGCTATCCAAGGCTGCCAGCCTGGAACCCATCCTATGATCGAAGAAGAAGAAGAAGAAATCCAAATCAAACAAGCATCGCTCTCACACCAAATCATCGCATTACCTGTACCTGCAACTATTGTTGTAGTAATCTGTGAGCCACGGGGACTCAACAATCTCATTTCCAAGGGTATCAAGACTATTAAAGCTTAATGGGTGAGGTATGGTTAAGTGGTGAGGCTGCAGCAAGCACTAAGCATTTATTTGAGTGGCTAACTTACGAGTACAAGAGTAAGGGGGGATGATCATCGTATAAATGGACGTGAACTAGTAGCGACCACTAAGTGATCCTGAACACCTACTTATGATCAAACATAACCCCACCGTGTTCTCTCTCGGTTCAGAAATTCACGAGAAGAGACAGTCACGGTTACGCACACGGTTGGTGTATTTTATTTGAGTTTACTTTAAGTTTGCTATGACCAGGTGTTAAACAAAGTTTCCAAGTTGCCACATAACTAACCACACAGATTTAACCCTACAGGGGTGCTCCAACTCATCCATCACAAACTAACCACACGCTGCGGGAATAACCTCGACCACGAAACCCGTGATCTCCTTGGAAATTCTGTTGGAAAATCTCAACCTTGAGATAGCCCGAAGTGTCCTCGAAATCCCGCGCACGAGATGTTCGAGAAAGGTAAAAAAAATCCAGCAAGGCTGCCCGACGAGTCGACGAACCCGATAGGAGCCGCGTATCTCGTTCTCAGGACACGACGGATGAGCGATGGTTACCACGCCAATCACCGAGTTGACCCGGGCGGCGTTAATAAGCTGCTCTGGGTTGGACCAACACTCATGAGGAGCACTGGCCTGGGTTGTTGATTAGTTATCCGCGGGTGTCAGCGTGTCCCTATGCATTTTATTAGTTATTAGGCAAATGTAGCACCAATGTTGGGCCTTGCCATAAGAGTTTTATCCCAAAACTAATATCAAGGGGGTCCCCATAACAACCCCGAGCATGTTAGGAGTGCAAAATATGGAACATAACACCGGTACACAAGTAACTAGGGCGGCAAAAGTGGAACAAAACACCGAGCAAAAGGCCAAGCCTTCCACCTTTACCAAGTATATATGTGCATTAAATTAAATAGCAATGGTATTGTGATATGTCAAAACGTCCATGTTGGCACATGGAAACAATTTGCACCTGCAACTAGCAATGCTATAAGAAGGGCTGAGCAGGCGGTAACATAGCCAAACAATGGTTTGCTGGGATGTGGAGGGTTAGAGGCTTATCATGGCATTTTGGGAGGCTTGACCAACAAGTGGTAGGTAGCGAAACAAGCGATAGAAACGAGACATCTAGCATGGCAACGATAGTAATGGTATCCAGAGAAATGGTCATCTTGCCTGAGATCCCGCTTGGAAGAAGATCGAGTCCATGAAGAAGACGAACCAACGTAGTCGAACGAATCCTCACACCCAAACGCTTTCGGAACTATATCGAGAAGAAGCAATCTGGAAACAACAATCAACACATGATAAACACCACAACATATGCATGACATGATGCGCAAACAAACATGATGCATCTCCGGTTTATGCAAGGCATGGCAATCACAACAATCAAATACTACACATTAAGTGAAGCTCAATATGCAACGAGTTGCATATTGACGAAACTCCACGTTGAATTACTTAGTTCACTCTCGATTAAGGACACGACAATATTAAATGTTGTTAAGCATGTCAAGAGCTAAACCATAAATAAACTACACTATCTAGGCATCTTAAATGAGGTCGGAAACAACATATAGCATTTCCGAAACGAACCCATGTGTTAATTACGAAATTTGTCCAGACCTGAACTAATCATGTTTTATATTTATAAAACAGCAAAAAAAAATGCACCATGATATTCTACTCGTCATTCTTGTCGATTTACATATATAGAACCTTTGAAAGGGAGCTACGGTCTAAAAGTTATGACAAACACAAGGTGAATATGCCATGAATGCAAAATGCATGCAAATGACAACCACAAACATTTCAAATCATAGATGCAACAAGATATTATGAAACTACATGGAATTCTAAGCAAGTTTCATGTGGAACATGTTCAATACGGAGTAACGATTCAACACTAGCAAGCAACACAAGTTATAGACATAATCTGTCCAAAACAGCGACATGGCATTTTGCACACATGAAAAGAATAGCTACAAGATTTTATAATGCACAAACAAGACATGGAGCTATAGCCCACATGATGCACAACAATTCATGTCATCACAGCAAATTGAGTAGAAGCATGGATCACTAGGAAATAAGTTCGCAAGACGGCAATAAAATATAACAGATTAGGACTTAGTGAAAATAACAGTTTTTAACAGAGCAGTTTTATCACGAAGGCATATTAGCAGCAGTAAAACTATATGCTACAGGTCATATATTGGCATGAAACTTAGCAGCATGGTAGAGGACATGATGCACTACAATACATACCATGGTGGCAAGGTCTAATTATGCATAGAAACGTGGCTAGCATCATCACAACATGGCATTATGAAGAAAACAGATTCTCAGGCTTAGTGAAAATTAGAGTAGACTTGAGTAGCAGTTTATATCAGATTGACATGTTCGACAGCAGAAATATCTATGATGCAAATCCTATTCATGGCAACAAATGGCACAACCTGGTAGCCAACAACATGCTTAACAAAAGACTCCTTTGGAGCAACCACAAAAGACTCCTGGATCAATAGCAAATCACATGGCAATATGGCAACAAAATAACAGTTTCAGACTTAGAATTATTCCCTCAAAACAACACTATTTTTATAGCAAGTTGGCAACAAGAAAATAACACCTAAACATGGTTTATCATGGCAACCAAAAATATCAGGGGCTAGCACACATGTCCAAGGGCATATCTCATGTTCATAATTATTTCATATCATGCATGGATTAATTCATACAAAATAAACAAAAGGCCATCATAGCAAAAATGACATGCACACGAATTGCTCAAAAGACAAAATTAAATGCACAGTTAAATTCTATGGATTTTTCTACCCCGAAAACATATATAATATGTGGGTTTTTGCATTAAAAAAATGACGCAACAATTACGCATTATTATGGCATAAACCGTTTTAGCAAGTTATGTATGCAACTTAAATGTAAACACCACATCAAACATTTTTAGCATGCATGAAAAAGCGATACAATTAATCTACACATTTTACATATATGGTTTGATTAATTCGGATGCACGCCTAAATATTTATGCGCAATGCAAAATCATGACAATTATGCAAATTAACAGAAAATGGCATGTTAAACATTTTTATCATTTGCGAAATCGGGATATTGCGAATCTACACGAAATTCTACACGTTTTACATATATAAAACATTATTATCCGATGCACGGTTATTTAATTATGAGCGTTTGAAAAGTTGGCTATTTCTGAAATTTTAGCAAATTCGCATACAATAAAAAAATGCGAAACATGCCGAATCTGCGTGGCCCATCAGTTCACAACGGCACAACATAACAATGCAGCACCTGGGCATGGGATAGGCAGGAGCTGCTCACATTGGGCCAAGGCTGCACTGGGCTTCGGCGGCTGGGCCCGCGGACCGGTGGCCCACTCGCGGTCAACGCGAGCGTGCGCAGGCGCTCGATCAGGCGTCCTCCTCCTCCCGCTCGCACAGGGAGCAGCGGCGATGGTTGGCGGGCCACGGGAGGGGCTCGGGCAAGGTCGAGGTCTCCAGGAGCCATGGATCGGGGCGGAACGGGTCGGGGACGAGCGGATCCGGCCATTGGGCGCCGGATCTGGCCGGATGATCGCGGAGCTCGAGGTCCCATGGCCATGGTGGCTTCCTGGCCCGGAGGGAGAACAGAGGGGGTTAGAGAGAGAATAAGGGAGAGAGAGGCAGCGGGGCTGGGCTGCACTGAATTTGAGGAGGAAGAGAGAGAGCCAGATTTGGACGTGGGGGTGTCCATATATAGCAAGGGGGCTAGGGTTTGCAGTTTTTGTCCGTTTTCGGACCTTCAGATCTCGATCCGATGGTCCAGAAGTAGAGGGGGCTAGCAGGGCAATGGTGGGCTATGGAGAGGGGGTGTGGGCTGAGAAGAGAGGGAGGTTGGTGGCCCGTGACAGGTTTTAAAATACCGAAAACGTCCGACGTAATAAACCGATGATGGTGCCGCTACGATCGACCGTTCGGGTATCAAACAACCTCCGATTGCGACGAAACTTGGCAGGCGGTCTACCTACAATATAACAAGACCGCATGCCAACTTTTGACCCAATCCGAGAATATTTTTCGTGCACTTTAAAAATGATATTTTTTTCAATGCCGCGGGCGCGTGCGTGTGTGGTTGGACTCGAAACGATCGACAACACGAACAAAGAGAACCGGCAACTACGATCGGATGCAAGTTTTCAAAAACGAGTGACAATGCTATGCAGATGATGCGAATGATGCGATGATGAATGCGACAAACAAAAGAATCACACGATGACAACGGCATAAAAGGGGAATCTTTTGGAGCGTAGGTCTCGGGCTGTTACAACATACCTTGATAAACCACAAGTGTAGGGCATCGTTTGTAGCCTATTTCGACAAGTAAGAGTGTCGAACCCAACGAGGAGCTAAGGTAGAATTAATATTCTCTCAAGTTCTATCGACCACGGATACAACTCTACGCACGCTAACGCTTACTTTACCTAGAACAATTATGAAACTATTTTGAGGGAATAGAACTAGAAGTACTTTGTAGATAGTTTTGCAAGATAATAAAGAACGTGGAAATAAAAATTAGGTCCCATTTTAATAAAAGAACAATAAAGTAAATATAGCGAGTGTGGAAAAGTGGTAGGATTTGCTAGATTATCCTAGGCAATTGATAACAAGATCGGTAATCATTATTGCAGTTTATATGAGGGAGAGGCATACGCTAACATACTTTCCATACTTGGATAATATGCACTTATGATTGGAAATCTAGCAAGCATCCGCAACTACTAAACATCATTAAGGTAAACCCAACTGTCAGGGATATAACCCCGCGATATAACCCGGCCGGAGTATAACCCGGCCAGGACTCTTGTAAGCCCAGGGCCTCGACCTATGTATATAAGGGTGAGCCCCTGCGGCGAGTTAGACAGGTTAAGAAAGACAGAGAAGCCTTACGGCGAAAAACACCTTACGGCGAGAGACACCTTACGGCAGGAGACGCCTTACGGCGAGAGACGCCTTACGGCGGGAGACGCCTTACGGCGAGAGAGACCAAGCAATGGAGAGTTAGGGCAAGCAAGCCGCCCCTTGTAATCGATACACCAGTTAATACAGCATAAGCAGGACGTAGGCTTTTACCTCCACCGTGAGGGGCCGAACCTGGGTAAACTCGTGTCCCTTGTCCCGTTTAACCCCTTTGAGTCCACCTCTTTAGCGATGACCTCGAACCTAAGCCTTCGGGCATCTGCCGTGACAAAACCACGACAGTTGGCGCCCACCGTGGGGCCAGCGCTTGATGGTGTTGAGTTCTCAAAGGGTTCTCTCTCTGGGAACGAGGGGTACGTCAATGATGAGATGACCAAGAGTCGCCATGGGAGACTCTACCTCGACGACGCCGGCCGGGGTCCTGAGGCCGACTCAATCAAGCATGGTTTCCGGGTCCCCTTCGGCAGATTCAACGTTTTCTTCGACAAGATTGGTGAATCTGAATCCGGGCCGGACATCTGCACCGATATCGTCGAGCCGGCTCGGCGCAAGCGACTCGCCCGGAGCGTGCAACCCGCCCGTGTTGACTCGGGCAAGAAGCACGTCTTCGTTGGCTTTACTCAGGGCATGGAGCTTGAAAGTTCTATGTCACAGGAGGAAACTCTTGTCTACTCAGAAGGAAGGGTCCTCGAGTGCAGAGACGGAATTGATCTATCAGCTTCATAATGGTGGACTTGGGGGCTACGATGAGCTTTACCCCGAGTCAGAGTATCATGAGCCGGAGGAGGATGAGCCGCCAAACCGCGCTGCCGTCTTTATAGCGGGTTCCGCGGCGGCTCCGAGCGGTACAGCCACCGGTGCGACCGGGTCTGGGGCTGGCAGGCCGCCGGCTCAGGTTCTTCTGGATCTGATGAATGAGTTTACAACCCTAATGGAGACTGAGGTCACTGCTGAAAACCAAACGGCCCGTAACGCGGAGATCGCAAGGTTGAAAGATCAGATGGCCGGAGTCCAACAGGAGATCAATGAGTTGAAGGCTCAGATGGATGCGGAGGCAGAACGCCTTAAGGCAGACGCTTTTCGTTTTGAGTTAGAGCAGCAGTCAGCAGCGGCGGTTTATCGCATGAAACATCAATCCTACTTGCCAGAGCAATATGAAGCTAGGAATCTTTTTAACACGCCAGGAACGGGACAGAATGTACCTTTGACCGTAACCTGGACGTTGGAAATACCTGGAAGCCGGGTGGCGGCTCAACGTCAGCAGCTAGACCCGCCCCGACGGAATCAAAACCCGCCACCTTTCTATCCAATGCCGCCGGGTCATTATGCTAACCCGGCGGAGAACATGGTGGCAGCGGCAACCAGGCTTGATACAATCCCAATTCCCGATGAGGCGCCTTATGTAGAGGAGTTGCGGAATGCCATCGGATACTTACGAACGGCGATAGCCCAGCAGAAGAAATACAATTACAGCCGGAGTCGCGTGCACTCAACCCCCATCCCCAGCCGTAGCTACAACCAGCGTTATGAGTCGTCGGCGGTTTCTAGCAGTGAACGACATCATAACCCGCCGCAAACTGATCGGGTGGCTCTGGATGCTCAGGCGCTGGTGGATCAGGCAAAAGCACAGCGAGAAGCGGCGGCTCTGGCAGCGGCGGCGGCTTATCAGGAACCCATAGTTGCACCTTCCGTCTCAGGAGGAGTGGGGGCGACTTCCAGGGCTGTGGGAGTGCCATGTTTGGTGCCGGCTCTGCGGAATGAGCGTCTGCCGAAGGATTTCATGGGTCCTCGTAAGGTGACAAATTATATAGCTGACTTACCTCCGGAGGCTTGGATTGAAAGCTATGAACTAGCCATGGAGATGTTAGACGTCAGTGATGCAGTATGCGCCAAATATTTTATCATGATGCTGGAAGGGCCGGCTCGTACATGGTTGAAGGGCTTGCCACCCAACACCATTAATTCCTGGGCCGAGTTAAGGGCGAAATTCATCAAAAACTTTCAAGGAACGTGCAAGCAGCCCATGACGATTGTGGATTTGGACCATTGTGTGCAGCGTGAGGACGAGTCGGCTCATCACTGGGTCCGGCGGGTCTCCGAAATCATCCACTCTTCTGAGCAGATTACGGCGTCTCACGCGGTTTTGATTCTAGAAAAGAATTGTCACTTCACGCCTTTGAAGCAGAAGCTTGGCCGGCTCAAACGCTCATGCCAAGACTTGGGGGAGCTCATGGCGGCTCTCACCAAGTACGCAGATTCTGATAACACGAAGGACCCGGACTCTGATAATGAGAAATCAGGTCAGGGGAAGAAAGGTAGCAATGGCAAGCGGAAGCACCCAGATGGCGGGTCAGAACTGGTGGCAAACACCAACGTCAGGAACAACCGTGCTAAGGGCAACGGGAACTTCGAGTAGTCTTTTAACAAGGGAAAAACTACTTTCAACCTGGAGGAAAGGCTCAGCCAACCTTGTCCAGAGCACACCCGGCCAAATAAGCCGGCAAACCATCTATGGAGGGATTGATATACTATGCGACAGTTCCGGAATTACAGCATTCAACAACATCGTGATAACGGGGATGGCCCATCGGGCGGCTCAGGTCCGGGCGGCTCAGAAGCCGGCTTTGATGCTGATGGCTCAGGGTCCGGTTACCAGGGTCAACGCAACCATGGAGGTCATAATCAACAGCCTCGCGGCGGAGGCCAGCGGCAGAATAACCAGTCAAGGTATCAGAGGAACCCGAAACGCCTCAACGAGGATTACTAAAACACCTCAAACGGGACCATTTATAACCCGCAATGGGCAACTTCAACCTTCAGTGGGGATTATTAAGCCGACTCCTCAAGTCATCTTAAAGACTTGGGGGCTATGCAGTTATGACTCGGCAAAGATCGTTATTTCAAAGAAGATAAAACCTGGTCCTGGAGATTGCCGCCACATTCCAACAGGTGACCCGCCGTTCACTTTGACAGTCAATCTATATGACCCTGAACTGTCAAGAGCCGGCTTATGATTTACGTCTCTTGACAGTCAATCTATATGACCCTGAACTGTCAAGAGCCGGCTTATGATTTACGACTCTTTGACAGTCAATCTATATGACCCTGAACTGTCAAGAGTCGGCTTATGATTTACGACTCTTTGACAGTCAATCTATATGACCCTGAACTGTCAAGAGCCGGCTTATGACTTACGTCTCTTGACGGTCAATCTATATGACCCTGAACTGTCAAGAGCCGGCTTATGATTTATGACTCTTTGACAGTCAATCTATATGACCCTGAACTGTCAAGAGCCGGCTTATGATTTACGACTCTTTGACAGTCAATCTATATGACCCTGAACTGTCAAGAGCCGGCTTATGACTTACGTCTCTTGACGGTCAATCTATATGACCCTAAACTGTCAAGAGCCGGCTTATGCTTTATGACTCTTGACGGTCAATCTATATGACCCTGAACTGTCAAGAGCCGGCTTATGATTTACGACTCTTTGACAGTCATTCTATATGACCCTGAACTGTCAAGAGCCGGCTTATGATTTACGACTCTTTGACAGTCAATCTATATGACCCTGAACTGTCAAGAGCCGGCTTATGACTTACGTCTCTTGACGGTCAATCTATATGACCCTGAACTGTCAAGAGCCGGCTTATGGTTTATGACTCTTGACGGTCAATCTATATGACCCTGAACTGTCAAGAGCCGGATTATGATTTACGTCTCTTGACCGTCAATCTATATGACCCTGAACTGTCAAGAGCCGGCTTATGATTTACGTCTCTTGACGGTCAATCTGTATGACCCTGAACTGTCAAGAGCCGGGTTATGATTTACCTCTCTTTTGACAGTCAATCTATAAGACACTGAACTTGTCAAAGAGTCGGTTTTATAAATTGTTGTACTCTTAACAGTCAATCTTTAGAGACCCTGAACTTGTCTCTTGACAGTTAATCTCGTAAAAAGACCCTGAGCTGGTTAAGGTTAAAACGACGAATCTGTGCCATGTGAGAGCCGGCACATGAGTGGCAATCATGCCTAAGTCTTTACAAGATAAAGCCTGAGTTTTAAGCAAGTTTGTGAAAGTTAACCTCTCCGGGTTTGTGCTTTTTCAAGCCGCCCGCCATACCGGGTTACATCGTAACCTCTGCAAGCATAATAAAGACACTAAATAGCCGACATGGCTGGCTATTCTTGAAGAGCCGCCCTATTGATTATAATGCCGGGTTATCTAGATCGACCGGCTCTTGGATTTCTTCAACTAGTGCTCTGTAGTATACTACAACACTCATGGATTTCACAAGCATATATTTGCCGGGTTGCACCGCAACCATGAGCAGAGATTTCACTATTGACACCGGGTTACAACCACGGTCAAGGAGTCATATTATTCTTATACAGTCCCGAGTCGCCATAGGCAGACAACCCGGCACTTGGGGGCTACATTATTCAAGTCCGGTTTACATCAAGTGTGCAAGTCCCATGTCGCTGCAAGCCTGCACCACGGCACTTGGGGGCTAATGCAAGCTTGTTTTGAAATCAGTATATTATCAACAAGACCCTGTTATCTCAAGGAGATGAGCCGGCCTTTCTATATTTTTCAAAGTCCCGGCCCGGTACATATTACTGACCCGGCACTCGGGGGCTACACCGCTCAGATCAAATTCTCTAAAGTCCCAAGTCGTCGCAGGCATGCGACCCGGCACTTGGGGGCCACAGTATTCAGTTGTTCAAGCAGACTATAAGGTTCCCATTGAAGACCCGGCCCATCACATACTGAAGAGCCGGCCCTTGGGGGCTACACCAGCTGAAGCTTTATAAGGTAGAAGATAGTTATAAGTCCCAGGCTGCTGCAAGCAAGACAACCTGATACTTGGGGGCTGCACAGTCAAAGATATTATTGCAAAGCGCCAAGTCATCATGGATAAACTTGGAGCTTGGGGGCTACAGGTAATAAGGATATATCAAAATTGAAAAGAGTGTTCAAGATGTTAATTTTGGAGTCTGGTTATTTGACCCGGCATCACCAACATTACATGACCCGGCGTCGTCAAAGATTATAACCCGGCGGTGATGACCCGCCGAGAGTATTGGAGGCTGACTCAATGGCATATGGGTGTTGTATTCCATAATTTTACTTCGAAGGACACTGACAAGCAAGACGATTGAGAAGACGGCTCGTACACATGAAACCCGGATTTTGAAAGGAACTACTTCATTAAAACCGGCCAGTGAAGCGAGCCGGTCACTTAACATATTTATTCTTATTTCAGGAGCTTAGCATGAATAAATTCAAGATAACCTGGGGGCTAATGTCAGGGATATAACCCCGCGATATAACCCGGACGGAGTATAACCCGGCCAGGACTTGGCGATTCACTGAAGACCCGGTCACCAGCTTGGCGGTTCATAGTCAAGACCCATAAGGTGGGCCAGAAGACGGAGACCAAACCACATGGCGGGTTACCAAGTGGGCCAAGAGGAAGACAAGACATGAAGACCAGGCCATATGGCGGCTTACCAGATGGGCTGAGGTCAAGGCCCAAGAGGCAGGAGGCGACTCATGGGCCAGAAGGTATAAGCCGCCATAAGATGACTTGTTCTGTAAGACTAGGGAGTTGGAGCCAGGATCGGTTACGTTGCATAACCTGACCCGGACTCTTGTAAGCCCAGGGCCTCGACCTATGTATATAAGGGTGAGCCCCTGCGGCGAGTTAGACAGGTTAAGAAAGACAGAGAAGCCTTACGGCGAAAAACACCTTACGGCGAGAGACACCTTACGGCAGGAGACGCCTTACGGCGAGAGACGCCTTACGGCGGGAGACGCCTTACGGCGAGAGAGACCAAGCAATCGAGAGTTCGGGCAAGCAAGCCGCCCCTTGTAATCGATACACCAGTTAATACAGCATAAGCAGGACGTAGGCTTTTACCTCCACCGTGAGGGGCCGAACCTGGGTAAACTCGTGTCCCTTGTCCCGTTTAACCCCTTTGAGTCCACCTCTTTAGCGATGACCTCGAACCTAAGCCTTCGGGCATCTGCCGTGACAAAACCACGACACCAACCATAGCAATAAATATCAAGTCCTCTTTACTCGCATACGCAACAATCCCCTTACTTGGGTGTAAGCTTCTGTCACTCTAGCCACCCACAATAAGCGAATCATGAACGTATTGCAACACCCTCCAGAAGGAATCCCTCATGTGTGCGGAGCACGGAGGGCACCTTAGGACAGCACCATATCAATATACAACTCAAACCAATCAAGATCATCAATCAACCCATAGGACAAAAGGGACCTACTCAAACATCATACGATAGCAACAAATCATTGGATAATAATATGTAGCATAAAACACCATGTTCAAGTAGGGGGTACAACGGGATGTGGGGGAGTGGATCGCTGTAGATAGATGAGGGAAGGTGATGGTGGTGGTGATGACGGTGGCGAAGTTGTTTGTGTAGATCGTCGTCATGATGGTTGCCCCGGCGGCGCTCTGGCGCCACCGGGAGAGTGGGGGAGAGAGCACCCCTCCTTCTTCTTCTTCCTTGGCCTCCTCTGTAGGATCGAAAGTATGTCTAGAGGGGGGGGTGATTAAACTACTTGAGCAAATAAAAATTCTACCTTTTTCCCAATTTTAAGTGTTGACAGGTTTTAGCGATTATAGCAATTCAAGTACACCCTACACATGCATGTCTAAGAGTATAGCAGCGGAACGTAACAACAAGCATATGTAGTAGAGGGTAGGAAGGAAGATCAAACGCAATTTGAAGACACGAAGATTTTTCCCGTGGTTCCGATAGGTGGTGCTATCGTACGTCCACGTTTATGGAGTCTTCAACCCACGGAGGGTAACGGTCGCGAGAGTCCATGGAGGGCTCCACCCATAAGGGTCCACGAAGTAGCAACCTCGACTATTCCATAACGGCTTCCATCCAGAAAGGACTAGCCTCACTATGGGTAGATCTTCACGAAGTAGGCGATCTCCTTGCCCGTATAAACTTCTTGGTTCAACTCCACAACACGAAGTAGGAGGCTCCCAAGCGACACCTAACCAATCTAGGAGGCACCACCCTCCAAAAGGTAATAGGCTCGGTAATGTCGATGAACTCCTTGCTCTTGTGCTTCAAGATGATAGACTCCTCAACACACAATCACTCTCTCACAGATTTGGCTTTGGTGGAAGAGATTGATTTGGTGGAAAGCAACTTGGGGAGGCTAGAGATCAAGATTCATCTAGATGGAGTGGAATAGCTTGATCTCAACACATGAGTAGGATCTCTCTCAGAAAATTAGATGGGGAAAGTATGGAATAGTTCTGAGTGCTTCTCTTTCGAGTGGGTGGTGGGGAAGGGGTATATATAGGCATCCCCAAAAATCCAACCGTTACACCTAAAGTGACCAACTCGTTGACACCGAAGTATAAAACTCGGTGGTACCGAAGTGACCAAAAGGCAGTAACTTTTGAATCTCGGTGAGACCGATATATAATTCTCGGTGGTACCGATTAGGTGACCAACGGTCAGATTGCACAACTCGGTGACGCCGATCCAAAAAAATCGGTAAGACCGATTTTAAGAAACGAGGTAATAGAAAGTTGGCAAGCTGAACTCGGTGGCACCGATGCAGAATCGGTTGCACCGAAGGGCTAGGGTTTGGCATGGGTCTGTCTGAGTTTGGGAATCGGTGGGACCGAGTGGAAATTGTTGGTAGCACCGATTTTCATGATAGGCTTGGACAGACTTTTGTGGAAGAGTTAGTGGGTGTTTTTGGTGACTATCACTTGTGCACGTGGAGCATCTCGTTCAGTAACAGTACCTTACCCCCTTTTAATAGTATTGGCTTTCCTATGGACTCAAAGTGATTTATCACAAAGTAAAATGTAGAGTCCTCTTGCTTGAAGCTTTGCCAATCCATTTCCTTGCATCTAGGGGTTTCTCCACAATCCTTTTGCCAACCCATCATTGAACTTTTCCTGAAATATGCTTAGTGGAAACATTAGTTCAATGACATATATGTTGTTATTAATTACCAAAACCACCAAGGGAGCAAATGTGCTTTAATCCTCCCTAGGTGGGAAGTGGGTTTCCCCTCTGGTCCCTGGCCTACATGGCTCCCGGAGGGCAGGAGCCCCTCCAAGATTGGATCTATCTCTCTGTTTCTCTCCTCTGTTCGCGACTGTTTTCTGACCCCTTCTCCGTTTCTTAAAAACTCGGAGATCCGTAACCCAGATTGGGCTGAAATTTGGAGGGGATTTTTATCACAAAATTATCTTTCTTGCGGCGATAGAAGGGCCCTAACTGACTTAATGGGGAGCCACAAGCTATCAGGGCACTGCCAACCCCCATGGTCGCGCCCTGTTGTCTTGTGCCTCCCTTGGGCACCGTGTAGCGTTGATTCTTCTTCCCGAAATTCACATACATTCCAAAAACAATATCCGTAAATTTTTCTCACGTGTTGACTTCGTTTGATATGGAATTTCTGCAAAACAAAGAACACAGAAAAACATGAACTGGTAGTGGGCACTAGGTAAGTAAGTTAGTCCCAAAAATAGTATAAAATGTTGCGAAAAGTATATGAAAGTTGTAGAATATTGGCATGAAACAATAAAAATTATAGATATGACGGAGACATATCAACATGCCCAAGCTTAATTCCTGCTCGTCTTCTAGTAGGTAAATGATAAAAATATAATTTTGGATGTGGAATGCTACCTAACATAATCTTGAACAAATGTATAATCATGGCATGAATATTAACATACAAGTGATTCAAAGCAATAGTCTATCATTTGACATAAAGGCACCAATACACAGGTTTACTAGCAAACAATCATGTCCTTTCAAAATAACAGTGCTAAAGAACACTATCCCTACAAAATCATGTAGCCTGTCATGCTTGGTCTTCCAAGCATATAGTATAAATCATGAGCACCCCAGTGTCATACCAAGCAAAGGATCATACTTTTTAATGCACTTCAGATTTTTATTACTCACGCAATACATGAGCGTGAACCATGGATATAGCATAAAGGAGGAATATAATATGGTCGTAGGTTTCAAAGGGGTGAAAGTGGAGAAGATAGTCTTGCATCAGTTAGGCGTATCAACGGGCTATGGAGATGCCCGTCAATAGATAACAATGCCAGCAGTAGGGATTGCCATGCAACGGATGCACTAGAGCTATAAGTGTATAAAAGCACAACTGAAGCTAAGTGGGTGTGCATCCAACTTGCTTGCTCATGAAGACCTCGAGCATTTGAGGAAGCCCGTCATCGGAATATACAAGCCAAGTTCTATAATGAAAAATTCCCATTAGCATATGGAAGTGACAAAACAAGATACTCTCTATATGAAGAAGATGGTGCCACTTTGAGGCACAAGTGTGGTAAAGGATACTAGAAAAGTCCCTTCTCTCTTTTTCTCTCATTTATTTTTTTCATGGTGTTTTTTTTTGCCTCCCCCATTTTTTTATGGTGGGCTCATTTGGCCTCCCGCATTTTTCATTTTTTGTCCAGAGTCTCATCCCAACATGTGGGGGAATCATGGTCTCCATCATCCTTTCCTCACTGGGACAATGCTCTAATAATGGTGACTATCACGCTTTTATTTACTTAACTCGATATGAAAAGCTATGAAACAATATGACTCAATATGAATGCCTCTTGCAGTGTACCAGGATGTGTAATGATCTAGCGTAGCAAAATATATCAAAAAACGGACAAGCCATGGGAATATCCTACTATCTATCTTACGATCATGCAAAGAAATATTAAAATGAATGCTCAAGTCATGTATATGACGATGATGGAAGTTGCATGGGAATATATCTTGGAATGGCTATGGAAATGCCATGATAGGTAGGTATGGTGGCTATTTTGAGGAAGATATAAGGTGGCTTATGTGCAACAGAGCGTATCATGCTGCGGGGTTTGGATGCACCGGCGAAGTTTGCACCGATCCTCAAGGTGAGAATGGGCAATGCATGGTACCGAAGAGGCTAGCAAATATGTGGAAAGGTGAGTGTGCTTACATCCATGTATTCACATTAGTCATAAAGAACTCACATACTTATTGCAAGGTTTTATTAGCTCTCTCGAAGCAAAGTACTACTCGCATGCTCCTAGGGAGGGGGTTGGGAGGAGTAAACCATCGCGCGCCCCCGATTTTAACAATAGAAATGATTTCAATCAAGGATAAATTATGCTCCAACTACATCGCGTAACTAGAGACTATACGTGCATGCTTCGGAATCACAAACATTAACATCAATATTCTTACTAGACCACAATCATTCACTAGTACCCCGACATATTATTATCTTAATGTCGCAAAACTATTGCAACGAATCAAACATATCATATTCAGTGATCTACAAGTTTTATGTAGGATTTTATGACTAACCATGTGAATGACCAATTCATGTTGACTCTCTAAATAGGTATAAGTCAAGCATGAGAGTTTAATTTTTTTCTACAAAAGACCACGCTCTAATAAATATAAGTGAAACAAAAGAGCATTCTACAAATAACGGTTTTCTATATGTAGAGAAACAGGCATCCAACTTCAAATGTTATAAGTGAAGCACATGAAGCATTCTATAAAGCCATACTCAACAGATATAAGTGAAGCGCAAAGAGCATTCTATAAATCAACCATGGACTTTCCCATACCAGCATGGTGCATTTCTAAAAGGAAAATAAAATGCACACGGCGCTCCAAGAATTTACGCATATCATGTGAACAAAACAAAAACCGAGACATACCGATAATTGTTGAAGAAGAAATATGGGATGCCTTCCGGGGCATCCCCAAGCTTAGACGCTCGATTGTCCTTGAATATTTACTTGGGGTGCCTTGGGTATCCCCAAGATTGAACTCTTGCCTCTCTTTATTCCTCTCATATCGGTACCTGCTCGATCTTCGAACACTTCATCCACACAAAACTTAACAAAACATTTATTAGAAAGGTTAGTACATATAATCATCAAATCCCATCATGTCCTGCCATAACATTATTGTATAATTATAATCTAACATTACCTACTGTATGCTATCGCAATTCTATGGCTCCCAAGTCAATGGGGCTCAACAAGAACTCAAACATAAGCAGACAAAGCAACTATAACAACAATCTGTGAAAAACATGATAGTCTGTAAAGATGCAGATGAAACCTATACTTCCTAAACTCAAAAATTCTGAAAATTAGGACATGATTAAAAAATTGCATAACAGTATTGTATAAAAATTTCAGAATTTTTTCATGCTCCGGTAAAATATGAAAATTCAAACACTACAGAAAAAGTTTCTGTTTTTACACAGCACATATCAAACAGACAATTTAAATATCCTAAAGGTAACTCTTGGCACTTATTTTTATAATACAATGGATTTATACAAGGGGATAATTATTTATGTTGAAAAGTTTCTGTAATCAAGATTCACAAAGTTTCCATGGGCATGAACAAAGTTCAAGGCTAGCCCCCACTTCAACTGTGCTCGTCCGTCTCACTTTCACTTTTCTTTCCAAAAAAGTTTTAAGTTCCCCACTTTATTCTTCATTTTAAATTATTTTAAGAGCACATAACAGAATGAAATGACTCTGTAAAACTTCCGGGTAGTCTCCCTGGCAGCGCTTTTTTGAAGCCATTAAGCTACGCATATAGTGCTCAAGTAATTGATCCACTTGGATCCCAAGGTATGTCAAAGCCAATTTTAATTAACAATGATTTGTAATTTAGTAGTGAGCACAAAGCAACATATATCATGTAACAACAAAGTCTAACTCTCTTCCTATGCATTGGTATGTCATAAAAGAACAATTCATGCACATCGAGTAAAGGCCAATACATAGCATAAGTAGTTTCTTGCAATTTTATCATATTGGAAACATAGAGAGGTGAAGATTTGGTTCCTCTATCATAATAATTGCAAGTAGGAGCAGCAAGCACATGCATATTTTATTCATCGAAATAAGCATGTGTAATATTAAAACACAAGCCATCAACATAGTCCCTAATAAGTGCAAACTTCTCCGATATAGTGTAGCTGGGAGAATTCAAAATGATAATAGGACTATCATATGTGGGTATAATAGCAACAATTTCATGCTTAACATAAGGAACTATAGCAAGTTCATCTCCATAAGCATAATTCATATTGGCATCATGGCCACAAGCATAGCAAGCATCAAGTTCATCAAAAAGGGATTTATCAAATGAATCCAAGGATCATAGCAATTATCATAGCATTCATCCTTCGGTATGTGCAAAGGGAAATTAAACAATGTATGAGTTGAAGAGTTACTCTCATTAGAAGGTGGGCCCGGGTAGCTAATCTGCTCTTCCTCCTTTTGTTCTTTGCTCTCCTCCTGATCTTTTTCATCTAATGAGCTTAAAGTTTCAGCAATTTCTTCTTCCATAGATTCCTGCAAAATATTAGTCTCTTCCAAGGCAGCAGACATTCTCTCAATAAATTAAATAATATTGGCATTGTATTCATAATTATCATAGCAATATTTAAATATGGAAAAAAATTCAGATCTGTAAACAACATCATCAAAGTTATCATGCTTTTCACAAAACGATTCAATTTCATAAGTGCCCTTAAAAGCAACAAATTCTTCTATTTGTTCCACATCATAGTAATCATATATAACCTTAGCATAAGAAGTCAAGGTTTTATTATCATTAAATTCACATTGGAAGCGAAGGTGTAGACCCGTAATCTTAGAGCAACAAGTATAATCACATCTCAAGCATAAATTCCAAGCATACCAACTCAACATTTTAATTTGATCCCATAAGTGTTTCCCTTTTTGAGACAAGCGATAATCCCTAAAGTACTCATGTTGATCCAACGTTTCTCCCATTATCATGTTGAATGGGGATTTCTCAGGATTATCAAAGTAGTATTTAATGTTTTTCACATAACCAACATCGAGGGTTTTAGGAAGTTCCGCATCTCCATGAGTAGCAAGTACAACTAATTTTTTTGGTGTTTCGTGTTCCATATCCATAACTAAAGATACAAAACAAGTTATAACAGAAAACAACATTACTTAGTGATAAAGCAAACAAGCACACACGAGAATATCAACTGCAACGATATTGCTCCCCGGCAACAGCGCCAGAAAAAGGTCTTGATAACCCACAAGTGT
The DNA here is from genome assembly GCA_039707655.1 of Elymus sibiricus. Lineage (NCBI taxonomy): Eukaryota > Viridiplantae > Streptophyta > Magnoliopsida > Poales > Poaceae > Elymus > Elymus sibiricus. The sequence goes on from CM077667.1 coordinate 200,890,554, forward strand.
AGGGGATTGTTTGTAGCCTTTTTTGATAAGTAAGAGTGTCGAAACCAACGAGGAGCTAAAGGTAGAATTAATATTCTCTCAATTTCTATCAACCATCGATACAACTCTACGCACGCTAACGCTTACTTTATCTAGAACAAGTATGAAACTATTTTGCGGGAATACAACTAGAAGTACTTTGTAGATAGTTTTGCACGATAATAAAGAACGTGGAAATAAAAATTAGGTGTTGTTTTAATAAAAGAACAATAAAGTAAATATAGAGAGTGTGGAAAAGTGGTGGTAGGATTTGCGAGATTGTCCTAGGCAATTGATAACAAGATCGGTAATCACTATTGCAGTTTTATATGAGGGAGAGCCATACACTAACATACTTTCCATACTTGGATTATATGCACTTATGACTGGAACTCTAGAAAGCATCCGCAACTACTAAAGATCATTAAGGTAAACCTAACCATAGCATTAAACAGCAAGTCCTCTTTACTCCCATACACAACAATCCCCTTACTCGGGTATAAGCATATGTCACTCTAGCCACCCACTATAAGTGAATCATGAACGTATTGCAACACCCTCCAGCAGGAATCCCTCACGTGTGCGTGACACGGAGGGCACCTTAGGACAACACCATATCAACATACAACTCAAACCAATCAAGATCATCAATCAACCCATAGGACCAAAGGGATCTACTGAAACATGATACGATAGCAACAAATCTGTCGGATTTCGGGCTCCGCAAAACCCTTAAGATTCGAACACAGGGGTGTGTGCGAAGATCCCCTGTAGCTTCGCCCTACCTAGCTCGCTACTCGATGGACACAACGGTGAACTCGCACGATGACGAGGAAGAAGATGAACACGACGGTTTACCCAGGTTCGGGCCGCTGCGAAGCGTAATACCCTACTCCTGCTTTGGTGGATTGCCTCTCGAGGAGGTGTGGTGGATGAACTAGTACAGTGTTTCGGAGCCTCGTGAGGGCGCTCCTGAGGTGTTCTTTGCCCTCTGTTCGCCTTGTGATGGGCGAGTGAGTTGAATGGTTTCTGATCCCTCTCTACGGTGCAGCCTACCCTCTATATATAGCGGTGGCTCAGGTCCTCTTCCCTTGTCGCAATGGCGGGAAGGGATCCCACAACGGCCAATTTTGAAGGGGGACAGGAGTACGTGCCCGCCCTGCCCAAAGGCGGTCTTTGCCTGCAAAGCAGCTGTCGATGATGTAGAGGTGGGCTCGGCGATGACATCCACCCTGCGGGGCTGGTGGTTGTGGTCTTGTTGCACCGGAATGGAAACCTTTGGGGGGTGCTTTGGGAACCCGCGTACGCCCTTGCTCCCTTTGCACTAAAGGGGAAACTGCGCCGCCTGGCGTGCTGGCGCCCGCCTATCCTTCCTTGCGTCATCTTTGACTCCTGAGGCCGGGCCTTGCATAGAGATCTCCGCCGCTCCGGAGGGGGCCTGGGGAGGCCCCTCCCTTGCCGGTCTTGACGCCGCTCCTCCTCGCGAGCCTTGGGCTCTCGCGAGGGCCTTGTCTTGAGTGGGGTCGTGCCTGGCCGTGTTTGGCTGATGAAGTGGGCCATGCCCTGGGCCGCAGGTAGGCGGGTCTGGGTACCCCCGTTCCCAGAACGCCGACAGTAGCCCCCGGTCCCAAGGCGCGCTCGAGCTGGCTTCCGGGCGAAGCCTTGGGGGCGGCCCGAAGCGCCGCAGGCCCAAAACGCCTGCGGGCCAAGCTTTACACGCGTCGAACGTCTGGGCGGCGTCTCCCCCACTCCCCGAGGGCGTCAGGAACCGCTCCAAGTCAAATTGACACGACGCCCGTGTGCAGCGCCGGCCATCATTACCCTTCCTTGAATGCTGCTGCTGCCTCGGGCCTCAACTCATCGGGCCACGCGGATGTGACCCTTCAATTAGCAGGAGAGGCGACGCAGACGGTACTGCGTCGATCGAACCACCTCGCGGCGCCCGAGAGGCGCACGACGCCTGCTCTCCCACGACGCCCCGCGGCTGCGGATACGCCTATAAATCCGCCCTGCCCCTGGCAGGGGAGGGGCACTGCAGTCTTGAGGCATCTTCCTGCTTCCTTCACCCCGTCGAGAAAACCCTCTCTTCTTCCCATCTTCTCGCTCTCCATGGCGTCTGGAGGAAGCGGCGTGGGCCCGGGGAAGCGCGCGGCACCGCCGGCTCCCTCGTCCTCCTCCGGAGGCAGCGGTGGGGGGCCTTCAGGGCCGGCGCAGGTTCGCCGGCGCTGGGCCATGGTCGACGAGTGAGTATTCCGCTGCCTCCTTCTTCTTTAGTTGTTTTGCCCAGCGTTCCAACTATGGTCCTCTTCTTCTTCCAGGGCGCCCGCGGCCAAGAAGCGCAAGCTGGGCGAGCTTCAGGAGGAAGCGGAGGCACTGCGGGCCCGGCTGGCGACCGCCGAGGCCGCCTTCCAAGCCACCCTCCGGGGCGAAGCGGAGGCCAGGGCGGAGCTGGCATCCCTCCAGACCTTGGTCCAGGAGGCGGCCGACGCCGTGCAGGCCGCTCAGGACGAGGCGGCGCACGCCAGGCTGCTGGAATCCCAGCGCGCCAAGCAGTTCCTGGGCATCGCCAGCCGCGCGGCCGGCGCGGTGAGCCGGTTCGTGGGGGACGCCCCCGCGCTGCCGAACGTGCGCGGCGACGGGGGCTACCTTGAATTCTTCCAGAAGGTGGTGGAGGCGCTGGAGACCGGTGTCTTCCGCGTGAACGCGGACAGCGAGTCCGACGCGCGCAACCTTCTGGACCTCGCCTTGACGCTCGTCTTCTCCAACCTGCGCCGCCTCGCCCCGCAGCTCGACCTCCGGCGCGTCGGGGAGCCAGTGCCTGACGGGCTCCAGCGCCCCCTCCGGGACGAGGTGCGCCCACACGTGGAGTCCATGGTGGAGCGGTTCGTCTAGGTGCCCGCCTCCAGCGGGGAGGACGACTCCGACGCCGAGGCGGCCGGCGGCGTGGGCGGTGACGGCGGCTTCTCCCCTTAAGCATCCCCTGTCTTCTTTTCTCGGTGCCTATAATATGTCAAGAAGAACTCTGCCCCGGTGGGCGTTAATGTTTTGTATGTCACCTTTGCCTTCTTGCTTTATTTTTCTCGAATCACCGTTGGCTTGCTCGTCGCGACACGACTCAGATTCTCCACACGTGGCCAGGCGCTGCTGCCGCCGTGGCCTGGCGATGGCAAACGGTAGGGTCTTCAAGAGCCTTCCCTCCTGAGGGGCAACTCATGGCCGCCACCTTCCCCGGGTCCACGGCCTTGCCGTCCGTCGTGGTGGGGTCCTTTCCCTCGTGCCGTTTCTCCTACTGCCTCGGTCCTCAGGGGTCTTGGTGGCCGCGCATGGCAGCCCGTAGTACTTGCTGGGCGGCGACGGTCTTGTTTGCGACTCCTTCTAGGATGCTCCCTCCTTGTTCGTGGGACGGTTTGGGAGCCCTTTCGGCACTCTATGTCTACAGGACCCAGTCCCGCACATTTCCCATCCACCGTAATGTACGACTGTATCACCAGCACGTAACCACGGGGTCAGGCCCCGTCACCCTTGACGCCGACCGGATCACCAAGGACGACGTTAGAGTGGACGAGTGGCTATATGACCGGTAAGGCTCCTGAGGCGTGATGCTCAGGAGCCCCCTTTTGACGCTCAAGCTGCCCTACGTCGGTAGGTCCCAGTCCCACGCATTTCCCGACCACCGTAATGTACGACCGGATCACCAGGACGCAACCACGGGGTGAAGCCCCGAAACCCTCGATGCTGACCGGATCACCAAGGACGACATCGAGAGGGACGAGTGGCTATATGACCGGTAAGGCTCCTGAGGCACGATGCTCTGGACCCCCCTTTGACGCTCGGGCGATCCCCCATTCCGTCCTGCCGGCTGCTGCCTCAGGAAGCCCTGGGGCCTCCCTAGACTCCATGCTACGGTCGGAGCCCCCGAGCGGGGGCCGACAGCTAAAAGATGCGTGCCCCTGAGGCGACAGGGCCTCGTGACCCAGCCCCGAGGTGCCTCGGGGTGGTGCGGGGCGTTTGGCTCCTTGCGAAACACCATCCAGAAAGAGAGAATTCAAGTCTGGCAAAACGAGAAAACGCAGAGAGAAAAGTTCCCACCCCTTTTTCTTTTAAACATAGAGTTTCGAAATTATCAGACTTCATTCCAAAAACCGGCAGCTCGAACACCAAAAAGAAGCAAGCAAATGCCGCGTCCGGCCCCTAGGCTAGTCTTCGTCTTCCCCCAGCGCTGAGTGTAGGGCAGCCACGTTGCATGGGCATAGCCATTGGTGGGCAGTGTTGACTTCTCCGCCAGCGCTGGGCTGTGGCTGCCACATTGCGTGGGAGGAACCCCTCCACGTCCTCGGGGGGCTCCGGGCGTATACAGCCCACTCATTATTATGTGAGAGTCTCACGGGTTGGTGTCGGTCCCGGGGGTGTATAGGGAGCTCCATGCCTCGCGGGCACGAAGCCCACTCCCAACCCCCGGGCTTGCCGTGGCGAAGAAAGGTCTGCTCTGGGCGGGCCCTCGAACGCAAGGGAAGCCCCTTGCGCTCTCCGACTGGAAGGCCCGCCCCAGAAGAAGGCCCTGAGCTCCCCGGGCGGTGCCCCACCGCGCCTCGCTGGGATACCCGGGGTTCCCATGTCGGTACTCGGGGCCCTGCCCCCAGGTCGGGCGAGCCGGGCCTGGGGACATGGGCGAGTACATGATCGCCCGCTGATGATTGAACGAAACCCGTCCTGGAGACATGGGCGTATGTTCCACCCTCCGTCTCCAAGCGAGTGTCGCGCGCCCTGGAGACACGGGCGCATGTTCCACCCTTCGTCTCCAGGTTGGGATCGTCTGGCCCGGAGACATGGGCGTGTGTTCCACCCTCCGTCCCCAAGCTAGGGCCACCCGACCCGGGGACGAGGGCGCAAGCTCTACCCTCCGTTCCCAGGCGAGTGACCCCCGGTCCGCAGATGCAGACGCCTGCTCAAGGCAGCTCCCTGCCAGCGGGCGCGCCTCGCAAAGGTCCCCGCGCCGGGCACCCTCGCGAGCCCAGCCCCGCGAGCCGCCCCCGCGAGGTTGCACACACCAGCCTGCGCGGGGGCTGCCCGCGAAGTTGCGTGTGTGCCTTCTGTCGCCGTGGTAGCCGGCGCTGCTCCCTTCGTGGCCTGGGCGCGCGTCAACATGGTCGTTGTAGAGTTGCACGAGCCCCCGGGCGCCTGCGTAGTTGAGGTACACCTGGGTCCTGTCGGTGGCGGTGTCACGCCCAGGGGCGCGCCTGGCCTCGTTGGTACGATGGTCGCGGGCAGCGCGTTGGCGCCGTAGCTCGTGCGCCTCGAGGAGCGTGACATGCCTGTGTGTTGGGTCTTGGCAGACTCGGAGGGGTGGCGGCTTAGTCCGAACGCGGGGAAGTGCCGGGGCGACGGGGGCATGCCGTGTGGTTGGTGAAGGCGGCAGCCCCCGGCGCCCATTGAGCGTCCGGCCGTTGACGGCGTCCGCTGACGGGGTAGCGGAATGACGCGAGGCGCCATGGCCCGCCGGCGCCGGCCGTGCCACGCGAGCAGCCCGCCGCTTAGCGCGGGCTCGACGTCCTTTTGCCATGCGTGCGGCGAGCGGAGGCGAGGCAAGACCTGAGGAAGATTTCGACACGCCCCCTACCTGGCGCGCCCAATGTCGGATTTCGGGCTCCGCAAAACCCTTAAGATTCGAACACAGGGGCATGTGCGAAGATCCCCTGCAGCTTCGCCCTACCTAGCTCGCTACTCGATGGACACAACGGTGAACTCGCACGATGACGAGGAAGAAGATGAACATGACGGTTTACCCAGGTTCGGGCCGCTGCGAAGCGTAATACCCTACTCCTACTTTGGTGGATTGCCTCTCGAGGAGGTGTGGTGGATGAACTAGTACAGTGTTTCGAAGCCTCGTGAGGGCGCTCTTGAGGTGTTCTTGGCCCTCTGTTCGCCTTGTGATGGGCGAGTGAGTTGAATGGTTTCCGATCCCTCTCTACGGTGCAGCCTACCCTCTATATATAGAGGTTGCTCGGGTCCTCTTCCCTTGTCGCAATGGCGGGAAGGGATCCCACAACGGCCAATTTTGAAGGGGGACAGGAGTACGTGCCCGCCCTGCCCAAAGGCGGTCTTCGCCTGCAAAGCAGCTGTCGATGATGCAGAGGTGGGCTCGGCGATGACATCCGCCCTGCGGGGCTGGTGGTTGTGGTCTTGTTGCACCGGAATGGAAACCTTTGGGGGGTGCTTTGGGAACCCGCGTACGCCCTTGCTCCCTTTGCACTAAAGGGGAAACTGCGCCGCCTGGCACGCTGGCGCCCACCTGTCCTTCCTTGCGTCATCTTTGACTCCTGATGCCGGGCCTTGCATAGAGATCTCCGCCACTCCGGAGGGGGCCTGGGGAGGCCCCTCCCTTGCCGGTCTTGACGCCGCTCCTCCTCGCGAGCCTTGGGCTCTCGCGTGGGCCTTGTCTTGAGTGGGGCCGCGCCTGGCCGTGTTTGGCTGATGAAGTGGGCCATGCCCTGGGCCGCAGGCAGGCGGGTCTGGGTACCCCCATTCCCAGAACGCCAACAAAATCATTGGATAATAATATGTAGCATAAAACACCATGTTCAAGTAGGGGGTACAGCGGGATGCGGGAGAGTGGACCGCAGTAGATAGATGAGGGAAGGTGAGGTGGTGGTGATAACGGCGGTGAAGTTGTTAGTGTAGATCGTCGTCACGATGGTTCCTCCGGCGGCACTTCGGTGCCGCCGGGAGAGAGGGGGAGAGAGCCCCCTCCTTCTTCTTCTTCTTATTTGGACTCCAACCTAGGAGGGAGGAGAGTTTCCCCTCTGTTCCTTGGCGGCCATGGCTCCCGGAGAGTAGGAGCCCCTCCGAGATTGGATCTATCTCTATGTTTCTCTCCTCTTTTCGGGACTGTTTTCTCACCCCTTCACCGTTTCTTAAATATCCGGAGATCCGTAACTCCGTTTGGGATGAAATTTTGCGGGGATTTTTATCGCAAAATTATATTTCTTGCGGCGCAAGAAAGGCCCCAACTGACTTAAGAGGGAGCCACAAGCTATCAGGGCACGACCAACCCCCCCTGGCTGCGCCCTATTGGCTTGTGCCTCCCTCGGGCACCGTGTTGCGTTGATTCTTCTTCCGAAAATTCACATATATTCCAACAAAATTGTCCATAAGTTTTTATCGCGTTTGTACTTTGTGTGATATGGAATTTCTGCGAAAAAAAACACACAAAAAACAGGAATTGGCACTAGGCACTGGATAATTAAGTTAGTCCCAAAAATAGTATAAAATGTTGCCAAAAGTATATGAAAGTTGTAGAATATGGGCATGAAACAATCAAAAATAATAGATACAACAGAGACGTATCATACCCCTCCACGTGCCTCTCACTCGCAGTGGAAGCACTTAGAACAAACCAAAACTTGCCCCATCCATTTTCTGAGAGAGAACCACCTACTCATGTGTTGAGATCAAGATCCTCCACTCCAACCATATGAATCTTGATTTCTAGCCTCCCCAAGTTGCTTTCCACACCTCTTCTACCAAGCCAAATCTGTGAGAGAGTGATTGTGTGTTGAGGAGACTATCTTTTGAAGCACAAGAGTTAGGAGTTCATCATTCTAACCACATCTATTACCTTTTGGAGAGTGGTGTCACTACTGCAGAAATGGCTAGCAATGGTGGGTGCAAAATGGCCATCAGTGGCGGGCTAGGGGTCCAGGCCAGCCCGCCATTGACCTCTCGCGACTGCTAAAAGGCCACCAGTGGCGGGCGGACGCCCGTCACTAGTAATCAGTTAGCAGTGGTGCGCACTAACTAGCACCCGCCACTACTAAAGGATGCACCATAGCAAGTTTGCATTGAAGCAAGATGCATCAGTGGCGAGCACTGTGCTCTACCCGCCACTACTAGCAATATTCGGATTTAAAAAAAAGCACGTACAGTACTGTGATGTACACAGTACTGTTCATGTAATAACAATGAAGTACACACTACAGTTCTATTTATATATATTGTTCACACGTACATATAACAACATATACAAAATATAATTTGTTCATACATCATCATCGATTTATATTGTTACATAGGTAGACGAATAGCAAATCTATCTCTGGCTGTTGGACTATAAGCCTATATATCCCCAGCCTTGCTCATACACTAGCAAGCAACATAAAATAAGATAGAACCTATAGGCAAGAAATGTTACATGAAAGAATTCACAGAATTTAAGGTAAAGCTTTGCTACACACATATGTAACCTCCAGCAACCTTTGCCTTCATATGTACTTCATCAAGCTCAAAGTAGTTCACCATGGCACTTGTTCGCTTCAGAATTCTGAGCAAGATAACCTACAGGCCAAGAAAAAGATAAAGAATTCAGATAATTTAAGTATAGGGACAATTCCATTTCTCCCCTAACTTGAACCCACACCTGGCATTTGCCCCTAAATTTTGAGTATGATCAAAAAATAACCCTCTTCCGTCAAGCGGCCTTTGACTCGACGGAAATTGTACGGAGGGGTATTTTTGAGCATACTCGAAATTTAGGGGAAAATGCCAGGTGTGGGTTCAAGTTAGGGGGAGAAATGGAATTGTCCCTTATGTATAAGTTTGTGATCAACATAACATTAAATGTTTCTTGAATTATATAGGCATACCTTTGGAACAATTAATATAACATTTCTGGAGAACATAAACAACTGAACAACACTAATTTGTGAAGGAAAAGATGACATTCAGTAGTTAATTTGCAAAATCTAGATTTTACAAGCTTACATATAATAAATGGATAGTGGCTGAGCCAGAAAAAAATTAGGGCGTGCCACCATCGCTTGCCTTGGGACACAACTACCAACAGAATTGTCCGTGTTTCTACTCTCTTCGGCTTGACTTGGGCCACAACAACCATGACTGCAATGTACGACTCTGAGAATTTACTTGGTTCCCTTGTGTAGATATGACTATTCAGTATACACAATAGGACAAATAAGAAACAAAACTCGAAAGTAATTTTAAGGTCCCAAACATGATTCTACTGTTGCTTCGATTAACACTTATGTGCTCTTTTTATATCATGATGTCTCATAATCACATACAAACTCTATTTGTGATCGTGATGTCTTATATACCTGAATGCGCCATATATTCATCTAAAACTTTTTTGGTAATTATTGGACTGCAAGAACATGACTGAGTTAAGCAAATTGTGTTGCACGTTGATGTTACATATGAGGAAAGGAGTTGTGCAGTGAGGCCATTGACTGAGTAAAAAAGCTCACCTTTTAGTTATGGCATTTTCCCAGCTAACTCCTTCACTAAGTGTTCAAAGGCAGGTTCACGGGATTTCAGTAGCAGCAGTACCTTGTATAATCTAAACAGAAAATATAAGGTGAATTTTATGGTCTTGGAAGGATAGTAGGGATGAAAGGGGGTAAATTTGTGCAGGCGAGGCATATTTAGTTCATTGAATTCTTCAAGCAAGAGAAAGCCAATATGCATATTGCAAATAAATATAGGATTGAGGAGGTACTATCATTGCTGAAGTAATAGTCATTCCATTGTCCTAAGCGTGTTAAGTACTTGGCTAGGTGCATGTCAAAAACATCGCCACACTGAAATGGGTACTTGTGTATATGGTTCATGTCTTGGCATTCACTGCACGAATACTCACAAGTCATCATTTCAACCATGCACATCCCAAATAAATATACATCCACCAGCTCATTGTAACCGCTATATTCATACTAAAGTGGATGGTGTAACTTTGTAGATAAATATACAGAGCAAAATAGATAGCTTAACAGCAAATTTTTGTATAATAAGTAGTATTAGACCAAGCGGAATTCTCAATAAAAACACATAGTACACTATATTGTTTCCTCATGTGCCATTTTATTCTGATGTAAACACTTTGCCCTCTGAAATAAACAGGGTAACACTCTTACCGAACATGAAGATATGAGCAAAAATAGAGAAATCGATCTTGGCACTGGGAGCCGCTTCGTCCGCGGAGCGCTGGCAGCAGGACTCCTCCTAGCAACCTAAAAAAGGGCAGATATCGCATTAATCTCAGCAGCTGGCTAAAGTAAAGAAGAGGCTGAAGCCACTCCGGCAGCATGTTTCACCTGGTGATTGCGAGAACTGTTGCAGCGCGACTCGATCCGACACATCTTGGGAGGCCTAGCCAGCTCCTCGCCGTGGCTGCCATCGCCAGCCGCTGCTCCTTCCACTGGGGTGAGTCCGAGTAGGTAGGGAGATGTGGCCCTCATCGGTGGTGTTGGTCCGGAGTAAGCTGGGAGAGCTTGATGATGAGCTAGAGAAGGGGACGAAGAGGGGGTTCTGCAGGACGGGGAGTTGGAGGTGTCGAAACCCTAGCCACGGGGAGGGATACGTGTGGCCGGGAGCGGCGAATCCAGTCGGATGGGTGGACGCGACGGCGTGAGGTGGGGCTGATCTGGCCGTCGGCGTGCGATGAGGGGAGAGGAGTGCTGCGAGGTGGGAGGACGGCGTTTGTTTACTTGGTGGCGACATCGTGCGAAGAGGAACAAGGTGGGGGAGGGGTTAGGTTAGGAGGTGACCAGGGGAGGGAGGGGCGGTTTAGATGGGCTTCTAGGCCAGTGGCGGGGTGGCACCCGAACGGTGGGCTTGGGAACCCTGCGCACATCGTTTGAGGCCGTAGCGGAAACTTCGGCCGGACTTCCGTGCGGGTTCAGTCTCAAATAGGCGATAAACCTGGACTAGGGTCTTGTGTGATTGACGGTCGTGGCCGACTCGCTCGCTGGGCTTTCGCTTGAAGGTTGCCGAGGTGCCTTTTTACGTGCACATGGCGATAAGTGTCGAGAGCATGTGTGAAGATGTTTACCCCTGCAGCGTTATGAATCTATTCGAATAGCCGCGTCCTCGATTATGGACTACTTGGAGAACTTATGTGGTTCATAGACAAGTGAAATGGATACATTAAAATGCGCAAGATAAGTGTGAGTGCTATGGATGGCCTTCTCGTAGGGAGACAGGAGTGGATCCATAGTGGTGTATTGATATGGTGAATATGTGGACTCGTGTGCGTTATCCCACCTCAAAGAAAGTACTTGTAGTCATAGTACAGGTTAGCCAAGAGTCAAAGCTGGCTTGCTGCAATGAACTCCACAACCCCCTTTGTAGACAATGTTGCATATGTAGCTAGTTCTGATGTAAGTCTTGCTGAGTACCTTTGTACTCACGGTTGCTTCATTTATGTTTTTGCAAAGGAGACGTCAGTCCCATTATTGATCCTTACGACGTGAAGTTCGATGTTGACCGGATTAGCTTGGGAATCCCAGACAGAGGTCTGGTTCCTTTGGTAGGGTCATTGTAGCTTTTCAGGCTCCTCCAGCCACTTTTAGTAGATGTCTGTACCCAGACATGTTTTACTTCTGCTTGTTGCTTGTATGAGTGTCGGTTCATGTGACCCCTACCTGTATGAACTTATTACGTAAGGCTCTTCTGAGCCTTCTAAATAAATGTTGTGTTGTTGTATGGTTATGTTGTGATGCCATAGTTGTATCTATGCATATCGGACATGTCGTGCGTACGTGTGACGTGTAACGGTATGTATAGGATTCGACACCTAGTTGTGTGCCTCTAGTAGTACTCTTTACGGGGAAATGCCTCTTTGTGCTTCCACTGAGCCTTGGTAGCTTGCTACTGCTCTGGACACATTGATTGACCGGCGTGTATCCTTCTTGCTGTTGTGTCTGTCCCTTCGGGGAAATGTCTCGCAGTGTAATGGAGTCCATGTAGCCTGCTATGACTCGTCTACGCGTAGTTGATGACATTTATGTCCCACGGCGTAATGGAGTCCCTGTAGCTTGCTATGACTCGTCTACACACGCTGATGACCGACACCTGCATTGTTGGGTTACGTATGCCTGTCCCTGTATGGATGTGCTATTTGGGTTCTACGACTAGTCATGTCGACCCGGGTTCTTGGACATTTGCATGCTAGCGACATATTCACATTCGTGAGCCAAAAGGCGCAAACGATCCCGACCCAGGTAAGGTGGCACCCGTGGAGATAACCGTGCGTGAGGCCGCAAAGTAATGTGAAGTGTTACATGCTGGATTCTTATGGCTTAGGATCGGGGTCCTGACAATAAGCCCCTATCTTTTAATGTGTCCAGTTGAAACTTTTAGCTCATGGTTATGCTGTGAGTGTTAGCAATCATTGAAGACAAAATGATGGTTGAGTATGTGGACTTGCCAAAAGGCTCCGACACGAGACCCTTCCTGAAAATATGATGAATGTTAGTTGCAAAGTTGACTGAGAACATAGTTTGTTTGTTTTCAATAAGGTTTATGCTTTATACTTCTATGTTGTGATGAATTGTTACTTGTTCATGAGAAGTTATATGATGAAGTTATATGAATAAGTTTTATGATAAAGTTTGTTGCTGCTATAATAATAAGCATGATGCTACTATGTCCGTATTTTGTTTTTATCGACACCTCTCTCTCAAACCATGTGGACATGCTTTTCAATATCGGCTTTCGCTTGAGGACAAGCGAGGTCTAAGCTTGGGGGAGTTGATACGTCCATTTTGCATCATGATTTCCTACTGTTAGTTATAATGTTTTGATGAATAATAATGCTTTAGGGAGTGATTCTAATGCCTTTTCTCTCATAATATGCAAGGTTTTCACAAAGAGGGAGAATACCGGCAGCTAGAATTCTGGACCTAAAAAAGCACATCAGAGATACCTATTCCGCACGTCTCCAAATAAGCTGAAACTTTAAGGAGAATTATTTTGGATTATATTAAAAATACTAGAGCAAATAACTACCGGAGGGGGCCACCCTGGTGAGCACAAGACACCAGGGCACGCCAGGCCCCCCAGGCGCGCCCTGGTGGGTTGTGCCTAGCCAGGCCCACCTCCGGTGCCCATCTTCTGGTATATAAGGTCTTTTAACCTAGAAAAAATAAAGAGAGGACTTTCGGGACGGAACGCCTCCGTCTCGAGGCGAAACTTGGGCAGGAGCACTTTATCCCTCCGGTGGAGCGATTCCGCCGGGGGAACTCCCTCCCGGAGGTGGAAATCGAAGTCATCGTCATCACCAACACCCCTCTCATCTTTGGGAGGCCAATCTTCATCAACATCTTCAACATCACCATCTCCTCTCAAACCCTAGTTCATCTCTTGTGTTCAATCTTTGTACCGGAACCTCAGATTGGTACCTGTGGGAGACTAGTAGTGTTGATTACATCTTGTAGTTGATTATTATATGGTTTATTTGGTGGAAGATTATATGTTCAGATCCATTATGCTATTCAATACCCCTCTGATATTGAGCATGAATATTATTTGTGAGTAGTTACCTTTGTTCTTGAGGTCACGGGAGAAGTCATGTTGCAAGTAATCATGTGAATTTGATATGTGTTCGATATTTTGATGATATGTATGTTGTGATTGCCTTAGTGGTGTCATGTGAACGTTGACTACATGATAGTTCACCATCCTTGATCCTAAGGGAATGCATTGTGGAGTAGTTATTAGATGATGGGTTGCTAGAGTGACAGAAGCTTAAACCCTAGTTTATGCTCTACTTCGTAAGGGGCTGATTTGGATCCAAACGTTTAATGCTATGGTTCAATTTTATCTTAATACTTTTCTCGTAGTTGCGGATGCTTGCTAGGGGGTTAATCATAAGTGGGAGGTTGTTCAAGTAAGAACAACACCCAAGCACCGGTCCACCCACATATCAAATTATCAAAGTAGCGAACACAAATCAAACCAACATGATAAAAGTGACTAGATGAAATTCTCGTGTACCCTCAAGAACACTTTGCCTATTGTAAGAGATTTCTCTGGTCTGTCCTTTGTCACAAAAGGATTGGGCTACCTTGCTGCACTTTATTTACCGTTACCGTTACCTTCTTGTTACCAATTATCTTGCTATCAAACTATCTATTACCTACAATTTTAGTGCTTGCAGAAATTACCTTGCTGAAAACCGCTTGTCATTTCCTTTTGCTCCTCGTTGGGTTCGACACTCTTACTTATCGAAAGGACTACGATTGATCCCCTATACTTGTGGGTCATCAGAGGGGCATATGTGTTACAAGGTGGAAGACGACCGTATGAGTGAATCATTGGGGGTCCGAAGGATCGATCTGTCAGATCCCTCTCTAAGCAAGCAGCACTGCCCCTCTTATCCATTCCTTGGTCCTCTTCCCCGAAAATATCGGCGGGAAAGGGTAGCCACAAGGCGGGAATTAAAAGGGGGACATGCGCTCAGTCTATCCTAGAAAAGTTGGTCTTCGTCTGCAAAGCGCCGCCCAGCCTGTGGGCCTGGTGATGACCTTCGTCCTGGCGACCGGTGTCACCTTCGTCGCCTTGCACCAAAATGGCAAGCTTAGGGAAGTTGCTTTGGCGGAGGCAGTGGGTTCTGCCATTTAATCACCAGAAAGGAAATCCTCTATGTCAGCACATGTTGTCCTTCCCTGCACAAGAACGTCACCCACGTGACGGGCGTGCAGCCACGTGACCAGCGCCGCATGGCCCCAACAAGAGGAGGGCCTCGCGGGGAGTCGCCTCGCGAGGCTGCCTGATACTAAAGATGCTTGACTTGGAAATTTCCGCCTCGCGTAGAGGGGTCTCGCGAGGTCTGATCCTCAGGAGGTGCTTCACCTTTGTAGATCTTGAGTGTGCCGCCTACTTGGCCTTTCGCCAGGCGTCGCTCCTGGGCCGCAGGCAGACGAGCCGTGGTACCCTGGTTCCCACTGGATCAACAGGTTCGGCTCGCCCTTTTTTGTTTTCTATTTTCTATTTATTTTCTGTTTTTCTTTTGTGCTCTTTGTTTTTTTTCAAAAATGAATTTGCATTTTCTTCAAAAGGAAAATAGTTTCTAAATTAACTAGGGAACATTTCTGACTGGTTGAACATCTCCCAAGTATTTTTACACACTAATTTTTTTTTCAATCCTATTGGGCCTATTTGAATAGCTTCAAATTTATATTTTCTATTTTGTTTTTAATTCCCGGAGTTTTACTTATAGGTTATTTGCCCAATATAAACTATTATCAAACTTTGGTTCGCTCCAAATAAAGTAGGGTATATATGTATAATATTAGGAAATTTCTTTCCTGCCCTAATGCAATTTCAAAAAGAATTTAAGGTGAGGCCTCCATGGATTTCATTTGAATTCAATTGTTGGCCTTGTTGGTCTCAAAAAACCAAGTATGCAAAGAAAATATGGATGCATATGCTTCTAATTTCACAACCATAATTTGGGAGAAAGTTAGGTTGTGACCGTCTGACCCCCTTAAGAGGAATCTCGTCACCAAGATTTGGCATGGCTATCAAATAGGTGTGCGTGGTTCTTCTTGAGCTCGTTTTTGCATTCCCATGTAGCTTCCTCTTTCGTGTGGTGATCCCACAATACCTTGTAAAATTTGATTGTCTTGGTTTGGGTCTTTCTTTTGGTGGTTTCTAAAATCCTAGTGGGCTTCTCCTCATAGGTGAGGTCATCTCCCAGCTGGACTTATGTCAGAGGCACCATGTCCTTCAACTGGGTCTCCATCATGTCGGGGTGACATTTGTGAAGCTGCGAGACATGGAATGCATCATGTACGGCTGATAGCTCTATTGAATATTCTGAGTTAGTAAGCAACCTCACCGCTTAGGGAAAATACCTTGTACGGTCCGACAAATCATGGTGCGAACTTTCCCTTGATGCCGAAACGTCTCACTCCGCGGAGTGGTGAGACTCTGAGATACACCCTATCTCCAACCTCATAGCTCGCATCCTTCCTCTTAGCATCGGCGTAACTCTTCTACATGTACTGTTCTATCTGAAGACAGTCCTTAATCCGCCTCACTTTCTCTTCGGCATCCTGGATAATGTCCGGTCCAAACAAGCTTCGTTCTCCCACTCCATTCCAGAGCAGTGGGGTTCTACACTTCGTCCCATATAGTGCCTCAAAGGCGTGCCATCTCAATGCTGGCCTAGTAGTTGTTGTTGTAAGAGACCTCAACGTAATGTAGGTTCTCCTCCCAACTAGAGCTATAGTTCAGAGCACAGGCTTCGAGCATGTCCTCGAGCACTTAGTTAACTCTTTCGGTTTGACCGTCAGTCTGTGGGTGAAAAGTTGTGCTAAATTCTAGTCCGGTTCCTAATGATTCATGCAACTGCTCCCAAAACATCGACGTGAACTGGATTCCTCTGTCGGACCCAATCTCTCGTGGAACTCTGTGCTGGCTCACTATCTTGGTCATATAGATCTTGGCAAATTTGGCGTTGGTGTAGGTGGTGTTTACAGGTATGAAGTGTGCCACCTTAGTGAGGTGGTCCACTAATACCCATATCGAGTCATAACCCGATTGTGTATTGGGCAATCTAGTAATGAAATCAATTCCAATGTGATCCCATTTCCATTATGCACGTCACAGGGGTTGCAAAAGTCCTGCAGGTTTATGGTCCTCAACTTTGACTCTACTGCACACATCGCAAAGCGCAACATGTTTTGCAATGTCCCTCTTCATTCCAGACCACCAGAATCTCTTGTTCAAATCTATGTACATCTTGGTGTTTCCAGGGTGTATGGAGTAGCATAAGTCATGAGCTTCTTGCATCATCAACTTCCTTATCTTGGGGTCATTGGGCACACAAACACGATTCTCGTTCCACATGACTCATCCATCATCTTCGCAGAATCCTTCCGCCTTCTCCCTCAGGTTGGCCCTAATCTTCTTGATGTCAGAGTCCTCCTTCTGGCATTCCCTGATCCTTTCTATCAGCGTTGGATGAACCTCAAGGTTCGCCACGTACCCTTCGGGAATGACCTCAAGTCTTTGCTCTCTGAATGCCTGACACAATTCCGGAGGCATCTCTCTGGGTGTCAAGCTATCGGCGTAGGCTTTGCGACTAAGGACGTCAGCTACTATGTTTGCTTTGCCGTGGTGGTATTGCAGCTTCATGGTGTAATCCTTGAGTAGCTCCAACCACCTTCTTTGCCTCATGTTCAATTCCTTTTGTGTGAAGATGTACTTCAGGCTCTTATGGTTAGTGAACACTTCACAAGCCTTGCCTAGAAGATATTGTCTCCACTGCTTCAACGCGTGCACTACCGACGCCAATTCAGAGTCATGCATAAGGTACTTGTAACAGCCCAAGAGCACCTTTCCAAAACCTTGTAATTTTTTCATGTGTGAACCTTCTATGTTATGCCATCATGTGGTTTGAGTTAATAAAATTTGCTTCATGGCATTCATTTGTGCATCATGGCATCATGTCATCCATTCCATTTTTTGCACCACGTTATGTTTAAAAGAGTGTATGTGTTGTGATGGTTTGCCTTGCAACTTGTGGTGTGGTCTTGCTTGGAGCAACCTCAAATCTTTTTCAACCAACACCCCTCTCTCTTTAATGATTTCAAATTGTTTTTGCAAGTGTGTTCCTACTGCCATATTTTAATGTTCACCATTTCTCAAACTCTCTTCGATTTTACCCTAAAGCCCTGCTCCAAATCTCAACCTTTTTCAATTTGTTTTGGTTGGGTTCAAAAATGCCTCAAGTTTGAATTTAATTCAAACTCTATTATTTTTATATCTCTAAAAATGCCCAAAGCAATTTCTTTAAATAGAGCATAATCCCAGGGTCTCAAATAAATTTTGCTCCAGCTTTAACCTCTGTATTTGCTCTCTAGCATTTTTTCCTCTTGCCTTTTGTTAAAAAAATAAGTGCAGAGAGAGCAAAGCCCAGCAGTAGCTCAACCACTTGGGCCTTTGCCTTCCCTCGTCCCAGCCAAGCGGCGCCGCCGCCAGCACAGCTTCACCAGCGTGTGCTTTTCAGCGTGGAAGCCGGCCTCGTGCCACCTGCCAGCGACGCACGCGCGTTCGTCCTCCTCCCGGTCCCCTCCTCTCTCTCTCTCTCGGTAAAAGCCCGCGTTGGCAGTGCGGTGGCCACGGCGGCCGCCAGCTCGGCCTAGCCTCCTCTATAAAACCCCCCCTCAGCGTCCGAGCCCTCCTTAGGGTTCTCCTCTTCCTCCTCCGCCGCCGCCAGGTGAGCCTAGCCCTCTAGATCCACCGCCCCGATCCATTCCGAGCGAGCAGGGAGTGCACCGATCGTCGCTTGCTTGCCCTCCGGCGACCTCCGGAGAGAGCAGTGTGTCCATGAGCTTTGCCAAGCTTGTCTCCTTCCACGATGTCCTCTGCATCGGCGAGGGACACCTAGATGCAGAAGCTCCATCCTGTTCTACTACTCCGTCACGTTCGGCGAATTTAGGTGTTCCTGGGCAGCAGCTCGTCGCCGGCTAAATTCGCCGCAATGCTTCGTCCCCAAGCCCGATCGACTACGCCAGGCCCCCGAACGTGAGCATCCGTGCATCCCCGCTAGCTTTTCCCCCTTGATTGCGCACTGTAACGTCTTCCTCTTCGAGCCCGAGCTCATCGCCGTCGGACCTCACCTCCGGCGAGTACTTCGACCCAGCTAGCCGTGCTCGCGTGTGCGTAGAGGTTCGCCATCATCAGCAGGTTCCATTCCCATCGCTAAGAGTGCGTTTTGCTTGCTGTAGCCAGCCGTCCAAGCTCATCGTCGCCGCTTCGGTTCATCGTTGCCGTCGTCGTTTCCAAGGGTGTCCGGTGCCGAGTGTTGTGTGGGTGTGTGCGGAATCGTTTTGTGTTTTGACTAGTACCCTCCGCCGCGTCAGTAGGTCACCGGAGCACCTCAGGCACGACCTCGTCGTCCTCTGTCTCGCCGCCGTTGCTTACTTGCTTGATCTCAGGGTGGAGTCAAAAGACACGAGACCACCCTTTGGTCAAACCAGATGCACCAGCCCGACTGGATCGATTGCACCAGCCAGACTAGGGCGACCCGGGTTCGATTCCCCTCGGGCGCACTTAATCCCCCCTTTTTGATTTATTTGTGTGTATGACAAGTGGGACCCCTGGGTCAGCCTCTCAGCCATCCAGCGTGGCACCTAGGTCCACCAGTCAGTGGCAGTGGCTAGCCAGCCCCTGGGTGCCCCTAGCACTACTGTGTTTTTTTGTTTTAGGAATATGCCAAATCTGGCATGTCCTAGGTTATATCCTAGGTGGTATTTTGTGCAACTGTTTTGTGCCAAGTTTTTCTACTGCAACATAGGCTTATGATATATGATTTTGTGGTAGAAAAATCCAATTAATCCATATGTGGCATTAGTTTTGTCATTTGAGCAAGTTTGTGTGAAAGCTATTTTGTGCTAAGATGTCATTTTGTTATTTTTGTGTGAGTTAATCCTCGCACACTTCGGTAAACTTGTCAACATGAAAATTGACCTTGGATATGTGTACTAGCCCCTGGTAAATTTGCATGCCATGAAAAACCATGTTTGGGTGTGGATTTCTTGCTGTCAACATGCTATGATGATGATGCTGTTTAGTAGGGTCAAATAAATTCGAAGTCTGAAATATGTGTTATTTTGTTGATACGTTTCCATCTTAATTGCCATGAATCTGTAGTTCATTTGTGGTTGGCCCAATGGAATGAATTGTTGAGCATGCCACCCTCTGTTAGAATGTGCCAATAGTTTTCAAGTAGAGGTGTTGCATCCTAAGTAGTTTTTCTGTCAAACATGTCAATCTGATAAAACTGCTCTACCTTGCACCTCTTGATAAATTTCATGCCATGAAAGTCTCTGTAGCATACAGTTTTATTGCTGCCAATATGCCAACATGATAACTCAGATTGTGAAACACTGGTATTTTTGCCAATTTGCATCTTTTTTATGAGAAGCATTCATTTTTTTCCCATGTTCATGCATATCAAAATAACTAATCTTGAGATTCTGTCCAAAATGTTAAAGAACTAAATAATTGCATGATAAAGATGACTAGTATAGGATTACTATGTTAAATACATCAAATTGGACATGCATCATTTTTGGTTGCGCATCGCCCCTTGCTTGTGTGTTTATTTGGTGTTGTTTCTTCTATGGGTAGACCCGAGTGACGAGAACGAGTACGAGAAACCCGTCGAGAGCATTTCTGAAGAGCAAGAGTACCATCCCACTGAAGACCCTCCAGGCAAGATGATCGTTACCCGGATCCCGATACTATTTTTGCTATGCTAGTTGTCTCGCTTCTACCATTATATCTCCTTTCCTACCACTTGAGTGTGAAGCCTCCCAAATTGTCAAGAAAGCCTCTAACCCCTCCACTACCTAGCAAACCATTGATTGGCTAAGTTACCGCTTGCTCAGCCCCTTCTTATAGCGTTGCTAGTTGCAGGTGCAGGTTATTTCCATTTGGCAACATGGATATCTTGGGATATCACCTTATTTATTGCTATTTAATTTAATGCACATATATAGTTGGTAAAGGTGGAAGGCTTGGACTTTTGCTCGGTGATTTGTTCCACTTTTGCCGCCCTAGTTTCCGAATACCGGTGTTATATTCCATATTGAGTGCTCCTAACATACTTGGGGTTGTTATGGGGACCCCCTTGATAATTTGTTTTGGGATAAAACTCTTCTAGAAAGACCCAACATTGGTACTGCATTTGCTTAACAAGCTAATAAAAATGCATAGGGCTTAGCTACCCAGTGGATAATTAATCAACCCCGGGCCAGTGCTCCTCTTGAGTGTTGGTCCAAACTAGAGTCGCGTGCGGGGCCAACCCGGGGCAGCTCGAGAGATTTCTATCAGGCCACTGTATGTTGTGCTCATCTGGTCGTGTCCTGAGAATGAGATACGCGGCTCCTATCGGGTTCTTCGACACGTCGGGCGGTCTTGCTAGATTTGTTTTACCTTTCTCCAATGTCTTGGGCGTGGGATTTCGGGAATACTTCGGGCTATCTCGAGGTTGAGATTTTCCAACGGAATTCCGAGGATACTACGGGCTATCTCGTGGATGAGGTTTTCCATGCAGCTTCTGTTGAGTTTTTGATGGATGAGTTGGAGCACCCCTGCAGAGTTAAATCTTTCAGAAAGTCGTGCCCGCGGTTATGTGGCAACTTGGAAATTGTTTAACATTCGGCTATAGTAAACTTGAAGTAAACTCAATTAAAACACACCAACCGTGTGCGTAACCGCTGCCGTCTCTTTTCGAGTGAATCGAGAAGAGAACACGGTGGGGTTATGTTTGACTCATAAGTAGGTGTTCATGGTCGCTTATTGATCATACCTAGAACTCGTCCGACATGCGTAGTTTCTCACCTTACTCTGGTGCTCGTAAGTTAGCCACTCAAATAAATGCTTACTATTGCTGCAAACCTCACCACTTAACCATACCTTACCCACCATCTTACATAGTCTCGGTACTCGGGTTAATGAAATTGCTGAGTCACCATGGCTCACAGATTCCCACAACAATACATGTACATGTACTGATGAGTTCGATCCAGTTGACGCTTCTCAGCTCCAGTGGGAGTTCGACGAGGAGCGTGGGCGTATGTACGTGACTTACCCGGATGAGTAGGGGAGCTACTTGGTTGTCTTCCTAGGCTTAGAAAGATAGATATCATTTGCTTTTGTCGTTTGATTTTGTCCATAGTCGGACCCTGCATTTCTGGATGATTGTATGGAATTTGCACTTTAGCTTGTGACGAGTGTAAGCCAACATATATACTCATCTACTCTCTTACATGTATTGCAATGATGTCTATACCTGCGAAACGACGAGATGCGCTTCTATATCCCCATCGAGTCCCTCGATCCAAAATAGGGATAGGACCGCATCTTGGACGTTAGAAGTTGGTAATCAGAGCCATATCGACCATAGGAGCCCCTTGCTTGATCGAACTTGGCCGAGTCGAGTCTAGTGAAAACTATTTTGAGTCTAGTTATATCGGAGAGTAGGATTCTTTTTACTCCTCTTCTATGCTCTTGTGAGGAATCGTGACATAGGAATTTTACGTCTAACCCTCTTCGCACTCAATTTTTTTAGGATCACGTGGGTATTTTGGAGCCTCTATGATGCCGATGTGACAGAATTCTGTACTTGGTGCCTCCTGTTTCCGGGGAGTAGAGCTCCAGGGGATTCTTGACATATCGTTATCGTTCAGTTTCCTTAGTACTTCAGGACACGGATGTTCGAAATTGCTTCAATACTATTCGTGGCGTGAAGAGTGTGGCGGCACCCAGTACTGGGGAGCGGGATCACATGTACTGCCATGTTTAGTATCGTTGTGGTAACAAGGGTCAGAGGCAGATGAATTTCCGAGACCTCTAGTTATGTGTTGACGGATGTGATACATTAGAGAGTAGTATTACTGCTAGGAGTTGAGTGATGGATTTTACTCCGTGTATCCGTGGACCCGATCGCATAACCAAAGATTTCGGAAGTTCTTAGGTGGGAATTCCAGTAGTTACCTAGGATCATCTTCCGACAAATGTATGATGGTTTATACATTTGCTCCGAGCAGCCTTTAGCTCAATACCTTGTTGTGTTATTCAAGTGGCTTCATGATCAAATGATGTTATCGCGAAACTGCAAAAGACATTCTTACTAATTTTAAGTCTGAATGCATTTAATGATACTCCTGTTGCAATACTTCGTGCCATTTGATTCAGATTATTTCAATCATCTTTGTCAATGGTGTTCTAAACTTCATGTCCATCTTCAGGATGGCTCCAGCAACTCGTGGGAACCTAGGTCGTGAGGGGGAGCAGTCTGACCCTCCATCACCCCCACCTCCACCTTCGGAGGCATGGCAGTAGTGATGGCCGCAACCAATGCCAATACCCAGATGTTGCTCCACTTGTTGCAAGGCTTTCAAAATTAGGGGCAACAAGGCTATCAAGGGAATTTCAATAATCAGCCGCAGTTCGCAACTCTGAATCAATTCCTTTCCAATCAACCCAAGTCCTTCCCCAACTGTGCTCAACCTCTTGATGCGGAGGATTGGCTCATCGACATAAACAAGCATTTCGAGTGCAGAAATGTCAGACCTCGGGACAATGTCAGGTTCGCAACTTTCCAGCTGAAGGGCCAGGCAGCAGAGTGGTGGCAGCAGAGTGGTGGCAGCAGTACAAGGATTCCATAGGTGACCGTGTGATCAGCTGGGATGACTTCTACTGCGACTTCAGTGCTCATCATATCCCGACGAGTGTTGTCGAGGGTATGCGTGAGAAGTTCAGGAACCTCAAGCAGGGAAACTCGTCTGCCTATCCGTATAACATCTATTTCCAGAATCTTGCTCGTTATGCCAAGCAGGATGTGCCCAATGACAAGTGCAAGATTTATCAGTTCAGAGATGGCCTCAAATAAGATCTTCAGCTTTCTCTTGTCCTTCACGAGCCCCTTGAGTTTGATAAATTCTATAACTTGGCTCTGAAGTATGAAGCAGTTCAACTCAAGGTCGAGAATTCCAGGAAGCGGTTCAGAGACTCTCACACTTCTTCGTCCTCCTCTCAGATTGTTCCTAAGCAGCAGAAGTATTGGGTTCCTCCACCTCCACTGTTTCGTCCTCCTCGGTAGCACAAGCAGCACGGTGGTCGTGGTTCTTCCCACCCACCCAACCCAGGATTCTAGCAGAGGACTCAGGCTCCCAAGTCAGCAAATGCTCCTCCTCCAGGCAACTTTCGTCCGCTGTCATAGGTTATGTGTCACAAGTGTGGTCAGAAGGGCCACTATTCCAACAAGTGCACCAACCAGCGGCGTCTTCCGCCTCCTCCTCCAGTCAGGCATCCAGGAAATTCTATGGTGAAGCACAATCCCAAGTCAGCCAGAGTGAACATGGTCAATGCAGCTCAAGCAGAGGAGTCTTCTCAAGTGATCATTGGGAATATCTTGGTTAATTCTATTCCTGCAAATGTTTTGTTTGACACTGGTGCATCACATTGTTTTATGTCACGTCCGTTCTTTGCAAAGAATTAGTTTTCTTGTCAAGATCTTCTTAGGCCAGTATCAGTTGTGTCTCCTGGAAAGTTAATGAATTCCAACTGCTTAGTTCCAGACATTTCTATCAAGATGGGAAACTATTCTTTTCTGGCCTCTCCAATTGTTTTTCGCAATTCCAATATTGATCTAATTCTTGGCATGGATTTTCTGGAGATGAACAAGGCTTATGTCGATTGTGTGGGCAAAGAAGTCAAATTGACTCATTCGTCCGAAGATGTGATCATTTTTGGTGCTCGCAATGCCACTATTCGGATCTTTTCTCTCAATGAGAAGGGTGAAATCTCAGCCATATCTCAAATCCCCGTCATTTGTGAGTATGAAGATGTCTTTCCAGAAGAATTGCCAGGAATGCCTCCTCACCGGCCAATAGAGTTTGTGAATGAACTCGAACCTGGAACTAAACCGGTATGCAAGCATCCTTATAAGCTCGGCCCCGAAGAGCTGAAACAATTGAAGAAGCAGCTAGATGAACAAGAGCGTCTGGGTTTGATCAGACCAAGTTCTTCACCTTGTGGTTGTGGTGTTCTATTTGTCAACAAGAAGGATGGCACGGAACGACTTTGCGTTGAGTACCTCCCATTGAATAAAAAGACAATCAAGAACAAGTATCCACTTCCCACCATCAACGAGTTGTTTGAGCAACTGAAAGGGGCCAAGGTTTTGTCAAAGCTAGATCTTCAGATGGGCTATCATGAAATCCGCATCCGTGAAGAAGATATTCCAAAGACTGCTTCAGGACACGTTTTGGCTCTTATGAGTACACCGTGATGTCCTTTGGCCTTGAAAATGTGCCTCCGACATTCTCCCGAGTGATGAACTTCATCTTATCTCCCTTTAGGAATGAGTTCGTCTTGGTGTATCTGGATGACATTCTAGTCTTCTCTGAAACCGAAGAAGAACATGCAGAGCATCTCCGACTTGTGCTTGACAAGTTAAGAGAGCATCGGTTCTATGCAAAGTTCTCCAAGTGCAAGTTTTGGCTCAATGAAGTCGTGTACGTTGGGCATATCATCTTTGCCAAGGGAATCAAGGTGGATCCTGATAAGGTTGAGGCCATCGTGAATGTCAAGCAGCTTCGAAGTTTCCCCGAGCTTGCAAGCTACTGCAGAAGATTCGTGGAGAACTTCTCAAAAATTGCTAAGCCTTTGTCTAATCACCTCCAGAAGAATGTCAAATATGTGTGGACTCCTGAGTGTGATGTGGCGTTCAATACACTCAAGGAGAAGCTGACTTCAGCTCTAGTTCTCACACCTCCTGGTGAATCTAAACCATTCCAAGTGTTCTGTGATGCTTCCCTCCGAGGCCTTGGTAGTGTTCTCATGCAAGACAGAAACGTGGTAGCTTATACCTCGCGTCAGCTGAAGCCTAGTCAGAAGAACTACCCCACTCACGATCTTGAGCTGGCCGCAGTTGTCCATGCTCTGATGACCTGGAGACACCTCTTGTTGGGAACTCAAGTTGAAGTCTTCACTGACCACAAGAGCTTAAAGTACATATTCACTCAACCAAATCTCAATCTACGGCAAACACATTGGGTGCAAATGATCCAGGAGTACAATCCAAGCATCGAGTATACTCCAGGCACAACAAATGTGATTGCATAATCTTTGAGCATAAAGGCATACTGCAACACTCTTATTATGAAGCCTTTTCAACATGAGCTTTGTGAATCTTTTTTGCAAGCTCAACCTCCAAGTAGTGCCTCAAGGGTGTCTTGCCAACCTTCAAGTTTCTCCAACTTTGGACGATCAAATTCGCCATGCTCAACTTCTCGATGCTATGGTGAAGAAGGTGAATATAGGCGTGGCTAAGAGCATTCCAAAGTATAAGTGCTTCCGTGTTGATGACAAAGACACCTTGTTATTCGAGGATCGTCTAGTGGTTCCAAAGGGAGAGCTCAGGAAAGTTATCATGGACGACGCACACAATTCTCTCCTCTCTATTCATCCAGGCAGTTCCAAGATGTATCAGGATCTCAAGCAAACCTTTTGGTGGACGCGCATGAAGCGTGAGATTGATCAGTTTGTGAATGAGTGTGATGTGTGCCGTAGAGTGAAGGCGGAACATCAACGTCCAGCAGGTCTTCTTCAGCCTTTGGCTATCCCAGAGTGGAAATTCAATCACATTGAGATGGATTTTGTCACTGGGTTTCCTAAGTCCAAGAGAGGTAATGATGCCATATTTGTGGTCATCGACAAGCTCACCAAAGTTGCCCACTTCCTTCCGGTCAAAGAATCTATCACGGCAGCTCAGTTGGCAGAGCTGTACACATCAAGGATAGTTTCTTTGCATGGTATTCCTTGGCTTATATCTTCAGACCGTGGAAGCATCTTTACTTCCAAGTTCTGGGATTCCTTTCAGTCAGCCATGGGTACCAAGATCGGTTTCAGCACAACTTTCCATCCTCGGACAAGTGGTCAAGTAGAGAGAGTCAGTCAAATCCTTGAAGACATGTTGAGGGCATGTGTTATCTCATTTGGCATGAAGGGGGAAGATTGCGTCCCATTTGTCGAGTTCTCCTACAACAATAGTTTCCAAGCAAGTTCGGGCAAGGCCCCATTTGAGATTCTCTATGGCAGGAAGTGTCGTACCCCGCTCAATTGGTCTGAAACTGATGACCGTCAAATCCTTGGCAATGACATGATCAGTGAAGCAGAAGAAATGTGCCATGTCATTCGTGAAAATCTCAAAGCTGCTCAATCCCGCCAGAAGAGCTATTATGATAGAAAGCATCATGACATGGCCTTTCAAATCGATGACTTCGCCTATCTCCGAGTGTCTCCCATGAAAGGCACTCAACACTTTGGCATCAAAGGAAAGCTTGCACCATGCTTTGTGGGTCCTTTCAAGATTGTGGGCAAAACAGGCGACCTTGCCTACCAACTCGAGCTTCCTTCCAATTTCTCAAATGTGCATGATGTCTTTCATGTCTCTCAACTCTGCAAGTGTTTCAAGTCTCCCGAGCGCACCATTGATTTCCAAGACATTGATGTCCAAGCAAACCTATCCTATCATGATCATCTAGATGCTATCCTTGAAGAGACTAAGTGCAAGACTCGCAACAAGTCTATCAAGTTCCTAATGGTGAAGTGGTCACATCACTTCGACAAAGAAGCCACTTGGGAACGTGAGGACCTTCTCCGTTCCGAATTTCCTGAATTCTTCCATTCCTTGATCTCGGGAAGAGATCTTATTGTAGTGGGGGAGAGTTGTAATAGCCCAAGAGCACCTTTCCAAAACCTTGTAATATTTCCATATGTGAAACTTCTATGTTATGCCATCATGTGGTTTGAGTAAATAAAATTTGCTTCATGGCATTCATTTGTGCATGATGGCATCATGTCATCCATTCCATTTTTTTGCACCATGTTATGTTTGAAAGAGTGTATGTGTTGTGATGGTGTGCCTTACAACTTGTGGTGTGGCCTTCCTTGTAGCAACCTGATACGTCTCCAACGTATCTATAATTTTTTATTGTTCCATGCTGATATATTATCATTCTAGGATACTTTTTGGGTCTTTATTTACCAATTTATAATATTTTTTAGCACTAACCTATTGACCCAGTGCCTAGTGCTAGTTGCTATTTTCTGCAAGTTTTTGCCTTTTCAAGTTTACAGTACCAAACGGAGTCCAATTGCCACGAAACTTTTTGATGATTTTTTCTGGACCAAAAGAAGACCTAGAAGCTTCAGAAGGAGGTCGGGAGGCACACGAGGGCCCCACCACAAATCAGGGCACGCCCATGTGGTGGCCCCCTCGTGGCTCTCCCGACATCCCTCTTCGGCCTATAAATTCTCTAATATTGCAAAAACCCTGGAGGCAGTCCAAAAACCCTTTTTCCGCTGCCACAAGTCTCTGTTCCATCGTGAGGCCATTTGGAGCTCCGTTCCGGCATCCTGCCGGAGGGGGGATCGATCACGGAGGACCTCTTCATCAACCTTTCTGACCTCATGATGATGTGTGAGTAGTTCACCACAGACCTACGGGTCCACAGCTAGTACTTAGATGGAAATCTCTATCTCTCTTATGATCTTCAATAGAACGGTCATCGCATCTTTGCTTTGATCTATACCATGTAATCCTATTGTGTGATGTTTGTTGGGATCCAATGAATTGTTGGGTTATGTTCAGATTATTAATGAAAAGAATTTGAGATGCCTCTGATATATATTATCTCTTAATTGCATGATCATGATAGCTTCGTAATGCTCTCCGATTCATTGATGTGCTTTGGCCAAGTAGATTGATATTTCATCGGTGGGAGTGGTGCGTTGTGGTAGGTTCAACTTGTCGAGTTTCTATATCCCAGTGACAAAGTAGGGGACAAGATGCATCTTTGCGTTGTTGTTACTAAGGATAAATTGATGGGGTTCATTCATATTGATTGAGTTTACTTTGTCTACATCATGTAATCGTTCTCCAAGCATTACTCTGTTTTACTTAATACTCTAGATGCATGCTGGATAGCGGTCGATGAGTGGAGTAATAGTAATAGGTGTAGGCAGGAGTCGGCCTATCTGTTTATGGACGTGATGCATATATTTACATGATCATTGGCATGAAAATCCCATAACTATCCGCTTTTCTATCAATTGCCCAACAGTAATTTGTTACCCACCGTATGCTGCCTACATGAGAGATGCCGCTAGGAAACACTATGGCCCCCGGGTCTATTCACTTATATATTTACAAACACTACAATTACCTTGCTGCCTTTATTTATTTTTTATTTATTTTGCAATTTATATTTATCAACAATTATCTACACAACTCATTTGCTTGCAAAAAATGAGATCAAGGGGATTGACAACCCTCTTGCCCGCGTTGGGTGCAAGTCGTTTGTTCATTTGTGTGCAACCGCTGAAGACGGTTGAGGATTGATATTCCTATTGGTTCGATAAACCTTGGTTTCATAACTGAGGGAAATACTTACCCACTTTGTGCCGCAATTACCTGTTCGTCTTCACGGAAAACCCAACGCAGATCACAAGTATGAGGAAGGATTTCTGGCACCATTACCGGGGAATATCATCATCAACTACAAAGTAACTTCACACAAATTTTCATTCACTCATTATTCTTTTTATTTGCTGTTATATTTAGCTTGTCTCATAAAAATCAAAAATATAAAAATATTTATATTTTCTTGTTACTGGTTTACTTCTTC
Source organism: Elymus sibiricus (assembly GCA_039707655.1). Taxonomy (NCBI): domain Eukaryota; kingdom Viridiplantae; phylum Streptophyta; class Magnoliopsida; order Poales; family Poaceae; genus Elymus; species Elymus sibiricus. The sequence goes on from CM077667.1 coordinate 200,919,578, forward strand.
GCTTGCTAGTCTACTTCCTTGCTTGCTTGAAACTTGCTATCATGTCTGATTTTTGAAATTAGTGGTGTTTTCGCCGCTAGTGTGGAAGCCCTTGAACACCCAACTTCACCTTGTGCTAATAATTCTAAAAGAATTTTTGATGAAGTAGCTAAAGAAAAACTTGATAATCTGGCGGATGATGATCCTTCTAAAAGTGAACCCACTATGCAAACAAAGAAACTCCGTATAGGTAGTGGGAATATTATTGGCAAGAGTGTGATTCAAGATTTTTTCACTTTTGCGGGATCATTGCCATTGATGGGAGGTTCCATTGTTACTAGAACTACAAGTTATGCGGATGCAATATCTATGCTTATAGCACCATTGGAAAGGCAATTTGTCCATATGCATCCTTTCATACAATGGTTGTTTCTAGAATTCTCTAATATTCAAGAAGCTCCTACTAAACATCTAGCCATTATATTTCTTGATCAAGAATTTGACAATATCATAAAAGAGGCTAGAGACATATTTGCTTATTATAGGATTAATTGTGAGTGGCCAGCAATATAAGGAATTCTTTATGAGTTGGAAGGGGTAAGAAAATTAAGACCAACAGACTATGTTGCTTATGATGAAAACCTTCGAAAGAAGGTTCCACCAAGTGTCCTAGTTAATAAAATCTCTAAACATAATGATCAATTTGCTATACAAAAACTTGGAATAGGTTATGATCTTGAGATAGAACTAAGGAAATACCTTCATCGAAATCTTTACAATGAGGAAATAGTTATCACCTATGACAAACCTAAAGAAGAGTCTCCTATTCCTCCTGAAATGGATCTCTCGGATCCTTGTCTTGTGAAGTTTAGTCCCTTCAATTATTTTTTATTACCTATTAGAAAACTTGCTGCTGAAAGGAGGGAATATGATTATAGCATGACAGATCTTTTCCATGGATATTACAATACTTGAAAGGGACAAATGCATTTTTGCCATTTGCATTCAGGACAAGAGTACCGTTTAAACTGCCTGAGGTTATTAATGTTATTGACATTATTAAAATTTAAAAGGTATAAACAATAATTTTTCATGAATTTAAATTACATGCAAATGTAGCTTATGTTTTCTGAACATCCTGATATCTTATTTGCATTTTTCTGAGTTCATATCAACTTGTTATGAAGTTTCAAAATAATGGTCAAAGTCATTTGAACATTCATAAGAAGTAGATATGAACTAAGAAAAATGCAAATACGATATCAGAATGTTCTGAAAACATCACCTTCATTTGCATGTAATTTTTATTCATGAAAAATTTATTGTTTGTACCTTTTTATTTGTAATAATGTTAATAACATTAATATCCTCGAGTAGTTTAAACGGTACTTTTATCCTAAATACAAATGACATACACATAAAGGTAATGTTTATCTAAACATTTTGATACCTTATTTGCATTTTTTCCGAGTTCATATGAATTTGTTATGAATTTTCAAAGTATTGGTCAAACGGTCAAAGGGCATTTGGGCGACCTCGCGGGCAAATCTATGGGCAAAACTGAGTAGAGTCAAAAAGTAAGGGCAAACCCCGTGGGTAGGTTCCAACTAGGGGTAAAAATGCAATTGTCCCTACTTGAAACTATGCATTATGCCTAGCTAGGGGCATAAAACAATAGCGCTTGTTGGGAGGCAACCCAATAGTTATCTTTAAATTTTTGCTTTAAACTTTCTATTTGTTTTTAATAGCATGATTATTTCCTCTGTAATGATTATGTTTTTGTGTTTAAATTAGTGTTTGTTCCAAGTAAAGCCTTCGGGATGACTCACAAGATGAGTAGAATCGATGCTGAAACAAAACAGAAACTTTTAACTCCAGTACATGAATTTTAATTTTTTACTGGAGTGTGATAATGATCTGAAATTTTGGCACAGTGTTTCTATACAAATTTTAGACGTTATACTAATTTTTAAGAATTCTTATAGTTATATAAGTATAGGTTATCTACATATTTATACAGACGGCTCTGTTTCAGACAGATTCTGTTTTTTGCTTGAATAGTTGCTTGTTTTGATTATGCTATGGATTGCATCAGGGGGTATAAGCCATGGAGAAGTTAGAATATAGTACCTATTATGCATATATGAAATTTGAATCAATTTATAACAGTACTTAAAGTATGCAAAATGTTTCTTATACTAACGGATCTCACGAAGTTTTGTTGAGTTTTGTGTGATTCAAGTTTTCAAGTTTTGGGTGTAATCATGATGGACAAAGGAATAAGGAGTAGCAAGAGCCTAAGATAGGGGATGCCCAATGCACCCCAAGGTAATATTTCAAAGGAGACTTAAGCGTCTAAGCATGGGGGTGCCAAGGAAGGCATCTCCTCTTTTGTCTCAAATCCATCAGTATGTCACTTGAAGCTATATTTTTATTCGTCACATGATATGAGTTTTGCTTGGAGCCTCGTTTGCTTTTGTTTGCTTTTACTTTCAGTTTGCCACAATCATATTTTGCTGGACACACCTATTTAAGAGAGACACACCTTCATCATAATTTGTTAGAATACTCTATGTGCTTCACTTATATCTTTTGAGCTGAGCAGTTGCTCCAGTACTTCACTTATATCTTTTTGAGCACGGTGGCGTGTAGATTTTATAGAAATAATTTCACTCTCTATCTTCACTTATATTTGTTTGAGAGTTAATAAATAGTGATGGTAATTTGCATGGGTCATAAGACTAGTCCAAAAATATTAGGTATTCAATGAGTGATAATCAAAACCATCAAGTAGCAATATAGTGAAATTGTGGGTCAATGATATTGATGTGGTAATATGAAAATAGGTGTGAGTCCATAATTGTTGACCCATAGAAGTGTCGATATTAAGAAAGGTTGACCTTTTTGTTCATCTAAAAAAATTAAAGAGGCATGGTGATGATGTGTGATCATTTCTATTCCTCGTTGAAATCCTAGTGTTGTTTCGGGTCGGAAGCGCGCGATGGTTCACTCCTACCAACCTCTTCCCTCGGGGCATGCGAGTAATACTTTGATCTATGATAAAACTAATACAACTTTGCAATAAGTATATGAGTTCTTTATGACTAATGTGAAACCATGGACATATGCAATCTCACCTTCTCATATTTGCTAGCCTCTTCGGTACCATGCATTGCCCATTCTCACCTTGAGGATCGGTACAACTTTCGCCGGTGCATCCAAACCCCGTGACATGATACGCTCTATTGCACATAAGCCTTATTATATCTTCCTCAAAACAGCCACCTTACCTACCTATCATGGCATTTCCATAGCCATTCTGAGATATATTGCCATGCAAATTCCATCGTCACTTCACATGACTAGTTTGCTCATCGTCATATTGCTTTGCATGATCATATAGAGCCGACATAGTATTTGTGACAAAGCCACCGTTCATCATATTTTTGATACATGTCATGCTAGATCATTGCACATTCTGGTACATTGCCAGAGGCATTCATACAGAGTCATATCTTCATATCAGTTCTCCATATTGAGTTGTAAGTAAATAAAAGTGTGATGATCATCATTATTAGAGCATTGTCCCAGTGAGGAAAGAATGATGGAGACTATGATTCTCCCACAAGTCGAGATGAGACTCCGGATGAAAAAATAAAGATGGGTGAGGCCAAATGAGCCCACCATTCAAAAAAATGATAAGAGAAAATGAGAGAAGGGACTTTGCTACTATCTTTTACCACACTTGTGCCTCAAAGTGGCACCATGCTCTTTATGTACAGAGTCTCATGATATGTCACTTCCATATGCTAGTGGGAATTACCTATGACAGGCTTCCTCAAAAGCCCGAGGTCTTCATGAGCAAGCAAGTTGGATGCACACCCCACTTATCTTCATTTGAGCTTTCATACACTTATAGATCTAGTGCATCATTTGCATGGCAATCCCTACTCCTCGCATTGATATCTATCGATGGGCATCTACATAGCCCGTTGGTACGCCTAGTTGATGTGAGACTATCTTCTCCACCTTTTAACCCTTTGATATCTACCACCATACTCTATTCCACCTAAATGCAATGTCCAATGTGTCGTGGTTTTGTCACGGAAGATGTCCTAGTGCAAGGACTTAGGTGTGAGGCCATCGCCGCTAGGTGGTGACTCAAAGGGGTTAAACGGGAAAGAGAGTCGGGTTTACCTAGGTTCGGCCCCTCTGATGGAGGTAAAAGCCTACGTCCTGCTTTGTGTGTATTGATGGATAGATCTCGATTACAAGGGTGCGGAATCGCTAACCTAGCTATCGAGAGATTGTAACTTGGATCTTTTGGTCCTTGGGGCTTGCCTTTATATACAAATCAAGACCCTAGGGTTTACAATAGAGGCCGGGTCATATCATGACTCGTAACCTATAATGCCTCTAACTCGCCTTGCTCCTTAAGCAAGGAAACCGGTCAGCGCCTTCTGCCTTGTGGGCCTTGAGTCGCCGTCTTCAGGTGTTGGGCCGCCCGGTGACTTAGTCAGCCACCGCCTTGCTTGTCTTGTCTTCATGACACAACCCATCTTAAACTTGACTGTAGAACCGTCAACATGTTAACCCAGCCCAATAGGGCAGGTTATATCGCGGGGCTATATCCCCGACATTAGGCCCCAGATTGATTTGAATTTATTCAGGTCAATTTCTCCTCTTCATTGGCGGCTCATTATCGGACTCGTGTTTTTCAGGGATCTCATAACGCCGGCTTGTAGCGCTTCCAGACTTATCATTTCTCTAATGTCTGTTTGTTAATGACGTCATCCTTACTGACCGTTGTCCTCCAAAGTCATCATAACGCATCCCTTCAAAAACTGCGCCAAATCTAGGCAGATGCGAAAAACGAGGCGCGCTCCTAGCCACAAATTTACTGCGGCCGTTTCGTTTTTCTCGGCGCCGTTTCAGTTTCCCTCTTTATAAATAAGTCCAATGAGATCCACAGTAACTTTCCTATCATATTCTTCCTCTTGCTCCTCCATCAGCCGAGCACCGCCAGTGCTCCCAAAGTAACTCTGAGGTCCCTGACTCCATCGCTGACGTCATCGAGCCTTCTTGCGACCACCGGCGCGAACGCGATCATCTTCGTCTCCACTTCAACACAATCTGGTATAAATCCCCTCCATTTAGTGTTCTATATTTCCGGTGTTCTTGCCGTGTTCATCATGTTCATTTGAGACATACTTTGTTAATCCGCGTGCTATCCACTCATTGTCGTGTAGATCTAGTATGATCTCCTCTTTATTTTCCTCATAAGCAGATCTAAAATGAGCCATCCGGGGTTATTCTTTGAATGCCATAGTTTCGGTCTTTCCGTCAGCTAGAACATATATCTCGTTGTTTTTCCTTATTTAATCAGATTTGTCCGTAAGGGATACTTTGATAGAAACTTGTTTGTGACCCAACATCTTTGCTAAGTGTTGGAGATGTCCCTTCGGCCCCCTCTGATTTTGCCGGCTCGTAATAGCACCTTAGTATGGGCGAATTATAATTCACCCCGGCTTATTTTCCTTGTTACTTTTGTAGTCGCTGCATAACCCGCCATGGCTCCAAAAAACTCCAAGGTTTGCAACTGGCCAAGACCAGAGAGTCCAAGCTTACCCTGGATAATCTTGTAGACCAAGGTTTCTTGCCGGCTCAAAAAATCATAGAATGGCAGGCTCCCGAAGAAGAGCCGTTCCCACAACCATGGCTAGGGGAGGTTGTGGTCTTTATTGATCATCTGCGCAGAGGTTTTTGTCCTCCCAGCTCCAAGTTCTTTAGGGACCTCTTGCATTTCTTCAAGCTCGGATCTCAAGATATTGGCCCAAATTCCATGACCAATATTTGTCAGTTTCAAGTGCTATCTGAAGTGTACCTTCAGGTCGAGCCTTCCGAGACCCTTTTTAGGGAATTCTTTTACCTTAACCGCCAAACTAAGGTGAAGAATGGGGCTGCCTATGAGTTAGGTGGCGTTTCTATTCAAAAAAGAAAGAACAGCGCCTTCCCAGAATCAAAACTGGCGAGTCACCTGAAGGGGTGGAACAAAACCTGGTTCTATTGTAAAAACACTGCACCTGAAGGAGAAAATCCCTGCCGGGTTTCAGATTGGAAAGACTTAGTGGCAAGGTGGAATTTCTAGGCTGGCCAACAGACGAAGAGAGGGCTCCATTAGCTCCTCTTCATGCAAAACTAAGAGCTCTGACTGCGCATGGCCTGACCGGGATAGATCTAATTCGTTGCTGGTTAAAGTGGCGAATCCAACCTATTAGCCCGAGGGACGTCTTGATGTGTGATTATTCAGGTGCCTCGAATGATCCTCAATGCTTTTCTCATGAAAATATTTCTGACGACGCTCTTACCAAAGAGACCAAAAAGTTCTTCTCCGACTCAAAAGAGCAATGCAGCGTCACCGGCTTGGGTCCATTCTATCTTCTCAACACACCGCCTCAGGTATTGATCGCTTTCATTGTCTTTTGTCGATGTTACCATTGACTCGCCATTATTTACCATATACTTCATGTATTTGCAGGCAGATTCTAATTTTTGGAAAGTTGCACCTCAAGCTTCTATTCCTTCGATGGGTAGAAAGAATACCACGGCCTCTGTGTCGTCTTCAGGGGAGGAACCTGAGGTAGAATTCGACTCTCTCGGCCGCCTGTTTAATGAGCTTGCTGACACACCTTCTTATCAGGGTGACTCGGAATCTAGCCAAGCCGGCGAAACTGAGGTAACTCCAATCTCCCCCCAGTTCTTCAGAAACGTTTGTTCCCCGAAAACCAAGAAAAACCGTCCGTAAAGTTAAATTGTCACACCCAGAAGCTCATTTGGCTCCCGATATTCTTTTGAAGAAAGCAAAGTTTGCCGGCTCATCAAAACGCAAGACCCGGGGTGGTATGGGCGACGTAGACCCTAGTTTGTCTCATGCGCCGCCTCCTCTCAAACCACGCCTCGAGGTGCCCCATAGTCCAACCGATTCTCGTCCTAGGGCCGGTTTTTTTAAACCACTTCTCAGCCCTTCAAATTCCCTTTATTAGGCCTATCCTCCATCATCGGGCGACTCAAGTGCGTCACAGCTTCCCCCTTTTAATGTTAATCGTGGGTAAGCTTCTATCTTTGCAGTGTTGCCTTATGTCTTTCATTGTTTAATCCCAACGTGTCATAACTTTTGTTTTACTGACAATCCATAGGGCCAAAGCTATTGTGTCCAAACGGACAGGCGGGTTGACCTTTGGGACAACAGGCCAAGAGGTGCCAATTCCTTCGCTAGAAAAAACAGCTTCGACGGTTGGCCCTTCTGTTGAAAAGGAGCCTGATATGAGGGCGGAGCCGGCAGCTGCCACTGAGACGTCCGAACCAGATGAGCCGGTTTTTATGGATGTTCCTCCCAAGACTGAATCATCCATCCTTCCGCCCAAGTCGGCCTATGCAGCTGAACTCATGCCGTCGTTTGACCACAACACTTCAGATGTTGTATTTGTTAAAGAGAGTTTCCAGGCCCCAACTGTTTCCACCTCCTTGGCTAAAATCGTGAGCAAGGATGAACGAGTGACTTTGGACAAAGGAAAAGCCAAGATGGGATTTGAGGAACTGTCCGCGCTTGGTATTGACGATTTTTAGCAGCAGTACTTGACCCGACTATCTGAGAGCCGGGAAATTGAAAAGAGCATGATAAACGCTATGAAGGAGAAATATGAGGTAATCCTCTCATTTTGCCATTATCTTGTATACTATCATTAGCTTCCAAAGACCAACTCGTTATGATAAGCTGGTTTCATAAATTAGCTAAGGCATGTAACAGTGTAGCCCCCAAGGGCCGGCTCATCTTCTTAAGATGAGTCGTGTCTTTAAAAATTGAAGAAAATTGACGTGTAGCCCCCAAGGGCCGGCTCATCTTCTTGAGATGAGTCGGGTCTTGAAGATTGAAGAAATTCGACCTGTAGCCCCCAAGGGCCAGCTCATCTTCTTGGGATGAGTCGGGTCTTGAAGATTGAAGAAATTCGACCTGTAGCCCCCAAGGGCCGCCTCATCTTCTTGGGATGAGTCGGGTCTTCTCCATATCTTAGTTTCAAAAGAACTGATATGCATTAGCCCCCAAGTGTCAAGGATATTGCTTGCAATCTTCTAGGGACTTCATAAAGAAGTAAGCCATCCTATGGCGGCATGAAATTATCTGTAGAAATATTTGCTGATTCTTCCTGTTCATCTATCAGGGATATGTTGAGGATGTTGAGTCTGTTTCTGTGAAACTGCAGAAACGGCTCAAAGAAGAAAGAAAATTGAAGACTTAAGCTGAGTCCATGGCGGCTCATTTTGACGATTCTGCACGTCGGGCGAATGAATGTCTGGAACAGGCCATAAAGTTGTTTGAGGCAGAAAAGGCCATCCTGACAAAACGTGCGGAAAAGGTTGAAAAGAAACTCGACCCCTTGAAAGAAAAACATGCCACTCTTGTGAAACAGATCAACGAAATGTTGACAGCAATCTTTGGTATGTGTTCCGTCTCTCTTTTGCCAATGTACCCGCTAATGACTGTGCGGCGGCTTATTGTACCTTCTTTCTCTTTTGTTTGCAGAGCGAAAAGATCATAACCTTGTAGAGCTACCAATTGTGAAGTTGAAAGCTATTTTCACATACGTAGAGCAGCCGTTCACAGGCTCTGTTTATTCCATCACGGCAGTAAAAAATCTAAAGCACCCGCCAAGGAATATCAATGACATGTTGAAGCAACTCTCTACTGTGCCATATTGGGTGACTGGAACCCGAAAATTAGCGGCTCGAGGACGGGCAAACATGGCACTTGCTCGAGCAAAAGCATATCTGCCAGAATTGGATGCGGAGCTCCTAAAAGGCGGCTTCCCGGAGTTTAAACTCGACGGCTCCGCATTCACTCATTCAGATTATGCAAAGTGCATCACGGAGACTCGACCACTAGCGTCTTTAATAGCTGAGGAGATGGATCTCTCAAAATATCATCCTGCATACAACACCGACAACGAGCGTGTTAACGCGCCCAAGGACGAGCCGACTGACCTGGTGCCTCCTCGACGGAAGAGAACTTTTGCTCCTGACGTTGATGAATCAGCTCTTGTTGAAGGAACAACATATTTTGAATCTATGATCTCAATTCGATGGCAACAGAGGGGCCAGCAGGTTGATGATGATGAGCCAGCGAAGTCAGATCCAGAGGCGGGTGATGATAGAGCATGAAGACATCTCGGAAGCTGGATGGATCGACCCTATAGAGAGAGCCCCTTGTGTAAGGAAAACTTTTAAGAATTGTGTGGCCTCCATTGTGAGCCTGTAATAGGGGTAGTGTTTCGAAAACTTCAGATTTGCTCTGTCATGCCATCGTGCATGTTGGCGCCTTTTTTTGGTGCTGAACTCCAATCTGTTGAGCTTCTGTCAATATGTTAATGCTATTCTTATTACCTTTTCTTGCACTTTTCTTGCTTCGTGCTCAATGAGTCTTATCTCATCTATAAGGGAGGTCAGGAATAAGCTGGCAAAATAACTTGGTTTTCGAGACTCAAGTCTATCGAATTCTCCTCCAATGATATTGAAGATAGATAATCTTGAAACTGGTCATAATATGAACTCAGTTATGTAACCCGGTCATTAAATATAAGCTGGTAATAAGGATAACATTGTACCTGAAAATTATGAGTATATAAATAATTTTTTAATTGGCCGACTTAGTGATACTCGGAAAAAGGAGACTGGCTTTCGAGGCGCAAGTCTTGCTTCAATGAAGCAGGTATAATAACCCATGGTTTATCCTAGCTTTCTGTATGCCGGCTCTCACATGACTCAAGCCAATGTTTTAACCTTAAAAGTTTAGGGTCCAAAAGGATTAACTTTTCAAGAGTACATGGGGTCATCTGATCGGAGTCGCATCAAGCATACAGGTAGGTTTAACCATATTTAATGGCGTTTTTTGCCGGGTCAAGAGGGTGAGAAAGCTAAACTCGATGAGTTGGAAGCCCCCAAGTGACCTATGTTTCTAACAATAAAGACTCATGCTCAATTTATAGGCTGAAACGACAGAGACCCCGAGTTTCGAGGGTGCCGGCTTTATTATATTTGAACATAAAAAAAGTATATACAGAATTTTGCAGATGGGAGGGAATTACAAAAAAGTGAGTCGGTCGTTCCTAAGTGTAATAAGGCCGTAGGTGTGCAATATTCCAGGGCTGGGTTGTCTCCTCCTCAGAAGTGTATGATCCTTCTCGTAAGTCGACTAGGTAGTATGAACCATTATTGAGGCTTTGACTGATGACGAAAGGACCCTCCCAAGGCGGGGAGAGCTTGTGCATCCCTGTTTGATCTTGAATCAGACGGAACACTAAGTCGCCTTCCTGAAAAGTGCGGCTTCGAACTCTACGGCTGTGATAACGACGTAGGTCTTGCAGGTATATGGCAGATCTGGCTGCTGCTAAGTCACGCTCTTCTTCCAGGGCATCCAGGGAATCTTGGCGTGCTTGCTCATTGTCCGCCTCAACATAGGCAGTAACCCGAGGCGAACCATGACGGATATCACTTGGTAGAACCGCCTCAGCTCCGTAAACCAGGAAAAAAGGAGTGTATCCTGTGGATCTATTTGGCATTGTTCGAATACTCCAAAGTATGCGGCGTGCACTCAAGGGGCACCATGAGCCGGGGTTTGATTCCTCTCAGGATCTCCTGGTTGGCTCTTTCAGCTTGCCCATTGGACTGTGGATGTGCAACTGCTGCTAAGTCGAGCCGGATGTGCTCTCGTTGGCAGAATTGTTCCATGGCTCCCTTGGACAGATTCGTACCATTATCAGTAATGATGCTGTGAGGGTAGCCAAACGGAAAATCAACTTCTTCAAAAATTTGACTGCAGTTTCTGCATCACAATTGCTGACCGGCTTTGCTTCGACCCACTTAGTGAACTTATCAACCGCCACTAATAAATGGATTTTCTTGTCAGAAGATAGTTTAAACGGACCAACCATGTCTAGCCCCCAGACCGCAAACGGCCAGGTAATTGGGATCATACGCAACTCCTGAGCCAGTACATGAGCCTGTCGACCAAACTTTTGGCACCCGTCAAACTTGTGCACAATCTCCTCGGCATCGGCATGAGCCGTCAGCCAATAAAAACTATGCCGAAAAGCTTTGGCCACAAGTGATCGTGAGCCGACATGATGTCCGCAATCGTCGGAATGAATCTCATTAAGTATTTCCTGGCCTTCCTCAGGCGAAACACACCGTTGAAACACGCCAGTGCTGCTTCGACGGTGTAACTCGCCATTGACGATTGTCATTGACTTTGACCGCCGGATGATTTGTCGAGCGTCGAGTTCTTCCTCTGGGAGTTTCCCTCGGGTTAGGTAAGCCAAATATGGCACAGTCTAGTCAGGGGTAGCATGTAGATCCGCCACCAAGTGTGCCTCTGGGTCAGGAACAGCTATGTCCCCCTCAGACAGTAATTTGACCGATGGACTGTGAAGGACATCCAAAAAGACGTTAGGTGGCACTGGCTTTCTCTGTGAACCAAGTCTAGACAAGGCACCAGCAGCCTCATTAAGCCGGCGATCTATATGATCGACTTGGTAACCTTGAAAATGACCCGCCACATCAGAGACTACTCGTCGGTAAGCCGCCATAAGAGGGTCTTTAGAATCCCAAGTCCCTGAAACTTGCCGAGCCACTAAATCTGATTCGCCCAGGCATCTGACCCCGCTAAGATTCATCTCTTTGGATATTCTGAGCCCATGTAAGAGGGCTTCGTACTCAGCTGCATTGTTAGTACACGGGAACTTGAGCCATAAGACATAACAAAATTTGTCACCTTTCGGAGAAGATAATATGACTCCAGCCCCCGAGGCCTCCAGTTATCTAGACCCGTCAAAATGTATAGTCCAGTACGTGTTATCTGGCCTATCTTCCAGAATATGTATCTCTGTCCAATCGTTGATGAAATCCACCAGCGCCTGGGACTTGATAGTAGTTCGGGGCATGTATTTCAAATGGTGGTCGCCAAGCTCAATGGCCCACTTGGCAATCCTACCCGTGGCCTCCCGGTTTTGTATGATGTCACCGAGAGACGCCGAACTGACCACGATGATCGGATGTTCCTGAAAATAATGCTTCAATTTCCGGCGCGCCATGAAGATCCCGTAGACCAATTTCTGCCAATGCGGGTACCGCTGCTTGGACAGAGTTAAGACTTCGCTGACAAAATAAACTGGATGCTGAACCAGATATTCCTTTCCTTCCTCTTTCCGCTCGACCACAACTGCAATGCGTACCACTTTGGAGTTGGCAGCAATATACAGGAGCATAGGCTCTTTCTCGGTGGGAGTAGCCAAAACGGGCGGATTAACAAGTTGTTGCTTGAGCGCTTCAAAGTCGCCCGATTTTTTCAACAACGGGTAGAAAGGAATCGCCTTTTCTCCCAGGCGGCTTATAAACCAGCTTAAAGCCGCATTGCGACCGGCAAGACGCTGAACTTGATTTATGTTTGTCGGCTCAGACAGCGAAGTCACCGCCTTGATTTTGTCCGGGTTGGCCTCGATGCCCTGCTCAGAGACCAGGAACCACAGTAGTTTGCCTACAAGGACGCCAATGACACACTTTGTCGAGTTAAACTTCATCTAGTATATTCGAAGGTTGTGAAAGGTTTCCGTGATGTCATCCAAGAGCGTCTCTTTCTTCTTAGATTTCACCATGATGTCATCTACGTAAGCGTGAACGTTGTGCCCAATATGTGGCATAAGGCAGCTCTGGAAGGAGCGCTGGTAAGACGCCCCGACGCTCTTGAGCCCAAAAGACATGGACACATAGAAGAAAGCCCCAAAGGGAGTAATGAAAGCCGTCTTCTCTTGGTCCTCCACAGCCATCTTGATCTGATGATACCCGGAGTATGCATCCAAGAAGCATAAACGCTCGCAACCCGCCGTAGAATCTATGATCTAATCAATACACAGCAGGGCGAAAGGATCCTTAGGACAAGCTTTGTTGAGATCTGTGTAGTCAACACACATGCGCCAAGTGCCGTTCTTTTTCCGAACAAGCACCGGGTTAGCTAACCACTCTGGGTGAAAACTTTCCACGATAAACCCGGCAGCTAGGAGCCGGGCCACTTCTTCTCCAATGGCCTTGCGTCTCTCCTCATTAAAACGACGGAGGTATTGGCGCACTGGTTTCATCTTGGGATCCAAATTAAGGTGGTGCTCAGCAAGTTCCCTCAGGACTCCTGGCATGTCAGATGGCTTCCATGCAAAGATGTCCCGATTCTCACGGATGAACTTGATGAGCGCGCTTTCCTATTTGGGGTCCAAGCCGGTCCCTGATACGTCCATTTTGCATCATGATTTCCTACTGTTATTTACTATGTTTTGTTGAATAATAATGCTTTAGGGAGTGATTCTAATGCCTTTTCTCTCATAATATGCAAGGTTTACACAAAGATGGAGAATACCGGCAGCTGGAATTCTGGACCCAAGAAAAGCACATCAGAGATACCTATTCTGCACAACTCCAATCAAGCTGAAATTTTATGGAGATTATTTTTGTATTAAATAAAAAATACCGGAGCAGAAAACTACCGGAGGGGGCCAACCTGGTGGCCACGACCCACCAGGGCGCGCCAGGCCCCCCTAGGCGCGCCCTGATGGGTTGTGGCCTCCTTGGCCCACCTCCGGTGCCCATCTTCTGGTATATAGTCACATTTGACCTAGAAAAAATCAGAGGAGGACTTTCGGGACGAAGCGCCGCCGCCTCGAGGCGGAACTTGGGCAGGAGCACTTTTGCCCTCCGGCTGAGCGATTCCGCCGGGGGAACTTCCCTCCCGGAGGGGGAAATCGAAGCCATCGTCATCACCAACACCCCTCTCACACTACTGGAATTCAGCAATTTGCCGTCTGCCAGCTCTTTGCCATCTGCTGGCAGATGGCAAAGAGAGCCTTTGCTGCCAGCTGAGCAGGAACGGACGGCAAAGAACAGGCTGATGGCTAAGAAACCATTTGCCATCTGCCAGGGCTTTGCCGTCAGCCAGCTGACGGCAAAGATCCGGAAGGCAGACGGCAAAGAACCCACCTGGGCCCCACTGGCCCCGTGGGGGTGGTGGGCCGTATGCCCGATCTTTGTCGTGTGCCTGGGGACTCTTTGCCGTCCGCCAGCAGACGGCAAAGCTGACGGCTACTAACGGCTGCAGCCCGACCCCCACCCCATCTCCTCTCACTCTCTTTCTTTGTCTCTCTCTCGCCCCGATTCCCCACCGCCGCCCCTCTCGCCTCGCCGCAGGCCGCCCCCGCACCCGCTGCCGGCCGCCCCGCCGCAGGCCGCCCCCACACCCGCTGCCGGCAGCCCCGCCGCCGGCCGCCCTTGCACCGCCCCCGCACCCGCTGCCGGCCGCCCCACACCCACTGCCGGCCGCCCCCGCACCCGCCCCCGGCCGCCCCCGCACCCGCTACCGGCCGCCCCGCCGGCAGATGTCCCGTCGTCGGCCGCCTCGCCGCCAGACGCCCCCGCACCTGCCACCGGCCTCCCCGCCGCCGGCCGCGCCGACGCCAGAAGCCCCCGCCCCCGCCACCGGCCGCTACGCAGCCCCGGCCGCCCCCGGTCCCGCCGCCCCGCCGTCTCCAGTGAGTGCCTGGCCGCCCCCCTCACATTTTTTTTTGTTTTTTCCTGTTTTTTTAGTTAGTTTTTTTCTTATTTTTCTGTTAAATTAGATAGTTAGTTTATTAGGTAGGAAAAACTTAGATAGAAAAGAAAAAACTTAGAAGAAAAGAAGAAAGGAAGAAAACTAGAAGAAAAAGAAGAAGAAGAAGAAGAAGAAGAAGAAGAAGAAGAAGAAGAAGAAGAAGAAAGAGGAGAGGACTAGAAGGAGAAGAGGAAAAGGAAAAGAAGAAGAAAAAGAAGAGAAGAAGAAGAAGAAGAAAGAGGACAGGAGGAGACGGAGAAGAGGAAAAAGGAAAAGAAGAAGAAAAAGAGGAGAAGAGGAGAAGAAGAAGAGGAAAAAGGAGAAGAAGAAGAAGAATAAGAAGAAGAAGAAGAAGAAGAAGAAGAAGAAGAGAAGAAGAAGAAGAAAAAGGGGAGAAGAGGAGAAGAGGAGAAGAAGAAGAGGAAAAAGGAGGAGAAGAAGAATCAGAAGAAGAAGCTGACCAGTATGCGTCTGACCCCCGCACTCCGCGCAACTGCTAATGCGCCGACCCCGATGCCACTAACCCCCAACCCCCGACACCTCTTCGGCCTCCTGTTGACCGAAAAGGTGCTCTTCGTCCTTCCAGAGGGCGAAGGGGTCATAGTTTTGTAAATCATGTGTTAGGTCATATATTCTCCTCCTCCCCCCTTAATTTGCTCTGTTCCGGTCTTCGTGCCGATGAAACTTGCTAGCTATAGGTGTCTTCAATCGTCAGTATGCGTGACCAGTATGCGTCTCCCGTTCGAAAGGACGACATCTATAAATATGCATGTCTTTGCATATTTGTAACCGCCGTCCTTTCGAATTGTCCAATGTTATCCATGGACAGCCCGAGTATGTGTAGATTGGGTTCGTTTTCCCGTATGCTCTGCTCCGGATCCGATGCGGAATTTCTTCAGTGCCTCCCTATTGTTCTCCGGGTACAGATCCTCTCTGCTTATTGCTGAGACGTGTCTCAGGAGAACAGCGGGGAGGTGCTGCTGAAATTCTGTGTCGGATCCGGAGCAGAGCATGGGAAAACAAACCCAATATACACATACTCGGGTGGGATTAGGACCTATCTTTACCTATTAGCGTGTAGGTTTCATGGACGTAATAAAACTGACAAACTTGATTAACTGATGAATATAGATGATGAATTATATATATATTTCTTGTGTGTTTAGTAGGTAGGCAAGATGAGTGATCGTGCGTGGATGTACATCGGTCACCCTAGTCAGAAAGACATGACCATTGAATGGTTAACAAAAACCAAGGGGTTTCTGAGAGCCGCATTTGCAAATGGCCAGGAAATAACCTGGTGCCCCTGTGTCTAGTGCGACAACCATAAAAAGTGGTCACGGGATGAAATGGGTAAACACCTGCAGAAGTGGGGTTTATGCCTGATTATACAGTGTGGACATTTCATGGTGAGTCTGCCCAACGTGCCAGAGCTGAGGTGGTTCGTCCTCGCACCGACGAGCATGGTACCGGGATCGAAGACATGGTGCAAGACTTTGATGATGCTTGGGATTCGGACGATGAGATGGAGGAATCTGCAAAGGCATTCTATGAAATGTTGGAGTCTTCAAAACGTCCTCTCCACCAGCACACTGAGCTTTGTCAGCTCGATGCCATCGCGCAAGTAATGGCTCTGAAGGCTCAGTTCAACCTGGACAGATAATGCTACGATGCGATGATGACAATATTTGGACGCTTTCTACCCAAAGGCCATGTATTGCCTGCAAACCTATACCAGTCGGACAACATCCTACGTGCGCTTAAGATGCCCTATGAGAAGATCGATGCCTGTGAGAATGGATGTGCCTTATTTAGGCTTGAATATGCGGGCTTGAACTATTGTCCCATTTGCAAGTCTTCCAGGTATGTTGTGGTAGACAATGGTATGGGTGAGAAGAGTCAGACCAAAATCCCAGTTAATGTTCTTCGGTATATGCCAATCATACCAAGACTTCAACGTCTTTTCATGGTCGAAGACACGGCCAGACAGATGACGTGGCACAAATTGGGCAAAAGAACCGAACTAGTTGCAGATGGGAATCAGATGTTGGTACACACTTCAGACGCTTTTGCGTGGAAGCATTTCGATGCATTACATAAGGATAAAGCGGCAGATCCAAGGCATCCTCGAGTCGCCATCAGCATGGATGGGTTAAATGTGTTTGGTATGACAGCAACCCAATACAGTTGTTGGCCTGTAATTGTCATTCCACTCAATCGCCCCCCCCCCCCCTGGAGAGATTATGAAAAGAAAGAACATTTTCCTGACGTTGATAATTCCAGGGCCCAACTATCCGGGGAAGAATATGAATGTGTACATGCAGCCGCTTAAGGATGAATTGCAAGAAGCTTGGGATAATGGGTTCAAGACATACGACGCCGCTACCAAAAAAAACTTCAAAATGCATGTGTGGTACATTCTTGATAACCCACAAGTATAGGGGATCGCAACAGTTTTCGAGGGTAGAGTATTCAACCCAAATTTATTGATTCGACACAAGGGGAGCCAAAGAATATTCTCGAGTATTAGCAGCTGAGTTGTCAATTCAACCACACCTGAAAGACTTAGTATCTGCAGCAAAGTATTCAGTAGCAAAGCAGTATGGAAGTAACGGTAACAATGGCAAAGTGACAGTAGCAGTTTTGTAGTGATTGTAACAGTAGCAACGGAAAAGTAACTTAGCAAAGATCAATATGTGAAAAGCTCGTAGGCAATGGATCAGTGATGGATAATTATGTCGGATGGCATTCATCATGCAACGGTCATAACATAGGGTGACACAGAACTAGCTCCAATTCATCAATGTAATGTAGGCATGTATTCCATATATAGTCATACGTGCTTATGGAAAAGAACTTGCATGACATCTTTTGTCCTACCCTCCCGTGGCAGCGGGGTCCTATTGGAAACTAAGGGATATTAAGGCCTCCTTTTAATAGAGAACCGGACCAAAGCATTAGCACTTAGTGAATACATGAACTCCTCAAACTACGGTAATCACCGGAAAGAATCCCAGTTTTTGTCACCCTGGGGGATGCGGATCATAACTCGTAATAGGTGTCTACAACTTGCAAGATAGGATCAAGAACACATATATATTCATGAAAACATAATAGGTTCAGATCTGAAATCATTGCACTCGGGCCCTAGTGACAAGCATTAAGCATAGCAAAGTCATAGCAACATCAATCTCAGAACATAATGGATACTAGGGATCAAACCCTTACAAAACTGACTCGATTACATGGCAAATCTCATCCAACCCATCACCGTCCAGCAAGCCTACGATGAGATTACTCACGAACGGCGGAGAGCATCATGAAATTGGTGATGAAGGATGATTGGTGATGACGACGCCGTCGATTTCCCCTCTCCGGAGCCCAAAACGGACCCCAGATCTGCCCTCCCGAGGAAGAACAGGAGGTGGCGGAGGCTCCGTATCGTAAAATGCGATGAACTCTTCTCCTTTATTTTTTTTCTCCCCGAATAGGAATATATAGAGTTGGAATTGAGGTCAGAGGAGCTCCAGGGGGCCCACAAGTCTGCAGGGCGCGCCCTAAGGGGGGTGCCCCCCTGGCTTGTGGCCAGGTGGTGGACCCCCTCCGGTTGATTCTTTCGCCAGTATTTTTTATTAATTCCAAAAATATTCTCCGTAGGTCAATCCGAGAACTTTTATTTCTGCACAAAAATAACACCAAGGTAATTCTGCTGAAAACAGCATCAGTCCGGGTTAGTTCTATTCAAATCATGCAAATTAGAGTCCAAAACAAGGGCAAAAGAGTTTGGAAAAGTTGATACGATGGAGACGTATCATACATGTACTCGACGCATGACTTGCCGGCGTATGCCCTATTCGTTGGCTGGTGTGTGCATGGAAGGTTCCCATGCCCCACATGCAAGGCAGCTCTTGAGTTCCGTTGGCTGCAGGCGGGCCGCAAGTATTCTTGCTTCGACATGCATAGACAGTTCCTGGATCCTCGCCATAAGTTTAGAAAAGACAAGAAGAATTTCATCAAAGGTAGAGTTATCAAAAACTCTGCACCACCCGCGTTGATAGGCCAACAGATGTTGGATCAGTTAAACGCTCTTGAGCCGGATCCAAATCGTCCTGGGTATTTCAAAGGGTATAATACGGAACACGCATGGACTCACAAGTCATGCTTATTTGATCTGCCTTACTTCAAAGACCTCCTTTGCCCACACAACATCGACGTGATGCACACTGAAAAGAATATCGCCGAGGCCATTTTTGGTACATTGTTCGGCATAGAGGGGAAGTCAAAGGATAATCCTGAGGCAAGAATCGATCAGGAGGCTCTGTGTGACAGACCGTTACAAAACATGCGACAAGCGAAAGGAAAGCAGAACTGGACAAAGCCAAAGGCATGGTTCAATCTTGGAAGGCCGGCTATGAGGGAAATGATCTTGTGGGTGAAAATGTAGTTGATGTTCCCCGATGGTTCTGCAGCGAATCTAAAGAAGGGAGCGAGTCTTGACAAACTGAAGATATTTGGTCTCAAGAGTCATGATTGGCACATATGGCTTGAGCGGGTAATGCCTGTGATGCTGCGTGGCTTTATCCTTGAGGATGAATGGCTAGTATTGGTAGAGCTGAGCTATTTCTTCCGTTCTCTTTGTGCGAAAGAACTATCGCCTGGCGTGCTAGATGAAATGGAAGAGTTGGCGTCGGAGTTAATCTGCAAGTTAGAGAAGATCTTTCCACCGGGCTTCTTTAACCCAATGAAGCATTTGATTTTGCATCTCGCGACCGAGGCAAGATTGGGGGGGGGGGGGGGCGTGCAAAATCGTTGGTGCTTCGCAACTGAGAGGATGTAGAAGACGGTTCGAGCAAAATGTAAAAATAAACGTAGAATTGAAGCATCGATGGCCGATGCATTCATTACTGAGGAGGCGGCAAACTTCGTGACAGCACACTACGAAGCCAAAAATCGTCATTTGCATAATTCGAAGCCTCAGTACAATGATGGAGACCCAAAAAGAAGTTGATCCAACCTCAGCCTATTCAAAGGGAAGCTCGCACCAGCCCGTGCTTCTAAAGCAAAAGTGTTGGATGTCGATGAATGGCGGACCATTTCGTTGTATATCTTCAACAACCTAACAGAAGTGTGGCCGTACATCGAGTAAGTTGTCGGTACATTATTGTTTTGCAACTTGTAATTCCTTAGAACTGCTCTTATTCCCAGATATTTGATATAGTCGATACGTCGCCAAATTCTCGGATGGAGTGGTCATCCAAAAGGATTCCATCGAAGAGTATGAGCTCCTGGCGAAGCATGGAGGCGACTATCCCGGTTTCATCTCTTGGTTCAAACAAATGGTAATTACCATTAATGGACCATTTCATTTCTTCATCTTATTTGCGGCTAATGCAACAATCCTTTCGTATTAAATTTGTAGGCTAATTCAGAGTCTATGGACATCGAGCTGAGACAAGTCGCTAATGGTTTTGACTATAAGGTCCGTTCATTTGACAGATACGACATCAACGGGTATCGCTTTCGTACCTTTGGCAAAGAGCTATCTATGCCCGACCTAAAGACTACAAATTGTTGTGTCTCTGCTATCGGCAAAGGAGGTACAGAGTACTATGGAAGAGTTAAAGCAATTTATGAACTTCTATTCTATGGTGAAAACCCACCGAACGTCGTAGTCTTCAAATGTCATTGGTTCCAGCCGAAGGAGACTAGAAGGACTCATGAACATATAGGGCTAGTCAAAATCAAACAAAGCACCCATTTAGATGTGCGTGATGTCTATATTACGGCTCAACAGGCGACCCAAGTTTTCTATCTACCGTGCGCCTGCCAAACTGATCCAAATCTGAAAGGTTGGGATGTCGTTTATGAAGTGCCGCCACATTTTAGACCACCTCCCTTCAATGAAGAGGATTATGAACCTCACATTAACCAAGACACATATGAAGTAGAATTCTTCCAAGAAACACGTATTTCCAAAAAACGTTTCAAGAACCGCTCTACTTCACCCCGGAACATTAAAGTAGACAGCGACAATGAATCCGACTTAACCCCTGAGCCGGAACAGGAAGAGCCAGAACAAGAAGAGGTTACTGATGCGGATGACCTGTCAATGCTTAACCAATTACATGAAGGAGGCTTTCCACATGTTGTTCCTAATAGTGATGATGATCATGCATTTATTGATGATAGTGATGGTGATTATGCATTTATTGATCCCGGAGAATATAAAGACGATCAAGATTATGATTAATTCATGTCAGGTAATCAACTTTTAGTTCATGTTAGGTATATGATGATACACTTAAATTATATAAATTTTATTATTCATGTCGGTATTCAATTTTATGTTGTACTAATTTCGTTTACTATTTGTCATGGCAGTTCTTGAAAGATGGTGGGAAAGGGTCGAGAGCACTCCGCGGCTCCTTCGTCGGAGGGTGGTGGGATGGGTACTTCCATTCCTGCCTACTCTCTCCGGAGAGCGTTGCTCTCTAGTCTGCATACACCGGTGGCCGCTTCTTCGTCGACCCCCGTGAGAGGAGGTCGGGGGAAGAAGAGAGGTAGTAGAGGTGGGAGAGGAGGCCGCGCCAAAGGTAGGGTGGCTGCTACGCCTTCCTCGCCGCCACCCCCAGCTGATTCACCCGAGCACAGGACTGCTAGGGTGGACCCGTCTGAGGACGAGGCTACGCGAACTCCAGTACACGAGCCTCGGGTCGACGAGCCTTCGACCTACAAGACTCCTGTCCAAGAGGCTTCGTCCCACGAGACTCCGGAGCAGAGTAGGGATGAGGGCACGTCCCGGCAGACCCCATGGGATACCTGGCCGGAGGAGCCTAGTGGCCATGCTGATGGTGGCAAGGATCATTTTTCTGATAGCGACGAGGAGGTGGCTGAGGGGGCCACCGTCTACCAGCGTGGTATGACACGGCTCCCGCCCGTGCCGGTGACCCACGAGCTGAGGTGGTCGATTAGGCCTGATGGGGAGAGGTAAGTGCATATACTCTTTTTTAACCTTTTGCCTTCACGTTTTTTCAAATATCTAATGTGTTGGCTTTGTCATACTGCAGGGGTTGGCATCAACCCAAGGATGCCCGTAGGCCCAACAGCATCCTTGGTGTCCTTGTCAGGCAAAACTTCCCAGGGTTTGTCACGTTGCCCGGTGAGGGTCAGGTTCCAGAGTTAGGACTGACCTGGGAGCACTACTTAGCTGCACCGGCCCCGCCTGAGGAGAGGATCGACGGTGTTTTGTGCCACACGAGTGTGGAGATGGTGATCAGACAGTTTTGGGTAATTTCTCCTTTACACAATTAAAAATCAACAATAGCTAGTTATTGTACTAATAAGTATTGTCTCGTTTGATTGCAGACCTTCTACAGGTGTCAGGAGGGATACGAGGAGGCCGTGGCAAAGGTTATCGATCAGCAATGCAGGCGCCTACTGCAAAACTTTCGGCACGAGGCTCGGGTGCAGTCTGTTCGAGACTACTACGCCTCGCGGCGTATTAGGAAGGAGAAGTCGACGTGCCGCGGAAAGAAGATGGAGAAGGAGCATTACATGAAGGTAATTACGTATTCTTAAGGCCTTGTACTTAGTTTCCTTCATTTGATTCCTACGCGTAGCACTCAAATATCTCTTTATTAACTTAGGTGCCCCCGAGATGGAGTGCGGATAAGATGGATTGTTGGGAGGCGTTGGTGCATGGGTGGTGCTCAGAACAATGGCTAGCCGTCCACAACAATGCCAAGGACCGGCATAACAAAATGGTTGGTGTGCCACACCATCAAGGGAGCGCCAACTTAAATCAGTTTGGTCAGAACTGGGTATGTGGTTAGCTTCATGATTCATGCAATTCATTCTTGATTCTAGCTTGAGCCCTTTACTAATACTTTCTTCATCTCTCTCTCTTTTAGGTGCATCACAACAAAACGGAGGTGCCAAAGATGTACGACCTCTATGCGATGGCCCATACTACCTCGTACAAGAAGGTCAAGGCATTCTCTGAGTCTGACCTCGATCATCCCGAGAAGTTGACCAACATCTCCTCCCACAACAAGCTCGTGAGGTACAGAGATGAGGGGAAGGCGAGGAAAGAGGAGGGCTTTAACCCGAGCCAGGGGCCTATTGATCCAGAGCTGGTGATGATAGCTGGCGGCGGGAGGCCCCATGGCTCGATTGCCATTGGAGATGGCCTTATACGTTGTAATAGCAATCTCCGGCAGATCAAGGCGCGCCAAACGAGCTCCTGTCCTGAGATAAGGCCTCGTCCACGGCCAGTCGAGCTCGCCATCGAGGTTAGTTATACGGACTCAGATATCTTTCCTCATTACGTTGTGTGTGTGAACAAAGATGATTACAATGCTAACGAGGAGTTGTGTTGCAGGCTGCTATTCAGAAAGAGAGAGAGGCAATATAGGCGCTTATGGAGGCGAAGGAGAAGGAGATGGAGGAGAGGACGGCTAGGTTGTTGGAGGAGGAGAGGGCATGGTCCGATGCGTCTTACCGGGCCATCTACGAGCTCTTCGTGGTAAGATTCTTCTTCATATTTGTCAAATCTTGCATTTAATGTTCGTTTCATTAATAACGAATATCATTGACTTGTGAAAACCAAATGTGCAGACTAAGTGCGAGAAGAACGGCCAGACCGCTCCATCGATGCCAGTCATTACCACGGCTGCAATGGTGAGTTTCATTCGAATGCAATAATCTTTTTAGTGTCATCATGCTAACGAGACATTGCAAATCATCTTTGGTGTAGCATAACTCCGGAGTCGCATCGCACAACCCTTCTCGAGGGCAGCCTTCTCCAGGTGAAACCGGCCCGAGAAACCGCGGTGCCTCTCCTCCGTGATGACGAGGACGGTAAGCCCCAATATGCCACTTACTTGGCTCATTTTCTCAAAGAAAGACAAACTAAGCACTTAGACAAACTTAGCTCCTTGTGAGAGTTTCATGTCTCTTCTTGATGGAGGAATCCCGACTGTTGTCGCGGGGGTCGTTTCTTCTTCTCCTTCTCTCGATATATACCTTGGTATATTGCGGGAGAGGAGAAGGGGAAACGACCATCACCAATGGTCGAAATATTAGTGTTAGGTAGTGTCCACCAACATACACCACCATATAAGTGTGAGTGAGTGCGCACCATACACACCATGAGGCAAACCTCGAAAGACCTATCCTTCTTCCAATTTTGCCAGAATGACACAAATAAGCAATAAGAAGAAGAAAACAAGAGGAGAAAGAGAGAGAGAAGAAAAAACGCTTCTGCATCTTCTTCTTCTAGTCTTCTTCATCTAACTTTCGTATTTCCCATTCTGCAGATTAGAGTCACTTCACGGAAGCTTGCATTGATGGAGTGCTTGTGGTTCATGGAGTGCTTATGATTTTGTATCGATGAATAATTTTAAACTTGCTACATATGTGAAACTTGCTACTTGTTGTTGGATGATATTTGTGCTTGTTGTTGGATGATAGGATGATATTTGTGCTTGTTGTTGGATGAATTGTGCTTGTTGTTGGATGATAGGATGATATTTGTGCTTGTTGTTGGATGATATTAATTTGTGCTTGTTGGATGATCATCAGCATGGCAAGAATATTGTTATTGTGAAATATATACATATATAGCATTTTTTGCCTGTGAAAATTGTTGGATATAAGAAAAAATAGAAAAAACAGTGGCATTATTGCCTCTTTGCCGTCTGCCACTGACGGCAAAGCTGCTTTGCCGTCTGCCCCCGACGGCAAAGGGGACACGTGTCACTCACCTGTGCAAACTGGGAGTGCCAGGCCTCGGGCGATTTGGTCACTTTGCCGTACGGGGGCAGACGGCAAAGGGCCGTATGCAAGGCCATCCGGGGGCAGAGGGCTAAGGCGCGTGGGGCATGGCCGTCCGGGGGCAGACGGCAAAGGCGCGCGGGGCATGGCCGTCAGGTGGCAGACGACAAAGGATGCCGTTAGCCACTAACGGGGCTAACTCCAGTTTAGGCCATCCAGCCGCTTTGCCGTCTGCTGCCTGACGGCAAAAACACTTTGCCGTCCGCTGAGTAAAGGCAGACGGCAAAGCACTGCTTTACAGGAGTTCACAGTGCCGGAAATTTGGCCGTCTGCTGCCAGACGGCAAAGCCTTTGCTGTCAGTGGTCCTACCCTTTGCCGTCCGCTATGGCAGACGGGAAAGTACCTGATTCCTGTAGTGTCATATTTGGGAGGCCAATCTTCATCAACATCTTCAACAGCACCATCTCCTCTCAAACCCTAGTTCATCTCTTGTGTTCAATCTTTTTACCAGAACCTCAGATTAGTACCTATGGGTGACTAGTGGTGTTGATTACCTTGCGTAGTTGATTACTAAATGGTTTTTTTGGTGGAAGATTATATGTTCAGATCCATTATGCTATTCAATACCCCTCTGATCTTGAGCATGATTATTATTTGTGAGTAGTCACCTTTGTTCTTGAGGTCACGGGAGAAGTCATGTTGCAAGTAATCATGTGAATTTGATATGTGTTTGATATTTTGATGATATGTATGTTGTGATTCCCTTAGTGGTGTCATGTGAACGTCGACTACATGACACTTCACCATTCATGGGCCTAAGGGAATGCATTGTGGAGTAGTTATTAGATGATGGGTTGCTAGAGTGACAGAAGCTGAAACCCTAGTTTATGCGCTACTTCATAAGGGGCTGATTTGGATCCAAACGTTTAATGCTATGGTTAGATCTTATCTTAATACTTTTCTCGTAGTTGCGGATGCTCGCGAGGGGGTTAATCAAAAGTGGGAGGTTGTTCAAGTAAGAACAACACCCAAGCACCGGTCCACCCACATATCAAATTATCAAAGTAGCGAACACGAATCAAACCAATATAATAAAAGTGACTAGATGAAATTCCCATGTACCCTCAAGAACACTTTGCCTATTACTAGAGATTGTTCTGGCCTGTCCTTTGCCACAAAAGGATTGGGCTACCTTGCTGCCCCTTATTTACCGTTACTGTTACTTGCTCGTTACCAATTACCTTGCTATCAAACTATTTGTTACCTACAATTTCAGTGCTTGCAGAAATTACCTTGCTGAAAACCGCTTGTCATTTGCTTCTGCTCCTCATTGGGTTCGACACTCTTACTTATTGAAAGGACTACGATTGATCCCCTATACTTGTGGGTAATCAGTCCCAATAGTGAACTGCTTGGACGAGTCGCCCGGCGTGAAATCGATTTGCTTCGTATCTTCGGTCGGCTTGAATTTAAGCAGAGGTTCCGACTCAGTATTGGGTTTTTTGAGCGGGCTCATATCAGACGGATCAACATTGGCTATGTAGAACTTCAATTCCTCTGCCACGCAAGCTGACTCGGCATAGGCCGCATCTCCTTCCTCGCATTCCTGAGCTATCTTCCGGCTCCCGTCCACGGTTATGGTGCCTTGGAGTCCTGGCATCTTGAGTTTGAGATAGACGTAGCACGGGCGGGCCATGAAACGAGCGTAAGCTGGCCGTCTGAAGAGGGCATGATAAGGGCTCTTTATTTTGAAAACTTCGAACATCAAAGGCTCGCGTCTGTAGTTGAACTCATCTCCGAAGGCCACATCGAGCTTCGTCCACCCGATTGGATAAGCAGACTTTCCAGGGACGATCCCATGAAAAACTATCGTTGAAGGAAGCAACTTTCTCTCTGACAGATTCATCCGGCAATAGGTTTCACAATATAATATGTTTATGCTGCCGCCTCCATCCATAAGGACCTTGGACAGGGTATACCCGCCAACTTGAGGCACCACCACCAAAGCTAAGCCGCCCGGATTGTCAACCCGGGGGGGATGATCATCCCTGCTCCAGGTAATTGCGTGTTCGAATTGAGGTACCTAGGGACTGCCGGCTCAGCCATGTTGACGGCCCTACTCTTGACCTTGTTGTCCCGCTTGCAGGTATTGGTGGTGAACACATGGTATTGACCACAGTTTAGCTGCTTCGGATTTTTCTGAAAAGTACCTTGGCTATCATGCTGCTGAAGCACCGTTCCTGAGTCGCCGTGCGCCCTCTCAGAGCCGCCTCATGCTCCAAACGCAAGCGATGCTTGCATCGCCGTGTTTACTGTAGCGCGGATTGATTCCTGTAGGGGGGAACCACGAAGTTCCTCGGGGGGCCTCTGCTCCAAACGAGTCCCCAAGCTTGGCATCCGGATTGATGACGATTGCTCCCTTGACGGTCGGTTCGTCCATGGGACTGACCCGCCGAGAGGGCCTGACAACGTCGCGACTTTGGCCGGATTGACGCTGGCCGGATTGGGCGCACCGAGCCGGCTCGATGATGTTGGTGCAGATGTCCGGCTCGGGCACCGACGCGCCAATCTTGCCGATGAAGACGTGGATCTTGCCAAAGGGGACCCGGTAGCCGTACTTGATAGAGTCGGCTTCGGGCCCCAGCCAGAGTCGTCGATGTAGATCTTGCCGCGGTGGCTCTTGGTCATGCGACCAACCGCATAGCTCCCGAACCCTAGAAGGGCTCCCTTTGAGAACTCAACTCAACCGGGCGAGAGCCCCACGGTGGGAGCCAACTGTCGTGGTTTTGCCACGGCAGATGTCCTAGTGCAAGGACTTAGGTGTGAGGCCATCGCCGCTAGGTGGCGACTCAAAGGGGTTAAACGGGAAAGAGAGTCGGGTTTGCCCAGGTTCGGCCCCTCCGATGGAGGTAAAAGCCTACATACTGCTTTTTGTGTTTGATGGATAGATCTCGATTACAAGGGTGCGGAATCGCTAACCTAGCTATCGAGAGATTGTAACTTGAATCTTTTGGTCCTTGGGGCTTGCCTTTATATACAGGTCATGACCCTAGGGTTTACAATAGAGTCTGGGTCATATCATGACTCGTAACCTATAATGCCTCTAACTCGCCTTGCTCCTTAAGCAAAGAAACCGGTCGGCGCCTTCTGCCTTGTGGGCCTAGAGCCGCCGTCTTCAGGTGTTGGGCCGCCCGGCGACTTAGCAGCCACCGCCTTGCTTGTCTTGTCTTCATGACACGGCCCATCTTAAACTTGACTGTAGAACCGTCAACATGTTAACCCGGCCCAATAGGGCGAGTTATATCGCGGGGCTATATCCCCGACACAATGGCTCACGCTCATGTATTGCGTGAAGAATAAAAAGTTGATGCATATTGAAAAAGTATGTTCTAATTGCCTGACTTGGACACCGTGGTGCTTAACATTTGTATTAATGTGGTGAAGATGGAGCCATCCCTTGCTAATATAATAAGATGAATGGGCGGTAAACATTTCTTAAGGATCGTATACTTTTAAGGATTAATGATTTTGTTTCTTTCGCTTTGAATATTGTTGTGTTAATATTTGTTGATTCATCTTTTCTCAATGAGCATACCTGCATAAGATTACATAATGGATAGTATGTCACATAAAAAATTCTGTTTTTATCATTTACCTACTCGAGGACGAGCAGGAATTAAGCTTGGGGATGCTTGACACGTCTCCAACGTATCTATAATTTTTGATTGTTCCATGCTGATATGTTATCATTCTAGGATACTTTTTGGGTCATTATTTACCAATTTATAATATTTTTGAGCACTAACCTGTTGACCCAGTGCCCAGTGCCAGTTGTTGTTTTCTGCATGTTTTTTAGTTTTTAGGTTTACAGTACCAAACGAAGTCCAATTGCCATGAAACTTTTTGATGATTTTTTCTGGACCATAAGATGACCTGGAAGCTTCGGAAGGAGGCCGGGAGGCACACGAGGGACCCACCACACATCAGGGCGCGCCCTAGGGGGCGCCTTGATATGTGGTGGCCCCCTTTTGGCTCTTCCGATGCCCCTCTCAGGCCTATAAATTCTCGAATATTGCAAAAAAAACAGAAGCAGTCTCGAAACCCTTTTTCTGCCGCCGCAAGTCTCTGTTCCGTCGCGAGGCCATCTGGAGCTCCGTTCCGGCACCCTGCCGGAGGGGGAATCGATCATGGAGGGCCTTTACATCAACCTTGCTGCCCTCATGATGATGTGTGAGTAGTTCACCACAGACCTACGGGTCCATAGCTAGTACCTAGATGGCAATCTCTTTATCTGTTGATCTTGAATACAATGTTCATCGCATCTTCGCTTTGATCTATCGAATGTAATCCTATTGTGCGGTGTGTTTGTTGGGATCCGATGAATTGTGGGTTTATGTTCAGATTATGCATGAAAATTATTTGAGATGCCTCTGATATATATTGTCTCTTAATTGCATGATCATTATAGCTTTGTAATGCTCGCCGATTAATTGATGTGCTTTGGCCAAGTAGATTGATATTTCATCGGTGGGAGTGGTGCGTTGTGGTAGGTTCAACCTGACTAGTTTTTATATCCCAGTGACAATGTTGGGGACAAGATGCGTCTTTGTGTTGTTGCTACTACGGATAACACGATGGGGTTCATTCATATTGATTGAGTTTATTTTTTCTACATCCTGTCATCGTTCTCCATGTATTACTAGGTTTTACTTAATACTCTAGATGCATGCTGGATAGCGGTCGATGAGTGGAGTAATAGTAATAGGTGCAGTCAGGAGTCGGCCTATTTTTTAATGGATGTGATGCCTATATACACATGATCATTAATGTGAAAATCGCATAACTATCTGCTTTTCTATCAATTGCCCGACACTAATTTGTTACCCACTGTATGCTGCCTACATGAGAGATGCCGCTAGGGAAAACTATGGCCCCCGGGTCTATTCACTTATATATTTACAAACACTATTATTACCTCGCTGCCTTTATTTACATTTTATTTATTTTGCAATTTACATTTATCAACAATTATCTACACAACTCATTTGCTTGCAAATAACGAGATCAAGGGGATTGACAACCCTCTTGCCCGCGTTGGGTGCATGTTGTTCGTTCATTTGTGTGCAGCCGCTGAAGACGGTTGAGGATTGATATTCCTATTGGTTCGATAAACCTTGGTTTCATAACTGAGGGGAATACTTACCCACTTTGTGCTGCAATTACCCGTTCCTCTTCATGGAAAATCCAATGCAGATCACAAGTATCAGGGAGACCGAGGACTCGGAAGGGGGCGATCTTTTGACCATTCTAACACACATTGTAGCTCTTTACCATTGCAATACAACAAAGCAGGAGTGGGGTATTACACAAAGAAGACGGCCTAAACCTGGGTAGTTCTTTGTGTTCTTCCACCACATTACATCCACGACTCACAATAGTTGGACGTGCCAGTCCCTGACCGAACTCTCAAAGAGCTGTTGCTCACAACTCATATGTGGGTACTTAAAAATCAACAAATTCACGCCAAACGACTGCTCAAAACGGGCGCGTATGCCCGTATGGAACATCGTCTTTTACTCTGCCTCCACACACGCGCTTCCTGTTTATTCTTTTTTCCCACATTTTACTACCTTTCCATTCCTCCACGTGATTTCTTCCCTTTTTAGCCCATTTCCTATGGAAAAACATTAAAGAGAGGATTTATGGAATCCTTTGCATTAATTAGTCATTAGTGGCAATATCAGAGTGAATATCTCCCTTTAAATGAAATATCTCGGTTTAAACAAGGGTGAAATGAGTGTAAAAATATCACTGATCAACTCCCCCAAGATTAAACATGATCATCCTCGAGCAACATAAAGAGAAATCCAAATCATAAGGAACTCAGTTGTTTAAATCGAAATAACGAGAAGGCTTTGGTTCACTTACGATTGGTACGCCTAGATAGCCCTCTGCTTCTTGACCTGAAAACTTAGCATAGATGTAGCGGTGGCATGGTTATAGTGCAAGTGTTAGTGAAGCAAAGATAATCAACACAAAGTTCTTGATCTACTAGGTAAAACAAATTTGCAACACTTCGTTTCTTTTAATCTAGACAACACTTGCTTGTCGGGAATGCCCGGAAGAGTTTTCTTTAGATATTGCCATAAAAACATAAGTTAGGGAGTAGAAATAATGTAGTAATATATGATTCTCAAATGCTCATAAGCGCGCCCACAATCATTTCCTCCTCTAGGATCTTAAGCACTTTATTTCAAGCATTGCTTTCTGGAACTTTAACTGACACGTGAAGGGATTATGCCAAATAAGTGATCATGCATAGGTTTTTGTTGGGGAACGTTGCATGTAAAACAAAACAAAATCCTATGCACACGCAAGGTCTATCCATGGAGATGCTTAGCTACGAGAGGGGGAGTGTTTATACATACCCTTGTAGATCACTAAGCGGATACATATATAACGCGGTTGATGTAGTCGTACTCTTCACGATCCAATCGCGATCCGTTCCGATCAAGCATCGAACGGACGACACATCCGTGTTCAGCACACGTGCGGCTCAATGATGTCTCCTCCTTCTTGATCCAGCAAGCGAGGGCGGAGAAGTAGATGGGATCTCAACCAGCACGACGGCGTGGTGGAGATGGTGGTGGAGCAATCCCGGCAGGGCTTCGCCAAGCACTACCGTAGATGCGATCTGAGGAGAAAACGGAATAACGGGAGGGTGAGGGCTGCCGCTGGGGCATGGGAATTGTTGTGTCCAGCCATCCTACTATCCTCTACTATATATAGGAGGCAAGGGGCAGGGTTGGGTCGCAGCCCTTGGCCCCTCCTCCAAGGACGGCCGGCGGCTTGGGAGGAGTCCTCCCTCCCCAAGGCACCTCCTAGGTGCCTTGCCCCTTAGTGTTTCCTACCCCCTAGCCGCATGGGCCCTTGGGGGGCTGGCCCAATAAGGATAGGGAGCCACCTTACAGCCAATGATGGCCTAAGGGGCGCGGTGGAACCCGCCATGGACTTCCGGACCCCTCCGGAACCTTCTAGAAGCTTGCCGATACAATACCGGCAAAACCCAAAACTTTCCCGGTAGCCAAAATATGACTTCCCATATATAAATCTTTACCTCCAAACCATTCAGGAGCTCCTCGTGACGTCCGGGATCTCATCCGGGACTCCGAACAACATTCAGTCACCAACATACATATCCCAATACTACTCCAGCGTCACCGAACGTTAAACATGGGGACCCTATGGGTTCGAGAATCATGTAGACATGACCGAGAAATCTCTCCGGTCAATAACTGTAATGCCCAAGATGCGATCCTATCCTTATTTTGGCTCGAGGGCCTCGACAGGGATAGAAGCGCATCTCGTCGTTTCGCAAAAAATGGACATCGTTACAAGTACATGTAAAGAGGAGATGAGTATATGGAATTGGCTTACACTCGCCACAAGCTAAATCATTATCACATCAAATACAACAACACATTCAATCACCATATAGAAGAGTAGGGTCCGACTACGGACGAAATCAAATGATAAAAGCAACATCCATCCTTGCTATTTCAGGCTGCCAGCCTGGAACCCATCCTATGATCGATGAAAAAGAAGAAGATGAACTCCAAATCAAACAAGCATTGCTCTCACGTCAAAGCATCGCATTACCTGTACCTGCAACTGTTGTTGTAGTAATCCGTGAGCCACAGGGACTCAGCAATCTCATTTCCAAGGGTATCAAGACTAGTAAAGCTTAATGGGTGAGGTATGGTTAAGTGGTGAGGCTGCAGCAAGCACTAAGCATTTATTTGAGTGGTTAACTTACGATTACAAGAATAAGAGGGGTGATCTATGCAGAAAGGGATGTGAAGAAGTAATGATCACTAAGTGATCCTTAACACCTACTTACGAGTCAAACATAACCCCACCGTGTTCTCTCTCGATTCAGAACTCACGAGTAGAGATAGTCACGGTTACGCACACGGTTGGTGTATTTTATTTGAGTTTACTTTAATTTTTCTATGACCGGATGTTAAACAAATTTCCAACTTGCCACATAACCGTGGGCACGGCTTCTCAAAAAGATTAACCCTGCAGGGGTGCTCCAACTTATCCATCACAAACTAACCACACGCTGCGTGGAAAACCTCAACCACGGGATAGCCCATAGTATCCTTAGAATTCCGATGGAAAACCTCAACCTCGGGATACCCCAAAGTGTCCTCGGAATATCATGCACAAGACGTTCGAGAAAGGTAAAACAAATCCAGCAAGGCCGCCCGATGGTCGACGAACCCGATAGGAGCTGTGTATCTCGTTCTCAGGACACAACGGAGAAGCAAAGCGTACGGTGGCCTGATAGAAATCTCCCGAGTTGCCCCGGGTTGGCCCCGCATGGTGCTGTAATTTGGACCAACACTCATGGGGAGCACTGGCCCGGGGGGATTGATTAATTATCCACGGGGTGATCATGCCCTATGCATATTTTATTAGTTGTTATTAAGCAAATAGTACCAATGTTGGGCCGTGCCAGACAAGTTTTATCCTAAAATGAAAATCAAGGGGGTCCCCATAACAACCCCAAGCATGTTAGGAGCGCTCAATATGGAACATAACATCGGTACACAAGTAACTAGGGCGGCAAAGGTGGAACAAAACACCGAGCAAAAGGCCAAGCCTTCCACCTTTTACCAAGTATATATATGCATTAAATAAAATAGCAATAATATTGATATATCCTAATATCCATGTTGTCACATGGAAACAACTTGCACCTGCAACTAGCACGCAATAAGAAGGGCTGAGCAAGCGGTAACATAGCCAAACAATGGTTTGCTGGGATGTGGAGGGTTAGAGGCTTATCATGGCATTTGGGGGGCTTGACAAACAATGGTTGGTAGCGAGACATAGCGATAGAAATGAGACAACTAGCATGGCAATGATAGTAGTGGTATCCAAGGGAATGTTCATCTTGCATGAGATCCCGCTTGGAAGAAGAACCAATCCGTGCAGAAGATGATCCAACGTAGTCGAACAAATCCTCACACACTGTGGTGGTTTTGTCAACCCGGCAGATGTCCTCGTAACAGGACTTAGGTGTGAGGCTATCGCCGCTTGGTGGCGACTCGAAGGGGTGAAATGAGAGAGAGAGTCGGATTTACCCAGGTTCGGCCCCTCCTATGGAGGTAATGGCCTACGTTCTTCTTTGTGTGTATTTGATGGATAGATCTCGATTACAAGCATGCGGAATCGCTAGCCTAGCTATCGAGAGGTTGTAACTTAAGTCCTTCGTCCCTACGGGCTTGCCTTTATATACAGGTCAAGACCTAGGGTTTACAATAGAGTCCGGGTCAAATCATGACTCGTGTCCTACGATATCTCTAACTTTTCTTGTATCTTTAAGGAAACTTGACTGGCGTCTCTAGCCTCATGAGCATTAAGCCTCCGTCCTCAGGTGTTGGGCCGTTCGGCTTCTTGGTGAGCCGCCACCTTACTTATTTTGTACTCAGGACACGACCCACTTAAACTTGGTTGTAGAGTTGTTGATGTGTTAACCTGGCCCAGTATGGCGGGTTACATCGTGGAGTTATATCCCCGACATTAGGCCCCAAATTGACTTGAATCCATTCATGTCAATAAATATTTTCTCCCTTTGGCGGCTCATCCTCGGAACAGTATCTCTCATGAATTTCATGACGCCGTCTTGTTCTGCTACCAAACTTGACATTTTCTCCAGCTCATACTTGTTGTGACGTCATCTTTGCTGACCGTTGTTTTCCAAAGTCATCATAACGTATCCCTTCGAAAACTGCGCCAAATCTAGGTGGGCGCGAAAACTGAGGCACACTTGTAGCCACAAATTTACCTTAGTCGCTTCATTTTTCTCAGTGCTATTTCACTTTTTTTCCCCTTATAAATAGGCCCCACTGGGCTCCACAACAACCTTTCCTCATCCTCTTCCTCCTGCTGCTTCTCCATTAACTGAACACCACCAGAGCTCCCAAGGCGACTCCGAGGTTTTTCGACTCCATTGCCAGCGTCGTCAAGCCTTCTTGCGACCGCTGAAACGAACTCGATCATCTTCGCATCAGTTCCGACGCCACCTAGTATGAACTCTCACTATCTAGGGTTTCAGCATTTCCACTGTTCTTACCGCCTTCGATGCATTCATCCGAAATCGCGTTCAGTAGATCCATATATTATCCACTCGCTGCTGTGTATTCTTAAATCGATCTCCACTCCATTTTCCTTATAAGCATATCTAAAACGAGCCACCAAGGCCTATCCCTTGGACTGTTGCAGTTTCGGTTGTTCCGTCGGCTAGAACGTATATTTCACTGTTTTTCTTCATTAATTAGATCCGCCTAGAGAGAAACTTTCATAGAAACCTGTTTGTGACCCAATGTTTCCGCTAAATGTTGCTGATATTCCTTCGGACTTCTTAAATTTCATCGGCTCATAACAATAACTTAATGTAGGTGGCTTATAATCTGCTCTGGCTTATTTTTCCCATTATTCTTGTAGCTACTGCATAACTCGCCATGGCTTCGAAAAGCTCCAAAGTTTGTAACTGGGCAAAAAGCAAAGATTCCAAGCTTACCATGGAGAACCTTGTGGATCAGGGCTTTTGCCGGCTCGAAAGACTATAAAGTGGCGAGCTCCTGAAGAAGAGCCGTCCCCACAACCACAACTAGGAGAGGTTGTCATATTTACTGATCATTTGCGCAGGGGCTTCTGCCCTCCTGGCTCAAAATTCTTTAGAGACCTCTTGCACTTCTTCCAACTCACGCCTCAAGACATCAGTCCGAATTCCATGACAAACATTTGTCAATTCCAAGTGTTATGTGAAGTGTACCTTCAGGTTGAGCCGTCCGTTACTCTATTCAGAGAGTTGTTTTATCTTAACTGTCAAACGAAAACAAAGAACGATGCTTCCTGTGAGCTCGGTGACGTCTCCATCCAGAAGAGAAAGAAAAACGGCTTCCCAGAATCAAAGCTGGCGAGTCACCCCAAAGGGTGGAACAAAACCTGGTTCTATTGCAGAGATACTTCACCTGAAGGGGAAAGTCCCTTCCTGGGTTTCAGATTGGAAAGACTTGGTAAAATGGAATTCCCGAGTTGGCCAACCGACGAAGAGAGAGTAAATTTGGCACCTTTTCATGCAAAGCTGGGAGCCCTGACCGCACATGGTCTGACCGGGATAGATGTGATTCATTGCTAGTTAAAGTGGCAGATCCAACCCGTCAGCTTGAGGGACGGCTTGATGTGTGATTATTCGGGCGCCTCAAACGATCCTCAAAGGTTTTCCCGTGAAAATCTTACTGATAGTGTTCTTCCCAAGGAAACAAAGAAGTTCTTCTCTGTCTCAAAAGAGTTGTGCAGCGTCACCAGCTTGGGTCCATTTTACCTTCTCAACCCACCGCCTCGGGTATTAACTATGTCCATTGTCTCCTATCCATGTTTCTCTCGACTCGCCTTTTACTTATTATATGTTGCATATATCTGCTGGTGGATTCTAACTTTTGGAAAGTTGAACCTCAAGCCTCCCTTCCTGCTATGGGTAAAAAGAATGCCCCAGTCTCCGTGTCATCTTCAGAGGAGGAATCTGAGGTAGAACTTGACTCTCTCGGCCGCCTATTTAATGAGCTTGCTGACGCACCTTCTTATCAGGGCGACTCGGAATTTGGCCAAGCCGGCGAAACTAAGGTAATTCCAATTTCCCCCAGTCCTTCAGAAATGCTTGTTCCTCGGAGACCACGACAAGCTGTTCGGAAAGTTAATTATCTCACCCAGAAGCTCATTTGGCTCCTGACTTTCTTTTGAAGAACACACAATTTGCCGGCTCATCAAAACGCAAGACTCAGGATGATGAAGATCCTAGTTTATCTCAAGCACCGCCAGCTCGCAAACCACGCCTTGAGGTGCCCCAAAGTCCAACTGATTCTTGCCCTAGAGCCGGCTTGTTTAAACAACCTGTCATTCCTTCAAATTACCTTTATCAGGATTCTCCTTCATCATCAGGCGGGTCAAGCGTGTCACAGCTTCCCCCTTTCAATGTCAATCGTGGGTAAGCTTTTCATCTTTTGCAAATCCGTATTGTATCTTTCATTGTTTTGATCTCAACTTGTGATAACTTTTGTTGTACTAATAATCTAGAGCCAAGGCTGTTGTGTCCAAACGGACAGGCGGGTCATCCTCTGGACCAACAAGCCAAGAGATGCCAATTCTTCTAAAGATGACCCCAACGGTTGATTTTTCTGAAAAGGAATTTGATGCGAGGGTAGAGCCGGAGGCTGCTACTGAGAAACCCGGAACAGATGAGCCGGTGTTTATGGATGCTCCTCCTGAGATTGAACCATCCATCTTTCCTTCCAAATCAGCTTGCGTGGATGAACCTATGGCATCATCTGACCACAACGTTCCAGACGTTGTATTTGTCATATAAAATTTGCAAGCCCCTACTGCTTCCACTTCCTTAGCTAAAATCGTGAGCAAGGATGAATCAGTGAGTTTGGATAAGGGAAAAGCCAAAATGGAATGCCTCGATTTATCTGTACTTGGTGTTGAAGACCTGTAGCAAGAGAATTTGACCCGGGTTTCTGAAAGCCGAGAAATTGAGATGAGCATGATAAATGCTATGAAGGAAAAAATATGAGGTAATCTTCTCATTTACCATTATCCTGCATATTACCATTAGCTTCCAAAGACTAGCTTCTAATGATAAGCTGGTTTTATAAAATGACTGAAAGCCTATAGTAACTGAGTAGCCCCCAAGGGCCGGCTCATCTGCTTGAGATGATTCAGGTCTTTGTGTAATAATTAAGAAGTTCAACCTGTAGGCCCCAAGGGCCGGCTCATCTCCTTGAGATGTGTCGGGTCTTTTTAAGATAAAAGAAGTTCGACCTGTAGCCCCCAAGGGCCGGCTCATCACCTTGAGATGAGTCGGATCTTTTTAAGATAAAAGAAGTTCGACCTGTAGCCCCCAAGGGCCGGCTCATCTCCTTGAGATGAGTCTGGTCTTTTTAAAGAAGTTTGACCTATAGCCCCCAAGGGCCGGCTCATCTCCTTGAGATGAGTCGGGTCTTTTTAAGATAAAAGAAGTTCGACCTGTAGCCCCCAAGGGCCGGCTCATCTCCTTGAGATGAGTCAGGTCTTCTTCTCTACCTTAATTTTAAAAGAAACTAAATACATTAGCCCCCACGTGTCAAGGACATTGCTTGCAATCTTCTTGGGACTTGTAAATGTAATTACTGATGGATATTGTGAAGATGCTGAGTCTGTTGCTATGAGACTGCAGAGGCAGCTCAAGGAGGAAAGAAAATTGAAAACTGAAGTTGAGTCTATGGCGGCTCACTTTGAAAATTCTGCCCGCGAGGCCAACGAACATCTGGAACAGGCCATAAAACTGTTCGAGGCGGAAAAAACCGTCCTCACCAAACGTGCAGAGAAGACTGAGAAGAACCTCGGCCCTATGAAAGAAAAATATGCCACTCTCGTAAAGCAGATCAATGATATGTTGACAGCAATCTTCGTTACGTGTTCTAACCCACCTTTGTCAAAGTGCCGGTTTATGAACCTTGTGGCGACTTATTTTGCTTTCTCTTATGTGCAGGGCAAAAAAACCACAACCTCGTAGAGCTGCCAATTGTAAAATTGAAGACCATTTTCACCTGCGTAGAGCAGCTGTTTACAATCTCCGTATATTCCATCATGGTTGTGAAGAATTTGTAGCATCCACCAAGAAGTATCAAAGACATGTTGAAGCAACTCTCTACCGTGCCACAATGGGTGATTGAAACTCGGAAATCGGCGGCTCGTGTAGGAGCGAACATGGCGCTCGCTCGGGCAAAGGCGTATCTACCAGAATTGGACGCGGAGCTTTTGAAAGGCGGCATCCCGGAGTTTAAACTTGACGAGTCAGCATTCACTCGTGAAGATTACGCAAGGTGCCTTTTGGAGACCCGGCCACTAGCGTCTTTGATAGCCGACGAGTGAATGCTGAACTTCTGATGTGGCAAGCTTCTTGTTAATATGCCTGACATGGCTTGCTCTTCATAACTTTGAACTTGCTTTGTCATTCCATCATGCATGTTGACGTCTTTTGCCAATGCTGAACTTCTGACGTGGCAAGCTTCTTGTTAATATGCCTGACATGGCTTGAGACTGCGTCGGTATTTCCCCAAAGAGGAAGGGATGATGCAGCACAGCGACGGTAAGTATTTCCCTCAGTTATGAAACCAAGGTTATTGAACCAGTAGGAGGATCACCACCACCCAATAAGCAACACCTGCACACAAACAACAAATACTTGCAACCCGACGCGAAAGAGAGGTTGTCAATCTCTCTACGGTAAAAAGATAGATTAGGTAGTGATAGATAGGAGAGATAGATCTCTCAAGAACACAAAATAAAAAGAGCAAATAAAATATGCAGCAATATGTTTTTGGGTTTTTGGTTTTGTAGATCTGAAAACAAAGATACAAAAAGATAGATCTGAAAGCAATATGTTGGAAAAGTAGACCCGGGGGCCGTAGGGTTCACTAGTGGCTTCTCTCATGAGTGTAGCGCACGGTGGGTGAAAAAATTACTGTTGGGAAATTGATAGAAAATCGAATAGTCATGACGATATCCAAGGCGATGATCATTATATAGGCATCACGTCCAAGATAAGTAGACCGACTCCTGCCTGCATCTACCACTATTACTCCACACATTGACCGCTATCCAGCATGCATCTAGTGTATTAAGTTCATGGGAAAACGGAGTAATGCAATAAAAACGATGACATGATGTAGACAAGATCTATTCATGTAGGAATACACCCCATCTTGTTATCCTTAATAGCAACGAAACATGTGTGTCTTGCTGCCCCTTCTGTCACTGGGAAAGAACACCGCAAGATCGAACCCATCACAAAGCACCTCTTCCCATGGCAAGAAAAATCGATCTAGTCGGCCTAACTAAACCATAGATTCGAAGAAGAAATACGAGGCTATAAGTAATCATGCATATAAGAGATCAAAGAAGACTCAAATAATATTCATGGATAGAAACTGATCATGAACTCAAAATTCATTGGATCCCAACAAACACACCGCAAAAGTTTACATCAAATAGATCTCCAAGAGACCATTGTATTGAGAATCATAAGAGAGAGAGAGAGAGAGGAAGCCATCTAGCTACTGCCTACGGACCTGTAGGTCTATGGTGGACTACTCACGCATCATCGGAGAGGCACCTATGAGGAAGACGAACCCCTCCGTGATGGTGTTTAGATTGGATCTCGAGGTTCTGGAACTTGCGGCGGCTGGAATTGTATTTCGTCGACTCCCCTAGGGTTTTTGGCATATTTGGGAATTTATATGCATTAGAGGCGGTGGAGAGGGGCCCCGAGGAGGGCACAACTCAACATGGCGCGCTGGGGCCCCCCTCGCGTGCCCTGGTGGGTTGTGGTCTCCTCGGCCCACTCCCCCGGCACTTCTTTGGCCCACTAGGTGTCTTCTGGTCTAGAAAAAATCTCCAAAAAGTTTCGTCGCGATTGGACTCCGTTTGGTATTGATTTTCTGCGAAGTAAAAAACAAGGAAAAATAGCAACTGGCACCTTGGCACTATATCAATAGGTTAGTCCCAAAAAATGATATAAAGTTGATATAAAATGATTGTAAAACATCCAAGAATGATAATATAACAGCATGGAACAAGCAAAAATTATAGATACGTTGGAGACGTATCAGCATCCCCAAGCTTAATTCCTACTCGTCCTCGAGTAGGTAAATGATAAAAACAGAATTTTTGATGTGGAATGCTGCCTAACATGTTCATCATATTCTTTTCTTTTGTATAGCATGGACATTTGGACTTGTAAATGATTCAAATCAATAGTCTAGTTTTAACATAATGACTTCAATACTCAAGCATGTCAACAAGCAACCATGTCTTTCAAAAT
The DNA here is from genome assembly GCA_039707655.1 of Elymus sibiricus. Lineage (NCBI taxonomy): Eukaryota > Viridiplantae > Streptophyta > Magnoliopsida > Poales > Poaceae > Elymus > Elymus sibiricus. The sequence goes on from CM077667.1 coordinate 200,959,949, forward strand.
ATCAACACTAAAGAAAGTTATCCCTAGCCCATCATGCTCAATCATTGATCCATTCATGAAACACACTCAAATATTAGCTATACCCAATGCTCAAGTATGATCATAGTGCCCCCTAGTTGGTGCTTTAAGAGAAGATGGAGACTCAAAGCAAAAAATAAAAGTTGCATAAAGTAAATAGATAGGCCCTTCGCAGAGGGAAGTAGGGATTTGTAGAGGTGCCAGAGCTCAAGGTTTAAATTGAAAGAGAAAAATATTTTGGGTGGCATGCTTTTCATGTCAACGAAAACGACAAAGTAGCTCACAATACTTTCCATGCTAGATATATCATTGGCGGTTCCCAAACTAAAAAAAATTATTCCTTTTTCCACCAAACTTTCACTTTCCATGGCGGGCCATATCCACGGTTGCCTTCCATACCAACACATTCCAAGGAATTTATTATTTGACAACATAAAGTAAATATTTTTTTTTCTTTTTCATTTCGGGAATGGGCATCCCTATTACCGCCGCACTCTCGTGCAATGACAAGTGAATAAACACTCATCTTGAGAATAACACATCTAGCATGAAAAAATATTGGACACTCCCCACCGTTTCATGAGCGGTACGGGCACACAAAAGAGAAAATTTATTTTGAAAATTTAGAGATGGCACATACAAATTTGCTTGGAACGGCATGGAAATACCACATATAGGTAGGTATAGTGGACTCATAAGGCAAAACTTGGTTTAAGGGTTTTGGATGCACAAGTAGTATTTCTACTTAGTACAAATGGAGGCTAGCAAATAGATTGGGAAGCAACCAAACCAAGAAACGAAAATTCACATAAGTGAGCATTGAGCATAACTAACACCGAATAATGTACCATAAGTAGGATGTAACTTCATTGCATAACTATAGACTTTCGTGCATGCATAGGGAATCACAAACCTTAACACCAATATTCCTACAAAACCATAATTACTCACTAACATGACTCACATATTACTATCATCATGTTTCAAAATTATTACAAGGAATCAAGTTTAATTTGCCCAATGATCTTCATGAAAGTTTTTATTATATCCTCCTTGGATATCTATCACTTTGGGACTAGTTTTCATATATTGCCATTGCTTTTTGGCAAGCTCAAACAAATTTAAGTGAAGCACATGAGCATAAAGATTTCATCTCTCAAAATAGTATAAGCGAAGCATGAGAGGATTTATTCAAAATTTACTAACTCTCAAATTAATCTAAGTGGAGCATGAGAGTATTTCTACATAAATTTCGAAGCACACCGTGCTCAAAAAGATATAAGTGAAGCACTAGAGCAATTTTAAAGCTCAAAAAGTTTAAGTGAAGCACATAGAGCAATTCTAGCAAATGATAGAATGATTTTGGCTCTCTCAAATAGGTGTGTCCAGCAAGGATACAAGTGACAAACTAACAAACAAAGCAAGCAAAGATACAAGACGCTCCAAGCAAAACTCATGATATGTGACGAATAAAAATATAGCTCCAAGTAAAATACCGATGGTCGTTAGAAGAAAGAGGGGATGCCACTCGGGGGCATCCCCAAGCTTAGTTGATTGTTACTCTTTAGATATATCTTGGGGGTGCGGTAACATCCCCAAGCTTAGGCTTTTATCACTCCTTATTCCTTCATCCATCGTGATCTCACCCAAAACTTGAAAACTTCAATCACACAAAACTCAACAAAATCTTCGTGAGATCCGTTAGTATAATAAATCACTACTTTAGGTACTGTTGCAAACCCATTAATATTTTATTATTTCATTATACCTACTGTATTTTAACTTTACCAGATCTCATACCCTTCAATATAACCCATAGATTCATCAAAACAAGCACACAATGCAAAGAAAACAGAATCTGTCTTAAACAGAACAGTCTGTAGTAATATGTACTCTAACCATACTTCTGTAACACTAAAAATTCTGAAAAATTAGGACAACGTAAGAAATTTGTATAGAAACACTTTTTTAAAATTTAAGCTCAAGATCATGTTCCAGCAAAAAATGAAAATTCATATACTGGACGCAAAGTTTCTGTTTCAGATTCAGCATCGCTTCTACTCATTCTATGAATCATCCTAAAGGCTTTACTTGGCAAAAACACCAAATAAACCATAAAAACACAATCATAACAGAGGCATAATTGTGTCAACACTCAAAAACAGAAAGGAAAAAGCAAAATTTTATTTATTCATTGGGTTGCCTCCCAACAAGCGCTATCGTTTTACGCCCCTAGCTAGGAATAACGCATAGATTCAAGTATTGTCATCTTTGGTTTTAGATCCATAGGATGCCCTCATGATTGATTCATATGGTGGCTTAATTCTTGTTCTAGGGAAGTGTTCCATACCCTTTCTCAAGGGAAATTGAAAACAAATATTGCCTTCTTTCATATCAATCACGACACCTATAGTGCGTAAAAACGGTCTACCAAGTATAATGGGACAAGACGGATTGCAGTCAATATCAAGCACAATAAAATCAATAGGCACATAGTTCCTATTTGCAAGAATAAGAACATCATTAATTCTTCCCAAAGGCTTTTTAATAGTAGAATCCGCCAAGTGCAAATTAAGAGAACATTCTTCAATATTGGTAAGACCAAGCACATCACATAGATATTTCAGAATCGTGGAAATACTAGCACACAAATCACACAAAGCAAAGAACTCATAATTTTTAATCTTGACCTTAATGGTACGTTCCCACTCATCATGTAATTTTCTAGGAATAGAAATCTCCAACTCTAACTTTACTTCAAAAGATTTCATCATGGCATCAACGATATGTTTAGTAAAAGCTTTATTTTGCTCATAGGCATGGGGTGAATTCAACATGGATTGCAGCAAAGAAATACATTCATTCAAATAGCAACTATCATAATTAAAGTCTTTGCAATCCAAAACAGTAGGCACATCACTAGCTAAAGTTTTGACCTCTTCAAACCCACTTTTATCAAAAATTTCATCAAGATTTTCACCCTCCAAATTATTGGGACGCCTTCTAGCTAAAGTTGACTCTACTTCAGTCCCTTCATTATCAATTTTAATATTACTAAACAAGGAATCAATAGAAGAAACACCAATCACTTTAAGATCTTCATCTTTTTTATCTTCTAGAGAGATTGGTTTGGCAGCCATTTGATTTACTAAAGTGGCTTGTGCATCAGAGATTTTACCAAGCAATTTTTCAGCATGAGCATACTTAGATTGAAGATTACAAACTTCTCTACTAATATCATCAAGTTGCTTCATTATGGCATCTAGTACGGTAGAGTGTTCTCTAAGCTCATCGGTAAAATATTTGTTATGCTCAAATTGTGTAGTCATATATTCCTTGGTGTTTTTCTCAATTTCAAGCAAAATATTGGGGTAAGGAACTTCATAGTACTTTCGTTGAGGCATCATGACTACGCAAACAAGATTGCAAGCAAGGAAGAGATCCAGCAAGAAAAAGGCAAAGGAAAAAGAGGGCGAACAAAACGGCAAATTGATGAAGTGGGGGAGAGGAAACCGAGAGCCAAATGGCAAATAATGTAATTGCAAGGAGATGAGATTTGTGATTAGGAACCTGGTAGATGATGATGGAGTCCCCTCGGCGCCTACGATAGGCACTTAGAAGAGACCGCTTCCTCCCCGACAACGACGCCAGAAATTCCTTTGACGTGGCTTGAGACTGCGTCGGTATTTGCCCAAAGAGGAAGGGATGATGCAGCACAGCGACGGTAAGTATTTCCCTCGGTTATGAAACCAAGGTTATCGAACCAGTAGGAGGCTCACCACCACCCAATAAGCAGCACTTGCACACAAACAACAAATACTTGCAACCCGATGCGAAAGAGAGGTTGTCAATCTCTCTACGGTAAAAAGATAGATTAGGTAGTGATAGATAGGAGAGATAGATCTCTCAAGAACACAAAATAAAAAGAGCAAATAAAATATGCAGCAATATGTTTTTGGGTTTTTGGTTTTGTAGATCTGAAAACAAAGATGCAAAAAGATAGATCTGAAAGCAATATGTTGGAAAATTAGACCTGGGGGCCATAGGGTTCACTAGTGGCTTCTCTCATGAGTATAGCGCACGGTGGGTGAACAAATTACTGTTGGGCAATTGATAGAAAATCGAATAGTCATGATGATATCCAAGGCGATGATCATTATATAGGCATCACGTCCAAGATAAGTAGACCGACTCCTGCCTGCATCTACCACTATTACTCCACACATCGACCTCTATCCAGCATTCATCTAGTGTATTAAGTTCATGGAAAAACGGAGTAACTCAATAAGAACGATGAGATGATGTAGACAAGATCTATTCATGTAGGAATAGACCCAATCTTGTTATCCTTAATAGCAACGATACATGCGTGTCTTGCTGCCCCTTCTGTCACTGGGAAAGAACACCGCAAGATCGAACCCATCACAAAGCACCTCTTCCCATGGCAAGAAAAATCGATCTATTTGGCCTAACTAAACCAAAGATTCGGAGAAGAAATACGAGGCTATAAGTAATCATGCATATAAGAGATCAATGAAGATTCAAATAATATTCATGGATAGAAACTGATCATGAACTCAAAATTCATCGGATCCCAACAAACACACCGCAAAAGTTTACATCAAATAGATCTCGGAGAGACCATTGTATTGAGAATCATAAGAGAGAGAGAGAGGAAACCATCTAGCTACTGCCTACGGACCCGTAGGTCTATGGTGGACTACTCACACATCATCGGAGAGGCACCTATGAGGAAGATGAACCCCTCTGTGATGGTGTTTAGATTGGATCTCGAGGTTCTGGAACTTGCGGCGGCTGGAATTGTGTTTCGTCGACTCCCCTAGGGTTTTTGGAATATTAGGGAATATATAGGCATCAGAGGCGGTGGAGAGGGACCCCGGGGAGGGCACAACCCATCAGGGCGCGCCGGGGCCCCCCTGGCGTGCCCTGGTGGGTTGTGGTCTCCTCGGCCCACTCCCCCGGCACTTCTTTGGCCCTCTGGGTGTCTTCTGGTACTGAAAAAATCTCCAAAAAGTTTCATCGCGATTGGACTCTGTTTGGTATTGATTTTCTACGAAGTAAAAAACAAGCAAAAACAGCAACTCACACTTTGGCACTATGTCAATAGGTTAGTCCCAAAAAATGATATAAAGTTGCTATAGAATGATTGTAAAACATCCGAGAATGATAATATAACTGCATGGAACAAGCAAAAATTATAGATACGTTGGAGATGTATCAATGCCCATGGCATTGTTTATCCCCGCACCTTCCTTGCTTAATGTCTGGCAATTTTTATCCATAAAGCAAATCTGGAGAAAGACGACAACATAACTTGGTCTTTCAAAACTCAAGCCAATCGATTTTTTCCTTCAATGATATTGAAGACGGATGATCTGGAAACTGGTCATGATATGAACTCAGTTATGTAACCCGGCCATCCAAATATAAGCCGGTGGCAAAGGTAATATTGTACCTGAAAAAAATGCATATATATATATATATATATATATATATCTGTGTGTGTGTGTGTGTGTGTGTTTATGTGTGTGTGTCTGTGTGTGTGTGTCTGTGTGTCTGTGTTTTTTTTAATAATCCGGCTCAATGAGACTCGGGAAAAAGGAGACTGGCTTTCGAGGCTCAAGTCTTGCTTCCATGAAGCGGGCATAATAACCCATGGTTTGTCCTAGCTTTCTGTATGCCGGCTCTCACATGACTCAAGCCAATGTTTTAACCTTAAAAGTTCAGGGTCCAGGAAAGGATTAACTTTTAAGAGTACATGGGGTCATCTGATTGGAGTCGCATCAAACATACAGGCAGGTTTAACCATATTTTAGTGGCATCTTTGCCGGGTCAAAAGGGTGAGAAAGCTAAACTCGATGAGTTGGAAGCCCCCAAGTGACCTATGTTTCAAACAACAAAAACTCATGCTCAATTTATAGGCTGAAACGACAGAGGCCCCGAGTTTCGGGGATGCCGGCTTTATTATGTCTGAACATAAAGAAGTATATACAGAATTTTGCAGGGGGGGGGGGAGAAAAATTATAAAAAAGATGAGCTGGTGGCTCCTTCCAGGGCCGGGTTGTTTCCTCCTCGGAAGTGTATGAATCCTCTCGTAAGTCGACCAGGTAATACGAACCATTATTGAGGTTTCGACTGATGACGAAAGGACCCTCCCAAGGCGGGGAAAGTTTGTGCTTCCCCGTTTGGTCTTCGGACTCTACGGCTGTGGTAGCGACGTAGGTCTTGCTGGTATATTGTAGATCGTGTCGCTGCTAAGTCACGCTCCTCTTCCAATGCATCCAGAGAATTTTGGCGTGCCTGCTCATTATCCGCCTCGACATAGGCAGTCGCCCGAGGCGAGTCATGACGAATATCACTTGGGAGGACCGCCTCAGCTCCGTAAACCAAGAAGAAAGGTGTGTATCCAGTGGATCTATTTGGCATTGTTCGAATATTCCAGAGTACTGAGGAGAGTTCTTCAACCCAACAACCCGGTGTTCGCTCAAGGGGCACCATGAGTCGGGGCTTGATTCTTTTCAAGATCTCCTAATTGGCTCTCTCAGCTTGCCCGTTTGACTGGGGGTGTGCTACCGCCGCTAAATCGAGCTGGATGTGCTCCCGCTAGTAGAATTGTTCCATGGCTCCCTTTGACAGATTGGTACCATTATCAGTAATGATGCTGTGGGGGTAGCCAAAACGGAAAATCAGCTTCTTTAGAAACTTGACCGCGGTCTCCACATCACAATTGATGACTGGCTCTGCCTCAACCCATTTAGTCAACTTATCAACCGCCACTAGTAAGTGGGTATTTTTTTCAGAAGATGGCTTGAATGGACAAACCATATCCAGCCCCCAGACTTCAAACAGCCAAGTAATTGGAATCATACGCAATTCCTGAGCCAGTACGTGAGCCTTTCGACCAAACTTTTGGCATCCATCACACTTGCGCAAAATCTCCTCGGTATCGCCATGAGCCGTCAGCCAATAAAACCCATGCCGAAAAGCCATGGCGACCAAAGATCGTGAGCCGGCATGGTGTCCGCAATCACCAGAATGGATTTCGTTAAGTATTTCTTGGCCTTCCTCAGGCGAAACACACCGTTGGAACACGCCAGTGCTGCTTCGGCGATGTAGCTCACCATTGACGATCGTCATGGACTTTGATCACCGGATGATTTGGTGGGCTTAGACTTCCTCTTCTAGGAGATCTTCTCGGGTCAGATAAGACAAATATGGCACGGTCCAATCAGGGGTGACACGCAGAGCCGCCAACAGGTGTGCCTCCGGGTCAGGGATAGCTATATCCTCTTCCGACGGTAACTTGACTGATGGATTGTGAAGGATGTCCAAACAAACTCTAGGCGGGACCGGCTTCCTCTGTGAGCCGAGTCTAGACAAAGCATCAGCCGCCTCATTGAGCCGGCGATCTATATGATCGACCTGATAACCTTGAAATGACCCACCACATCAGAGACCGCTCGTCGATAAGCCGCCATAAGAGGGTCCTTAGAGTCCCAAGTCCCTGAAACTTGTTGTGCTACTAGATCTGAGTCGCCCAGACATCTTACACAGCTAAGATTCATCTCTTTAGCTATCCGAAGCCCGTGTAGGAGTGCTTCGTACACAGCTGCATTGTTAGTACATGGGAACATGAGCCGTAAGACATAACAAAATTTGTCACCTTTTGGAGAAGATATCACGAACCCAGCCCCCGAGCCTTCCCGCTGTCTAGACCTGTCAAAGTGTATAGTCCAATACGTGGTATCTGGCCTATCCTCGGAAACCTGTATCTCTGTCCAGTCGTTGATGAAATCCACCAATGCTTGAGATTTGATGGCGGATTGGGGCATGTACTTCAAGTGGTGGTCGCCAACTCAATGGCCCACTTGGCTATTCTGCCCCTGGCCTCTCGGTTTTGTATGATATCACCAAGAGGTGTCGAACTAACCACAGTTATCGGGTGTTCCTGGAAATAATGCTTCAACATCCGGCTCGCCATGAAGATCCCAAAAACCTGGTTCTGCCAGTGTCGGTACTGCTGTTTGGATAAGGTTAAGACTTCGCTGACGAAATAAACCGGATGCTGAACTGGATATTCCTTTCCCTCTTCTTTCTGCTCGACCACAACTGCAACACTTACCACCTTGGAGTTGGCAGCAATGTACAGGAGCATAGGCTCTTTTTCCATGGGAGCAGCCAAGACGGGCGGGTTAACAAGCTGTTGCTTGAGCGCTTCAAAGGCTCTGCCGGCTTCGTCTGTCCACTTGAAGTCGCCCGATTTCTTTAACGACTGGTAAAAAGGGGTCGCCTTCTCCCCTAGGCGGCTTATAAACCGACTTAAAGCCGCAATGCGTCCCGTGAGCCGCTGAACTTGATTCACGTTCGCCGGCTCGGATAGTGATGTTACAGCCTTGATCTTGTCCAGGTTGGCCTCGATGCCCCGCTCAGAGACCAGAAACCCTAACAACTTGCTTGCGGGAACGCCAAAAACGCACTTCGCCGGGTTAAGCTTCATCTTGTACACTCGAAGATTGTCAAAAGTTTCCTTGATGTCATCCAAGAGTGCCTCCTTCTTCTGAGATTTTACCACGATGTCATCAATGTAAGCATGAACATTACGCCCGATTTGTGGATTAAGGCAATTCTGGACACAATGCTGGTAAGTTGCCTCGGCGCTCTTGATCCCGAAAGGCATGGAGCCATACAAGAAAGCTCCAAAGGGAGTGATGAAAGCTGTCTGCTCTTGATCCTCTACTGCCATCTGTCAGTGCACTAGGACAGGGGTATCCAGTGCCCCTGACTTATGCACAGGTAGTAGTAGCAAAACCCGTCGTGAAAAGCTACCACACCACCAAGCAAGCATTCAAGAACCAGACCCCGGCAGCAACAACCTGCACAGGGCAAAGCAAACACCGGAAACACCAGCACAACGGCCCAGGAGGGGCCCGAAGCGTGCCAGCCGCGTCCCCGGGGCCTGCCGGGGACCGAGACACGCACGTCTCAGGAAGACCCGGCAAGCCATCCCCCGGCAGGCACGAGCTAACCAGCCACCGCTCCACCGCATCACGACGCCAGTCACTTGTCTATGCGGTGTCGAAGCCTCAAGAGGCTAGGTAGCTCTTGCTAAGCACATGGCGAAGCGCCGGAAGGCAGATTATAACCAGTTGACAACCGTCTAGTAGCGTGTCAATACCCTAAGCAACGGCCAGATAGGCGGTGGCAAGAGCTTGCCGGGGATGCACCCCCGAGCGCCACCTAGTCTAGTAATCATGGTATTTTGTCCGAAATGCCAGAGTTAGGTATGATAGCTCTGCTAAGCTATCTAATCAATAGATAATGACTGTTTTGCCATTGTGGTTGCCCCTTGCACTATAAAAGGAGGCCCAAGGCAACCTAGCTCAGGATTCGTACTTTTGGACACTTGTACTCGCATAGCAGCTCTCCCCCAATGGCAACCCTTGCCGGGATTGAGCGCTGCGTGTTCTTCGTGTTCCTACGATCAATCCACCAAAAGCAGGAGTAGGGTTTTACGCTTAGCAGCGGCCCGGACCTGGGTAAAAATGCCAGCATCCTGATCGTCGCGCTGTCTCATGCTCTCCGCTCTTTGTGCAACGTGACCCCCCCTGCTGAACCACAAAGGGGCCTCTAGTCCCGTAGGTGATCGTGTGCATCCGTGCCCCGACATCTTTGGCGTGCCAGGTAGGGGGGCGTGCATCATTTGCGCGAACCCGAGTTCGTGAACAGCGAGTCGATCTTCATCGTCATCTTCTTCATCCATGGCTCCCAAGAAGAAGCCCAGTGCGGCCACGCATACCTCCACTTCAAAGGCTCCTTTGCATGCAGCTGCAGATGTTGTGGGCGCTCCAGCGGCCGCGAATGAGATGGTCGTCGTGGACGACACGGCTGGCGCAGGCGGCGCCACCGTCGTGTCCCCCGCGGCCGAGGCTGGAGAAGGGAATACTGGAGGGGAGCAACAACAACAACATCCTGGCGAGCACGCCCTGGTGCCGCGGACGGAGGAAACAACCAATCACCGCCTCCCCACCACGCGAATGGCCGTGGTCATCATGGCGGCGCACGATCCAGAGCAAGCCGCGACCCCCCATCTGCGCCCGTCACCAGCGCGGCTACTGGAAGCACGCCTCGTCCAGAACAAGATTGAACGCCGAACGAAGCCGCGAACCCGTAGGCTCGGCCTCTCCCACATCAAGCCGCCCCGGCGAGTGGCCCAAGGCGTCAACGACACGACGACGCCCCTTTTGGTTCCTCCAGGAGCCGGGCGACGTCGCGGTCCGCCTCTTTCGCCATGCCAGACACGGCGGCGGAAGCAATGGCGCGAGCTCAATCACTGCTAAACTTCCTGCCGACGGCTAACAAGATGGATGAGTGGAGAGCTACCATCCAGAGCTTGATTTCGTCGAAGCCGGCAAATCTCAGCATGCAGAACCATCGCAACCCACGCGTATGGCTACGGTGGCCCGGGCCGGCGAGCGCGTCGAGGGGACAGCAAGCCCAGGAGCAGCCGCGGCGAGCTTCGCATGCTGATGACTTCGACGAAGCATCAATGGCCTCGTCCGGCCCATGCAATCGTCAGGACCAGTGGTGTGTCCTGGAGGATCGGTGGAAAGAAGACGCGCGCATCAGCATTGAGCGACGTTGAGAAGCGCACCGTCAATCTGATAGGTGCAATGGACCAGGCGCTGGCGACCCTGCGCCCAGTGTTGGCGGGTACCTGCCTTACGAGGTGGGGTGCCCTGCTTTCACTCACGAGCTGCGGCAGGTCCGCTGGCCATCGGCCCGAGCTTTCAAACCAGAGCTGACGGAGAAGTATGATGGAAAGCTAAACCCGGCAGAATTCTTGGGCATCTATACGATAGTCGTCCAGGCTGCCGGAGGAAGAGACGACAAGGTTTTCACCAACTATTTCCCTTTGGCACTTAAACCTAATGTGAGATCGTGGCTGATGCACCTACCACAAAACTCCATCTCATTCTGGGCTGATCTGTGCCACGAGTTCGTCGGTGCCTTCACAGGCGGCCATCAGGAACCAGGACAGCCCAGCGATTTGCAAGTCATGCAACAAAAAGAAGGAGAGACTTTGCGGAAGTACATTCAGAGATTCAGTCAAGTACACCGCAACATCCCAGAAATACACCCCGCTGCCGTGATTGCTGCGTTACATTCGAACGTGCGCAACAGGAGGATGCGGGCCAAGATGAATGTGAAACTCCCCAAGACTGTCAATGAGCTGTACACGATGGCGGACAGGTGTGCTCGTGATGAGGAAGGAAGGCGACTCCCCAGAGAGGACGCTGGCATCGAAGTCGACTCAGACGACGATGATGACACCCCCGGCTCGACAGGGAGGAACCGAAAGCGCAATAAGAAGCTCAAGGGAAAAGCAGTGTTGGCTTTGGAGAGCTCAGGTAATCTCGCTGCTGGCAAGAAGGCCAAGGCTGAGACCATCGGCAAGGAAGCTGCCGCGTGCGCTGATTGCAGGGAGGCCGCAGCAGCAGAGAAAATTGGGAAGTCCGACGAGCCGTACTGGAAGATCCACCGCACCAAGGGCCATGATCTCCAAGAGTGCCGCCAAGTTGAGCAGCTTGTCGAGAATCAGAAGGCGGAGTACGAGAAGCATGAAAAAGAGAAGGGCCAAGACGCTGCTGCCGGGAAAGGCCATGGCGGCAGGGGAGGCCATCACGGCAAGGCCCCGCCGCAGAAGGAAAGGCCAGTCAGAGGATGTGAGAAGAAAGAAACAGAGGATATGAGTGAGGATGAGGATGACGCGGAGGATTCTAGTGATCGAGAATTCCAGAGAGCAACTGACGCCATGAGGTGCATCTTTGCACTCCTCTCACCGGCAGCTCAAGCAATGGGCGCGTGAGGTCAACGTTGTCGAACCTGCTGCAGAGTCCAAAAGGCCGCTCAGATGGTCCCGCACGCCTATCATCTTTGATGAAGAGGACCATCCTGATCGCACCACCGCGGTCGGATGTTTGCCATTGTTGGTTTCTCCAAAAATCCGCTACCTCAAGGTCACCAAGATGTTAGTTGACGTTAGGGCAGGATTGAACTTAATCTCTACAAAGGTGGTCGAGAGGTTGCAAATCCCTGATGAAGAGCTCAAAGCTACGGGTACTTTCCAAGGAGTTAACCCCGGTAGGAGCCGACCTAAGGGAAATATCACTTTGCCTGTTATGTTTGGAAGGGAATTAAACTACCGAATCGAGAAGGTGGTGTTCGATGTGGTTGAGCTTCCCCTGCCTTACAACGGAATTGTTGGTCGCCCAGCCCTGGGAAAGTTCATGGCAGCATCCCACCATGCTTACAACACTTTGAAGATGCCAGGACCCATAGGAATCATCTTTGTCCCTTCCGACAATAAGGATGTAGTCATATGCGTGGCTAAGATATACCGAGACGCGGTAGCAGCTGAGGTCGTGGAAGTGCCAGCTCCCGCCAAGGAGCCAATGAAAGAGAGGAAATTAGGTACGCCGGCAAGGACTCCGGGAAGCGCGCCTCTCTGGAGTGCGCTGCGCCCGTAGAGGATTTGCCGGAGAGTTCCACTAGCAAAAAAGCCAAGGTCACCTATCCTGAAACGAAGAAGATCCCGACAGGGCGGGATGGCGCTGGTGGCACGTTCACCATCAGCGCCACCCTTAATGACAAATAGGAAAGCACGCTCGTTGCCTTCCTGTGGGCGAATGTTGATGTATTTGCTTGGAAACCATCTTACATCCCCGGTGTTCCCAGGGAGGTAATCGAGCACCACCTTGCTGTCTGCCCCCACGCCAGGACCGTCAAACAAAAGGTTAGGAAGCAAGCCTTGGATTGGCAGCAGTTCATCGCCAAAGAGATCAGAAAACTTGAAGCAGCTGGTTTGGTCAGAGGAGTGTTGCACCCAACTTGGTTAGCCAACCCGGTGGTGGTGCACAAGGCAAATGGGAAATGGGGGCTCTGCATACATTTCACTGACCTGAACAAAGCATGCCTGAAGGACCCTTTCCCCTTGCCGCGCATCGACCAGATTGTTGATTCCACCTCCGGCTGTGACCTTCTTTCCTTCTTGGACGCTTACTCCAGATACCACCAGATCTTCATGGCTAAGGAAGATGAGTGTCGTGGTTTTATCAACCCGGCAGATGTCCTCGTAACAGGACTTAGGTGTGAGGCCATTGCCGGTTGGTGGCGACTCGAAGGGGTTAAGTGGGAGAGAGAGTCGGGTTTACCGAGGTTCGGCCCCTCCTATGGAGGTAATAGCCTACGTCCTGCTTTTTGTGTATTGGATGGATAGATCTCGATTACAAGGGTGCGGAATCGGTAACCTAGCTATCGAGATGTTGTAACTTGTTCGTTTCGGCCCTAGGGGCCCGCCTTTATATACAGGTCAAGCCCTAGGGTTTATAACAGAGTCCGGGTCATATTATGACCCGTGTTCTACTACATCTTTAACTTATCTTGCACCTTAAGGAAACTTTAATCGACGTCCTTAGCTTCATGGGCTCTGAGCCACCCGGCGTCTTAGTGAACCGCCACCTTACTTATCTTGTACTTAGGACACGGCCCACTCAATCTTGGTTGCAGAGTCGTTGATAGGTTTTAACCGGGCCCAGTGTGGCGGGTTACACCGTGAAGTTATATCCCCGACATTAGGCCCCAGATTGATTTGAATTCAATCATGTCAATAGATCTTTCTTTCCTGTGGCGGCTCATCTTTGCCTGTGGCGGCTCATCTTTGTCATTTTCCCACCGTTCATTTGTCGTGACGTCACCTATCGTTTGTCTAAAAAAACAATAATGACATCATGGGGAATCTGGTCGTATCCGTTTATCCCAAAAACCGAGGTGTTTTTGTTCCTCGAAATTTACTGTATTCCCTCGATTGTCGCGCCTGTCAGTTGCCTCTTCGGGCTCCTTCCCTTTAAATATTCACCGAATGGCGCTGGATTCACTTTCCATTTCCCTTTCCTCCTTCTTCTTCTTCTTCCTCGAATCCGCGAGCTCCTCGCGCTACCGCCGCAACTTCCTCATCTTGTCGAGCTTTCTCGAGGTCGTCGCGGCGCTCCTTCATCAGTCGATCCTTCGCGCGCTTTCCCCGTCACCGGTCTACCGCTTCGAGTAAGTCACCTTCCTTCCGGCTAGATCCATTGTAGCACCTCAAGGTTCTTCGAGTTCTTCGACAACTTTCCTCCGGTTCATTCGCCATTGCCAGTTCACCCAAGTAGGGCGGTAGAGACACCAACTTCGTTTTTGCGTATGACATGTCTTAATCTTTCTTTAGATGAACCGTACTATCACTGCTCCCATGCCCTCTTGCTAGGGCTAGCGATTATTCTCGCCTTTTTGAGCTATTTTTGCATCCACAATTGTTGTTGCTTCAGGAGAAACTTGTTTGCCTCATACTTAGCAAAATTCCCAAAAACCTATTGTCTTAACGAGCCGCCCTTACTTCTGCCGGCTTAGTATTTGTAACTCGCCATGCATTTAGTCCATTGTAAAGATTCTAGTCTTTTACCAGACTTGCCCTCTTTATTGCAAATACTTGGATCATTTTATTTGAACCATTTACTTAAGCCGCCCTATTTTTACTTTATCCAGACGACTCATTATGTCGGAGTCAAAAGCCTGCAACTGGGTGGCGACTCAAGTTTCTGATATCCATTTAAAGGATTATGAGGATCATGGGTTTCTGTCGCCTCAAAATGTGGTTGGCTAGCGAGTCGTCCTCGGAGAGGAGATTCCACACCCCCAGGAGGGAGAAGTGGTGATATTCTTGGATCACCTACAGAGGGGGTTTTCACCTCCTGGGTCGAAATTCTTCCGGGACGTCTTACACTTTTTCAACCTCCATCCTCAAGACTTGGCTCTCAATTCCATATCGAACCTTTGCCAGTTCCATGTTTTTTGCGACGTGTATCTTCAGACGGAATCCACTGTCTCCCTCTTTAGGGAGTTTTTCTATCTGAATCGGCAAACAGAGTGGACGGATGGCCCCGGCTTGGAACTTGGCGGGTTCTCGATCCAACGGCGGAAGGATGTCCTTTTTCCTACTACCACCTTACCAAGCCATCCTAAAGGGTGGAACAAGACTTGGTTTTATTGCCGAAACACTGCGCCCGCCGATGAAAACCCCTTGCCGGGTTACAGGCCGAATCGCCTTCCAATGGACCTTGAGCTTCCGGGTTGGGCTCCTGCCGAGGAACGCTCCCAACATGCCCATGTATATCCAAAGCTGAGAGCTCTGCTAGCCAACGGGTTGACTAGGGTTGACTTATCCCGGTGTTGTTATCTTGGATGACGACGAAGTAAACCGGATGGTTAAGAAGCTGCTAGGTGAAAACCAGGAGACTTGCAGCAAAGACGGGTTGAAACCCTTCGATGCCCTCAACCCGGCTCCTCCGGTATAAAAGCTTTTTAAGATATTGACCCGGCTTTTTGAACAGACTTTGAGCCATTGCTTCCTTGGTCTGAGTGTTTGATTTCGCAGGCTACGTCTTCTTTCTGGAATCGGAAGCGTACAAAGACAGCGGCTAGCAAATCCAAAGCCGCTCCGAGCAAGAAGAAAAGTAAGGCGGCTGCAAAAGGGCCGTATCATATGGACGAAACAACTGCCACTGATACCCGATCAGAGGTAAAATTAACCTTTTGATTATATTTCCATGAATTTATCTGACGCCTTTTCCTTCTTAGGGTGATGTTGAAATGAGCCGTGCAGGTGATGTTGAGGTAATTTCCATATCTTCCGACTCAGATCCTCCTCCTCCACTGAAAACAAGGCGGATTGTTTGGAAGGTAGGCTTTTCTCACCCGGACGCTCATCTGGATCCTTGATTTATTTTTAAGAAAACCCAACACCAGTCTAGGCGTCAAACCCGAAGCGGGAGTGGCGATCTTGTTGAGGGTTTACCCGATAAATCAATCGCCAGGAAGCGATCGGCCAAGGTACTTAATATTCCAAACTTTCCAAAGAAAACTCCGGCTTTATGTGTCAATGTTTTGACTCCTATGCCTTGGTTAATCAGGAGACGCCAACTTCATCGGACGACGTGACTGCGTCCAAGCTGGCGCCCTTTGTCATCAATCAAGGATAACTTCTTCATCAATTCATCTGGCGCCCTTTGTCATCAATCAAGGATAACTTCTTCATCAATTCATCTGGCGCTATTGCTTTATCTATTTTTCATATCATACTTTTGTAACTTGGTAGGGCCAAGGCCAAGAAAAGGAAGACAAACGGGTCTTCTGTTAACCCAGAGGTCCCGTAGTCGGAGCTTCCTAATCTGGCGGCTCATGAAATCCATGCTGATTATCCTGAAGACCCTCAGGATATCCAAAACGATTTACCCCCTCCATCTGAACCAATCAATACTGATGTCGTAACTGTTGAAGCTATATCAGCAATTAACCTTGACCCGCCCAATCCTTCAGTGACAAACACAAACAATCCTGAAGTTATTATTACTGGGACGGGTTATATTGCTCCTGAGACTTCTAGTGTATTAACAAAGGTTGTTGCGAAGGATGAAGCGGTACTGCAGGAAAAAGGGAAGGCCAAGTTGGAACTTCCAAATTATGAGAACTTTAGTATTGAAGATCTTCATGCTGCCTACTTAGACCGCGTGTCAACAAGTCGTGAGATGGAAATCGGCCTTGTTAGCATGATGAAAAATAAATATGAGGTATGTTCTGCTTTTCATATTATCATATATCCCTTTGTAGCCCCCCAAGACCCATCTTCGTCTTTCTAAGATAAGCTGGGTCTTGCGAATGTTTCTCTGACTTAGCCTATAGCCCCCAAGGGCCGGCTCATCTCCTTGAGATGAGTCGGGTCTTGTAATAACTTTGAAGAACTTTCGACCTGTAGCCCTCAAGGGCCGGCTCATTTCCTTGAGATGAGTTGGGACTTGTAATAACTTTTTGAAGAACTTTCGACCTGTAGCCCCCAAGGGCCGGCTCATCTCCTTGAGATGAGTCGGGTCTTGTAATAACTTTTGAAGAACTTTCGACCTGTAGCCCCCAAGGGCCGGCTCATCTCCTTGAGATGAGTCGGGTCTTGTCTCATATTCAACGTTAAAAAAGAGCTTGGATACATTAGCCCTCAAGTGCGAAATATATTGCTTTGCAATTTGTTTTGGACTTGATGTAAATTTCATTCATGATGCAGGAAGCTTTGAAGACAGCCGAATCCAGCGCGGCCAATTTGAAAAAAGACCTGAAAAAAGGCAGACTTCCCAGGCGGAAATTAAAGAAAAACTTCGCCTTTCTTTGATTGAGCTAGAAGACACCAAGGCGGGCTTCTTACAAGCGAATAAACCCTTTGAAGATGAAAAGACGACTTTGGTTAAGCGCACAGAGGATGCTGAGGGCCGGCTCAAGCCCATCACCGAGGAGTTGTCCGGGTTAAAACGACATATAGCCCAGATGGCCCAAGCTGTTTTTGGTAAGTATATATGGATCCTCTTGTCATCTTGGACTATAGATAGAATGCGCCTGCCGACTTACACATTGATTCTAATTCGCAGGTCCCCGGACTAGCAACTTTTATGATAACAGTCTGCTCATGCTCAAGGATGTTTATTCTCTGACGGAGCAGCTCTACACCGGGAGTCATCTCGCAATTAAGGCGACGCTGGGGGATAAGCAACCGTTAAAGTACATCAAGAATGTGTTGGAAAATCTCTCCATCATCCCCTAGCATATTCCAGAGCTAAAGAGATCAGCCGCCCGATCTGGCGCAATATATGCATTGAGTTGGGCTCTAGCTTACAGAGAAGAGCTTGATCCGACCAAGCTGGCAAAAGGCTTCCCCAAATTCAAAAATGACGGGTCAGTATTCTCCCAGGAAGATTACGAGGATTGTGTCAAGGATGCTCAGATTCTGTCAACTCAGCTGATCTCCGAGATGAAGCTGAGGAGCTACCAGGCGGCTTTTGGTGCCAACCATACTCGGATTCCTCCACCTGATCTGATAACAAAAAATCTGACTCCTCAATAGCACGAGCAGGTTTTTGCCCCTGAAGTTAACCCGTCTTCAATTCTTGATGACGAGGCTGTGTTCCAGGCTTTATCTCATTGCAACTGGGATGCGGACAACCTTCAGATTCAGGAGCCAGAAGACCAGTCGGTGGATAACCCAGAGGCGTCTCATGCGCAAGATTAGCTGCCACTGACCCGGATCATGTGGTCGGTGATTTGAGCTTCCTAAACTGTTACCTTGTCAACTCAAGCCCCCATGTATGGGCAGGAAAAAAACAATTTGTGGACGCATGTAATAGGGATAGTTGAACACTGTTGTCGTGCCATCGTGCAAGTTTTGCACCTTTGTTGCTAGATATTTTATCTGATGTTTCCTCATCCCGTCCATGCAATCCTTCCATTGACGGGCCTTTTGATAAGATATAGCTGGGCAAAATGACCCGGCCTTTGATTTCAATTTTAACAACCTATTCCTCTTTCAACAATGTTGAATTTGTAGGATAGCTCGTCGATTGGCTGCTCACGCAAACTCAATCGTTTAACACGGTCTTTGAAACAGGGGCCGGTAATAATTTTGGACCTGAAACTTGCTGTAATAAACAAGCGAAATAAAACAAAGTCTTTCTTGTTTATGCGATTCGGGTTGCGGACCCAGGAACGTACCCAAGGTAATCAGCTACAACTGCACCCGCAACCTTCCACACCATAATCCAAGAAACTCCGCAAACTCATCTACCTCAGACACTCGTAATCACAACGATACTAACTATGGCAGTACATCCGAACTCTCTCCACCAGTACTGGGGATGCCGGACTCCTCTCGCCACTACCAGTATTGAAGCAATTTCGAATATCCTCCGTCCTGAGATACTAAGGAAACTGAATGATAACGATGTGCACAAGAATCCCCTGGAGCTCAACTCCCCGGAAGAAATCAAGTCAGACAGGAGGCACCAAGACAGAACTCCGTCACATCGGTATCATATAGATTCCAAAATACCCGCGTGATCCTAAAAAAATTTTTGAGCGAGAAGAGGAGTAGAATGAAAATTCCTAAGTCGAACACCTCACCAGAGTATAGAAGAGGAGTAAAAGAATCCTACTCTCCGATATAACTAGACTCAAAATAGTTTTAACTAGACTCGACTCGGCCAAGTTCGATCAAGCAAGGGGGCTCCTAGGTCGGTACAGGCTCTGATACCAACTTGTCACGCCCAAGATGCGATCCTATCCTTATTTTTGGCACGAGGGCCTCGACAGGGATAGAAGCGCATCTCGTCGTGTTGCAAGAATGGATATCATTACAAGTACATGTAAAGAAGAGATGAGTATATGGGATTGGCTTACACTCGCCACAAGCTACATCCATATCACATCAATACAACACCATAACAATCATCATACAGAAGAGCAGGGTCCGGCTACGGACGAAATCAAACGATAAAATGACATCCATCCTTGCTATCCCAGGCTGCCGCCTGGAACCCATCCTAGATCGATGAAGAAGAAGAGAAGAACTCCAAAGCAAACAAAGCATCGCGCTCACGTCATATCATCGCAATACCTGTACCTGCAACTGTTGTTGTAGTAAACTGTGAGCCACAGGGACTCAGCAATCTCATTTCCAAGGGTATCAAGACTATTAAAGCTTAATGGGTGAGGCATGGTTAAGTGGTGAGGCTGCGGCAAGCGGCTAAGCATTTATTTGAGTGGCTAACTTACGAGTACAAGAATAAAGGGGGACGATTGTCGAATAAGCGGACGTGAACTAGTAATGATCTCTAAGAGATCCTGAACACCTACTTACGTCAAACATAACCCCACCGTGTTCTCTCTCGGATCAGAAATTCACGAGAAGAGACAGTCACGGTTACGCACACAGTTGGTGTATTTTATTTGAGTTTACTTCAAGTTTGCTATGACCGGGTGTTAAACAAAGTTTCCAAGTTGCCACATAACCGCGGGCACGGCTTTCCGAAAGATTTAACCCTGCAGGGGTGCTCCGACTCATCCATCACAAATTAACCACACTCAGCGGGAATAACCTCGACCACGAATCTCATGATCTTCCTTGGCAATTCCGTTGGAAAACCTCAACCTCGAGATAGCCCAAAGTATCGGAATTCCTCACACAAGACGTTCGAGAAAGGTAAAACAAGTCCAGCAAGGCCGCCCGGCGTGTCGACGATCCCGATAGGAGCCGCGTATCTCGTTCTCAGGACACGACGGATAAGCGAAGCGTACGGTGGCCTGATAGACATCTCCCGAGTTGCCCCGGGTTGGCCCCGCACGGTGCTCTAGTTTGGACCAACACTCATGAGGAGCACTGGCCCGGGTTGTTGATTAATTATCCTCGGGGTGATCATGCCCTATGCAAATTTTAGTTGTGATTAAGCAAATAGTACCAATGTTGGGCCTTGCCAGACAAGTTTTATCCTAAAACGAAAGTCAAGGGGGTCCCCATAACAACCCCGAGCATGTTAGGAGCGCTCATTTATGGAACATAACACCGGTACACAAGTAACTAGGGCGGCAAGAGTGGAACAAAACACCGAGCAAAAGGCCAAGCCTTCCACCCTTTACCAAGTATATATGTGCATTAAATTAAATAGCAATAATATTGTGATAGCTGGAAACAATGCACCTGCAACTAGCAACGCTATAAGAAGGGCTGAGCAAGCGGTAACATAGCCAAACAATGTTTTGCTGGGATATGGAAAGGTTAGAGGCTTTCATGGCGATTTGGGAGGCTTGACATACAAGTGGTAGGTAGCGAGACAGCGATAGAAACGAGACATCTAGCATGGCAATGATAGTAATGGTATCCAGGGAAATGATCATCTTGCCTGAGATCCCGCTTGGAAGAAGAACGAGTCCATGAAGAAGACGAACCAACGTAGTCGAACGAATCCTCACACTCCGAAGCGGTTTCGGAACTCTATCGAGAAGAAGCAATCGGAAACAACAATCAACACATGAACAACACCACAACGAATGCATGACTGATGCACAAACAAACATGATGCATGTCCGGTTTAGATATGCAAGGCATGACAATCACAACAATCAAATACTACACATTAAGTGAAGCTCAATATGCAACAAGTTGCATATTGACGAAACTCCACATTTGAATATTTAGTTCACTCTCGTTTAGGTACACAACAATATTAAATGTTGTTAAACATGGCAAGAGGTGAAGCAAAAGTAAACTACACATCTAGGCAAGTTTAAATGAGGCCGGAAACAACATATAACATTTCCGAAACGACCCCATATGTTAATTTCGAAATTGGTCCAGATCTGAACTAATCAGGTGTTATATTTATTAAACAGGGAAATAAAGTGCACAATGCAATTCTACTCGTCATTCTAGTCGATTTACATATATAGAACGTTTGAAACGGAGCTACGGTCTAAAAGATATGACATCCGCAAGATGCATATGACATGAATGCAAAATGCATGCAAACACCCACCACAAACATGTTAAATCATAGATGCAGCAAGATATTATGAAACTTCATGAAATTCTAAGCAAGTTACATATGCAACATGTTCAAAACGGAGCTACGGTTCAACCACAATCATCAATGCAAGATTTTAATTAAATCTGCCCAAAACAGCAACATAGCATATTGCACGCATGAAAACAATAAGCTACAAGATTCTAAAAGGCGCCAACTAAGCATGGGGCAGTAGCATATAACATACACTTCATTTCATCTTCACATATCATACTCAAAACAGTTATGGAACACATGGTAGGAAGCTCACAACATGGCAACAAAATATGGCAGATTAGGACTTGGTGAAAATAACAGGTTTTTAGCTTAGAAGATTTCACGGAGGCATATTGGCAGCAGTAAAACCATATGCTACAGGGCATATTATGGCATGAAAATTAACAGGATGGTAGTAGACATGATGCATTACAAATCATTACTTTATGGCAACATCAAATTATGCTCAGATTCATGGCAACCATCCACACAACATGGCATATTGAAGAAAACAGATTCTCAGACTTAGTGAAAATTAGGATAGTCATGAGCAGCAGTTTTTAACAGATTGACATATTGAGCAACAGAAATAATTATGATGCAAAACCTATTCATGCAAGCTATTGGCACAACATGATAGAGCATAACATGCTTAACAAGAGACTCCTTGTGGCATCACCAAAAGACTCCTAGAACACTAGCAAAACACATGGCAAGACAGCAACAAAATAACAGATTCCAGACTTAGAAATATTTTGGACCCTCAAAACAACAGATTTTATAGCATGTTGGCAACAAGAAAAACAACACCTAAACATGCATTTCTATGACAACCAAAAATACCAGGGCCTAGCACACATGTCCAAGGGCATATCTCATGTTCGAAATTATTTCATATCATGCATGGATTAAATCCCACAAAATGGACAAAAGGGCATCATGGCAAAAATGACATGCACAAGAACTTCCTCCAATGACAAAACTAAATGCACAGTTAAATTCTATGGATTTTTCTACCCTGAAAACACATATAATATGCATAGGTTATGTGGGAAAATATGTCACAATTAATTATGCAAGTTTATGGCCTAATCCCGTTTTAGCAATTATAAATGCAAGTTAAATGCAAATATTACAATGGACAAGTTTGTCATGCATGAAAATGCGATGCCGATAATATGAACATTTTTTTAATATATTGTTGGATTAATTTGGATGCACGATTAATTAAATATGCTCGACACGAAATAATGCATTTATGCAAAATGATGCAAACAACGGGTGTAAGTATTTTTATCATCGATGAAAATGGCATATAATTATCCTACACATTTTTCTGAGCACTTTACATGTATAAATTATCTCGATCCGGTGCACGGTTAATTATATATGAGCGATGCGAATTTTAGGCCTCCTGAAATTACTAAAAGCTAAGGACGCAATATAGTTTTACTGCGCACGGGCGCTGGATAGGGCGACTGGGGCTCACCAATGGGCTCGGCCCATTGAGCAGAGGAGGCCTGATGGGCGGTCGGCGCAGCAGGCCCACGCGACCGAGCGCCACGGTCAACGCGGACGGGGCGAAGCGGGCTGGCGGCGCGACCCTCCTGGTCGAAGCAGAGGGGACGTGGCCGGCGACGGCGCTGGCACAGGACGACGCGACCCCGGCGGAGGGTCTCGAGGCGAAGGCGCAAGGCGGCGGCGGATCGAACGGATCCGGCCGGGATCTCGCCGGATCCGGGCCGGAGGACGACGAGGCTGGCCGCGGGCGATGGAGGCAAGGGCTCCGACGGCGGCTCGGGGCTTCACGGCGGCGGAGCTAGGCTGCTCCGGCCACGGCGGGAGGCGGCAAGGTCGCCGGAGGGGCGCGGCGGCGGGGCCGGCGGCTTGGCGAGGCTACGGGAGCTCGGCTCCTTGCGCAGGGAGGCGGCGGCGCGAGCTCGGGAGGAGAGCGGCTGCGGGACTCCGGGCTCTGCGGTCGCCCGGACATGTCCGGGTTGGCCGCCGGACATGTCCGGTAGGTGGGAGGCAGGCGCGGTGGAGTGGGGGCTGGAGGTTGGTGGGCATGGAATTCGAGGCATGGGGCTAGGGTTTCCCGATCTGGACGCCTAGGGCACCTATTTATAGGCAGGGAGGCTAGGAGAGGGGGTTTTGCACCGTTTTCGAGCCGTGCGATCGTAATCGGACGGCTCCGGTCGCGAGGTTGGGTTAGGTGGGCTAGGTGGGCTGTGTAGAGAGGGTTGGGCTGAGAAGAGAGGGAAGTGGTGGCCCGACGGCAGGGTTTTTAAAACAGCAAAACATCCGACAATTAAACCGGCG
Source organism: Elymus sibiricus (assembly GCA_039707655.1). Classification (NCBI taxonomy): domain Eukaryota; kingdom Viridiplantae; phylum Streptophyta; class Magnoliopsida; order Poales; family Poaceae; genus Elymus; species Elymus sibiricus. Next base: position 200,983,768 of record CM077667.1, read on the forward strand.
GTGGAGCCGCTCTAGGACTAACGGTCCGGGTATCAAACGAGCTCTGATCGCGACGAAATTTGGCAGGCGGTCCACCTACAACATATTACGACCGCACGCCAAGTTCCGACCCAATCCGAGAAAGTTTTATACACACTTTTAAAAACAATATTTTAACGATGCCGCGGGCGCGTGTGTGTGTGGTTGGGCTCGAAACGGTCGACGACACGAACGAAGCGAACCGGCAACTACGAACGGATGCAAGTTTTCGAAAACAGGTGACGATGCCATGCACATGATGCGATGATGAATGCGACAAACAAACGAATCACACGACGACAACGGAACAAAAGGGGAATCTTCTGGAGCGTCGGTTCCGGGCTGTTACAACTCTCCTCCACTTACAAGAGATCTCGACCCGAGATCTTAGAATGAGAAGGGGAAGAGAAAGAGCAAGAGGAAGAGGTAAAACTTAGTTGCTTCTCTGACAAACGAGTGAAACCAATGAAACATGAAGGTTGCACCGAGATGAAGAATGACATGAGAAACAAGCAAGAATTCAAAAGAAATTTCGGCAGCACTTCGGTAGGAAGGAGAGTAAAAATTTATAAGATGGAGAGAACTTGAAAAGAGAAAACACACTCCGGTTAAATGGATAAACCAGAAAAGCACATGATCTTGAAGAAGCAAGACAATGGATGAAAGAGAGCAACATCATAACACCTCCGAAACAAGGAAAGAAGCTAGATCATTTGAGAGAAAAGAATGGAGAAGAAAATGGCAACTTCCGCGACAATTGAATTTGAAAGCATCATAACAAGAAGAGTTGAACGGAGTTGTTGGGAATCAACAACGAAAGAACAAGCTTGTTGTGGGCTTATGGAAAACATCTCAAAATTATGAGGTGACAACTGACCACAATGGAAAGCAATTGATAGATTGGGATCAATGAAGAGACGAAACTTCTTTCACCAAGAGGATACATTGAAAACTTGGATCATTGATAAACACCATGATAGCAAGAGTCCTTAGGAAATGCTTTAGGTGAAAACCAATCCAAGATAGCTCCAATGAGGAACATGATGGGTTTACGTATCTCATTCTTGTCAACTACTCTTTGAGACTCCACATGAATCAAGAATGCTATAACACCATCTCAAAGATAAGGGAGAAGAATTGCACTTGAAATGTAATATAAGAATACTTGAGGACTTCCAACAAAATCTTGAAGAACCACCATGAAGAACCTCCGGAAAGAACTCTGAAACGAAAGGATGATAGAAAGAATTGAAGGATGCAAAATCAACAAGATTGAGGTCTTGCAGAGATTTAGATGAAGCTTCGCGAAGAGATACTTGAGAAACTTGGAACTCCGGAAAGAAAAGATGAACAACTTAGAACCAAGAATTGATATCATGACAACTCCGGAAGAATGCTTGAAATCACTTGATGAAACAAGAATAAGAATTATGTTATGCTTATCCTTCATCAAGTTTAATTGATGACAAGCAACGGATTTGGCATACCACTTATTCTTCTTGAGATGATTGAATGGAGATGAAACAAGCTTGAAGAAGTCTTGAACGAACCACCGGCAAGAATTGCAATGAATGAGGATATAATGAATGAATAAGATACATCGGAATGAAGAGATCATGATCCGACTAATGGAAAACTTGATTGAAGCACCGGAATAATTGAGATACGAACGAAGGGACAACAATTGAGAAGACTTGGAGAACGAAAGCTGAAAGCTGAGAATGAAGAAATCTTCTGAAATGATGGCCTTCGGAGGATCGAGAAATGATAACAACTCTGAAATACACCGGATAGATATGGAAAGAATTACTCATGAATGAAAACAATTGAGAGGATAGCATGATGCTGAAACCATGAATCTAGGAGGATGGAACAAGATTTAAGAGAAACTCTCCTTCGGTCTTCAATGAAGAGAATGATGACGAGAAACCGCACCATGAATTAATGAGACACTCCGGAACAATGAATAAGGAAAAGGTTGAGGCAACGACGAAAATGATTTAGAAGCGATCTTGGAGAAGGAATATGACCGATGAAAATCATTCATACGTCATATTTGAAAAGAACTTGAGGACATCTCCGGGAAGATTAAAAGAGTCAGGTTAGATCCTGGGAAAAAAACCTGTGGTTTATGGGCCCACTCAAAGAGATCACCGTTGAAATGATTGCTTAGGAAGATATTGCACCGGTACAAATGAAAAACTTGATGAGGTGAGAACCTCAAAATAATTTAAGAGGATCTGAATGGAAATGAAAGTCTTCTGAGATATCTTGCCACACCGGATAGAATAGAAACGAACAAACAGAGAGGCTTGGATAAGAACTTCCAACATGGGAAAGCATTTAGAGAATGAAAATGATATGATGAGCACCGAACGCTTGAATATTGAATCCACCGGAGAAGAAAACCAAAGATGAAGACTAAGAAATGACGAACTTGGGCACTTGAAATCTTTACCTGAATCACCGGATACAATATGGAAGAAAAGATAGCGGAAGCATCACATGCCTAGAAAGGCACTTGAATGCGAATTTAAATATTGAAGAAAAAGGGCGGGAGGGTGGGGAAAAACAAGGACAACTTGAAACAGATGAGACAAACTCCGGAAAGAAATATGAGGATTGATCTTGCCAAAAATTGGAAGGGATCGAATCATCTAGAAGAGAAGCACACCGGTTGGAAAGAATTGACATGACAACTCCGGTTGAACAAAAGGATTAGCATTCCCATAAAAATGTGAGAACACCATTTAGAAAGATATGAATTCACCACTTGACATCGAAGCAACTCGAATAACCATACTCCAACAAAACAAAGGATGAGGCTCGAGAATTAAGCCGAAACAAATACAAACCCATTTGCATATGTTGGAAGGATAATCCTAGGTAAACTACTTGAATTCCCACCTAAGAATTTCCGAAGTCTTTCTTGTTTATGCGATTCGGGTTGCGGACCCAGGAACGTACCCAAGGTAATCAGCTACAACTGCACCCGCAACCTTCCACACCATAATCCAAGAAACTCCGCAAACTCATCTACCTCAGACACTCGTAATCACAACGATACTAACTATGGCAGTACATCCGAACTCTCTCCACCAGTACTGGGGATGCCGGACTCCTCTCGCCACTACCAGTATTGAAGCAATTTCGAATATCCTCCGTCCTGAGATACTAAGGAAACTGAATGATAACGATGTGCACAAGAATCCCCTGGAGCTCAACTCCCCGGAAGAAATCAAGTCAGACAGGAGGCACCAAGACAGAACTCCGTCACATCGGTATCATATAGATTCCAAAATACCCGCGTGATCCTAAAAAATTTTTTGAGCGAGAAGAGGAGTAGAATGAAAATTCCTAAGTCGAACACCTCACCAGAGTATAGAAGAGGAGTAAAAGAATCCTACTCTCCGATATAACTAGACTCAAAATAGTTTTAACTAGACTCGACTCGGCCAAGTTCGATCAAGCAAGGGGGCTCCTAGGTCGGTACAGGCTCTGATACCAACTTGTCACGCCCAAGATGCGATCCTATCCTTATTTTTGGCACGAGGGCCTCGACAGGGATAGAAGCGCATCTCGTCGTGTTGCAAGAATGGATATCATTACAAGTACATGTAAAGAAGAGATGAGTATATGGGATTGGCTTACACTCGCCACAAGCTACATCCATATCACATCAATACAACACCATAACAATCATCATACAGAAGAGCAGGGTCCGGCTACGGACGAAATCAAACGATAAAATGACATCCATCCTTGCTATCCCAGGCTGCCGCCTGGAACCCATCCTAGATCGATGAAGAAGAAGAGAAGAACTCCAAAGCAAACAAAGCATCGCGCTCACGTCATATCATCGCAATACCTGTACCTGCAACTGTTGTTGTAGTAAACTGTGAGCCACAGGGACTCAGCAATCTCATTTCCAAGGGTATCAAGACTATTAAAGCTTAATGGGTGAGGCATGGTTAAGTGGTGAGGCTGCGGCAAGCGGCTAAGCATTTATTTGAGTGGCTAACTTACGAGTACAAGAATAAAGGGGGACGATTGTCGAATAAGCGGACGTGAACTAGTAATGATCTCTAAGAGATCCTGAACACCTACTTACGTCAAACATAACCCCACCGTGTTCTCTCTCGGATCAGAAATTCACGAGAAGAGACAGTCACGGTTACGCACACAGTTGGTGTATTTTATTTGAGTTTACTTCAAGTTTGCTATGACCGGGTGTTAAACAAAGTTTCCAAGTTGCCACATAACCGCGGGCACGGCTTTCCGAAAGATTTAACCCTGCAGGGGTGCTCCGACTCATCCATCACAAATTAACCACACTCAGCGGGAATAACCTCGACCACGAATCTCATGATCTTCCTTGGCAATTCCGTTGGAAAACCTCAACCTCGAGATAGCCCAAAGTATCGGAATTCCTCACACAAGACGTTCGAGAAAGGTAAAACAAGTCCAGCAAGGCCGCCCGGCGTGTCGACGATCCCGATAGGAGCCGCGTATCTCGTTCTCAGGACACGACGGATAAGCGAAGCGTACGGTGGCCTGATAGACATCTCCCGAGTTGCCCCGGGTTGGCCCCGCACGGTGCTCTAGTTTGGACCAACACTCATGAGGAGCACTGGCCCGGGTTGTTGATTAATTATCCTCGGGGTGATCATGCCCTATGCAAATTTTAGTTGTGATTAAGCAAATAGTACCAATGTTGGGCCTTGCCAGACAAGTTTTATCCTAAAACGAAAGTCAAGGGGGTCCCCATAACAACCCCGAGCATGTTAGGAGCGCTCATTTATGGAACATAACACCGGTACACAAGTAACTAGGGCGGCAAGAGTGGAACAAAACACCGAGCAAAAGGCCAAGCCTTCCACCCTTTACCAAGTATATATGTGCATTAAATTAAATAGCAATAATATTGTGATAGCTGGAAACAATGCACCTGCAACTAGCAACGCTATAAGAAGGGCTGAGCAAGCGGTAACATAGCCAAACAATGTTTTGCTGGGATATGGAAAGGTTAGAGGCTTTCATGGCGATTTGGGAGGCTTGACATACAAGTGGTAGGTAGCGAGACAGCGATAGAAACGAGACATCTAGCATGGCAATGATAGTAATGGTATCCAGGGAAATGATCATCTTGCCTGAGATCCCGCTTGGAAGAAGAACGAGTCCATGAAGAAGACGAACCAACGTAGTCGAACGAATCCTCACACTCCGAAGCGGTTTCGGAACTCTATCGAGAAGAAGCAATCGGAAACAACAATCAACACATGAACAACACCACAACGAATGCATGACTGATGCACAAACAAACATGATGCATGTCCGGTTTAGATATGCAAGGCATGACAATCACAACAATCAAATACTACACATTAAGTGAAGCTCAATATGCAACAAGTTGCATATTGACGAAACTCCACATTTGAATATTTAGTTCACTCTCGTTTAGGTACACAACAATATTAAATGTTGTTAAACATGGCAAGAGGTGAAGCAAAAGTAAACTACACATCTAGGCAAGTTTAAATGAGGCCGGAAACAACATATAACATTTCCGAAACGACCCCATATGTTAATTTCGAAATTGGTCCAGATCTGAACTAATCAGGTGTTATATTTATTAAACAGGGAAATAAAGTGCACAATGCAATTCTACTCGTCATTCTAGTCGATTTACATATATAGAACGTTTGAAACGGAGCTACGGTCTAAAAGATATGACATCCGCAAGATGCATATGACATGAATGCAAAATGCATGCAAACACCCACCACAAACATGTTAAATCATAGATGCAGCAAGATATTATGAAACTTCATGAAATTCTAAGCAAGTTACATATGCAACATGTTCAAAACGGAGCTACGGTTCAACCACAATCATCAATGCAAGATTTTAATTAAATCTGCCCAAAACAGCAACATAGCATATTGCACGCATGAAAACAATAAGCTACAAGATTCTAAAAGGCGCCAACTAAGCATGGGGCAGTAGCATATAACATACACTTCATTTCATCTTCACATATCATACTCAAAACAGTTATGGAACACATGGTAGGAAGCTCACAACATGGCAACAAAATATGGCAGATTAGGACTTGGTGAAAATAACAGGTTTTTAGCTTAGAAGATTTCACGGAGGCATATTGGCAGCAGTAAAACCATATGCTACAGGGCATATTATGGCATGAAAATTAACAGGATGGTAGTAGACATGATGCATTACAAATCATTACTTTATGGCAACATCAAATTATGCTCAGATTCATGGCAACCATCCACACAACATGGCATATTGAAGAAAACAGATTCTCAGACTTAGTGAAAATTAGGATAGTCATGAGCAGCAGTTTTTAACAGATTGACATATTGAGCAACAGAAATAATTATGATGCAAAACCTATTCATGCAAGCTATTGGCACAACATGATAGAGCATAACATGCTTAACAAGAGACTCCTTGTGGCATCACCAAAAGACTCCTAGAACACTAGCAAAACACATGGCAAGACAGCAACAAAATAACAGATTCCAGACTTAGAAATATTTTGGACCCTCAAAACAACAGATTTTATAGCATGTTGGCAACAAGAAAAACAACACCTAAACATGCATTTCTATGACAACCAAAAATACCAGGGCCTAGCACACATGTCCAAGGGCATATCTCATGTTCGAAATTATTTCATATCATGCATGGATTAAATCCCACAAAATGGACAAAAGGGCATCATGGCAAAAATGACATGCACAAGAACTTCCTCCAATGACAAAACTAAATGCACAGTTAAATTCTATGGATTTTTCTACCCTGAAAACACATATAATATGCATAGGTTATGTGGGAAAATATGTCACAATTAATTATGCAAGTTTATGGCCTAATCCCGTTTTAGCAATTATAAATGCAAGTTAAATGCAAATATTACAATGGACAAGTTTGTCATGCATGAAAATGCGATGCCGATAATATGAACATTTTTTTAATATATTGTTGGATTAATTTGGATGCACGATTAATTAAATATGCTCGACACGAAATAATGCATTTATGCAAAATGATGCAAACAACGGGTGTAAGTATTTTTATCATCGATGAAAATGGCATATAATTATCCTACACATTTTTCTGAGCACTTTACATGTATAAATTATCTCGATCCGGTGCACGGTTAATTATATATGAGCGATGCGAATTTTAGGCCTCCTGAAATTACTAAAAGCTAAGGACGCAATATAGTTTTACTGCGCACGGGCGCTGGATAGGGCGACTGGGGCTCACCAATGGGCTCGGCCCATTGAGCAGAGGAGGCCTGATGGGCGGTCGGCGCAGCAGGCCCACGCGACCGAGCGCCACGGTCAACGCGGACGGGGCGAAGCGGGCTGGCGGCGCGACCCTCCTGGTCGAAGCAGAGGGGACGTGGCCGGCGACGGCGCTGGCACAGGACGACGCGACCCCGGCGGAGGGTCTCGAGGCGAAGGCGCAAGGCGGCGGCGGATCGAACGGATCCGGCCGGGATCTCGCCGGATCCGGGCCGGAGGACGACGAGGCTGGCCGCGGGCGATGGAGGCAAGGGCTCCGACGGCGGCTCGGGGCTTCACGGCGGCGGAGCTAGGCTGCTCCGGCCACGGTGGGAGGCGGCAAGGTCGCCGGAGGGGCGCGGCGGCGGGGCCGGCGGCTTGGCGAGGCTACGGGAGCTCGGCTCCTTGCGCAGGGAGGCGGCGGCGCGAGCTCGGGAGGAGAGCGGCTGCGGGACTGCGGGCTCTGCGGTCGCCCGGACATGTCCGGGTTGGCCGCCGGACATGTCCGGTAGGTGGGAGGCAGGCGCGGTGGAGTGGCGGCTGGAGGTTGGTGGGCACGGAATTCGAGGCATGGGGCTAGGGTTTCCCGATCTGGACGCCTAGGGCACCTATTTATAGGCAGGGAGGCTAGGAGAGGGGGTTTTGCACCGTTTTCGAGCCGTGCGATCGTAATCGGACGGCTCCGGTCGCGAGGTTGGGTTAGGTGGGCTAGGTGGGCTGTGTAGAGAGGGTTGGGCTGAGAAGAGAGGGAAGTGGTGGCCCGACGGCAGGGTTTTTAAAACAGCAAAACATCCGACAATTAAACCGGCGGTGGAGCCGCTCTAGGACTAACGGTCCGGGTATCAAACGAGCTCTGATCGCGACGAAATTTGGCAGGCGGTCCACCTACAACATATTACGACCGCACGCCAAGTTCCGACCCAGTCCGAGAAAGTTTTATACACACTTTTAAAAACAATATTTTAACGATGCCGCGGGCGCGTGCGTGTGTGGTTGGGCTCGAAACGGTCGACGACACGAACGAAGCGAACCGGCAACTACGAACGGATGCAAGTTTTCGAAAACAGGTGACGATGCCATGCACATGATGCGATGATGAATGCGACAAACAAACGAATCACACGACGACAACGGAACAAAAGGGGAATCTTCTGGAGCGTCGGTTCCGGGCTGTTACAATTGATTTTCAAGCTTGAGGTCCTTTGTTAGCCTCTTTAAGCAATAACATAATTTTTTGCTGTCATGCAGTCGATAACCCGGTTATTTCATACAAAAATTGGTAAAAGCGGGGTCATGCCCAAAGTATTTTTGTGTGGTGAGCTTCATCGGATAGTATTCATGTTGGGGCTTGTTTCCCGAAGGTTAGAAATATAAGGTAGCCCCCCTTGAAGGCACCTTTAGTGGTTCTAGCCTTAATGCAAAGGACACATGATTATAATGCCGGCTTTCGAGGCTCGACAGAAAAAGACCTGCTTTCGAGGCTCGGGTCTTGCTTCAATGAAGCGGGTATGATAACCCATGGTTTATCCTAGCTTTCCGTGTGCCGGCTCTCACATGACTCAAGCCGGTGTTTTAACCTTAACAACATCAGGGTCCAAAAAGGATTGACTCGTCAAGAGTTCATGGGGTCATCTGATCGGAGTCGCATCAAGCACATAGGCAGGTTTAACCATATATGGTGTTTTATTTTGCCGGGTCAAGAGGGTGAGAAAGCTAAGACCGATGGAATGGAAGCCCCCAAATGCTCTTAATAAGGTGGCATTGTTATGCTGGGTCACAAGGGTGAGAAAGCTAGACTCGATGAGTCAGAATCCCCCAAGTGCCCATTGTTCCAGAAAATATAGACTCAAACTCATCTTCTAAGTTGAAACGACATAATACGTCGGCTTTATTCATAACTGAAACATAAAGAAGTATATACAGAATTTTTCAAGGCGGGAGGAAATTACAAAAAAGGAGCCGGCAGAGCTAAGTTTAAGTAAGGCCACTGGGTTTCTATGGCCGGCTTATTTCCCTCTTGGAGACGTAAGATTTCATCTTTGATATCCTCCAGAATATGAATTTTATTCAGGGATTTAGGTGCTAGTGGTACTCACCGCTATTCAATTGCTTGGGATTACTTTGAAATCCTCCTTGGTTGTTATGCTGATTGCCCTGGTCAGGATGTTGTCCGTTGCCATGATTTCCTTGATGTTAAAAATTAGCCCCTGGGCCTCCTTGTGACCCTCTGGGTCCATGTTGACCCAGGTGTGGTCCACCATTGCCTCCTGAATTATTCTGGAAAGCCTGGCTACGGAAATCTTGCATGATATAACAATTCCCCCAAGTGTGGCTAGCCGGCTTATCTTGGGTACTGTGCTTAGGGCAAGGTGCTTTAAGCGCCTCTTCATAATTGCGAGGTTTATTCCCATTGTAAGCTCCTCCGGGTCGAACCTTTCCGGTGCTGGTTCTTAAAACCTGTATTAGTGTTGGCCACAAAATCCGACCCGCCATCCGGCTGCTTCCGCTTATTATTATTCTGAGCCCCCTGGTTGCCTCCTTGGCCGTGTTGGCCCTTCGCTCCTTCAGCTTTTTTGCCTTTGGAGGTCTTGTCCTTGTCTGAACCGGGGTCCTTTGTGTTATCTGACTCTGCATATCTAGTGAGGACGTCCATCAAGTCGCCCATGTCTTGCACCTTTCGCTTGAGCCATCCGAGCTTCTGGACCAAAGGCTGAAAGTGACAGTTCTTTTCCAATATCAGGACTGCCTGAGTTGCCATAATGCTGTCTGATGAGTGGATGATTTCTGCGACCCGGCGTGTCCAATGGTGCGCCGACTCATCTACTCATTGAACGCAATGTTATAGATCCACTATCGTCATAGGCTTCTTGCAGGTTCCTTGGTAATTTTTGATGAATCGTTCTTTCAGCTCGGTCCATGTGTTGATGGAGTTAGGCTGCAAATTTTTCAACCACGTCCGAGCTGGGCCTTCCAACATCATGGTTAAATATTAAGCACACACATCGACGCTGACATCCAGCATGTCCGTTGCCAACTCGTAACTGTCAATCCAAGACGCCGGCTCAAGATCTGTCGTGTAGTTTAGTACTTTATGAGGCCCTTTGAAATCTTTGGGCATGCGCTCAGCGCGGAGCGCCGGGGATAAGCATGGTACACCAATCGTCCTACTGTTGGACCCAACCCCCAAACTCGTCGGTTGAGGGTGAAGCTGTTGGATCGCCCGTGCTGTTGCTTCTGCTTCTGCTTGTCGTGCACCTCTTGCAGCATCAACAACTGCCTGAGCGTCTGATGGCATGAGACGGGTTGGAGAAACCTGATGCTGCTGTCTTCGTCCACTACTAGAAACAGCCGGGGACTCCTCATGACGGCCTTTGCTAGCATAGGGAGTAGAATGCATTCGCTCCCGGCTGTATGAATAATGTGCCTGTTGTACCACAGCAGACTTCAGCATCTCGATGGTGTTCCTGGCTTCAACCTCGAGCGGAGAGTTTCCATTAATGGGCAATGCTTTGAAATTCAGGGTTACAACCAACATTATCAACAGGATTGGAAAATTTTCCCCGCGGTGTCTGAAATCGCTGAGGGGGAGATTGAGCCGGCGGGGGTTGAGCCGGTTCCTCTTGCTGATTCCCGGGTTGCTGGACAGTCGCCGGTGTTTGATGTGGGGTGTTAAAAAGCTGTTGAGGCTCCAGGTTCGGGGGGAGTCCACGGTGGCGTCTTCTCTCATAAACCGCCTCCAATGCTTCTCTCTGAACCCCTAACCGCCAGGCCTCAGCCTTGAGGCGTTCCGTCTCTTGATGTATGCGCATCTGCAGATCTGCCATCCGTGCGTTTTCAGCATCTATCTCCTTCTGCACCTCAATTATCTGAGTACACAATTTGGTTAGCTCCACATTGCGCTCCTCCTGGTTTTCCGCCGTGACCGGGGTATCCACAAGTTTTGCCATCTCGGCCATAAGATCAGCCATAGCCTGAGCCGGCATTTTGGTTGACCCGCTAGAGTGGATCTGGAACAACTGTAGCCCCGGCCATGTAGAGATCAACTTGGCGAGGCGACTCATTGCATTCCTCAGGGGCTTCAGTCTCAAAAGAGCCCCCAAGTCCGCCATCATAAAGGGGGCAGATTGACTCTGTATCTCCTATAGATGACGTGTTGTCCGAATTGACGAGGGCGTCGCCGCTAGAGGCCGGCTCATCCGAAAGGCTGACCCCTTGCGTGAAGCCAACGAATACATGGCGAAAACTGTCCTGGCATTGATTGGATCGGGTGCTCTGATCTGGCTCGTCGATGTCGATGTAGATGTCCGGCTTGGAAGTTCCTGACCCAGTCTCCCCCCGGGATCTTGTAACCCACGTCCGATCGGGTCGTCCTTGACGCTCCAAACCGGCTCGTAGATCCTGTCGCAATGGTTCTTGATCATATGTTTCACCGCAACCTTCCCGAATCCTGACTGGATCCCCTTCGAAAACTCAACTCCACCGGGCGAGGGCCCCACGATGGACGCCATCTGTCGTGGTTTTATCAACCCCGCAGATGTCCTAGTAACAGGACTTAGGTGTGAGGCCATCGCCGCCTACGTCCTGCTTTTTGTGTATTGGATGGATAGATCTCGATTACAAGGGTGCGGAATCGCTAATCTAGCTATCGAGATGTTGTAACTTGTTTGTTTCGTCCCTAGGGGCATGTCGGATTTCGGGCTCCGCAAAACCCAAAGAGGTTCGAACTTAGGGGCGTGTGCAAAGATCCCAACCTGCTTCAGCCCCAAGCTCACAGCTCCAAGGCCTAGCCCAATCGACTCGCTCAATCTCGGGGAAGAAGACCAACACACGGATTTACCCAGGTTCGGGCCGCCGCGAAGCGTAAAACCCTACTCCTGCCTTTGGTGGATTGCCTCACGAGGAGGTTTTTGGATGAACTGGTACAGTGGTGAGCAACCTCATGAGGGCGCTCGGTTGGTTTCGGATCCGTCCTCCTCTACGGCGCAGCCTAGTCTCTATTTATAATAGCCCTGGTCCTCTTCCCTTATTGCACTGGCGGGAAGGGATCCCACAATGGCCAAATTCGAAAGGGGACATGAGGTACATCTTATCCTGACGAAAGGTGGTCTTCGCCTGCAAAGTAGCTGGCACTGACGCGGTGGTGGGCTCGATAATGACATCTGTCCTGCCGAGCCCGTTGGCCCGGTCTTGTTACACCAGAATAGAATCCTTTGGTGGGGCGCATCGGGAACCCGCGTACGCCCTTGCCTCCTTTGCACCAAGAGGAAACTGTCTTCTCTACGCGCGCTGGTGCCCGCCTGGCCTGGCTTGCGTCACCCCCGATCTCGCGAGGCCGGGCACTGCATAGAGATCTCCACCCCTCGGAAGGCAACCTGGGGTGGCCTCCTCCCTCTAGGGGACTTGGTGTCATCCGCCTCGTGAGGGTGGGACTCTCGCGAGGGCCTTGTCTTGAGTGAAGCCATGTCGGGCCGTACTAGGCTGTCGAAGTGGGCCACGCCCTGGGCGGCAGGCAGGCAGGTCTGGGTACCCCCGTTCCCAGAATGTCGACAGCAGCCCCCGGGCCCAAGGCGCGCTTGAGTTGGCTTCGGGGCGAAGCCAAAGGAGGGAGGACCGAGCACCGCGGTCCAGGCTTGACACGCGGTGCCCTCCGAGACGCTGACGCCTCCACTTCTCTGTGCTGCCTCGGCAACTGTCCTGGGTGACAAACAGCCTGGCGCACGCCACCGAGCCGTCATTGTTCCTCTTCGAACCTGCCGTCCGCTCCCCATTCTCCCACGGCTCATGTCTTCTTAGCCAAATCTTGCGCCCGCCCCGATCTTGCCGTCCGCCATGGCCCCCAAGAAGAAGGGGGTCGAGGCCCCGAAGGCGTCGGGGCCTTCGTCGGAGCCGGAGCTCGCATTGGGCCGATCCTTGGTGGTCAATCTTGAAGGGCTGGAGAAGGTCCGCCTGGCAGTCGCCGCCTGCTCCAACGAGTGGGGGGCGACCAAGATCTGGCTGGGCTCGTGGCCTCAGATTGACCTGGAGGCCACCGGCATTCTCCTCCATCTCCATGCTCTCTTCTCAGGCTTGCAACTGCCATTCTCAGACTTCTTATCCGCCGTGCTCGCGCATTATCAGGTCCATGCGCTGAATCTTGACCCTGGTTCCATCGTCCTCCTTTCCGCTTTCGCGTTCCTGTGCGAGGCCTTTGTTGGCATATCCCCTTTTGTGGCTCTGCTTCGCCACTTCTTCTCCCTCCAGATGAACCCCGGGGGGCATTGTTCGGGATGTGTGTCCTTGCGAGCAGTCGACGCGACGGCCGACGGGGCCCTCGACGCCTGGCTTTCCCCGAGAGCAGAGGGCTTCCGGAGGCAGTGGGTGTATGTTGGTGTTATTGAGCCCAGCCCCCTGCTCCAAATCCCGTCGGTCCTTACAGAGCCGAGCCCCGGGTGGCGGCACGAGGAGCTTGATGACCCGCAGCACACGCAAGTTTCGGCCAAGCTGGCCGACCTGAAGTAGGCGGGGGTAACGATGGCGATGGTGGCGCGGGAGTTCACCCGCCGACGAATTGCTCCTCTCCAGCACCATTCCCGCCCGATGTGGACCTTCACAGGCCCTCGCGATGCCATGAGGCTCCAGGTCCCCCCTCTTCCTTCCAGCGTGCTGCATGAACTACTCCGTCGCCTGACCGGCGGGGAACCGAGTGAGCTTCCCCGGGATGGGCTCCCCCTGTACAACCACAGGGATGGGGAAGCCTTCGCCCAGCAGATGCCACGCTTCGACGAGTGGGGTTTACTTCCTCCGGAGGGAGCGGGTCCCCGGTCCGACCCCCTCATGAGGACCTCGGGCCCTGAGGGTCCTGAGGCCGAGGCCCTCCGCCTGGCCACGGAGGGGCGCCCTACATCGCCCGTCCCCCGGGCTCCTGTCACGGCCCTGCCTGGGGGTGAGGCCGACACCCCGTTGGTGAAGACGGTCGCCGCCTCCGCTACAGAGCGCCTGGCGCCAGACGCCGAGGAATCGTCCTCAGGCCCCCGCGCTTGCCGGAAGAGGGGGTGGCTGGGGGCAGTTGCAGCTCAGCACCGTGGGCGCCAATGAAGAGGAAGTGGATCGCCGTGGATGAATAAGTGTCCGAGCCCCCTCACCCTTCCCTTGATGTACACCTTCTGAGTCTCTGCTCCGCAGGTCTCGTCCTGACGGAGAGAGAGATGCACCGCCACCGCCGCCTCCTGAGGTCACCGGGCCCGTGGTGGCCTTGCATCCCATGGGTCACGGGACCCCGCGTGGAGTGGCATTTGTGCCCGAGCTCGAGCGGACCTTGGGAGGTCTTGAGCGCGAGTTTCCTGCGTTCTTCTCCATGCGCGGCCTTCAGCTTGGAGGGGCGGGGCCGTGTCCTCCGCTGACGATCTTTTCTGAGAACCAGGCGCCCCGTGCGTTGAGGCCCTCCTCGAGTGAAGACACGGGTTCCCACGAGGCGCGGCTTCCATCCGAATAGGAGGGGGAGTAGCCCCCAGCCCCCGGGCTCGCACCGGGGACGTGCGGCCCTTCGCATGCTTTCCCTGTTGGCCCAGGGGAAGGCGAAAGCCCTGGTCTGGCGCTCGAGCTCGCGTGTGGCCGCAGCGCCGCGCGGCGTGGTCTCCTCCAAACCGCAGCGAACGCACTGGGGCGTCTCGGAGTTGAGCTCGTCGACACCGACACCCGCCTCGAGGCAGAGCGCCAGCGCCTCGCGCGAGAATGGCACCGGCTGGGGGTCGCCGTCAACCTCGGCCGTCTGCAACGTGAGTGCGCTCATGCAGATGCCGAGGGGTCCCTTGCCGCGGCGAGGGAGCCCCGCGGTCGCGCCCTCGCGGAGGCCCAGGCCGCTGACAGCCGACGCAAGGCCGCGGAGAAACGCTTGGAGGAGCTTCGAGCCTCCAATGCCGCCCTTGAAAGGCAAATCCAGGTGCGCAGGGCCACACTTGACACCCTGGCGGTCGAGCCGCCCACAGGCGGTGCGGGGCCCCGCATACCTAAAGACACGCTGACGATGGAAGCGCTAGAGCAGAGCCTGGAGCGCGAGAGGCTGGAGGTGAGGGAGCACCAGGTGTCCATCGCCGAGGACTCCCTCGCCATCCGTGAGGCGAAGGTCCAGGTGGAGATCAGCGACAAAGTGGCGGAGGTTCGGCGTGCCCTCACCCAGGATTATCGCTCGAAGTTGAAGCTCTAGGAGTCCCGTTTCTACAGACGACGCGACGACCTGAAAAGCAAGGCCGGCGACCTCAGTCAACGGTTAGTCCTGGCGGAGCGACGCCGGAAGGCTGCGATAGACGCCCAGGGTGCTGCCGAGGCCGAGCTATCTTTCCTCTATAAGCAGGTAAAGGGCATCACTTCCTTTGCGGAGAAGGCTTCGGATGAGGCGGACCGTGCTCGCGGGCTGCCGCACACGCGCTCCAAGATGTTCCAGTCCCTCGAGAAGAGGGCTCACCGGGCCTTGAGTAGCATCTCCGACGAGAGCGTCTCGAGCCCGCTCGTCCCTGATGATGCCGGGTACCTGGGCATCTTCTCCAGGGTTGGGGAACGTCTTGAGGGGGGTGCGGAGAAGATCCGTGAACTTGTGGAGGAGAAACGCCGCGACCTCCTCACGCGGGCGGCTTCATGCTTCTTCAGCCATCTCCTTCGCCTTGACCCGCACTTCGACTTCGTGGCTGTGCTCGCCCCTGTGACCGAAGTGGTCCAAGGCGCCCTTGCCGAGTGGGTGGAGGACCATGTGGAGGACTTGATCGCGGGGTTTTCTTCGACTGACTGGGAGGGCCAACTTGAGGTCGAGGAGCGCGAGTCCGGTGATGGTGGTGACCATGAGGGCGACGACGGCGGCATGCCTCCATAGGTAGTCTTAGTGTTTACCTGTCAGGGTTATGAACACGGCCCTGCAGCGACGTGAATGTATTTTGGAGAGACTTTTTCATGATGCCTCCGCATGACGTAATAGGTAGCATTGTACTCCTTTGTGCCAAAAGTCCATGCCGATTCGGTCGATCGTGTCACGCGAGGTTCGAACGCCAAGGTCCTGGCGAGGTGTGCGCGAGAACGCGCCCACCGTGTCCAGCCCCCGCTCGCCGGACGCGCGAGGGAGAAAAAGAGCTGGCTGCTGCCGAACTTCTTAACGAAAGCAAGACACAAAACGGAAATCGTTACCAGAAGAGAATGTCCCTCCCCCCTGTCACACCCTGTGTTGTATCACTTGCTATGCTTGGATTTACAAAATTTGGAACCAATTAAAACTTTTTGATGATGTTTGCTTGCTTAGTTGAATGTGTTTGGCACTCTTAGGTGCTACTCCTCTCCATACTCATCTTCCTTGATCCAAACCTCTTGCCCAATGATCATGCCATGTGAATAGTACCCAAAACTATTTTTATCAAATATTATTTTGGCCAAAAAGGATTTATTCAAATTAGGTTTTCAAAAGCCCCTGAATTGAGGTTTGTACTACAAGTCCTCAAATTGGGTGGATCCTTTTTCCCCAAAGGCTATATTTGAAACCTAATATATATATATGACTTCCCAAAACCACCAGATATTAATTTTAAAGGTTATTTTACTATTTTATTTAAAGGCTTTTTCTTAAGGCCAGAAATGGTTTTTCATAGGGAAAAATTATTTAATTGCTTTAAAAATATTTGAGAAAATTTAGGGAAACTCATTGGACATATATTTTCATATATATGAGTTTCAACACATGGTCATGTTCAAAATCAGGGGCAAAACCCCTCAAAACCCTTTCTTCTTAAATCAAGCTTTTGAAATATTTCTATAAGAAATATTCTCAATAAATTCCAAGAAAATTCCAGCAAGTCACACATGTTGTATGTGATGCTCTTGCAAGGTTTCATCTCAATCCCCCTTGATTTGCTTCATCAAAATATTCCAAAACCATTCCTGTCCAGAGCCAAATTTGAGCAACTTTACATTGTGAAGTTTCTCCCCTTGACCACAAATTTTGTGGGCATGTGTTAAACCCCAAATAATGACACCACACCAAGTGGTTGATTTGTGGGAAGTGAAATGCATGCCTAGATCTACAGAAATCTGATTCTGTTGATTTCTAGGGTTTTACAAAGTTACATTGTGAACTTTCTTCAATCAATCTCAAACTTGGTGATCAACACTAATTCTAACCACCATTTGACCCTGTCAAATCTTGCAGCAAGCAAAGCCCATTTGCTGGCCCTAATCCACATCAAACACCTTCTGCATACTTTGTAAAAACCCTGTTTGACCCCCTTTCTCTGTTCTCCTTGGGTCCAACTTTTTACCACACCTACTTACAATGCTCAATCACCTCCAGTAAAAACCCCAAGTCCATAAGCCGCTGTTTGGTAGGGTAAAACCTCCATTTTACCCCCTGGACAGCAGTAAACCAACTCTCTCTCCCCTCCCCTCTTATTCTATCAGCTGTCCAGAGCATCCAATGCAGCTGCAACCTTGTTTATGCCCCCTGGACGCACTGGACAGGGTTGGCCGTGCCCAGAACACCGTTGGCATGCCATGGCATGCCATACGCGCGCTCTGGAGCGTGCTACAATGCCCGACCGCACTGTAGCCGCTGCCCACTGCATGGCCCCGACAGCCTCGGGCCTCCCCCTCTCTCCACTTGGCCCCCTCGACGTCCGGGACACGCCTCCCTGTCAGCCCCCTCCTCTCTCCTCCACCTTCTCCCTCCTCCCGCGCGTGCCGAGCGCCGCCCTGCTCGGCCAGTGAGCTGCCTCACACGCGCGCGCTCCTATTACCCTCTCTTCTCTCCCGTGGGCGTAGACCACCCCCACAAACTCCCCAGACACGCCCACGCCTCCACCCGAGGCCCCCAGCGACGGCATCGACCTCACCGGCGCAGGAGCATTCAGTGGACCACCGTGCCTCTATATAAGGGCCTCCCCCGAGCCTCTCTTCCCTCCTCTGGAACCCCCTCTCACTCAATCGCACTCCAAAGCCCGCCTCTCGACCTCCCTGTGCCCAGGTGCTCGGGATCAACCGCGGCGTCGCCGCTTCGGGTCGCCGGTGTCCGCATGGTAGGAACCCTCCCCGCGGCCGTTCTTCCTCGATCTGAACCCCCTGGAGCTCTCTGATGCGATTCCCCCTTCTCCCCGCTCTTTTTGCAGCCTAGGATGGCACCGGCGATCGCCTCCCGATCCCCTTCGCCGCGGCCACGTCGCCGCTGGCGACTCAGGCCTCCCCGGCGACCAACTCCGGTACATCCCTACCCGCGGAGACCTCCTGAAGCAATTCCTGCCTTCGCCTTCCCTTGCCGTGGACGGAGCTGTCGCCGGTGAGCTCCTCCTCCTTCGGTCCGGAGGTGGAAGACGGTCCCGACAGGAGGACCCCACCTGTTGGCCTCCTCCCCACCTCTCTCTCCCTCTCCCAGTCGCTGGCCTCTGGGCCCCGCACGTCAGGTTCAAACCTGGCGCGTGCGGGGGCGCCAGCGCGCATGGCTTGGCTGGCCACTGGGCCGGCCCAGCTGTTGGTCGCCTCTGGCCCAGTTGGCTGCGTGCCCTTTTTCTTTTTCTTTTCTATGGAATTTTTCAAAAATTCCACAGGTCCAAATACATTCCCAAATTCAAATATTTTCCCACCACAAATCTTAGAATAATATGTAGTATTGTAGAGTGCCATTTGTATAATTTTTTGAAAACCTGTTATGTACTGTTTTATTTTCAAACCTCTTTTCGGCATTTTTAGCCTTTGTTATAAATAGTTTTGAAAACCTCTTAAACTTCAAAACTCTAGACAGATATTTTAAGAATAGTTTGTAGTATTTATCAGAGTAGGATAGCCTTTTAGAAGTAGAGTTTGTGCTCTGTTTTTTGTGTGATGCTTATTATTATCGTTATTTATCGCGACGATAGATTGCGCTGTTGACGAGGAAGTTGGACCCGAAGATTTCGAAGACCCCGAAGACTTTGTTGATCCAGGCAAGCAGCCCTTTGACCATGACTATGAAACCTTTGATTGCATGGCATATAGCACTTTATTTCGTGATGTTGATCATGTGACGTGGTGACCACTTCGGTGGGATGCCTCCGATACTTCCTTGTTGATACTTGCATCATGCATGACCCTACCTTCTTATGAGGGTTGTGCGGGTGGGAGTAGTTAGGTTGCTTAGTAGATGCTACGCAATGTGGGACGGGAGTATGCATGGTGTTGGGAACCAAGAGAGTTTTCAAAGACATTACGAAAAACCCGTCGGGTGCGACTAATGCCCGAGGGTGATGATGTTGAGCTAGGTAACCACTTGATAAAGAAGTGGTGTACCGGAGCAAGTGAGTGTGTGTGTTTTTGAAAACGGATTAGATTTAAGATTTGTCGACCATCCCAACCTTACATGCACAACCAAGATACCCCTTATGGGATGGGGCTTTGTTGATTACCTTGGTGAGTACTAGCATATGGCCCTCATTACTAGTGGCGGGAGGGACGAGGTCACTCTCGATACGGGGTCATGCCTGGTAGGGTGACCATGCGCTGTCTTTACAGGCACCGGGCACACCGTTGCGTGCCCTCATGGATGATACGTGTGATGTACATCATGAGGGATGGCACCAATGAGTGGACTCTTTGTTTAGTATCACTAGGGGAAAGGCATTGTTCGGGTGCTTACCTCGGGTATGAAATATACCGCGAGTCGTGGATGACACAGAAGTTCCCCGAGTCTTGTGGGTAAAGTATGCAGCCTCTGCAGAGTGTAAAACTATTCGAATAGCCGTGTCCGCGGTCAAGGACAGTTGGGTGGTGCTGCTTAAACTATGTCCTGGGTTTTCATAAACTTGGTGTGAGTGTGTGGTTAACAAGGGTGGAATACTCGAGACAAGTCGGATGACTTGACATGATGATTGAACATGAGATGTTCAGACCTTGATTATATTGATATCGGTAACCTATTCGTGCGGATACTTGTATTCTCATGATGCATGCTATTACTAGTTATCTTGATCATGTCATTGCACTCAAAATTAGCTTTCCGCAAAACTTACCTACTCAGTGCTATATCATGCATTGTTATTGCCTTGTTCCAAAAACTTGGGTTGCTTGCGAGTACATTCAAAGTACTCATTGGCTTGCCACTGGTTATTTAATTAGCTAGGCATGGAAGAGCAGGAATATGATGAAGAGTTCGTTGGAGACGAACATGCGAACTAGGACGCTTCCCAGTCAGAATGCCTGTAGGTTTAAGGTAGATGGCATGGGTTCACACTTCCGATCAAGATTTTCGCTGCTTGTTATGTTTAAGTGTTTGGCCCTTGCGGCCCTATCTATGTAAGACTAGAACTTCATGGTCTTTATTTGTGTAAGACGCTAAATGTGGATGTAAGACTCTTGTTATTCAGCTTCTGTGTGTTTAGTGAGCATTGATCTCTGGGATCACTGTACACGTGCATTCGGTGATCACGACTTATGAGTCGGAGTCCCCACACCCCCTTCCTGAAGTAAACCGCAAGAACTCCAAATTTCATTCCAAAAGGTGGAAAATTCGAATACAAAAATGGGTAAAGGGTTGCCGCGTACGTCCACTAGGCTAGTCTTCGTCTTCTCCCCAGCGCGAAGCGTAGGGCTTCCACTAGGCGTGGGCATAGTCATTGGAGGACCGTGTTGTCCGCCAGCGCTAAGCATGGGGCTTCCACTTGGGCGTGGGTGGGAACCCATCCGCATCCTCGGGGGGCTCCGGGCGTATACAACCCACTCATTATTACGTGAGAGTGTCACGGGTTGAGCCCAGGGGCGCGCAGGGGGCTCCATGCCTCCTGGACACGGAGCCCACTACCTGCCCCCAAGCATGATGCGGCGAAGCGGGGTCGGCTCTGAACGGGCCCTCGAGCGCGGGGGGAGCCCCCAACGCTCTCCGCAGGGAGGACCGGCTCAGAACGGGGCCTCGGGCCCCCAAAAGCCCAGAGGCGAATGTCATCGTTGTAGTGGAGCCGCAGCCCCCCGCGCTGCGGATGAGGCACAGCACGGGATACTTGCATCAAGCGCCAGGCTGGCGCCCGGGGCGGTGCCCCAGTGCACCTCACTGGGGTGCCCGGGAGCCTCACATGGGTACTCACCCCCCTGCCCCTAGACGGTTCGGGCCGGACCTGGAGACGTGGGCGAGTACCTGATCTCTTGCCGCCAGACGGGTGAGGCCTGACCTAGAGACATGGGTGTGTGTTCCACCCTCCGTCTCTGGGTAGGCGACGCCCGTCTCGGAGACATGGGCGTGTGTTCCACCCTCCGTGTCCAGGCGGGGAGCGCCTGGCCTGGGGACATGGGCGTGTGTTCCACCCTCCGTCTCCAGGCAGGGAGCGCCTGGCCTGGGGACATGGGCGTGTGTTCCACCCTCCGTCTCCAGGCAGGGAGCGCCTCGCCTGGGGACATGGGCTTGTGTTCCACCCTCCGTCTCCAGGAAGGGAGCGCCTGGCCTGTGGACATGGGCGTGTGTTCCACCCTCCGTCTCCAGGCAGGTGACACCCGGTCCAGGGACACAGGCGCATGCTCAGGGTAGATTCCCACTAGCGGGCGTGCCTCGCGAAGCTGCCAATGCCAGGCACCTTCGCAAGACCAACCCCGCCAGGCGCCCTCGCGAGGCCGCCCGTGCCAGCCCCGACAAAAGCCGCTCGCAAGGTCGTGTATGCTCATCCTGTCGTCGTAGTGGCCGACGCTGCACCCTTCGTGGCTTGGGCACCTGTCAGCATGGTCACCGTGGAGGTGCTCGAGCCTCCGGGCGCGGGCATAGACGAGTCGCCGGGCGCCCACTCCGGAGGCTGAGGGCACGCTGGGAGGTGTGTGGCGGTGCCCACCCCGCACGGCCAGCGTCTCCCACAGGTCTTCGTCCCCACCGGGGGTGAACTCCTGTGTGCCTAACGCCTTCGGCCGCACCCCTTGCTGGAGCGGGCGCATGTCGTAACGCGCTTCCCAGGGGCATCCGCGTGTCTCCAGCACCGTGCCGGTTGGTTGAGGGGCTCCACGGACGCGAGCCCCAGGCCCGTCCGGTAGGGGAGTGCCAGGGCCACGTCGGCCGTGCTGGCGCGCCTAGCCGTGCGACACAGCCACTTGTCATACCGATTGCGAGCGGTGTGGTAGCGCTGCAGTTCGCGGGCCACGAGGAGCGTGACTCGCCTGCTCGTCAGGTCGCGACGAGCTCGGGAGGACGACGCCACGGCGTGGATGTAGGAGGGAGTCGGGGCGATGATGCCGCGCTGCTCGGTGGGTGAGGGCGGCAGGCCCCAATGTCCGTAGAAGGTCGGGCTGGCGATGGCGTCTGCCAACCGGGGGGCAAGGCGGCGCGGGGCGTTGTGGCCCACACGCGTCGCCCGAGCGACGCGAGCAGCCCGGCGCTCGGCGCGGGCTCGGTGCCCTTTAGCCATGGGAGCGGCGAGCGGAGGCAAGGTGAAGCTTGTGGAAGGATGCCGACACGCCCCTACCTGGCGCGCCATATGTCGGATTTCGGGCTCCGCAAAACCCAAAGAGGTTCGAACTCAGGGACGTGTGCGAAGATCCCAACCTGCTTCGGCCCCAAGCTCACAGCTCCAAGTCCTAGCCTGATCGACTCACTCAATCGCAGGGAAGAAGACTAACACACGGATTAACCCAGGTTCGGGCCGCCGCGAAGCATAAAACCCTACTCCTGCCTTTGGTGGATTGCCTCACGAGGAGGTTTTTGGATGAACTGGTACAGTGGTGAGCAACCTCGCGAGGGTGCTCGGGTGGTTTCGGATCCATCCTCCTCTACGGCGCAGCCTAGTCTCTATTTATAATAGCCCGGGTCCTCTTTCCTTATTGCACTGGCGGGAAGGGATCCCACAACGGCCAAATTAGAAAGGGGACAGGAGGTACATCTTATCCTGATGAAAGATGGTCTTCGCCTGCAAAGTAGCTGGCAGTGACGCGGTGGTGGGCTCGGTGGTGACATCCGTCCTGCCGAGCTCGTTGGCCCGGTCTTGTTACACCAGAATGGAAACCTTTGGTGGGGCGCCTCGGGAACCCGTGTACACCCTTGCCTCCTTTGCACCAAAGATTAAACTGTCTTCTCTGCGCACGCTGGTGCCCGCCTAGCCTGGCTTGCGTCACCCCCGCTCTCGTGAGGCCGGGCACTGCATAGAGATCTCGGCCCCGTGGGAGGCAACCTAAGGTGGCCTCCTCCCTCTAAGGGTCTTCGTGTCGTCCTCCTCGCGAGGGTGGGACTCTCGCGAGGGCCTTGTCTTGAGTGAAGCCACGCCGGGCCGTACTAGGCTGTCGAAATGGGCCACGCCCTGGGCCGCAGGCAGGCAGGTCTGGGTACCCTCGTTCCCAGAACGCCGACAGGGCCTGCCTTTATATACAGGTCAAGCCCTAGGGTTTACAACTGAGTTCGGGTCACATTATGACCCGTGTTCTACTACATCTTTAACTTATCTTGCACCTTAAGGAAACTTTAATCGGCGTCCTTAGCTTCACGGGCTCTGAGCCGCCAACTTCTGGTATCGGGCCGCCCGGCGTCTTAGTGAACTGCCACCTAACTTATCTTGTACTTAGGACACGGCCTACTCAATCTTGGTTGCAGAGTCGTCGATAGGTTTTAACCCGGCCCAGTGTGGCGGGTTACACCGTGAAGTTATATCCCCGACAACGAGGAAAAGACCGCGTTCATAACCCGTGCGGCACGTACTGCTTTGTACGGATGCCCTTCGGGTTAAAGAGCGCTGGTTCTACTTTTGCCAGAGCCGTGCAGACTGGATTTGGACCGCAATTGCATAGGAATGTAGAAGCCTACATGGACGATATAGTTGTCAACACCAAGGATGAAGCAACTCTCATACAAGACTTGGAAGATACTTTGGCAAACCTGCGCAAGATCAACCTGAAGCTCAACCCTGAAAAATGTGTATTTGGCGTCCCATCCGGCAAGCTACTTGGGTTCTTTGTATCTCAGGGGGATAGAAGCAAATCCCGAGAAGATCAAGGCATTTGAGCAGATACAGGCAACCAAGACCATCAAGGACATTAGACGTTTGACCGGGTGCGTTGCCGCGCTAAGTAGGTTCATCTCCAAATCCGCTGAACGCGCCCTGCCGTTCTTCAAGATCCTGAAGAAGGCAGGCCCGGTAAAGTGGACCCCGGAAGCAGAAGCAGCACTGCAAGATCTGAAAACTTACCTTTCTTCCGCTCCCACCTTGGTCGCTCCGAAACCACAAGAACCGTTGCTTCTATATTTGGCGGCAATGAATCAAGTGGTTAGTGCAGTGCTGGTGGCACAGAGAGAAGTAGATGAGGATGCAGCCGCTGCGACCGATGTTGCTGGGGGCAAAACTGAAGCTTCCACGGTAGAACCCAATGCAGACCCGGAGGAATCTCGGCAAGCTGACGAAGGCAGTTCCAAGGAAGTGGCGAAAAGGAAAGTGGTGTAGCGGCCGGTGTACTTTGTCAGCTCCTTGTTGCAGGGGGCTAGGTCAAGGTACTATGGAGTGCAAAAGCTGATCTTCGGCCTCATCATGGCCTCGAGGAAGCTACGCCACTACTTTCAAGCCCATGAGATCACCGTCGTCACTCGCTTCCTGCTGCAGCGCATATTGAGGAACCCCGAAGCTACTGGCAGTATAGTTGAGTGGGCCCTTGAGCTGTCAAGTTTTGGCTTAAAGTATGAGAGCACTTCCACAATTCAGAGCAGGGCGTTGGCAGAGTTCATGGCTGAATGGACACCCACACCGGATGAAGAGATCCCAGAGACAGTCCTCCACAGCAACGAAACACCCAAAGATTGGATCATGTACTTTGACGGTGCTTTCTCGCTCCAGGGTGCCGGAGCAGGTGTGCTCTTCGTCGCCCCCACCAGAGAGCACCTCAAGTATGTGGTTCAGATGCACTTCCCCCGGGAGGAAGCTACCAACAACACTGCTAAATATGAGGGGCTCCTCGTCGGACTCAGAATCGCGGTGGAATTGGGAATCAAGAAACTGATCATCCGAGGGGATTCGCAGCTCGTGGTGAAACAAGTCAACAAAGATTATCAGAGCCCACTGATGGAAGCATACGTGGAAGAAATGAGGAAACTGGAGGAGCGCTTTTATGGATTGCAAGCAGAACATGTGCCCCATGCAGAATATACCATCGCTGATCATCTATCAAAGTGCGCTGCGCAAAAGCTCCCAGTGGAACCAGGAACCTTTATCCTTTGCCTCACTCAATCTTCAGTATCCCCATCAACGATGGCCACGAAAAGAAGAAAGTTGAACTCCGGCAAGCACTTCCCGGCAGAGCTTCCCAAAGCCGCTGGTAGAGAAGTTGCCGGAGACAGTCTCACTTCGCATGGTGAGCAGCTTTCTCCTACGGAACCCCAGATTTTCGTGGTCGAGACAAGCGCTCCCACGGACAAGGAGATGCCTTTAGTCCTAGTCGAGCCCCAGGCTCCAACCTGGGCACAACACATAGTCCATTTCCTTCAAACAGGAGAACTCCCCGAAGAGCAAGAAGAGTCTGAAAAAGTAGCCTGTCGGTCAAGTATATACCAGTTTGTCGATGACACTCTGTACAGAAAAAGACCTAACGGCGTGAAATTAATGTGCATCTGCCGGGAGGACGGCCAAAGGCTATTGGCGGAGATTCACGGAGGCGTATGTGGCTCACACATTGGATACAGAGCTCATGTCGGGAAAGCCTTCCGGTAGGGTTTCTACTGGTCCACTGCCCTCCAAGATGCAACTGAATTGGTCACCAAATGTGGGGCCTGCCAGTTCCATTCCAAGAATATCCACCAGCCAGCGCAAGCTCTCCAGACGATCCCTTTGTTCTGGCCCTTCTCGGTCTGGGGGCTCGATATTGTCACACCCTGTGTTTTGCCTCATGACTAAGTTAACCTGACTCAAAATTAGGGCCAATTAAAACTTTTTCTGTGCTTGTGATGCTTGACTTGATTGATGATTGCTTGATTGCTTGTTGGTGCTCTATATTCATAAAATCCCTCCTACTCTCAAAACTCATCTCCTTGCTCCAAATATTTGCCCAATGATCATGCCATGTGTATAGGACATAAAACTATTTTTATAAAAAATTATTTTGGCCAAAATGGATTTATTCAAATTAGGTTTTCCAAAACCCCTGAATTGAGGTTTGTACTACAAGTCCTCAAATTGGGTGGATTGTTTTTCCACAAAGGCTTTATTTGAAACCTACTATATATAAGACTTTCCAAAACCACCAAATATTAATTTTAAAGATTATTTTGCTATTTTATTTAAAGGCTTTTTCTTAAGGCCAGAAATGGTCTTTTATAGGGAAAAATTATTTAAATACTTTAAAAATATTTGAAAAAATTTAGGGAAACTCAGTGGACATATATTTTCCATATATGTGAGTTTCAACACATGGTCATGTTCAAAAACATAGACAAAACCCTTTCTGCCCAAATCAAGCTTTTGAAATATTTCTATAAGAAATATTCTCAATAAATTCCAAGAAAATTCCAGCAAGTCACACATGTCATATGTGATGATCTTGCAAAATTTCATCTCAATCCCAATTGATTTGCTTCATCAAAATATTCCAAAACCATTCTTGTCCAGAGCCAAATTTGAACAACTTTACATTGTGAAGTTTCTTCACTTGACCCCAAACTTTGTGGGCATGTGCTAAACCCCAAATAATTATACCACACCAGGTGGTGGATTTTTGGGGGGTGAAATGCATGCCTAGATCTACAGAAACTGATTCTGTTGATTTCTAGGGTTTCACAAAGTTACATTGTGAACTTTCTTCAAAACTCCTCAAACTTGGTGATCCTCTCTATTTCTACCTTTATTTTCATCCTGTTAAATCTCATGGCAAGCAAACCCCATTTACTTAGCCAAATCGTCACCAAACAGTTTTGCTTATTTTGTAAACAACCTTGTTTGACCCCCTTCTGCTATTCTCCTTCACTTCAAGTTTTTATCACAGCTTGCTAGCATTGCACCTCACCCCCAGTAAAAACTTCAAGCCTCAGCTCCATGGTTAAGTGGGGTAAAACCCCATTTTTACCCCTGGACAGCAGGGAATCTCCTTCTCTCTCCCCTCCCCTCTTATTCTATCAGCTATCCAGGGCATCCAATGCCTCACCCATGCTTGTTTACTCCCCCTAGATACCCTAGACACGGGAGGCCACGCAGAAGCCACCAAACGCATGCCATGGCATGCCAAAGTCGCGCTCCAGAGCGCGCTACAGTGCCCGACCGCACTGTAGCCGCCGCCCTATGCATGCCCCCAACAGCCTCGGGCTTCCCCCTCTCGCCACTTGGCTGGCCTCGGCGTCCAGGACACGCCGGACAGTCGGCCCCCTCCTCTCTCTCCCTCCCGTTGCCTCTCCTCGCACGCGCACGGCGCCGCCCGAGCGCACCAGTGAGCAAGCTCACACACGCGATGACCTGGTCCTCCCCCGCTCCCTCTCTTTCCTTTCCCTTGTCCGGGACCAAGTCCACGAAGACCATGGACACGCCCGAGCCTGCTCCCGTGAACTCTAGCGACGGCTCCGACCTCGCCGAACCTCCTGTCCACGGTGCGCCAGCATCCTGAAAGCACATTTGCTCCCTTGGTGGTTTTGGTAATTAATAACAACATATAAGTCATTGAACTAATGTTTCCACTAAGTATATTTCAGGAAAAGTTCAATGATGGGTTGGCAAAAGGATTGTGGAGATACCCCAAGATGCAAGGAAATGGATTGGCAAAGCTTCAAGCAAGAGGACTCTACATTTTACATTTGTGAGAAATCACTTTGAGTCCATAGGAAAGCCAATACTATTAAAAGGGGGTAAGGTTCTGTTGGTGAACAAAATGCTCATACGTGCACAAGTGATAGTCACCAAAAACACCCACAAGCTCTTCCACAAAAGTCTGTCCAAAGTCAAATATCCAAAATCGGTGCAACCAACACTTTCCACTCGGTGCCACCGATTCCCAAACTCAGACAGACCTAAGCCAAACCCTAGACTTTCGGTGCAACCGATTCAGCTTCGGTGCCACCGAGTTTGGGTTGCCAACTTTTTGTTACGCAACAATATCGGTCCCACCGAGATTGTTGGATCGGCGTCACCGAGAATGGGCAATCTGACCGTTGGTCACCTTATCGGTGCAACCGAGTTTCCTATATCGGTCTCACCGAGATTCAAAAGTTGCCACCTTTTGGTCACTTCGGTACCACCGAGATTAACACATCGGTGTCACCGAGTTGGTCATTTTGTGTGTAACGGTTGGATTTTTGGGGATGCCTATATATACCCCTTCACCACCACCCACTCGAAAGAGAAGCACTCAGAACTATTTCATACTTGCCCCATTCAGTTTTCTGAGAGAGAGCCACCTACCCTTGTGTTGAGGTTAAGATCTTGCACTCCAACCATATGGATCTTGATTTCTAGCCTCCCCAAGTTGCTTTCCACCAATCCCATCTCTTCCACCAAGCCAAATCTATGAGAGAGTGATTGTGTGTTGAGGAGTCTATCATCTTGAAGCACAAGAGCAAGGATTTCATCGTCATTGCCGAGCCTATTACCTTTTGGAGGGTGGTGCCTCCTAGATTGGTTAGGTGTCGCTTGGGAGCCTCCTACTTCGTGTTGTGGAGTTTACCAAGAAGTTTGTAAGGGCAAGGAGATCGCCTACTTCGTGAAGATCTACCCTTAGTGAGGCTAATCCTTCGTGGACGGAAGCCGTTATGGAATAGTAAAGGTTGCTACTACGTGGACCCTTATGGGTGGAGCCCTCCGTGGACTCTCGCGACCGTTACCCTCCGTGGGTTGAAGACTCCATAAACGTGGATGTACGATAGCACCACCTATCGGAACCACGGGAAAAATCATCCTGTCTACAATTGCGTTTGATCTTCCTACCCTATCCTTTCTACTCATGCTTGTTACTACTTTCGGCTGCTATACTCTTAGACATGCATGTGTAGGGTGTACTTGACTTGCCATGAAATTCTAAAATCTGCCAACTCTAAAATTTGGGAAAAGGTAGAATTTTTATTTGGTCAAGTAGTCTAATCACCCCCCCTGTAGACATACTTTCGGTCCTACAAGTGGTATCAGAGCTTTGGTCTCCATTGCATTGGTCTCACAACCTAGGAGAGTATGGCGTCTAGTGAGGGAAATTATCATCGTAGAGGTTCGTACTTTGATGGCACTAATTTTGCTAGTTGGAAACACAAAATGAAAATGCATATTCTTGGTCATAACCCCGCCGTTTGGGCTGTTGTTCGTGTTGGCTTGCAAGGTGAGTTCTTTGGTGATGGAAAGGAACCGGATCGTGAAGCGACCGAGGATGAGTTGAAGATGTTGCAATACAATGCTCAAGCATGTGACATTCTCTTCAACTGCCTATGCCCCGAAGAATTCAACAAAATCAGCCGTCTTGAGAATGCAAAAGAGATTTGGGATACTTTGGTTGATATGCACGAAGGAACCGAGTCCGTGAGAAAATCCAAGTTAGATGTTCTTCAAAGTCAGCTTGACAAGTTCAAGATGAAGGATGGTGAAGGAGTCGCAAAGACGTACTCTAGGCTAGCTCTCATCACCAATGACATTGCCGGCTTAGGAAGCGAAGAAATGACCGACAAATTCATCATCAAGAAGATACTTAGAGCTTTGGATGAGAGATACGACATCGTGTGCACATTGATCCAAATGATGCCCAACTACAAATATCTCAAGCCTACGGAAGTCATTGGACGGATTGTTGCTCATGACATGACACTCAAAGACAAAGAAGAGCTTCACCACAAGTCTAGCGGTGCTTACAAAGCCACAAGTGATGCTCCCGCAACTTCAAGTGACAACCTTGTCACCAATGAAGAGATAAGCCTCATGGTCAAGAAATTCAACAAGTTCTACAAAAATAGAGGCAAAGAACGAAGCTCCAACTCAAGATCTGATGAGAAGCGTTCGTCAAGTCATGACCGCAATTGCTACAATTGTGGGAAGCCCGGACACTACTCCAATGAGTGCACGGCTCCCTACAAACGAAGAGAAGAGTCACCTAGAAGATGAAGCTCAAGGAATGAATCACCTCAAAGAGAGAGAAGGAGTAGAGATGATCGTTTTGAACGAAGACCCTCAAGGAGAAGTAGAGATTCGGAGAAGAAGGACAAGTACACCAAGAGCTATACAAGAAGAAAACATCAAGCTCATGTTGGTGAATGGGTTTCCGGCTCCGACTCCGACAACAACTCCGAGAGAAGCTATCACTCCGAGTCCGACTATAGTCAAGATGATGGTGTTGCCGGAATTGCTCTAGGGACTACCAACTCCTACGATCTATTTGATTCACCAAACGAAGGGAGTGGAAGTTGCTTCATGGCTAAAGGCCCCAAGGTATCACACCCCGAGTATCTTGATTTCAATAGTGATGAAGATGATTTACTTTGTGATGATGACTTGCTCCTTGATAAGACTAGTGATGTTAGTCAAAATGAACTTGATAATTCTCATGCTAGTCAAGATAAGTCAATTCCTAATGATAAGATGAAAATAGAACAACTAACTAAAGAACTAAACACTCTTAAGTTAGCTCATGAATCTACTCTCGAAGATCATAGAGAGCTTATAAGAACTCATGAGAAGCTATGCTTCGAGAAGCTCAACTTGGAGCAAGAGCATGAGTTTCTTAAAGCTATCAATGACGATCTCCGAAAGAAGACTTCATCTTATCTAGCCAAACGACTACTCTTGTCTACATTCATGCCTCAAGGTAAAACTAAGCAAACTGGTAACAAAGGCAAGAAAGGTTCTTCATCTAGTAGCAACAATAAAAATGCTAAACCTAATGATGTTGCTTCTAGTAGTTCTATTAATTCCACTAATGATGATTCTCTTAGCCAAATTACACTTGAGCAAGAAAGTGCTTTATTGAAAGGAATTATAGAAAAAGGTATCTACAAGAGTCTTGCCGGGTGTAAGCAATTTGAGGAAATTGTACGCAAGCACGGAGGATACCGAAAGAACCATGGTGTTGGCTACTTCAACGCTAATGGAGTTGAATGGGAAGAAGGTCAATACCCCAAGCCCAAGTTTGTTCCTCAAAAGGAGAAGTATGAAAATACTCTTCCCAAGGGAACAAATACTCAAGATGACCTTCCACCACAAGACCACAAGCTCAAGGGCAAGAACAAGCTTCAAGAGGACATTGACTCATATGAAGATGAATCCCTAGCTTTGGTGGAGTGGGTTCCCAAGGCTACTTCAAGCTCAACTTCTACAAAGGCTACTTCAACACCAAGGATCCCCATCAACTTGATGTGGGTCCCCAAGAAGAAGAACTAGAGAGTTCTTGAGGGGTGACTCCGCCAATGAAATTCATTCACATTCATTATTGGCAAGAATTATTTGCAATCAACATCAACTCTATGCAATAGTTCAAGGAGTCACACATTCCCTCAAAGGTAAGCAAGGGACAAGGTAATCAACAAATCAATGGACATCATCACACATGCTTTGCACTCCATGTCCATAGATATCCTTGTATTTGTCTCTTGTGTGTTGGGACTAACCCATGTAGGTGAGAAGAGTAAGGAAACAACAAGGATGCTCCCAACTCTTGGTGATCTTCATCAACCTTCAGCATCCACCACTACCTCACCAACATGAAGTCTTCATCGACAAAACCCAAGGTTAGTTTATCTCTCTTATGGGGGGATGTCACATCAAGGGGGAGCTTTACTCTAAGACTTGAGTTAAAGCATCTCTTAGTATGTGACAACATTAAATGCTTTATGTAAAAGTGGTAACCCCACTTGTGCTTAAACGATGAGTATGACCTATGATCAAGTATTCTTACTTGGCTCCTAAGTCAATATACTCATATATAGATGACTTCGTCATCGCCCAAGTGCTTGTTAGATGCTAGTGTGTATGTGCATGTTTGTCATGATTTCATTTGACATCTTATTGTGTGAGCATGTTGGTCTGCATTTATTTTCCCATTCGAGGACATCCAATTGTTGCTATTTGTCTTTTGAATTATCTTTTGCCAATTCGATGGACAAGAATGCCTAGGACCACTCTTTAGCTATCTATGCTTTCTCACCTCACATTCCATTCATGCTACATCACAAAATTTGAACAAGTACTTTTCGATCCCTCTGTGTGTGGAGCACTCGGAGTTCCGTATCGACAAGGACTGGCCATTAAAACCTCCCAAGTGCATCTCGGTTGAACCAACCCAAAATTCTCGGTCTAACCGAATGCCTAGGGTTGATCTGGTTTTCAATCTCGGTACTACCGATTCCATATTCTCGGTTACACCGAGTTTCCCTGTCAGCTGACAGTTGAGGAACTCGGTGACACCGAAAATTTAGAATCGGCGTCACCGACAGTGAAGGGTATATAAGCTGTGGTCCTGACGGTTCGAAAATTCAATCTTCAATCGTTGCGCCCCAAACCCTAAGCTGCCGCAAAAGGACACCCTGGTCGTCGCCCTTGTCTCCCCATGCTCCTCCGCCGCTGGGATCCTCGCCGTCGACAGGCATCTTCGCCGCCGTCGCCACCATAGTGGATCCGTCGCCAAGCTAGGGTACGGATTCGATCTTTCTTTGCGCTCCCCGTCCAAATCTTGCGCATTGAAGTTATTCCATCGATAAGCCACTGATTGCAATCCTCTCAATCCTCTAATACTTCCAGTAGATAGCGAATGATCGATTTTCTAGGGTTTACCGTCCGCCCGATGGAACTCGGTGGAACCAAAGCAAACAAATCGGTGTCACCGATTTGCCTTTCTGTGCTACTGAGAACTATCTTGGTGAAACCGAGTACTCCTTTTCGGTCTCACCAAAAGGAGTGCCAAGTTTTTGTTAAAGAGAAAGTCAGTGTCGGTAGCACCGAAATCTTTGCTTCGGCTGTACCGATTTTCATATGACAGAATGTAAACCTTGAGAATCTTTTGTTCAAACTTTCAAAAATGCAGCTGTACATTCTGTGATGACTCATCTTCTTCTGCTCCTCTATACTCTATTCACAGGGTCAGTATGTCAGATGCTGAGGACAGTGAGAACAACTTCCAAGAGGAGAACATTGTCATGAGTTTAGGTCCTGAGTCCAGTTCCTCTTCAGATCCAGGCACTCCCAGTTCTCATGGGTTGCCCAAGGCTGCTACAAGGGCCAGGAAGAAGCTGAATTCATATGAGGAGGATTCAGATTTTGTGCCAGATGAGATTCTTGCCAATAAGCAAGAGAAGGCTACCAAGAAATATGCAAATGAAGCTACCTCTTCAAGGAGAACTGTCAGAAAGGAGTATGCTAGCTCTGAAGCTATGAGAGCACCTGAGAGTGCTAGAGCAACCATGACTGTTGAGCCCCCAAGGAAATCTATGCCTAAGAAGGCAGTGGAGAAGAAGAGAGCTAGGAAAAGGATTGTTTATGTTGTTGGCAGGCAAACTTCTATGTATGAAGATCCAGAGGAGGCTGCTGGTGCTGCTGCTGAGGAGGAGGAAGAACATGTTGAGAAGGCCCCTCCCAAGAAGAAAAAGAAGCTTATGGATGATGCTATGCCAAAGACTAGCACATCCAAGAGCACCAAGTCTGTCCCCAAGAAGGCTGCTGCTGAAAACCCCAAGAGGTTGTCCAGACAAATTCCTACTTCTGAAAAGAACAAGGGAACTACCTCCAGAGTTGAGGATGAAGATGCTATGTCTGCTTTGATGAAGCTTAGACCACTACTTCCAGTACATAATGCCAGCTATCCACTTGCTGAAGATATGAAGAAGAGGAAGGATTCTGGTCTGAGGGCATGGAGAGCTGCTGATCCATATGCCCAGAGGAGGAAGACAGCTGTGGACTACAGATTCTATACCAAAGAGCAACAGGATTTCTATGAAACTGTGCTGTTTGACAAGAGTCCCGCTGTGATTGACATGAGATATGTGGACTAGAAATTCATCAAGGAGAATGAAGACTATTTTCCAAGTGTCCAAGACAAATTCCACTGCATTTGCTTGGATGAGTTTGTTGGCAAATAGTTTACTGCTTGGAATGATGAGATGATCATGCAATTCTACTCCACTGCTTATTTCTATGGAGATGGTAGGATTGTATGGATGACTGAAGGAGCAAGATATGAGTCCACTGTTGATGAATGGGCTGCAATCTTAGGAGTCCCAAAGGTACAGGATGGTGACTTGGATGTCTACTCAGAATCCAAGGAGAGCCACAATGCTATGGCCGACATGTACAATGAGATCCCTGCTGCTCATGTGAAGTCTCACAAGTTAGGATCCATCTACTTTCTCCAGGCTGGCCTTCATACCATGAACACCATTCTGAGGCATACTTTGATGCCCAAGTCAGGAGATGACAAGATGATCCGAGGCTACTCCATCAACATGCTAATCCATCTTGACAGACACACCAGGATTAGAGTTATGGACTTGATTGTTGAGACAGTTAAGAGGGTTGCTGCTGATCAGAAGCGCTCATGCTGCTATGCACCCTATATCCAGATGCTTATCAATTCCAAGTTGGAAAAGCACATCTTTGCTCTTGACAGACCCCACTTGCCCCTACAGCCAGATCTCGAGGACAACATTATGGTGATGGACCCTGAACATCCCACATCTGCTGCAGCTCAGGCAGAGGTAGAGGCAGCTAGAGCCACTAGTGCTCAAGTCCCTAGATCCAGGAACGAGCAAATGGATCTTTTGATCTCATCAGTTCAGGGCATGCAGAAGGACATTAAGGACATTTTGAACAATCAAAATAGTCTTGTCAGGATCTTTGAGAACAGGATCATGACCCTTAATGATAAGGTGGATGGGCTGACTAAGACAGTCAATGAGCTCAAGAAGGAAGTTGACTCAGTGCCTCTTCCTCATTCTTCAAATGATTATGATGATGATGATGAGGATGACTCACCTCTCAGGCCAGGCACACACTTCACTACTCAGGCCAGATCAGCCACCGTGCCAGCTCCAGACTTGAGGCCCTCTTCATCAGCTCCTACTACTGTCACCTCAGCTCCATCAGCTCCAGTTCCTCTAGTTGCCACTCCAACTCCATCCACGACATCTGCAGAGATCTTCGCCGACGCTGTTCTCTCGACTCCTTCATCAACAACCGGAGGAGATCAGCCCAAGAACGCTTAGATATATGCCTTTGAACTTTTTGGTAACTTGTTGCCAAAGGGGGAGAAGTGTATATAGATCTTTAGGCTTGAAGTGATAGAGCGCTTGGTTTTTTATTGCTTTTCAAAAACAATTGTCTTTTGGTTGCTTGTGATACACGTTTGTTGGTGTTTTGATCATACGCTTAATGGTTGCTGCTACTATTTCCTATCATTATGCTGCTTATGAGATGATCATTCACCTTGCTTGATTGTGTTGTGCTATGATATTCACTCTTATTATTCTCGCACAGCACCAAGTTGTATGTGACATGGAAGAAGTGCCCCATGTACCTAATCGATTGTGCATTTGCATTCAAACGCAAATCTAAAATAATGCACAAATTTAGGGGGCGCTCTTGCTTATCACATACTTCTCAAAGCGACGATTATATTCATTGATTATATCATATGTCGAAGCTTTGATCTATATGTTGTCATCAATTACCAAAAAGGGGGAGATTGAAAGCACATTTGCTCCCTTGGTGGTTTTGGTAATTAATAACAACATATAAGTCATTGAACTAATGTTTCCACTAAGTATATTTCAGGAAAAGTTCAATGATGGGTTGGCAAAAGGATTGTGGAGATACCCCAAGATGCAAGGAAATGGATTGGCAAAGCTTCAAGCAAGAGGACTCTACATTTTACATTTGTGAGAAATCACTTTGAGTCCATAGGAAAGCCAATACTATTAAAAGGGGGTAAGGTTCTGTTGGTGAACAAAATGCTCATACGTGCACAAGTGATAGTCACCAAAAACACCCACAAGCTCTTCCAAAAAAGTCTGTCCAAAGTCAAATATCCAAAATCGGTGCAACCAACACTTTCCACTCGGTGCCACCGATTCCCAAACTCAGACAGACCTAAGCCAAACCCTAGCCTTTCGGTGCAACCGATTCTGCTTCGGTGCCACCGAGTTTGGGTTGCCAACTTTCTGTTACGCAAATTCACAATATCGGTCCCATCGAGATTGTTGGATCGGCGTCACCGAGAATGGGCAATCTGACCGTTGGTCACCTTATCGGTGCGACCGAGTTTCCTATATCGGTCTCACCGAGATTCAAAAGTTGCCACCTTTTGGTCACTTCGGTACCACCGAGATTAACACATCGGTGTCACCGAGTTGGTCATTTTGTGTGTAACGGTTGGATTTTTGGGGATGCCTATATATACCCCTTCACCACCACCCACTCGAAAGAGAAGCACTCAGAACTATTCCATACTTGCCCCATTCAGTTTTCTGAGAGAGAGCCACCTACCCTAGTGTTGAGGTCAAGATCTTCCACTCCAACCATATGGATCTTGATTTCTAGCCTCCCCAAGTTGCTTTCCACCAATCCCATCTCTTCCACCAAGCCAAATCTGTGAGAGAGTGATTGTGTGTTGAGGAGTCTATCATCTTGAAGCACAAGAGCAAGGATTTCATCGTCATTGCCGAGCCTATTACCTTTTGGAGGGTGGTGCCTCCTAGATTGGTTAGGTGTCGCTTGGGAGCCTCCTACTTCGTGTTGTGGAGTTGAACCAAGAAGTTTGTAAGGGCAAGGAGATCATCTACTTCGTGAAGATCTACCCTTAGTGAGGCTAGTCTTTCATGGACGGAAGCCGTTGTGGAATAGTCAAGGTTGCTACTTCGTGGACCCTTATGGGTGGGGCCCTCTGTGGACTCTCGCGACCATTACCCTCCGTGGGTTGAAGACTCCATAAACATGGATGTACGATAGCGCCACCTATCGGAACCACAGGAAAAATCATCGTTTCTACAATTGCGTTTGATCTTCCTACCCTATCCTTTCTACTCTTGCTTGGTATTACTTTCCGCTGCTATACTCTTAGACATGCATGTGTAGGGTGTACTTGACTTGCCATGAAATGCTAAAATCTGCCATCTCTAAAATTTGGGAAAAGGTAGAATTTTTATTTGGTCAAGTAGTCTAATCACCCCCCCCTCTAGACATACTTTCGGTCCTACAAGTGGTATCAGAGCTTTGGTCTCCATTGCATTGGTCTCACAACCTAGGAGAGTATGGCGTCTAGTGAGGGAAATTATCATCGTAGAGGTCCGTACTTTGATGGCACTAATTTTGCTAGTTGGAAGCACAAAATGAAAATGCATATTCTTGGTCATAACCCCGCCGTTTGGGCTGTTGTTCGTGTTGGCTTGCAAGGTGAGTTCCTTGGTGATGGAAAGGAACCGGATCGTGAAGCGACCGCGGATGAGTTGAAAATGTTGCAATACAACACTCAAGCATGTGACATTCTCTTCAACTGCATATGCCCCAAAGAATTCAACAAAATCGGACGTCTTGAGAATGCAAAAGAGATTTGGGATACTTTGGTTGATATGCACGAAGGAACCGAGTCCGTGAGAGAATCCAAGTTAGATGTTCTTCAAAGTCAGCTTGACAAGTTCAAGATGAAGGATGGTGAAGGAGTCACAGAGATGTACTCTAGGCTAGCTCTCATCACCAATGAGATTGCCGGCTTAGGAAGCGAAGAAATGACCGAAAAATTCATCATCAAGAAGATACTTAGAGCTTTGGATGAGAGATACGACACCGTGTGCACATTGATCCAAATGATGCCCAACTACAAAGATCTCAAGCCTACAAAAGTCATTGGAAGGATTGTTGCTCATGACATGACACTCAAAGACAAAGAAGAGCTTCACCACAAGTCTAGGGGTGCTTACAAAGCCACAAGTGATGCTCCCGCAACTTCAAGCGACAACCTTGTCACCAATGAAGAGATAAGCCTCATGGTCAAGAAATTCAATAAGTTCTACAAGAATAGAGGCAAAGAACGAAGCTCCAACTCAAGATATGATGAGAAGCGTTCGTCAAGTCGTGACTACAATTGCTACAATTGTGGGAAGCCCGGACACTACTCCAATGAGTGCACGGCTCCCTACAAACGGAGAGAAGAGTCACCTAGAAGACGAAGCTCAAGGAATGAATCACCTCAAAGAGAGAGAAGGAGTAGAGATGATCGTTATGAACGAAGACCCTCAAGGAGAAGTAGAGATTCGGAGAAGAAGGACAAGTACACCAAGAGCTATACAAGAAGAAAACATCAAGCTCATGTTGGTGAATGGGTTTCCGGCTCCGACTCCGACAACAACTCCGAGAGAAGCTATCACTCCGACTCCGACTATAGTCAAGATGATGGTGTTGCCGAAATTGCTCTAGTGACTACCAACTCCTACGATCCATTTGATTCACCAAACGAAGGGAGCGGAAGTTGCTTCATGGCGAAAGGCCCCAAGGTATCACACCCCGAGTATCTTGATTTCAATAGTGATGAAGATGATTTACTTTGTGATGATGACTTGCTCCTTGATAAGACTAGTGATGTTAGTCAAAATGAACTTGATAATTCTCATGCTAGTCAAGATAAGTCAATTGATGATGATAAGATGAAAATAGAACAACTAACTAAAGAACTAAACACTCTTAAGTTAGCTCATGAATCTACTCTTGAAGATCATAGAGAGCTTGTAAGAACTCATGAGAAGCTACGCTTCGAGAAGCTCAACTTGGAGCAAGAGCATGAGTTTCTTAAAGCTATCAATGACGGTCTCCGAAAGAAGACTTCATCTTATCTAGCCAAACGACTACTCTTGTCTACATTCATGCCTCAAGTTAAAAATTAGCAAACTAGTAACAAAGGCAAGAAAGGTTCTTCATCTAGTAGCAACAATAAAAATGCTAAACCTAATGAGGTTGCTTCTAGTAGTTCTATTAATTCCACTAATGATGATTCTCTTAGACAAGTTACACTTGAGTAAGAAAATGCTTTATTGAAAGGAATTATAGAAAAAAGTATCTACAAGAGTCTTGCTGGGTGTAAGCAATTTGAGGAAATTGTACGCAAGCACGGAGGATACCGAAAGAACCATGGTGTTGGCTACTTCAACGCTAATGGAGTTGAATGGGAAGAAGGTCAATACCCCAAGCCCAAGTTTGTTCCTCAAAAGGAGAAGTATGAAAATACTCTTCCCAAGGGAACAAATACTCAAGATGGCCTTCCACCACAAGACCACAAGCTCAAGGGCAAGAACAAGCTTCAAGAGGACATTGACTCATATGAAGATGAATCCCTAGCTTTGGTGGAGTGGGTTCCCAAGGCTACTTCAAGCTCAACTTCTACAAAGGCTACTTCAACACCAAGGATCCCCATCAACTTGATGTGGGTCCCCAAGAAGAAGAACTAGAGAGTTCTTGAGGGGTGACTCCGCCAATGAAATTCATTCACAATCATTATTGGCAAGAATTATTTGCAATCAACATCAACTCTATGCAATAGTTCAAGGAGTCACACATTCCCTCAAAGGTAAGCAAGGGACAAGGTAATCAACAAATCAATGGACAACATCACACATGCTTTGCACTCCATGTCCATAGATATCCTTGTATCTGTCTCTTGTGTGTTGGGACTAACCCATGTAGGTGAGAAGAGTAAGGAAACAACAAGGATGCTCCCAACTCTTGGTGATCTTCATCAACCTTGAGCATCCACCACTACCTCACCAACATGAAGTCTTCATCGACAAAACCCAAGGTTAGTTTATCCCTCTTATGGGGGGATGTCACATCAAGGGGGAGCTTTACTCTAAGACTTGAGGTAAAGCATCTCCTAGTATGTGACAACATTAAATGCTTTATGTAAAAGTGGTAACCCCACTTGTGCTTAAACGATGAGTATGACCTATGATCAAGTATTCTTACTTGGCTCCTAAGTCAATATACTCATATATAGATGACTTCATCATCGCCCAAGTGCTTGTTAGATGCTAGTGTGTATGTGCATTTTTGTCATGATTTCATTTGACATCTTATTGTGTGAGCATGTTGGTCTGCATTTATTTTCCCATTCGAGGACATCCAATTGTTGCTATTTGGCTTTTGATTTATCTTTTGCCAATTGGATGGACAAGAATGCCTAGGACCACTCTTTAGCTATCTCTGCTTTCTCACCTCACATTCCATTCATGCTACATCACAAAATTTGAACAAGTACTTTTCGATCCCTCTGTGTGTGGAGCACTCGGAGTTCCGTATCGACAAGGACTGACCATTAAAACCTCCCAAGTGCATCTCGGTGGAACCAACCCAAAATTCTCGGTCTCACCGAATGCCTAGGGTTGATCTGGTTTTCAATCTCGGTACTACCGATTCCATATTCTCGGTTACACCGAGTTTCCCTGTCAGCTGACAGTTGAGGAACTCGGTGACACCAAAAATTTAGAATCAGCATCACCGACAGTGAAGGGTATATAAGTTGTGGTCCCGACGGTTCGAAAATTCAATCTTCAATCATCGCGCCCCAAACCCTAAGCTGCCGCAAAAGGACCCCCTGGTCGTCGCCCTTGTCTCCCCGTGCTCCTCCGCCGCTGGGATCCTCGCCGTCCATGGGCATCTTCGCCGCCGTAGTGGATCCGTCGCCAAGCTAGGGTACGGATTCGATCTTTCTTTGCGCTCCCCGTCCAAATCTTGCGCATTGAAGTTATTCCATCGATAAGCCACTGATTGCAATCCTCTCAATCCTCTAAAACTTCCAGTAGATAGCGAATGATCGATTTTCTAGGGTTTACTGTCCGCCCGATGGATCTCGGTGGAACCAAAGCAAACAAATCGGTGTCACCGATTTGCCTTTCTGTGCTGCTAAGAACTATCTTGGTGAAACCGAGTACTCCTTTTCGGTCTCACCGAAAGGAGTGCCAAGTTTCTGTTAAAGAGAAAGTCAGTCTCGGTAGCACCGAAATCTTTGCTTCGGTTGTACCGATTTTCATATGACAGAATGTAAACCTTGAGAATCTTTTGTTCAAACTTTCAAAAATGCAGCTGTACATTTTGTGATGACTCATCTTCTTCTGCTCCACTATACTCTATTCACAGGGTCAGTATGTCAGATGCTGAGGACAGTGAGAACAACTTCCAAGAGGAGAACATTGTCATGAGTTCAGGCACTAGTCCCGATTCCAGTTCCTCTTCAGATCTAGGCACTCCCAGTTCTCATGGGGTGCCCAAGGCTGCTACAAGGGCCGGGAAGAAGCTGAATTCAGATGAGGAGGATTCAGATTTTGTGCCAGATGAGATTCTTGCCAAGAAGCAAGAGAAGGCTGCCAAGAAATCTGCAAATGAAGCTACCTCTTCAAGGAGAGCTGTCAGAAAGGAGTATGCTAGCTCTGAAGCTATGAGAGCACCTGAGAGTGCTAGAGCTACCATGACTGTTGAGCCCCCAAGGAAATCTATGCATTAGAAGGCAGGGGAGAAGAAGAGAGCTAGAAAAGGATTGTTTATGTTGTTGGCAGGCAAACTTCTATGTATGAAGATCCAGAGGAGGTTGCTGGTGCTGCTGCTGAGGAGGAGGAAGAACATGTTGAGAAGGCCCCTCCCAAGAAGAAAAAGAAGCTTATGGATGATGCTATGCCAAAGACTGGTACATCCAAGAGCACCAAGTCTGTCCCCAAGAAGGCTGCTGCTGAAAAGCCCAAGAGGTTGTCCAGACAAATTCCTGCTTCTGAAAAGAACAAGGGAACTACCTCTAGAGTTGAGGATGAAGATGCTATGTCTGCTTTGATGAAGCTTACACCACACCTTCCAGTACATAATGCCAGCTATCCACTTGCTGAAGATATGAAGAAGAGGAAGGATTCTGGTCTGAGGGCATGGAGAGCTGCTGATCCATATGCCCAGAGGAGGAAGACAGCTGTGGACTACAGATTCTATACCAAAGAGCAACAGGATTTCTATGAAACTGTGCTGTTTGACAAGAGTCCAGCTGTGAGTGACATGAGATATGTGGACTGGAAATTCATGAAGGAGAATGAAGACTATGTTCCAAGTGTCCAAGACAACTTCCACTGCATTGGCTTGGATGAGTTTGTTGGCAGAGAGTTTACTGCTTGGAATGATGAGATGATCATGCAATTCTACTCCACTGCTTATTTCTATGGAGATGGTAGGATTGTATGGATGACTGAAGGAGCAAGATATGAGTCCACTGTTCATGAATGGGCTGCAATCTTAGGAGTCCCAGAGGTACAGGATGGTGACTTGGATGTCTACTCAGAATCCAAGGAAAGCCACAATGCTATGGCCGACATGTACAATGAGCTCCCTGCTGCTCATGTGAAGTCTCACAAGTTAGGATCCATCTACTTTCTCCAGGCTGGCCTTCGTACCATGAACACCATTCTGAGGCATACTTTGATGCCCAAGTCAGGAGATGACAAGATGATCCGAGGCTACTCCATCAACATGCTAATCCATCTTGACAAACACACCAGGATTAGAGTTATGGACTTGATTGTTGAGACAGTTAAGAGGGTTGCTGCTAATCAGAAGCGCTCATGCTACTATGCACCCTATATCCAGATGCTTATCAATTCCAAGATGGAAAAACACATCTTTGCTCTTGACAGACCCCACTTGTCCCTACAGCCAGATCTCGAGGACAACATTGTGGTGATGGACCCTGAACATCCCACATATGCTGCAGCTCAGGCAGAGGCAGAGGAAGCTAGAGCCACTAGTGCTCAAGTCCCTAGATCCAGGAACGAGCAAATGGATCTTTTGATCTCATCAGTTCAGGGCATGCAGAAGGACATTAAGGACATTTTGGACAATCAAAATAGTCTTGTCAGGATCTTTGAGAACAGGATCAAGACCCTTAATGATAAGCTGGATGGGCTGACTAAGACAGTCAATGAGCTCAGGAAGGAAGTTGACTCAGTGCCTCTTCCTCATTCTTCAGATGATGATGATGATGATGATGATGAGGATGACTCACCTCTCAGGCCAGGCACACACTTCACTACTCAGTCCAGATCAGCCACCGTGCCAGCTCCAGACTTGAGGCCCTCTTCATCAGCTCCTACTACTGTCACCTCAGCTCCATCACCTCCAGTTCCTCCAGTTGCCACTTCAACTCCATCCACGACATCTGCAGAGATCTTCGCCGACGCTGTTCTCTCGACTCCTTCATCAACAACTGGAGGAGATCAGCCCAAGAATGCTTAGATATATGCCTTTGAACTTTTTGGTAACTTGTTGCCAAAGGGGGAGAAGT
Source organism: Elymus sibiricus (assembly GCA_039707655.1). Classification (NCBI taxonomy): domain Eukaryota; kingdom Viridiplantae; phylum Streptophyta; class Magnoliopsida; order Poales; family Poaceae; genus Elymus; species Elymus sibiricus. The sequence continues at coordinate 201,027,252 of CM077667.1, forward strand.
GTATATAGATCTTTAGGCTTCGAGTGAGAGAGCGCTTGGTTGCTTGTGATACACGTTTGTTGGTGTTTTGATCATACGCTTAATGGTTGCTGCTACTATTTCCTATCATTATGCTGCTTATGAGATGATCATTCACCTTGCTTGATTGTGTTGTGCTATGATGTTCACTCTTATTATTCTCGCACACCACCAAGTTGTATGTGACATGGAAGAAGTGCCCCATGTACCTAATCGATTGTGCATTTGCATTCAAACGCAAATCTGAAATAATGCACAAATTTAGGGGGAGCTCTTGCTTATCACATACTTCTCAAAGCGACGATTATATTCATTGATTATATCATATGTCGAAGCTTTGATCTATATGTTGTAATCAATTACCAAAAAGGGGGAGATTGAAAGCACATTTGCTCCCTTGGTGGTTTTGGTAATTAATAACAACATATAAGTCATTGAACTAATGTTTCCACTAAGTATATTTCAGGAAAAGTTCAATGATGGGTTGGCAAAAGGATTGTGGAGATTGTGGAGATACCCCAAGATGCAAGGAAATGGATTGGCAAAGCTTCAAGCAAGAGGACTCTACATTTTACATTTGTGAGAAATCACTTTGAGTCCATAGGAAAGCCAATACTATTAAAAGGGGGTAAGGTTCTGTTGGTGAACAAAATGCTAAACGTGCACAAGTGATAGTCACCAAAAACACCCACAAGCTCTTCCACAAAAGTCTGTCCAAAGTCAAATATCCAAAATCGGTGCAACCAACACTTTCCACTCGGTGCCACCGATTCCCAAACTCAGACAGACCTAAGCCAAACCCTAGCCTTTCGGTGCAACCGATTCTCCTTCGGTGCCACCGAGTTTGGGTTGCCAACTTTCTGTTACGCAAATTCACAATATCGGTCCCACCGAGATTGTTGGATCGGCGTCACCGAGAATGGGCAATCTGACCGTTAGTCACCTTATCGGTGCAACCGAGTTTCCTATATCGGTCTCACCGAGATTCAAAAGTTGCCACCTTTTGGTCACTTCGGTACCACCGAGATTAACACATCGGTGTCACCGAGTTGGTCATTTTGTGTGTAACGGTTGGATTTTTGGGGATGCCTATATATACCCCTTCACCACCACCCACTCGAAAGAGAAGCACTCAGAACTATTCCATACTTGCCCCATTCAGTTTTTTGAGAGAGAGCCACCTACCCTTGTGTTGAGGTCAAGATCTTCCACTCCAACCATATGGATCTTGATTTCTAGCCTCCCCAAGTTGCTTTCCACCAATCCCATCTCTTCCACCAAGCCAAATCTGTGAGTGAGTGATTGTGTGTTGAGGAGTCTATCATCTTGAATCACAAGAGCAAGGAGTTCATCGTCATTGCCGAGCCTATTACCTTTTGGAGGGTGGTGCCTCCTAGATTGGTCAGGTGTCGCTTGAGAGCCTCCTACTTCGTGTTGTGGAGTTGAACCAAGAAGTTTGTAAGGGCAAGGAGATCGCCTACTTCGTGAAGATCTACCCTTAGTGAGGCTAGTCCTTCGTGGACGGAAGTCGTTATGGAATAGTCAAGGTTGCTACTTCGTGGACCCTTATGGGTCGAGCCCTCCATGGACTCTCGCGACCGTTACCCTCCGTGGGTTGAAGACTCTATAAACGTGGATGTACGATAGCACCACCTATCGGAACCACGGGAAAAATCATCGTGTCTACAATTGCGTTTGATCTTCCTACCCTATCCTTTCTACTCATGCTTGTTATTACTTTCCGCTGCTATACTCTTAGACATGCATGTGTAGGGTGTACTTGACTTGCCATGAAATGCTAAAATCTGCCAACTCTAAAATTTGGGAAAAGGTAGAATTTTTATTTGGTCAAGTAGTCTAATCACCCCCCCCCTCTAGACATACTTTCGGTCCTACACACCCAGGCTATAAGAGCCACCCCCTCGACCCCCTCTCGGCTCCCTTGGCTCTCCCTCCCTCCTATGAACCTCCTGGACCGGCCCCCTCCTTCTCCCGTGCCTTATTCCTCCTCCCACGGCCGGCATTGCCGCTCCGGCCTCCCCTTAAATTCGAGCCATCCCGAGCTCCTCCTCTCCCACTAGCGGCACCAGATGAACGCCCACACCTCGCCTGAGATTCCCCATGCATCCACTCCTTCCTGCCGTGCCCAAATCATCGGGTTCATCTTTGCCCGCCGCCGGTCTCCGCTGCGACCGAAGCCCCGCTCGCCCCGGCGCTTCCCCACGAAAAAGGGGCCACCAGATGGATGCGGAGCTCCCTCCCGAGCACGCCGGTGGCCGGAGCGTCACCGGAGGTGACCGGAGCCGCCGGAACGGGCGCCGGCGAGCGCTCGGACCCACCTCCCCTGTCTCGCCTCTGTTCGAGCGGGAGGTGGGGGACGAACCCGACAGGCAGGGCCCGCCTGTAAGTGGCCCGCCGGTCGGGCCCGGCGCATAAGTGGAGGCACCCCCCTCCTGATTCCACCTTCCTGCGGAGGAGGCGTACTCCGCGAGGTACGCCTTTGACGTGGCCCCTGCGCGCGCCCGGCCGAGCCACTGGGCCGGCCCAATCTCTATCCTGCGCACAGTGCGCGTCTTAGCCCAGTTAGGTTAGGATTTTTTCCTTTTTCTTTTATCAGTGAAATTCAAATATTCATAGATAATTCATTAGAACTCCAAATTTGGTGATTCAAATTCCTACAGATTCCTAAAATCATGATCTATCCAAAAATGTGGTTCACACATTTTTCCCACAAAATTTTCTGTAGAGTTCAAATGCAAATTTGAATTTGAACTATGAAATGCCCCCCATTGTAAAATAGCTAGAGCTCTCATATCAACTCCAAATGGAGTGATTCAAATTCCCAGAGGCTCTAAATGTCATGCCCTATTTGTCTAGCCACGTTTAGCATTTTATCATGCACCTATTATGCTTGACCAAATAAATAGCTCCCTTTTTCCATTATTCCATCTTAGGAAAATCATAGGAAAATCATATCAACCCCAAATCTAGTGAAACCGCTTCCATCATGTTTCTAAAATCATGCCCTATTTGTTAGGCTCATCCACTCAATTTTGTTAAAACATTTTCCGTGGACACTTTATAGGACCTTCAATTCCTACATTCCCACCATTCAAAATTCTCCCTTGATCCAGATCCAATAAAACCTCCTTGGTTATTTTTCTTATAGCCAGAGGTGTCCAAGAAAAATAAAAATCCTATTTATAGAGCACTTTTATTTCTCCGCTTTGTTGTGTTTTTTATTATGATTGTTTCCGGCAATAGTTGACGAAGTAGATGGAATTATCGGTGTGGACGAGAAGCGTGTGAAGACCTCAAAGACGTTGCTAAGCCAGGCAAGCATCCCTTTGACCATGACTAAGAACCCTTTTATTTGCATGGCATATAGCACTTATTTCCGTGATGTTGATCATGTTGATGCGGTGACCACTTCGGTGGGATACCTCCGATACTTTACCATTGATACTTGCATCGTGCATGACCCTACCATTCTTATGAGGGTTGTGCGGGTGGGAGTAGTTAGGTTGCTAGTAGTGCTACGCAAGTGGGATGGGAATATGCATGGTGATGGAAACAAAATGGTTTCAAAGACTTTTTCGAAAACCCCGTCGGGTGCCACTAATGCCCGAGGGAGATGATGATGAGCTAGGTAACCACTTGATAAAGAAGTGGTGTACCGAAGCAAGTGAGTGTGTGTGTTTTCGAAAACGGATTAGATTTAAGATTTCTCGACCGTCCCAACCTTACATGCACAACCATGATACCCCTTATGGGACGGGGCTTTGTTGATTACTTTGATGGGTACTAGCATAGAGCCCGCATTACTAGTGGCGGGAGTGACGTGGTCACTCTCGATACGGGGTCGTGCCTGGTAGGGCGACCATGCGCTGTCTTCACAGGCACCGGGCACACCATTGGTCCCTTCATGGATGGTACGATCTGGAGCGAGGCTCGTATGATGTACATCATGAGGGCTGGGTACCAATCGAGTGGACTCTTTGTTTAGTATCGTCAGGGTAAAGGCATTGTTCGGGTACTTACCTCAGGTATGAACAATACCGCGAGTCGTGGCTTGACACGGAAGTTTCCAGAATCTTGTGGGTAAAGTGTGCAACCTCTGCAGAGTGTAAAAATATTCGAATAGCCGTGTCCACGGTCAAGGACAGTTGGGTGGTGCTGCTTAAACTATGTCCAGATGTTTTCACAAAACTTGGTGTGTGTGTGACAAAGAGATACTTGAGCTAAGTCGGAAGACTTGATGAAATGATTGAACATGTCATGTTCAAACCCTACTTATGATGATATCTATAACTTGTTCATATGGATATCTGCCAACTATTGATGCATGCTTACACAAGTTAGTTGATCATGTCACTGCACTCAAAATTAGCTTTCTGCAAAATTACCTACTTAGTGCTATATCATGCTCCGTTGAACCTTGTTCCAAACATGGGTTGCTTGCGAGTACATTCAAACTACTCATTGGCTTGCCACTGGTTATTTTATTGGCCAGGCATGAAAGATTAGGTCATGATGAAGATTACCTCGGTGATGAACATGCGAGCTAGGACGCTTCCCAGTCGGAATGCCTGTAGGGTTAAGGCATATGGCATGGGTTCACGCTACCGTTGAAGATTTCCGCTGCAAGTTTATGAAGACTTGGCCATAAAGGCCATATTTGAGCACAAACGGTATGTAATGGATGTAAGACTCTTGTTATTCAGTTTTTCTGTGTTCAGTGAGCATTGATCTCTGGGATCACTATGCACGTACATTCGGTGATCACGACTTATGAGTCGGGGTCCCCACAGAGCTGGTATCAGAGCCATCCTGACTGTAGGAAGCCCTTAGTTAGCATGGACGTTAGTTAGGACAAAACTATTTCTCCAGGCCCTTCAAAATCACTTACAAAACCTCTATATTCTCACCTCTCCTAAATTTTCAAAAGAAGCGAAGGTTTTTGCCTTAGCACATCCACCCCTATTCTCTTAAACTCTCCTCGTCTGCTTTTCAAAACTTCGCAAATGGTCGCTACTACCCTTGTGCCCCTGACCACGGGATTCCTTGTAATCCTCGTGGGTAACCTGGAAGGGAGCCACCTTGCCAGACATTTCCCCACATATCTTGGACACAAGTTGGCGACACTAGACAAGGAGCTACCAGCAGAAGATACCTTCTCGAAGGATGAAGGCATCAAGACTAGGAAGATGGTGACACCCTTGACACTGCCCCAGGATGATGCCACCTCGGCCTATGATGACCAGGGCATGAGATATGCAAGATCATTATATGCATCGCTAATAGAGCAATCCTGTCATTACCAATGACGTGTCGGCAACCACCGGTGGATGAGAACCTCGCCATTTGGTCCGCCTCACTGTAGTGAGTAGGAAAATGGTCCTCATCGTCCCCCGCTCTTGGTGCCGATGATATCGCCAACGTGACCGGCAGGATACAACTCTACCATGCCTTGTTAATGTCATTGCATAAGAGATTGCCTACCTGGAACCCTCGACGTCTCAGAAGACAAGAAGGCATTGTCACGATTACAAAGACACCAGTAGACCCTGTCAACAACAACTGTGAAGAATCACCTTCGTCGTCAACTCACCAGACCCGAAGTAGTCAAGAACTCTTGAGACGCAACCATGATCATTTTGACGAACAATAACCAGAGACATAGCGACACCTGAAGAAGACCCAGGAGACTAAGCGGACTCCTCTCCAAGACGCGAAGCAAGCACGACTACTGAGTCCAAGAACCCCTAGGGTAGGATGAGTCGTGTATCCTCCATGCGAAGTCGAGTCCGTATGATGGTTCTAATAGAACTATGATTGTGTGTTGCTTGTTTTTGCTTGTTTGTGCTTTGGTGTAAGTCGCACTTTTGCCCCAGGCAAGTAGTACGCGACTAAGCACCCACCTTATCTTAATAAGTGTGTTTTGCCTTTTCGGCACTTCTTTGATTGCACTTGCACTATACCACCCCCTTAGGCATGCTCCTCTCGATGCTACTTTCTCTCCCCCATCTCGTCTACCGAAGACCAGCAAGAAAAGATGCACCAAGGATCCACCTCGACAAACAACTGACACCGAAGACCTCAGCTACAACGTACTCAACCAGACGCAACCCCGTAGAGTTATGCTTTTCCCTCAAGATTGGAAACCCCTCCCTAGCCCAACCTAGACCTCACAAGCTACCCCAGCTCAAACCTCTGATCACATGTTTAATACACGGATTTTCCAGATCACCTGTTGAGCTTCAATAGCCCCTGCTTAGCACTGGCTTCATTACGGGACTAGTGATCATAGTGAATAAACACCTTTCATCCTTAAGCTAGCACTTGATCTAATGATGCCATGGGATAGATCATCTTGAGGATAAATGATTAGTAGACTAATCGTTTGACGAGGCTAGAGTAGATATCTTGAGGAAGCGGTTGAGACCCTTTGGTGGATTGCGAGATTTTCAGGATGATCAGGAGATTGATGGACCAAGTTGATAGAGTGGCATAACTTACTTCTCCCTTGAGTCAATTGGATTTAGTAGGACGACTGTGATCACAAGTTGGAATTATTGGGGGACTAATGACTTGACTTTGGCTAGTAATGTTGATAGTGGATTGATGGTGATATGATAGTGACTGGAGTAACTAGTAGGGAATTCTTACTAGATGTAAACCTTGGATTTAAATAGGTGATTATAGTAGGTGCTCGAGATCAATTAAACCACATGGTTCGGAATAAATTGGAATTAGTCTAATGATCTTGATCGTGATACCATGTCTCTCGGTGGATGATAAGTAGAAGGAATCGTATGATGTTAGGGATAATTTAGGGATCTATATAAGCTCGACCTTGGAGTTTAGTTGGTCATGAGATTGGGAGTTCATGGATATATTGTGATGAGATAGTTCCTTTCGGAATTTGGGGATTCAGGAAATCTGGAGATATATGGGACGACACTCGTATTGGATTTGTAGCAATAATAGGTCATGCAATAGTGGATGATATTCGTGGATCGATTAATTGGATTCGTAGGAAGGAAACAAGATCTTGGAGTGGTTTATTACGTGTTTCCTTAGCATAGTAATGCAATACCTTGGACCTTGGTTAGGTTAGTGGGGCACTTGGATTATAGTGTCATGTTCAAGCTTAGCGGCTTGTATGCTTTCCCGAGGATTTTTACATAGGGATATATATGAGTTAGCTATGAGATTTTGGGTATAGTCCTTCTCTCAAACCTTGGAGTTGAATAGCGTGAGAGACATTGGAGTTGACTTATAAGAGATGGTACCCTCGGTGATATAGGATGGTTTTGTCTGGAGTAATAGGCAGGACTATTGGCATCTAAGAACTGTGCTCAAGGATAAGATGATAGGAGTTCACTCACATTCTAAGCTCCTTGAAAACCCCTAAGCTTTGCCAAGCCGTAACACGGTCGGATTATGACCATAGGCCTTGGACTATAAGTCCTTAGACCATGGTCGATACTCCACCTTGACCACCACCCACCCCTTTCCATAAGGAAGGTGGACACGCAGAACTAGTTTTCGATGGACCACAAACTCCTGGACAAGTAACCATCTGGAACAAATTCCCTCTCCTCTTAGGCATCCCATGAGCAATGTGTTTGTGTGAAAACTTGGGGAAATATGTTGTTGTCCTCACAGATGACATACTTATTTAACCAATGAGAGAAAGGAACAACTTAGTCCTGTTTTGACCAGCCCCAGGAACACCAACTGCCTTGCCTCTCAGGTATAAGGCTCCACCTTGAGAAGGGTTGGACTACTTGATGTACCCACCCTACAGCCGAAGACATTCCTGCCCAAGCAAGTTGAAGAGCCACTACGGTTGAGAAACCACGAAGAAGCAAGAGAAGTCAACCACCGCTCCTCTGCCAGCTACGTCAACTAGGCTATATAAGGAAGCACCGACGTCCAAGCATGATGAAGCCCTTGCACATCAAGAGGATTAAAAGAACCCCTTGTTATGACTGGTTATCTATCAGTTCCTGACTAGGAAGGAACCGAGAAGTAGATAACACCTCTCACTCCCCCACTTTGATGGTGTACGATGAGCATGACGTCCCTACTCCCTTCAGATGCTTGGAATGGAGTGGACGACTGTCATGACTTCGTTACCAGCCCCTTTTTGGCCCAATCTAGGGCATAAACCCTGACTCAATCATGGTAAACCACCTGTCAAAGGTAGTTCACCCCGCTTGCCAAGCCTCGGATCTTGGGGACTAGATGGCTATTCTATACTTCTGGATAGTCAGCTTATTTGGAACCCCTCAAAACCTTCCCAGATGGTAGAACCTGTTTTGGCGCCAAGTCTCTAAGCTTAGCCTTAGGGATGAGCCTTAGCCCAACCTTGCCACACATAACTATAAAGAGACGAGTAGACCAAACACTCGAGGACCCACCAGAAACATGCGTCCATGGCGATGAAGACAGATGGCCGAAGACGAATGAAGAACATACCTGGGCAACTTACTCAAGCAGAAGGTCCCGACAAGAAACCTACAACAACGCGCTTCAACACTCTCAAGGATGAAGACCACCTGCGACTGAAGATCCCCTGCCTTAAGGAAGACAAGGGCTTCCCCGTCGACGAGAAGCTACACCAGAACCTTGACCACTTTTTATCCTAACGCGAGACATCTAGATGTCACTAACCAGCGTGAGCAACCCCAGGACCAACCCTCGGACACTCTACCTTGCCACGTACTCCGACTTTGGAATACACACGCAAGCCAGACCCATACCAGAACCCCGATCATCACGCCCTTGACCTTTAAGCAAGCCTAGCATATTGCAAGAACCCCGTTCACCCTTAGACGAAGTCAACGATGCACTCGAAGACATATCATCAGGCACTTCAAGATCCAGAAGGACAACCACGCCGGAGTAGAAGCAACATGGAACGTGAAGACTACCTCACCTGTGAATTCCCACACCTTTTTCTACACCTAGCCTAGGAATCTCGGGGACGAGATTCTTGTAAGGGGGGTAGGTCTGTCACACCCTATGTTTTGCCTCATGACTAAGTTAACCTGACTCAAAATTAGGGTCAATTAAAACTTTTTCTGTGCTTGTGATGCTTGACTTGATTGATGATTGCTTGATTGCTTGTTGGTGCTCTATATTCATAAACTCCCTCCTACTCTCAAAACTCATCTCCTTGCTCCAAATATTTGCCCAATGATCATGCCATGTGTATAGGACATAAAACTATTTTTATAAAATTTTATTTCGGCCAAAATGGATTTATTCAAATTAGGTTTTCCAAAACCCCTGAATTGAGGTTTGTACTACAAGTCCTCAAATTGGGTGGATTGTTTTTCCACAAAGGCTTTATTTGAAACCTACTATATATAACACTTTCCAAAACCACCAAATATTAATTTTAAAGATTATTTTGCTATTTTATTTAAAGGCTTTTTCTTAAGGCCACAAATGGTCTTTTATAGGGAAAAATTATTTAAATGCTTTAAAAATATTTGAGAAAATTTAGGGAAACTCAGTGGACATATATTTTCCATATATGTGAGTTTCAACACATGGTCATGTTCAAAATCATAGACAAAACCCCTCAAAACCCTTTCTGCCCAAATCAAGCTTTTGAAATATTTCTATAAGAAATATTCTCAATAAATTCCAAGAAAATTCCAGCAAGTCACACATGTCATATGTGATGATCTTGCAAAATTTCATCTCAATCCCAATTGATTTGCTTCATCAAAATATTCCAAAACCATTCCTGTCGAGAGCCAAATTTGAACAACTTTACATTGTGAAGTTTCTTCCCTTGACCCCAAACTTTGTGGGCATGTGCTAAACCCCAAATAATGATACCACACCAAGTGGTGGATTTGTGGGGGGTGAAATGCATGCCTAGATCTACAGAAACTGATTCTGTTGATTTCTAGGGTTTCACAAAGTTACATTGTGAACTTTCTTCAAAACTCCTCAAACTTGGTGATCCTCTCTATTTCTACCTATATTTTCATCCTGTTAAATCTCATGGCAAGCAAACCCCATTTACTTAGCCAAATCATCACCAAACAGTTTTGCTTATTTTGTAAACAACCTTGTTTGACCCCCTTCTGCTATTCTCCTTCACTTCAAGTTTTTATCACAGCTTGCTAGCATTGCACCTCACCCCCAATAAAAATTTCAAGCCTCAGCTCCATGGTTCAGTGGGGTAAAACCCCATTTTTACCCCTGGACAGCAGGGAATCTCCTTCTCTCTCCCCTCCCCTCTTATTCTATCAGCTATCCAGGGCATCCAATGCCTCACCCATGCTTGTTTACTCCCCCTAGATTCCCTAGACACGGGAGGCCACGCAGAAGCCGCCAAAGGCATGCCATGGCATGCCAAAGTCGCGCTCTAGAGCGCGCTACAGTGCCCGACCGCACTGTAGCCGCCGCCCTATGCATGCCCCCGACAGCCTCGGGCTTCCCCCCCCCCCCTCGCCACTTGGCTGGCCTCGGCGTCCGGGACACGCCGGACGGTCGCCCCCCTCCTCTCTCTCCCTCCCGAGCGCACCAGTGAGCAAGCTCACACGCCCGAGGACCGGGTCCTCCCCCACTCCCTCTCTTTTCTCCACGAAGACCATGGACACGCCCGAGCCTGCCCCCGTGAACTCTAGCGATGGCTCCGACCTCACCGAACCTCCTGTCCATGGTGCGCCAGAACCCAGGCTATTAGAGCCACCCCTCGACCCCCTCTCGGCTCTGTTGGCTCTCCCAACCTCCTATGAACCTCCTGGACTGGCCCCCTCCTTCTCCCGTGCCTTCTTCCTCCTCCCACGGCCGGAATTGCCGCTCCGGCCTCCCCTTAAATTTGAGCCATCCCGAGCTCCTCCTCTCCCCCTTGCGGCACCAGATGAACGCCCACACCTTCCTGCCGTGCCCAAATCATCGGGTTCATCTTTGCCCGCCGCCGGTCTCCGCTGCGGCCGAAGCCCCGCTTGCCGCGGCGCTTCCCCACGAAAAAGGGGCCACCAGATGGATGCGGAGCTCCCTCCCGAGCACGTCGGTGGCCGGAGCGTCACCGGAGGTGACCGGAGCTGCCGGAACGGGCGCCGGCGAGCGCTCGGACCAGCCTTCCCTGTCTCGCCTCTGTTCGAGCGGGAGGTGGGGGACGAACCCGATAGGCAGGGCCCGCCTGTAAGTGGCCCGCCGGTCGGGCCCGGCGCATAAGTGGAGGCATCCCCTCCCGATTCCACCTTCCTGCGGAGGAGGCGTACTCCGCGAGGTACGCCTTTGACGTGGCCCCTGCGCGCGCCCGGCCGAGCCACTAGGCCGGCCCAATCTCTATCCTGCGCACAGTGTGTGTCTTAGCCCAGTTAGGTGAGGATTTTTCCCTTTTTCTTTTATCAGTGAAATTCAAATATTCATAGATAATTCATTTGAACTCCAAATTTGGTGATTCAAATTCCTACAGATTCCTAAAATCATGATCTATCCAAAAATGTGGTTCACACATTTTTCCCACAAAATTTTCTGTAGAGTTCAAATGCAAATTTGAATTTGAACTATGAAATACCCCCCTTGTAAAATAGCTAGAGCTCTCATATCAACTCCAAATGGAGTGATTCAAATTCCCAGAGGCTCTAAATGTCATGCCCTATTTGTCTAGCCACGTTTAACATTTTATCATGCACCTATTATGCTTGACCAAATAAATAGCTCCCTTTTTCCATTATTCCATCTTAGGAAAATCATAGGTAAATCATATCAACCCCAAATCCAGTGAAACCACTTCCATCATGTTTCTAAAATCATGCCCTATTTGTTAGGCTCATCCACTCAATTTTGTTAAAACATTTTCCGTGGACACTTTATAGGACCTTCAATTCCTTCATTCCCACCATTCAAAATTCTCCCTTGATCCAGATCCAATAAAACCTCCTTGGTTATTTTTCTTATAGCTAGTGGTGTCCAAGAAAAATAAAAATCCTATTTATAGAGCACTTTTATTTCTCCGCTTTGTTGTGTTTTTTATTATGATTGTTTCCGGCAATAGTTGACGAAGTAGATGGAATGATCGGAGTGGACGAGAAGCGTGTGAAGACCTCAAAGACGTTGCTAAGCCAGGCAAGCATCCCTTTGACCAAGACTAAGAACCCTTTTATTTGCATGGCATATAGCACTTATTTCCGTGATGTTGATCATGTTGATGCGGTGACCACTTCGGTGGGATACCTCCGATACTTTACCATTGATACTTGCATCGTGCATGACCCTACCATTCTTATGAGGGTTGTGCGGGTGGGAGTAGTTAGGTTGCTAGTAGTGCTACGCAAGTGGGATGGGAATATGCATGGTGATGGAAACAAAATGGTTTCAAAGACTTTTTCGAAAACCCCGTCGGGTGCCACTAATGCCCGAGGGAGATGATGATGAGCTAGGTAACCACTTGATAAAGAAGTGGTGTACCGAAGCAAGTGAGTGTGTGTGTTTTCGAAAACGGATTAGATTTAAGATTTCTCGACCGTCCCAACCTTACATGCACAACCATGATACCCCTTATGGGACGGGGCTTTGTTGATTACTTTGATGGGTACTAGCATAGAGCCCGCATTACTAGTGGCGGGAGTGAGGTGGTCACTCTCGATACGGGGTCGTGCCTGGTAGGGCGACCATGCGCTGTCTTCACAGGCACCGGGCACACCGTTGGTCCCTTCATGGATGGTACGATCTGGAGCGAGGCTCGTATGATGTACATCATGAGGGCTGGGTACCAATCGAGTGGACTCTTTGTTTAGTATCGTCAGGGTAAAGGCATTGTTCGGGTACTTACCTCGGGTATGAACAATACCGCGAGTCGTGGCTTGACACGGAAGTTTCCAGAATCTTGTGGGTAAAGTGTGCAACCTCTGCAGAGTGTAAAACTATACGAATAGCCGTGTCCACGGTCAAGGACAGTTGGGTGGTGCTGCTTAAACTATGTCCTGATGTTTTCACAAAACTTGGTGTGTGTGTGACAAAGAGATACTTGAGCTAAGTCGGAAGACTTGATGAAATGATTGAACATGTCATGTTCAAACCCTACTTATGATGATATCTATAACTTGTTCATATGGATATCTGCCAACTATTGATGCATGCTTACACAAGTTAGTTGATCATGTCACTGCACTCAAAATTAGCTTCATGCAAAATTACCTACTTAGTGCTATATCATGCTCCGTTGAACCTTGTTCCAAACATGGGTTGCTTGCGAGTACATTCAAAGTACTCATTGGCATGCCACTGGTTATTTTATTGGCCAGGCATGAAAGATCAGGTCATGATGAAGATTACCTCGGTGATGAACATGCGAGCTAGGACGCTTCCCAGTCAGAATGCCTGTAGGGTTAAGGCAGATGGCATGGGTTCACGCTACCGTTGAAGATTTCCGCTGGAAGTTTATGAAGACTTGGCCATAAAGGGCATATTTGAGCACAAACGGTATGTAATGGATGTAAGATTCTTGTTATTCAGTTTCTGTGTGTTCAGTGAGCATTGATCTCTGGGATCACTGTGCATGTACATTCGGTGATCACGACTTATGAGTCGGGGTCCCCACAGATATTTTGGGCCCCTTCCCCGCGCTGTCGGGGGCTTTGAGTTCTTGTTCGTAGCAATCGACAAGTTCACAAAGTGGCCTGAGGTAGAGCCAGTAAGGAAGGTGACCGCGCAGTTAGCTATCAAGTTCATGAAAGGACTGGTGTGCCGTTTTGGAGTACCTAACAGAGTGATCACCGACAACGACACCCAGTTCATGAGCCGCGCCTTCATGCAATACTTCCAAAACCTTGGAAGCAAGGTATCCGTCGCCTCTGTTGCCCATCCAAGAAGCAACGGGCAAGTCGAGAGGATGAATGCTGAAGTGCTGCGAGGTCTCAAGACAAGGACTTTCGATAGGCTGCGGAAGAGCGGCAAGCGCTGGATAGATGAGCTGCCGGTGGTTCTTTTGTCCCTCGGAACGACACCAAATCAAGCTACCGGCCAGACGCCCTTCTCCCTTGTGTACGGGGCAGAAGCAGTGCTCCTCACGGAACTCATATATGGGTCACCTCGAGTAATTGCCTACGACGAAGTAGAGCAAGAGCAGCTACGGTATGACGACACCATGCTCCTCGAGGAAGATCGTCTCCGGGGTGATGTGTGTGCTGCACGCTACCAGCAAGCCCTGTGCCGCTATCACAGTCGCAGGGTACATGCCTGGAGCCTTGAGGAAGGCGACCTGGTCCTTAGGCGCATTCAGTCCGCCAAGGGTACCAACAAGTTGACGCCCAAGTGGGAAGGCCCTTACCGGGCTGCACGAGTCACCAGACCTGGCGCAGTCCATCTGGAGACCGAAGATGGCACCAAGGTGCTTAACTCATGGAATGTTGAGCATCTTCGTAAGTTCAACCCGTAAGGCGCGGCTTCCGGGCGCAGTCCCTGGCAGCCACCTTTTGTACAAGCCTTGCCGAAGTTGCATGTAACCCTTTGTACAAAGCCAGGCGCAGACCCTGTGCAACAATAATAAAGCTAGGCATGGCATCATATCATTGCATTGCACGTTCATTATGCATCTTTTATGGTTGCAATGTCGTCGGCTATTTAAGTTCTAGAGATCTGCTAAAGTACTTATTGAGCCTATAATCCTTGTTGCTGCACTCTCCCCCCAAGGGATAGAGACCTCTTGCCCTGTGTGTTTTGCCACCAGATAAATATGGAAGGAGGACGAAGGAACGAGGAGGGCGGCCCAGCGTCCTCCAGAAAGGGATACTGCCTAAAAAGAGATAAGTCTAATCGCATATCCCAAGTTTTATGCTCCCTAAAGGAAATCCTTACTCTCTTTTCGAACGTATTCGGTGGAGTTCCCTCACGTGGTAAAAACCTTTGTCGGGATGAGCTGCTCCCCAGCTCCTGGTACTTATCAGCTCTGAGGGACCGCACCGATACCGACAAGGACCCCTGCCAGAGAACAATACCAGCCTGCTGCCGGGGGCTCGTTCCCCTTTTTGGCGCTCGTGGTTAATAGTGACCCGGCAGGCGGTCCCGTGTGGCAAGAACAAACACATTGACACGGTAGGAACAAAAGAAAAAGGGGGGTAGTACTCAGAGAAGTAAAATAACATTCATTCATTCGTTTTGTCGATACAAATCGGATAAGAATTACATTACGATTGACTAAAGCTTGACGAGCGCCTACATCTTTTGAATTATAAAAAGATAAGTGCCCCATAATGCCTTTCTTGTCCCTCTCCTCCTAGGAGTTAGGTGAAGAAGAAGTAGAGGGCAAAATGAGCACCTGGCTAGGATTTGGCGCCTCCCCGCCAGGACCAGAGGGACGCGTCCGAAGAGCAGAAGGGCCCCATCACCAGGCAGGGCGGACGAAGCCGACGGAGCGGACAAGACCGACAAGGGGAAAGAAGGCGGAGGGCATGTGTAGATGGTGGTGCTGCCGGAGCCCAGCTGGTGATGATGGTGCTGCTGGGGAATGTGATGCGTCGGAGCCCTCATCCACTCTCCTGATGCGTCGTGGGTTCCCGACCGCTATCGTCTTCCTCATTGCCACCGCTCGAGGGAATGCCTCCGCCGTCGTCCGAGCTACCGACGCGGCAGCCAGGGGACCCCACAGAGAGCATGGTCATCCCCGGTGGCCAAAGGCGGGGAATTTCCCCCGCCCTTAAGAAGCACGCACAAGCGAAGAACTACCACCCATACGCGCCATCCAGAACGCTACGGGTGGAGAGCCCCACCGCGATAGACGGCGAACCACGGCTGCGACCGCACACACGCAATCGGTGGCCATGCGAACAATCTTTGTCCATCACCTTGAAGAAGGAGTGCGGGAACCACAGTCCACTGCGACGCTGCGTTCCCGTTATAGACTCTAGCGCGGTGTCGACCACATGGCACTCCATCAAAGCTAAAGAAGCGGGCGACGTAGCGGCAGGCGTGCCGCCGCAGCTGTCCCCGGTGCGACCGCCGCGCCGCCCGCTCCCCCATCCGAGACTCCTCCGGCCAACCTTGAGCTCAAAGTCGTTGGTCCAGAGCGAGGACTGGGCGTGGACACAAGGGGAAGACCCTGCGATGACGAACACACTCGCGAGGCCCTTCCCCCTAACCATCAGGGATGAAGGGGCGACTCATAGACGAACCAAAAGTGAAGGACGAGCAGTGTGGACTTGGGAGTAAGGAGGAGATGCAGCTGGATCAGCATCACCACCGTGACCCTCTAATTTATAGGGGAGAGCACGGGCGCTGGTTCTCCCCCGCTCCAGAGCGGCCGCCCATCTCCACCAATCCCACTACCCACGACTCGCGGGCGAACAGGTAACCACCCCATTGCTCCAATCCATGGCGTTGCGGTTTCTGCCACGATCGGGCCTTTAAGTCACGAGCGCCCACCGCGAACTCCTCGCTATGCATGCGGCGCGCGTGGCGGAAAAGGGCCTGAAGTGGTGGGATAGTGCCGACTAGTAAATTGGTAGTTACCCCCTCACATTGCGCGCCTATGCATAAATTTTGGGCCTGACCCAACGGCACTGAGCAAGCACGTGTGGGCCAGACCCGGGGGCTCCTGTCGTTGCACTAGGACAGGGGTATCCAGTGCCCCTGACTTATGCACAGACAGTAGTAGCAAAACCCGTCGGGAATAGCTACCACACCACCAAGCAAGCATTCAAGAACCAGACCCCGGCAGCAACAACCTGTAGAGGGCCAAGCAAACTCCGGCAACACCAGCACAACGGCCCAGGAGGGGCCCGAAGCACACCAGCCGCATCCCCGGAGCCTGCCGGGGACCGAGGCGCGCACATCTCAGGAAGACCCGACAAGCCATCCCCCGACAGGCATGAGCTAACCAGCCACCGCTCCACCGCATCACGACGCCAGTCACTTATCGATGCGGTGTCGAAGCCTCAAGCGGCTAGGTAGCTCTCGCTAAGCATGTGACGAAGCACCGGAAGGCAGATTATACCCAGTTGACACCCGTCCAGCAGTGTGTCAAGACCCTAAGCAACGGCCAGATAGGCGGTGGCAAGAGCTTGCCGGGGATGCACCCCCGAGCGCCACCTATTCTAGTAATCATGGTATTTTGTCCTAAATGCCAGAGTTAGGTATGATAGCTCTGCTAAGCTATCTAACCGATAGATAATTACTGTTTTGCCATTGTGGTTGCCCCTTGCGCTATAAAAGGAGGCCCAAGGCAACCTAGCTCAGGATTCGGACTTTTGGACACTTGTACTCGCGTAGCAGCTCTCCCCCAATGGCAGCCCTTGCCGGGATTGAGCGCTGCGTGTTCTTCGTGTTCCTACGATCAATCCACCAAAAGCGAGAGTAGGGTTTTATGCTTAGCAGCAGCCCCAACCTGGGTAAAAATGCCAGCGTCCTGATCATCGCGCTGTCTCATGTTCTCCGCTCTTTGTGCAACGTGACCCCCCTTGCTGAACCACAAAGGGGCCTCTGGTCCCGTAGGTGATCGTGTGCATCCGTGCCCCGACACCATCTTGATCTGGTGATACCCAGAGTACGCGTCCAAAAAGCATAAACGCTCGCAACCTGCCGAAGAATCAATGACCTTATCGATACGCGGAAGGGCGAAAGGATCCTTGGGACAGGCCTTGTTGAGATCCGTGTCGTCGACACACATGCGCCAAGTGTCATATTTCTTCAAAACCAGCGCCGGGTTAGCCAACCACTAAGGATGGAAAACTTCCACAATAAACCCGGCAGCTAGGAGTCGGGCCACTTCTTCTCCAATGGCCTTGCGTCTCTCCTCATTAAAACGACGGAGGTACTGGCGCACTGGCTTCATCTTGGGATCTACATTAAGGTGGTGCTCAGCAAGTTCTCTCGGAACTCCAGGCATGTCAGATGGCTTCCATGCAAAGATGTCCCGATTCTCACGGATGAACTTGATGAGCGCGCTTTCCAATTTGGGATCCAAGCCGGTCCCAATATTGAACTGCTTGGATGAGTCGCCCGGTGTGAAGTTGATCTGCTTCGTATCCTCAGTCGGCTTGAACTTGAGTTCGGGTTCTGACTCAGTATTGGGTTTCTTGAGCGGGCTCATGTCAGCCGGGTCAACATTGGCGGTATAGAACTTCAGCTCCTCTGCCGCACAGGCCGACTCGGTGTAGGCCGCATCTCCTTCCTCGCATTCCTGAGCTATCTTTCGGTTTCCGTCCACGGTTATGGTCCCTTTGAGTCCCGGCATTTTGAGCTTGAGATAGACGTAGCACGGGCGGGCCATAAAACGAGCGTAAGCTGGCCGCCCAAAGATAGCATGCTAAGGGCTTTTTATATTGACAACTTCAAACATCAATGAATCGCACCTGTAGTTGAACTCATCTCCAAAGGCCACATCGAGCTTAATCCCCCGATCGGGTAAGCTGATTTTCCTGGGACGATCCCATGAAAAATTGTCGTTGAAGGAAGCAACGTGCTCTCTGACAGATTCATTCGACGGAACGTCTCGTAGTACAATATGTTTACGCTGCTGCGTCCATCCATGAGAACCTTGGACAGAGTGTATCCTCCAACCTACGGTGCTACCACCAAAGCCAAGCCGCCTGGGTTGTCAACCCGGCGAGGATGATCTTCTCTGCTCTAGGTGATTGCATGTTCAAACCAGTTAAGTTACCTAGGGACCGCCGGCTCACCCATGTTGATAGCCCTGCTCTTGACCTTGCTGTCCTGCTTGCAGGTATTGGTGGTGAACACGTGGTATTGACCACAATTTAGCTGCCTCGGATTCTTCTGAAAAATACCTTGGCCATCATGCTGCTGGAGCTCCGTTTATGAGCCGCCGTGCGCTTCATCAGAGCGGCCAAGGGCTCGGGCTGTGAGCGGCGACTGTGCTGCCATGCTCGTCATAGCATCATCCGACACCTGCAGAGGGAGATCACGGTGTTCCTTGCAAACCTCCGCTGCGGGCGAAACTCCAAGTTTAGAGTCCGAGTTGACGACGATCGCTTCTTCGATGGCCGGCTCGTCCCGAGGGCCGACCCGCTGTGAAGATCTAACCACGCCGTGATTTCGGCCGGCTTGAAGCCAGCCGGATTGAGTACGCCGAGCCGGCTCAATGATGTTGGAGCTGATGTCCGGCTCAGGCACCGTCGCGCTGATCTTGCCGATGAAGACTTGGATCTTACCAAAGGGGACCCGGTAACCGTACTCGATTGAGTCGGCATCGGGGCCCCAGCCAGAGTCGTCGATGTAGATCTTGCCGCGGCGGCTCTTGGTCATACGACCGACCACGTATCTCCCGAACCCTAGAAGGGCTCCCTTCGAGAACTCAACTCCACCGGGCGAGAGCCCACAGTGGGTGCCAACTATGGTGGTTTTGTCAACCCGGCAGATGTCCTCGTAACAGGACTTAGGTGTGAGGCCATCGCCGCTTGGTGGCGACTCGAAGGGGTGAAACTAGAGAGAGAGTCGGATTTACCCAGGTTCGGCCCCTCCTATGGAGGTAATAGCCTACGTCCTGGTTTGTGTGTATTTGATGGATAGATCTTGATTACAAGGGTGCGGAATCGCTAACCTAGCTATCGAGAGGTTGTAACTTAAGTCTTTCGGCCCTAGGGGCTTGCCTTTATATACAGGTCAAGCCCTAGGGTTTACACTAGAGTTCGGGTCAAATCATGACCAGTGTCCTACGATATCTCTAACTTGTCTTGTATCTTTAAAGAAACTTGACTGGCGTCTCTAGCTTCATGGGCTTTAAGCCACCGTCCTCAGGTGTTAGGCCGTTCAACGTCTTGGTGAGCCGCCACCTTACTTATTTTTTACTCAGGACACAGCCCACTTAAACTTGATTGTAGAGTTGTTGATGTGTTAACCCGGCCTAGTATGCTGGGTTACATCGTGGAGTTATATCCCCGACACACACCGAACGCTTTTGGTACTCTATCAAGAAGAAGCAATCCAGAAACAACAATCAACTCATGATAAACAGCACAACATATGCATGACATGATGCGCAAACAATATGATGCAAGTCCGGTGTAATTATGCAAGACATGGCAAGCACAACAATCAACTACTACACATTAAGTGAAGGTCAATTTGAAACGAGTTGCATATTGACGAAACTCCACGCTTGAATTATTTAGTTCACTCTCGTTTATTTACACGGCAAGTTTAAATGTTGTCAACATGGCAAGAGGTGAGGCATAATGAAACTACACTATCTGTGCCTTTTAAATGAGGCCGGAAACAACATATAGTATTTCCGAAACGACCCCATATGTTAATTTCAAAATTGTTCCAGATCTGAACTAACCATATTTTATATTTATTAAACAGGGAAACAAAATGCACCATGTGATTCTACACGTCATTCTAAGCGATTTACATATATAGAACATTGAAAATGGAGATACGGCCTAGAAGATATGACCAACACAAGATGAATATGTCATGAATGCAAAATGCATGCATACGACAACCACAAACATTTCAAAACATGGATGCAACACCTCTACTTGAACACTATGGGCACATTCTAATAGAGGATAACATGCTCAACAATTCATTCCAGTGGGCCAACCCCAAAGGACCTACAGATCCATGGAAATCGTCATGGAAACATAGCAATAAAATAACCAGATTCCAGACTTAGTGAAAATTGACTATCTCCCAAAACAGCAGTTTGACTAGGCATGTTTACATAGCAATAACAGTAGCATAACAACCCTCTATGAGCATGGCAAGGACACTAACAGCAAGAAGACATGTCACACTACAAATACTCCATTGGCACAACTTCATAAGGGGCATGGTTTGCTTAATATGATGCTCGCAAAATGGAACTCATCGTTAACAGCACACAGTTTTACAAATTACGACGAAATGCACTTTTGCAACAGGGTTTTGAGAAATTAGATGAATTCCTAAATGCATGCAAATGATGCTAACATTTAGAGCATGAAACATAGATGATTTTTCATATATATAGCACATTCCCATCGGACAACCATGCACAAACTTAAGGCCCACTCAAAATGCTAAGATGTTGTTAAAAACAGGTACTTCTCCAGACTTAGCCGTTTTTTATACCTCGCAGAAACTGGATGGGGCGGTACACGGGGACGGCGAGATCTGGGCTTTCGGGCTGCTTGGATGGGGGGCTCGGGCCATCCAGGGACGAGGCCGTCCCGGCCAACGACAGAGGAGGCTCGAGGTCGGCCATGGCAGTGAGGACGGCGGCGAGGGAGGCTAGAGGAGGCGGATCCGGGGCTCCCTACATCGAATCGGGGCGGAGCGCGGCCTGGGAGGCAACTGGCAGCGGCGATTGGACGAAGGAGGACCGGCAGCGGCGGGGTCGCGGCTGCGGGAGGCCCTGGCACGGCGGTCCTTGCTCCGTCGACTACGAGGAGGCCGAGCGCGCGGACGGCGCAGTGGTCAAGCTCCGGCAGGCGGCGCTCCGATGGCCGGCTGGGGCGGCGCGGCTACCCTGGCCACGGGGCGCGCGGGAGCCGGTAGCTTCAGGCGGCGGCGGGTGCCCCGGGCTCGCGCGCACTGGCGGCGATGCCAGATGGGCTTGGCGGGCCGCGCGCATGCTCGGGTGGGCCTGGTGTGCTGGAGATGGGAGGAGCTGGGGCGAGGGAGGCCAGGTGGCTTCGCGGGAGTGGCTAGGAGAGGCGGCGCGGCGGTTGGGTGGCGGCTCACGTGGGTTTTTGGGCCGACAAGTGGCGGGCAAGGGCTGGCCGGCGCCGGATTCGAGGAGGGTGGCGGCGACTGGCTGGTGAGAGGAGGTTGTAGGGCTAGGGTAGGCTAGGTTTTGTCCAAAAATGGAAGGAGGGGTTGTCTTATATACGTAGGGGGATAGGGTTAAGGGCTTTTGGGTGTTCTCGGAGCCTCCGATCGCGATCAGATGGCTCCGATCGGGGGGGGTTAGTGTTATGACATGGTGGGTCTAGTGGGCTAGTTTGGGCTGTGTTTTAAAAGGTTAGGTGGGGATGAGAGGGAGACTTGCGGCCCGATGACAGAGTTTTAAAACTGAAAACGTCTGACGAATAAACCGGCTATAGTGCCGCTACGGTTTGAGTATCAAACGACCTTCGAATGCGACGAAATTTGGCAGGCAGTCTACCTACACTATATTAAGACAACACGCCAACTTTCGACCCATTCAGAAAAAGTTTTATACACACTTTTGAAAACAATATTTTAATGATGTCGAGGGCGCGTGCGTGTGTGGATGGTCTCGAAACGGTCCACGACGAAACGCAGAGAACCGACAACTACGAACAGATGCGAGTTTCGAAAAAAAGAAGGCAGCGGAGCGCCAATGCTATGCAGATGTAACGACCAAGATGCGGTACTATCCCAATTAAGGCTCGAGGACCTTGATGGGGATAGAAGCGCATCTCGGTGTTTCGTAAGTACAGAAATCATTGCAATACATATAAAGAGGAGATGAGTATAGGAGTTGGCTTACACTCGCCACAAACTAGATTACAATTCCACATAATCATTCATACAGTCATCCAAAAGACAGGGTGTGACTACGGACGAAATGAAATGATAAAATTAGCAATGAAACTGTCTTGCTAGCCCAGGAACACAACCACGAAGCTCCCCTACTCATCCGGATACGTCACGTACATACGCCTACGTTCTTCATCGTACTCCCACTAGAGCTGAGAAACGTCATCTGGCACGAACTCGTCAGTACCTGTACATCTATTGTTGTAGTAATCTTTGAGCCACAGGGACTCAGCAATCTCATAACCCGAGTACAAGAATAAGAGGGGTGATCTACGCATAAACTGACATGAACTAGTAATGATCACTAAGTGATCCTGAACACCTACTTACGAGTCAAACATAACCCCAATGTGTTCTCTCTCGGTTCAGAACTCATGAGTAGAGATAGTCACGGTTATGCACACAGTTGGTGTATTTTATTTGAGTTTACTTTAGGTTTTCTATGACCGGATGTTAAACAAATTTTCAAGTTGCCACATAACCGCGGGCACGGCTTCTCGAAAAGATTTAACCCTGCAGGGGTGCTCCAAATCATCCATCACAATCTAACCACACGCTGCGTGGAAAACCTCAACCACGGGATAGCCCGTAGTATCCTTAGAATTCCGGTGGCCTGATAGTAATCTCCCGAGTTGCCCCGGGTTGGCCCTGCACGGTTCTCTAATTTGGACCAACACTCATGTCAGATTTCGGGCCCCGCAAAACCCTCAAGGTTCGAACACAGGGCCGTGTGCGAAGATCCCCCGCGGCCTCGCCCTACCTAGCTCGCTACTCGATGGCTAGACGATGAACTCGCTCGATGACGAGGAAGAAGATGAACATGGTGGTTTACCCAGGTTCGGGCAGCTGCAAAGCGTAATACCCTACTCCTGCTTTGGTGGATTGCCTCTCGAGGAGGTATGGTGGATGAACTAGTACAGTGTTGAGGAGCCTCGTGAGGGCGCTCATGAGGTGTTCCTAGCCCTCTGCTAGGGTTCTGATGGGAATCGATCGGGGGTCCCCCTCTACGGTGCGGCCTAGCCTCTATATATAGCGGTGGCCCGGGTCCTCTTCCCTTATCGGAATGGAGGGAAGGGATCCCACAACGGCCAAATTTGAAGGGGGACAGGAGTACATCCCGCCCTGTCCAAAGGTGGTCTTTGCCTACAAAGTAGCTGTCGATGATGTAGAGGTGGGCTCGGCGATGACATCTGTCCTGCGGGGCTCGTGATCGTGGTCTTGTTGCACCGGAATGGAAACCTTTGGGGGCGCTTTGGGAACCCGCGTACGTCCTTGCTCCCTTTGCACCAAAGGGGAAACTGCACCGCCTGGCGCGCTGGTGCCCGCCTGTCCTTCCTTGCGTCATCTTTGACTCCTGAGGCCGGGCTCTGCATAGAGATCTCCGCCGCTCCGGAGGGGGCCTTGGGAGGCCCATCCCTTGCTGGTCTTCGTGCTGCTCTTCCTCGCGAGCCTAGGGTCCTCGCGAGCCTAGGGTCCTCGCGAGGGCCTTGTTGTGAGTGGGGCTACGTCTGGTTGTGCTTGGCTGACGAGGTGGGCCATGCCTTGGGCCGCTGGCAGGCAGGTCTGGGTACCCCCGTTCCCAGAACGCCGACAGTAGCCCCCGGGCCCAAGGCGCGCTCGAGCTGGCTTCCGGGCGAAGCCTTGAGGTCGGCCCGAAGCGCCGCGGTCCCCAAATGCCTGTGGGCTAGGACTGGCGCGCATCGTCGCTTGATGTCGGGCGTCCTACGTCGCTTCGGCCACCGCCCGAATCGACAAGAGCCTGACTTCCAGCGCCGAGCCATTATCGCTTCGGCCACCGCTCTTGCTTCCCAGATCCCCGGCCCTAGTAGAGACCTCTCCATATCCGGCGTTGCTCCGTCCCCCTCCTTGCCGCTTCGGCCCCGCAAACTTCTCGATGGCTCCCGCCGGCAAGCAGAAGCCAGAGGCCCAGAGCTCGGCCTCCGCTCCCATCTCACCGGCGCTTTCGGAGTCCACCATCGCCAAGGACGGAGACCTCATCCCGGTGCTCCCGTCGATGGCGGACGGGATCAGCGAGTGGGGGCGGACCTTGATATGGGGTGGCTCCTCAGAGAAGCAGCCCTCGTCCAGGTCAGCCTACCCTTTCTTCCTCCATAGCGTCTTTGCTGGGCTCGTCCCGCCTTTCTCCACGTTCTTCACCGCCATCCTCGACCACTACGGGATTCAAGCTCTTCATCTCCAGCCCAAATCCATCCTGCTCTTGCCCGTCTTTGCCTTCTACTGCGAGGCTTTCATGGGCGTGAAGCCTTCGGTGGCCCTCTTCCGCCATTTCTTCAGCTTGCGCGTGCATGACGGCGCTCAGCGGTCAGCGTGCGTTTCCTTCATCGCGGTACAGAGCGGTAACATGCTCTTAAAGGCCGGGGAGAAGGTGGAGAACTTCAGGCACCGCTGGGTCCTCATGGAACTCAAGGGAACCAACCCCCGGTTGGATCTGCCGAAGGGGCTACCGGAGAAGACCCCCGCGTGGAGCTCCGTGAAGCTCTTCGACCCCCGGGCCAGGCCCGTCCTGGAGCGGATCTCCCGCGATATCAGCGCCAGAAAGCTGACTGGGGCCAGGCCCGTCCTGGAGTTTTTGACGTAGCGCCTGGCGCCCCTCCAGTCTCATTCTAGGCCCTTGTGGGACTATCAGGGCAGCGGCGACAACCTCAGGCTTCTGTCCGCGCGCATAACCCCCGAGGAACTGAACAGGGCTATGGCGACCCTACTCAACGGCGACCCCGGTGATCTCCCTGACGCCCACGCCCCGCTGTACTGCCGCGACGACGGAGCCGATCTGGTCGCCGCGATGCCTGTCTTTAACGAACTGGGGCTCTCTCCAGCTGAGGGCCTTGGTTCCCCGATGATGGTGTCCTCCGGCGACACCACGGGCTGGGAGGATTCGGAGAAGACAGCCGACGACGACCCGGCGGGGGCGTCTCCCCCGTCGCAGAGCATGCTCTTGCGCGACCTCAAGGACGATGATGATGTTGGCGAAGTTTCTGCTGCGGGCTCCTCACGTCCCGCCAAGGCCTTCAGGGGGCCAGGACTGGCCCCTCCTGCCACTCGGTCCGCCTGCTTGGCGACCCCCAGGAAGCGCGAAGCGGAATCTCCTCCGGTGCGCCCTGCCTCCGCCGGCAACGCGGTTGAAGCGCCGGCCTCGCCCCCGCCCGAATCGCAACTCGCACGGAAGGTGGGCGAGGCCGGGGCCATGACGATCCCTCCAGCGGCTGCCCTCGCGGACAGCGCCCTTGTCGCTGCCGGAGCGGAGAGGAAGAGGAAGTGGGTCGACGTTGAAGAGTAAGTAACCCGGCTCGGCCTTGGTCGCCTGCCGGTAGCTTGTGTATTGATGATTTTCCTTTGCTTGGTAACCAGGAACGCTGCCGCGCTGAAGATGAGGAAGAAGAAGGCAAGTGTCAAGCCGAAGGCGCCTTCCGATGCACCGCCCGCTCATGTCGTCCTGCCGCCACCTGTCAAGGCGACCGCCCCCCGGGGGGTGGGGGCTCGCGTGGCAACCCCCCTGGTCATCGCCGCGGAGCCCCCCGAGCCCCCAATGCCTGTCGGCGTGGTCGCTCCTGCCCTTGAGGGCGCGTCGGTGCCGCTGTCCGGAGGGCCAGCCCCTGAGGGCCAGCCGCCCGTCGATCCGTTTGTGTCCGTCTTGCCCGTGGTCGCCGCGCAGCCTCCGGAGCCTCCTGCTCCTCATGCTGCTGCCTCCCTGGGGACGTCTCCCGTGATCGCACAGGGGACTCCGCCGGAGGAGGCCTTGATGCCTTCGTCGCGCGGCCTCGGCGTTCTGGCCGGGGCCTTCACCGTTCTGGGTCAAGTTCGGGATTCCCTCGGGGGTACCGATGATCGCCTCGCGAGTGGGCGCCTAGGGCTCCTCTCCGGGTGGCTCCAGGCCGACGCCTCTGCCGTGGCGGTTTGGGATCAGGCCGAGGCTGCCGCGGCGAAGGGCGAGAAGGAGGCTATGTCTGCCAGGGCAGCACGCAAGGCGGCACTGGTCGATGCGGCGTCTGCTGTCAGGCGCTGCGAAGAGGTGGAGGCCTGCCTGAAGGCTCTGCAGGAAGAGAGGTCTGGGCTTGCGGAGCAGTTGCACCACCAGGAGGAAGACCTCAAGACCCGCGAGGCCAAACTTGCCGCTCGGGACGACGAGCTGTCCCAGGTGGCGACCAGCTAGGCCGCGGAGCGAGAGCGTCTGGACGCGTGGGAGAGGGAAGTCGCTTCGAAGAGGGCCCTGCTCGACACCAGGGAGAAAGCTCTTGCCGCGGCCGAGGAGAAAAAGGCCGCGGAGCTTAGCGCCTTTCCCTCCGTCGAGCTCAAGCTTCGCCAAGCGCTCCACTCCCTCTACCGGGATGGGTTTGCGGAGCCCCTGGTGGCTCCGGAGAGCGGCTTCGCAGGGCTCGCTTCGAAGCTCGTCGAGGCGCTGGAGGGCGCCGTTGTCAAGGTGGAGGGGGTCTTGGAGAGCGAGTGCCGCGACCTCTTTTCTGAGGCCACGACGCGCGTCTTCAGCCATCTTCATCTTCGCGAGCCGGGGTTTGACTTCGACTCCGTGATCTGCCCGGTCGCCCCCGAGGTCCGTGCCAGCGCTGCGGCGGCGGTGAAGGGCGCCGTGGAGACGCTGGTGAAGAGGTTCAACCATGTCATCGTCCCTCCACCTCCTGACGCTGCAGGGGTTAGCGGCGAAGAAGACGATGCCAGTGACGTCGATGATGAGTTCCCCGAGGACGGGACGAGTTGTGGCGGCGGCTCCTCCTGATTCCTCTTCCTTGTTCCTTTCCTGCAATGTTCAGCGTGCCTCACGGAGGCGTTAAACTTGTTTGTACTTGCGAAAACTTTTAATGCTTGTAATAACTGTTGAACTGTGTGATTGCTCTCTTCACCTTGTTTCCTTCTTGCTTGCCGTGATGCTCTGCGTCGGCAGGGCCCAGCCCCGCGCATACCTCAGCCGCCGTTGGGCCGTCTGGATCACCAAGGATGGTTCCAAGGGGTGAGGGGCTAAGTGGCCAGTGAGGCTCCTGAGTCACGATGCTCAGCAGTCCCGCTTGACGTACGAGCAGCCCTCATGAAGGGAACATGGTGAAGATTGGGTTAATTTGGAAATTTCGAACACCTTGCGCTCTGCGTCGGCAGGGCCCGGCCCCGCGCATACCTCAGCCGCCGCTGGGCTGTCCGGATCGCCAAGGACGGTTCCAAGGGTTGAGGGGCTACGTGGACAGTGAGGCTCCTGAGTCGCGATGCTCAGGAGTCCCCCTTGACGTACGAGCTCCAGCGTCCTTCTTAAGGGTTTTGAATGCTTTGAGATTTTGAACACCTTGTGCTCTGTGTCGGCAGGGCCCGGCCCTGCGCATACCTCAGCTGCCATTGGGCCGTCCGGATCACCAAGGACAGTTCCAAGGGGTGAGGGGCTACGTGGCCAGTGAGGCTCCTGAGTCGCGATGCTCAGGAGTCCCCCTTAACGTACGAGCTTCCAGCGGCCTCCTTAAGGGTTTTGAGCACTTTGAGCTCTGCGTCGGCAGGGCCCGGCCCCACGCATACCTCAGCCACCGTTGGGCCGTCCGGATCACCAAGGACGGTTCCAAGGGGTGAGGGGCTACAGGACCAGTGAGGCTCCTGAATCGCGATGCTCAGGAGTCCCCCTTGACATACGAGCGGCTCCCATACCTTTCCTCGCCACCTTTTCCTGAGATGGGTGCGTGAAGACCAGGTTTGGCAGACCTGGGAAGGTGGCGTGTACCAGGCTTGGCCCGGTAGTAGCCCCCGTGCGGCCCCCTCACGCGTACATCCCGGGGGAACGCAGCGAGAAGGGGGCCGCTACGGGCCTTCCTGAGGTTGGATGCAGCCGCTGGGGCGCCCTCAGTTGTTTATCCCCCGCACGGAGCGTAGGGCTTCCACATTGCGTGGGCATAGTCATTGGTGGACCGTGTTGACCACCAGCACGGTGTTGTAGCTTCCACATTGCGTGGGCATAGTCATTGATGGACCGTGTTGACCGCAAGCACGGAGCCGTGGCTTCCACATTGCGTGGGCATAGTTGTCGGCGTTCTGGGAACGGGGGTACCCAGACCTGCCTGCCTGCGGCCCAGGGCATGGCGCACTTCATCAGCCAAACACAGCCAGGCACGGCCCCACTCAAGACAAGGCCCTCGCGAGGGCCCTAGGCTCGCGAGGAGGAGCGGCGTCAAGACCGGCAAGGGATGGGCCTCCCCAGGCCCCCTCCGGAGTGGCGGAAAACTCTATGCAGAGCCTGGCCTCAGGAGTCAAAGATGACGCAAGGAAGGACAGGCGGGCGCCAGCGCGCCAGGCGGCGCAGTTTCCCTTTTGGTGCAAA
This sequence comes from Elymus sibiricus, assembly GCA_039707655.1. Lineage (NCBI taxonomy): Eukaryota > Viridiplantae > Streptophyta > Magnoliopsida > Poales > Poaceae > Elymus > Elymus sibiricus. The sequence continues at coordinate 201,056,080 of CM077667.1, forward strand.
GGGAGCAAGGACGTATGCGGGTTCCCAAAGCACTCCCCAAAGGTTTCCATTCCGGTGCAACAAGACCACGACCACGAGCCCCGCAGGACGGATGTCATCCCCGAGCCCACCTCTGCATCATCGACAGCTACTTTGCAGGCGAAGACCGCCTTTGGGCAAGGCGGGCATGTACTCCTGTCCCCCTTCAAAATTGGCCGTTGTGGGATCCCTTCCCGCCATTGCGATAAGGGAAGAGGACCCATGCCACCGCTATATATAGAGGCTAGGCTGCACCGTAGAGGGGGGTCGGAAACCAGTCGATTCACTCATCCACCACCAAGCCGACGGAGGGCCAGGAACACCTCAGGAGCGCCCTCACGAGGCTCCGAAACACTATACTAGTTCATCCACCACACCTCCTCGAGAGGCAATCCACGAAAGTAGGAGTAGGGTATTACGCTTCGCAGCGGCCCGAACCTAGGTAAACTACCGTGTTCATCTTCTTCCTCGTCATCGTGCGAGTTCGTCGTTTGGTCCATCGAGTAGCGAGCTAGGTTGGGCGAGGCTGCAGGGGATCTTCGCACACGCCCCTGTGTTCGAATCTTAAGGGTTTTGCGGAGCCCGAAATCCGACATTTGGCGCGCCAGGTAGGGGGCGTGTCGGGGTCTTCTCCAAGCTTCGTTCTTCCCACGCTTCACTGCTCCGATGGCCGGCGCTCAACAAGCTTCCCCCGGCCGCAGCGGGTCAGCTTCCGTCGACCCCGCCGCTGCCGTCGGAGGCCCACGCCCCGGCAGCATGGTACTAGGCGGTCAGTATCAAGCCACCAACATCGCCTCCACCGTCACCGCCTCTCGCACCGCCCAAGCACACGATGGGCGGGCGGCGCCCTCAGCACCGACGACGCGCCGCACCTACGTGGGGGACCTCGACGCGCACGATGCGCTACTGCTGGCAAGCGAGATGCTCCACCACCGCCCAACGCACGGGGGCTTCGACGCATGGGCCGACCACATCGCGGAGCTGGTCACCGTCGCGCAAAGGGCCGTGGCCCCTCACTCTTCTTCAAGGCTGCAGGCGCCAGGCGCCGGGGGCTCGTCTGCCGCGCTCGCTCCCTAGCCCGTCGGCGGAGTGACCCTTCCAGCACCGGACGAGCCCGAGCGGGGCACGCCACACGCTGTGCTCCTTCTCCTCCGAATCCCGGTGACCGGTTTCGGGGTGCAGCCCGGCCACGATGACCAAGCCCACGGAGGAAATGACGGGGCGCCCCGCGCGCACACCAACACATGCCTCCATGACCCAGTGGACCTTCAACAGCCTGGGTTGACCATACGGGAGCGCGCCCTCCGGCACAGTGAGCAAGCGGTGCTGGCGTCCAGACAAACAAGCAACAACGGCGAAGGCGCATCAAGTCGCCAAGGAAGCAATCCATCCCAGGAGACGCGCGGCCCACCCAATGGCGGTGGCAGAGGTAAGCAACTCCGCTCTAAGGCCCGTCGCAGGAGGGTCTGCGAGCGACACGCGCGGGGCGGCTTCCCGCCGCCGCCTGGAGGGGCCGTCCCCGGCGCTCCGCCGGACGGCTCAGGACTAGGACCGAGCCCTTACATGGAGCCCTATGTACCGTGCTACGTCGTACCGCCTGACGGTGGGATGGGTCAGGCGCCCGCCGCAGGCGCCAGCACACCCAAGAGTAAGGAGCACCCTGGGCGTCCTCCCCGAGCCGGGCCTGGGGACTTCCGTTGACGGAGCACAGGGCCTGGACGGCACGAGCGGGAGGGCGCCCCCGGGCCCGCAGGGCGCGGCGCAAGCCGGTGCCCCCGCGGGCAAGCGACGCCGGACCAAGCCCCGAGGCCTCAGGAGTAATGGCCTGGGGGGAGCAGCAAGACACAAATAGCGCGGGCCACCCGCGGCAACTACAGCGCCGGCACGGCCTCGGGAGGCTGGGCCTCACGAGGCCCTCAAGACGTTGTCCGGCCGGCGCACGGACGCTTCACGAGGCGGCTTCATCGACAAAACAGCCTTATGGCTGCGCCGGATGCATCGTGCTCAAGTTTGGGCCTCGGGAGCGCAATCCTGCGGTCGCGCGGGGAACGATGCATTCGGGTTAGGGTCATAAGGGTGCGCAACTGAGCAGAAATGCACATGATGGTTCTTGACGGAGTTGGGATCCACCAGGGCACGCGCCTGGGGGCTTGCCCAGCTATCTACGGTCGTGACACTCTGACGTAATAATGAGTGGGCTGTATACGCCCGGAGCCCCCCGAGGACGCGGAGGGGTTCCTTCCTACGCAATGTGGAAGCCACAGCTCCGCGCTGGCGGAGAAGACAACACTGCCCTCCAATGGCTATGCCCATGCAACGTGGATGCCCTACGCTCAGTGCTGGGGGAAGACGAAGACTAGCCTAGGGGCCGGACGCGGCAGTTGCTTGCTTCTTTTTGGTGTTCGAGTTGCCGTTTTTTGGAATGAAGTTTGCGGATTTCGAAACTCTATATTTAAAAGAAAAAGGGGCGGGAACTTTTCTCTCTATGTTCTCTCGTTTTACCAATCTTGAATTCTCTCTTTCTGGATGGCGTTTCGCAAGGAGCCAAGCGCTCCGCACCACCCCGAGGCACCTCGGGGTTGGATAACAAGGCGTTGTCGCCTCAGGGGCACGCATCTTTTAGCTGTCGACCCCCGCTCGGGGGCTCCGGCCGCAGCATGGAGTCTAGGGAGGCCCCAGGGCTTCCTGAGGCAGCAGCCGGCAGGATGGAATGGGGGATCGCCCGAGCGTCAAAGGGGGCTCCTAAGCATCGCGCCTCAGGAGCCTTACCGGTCATATAGCCACTCGTCCCCCTTGACGTCGTCCTTGCTGATCCAGTCGGCGTCAAGGGTGTCGAGGCCTGACCCCGTGGTTGCGTCCTGGTGATCCGGTCGTACATTGCGGGGGTCGGGAAATCCGCGGGACTGGATCCTGCAGACATAGAGTGCCGAAAGGGCTCCCAAACCGTCCAACGAACAAGGAGGGAGCATCCCAGAAGGAGTTGCGAACAAGACCGTCGCCACCCCACGAGCTAAGTACACTACTGAACCAAGCTAGAACCCCCTGATCTAATGACGACCCGAGGACGGGATAAGAGTTGTGCGCATAAATGTGGGGATGCAGGTACTGCGGGCCATCACGCGCGGTCCTTGAGGCCAGAGGCGCCAGGAAAAACGGCACGAGGGAAGGGACCCAGCCACGGCGAGCAGCAAGGCCACCGACCAGGCGAACGGTGGCCACAAGCAGCACCTCGTGAGGAGACACTTCGCGGGGGCCCTGACGGCCGCTGTCGCCAGGCCGCGGTGGCACTGGCATCAAGCCCCGCGCAAGGAAACTAAGCCACGACAATGGCGAGCTGGCAACCAGCAATTTAAGACAAGGAAGGACGCAAACCAAGGTAGTACGCAAAAGACTAACGCCCACGGGGGCAGAGTTCTTCTTCAAATATTACAGGCACCAAGAAAAGAAGATAGGGGATGCTTAGGGGGAGAAGCCGCCGTCACCGCCTGCGCCGCCGGCCGCCTCAGCGTCGGAGTCATCCTCCCCGCTGGAGGCGGGCACCTGGACGAACCGCTCCACCATGGACTCCACGTGCGGGCGCACCTCGTCCCGAAGGGGGCGCTGGAGCCCGTCAGGCACCGGCTCCCCGACGCGCCGGAGGTCGAGCTGCGGGGTGAGACGGCGCAGGTTGGAGAAGACGAGCGTCATTGCAAGGTCCAGGAGGTCGCGCGCGTCGGACTCGTTGTCCGCGTTCGCGCGGGAAACGCCGGTCTCCAGCGCCTCCACCACCTTCTGGAAGAAGTCGAGGTAGCCCCCGTCGTCGCACACGCTCGGCAGTGCGGGGGCGTCCCCGACAAACCGGTTCACCGCGCCGGCCGCACGACTGGCGATGCCGAGGTACTGCTTGGCGCGCTGGGACTCCATCATCCTGGCGTGTGCGAGCTCGTCCTGGGCGGCCTGCACGGCGTCGGCCGCCTCCTTCACCTAGGCCTGGAGGGACGCCAGCTCCGCCCTGGCCTCCGCTTCGCCCCTGAGGGCGGCTTGGAAGGCGGCCCCGGTGGTCGCCAGCCGGGCCCGCAGCGCCTCCGCTTCCTCCTGAAGGTCGCCAAGCCTGCGCTTCTTGGCCGCAGACGCCCTGGGAGAAGGAGAGGATCATGCTCGGAACGCTGGGCAAAACAACTAAGGAAGAGGGAGGCGGCGGAATACTCACTCGTCGACCATGGCCCAGCACCGGCGAACTTGCGCCGGCCCTGAGGGCCCCCCACCACTGCCTCCGGAGGAGGACGAGGGAGCCAGCGGTGCCGCGCGTTTCCCCGTGCCCGCAGCACTTCCTCCAGATGCCATGGAAGACAAGAAGATGGGAAGAGGAGAGGGTTTTCGCGGCGGAGCGAAGGAAGCAGGAAGATGCCTCAAGACTGCAATGCCCCTCCCCCACCAGGGGCGGGGCGGATTAATAGGCGTAACTGCATCCACGAGGCATCGTGGGAGAGCAGGCGTCGTGCGCCTCTCGGGCGCCGCGAGGCAGTTTGATCGGTGCAGTACCGTCCGCGTCGCCTTCTCCTGCCAACTGAAGGGTCACATCCGCGTGGACTGAGGAGTAGAGGCCCGAGGCAGCAGCAGCATTCAAGTAAGGACAATGATGGCCGGCACTGCGCACGGGCGTCATGTCAATTTGACTTGGAGCGTCTCCCGACGCCCTCGGGGAGCGGGGGCGTCGCCGCCCAGGCGTTCGACGCGTGTAAAGCCTGGCCCGCAGGCATTTGGGGCCCGCGGCGCTTCGGGCCGTCCTCAAGGCTTCGCCCGGGAGCCAGCTCGAGCGCGCCTTGGGCCCGGGGGCTACTGTCGGCATTTTGGGAACAGGGGTACACAGACCTGCCTGCCTGCGGCCCAGGGCATGGCCCATTTCATCAGCCAAACACAGCCAGGCACGGCCCCACTCAAGACAAGGCCCTCGCGAGGGCCATAGGCTCGCGAGGAGGAGCGGCGTCAAGACCGCCAAGGGATGGGCCTCCCCAGGCCCCCTCCGGAGCGGCGGAAAACTCTATGCAGAGCCCGGCCTCAGGAGTCAAAGATGACGCAAGGAAGGACAGGCGAGCGCCAGCGCGCCAGGCGGCGCAGTTTCCCTTTTGGTGCAAAGGGAGCAAGGACGTACGCGGGTTCCCAAAGCACTCCCCAAACGTTTCCATTCCGGTGCAACAAGACCATGACCAGGAGCCCCGCAGGACGGATGTCATCGCCGAGCCCACCTCTGCATCATCGACAGCTACTTTGCAGGCGAAGATCGCCTTTGGGCAGGGCGGGCATGTACTCTTGTCCCCCTTCAAAATTGGCCGTTGTGGGATCCCTTCCCGCCATTGCGATAAGGGAAGAGCACCCAGGCCACCGCTATATATAGAGGCTAGGCTGCACCGTAGAGGGGGGTCGGAAACCAGTCGATTCACTCATCCACCACCAAGCCGACGGAGGGCCAAGAACACCTCAGGAGCGCCCTCACGAGGCTCCGAAACACTATACTAGTTCATCCACCACACCTCCTCGAGAGGCAATCCACCAAAGCAGGAGTAGGGTATTACGCTTCGCAGCGGCCCGAACCTGGGTAAACTACCGTGTTCATCTTCTTCCTCGTCATCGTGCGAGTTCGTCATTTGGTCCATCGGGTAGCGAGCTAGGTTGGGCGAGGCTGCAGGGGATCTTCGCACACGCCCCTGTGTTCGAATCTTAAGGGTTTTGCGGAGCCCGAAATCCGACAATAGTCATTGGTGGACCGTGTTGACCGCCAGCACGGAGCTGTGGCTTCCACATTGCGTGGGCATAGTCATTGGTGGACCGTATTGACCGCCAGCACGGAGCTGTGGCTTCCACATTGCGTGGGCATAGTCATTGGTGGACCGTGTTGACCGCCAGCACGGAGCTGTGGCTTCCACATTGCGTGGGAAGGAACCCCTCCGCGTCCTCGGGGGGCTCCGGGCGTGTACAGCCCATTGAGTTCGTACGTGTGGCTTGCACGGCAGAACTGGGAGGTGTATCTGGGAGCTCGCGAGGGCGCTTTGGCCTCGTGAGGTCCCTACCTCAAAGGCGTTTTGCGCCTGAGTCTTCTCGTAGGTAGCGCCGTCCGAGGTCCTGCAAATTTTGGAGAAGCCTGCGCCAAACGTGCTCCCTAGGGCCGTCGCATGAGAGGGCCAAGCACCAGTGACCCCAGGAGGTGACGTGAACGGGGCCGGCCCGCCAGACAGAGCTCAGCCACTGGATTTATCAACGCTGCATGGGATGGACCCGAGCACAGACGCCGTGCCCAGTCCTCTCATGAGGCGGTCGCAGGTAGGACCATTCGGGTGCGGCGACATTCACGCCGGCAAACAGCCGAGCAGGCAAGGTGAAACGTTAGGAAACTGATCACATGCTTGAGAAATTACTGAAATATTCATAAATGAGGCGGCTGCAGGGGTATGCCCTGATTGCCTGAGGATAATGCGGCCCGGTGGGCGCCCTCAAACGGAGTAAACGAAAAAGTTACCTGGCAACGGCAAACAAAAAGTCACCTGGCGGCCATGCCGCTGAGGAGTCGAAGCTGCCGTCGTAGCCTGATCTTATACCTCCACGAGCGCGACCCTCACGGGCCCGCCGTCTCCCGAGGCTCGGGGCCTCCGCTCAGTCCGGGCATCTCCTCCAAATCCTCGCCGCGCTTCGCCAGGCAAGGCATGAGCATGGCCCGAGCAAGGCGCTGGAACGTGACGCCTGCATTCGCCAGGCGGAAGGACATGCGTACGTAGTTGTGCGGGTAGACCCATCCGTGATCGACACGCGTTGGCCAAAAGGGGCCCTGGGACGCGGCCATGTTGATCGCGAGTGGGTTGACGCAGACGCGCGGCTGGTCGACCGGGCCGACGATGGCGGCTGCGATTGGTGGTGCTGGGCAGTCTCCGCCTTGCATGGCCTGTGCCTCCTGAAGCTCCTCGACCGCACTGATGACGGACTCTTGCGAGCTCGGCGCCTCGCGCCGTGCTCCCGGCTCGAGCAGACGCGCGTCAGGACGCGCCTTCAGGTTGTGCTCGAGCGCCTCCCTTGTCTCACTGGCCAGGCCGGAAGCTCCCCGGATGGAAGCCCCCAGGCCTAACCTAAGAGGGGCGCCGAGCGCGCTTTCCTATGCGATGGAGGGTGGGGCCCCGTCCCGTGGTGCAGAGTCTGAGGCCCCGGCCTTGGAGGTCCCAGCCCCGAGGCGCCCCGCGGGAAGGTGCTGCTTCTTCTTCTTGCGTGCATCCTCACGAGGCAGGGCATCTTCCTCGTCGTCCGAGCGCTCGGCCGCCGCGGCGCGGTAAGCACGCTCGAGGGAGCAGACAGCATCCTTCTCATCGCAGGCGATGGTGATGACGCCGCCACTCCCTAGCATCTTGAGGACGTTGTAGCCATGGTGAGTCACCGCCATGAACTTGGCGAGGGCCAGGTACCCAAGGATCACGTTGTACGGGAGGTGGATGTGCGCGACGTCGAAGATGATGATCTCGGTGTGGTAGCTCTCGCGCCCGCCGAAGGTGAAGGGCAGGCGCACTTGCCCAATGGGGACGGTGGACCCGTTTGTGACTCCCGAGAAGGGCTTGGTCGGCATGAGCTGTTCGTACGGTACTTGGAGCGTCTCGAAGGTCTCAATGGAGAGGACATTGAGCCCCGCTCCACTGTCGATGAGGGTCTTGGTATCGAGGACGTTGCTGATGGTTGGAGTGCACAACATGGGGAGCTTGCCGGTCATGGCCGAGCACCTGAGCTGATCCCTCGAGTCCAAGGTGATTGCAGTCTGGGACCACTTGAGAGGACGCATTGCTTCAGGCTTTGGGAGAGCCGCGTTCACCTCCCGCGTGAACTGCTTGAAGACGCGGTTCGACGCTGGGGCCTGGGCGCCGCCCAGGATACAAGCTACCGCCCTAACCTCCTGGAAGCCCCCAGCCCCATCGTCTTGCCTGTCCTCTTCCTTCCTTCTGGGTGGAGGCGGTAGTGGTGGTAGGCCGGCCTCACGAGGACGGGCCTCACGAGGCTGGCCACGGCGTGACCCCTCCGGAGGGTCATCTCGCCAGCGGTCCTCCCGAGCCTGATCGCGCCAGCGGTCCTCCTGAGGCTGGTCGCGCCACCCCTGACGCGGTTCTCGGTTGTCCCAACAGCCTCCACCGCGGCCTCCGCCGCGCCCGAAGCCACGGTCAGTGCGTCCAGGGCGCCGCCCGAAGTGTTCGGCGCGGACCAGCCTGAGTTCCTGACAGTCGGCTGTGTCGTGGTTGTTGGTGCCATGGAAGATGCAGGTCGGTCTCCCCCCTGCGGGGTGTTCCTCGCCTCGGCTGCGCTTCGCCTCGGGCTCGGCCGCAAGCACCGCTGGGGCCTTGCGCTTCGCCTCCTTGGCCTTGGTCTTCTTTTCCTCTGGCTCTGCCGCCGGAGGCTCGCAGAGCGACAGGCGGCCCTCTTCAGCCTTCGCGCACCTGTTCGCCAGATTGAACATCTCCAGGGCTGAGCAAAGTTCATCGTTCATGGCGAGCTCCTCCTTCATCTTGAGGTCCGTGACGCCGTCGGTGAACGCGGAGATGATAGCCTCATCCGACGCCTTCGGGACCTTGAGGCGCGTAGTCGTGAAGCGATGTATGAACTTGTGCCGAGTCTCTCCATCCTGCTGCTTTATACGCCGCAGGTCGTTCACGGTGAGCGCGCGGTCGTGGGTACCTTGGAAGTTGGCGATGAAGCACTTGCGCAGGTCGTCCCAGGAGGTGACGGACCCCTCCGGGAGGTTGAGGAGCCAGGAGAGCGCGCCACCTTTGAGTGCCATGGGGAACTAGCACGCCATGACTTTGTCGTCTCCTCCGGCGGCCCGGATGCTCAGGGAGTAGAGCTGTAGGAACTCGGCGGGATCCGGGGTGACGTCGTAGCGCGGGGGCAGGTCAGGCTTGAACTTGCAGGGCCACGTGGTTGGATGGAGCTCCGGGGCGATGGCGAGGCACCCCACTGGTTCGACGGGTGCTGCGTGTGTGGGAGGGACCCGGTCTTGACGCTCCTGAGGGGCCGCCTCGAGCGGTGCCCGGTCGCGACGTTGGGTCGGCAGCACGGGGAGTGCACGCGCGTCGACGCGCGGCCGGGGCACCACCTGGCAGCTTACTTCATCTCTCGCCCTTGCCCACGGTTCACGGGGCTGGTCACGCGGGCACGCTTCTCGCCTGGGCTCGGGGTCGACGTCGCGTTGCGGAGGAGGTGGCGGCGCATCGTGGGCCACGTCGTCTGCCAGGGAAGGTCGGGGTCGAAGCGAGTAGGAGAGCGCTGAAGCGTCGCCGGTAGCACTGACGAGCTCCGCGATGCGCCGAAGCCAGTCGTCGTAGCGGTCGGGGGTAGGGCGGTAGCTGAGCAGCTCGTTCGCCATGGCGAGTGCGCCCAAGCCGCGTGCTGGCCCGGGCCAAACGTGGGAGGACGACCCGGAAGCTGCAACGATCGACGGAGTGGCGATGTGGCCATCGCGCCGCGCGGTGACCGGCTGGGAAGAGTCTTGTTGCTCGTGGGCCTCCGGGCCCGTGGCGGCGTTGGCTACAGGCGAGGGTGACCGGCGCGCGCCGGCGCGGCCCACAGGTGCCGTCTAGGCGACGCGGGCAGCTCGGTGCTCGGCGTGGGCTCGGCGAGCGTTAGACATCGGAACGGCGAGGTGGGAGAAGATCTTGGCTTGAGGAAGACTCCGACATGCCCCCTACCTGGCGCGCCAAATGCCGGATTTCGGGCTCCGCAAAACCCTCAAGGTTCGAACACAGGGGCGTGTGTGAAGATCCCCTGCGGCCTCGCCCTACCTAGCTCGCTACTCGATGGCTAGACGATGAACTCGCTCGATGACGAGGAAGAAGATGAACACGGTGGTTTACCCAGGTTCGGGCCGCTGCGAAGCGTAATACCCTACTCCTGCTTTGGTGGATTGCCTCTCGAGGAGGTATGGTGGATGAACTAGTACAGTGTTGAGGAGTCTCGTGAGGGCGCTCCTGAGGTGTTCTTGGCCCTCTGCTAGGGTTGTGATGGGAATCGATCGGGGGTCCCCCTCTACGGTGCGGCCTAGCCTCTATATATAGCGGTGGCCCGGGTCCTCTTCCCTTATCGCAATGGCGGGAAGGGATCCCACAACGGCCAAATTTGAAGGGGGACAGGAGTACATCCCGCCCTGTCCAAAGGTGGTCTTCGCCTGCAAAGTAGCTGTTGATGATGCAGAGGTGGGCTCGGCGATGACATCCGTCATGCGGGGCTCGTGATCGTGGTCTTGTTGCACCGGATTGGAAACCTTTGGGGGCACTTTGGGAACCCGCGTACGTCCTTGCTCCCTTTGCACCAAAGGGGAAACTGCACCGCCTGGCGCGCTGGTGCCCGCCTGTCCTTCCTTGCGTCATCTTTGACTCCTGAGGCCGGGCTCTGCATAGAGATCTCCGCCGCTCTGGAGGGGGCCTGGGGAGGCCCATCCCTTGCTGGTCTTGGTGCTGCTCTTCCTCGCGAGCCTAGGGTCCTCGCGAGGGCCTTGTCGTGAGTGGGGCTGCGTCTGGTTGTGCTTGGCTGACGAGGTGGGCCATGCCCTGGGCTGCAGGCAGGCAGGTCTGGGTACCCCTGTTCCCAGAACGCCGACAACTCATGGAGAGCACTGGCCCCGGGGGGTTGATTAATTATCCACGGGGTGATCATGCCCTATGCATATTTTATTAGATGTTATTAAGCAAATAGTACCAATGTTGGGCCTTGCTAGACAAGTTTTATCCTAAAACGAAAATCAAGGGGGTCCCCATAACAACCCCAAGCATGTTCTGAGCACTCAATATGGAACATAACATCGGTACACAAGTAACTAGGGCGGCAAAGGTGGAACAAAACACCGAGCAAAAGGCCAAGCCTTCCACCTTTTACCAAGTATACACGTGCATTAAATTAAATAGCAATAATATTTTGATATCTCAAAATATCCATGTTGTCACATGGAAACAACTTGCACCTGCAAACTAGCACGCTATAAGAAGGGCTGAGCAAGCGGTACCATAGCCAAACAATGGTTTGTTGGGATGTTGAGGGTTAGAGGCTTATCATGGCATTTGGGAGGCTTGACAAACAAGTGGTTGGTAGCGAGACATAGCGATAGAAATGAGACAACTAGCATGGCAATGATAGTAGTGGTATCCAGGGAAATGTTCATCTTGCCTGAGATCCCGCTTGGAAGAAGAACCAATCCGTGAAGAAGACGATCCAACGTAGTCAAACGAATCCTCACACACCGAACGCTTTCGATACTCTATCGAGAAGAAGCAATCCGGAACCAACAATCAACACATGATAAACACCACAACATATGCATGACATGGTGCGCAAACAATATAATGCAAGTCCGGTTTAATTATGTAAGAAATGGCAAGCACAACAATCAACTACTACACATTAAGTGAAGTTCAATATGCTTGAAGCCAGCCGGATTGAGTATGCCGAGCCGGCTCGATGATGTTGGAGCTGATGTCCGGCTCAGGCACCGTCGCGCTGATCTCGCCGATGAAGACTTGGATCTTACCAAAGGGGACCCGGTAACCGTACTCGATTGAGTCGGCATCGGGGCCCCAGCCAGAGTCGTCGATGTAGATCTTGCCACGGCGGCTCTTGGTCATACGACCGACCACGTATCTCCCGAACCCTAGAAGGGCTCCCTTCGAGAACTCAACTCCACCGGGCGAGAGCCCACAGTGGGTGCCAACTATGGTGGTTTTGTCAACCCGGCAGATGTCCTCGTAACAGGACTTAGGTGTGAGGCCATCGCCGCTTGGTGGCGACTCGAAGGGGTGAAACTAGAGAGAGAGTCGGATTTACCCAGGTTCGGCCCCTCCTATGGAGGTAATAGCCTACGTCCTGGTTTGTGTGTATTTGATGGATAGATCTTGATTACAAGGGTGCGGAATCGCTAACCTAGCTATCGAGAGGTTGTAACTTAAGTCTTTCGGCCCTAGGGGCTTGCCTTTATATACAGGTCAAGCCCTAGGGTTTACAATAGAGTTCGGGTCAAATCATGACCAGTGTCCTACGATATCTCTAACTTGTCTTGTATCTTTAAAGAAACTTGACTGGCGTCTCTAGCTTCATGGGCTTTAAGCCACCGTCCTCAGGTGTTAGGCCGTTCAACGTCTTGGTGAGCCGCCACCTTACTTATTTTTTACTCAGGACACAGCCCACTTAAACTTGATTGTAGAGTTGTTGATGTGTTAACCCGGCCTAGTATGCTGGGTTACATCGTGGAGTTATATCCCCGACACACACCGAACGCTTTTGGTACTCTATCAAGAAGAAGCAATCCAGAAACAACAATCAACTCATGATAAACAGCACAACATATGCATGACATGATGCGCAAACAATATGATGCAAGTCCGGTGTAATTATGCAAGACATGGCAAGCACAACAATCAACTACTACACATTAAGTGAAGGTCAATTTGAAACGAGTTGCATATTGACGAAACTCCACGCTTGAATTATTTAGTTCACTCTCGTTTATTTACACGGCAAGTTTAAATGTTGTCAACATGGCAAGAGGTGAGGCATAATGAAACTACACTATCTATGCATTTTAAATGAGGCCGGAAACAACATATAGTATTTCCGAAACGACCCCATATGTTAATTTCAAAATTGTTCCAGATCTGAACTAACCATATTTTATATTTATTAAACAGGGAAACAAAATGCAACATGTGATTCTACACGTCATTCTAAGCGATTTACATAGATAGAACATTTAAAACGGAGCGACGCCAGATGGGCTTGGCGGGCCGCGCGCCGGCTCGGGCGGGCCTGGTGCCCTGGAGGTGGGAGGAGCTAGGGCGAGGGAGGCCAGATGGCTTCACGGGAGTGGCTAGGAGAGGCGGCGCGGCGGCTGGGTGGCGGCTCAGGTGGGTTTTTGCGGCGACAAGTGGCGGGAGGGGCTGGCCGGCGCCTGATTCGAGGACGGTGGCGGCGGCTGGCTGGTGGGAGGAGGTTGTAGGCCTAGGGTAGGCTAGGTTTTGTCCAAAAATGGAAGGAGGAGCTATCTTATATAGGCAGGGGGTTAGGGTTAGGGGCTTTTGGGTGTTCTCAGAGCCTCCGATCGCGATCCGATTGCTCCGATCGGAGGGGGTGTCGGGGATATTACCCACGGTTTGACCCGGTCAGGAGAATGACCTGGCCCATCATTTGGCGGCTCATATGGGCGCCGTGTTTAATCGGGTCAACCTGGACGGCAAGGCCCAAGGCCCGGCGTGCACCCCGACGGAAGGCGGCTCATAGAGAGGCCATGAGGGCCGGCTCACAGAGAAGGCCCAAGAAGAGGAAGAATTCCCTCACAAGAGATACAAGACTCGGATTAGGACTCAAGAGAGACTAATCCTAGTCCTACTCCCAGTAGGACTCTACATATAAACCTACCCCTTCAACTTATATAAGGAGGGGTAAGGCACCCCAAGAGGGACAAGTTTAAGTCATTAGAATTAGACAGATTAGAAACCCTCGAGATAAGATGTAGCGATTCCGCACCCTTGTAATCGAGATCGTCATCATCATCTATACACATAAAGCAGGACGTAGGCTTTTATCTCCATCGGAGGGGCCGAACCTGGGTAAACTCGCGTCTCTCGATTCCGACCAACCCCTCTCGAGCCACCACCTAGTTGTGATGGCCTCACACCTAAGTTCTCTCACGAGAACATCTTGCCATGACAAAACCACGACAGTTGGCGCCCACCATGGGGCCTTTCGTACGATGGTATTGTGTTCTTGGAGGGAGCTCTTTCAAGGATCAAGAAGCTCGTGATTGACCGGATGGAGAAGATCCGGTTCGAAAGGATCTACAACAAGCCCAAATTAATCAGTTAAGGATTAAAAAGATTATATATAGACTGGACGGCAGCGTGAAGATACATGGAGATCGGCAACAGCAGCCGAAAAAAATAAACACGGTGCTACTGCGTAATGATGGCCGCCTGAACATCCAGTACGCCGGTCAACGCATGATCAACAAAGTTCGAGAAAATAAGATGACACACAAGTCGCCGTATGTACCCGTCAGCACATGCGGCCATGCTGTATGAGGCTGGCAGCCACGCACAACCGCCTAGTCGGGCAGAAGCCAGCAGCACCAGTCCAGGCGCACGAGGGATCGAGCTCAGGCTAGCTACCACCACCATCATATAAAATTCCATGGTCAACACATATCTTCCTGGACCTGGCTGAGTCGGACAAGAATGAAAAAAGGAAAAAGGGAGCCGCCCCCGACTCGATCTCTGCCGCTGCACCGTGGCCGCCCCGCCGGCCTCAGCCGCTGGGTCGTGGCCGCCCCGCCGGCTCGCCTTCACCGCGCCGGCCGTCGCCGCCTCACGCCCCGACCGCTGCGCCGCCGCCGCCTCGCGCCCCGAGCTGGTTCACCACCGCGACCTCGGGTCACCTTGCCGCTGCACCTTCGAGCCGGTCTCGCTCGACCACCTCGCACCTGCGCCGCCGCCATGGCTCACCTATCTCGTTCCCAACGTTGCTGGTGCCGCGCTCTCAAGCCGGCTCCCACACCACACCAGCATCGCGGCCGGTCCGCACGCCTCGCCTGAGCCGGCCATCGCCCGCGGCCTCGCCTCGCGCGACGCGAGCCGGCCTGCTTCGCCTTGCCGCGCGCCTCCGCCACCGCGGCTACTCGCCCTCGAGCCGGTCCGCCTCCACACCCACACCCGGCGTCGTTGAGTTTGCATCTTCGGCGTCGTAGTGTTCGCATCCGGCGCCTTCACGCCCACGTCCGGCCTCCGGCGTCATCGCATATGCATCCGACATCTTCGGTGTCTTCGGGTCTGTTGCTGGCAACTCCGCCTCCGCTACGTACTTACTGAAATCTTCGTGGCCAGCGACACCACGTCATAAGGGCAAGCCACCAGCAAAAGCAAGCCCTAAAATTACTCTGCCTCATGTGCGGGAACAAAATTGGTGTTGGTTTCCTTTGCATAGATACTTTAGTCGGCGTCTCCGGCCACTGTATCCCTGGCCTGCATCCCAGAGGATGAGCTCCATCACGAGCACGCAGACGCCGGGGAGGAGGGCCACCAGCTTTGGAAGACCGGCGTGCGTGAGGAACTCGTCCACCAGCTGCCAACGCAATCAGCAAGTTCGAGTCCCACGGTCAGGTCGATGTTGCCTTCCCCATCAGCGAGAGAAAAGGAAAAAAGAAATACTACATGGAGAAACTTGGAAGTTGTACAGGCAACCAGTGCTACTCGCGTATGCAGCATACGGCCATGCCATGCACATGTGCGTCGTGCTCAGAAAACACTCCATGCCAAACAACAATTGTCAAATCCCAAAGCATTTACTGTTAAGACTAGACAAAGCGGTGGTATGTAAAAAAAAGAGAGAGACTTACGATTAGCAGCCAGCAGGCCGGGTCGCTCAAGAACTGATGCGTCTCGTGGCGGCAATCATCCCGAAAAGTTTTGTTATGACACTACCCTACCTGACAAGTAGACAAAAACCAGCTAATGAAGACAGTTGGTACTACAAGCGGTGACACAAGAATCAAAGTTTGATGGATCATCTAGTCCATCACCACGTGGGGTAGAAAACCACATATTTGTATGACATGGAAAGAGCACTTTTCTGCCGAGATATGGATCTGGCCTCCGCCGCGTACAATGTCCAGGCAAAACAGTAACAAGAATTCATCATGTCGTTTGGAGATGTCCAAAATCTGAAGAAGAGTCATACCAGCGCAGACCTGATGGATGACGGACAACACACCCAAGTGATATCATCCTTGGCCTAGTCTATATCAAATATATCATAGGCTTTTCGCATTCATCCGCAAAAAAATATCAGGTGCTATCCACTCTATTTATTTTATCAGTGCACTTTAAAAAAAATTAGAACAACTACATTATCCTACAGTATTTTTCTACGCAGGACAATTATTCATTACAAAAACAGCGTCATAGTGCGATGACAGAGCTCGTGCCAATATCATCAGTCAGCGTCCGTCCATGCCGCGCTATTGGACGGACATGCGTGAAAACCGCCGCCCCTATTGGTCCTGTCGTCGTTTTCTCAAAACATATGTCAGGGGGTGGCTAATCGGGGTGAGAGCAAGGGTGTCGTGGAAGATCCGGGACGGGATAGGGTAGCAGCACACGGAGGCTTACCCAGGTTCGGGGCTCTCCGGAGAGATAATACCCCTACTGCTGCATGTCTGTATATGAGATGTATAGCAGTACAGAGTTGCTCCTAGAGCTGTATGGGAGAGGAGAGCCATGAGGCTTCTTGCCTCATATGTGTGTACGTGTGTGCCTGAAGAGGGGAAATGAGAGAATGAGAGAGAGCTTGGAGAGCCTGGCCATCAGTGAGCTCCCCTGGTGCCTCTTATATAGGGAGGCCCAGGGGACAAGGGGTGGCCCACATGGCCAACTATACTATTGGAGATGACATGCGAGGTGACGCGTGATGCAGGCAATAGTGCACCACTATTGGAGATGACATGCGAGGTGACGCGTGATGCAGGCAATAGTGCACCACTATTGGGGTGCAGTGAGGTGACGCGTGATGCAGGCTATAGTGTCTTCATGTCGTGTCCGACGGAACGTGGCGGTTGACCTCGCGCAGTAGGCCGGTTGGAGCAGCCGGGCAGAGGTCGGTCGGAGCAGTCGGCTGGCGCCGTCGGGCAGGGGGCCGGCTGGACTTAGGAGCCAGCCGGACCAGGGAGCCAACCGGAGCAGTCGGACAGAGGGGCGTTGGCCGCCCCGTTGTCTCGAAATGTCGAGTCGCCTCCTTGAGCCTACCCGGGGGTAATCCCCCCGATAGTAGCCTCCGAGCCTCCGGACGACTTGGGGAGTCGGGCGGAGGGTTTCACCATCGTCGTTGTTGTTGCAGAAGTTGTTGATGACGGTCGACTGCGGGCCGGGGGGGCGCGGCTTGCTTCCAGCGGGGGCACGCCAGCGCACCCGCTGGGTGTAGCCTCCGGGCAACTCGAAGAGTCGGGTGGAAGGTTTTTGCTATCGCCGGAGTGGATGGTGGCATCGAGGTTGTCAGGCGTGGACGCGGGGTTTTCCGCCTGATGGGCGTGGGGTCCGCCGGCTGATGAGCGCGGAGCCCTGCCGGAGGCGGACGCAGAGTCCGCCGGCTGATGGACGCGGAGCATTGCCGGGCGTGGACGCGAAGTCCACCGGCTGGCTGTTTCCAGTGGGGGCGCGTTAGCGCACCCGCTGGGTGTAGCCTCCGAGCCTCCGGGCGACTCGAAGAGTCGGGCGGAGGGTCTTTGCTGTTGCTGAAGCAGATAGTGGCGTCGAGGACGTCGGGTGTGGACGCGGGGTCCGCCGACCGATGGGCGCGGGGCCCTGCCGGGCATGGACGCGGGGTCCGCCGGGTGATGGTCGCGGAGCCCTGCCGGGAGCGGACGCAGGGTCCACCGGCCGATGGGCGCGGAGCTCTGCCGGGGGCGGACGCAGGGTCCACCGGCTGATGGGCGCGGAGCCCTGCCGAGGGCGGGCGCGGGGTCCGTCGGCTGTCGAGCGCGAGGCGCTGTCGGGCGCGTACGTTGGGTCTGCCGGCTGGTGGGTGCGGAGCCCTACCGAGGGCGGACGCGGGGTCCGCCGGCTGATGGGCGCGGAGCCCTGTCGGGAGCGGACGCAGGGTCCACCGGCCGATTGGCGCGGAGCCCGGCCAAGGGCGGGCGCGGGGTCCGCCGGCAGTCGAGCGCGAGGCGCTGCCGGGCGCGTACGTCGGGTCAGCCGGCTGGTGGGCGCGGAGCCCTGCCGAGGGCGGACGCGGGATCCTCCGGCTGTCGAGCGCGAGGCGTTGCCAGACGCGGACGCGGGGTCCTCCGGCTGTCGAGCGCGAGGCGTTGCCAGACGCGGACGCGGGGTCCGCCTGCTGATGGGCGCGGAGCCCTGCCGAGGGCGGACGCGGGGTCCGTCGGCTGATGGGCGCGGAGCCCTGCCGAGGGCGGACGCGGGGTCCGTCGGCTGATGGGCGCGGAGCCCTGCCGAGGGCGGACGCGGGGTCCGTCGGCTGATGGGCGCGGAGCCCTGCCGAGGGCGGACGCGGGGTCCGCCGGCTGATGGGCGCGGAGCCCTGCCGAGGGCGGACGCGGGGTCCGCCGGCTGATGGGCGCGGAGCCCTGCCGAGGGCGGACGCGGGGTCCGCCGGCTGATGGGCGCGGAGCCCTGTCGGGCGCGGACGCGGAGTCCGCCAGCTGATGGGCGCGGAGCCATGCCAGTCGCGGACGCGGGGTCCGCCGTCTATTGAGCGCGAGGAGCTGCCGAGGGCGAACGCGGGGTCCGCCGGCTGATGAGCGCGGGGTGCTGCCGAGGGCGGACGCGGGGTCCGCCGGATGATGAGCACGGGGCGCTGCCGGGCGTGGCTGCCAAGCCTCCGAGCGAGGGGGTTCCTCATGGAAATGATCGTGCAAAAGATGATTTTCGTTGATGCAGATGTGTCATCTAGTTTTGGTAGTGCAAGCTTTGTGGAAAGGGTGCCGACTCGGTTTCGTCCGAGCCCCCTCTAATCTTTTTCATGTGCTCTCCGCTCTTCGGCTTTTGCTCTTGCCAGCCGGACAGCCGGGAGCCGGTCTGTGGCTGAGGCGAATAGTGGGCCGCGGAGTGGAGCGTACAGTACTCGGACTTTGGGAGCAGACTCGACCGAGCAGATACTCACGAATGAATTGACCAGGTTGCCCAAGCCGTTTTCTCCCAGGATGCTTTTCGCGTGGGGTGACCTCCAGCTTGTGCTCTCGCTAGCCGGACAGTCGCGGTGCGATCTGTAGCTGAGACAAAGAGTGGGCCTTCGGTACCGTACACGCTACTAAGCCGTCTCGTGGAATTAACGTATAGGGCCAAGAGGCCAGCCCCGGGCCGAGACTAGCTGGCGCCGGGGCGAACAGTAGAGTAGCTGAAACAAATGCGGGGATGACCCCCGAGGGTTGCTCGGGGTATCCGGTTTTTTATGCGTGGCAAGAGGATGAGCGAACGGGAGCTCACATTGCTTTTGACGCTGGCGAGGTGGTTGTTGTCGATGACAGCCGGCGTGGCCTTTTGCCGGCGGAGCGTGCCGGTGCACCCGCTGGGTGTAGCCGCCGAGCCCTTGACGGTCGACGGGTGTGCCAGCCGACCGGACCTGACTGGTCGGACGTCGAAGCGGGTGGGCGGCCGGAGCCGGCCCGGTGTCGAAGTAGACGGGTAGGCCAGCCGACCAGGCGACGGCGCAGGTCGGCCGTCCGAGTGGGGACGTGGGTAGACGGACGCATGTGTCCTCTTTTTTTTTTTTGCCGGCTGCTTTTACAAACGAGGGGAGCCAATCCCCTTTTGCTTTTTCCAGATGGGCAGCCGGCCACATGGGAGTGACGCGGGAGCCGGCCGAGGCGCGGCTGGCGGGCTCGCGGGAGGGCGAGGCCAAGCCACCGGCTGGCGTAGCCGGACCGGCGCGGGTACAGCCGGACGCTGAGCCGGCGACGGGGGCGGGTGCGGAGCCGGCAACAGAGGCGTGCAGGGTCACCGGGCATGCGGCGGCGTGGCAAGGCGATGCGGGGAGGAGCGTGGAGCTTGCTGGGGCGGACGCCTGTGCAGGAGGCGAGTGCGACGGGCACGGAGGAGGCATGGCGGCCAGGCGCGGGGCCGCCAGCGGCGGAGGGGGAGGCAAGCTCGGGCGGGTCGAGGCGGGACCGGCGAGGCCGAGCCGACACGCGGTGCAGGCGCGGAGCTGGCGGGCGAGGCGGGGAGGCGGCGCGGGGAGGAGCATGGTGACGCCGTCGAGGAACGGAGCGGGCGTAGCTGGCGGAGGCGCGCGCGGGAGCCGGCGGGCGGCGCAGGCGGGGTCGGAGGTCGGACGGGGCCGGTGCGCAGGGTGGCGGGGCGCGACCTCCCGGAGCGGAGCGCAGCCGGCCGCTGCAAGCCGGATCGAGGGCGCATCCTCGGGCAGCCGGCCAAAGCAGGAGGTTGCAGCGGCAGGAGACGGCGCGGGGCGGCGTGGAGACGCTGGCTGGCCGAGCAGCGACGAGTGCGCGAGCCGGCGCGCGGCCGTGGAGGGGCGGGTGTGGCTGAGCCGCCGGCTGGCGTCGGCGGGCCGGCTCGCGGATGTGCCGGGCGCGGAGCCGGCGAGGGAGACACATGCGGCTGGCGCACGGGAGGCCGTAGCAGGGATGCCGTGGCGCAGGAGCGCTTGTTGGCGGGATGGCACAGGTGGTTGGACGCGCGAGCCGGTAGGCTGGAGGCTCGGGGGAGGAAGAAGCCGGGCGAGGCGGAGCCGCCCGGGCGCCCGCGCGAAGCATCGGGCCCGGGTGGGGCAGCAGGAGCACGTGGGCAGCGAGACCACAGCAGTGCGACGGGGCTGTCACCGTCGGAGGTGGAGACGGGCATAGCGGAGCGGGGGGGCCGCTGGCGGCCAGCGGACGGCGCAGAGAAGGAAGGCCGAGGAGCTGCGCCGAGCGCGTTGGAGGCGAGGCGGGGAGATGCCACGCCGACGTGGAAAGCAGGACGGCGGCAGCAGCGAGCCTGCAGCTTGCTGCCCGCGGCTGTGCGTGCGCGGAGGGTCGCTCGTCTCTGATTCTTGTGGTCCAGGGCGGATGTGCGTGCGCGGCTGAACTCTGGAATAGCCGAGCGGCGGCCGCCGCAGTCGCTGGGACGCGGCCGATGCCGGCGCGAGAGTGACGGCCGGGAGCAGCGCCAGCGCGAGGAAGACGCGGCAGCGGCCTTTCATGGCCGCGAGTCGTCGGCGGCGGCGTGCATGAAGTTGGGGAGGCGGTCGGCGAGGCGAGTGCGTCGAGGACGGACGCGAGCGAAGGTACGCGGGAGCAGTGACGGGCGGACAGCGGCGGCGTCGAGGTGGAGGCGATTAGACCGGCAGCGAGGACGCCACGTCACGCGCATTCGCCCTGGGGGCATGTTGAAGTCGAGCCCCGAGCGCCGCCGGAGAGACGGCGGCGATGTTGCGGAGGTGGCGAAGAGGGCGAGGCCAGTGACGAGGACGCGCCGCCCCGCACAGCCGCCCCGGGGGGCGTGTCGAAGTCGGCCCCCCGAGCGGCGCCGGAAAGACGGCGGCGACGCCACGGTGATGATGACGAAAAGGGTCCCGCCTGGACCGCGGTTCAAGCAGCAGCGAGCCCCACGGTGGGCGCCAACTGTCGTCGTTTTCTCAAAACAGATGCCAGGGGGTGGCTAATCGGGGTGAGAGCAAGGGTGTCGTGGAAGATCCGGGACGGGATAGGGTAGCAGCACACGATGGCTTACCCAGGTTCAGGGCTCTCCGGAGAGATAATACCCCTACTCCTGCATGTCTGTATATGAGATGTATAGCAGTACAGAGTTGCTCCTAGAGCTGTATGGGAGAGGAGAGCCATGAGGCTTCTTGCCTCATACGTGTGTATGTGTGTGCCTGAAGAGCGGAAATGAGAGAATGAGAGAGAGCTTGGAGAGCTTGGCCATCAATGAGCTCCCCTGGTGCCTCTTATATAGGGAGGCCCAGGGGACAAGGGGTGGCCCACATGGCCAACTATACTATTGGAGATGACATGCGAGGTGACGCGTGATGCAGGCAATAGTGCACCACTATTGGAGATGACATGCGAGGTGACGCGTGATGCAGGCAATAGTGCACCACTATTGGGGTGCAGTGAGGTGACGCGTGATGCAGGCTATAGTGTCTTCATGTCGTGTCCGATGGGACGTGGCGGTTGACCTCGCACAGTAGGCCGGCTAGAGCAGCCGGGCTGAGGTCGGTCGGAGCAGTCGGCTGGCGCCGCCAGGCAGGGGGCCGGCTGGACTTAGGAGTCAGCCGGACCAGGGCGCCAGCCGGAGCAGTCGGACAGAGGGGCGTTGGCCGCCCCGTTGTCTCGAAATGTCGAGTCGCCTCCTTGAGCCTACCTGACAGGTCCAGTCTACATCAACACGTCGCGGACGACTCGCCGTCCGCACTAACTTACAACGCCATGGCCGACTCGCCGTCCGCGCCGGCCTACAACGCCACGGCCGACTCGCCGTCCGCGCCGGCCTACAACGCCATGGCCGACTCGCCGTTCGCGCCGGCTTACAACGCCACGCCCGACTCGCCGTCCGCGCTGGCCTACAACGCCATGGCCGACTCGCCGTCCGCGCTGGCCTACAACGCCACGGGCGACTCGCCGTCCGCGCTGGCTTATAAATGGCGTGGCCAACTCTCCCATCTGCGCTATCAAGCTGGTTTCTAACGTCGCGGCTGACTTCCATGTCTACATCGACACGCTTGTGCCGCGCCTGCTCACTCAAGCCACCCAACGGACGCTCGTGAGTCGTCGCCCCTGCGGCCCAGTCTACATTGACACGCCAGTGTCGTGTTTGCTCGCTCAAGCCGCCCAACGAGTACGCGCGAGTCGCCACCCCCACGAGCCGGTCTACTCCAACAACGCTCGAGCAAAGGAATATATATATATATATATATATATATATATATATATATATATATATATATATATATATATATATATATATATATATTATCAGCCTCCAGCCGCGTAGGGTTGCCCAATGGGTAGGCACATTGGCCTGTTGTCCCCGCTGTTCGGTCTGCTTCAGCACATCGTAGAAATAAGAATCAGACATGGAGGAAACATCCCTGGAGAAGCTACAATTTGAGCCGTCCATTATCGAGCCGACAATTCAAAATTCAGCGGCAAAGAAAAATGGCCCTAGAGGAGCCAGAAGAGCTAGACTACCCAAGAATAACAAAGCATGGGTCAAGAAGCATATAAACTCAATTTGGCCACGACATTTGCTAAAGATATACGATGAGCATCACGAAGATTATCAACTCGCCACGTTGTATCCAGTTTCAAAAAATTCCATCGTTCAGCCATGAACTATATGTCGGCTTATGCCACAGTCAACTATGAAGACCCTCAAGCCGCCTCTTCGAGTCAACTTAAAACTCGAGGGCTATTCAAACATGGCTTGGTAGACTTGATCGGTTTCAACAAATACAATAACCCCGGGTCATTACAAAGGAGACAACCTAATGCCGGGGGCTGCTGCCTTATTGGCGAAAAATTAAAAGTCACCCAAGAGGACGAGCCGCCATGATGCGCTGTTCAAACATGGGTGCCCTGCCTTATTGGCAAAACATTAAAAGCCGCCCAAGAGGACTAGCTGCCATGATGCGTAGTTCAAACATGGGTGCCCTGCCTTATTGGCGAAACATTAAAAGTCGCCCAAGAGGACAAGCTGCCATGATGCGTAGTTCAAACATGGGTGCCCTGACTTATGGACGAAAAATTAAAGATTGCCAAAGAGGACCAGCTGCCATGATGCGCTGTTCAAACATAGGTATCCTGCCTTATTGGATCATCATATTATCATATTATTATCAATGGAATAAAGCCAGCTTATCTAAACCCCAGATGTTTTGCAGTAGTAGCATTGTCTCCTGTATATCCTATGCTGAGCTTTTCCATGATCATAGGTCACTTGGGGGCTTCCAACTCATCGAATTTAGCTTTCTCACCCTCTTGATCCGGCAAAAAACGCCACAAATTTGTTAAACCTGCCTGTATGCTTGATGCGACTCCGATCAGGTGACCCCGTGTACTCTTGACAAGTCAATCCATCTTTGGACCCTGAACTTCTCAAGGTTAAAACACCGTCTTGAGTCATTTGAGAGACGACATACAAAGAGCTAGGATAAACCATGGGTTATCACACCCGCTTCATTGAAGCAAGACTCGAGCCTCGAAAGCCGGTCTTTATGTCATGCCTTGAAAACTTGCACTTTATATTCTATTATCATATACATACATCATCCTGCATTGCATCATGTATCATACATACATATCATGTCAGTCATCAAACCGGGTTACATTGTAACCTCTGCAGGAACAAATAGATCTTTGATAGCCAAAATGGCTGGATCTTCATCATAGTTCATCATAACCAGTATTAAATGATTGGGGTTTTTCAAGCCAGCTCGGAAGAAGTGACTATTCTCGAAGAGCCGCCCTATCGCATATAATGTCGGGTCACCTAATTGACTGGCTCTTGGATTTTTTCAACTTGTGCTCTGTAGTAAACCGCAACCATGAGCAGGGATTTCATTTCAAGGACAATGACATTATTCAAGGATATTCATATCGGGTTACATTACAACCACGGTCAAGGATTCATTCAAATCAGATCAATATTAGTTCAAGAGAACTTCTGATGTGCATTATGATGGGTTATATTATCCTCACACAGTCCCAAGTCGTTGCAGGCATACGACCCAACACTTGGGGGCTACATCATATGATGTTTTATTTTCAAAAAGGAGAAGTGAATATAAGTCCCAAGTCGCTGCAGGAAAACGACCCGGCACTTGAGTGCTACGCTACTCAGATCTAATTTTCTAAAGTCCCAATTCGCCGTAGGCATGCGACCCGGCACTTGGGGGCTACCGTATTCAGCTGTTTAACTGATTATGAGGTCCAAATTGAAGACCCGGCCCATCACATACTAGTGAGCCAGCCCTTGGGGGCTACACATGTGAAATGCAAGACATTCAGTTTATAACTGGCGACTCAGATGACAACCCAGATTTCTCCAAAGCTATCTACAACATTCAAAACCAAGTTCAAAGTCCCATGTTGTTGCAAGATAAACAACCCGGCCCTTGGAGGCTGATACATCTCCAACGTATCTATAATTTTTGCTTGTTCCATGCTGTTATATTATCATTCTTGGATGTTTTACAATCATTTTATAACAACTTTATATCATTTTTTGGGACTAACCTATTGACATAGTGCCAAAGTGCCAGTTGCTGTTTTTGCTTGTTTTTTTTACTTCGCCGAAAATCAATACCAAACGGAGTCCAATCGCGATGAAACTTTTTGGAGATTTTTTCTGGACCAGAAGACACCCAGTGGGCCGAAGAAGTGCCGGGGGAGTGGGCCGAGGAGACCACAACCCACCAGGGCGCACCAGGGGGGCCCCGACGCGCCCTGATGGGTTGTGCCCTCCTCGGGGCCCCTCTCCACCGCCTCTGATGCCTATAAATTCCCAAATATTCCGAAAACCCTAAGGGAGTCGACGAAACACAATTCCAGCCGCCGCAAGTTCCAGAACCTCGAGATCCAATGTAAACACCATCACGGAGGGGTGCATCTTCCTCATAGGCGCCTCTCCGATGATGCGTGAGTAGTCCACCATAGACCTACGGGTCCGTAGGCAGTATCTAGATGGCTTCCTCTCTCACTCTCTTATGATTCTCAATAC
The DNA here is from genome assembly GCA_039707655.1 of Elymus sibiricus. NCBI lineage: Eukaryota > Viridiplantae > Streptophyta > Magnoliopsida > Poales > Poaceae > Elymus > Elymus sibiricus. The sequence continues at coordinate 201,081,303 of CM077667.1, forward strand.
AATGGTCTCTTGGAGATCTATTTGATGTAAACTTTTGCGGCGTGTTTGTTGGGATCCGATTAATTTTGAGTTCATGATCAGTTTCTATGCATGAATAATATTTGAGTCTTCTTTGATCTCTTATATGCATGATTACTTATAGCCTCGTATTTCTTCTCCGAATCTTTGGTTTAGTTAGGCCGACTAGATCGATTTTTCTTGCCATGGGAAGAGGTGCTTTTTGATGGGTTCGGTCTTGCGGTGTTCTTTCCCAGTGACAGAAGGGGCAGCAAGACACACATGTATCGTTGTTATTAAGGATAACAAGATGGGGTCTATTCCCACATGAATAGGTCTTGTCTACATCATGTCATCGTTCTTATTGCATTACTCCGTTTTTCCATGAACATAATACACTAGATGCATGCTGGATAGCAGTCGATGTGTGGAGTAATAATGGTAGATGCAGGCAAGAGTCGGTCTACTTATCTTGGACGTGATGCCTATATAATGATCATAGCCTTGGATATCGTCATGACTATTCGATTTTCTATCAATTGCCCAACAGTAATTTGTTCACCCACCATGCGCTATACTCATGAGAGAAGCCACTAGTGAACCATACGGCCCCCGGGTCTACTTTTCCAACATATTGCTTTCCGATCTACTTTTTTGCAATCTTTGTTTTCAGATCTACAAAACCCAAAACCCAAAAACATATTGCTGCATATTTGCTCTTTTTATTTTGTGTTCTTGAGAGATCTATCTCTCCTATCTATCACTACCTAATCTATCTTTTTATCGTAGAGAGATTGACAACCTCTCTTTCGCGTCGGGTTGCAAGTATTTGTTGTTTGTGTGCAGGTGCTACTTATTGGGTGGTGGTGATCCTCCTACTGGTTCGATAACCTTGGTTTCATGACTAAGGGAAATACTTACCGTCGCTCTGCTGCATCATCCCTTCCTCTTTGGGGAAATACCGACGCAGTCTCAAGCCATGTCAAAGGAATTTATGCCGCCGTTGACGGGAAGGAAGCGGTCTCTTCTATGTGCCTATCGTAGGCGCCGAGGGGACTCCATCATCATCTACCAGGTTCCTAATCACAAATCTCATCTCCTTGCAATTACATTATTTGCCATTTGCCTCTTGTTTTCCTCTCCCCGACTTCACCAATTTGCCGTTTTATTCACTCACTTTTTCGTTTGCCCTTTTTCTCGCCGGATCTCTTGCTTGTTGCTATGACTAGCGTTACTACTCCCCCTTTGTCACCAGATTTTGAAGTGCTATACTTCAAACAAAAACAAGGGGAAAATTTGAAAGATTCTTGGTATAGGCTAATGGAATCCTATCATGTTTCCAATCTAAAAGGAGACGCAAAAGTTTTGCTTAGAAATTTTTACATTGGATTAGCTTTGCATCATAGAGAGCTTTTGGATTTTGCCTCAAAGGGGAATTTTATTGAACTTGATGCAAACGCCGCTTATGAAGTTTTGGAAGGGATTTTGGGGGTTCCTCCACCAAAAAAGCGGCTTGTTTTTTCACAAGAGGGAGTACAAATTCTTGACAAATTGGGTGACTTACATAAGCACTTGGTCGAGTTAGAAAAATATCACGAACCCCTCAAACATATTAGTGGGAACCTCAATCTCTTGAACACTTTGATTACCCTTTGCAATAAGCGTTTGGATATTTTGGATCTTAAGATGGTTTCCTCTCCTGAAAATTTGGGGAAGCGGAATTAGTCCCCCGGATTCGAGAAGGCCCTCACAAAAGTGGCCAAAACCAAAGATGACAATACTTGAATCTATGCGTTATGCCTAGCTAGAGGCGTAAAACGATAGCGCTTGTTGGGAGGCAACCCAATGAATAAATAATTTTTTGCTTTTTTCCTTTCTGTTTTTGAGTGTTGACACAATTATGCCTCTGTTATGATTGTGTTTTTATGGTTTATTTAGTGTTTGTGCCAAGTCAAGCCTCTAGGATGATTCATAGGATGAGTAGAAGCGATGCTGAATCTGAAACAGAAACTTTGTGTCCAGTATATGAATTTTCACTTTTTTTTGCTGGAACGTGATCTTGAGCTGAACTTTTAACACAGTGTTCCTATACAAATTCCTTACGTCGTCCTAATTTTTCAGAATTTTTAGAGTTACAGAAGTATGGTTAGAGTACAGATTACTACAGACTGTTTTGTTTAAGATAGATTCTGTTTTCGTTGCATTGTGTGCTTGTTTTGATGAATCTATGGGTTATATTGAAGGGTATGAGCAATGGTAAAGTTAAAATACAGTAGGTATAATGCAATAGTAAAATATGAATGGGTTTGAAACAGTACCTAAAGTAGTGATTTGCTTTATTATAATAACGGATCTCACGAAGATTTTGTTGAGTTTTGTGTGATTGAAGTTTTCAAGTTTTGGGTGAGATCACGATGGATGAAGGAATAAGGAGTGATTAAAGCCTAAGCTTGGGGATGCTACCACACCCCCAAGATATATCCAAAGAGAAACAAGCAACTAAGCTTGGGGATGCCCCCGAGTGGCATCCCCTCTTTCTTCTAACGACCATCGGTATTTTACTTGGAGCTATATTTTTATTCGTCACATATCATGAGTTTTGCTTGGAGCGTCTTGTATCTTTGCTTGCTTTTTTTTAGTTTGTCACTTGTATCCTTGCTGGACACACCTATTTGAGAAAGCCAAAATCATGCTATGATTTGTTAGAATTGCTCTATGTGCTTCACTTAAACTTTTTGAGCTATAGAATTGCTCTAGTGCTTCACTTATATCTTTTTGAGCACGGTGTGCTTGGAAATTTTTGTAGAAATACTCTCTTGCTTCACTTAGATTAATTTGAGAGTAGGTAAATTTTGAATAAATCCTCTCATGCTTCACTTATACCTTTTTGAGAGATGAAATCTTTATGCTCATGTGCTTCACTTAAATTTGTTTGAGCTTGCCAAAAAGCAATGGCAATATATGAAACTAGTCCCAAAGTGATAGATATCCATGGAGGATATAATAAAAACTTTCATGAAGATCATTGGACAAATTAAACTTGATTCTTTGAAATAGTTTTGAAACATGATGATAGTAATATGTGAGTCATGTTAGTGAGTAATTATGCTTAGTAGGAATATTGGTGTTAAGGTTTGTGATTCCCTATGCATGCACGAAAGTCAATAGTTATGCAATGAAGTTACATCCTACTTGTGGTGCATTATTCGGTGTTAGTTATGCTCAATGCTCGCTTATGTGAATTTTCGTTTCTTAGTTTGGTTGCTTCTCAATCTATTTGCTAGCCTCCATTTGTACTAAGTAGAAATACTACTTGTGCATCCAAAATCCTTGAACCAAGTTTTGCCTTATGAGTCCACTATACCTACCTATATGCGGTATTTCCATGCCGTTCCAAGCAAATTTGTATGTGCCATCTCTAAATTTTCAAAATAAATTTTCTCTTTTGTGTGCCCGTACCGCTCATGAAACGGTGGGGAGTGTCCAATATTTGTCCATGCTAGATGTGTTATTCTCAAGATGAGTGTTTATTCACTTGTCATTGCACGAGAGTGCGGCGGTAATAGGGATGCCCATTCCCGAAATGAAAAAGAAAAAATATTTACTTTATGTTGTCAAATAATAAATTCCTTCGAAAGTGTTGGTATGGAAGGCAATCGTGGATACGGCCCGCCATGGAAAGTGAAAGTTTGGTGGAAAAAGGAATAAACTTTATTTTCTGTTTGGGAACCGCCTATGATATATCTAGCATGGAAAGTATTGTGAGCTACTTTGTCGTTTTCGTTGACAGGAAAAACATGCCACCCAAAAAAAATTCTCTCTCAATTTAAAACTTTGAGCTCTGGCACCTCTACAAATCCCTACTTCCCTCTGCGAAGGGCCTATCTATTTACTTTATGCAATTTTTTTTTACTTTGAGTCTCCATCTTCTCTTATAAGCACCAACTAGGGGGCACTATGGTCGTACTTGAGCATTGGGTATAGCTAAAATTTGAGTGTGTTTCATGAATGGATCAATGATTGAGCATGATGGGCTAGGGATAACTTTCTTTAGTGTTGATATTTTGAAAGACATGGTTGCTTGTTGACATGCTTGAGTATTGAAGTCATTATGTTAAAACTAGACTATTGCATTGAATCATTTACAAGTCCAAATGTCCATGCTATACAAAAGAAAAGAATATGAGATGAACATGTTAGGCCGCATTCCACATCAAAAATTCTGTTTTTATCATTTACCTACTCGAGGACGAGTAGGAATTAAGCTTGGGGATGATGATACGTCTCCAACGTATCTATAATTATTGCTTGTTCCATGCTGTTATATTATCATTCTTGGATGTTTTGCAATCATTTTATAACAACTTAATATCATTTTTTGGGACTAACCTATTGACATAGTGCCAAAGTGCCAGTTGTTGTTTTTGCTTGTTTTTTTTACTTCGCAGAAAATCAATACCAAAAAGAGTCCAATCGCGACGAAACCTTTTGTAGATTTTTTCTGGACCAGAAGATACCCAGTGGGCCAAAGAAGTGCCGGGGAAGTGGGCCGAGGAGACCACAACCCACCAGGGCGGGACAGGGGGGCCCTAGCGCGCCCTGATGGGTTGTGCCCTCCTCGGGGCCCCTCTCCACCGCCTCTGATGCCTATAAATTCCCAAATATTCTGAAAACCCTAAGGGAGTCGACGAAACACAATTCCAGCCGCCGCAAGTTCCAGAACCTCGAGATCCAATCTAATCACCATCACGGAGGGGTTCATCTTCCTCATAGGTGCCTCTCCGATGATGCATGAGTAGTCCACCATAGACTTACGGGTCCGTAGGCAGTATCTAGATGGCTTCTTCTCTCTCTCTCTCTCTCTCTCTCTCTCTTATGATTCTCAATACAATGGTCTCTTGGAGATCTATTTGATGTAAACTTTCGCGGTGTGTTTGTTGGGATCCGATGAATTTTGAGTTCATGATCAGTTTCTATCCATGAATATTATTTGAGTCTTCTTTGATCTCTTATATGCATGATTACTTATAGCCTCGTATTTCTTCTCCGAATCGTTGGTTTAGTTAGGCCGACTAGATCGATTTTTCTTGCCATGGGAAGAGGTGCTTTGTGATGGGTTCGATCTTGCGGTGTTCTTTCCCAGTGACAGAAGGGGCAGCAAGACACGCATGTATCATTGCTATTAAGGATAACACGATGGGGTCTATTCCTACATGAATAGATCTTGTCTACATCATGTCATCGTTCTTATTGCATTACTCCATTTTTCCATGAACTTAATACACTAGATGCATGTTGGATAGCGGTCGATGTGAGGAGTAATAGTGGTAGATGCAGGCAGGAGTCGGTCTACTTATCTTGGACGTGATGCCTATATAATGATCATAGCCTTGGATATCGTCATGACTATTCGATTTTCTATCAGTTGCCCAACAGTAATTTGTTCACCCACCGTGCGCTATACTCATGGGAGAAGCCACTAGTGAACCCTACGGCCCCCGGGTCTACTTTTCCAACATATTGCTTTCCGATCTACTTTGGTGCAATCTTTGTTTTCAGATCTAAAAAACCAAAAACCCAAAAACATATTGCTGCATATTTGCTCTTTTTATTTTGTGTTCCTGCGAGATCTATCTCTCCTATCTATCACTACCTAATCTATCATTTTACCGTAGAGAGATTGACAACCTCTCTTTCGTGTCGGGTTGCAAGTATTTGTTGTTTGTGTGCAGGTGCTGCTTATTTGGTGGTAGTGATCCTCCTACTGGTTCGATAACCTTGGTTTCATAACTGAGGGAAATACTTATCGTCGCTGTGCTGCATCATCCCTTCCTCTTTGGGGAAATACCGACGCAGTCTCAAGCCACGTTAGGGGCTACACTGGCTGAAGTTTTATAAGTATAAAGACAATTACAAGTTCCAGGCTGCTGCAGGCAAGACAACCCGGCTCTTGGGGGCTACACAATCAAAGATATTATTGCAAATCACCAAGTCATCATGAATTGATAAACTTGGAGCTTGGGGGCTATAGGTAATATGGATATATCAAAAAGTTGAAGAACACTTCAAGCTGTCAATTGTGACCGAGACTGGTCTCATTTCTTGATGGAGGTTTGCAAAGATCATTTTCTCCTAGTTATTCATAGAAAGGCGCCAAGAAGACCGGCTCAACATCACAACAGATTTCGTTATTCCCAGTAATTTTATCAAGTCAATTGGAGTCCGGTTGTTTGACCTGGCGTCACCAACAATCATGACCCGGCATTATCAAAGATCATGACCCGGCAGAGTCTATATAAGCAACCTGGCTTCACAAGTTGGCAAGTTCCACATCCATAAATCAGCAATGTTTTTATCCTAAGTTGGCATCCATTACGTATGATGACCCAGCAAGATCCCTGCGTCCCATGAAGTGGTTTAACAATGGATGAATTTCTATCTCCAATATTTTCCTCAAAGCCGAAGCAATGGAAGCCGGCTCAACATCATGTGGATTTCTTATTCCCAAATTTTTCATTAAGCCAAAGCATAGGAGGCCGACTCAACGGCATATGGGTGTTTATTTCCAATATTCTATTGCAAAGGACACAGACCTGCAAGATGATTGTGAAGACGGCTCGTTAATATGAAGAAGAAACCCGGATTTTCAAGGAGCCACTTCATTAAATTAAACCGACCAGTGGAGCAAGTTGGTCCCTTAAACATATTTATTATTCTTATTTCAGGATCTTACCATGAATAAATTCAAGCTAACCTGGGGGCTACTGTCGGGGATATTACCCACGGTTTGACCCGGCCAAGAGAATGACCTGGCCCATCATTTGGCGGCTCATACGGGCACCGTGTTTAATCGGGTCAACCTGGACGGCAAGGCCAAAGGCCCGGCGTGCACCCCGACGGAAGGCGGCTCATAGAGATGCCAGCATGGCCGGCTCACAGAGAAGGCCCAAGAAGAGGAAGATTTCCCTCACAAGAGAAACAAGACTCGGAATATGACTCAAGAGAGACTAGTCCTAGTCCTACTCCCAGTAGGACTCTACATGTAAACCTACCCCTTCAACTTATATAAGGAGGGGTAAGGCACCCCAAGATGGACAAGTTTAAGTCATTAGAAATAGACAGATTATAAACCCTCGAGATAAGAGGTAGCGATTCCGCACCCTTGTAATCGAGATCATCATCATCATCAATACACACAAAACAGGACGTAGGCTTTTACCTCCATCGAAGGGTCCGAACCTGGGTAAACTCGCGTCTCTTAATTCCAACCAACCCCTCTCAAGCCGCCACCTTGTTGCGATGGCCTCACACCTAAGTTCTCTCACGAGGACATCTTGCCGTGACAAAACCACGATAGGGGAGTTTAGGGGTAGGACATGGTGGGTCTAGTGGGCTGGTTTGGGATGTGTTTTAAAAGGCTAGGTGGGGATGAGAGGGAGACTTGCGGCCCGACGACAGAGTTTTAAAACTGAAAACATGCGACAAATAAACCGGCTATAGTGCCGCTATATGTTTAACGGTTCGGGTATCAAACGACCTTCGAATGGGACGGAATTTGGCAGGCAGTTTACCTACACTATATTAAGACCGCACGCCAACTTTTGACTCATTCAGTGAAAGTTTTATACGCACTTTTAAAAACAATATTTTAATGATGCCGTGGGCGCGTGCGTGTGTTGTTGGTCTCCAAACGGTCCACGACGAAACGGAGAGAACCGACAACTAGTAATGGATGCGAGTTTTGAAAAAATGAAGGCAGCGGAGTGCCGATTCTATGCAGATGATGCGAATGATGCGATGATGAATGCGACAATCAAATGGAACACATGACAAAACTTGAAGTGAAAGGGCAATCTTCTGGAGCATCGGTCTCGGGTTGTTACAATAACCAATAGCGGGACCTGGATGCCCATATTGGTTCCTACATATTCCACGGAGATCTTTATTGCTCGAACCACGATGCCAAGGATTCAGTCAATCCCGTATGCAGTTCCCCTTGTCCATCGGTATGTTACTTGCCCGATATTCGATCGTCAGTATCTCCATACCTACTTCAATCTCGTTACCGGCAAGTCTCTTTACTCGTTCCGTAATACAAGATCCCGTGACTAACTCCTTAGTCACATTGCTTGCAAGCTTCTTGTGATGTTGTATTACCAAGAGGGCCTAGAGATACATCTCTGTCAACCGGAGTGACAAATCCTAGTCTCGATCCATGCCAACCCAACAGATACCCTCGGAGATACATGTACATCATCTTTATAATCACCCAGTTATGAAGTGACATTTGATACATACAAGGCATTCCTCCAGTGTGAGGGAGTTGCATGATCTCATGGTCTTAGGAACAGATACTTGACATGAAGAAAGCAGTAGCAATAAACTTAGTGACACGATCAAATGCTATGCTTACGATTTGGGTCTTGTCCATCACATCATTCTCCTAATGATGTGATTCCGTTATCAAATGATAGCTCATGTCTATGGTTAGGAAACCTTAACCATCTTTGATCAACGAGCTAGTCTAGTAGAGGCCCACTAGGGACACGGTGTTGTTCATATATCCACACATGCATTTAAGTTTCCGGTCGATACAATTCTAGCATGGATAATAAACGATTATCATGAACAAGGAAATATGATAATAACCAATTTATTATTGCCTCTAGGGCATATTTCCAACAGTCTCCCACTTGCACTAGAGTCAATAATCTAGTTCACATCGCCATGTGATTCACACCCAATGAGTTCTGGGGTTTGACCATGTTTTGCTTGTGAGAGAGGTTTTAGTCAAAGGGTCTGCAACATTCAGATCCGTGTGTACTTTCCAAATCAATATATCATATTGTAGATGCTGCAACCACGCTTCACTTGGAGCTATTCCAACTGACTACTGCACTATACGTATCTGGTTTGCTACTCAGAGTCATCCAGATAGGTGTCAAAGCTTACATCGACATAACCCTTTACGATGAAATCTTTATCACCTCCATAATCGAGAAACATTTCCTTAGTCCTCTAGTTACTAAGAATAATTTTGACCGTTGTCCAGTGATCCACTCCTGGATCACTCTTGTACCCCTTGCCAGACTCATGGCAAGGCACACACCAGGTGCGGTACACCTCATGGCATAAACTATAGAGCCTACGACTAAGGCATAAGGGACGACCTTCGTCCTTTCTCTTTCTTCTGCCATGGTCGATCTTTGAGTATTACTCAACTTCACACCTTACAATACAGGCAAGAACTCCTTCTTTGACTGATCCATTTTCAACTCCTTCAAAATCTTGTCAAGGTATGTACTCATTGAAAGTTTTATCAGGCGTCTTGATTTATCTTCATAGATCTTGATGCCTAGTATGTAAGCAGCTTTACCCAGGTCTTCCTTTGAAAAACTCATTTCAAAAAAAAACTTTTTATGCTTTCCAGAAATTCTACATCATTTCCGATCAACAATATGTCATCCACATATACTTATCATAAATGATATAGTGCTCCCACTCACTTTCTTGTAAATAAAATTTTCTTCATAAACTTTGTATAAACCCAAAAGCTGTGATCACCCCATCAAAGCGTATATTCCAACTCCGAGATGCTTGCACCTGTCCATAGAAGGATCGCTAGATCTTCCATACCTTTTAGCATCCTTAGAATAGAAAAACCTTCCGGCTGTATCACATACAACCTTTCCTCATGGAAACCGTTAAGGAAATGTTATTTTGACATCCATCTGCCAGATTTCGTAATCGAAAAATGCAGCAACTGCTAACATAATCCGAATAGATTTTAGCATCGCTACGAGTGAGAAAGTCTCATCATTGTGAACTCCTTCAACTTGTCGGAAACCTCTATTCAACAAGTCGATCTTTATAAATGGTGACATTACCATCATCGTTTGTGTTCTTCTTAAAGATCCATTTGTACTTTATGGCATGTCGGTCATCGCGCAAGTTTACCAAAGTCCATGCTTGGTTTTCATACATGGATCCTATCTCTGATATCATGGCTCCTAGCCATTTGTCGGAATCCGGGCCCATCATCGCTTTCTTGTTATTCATAGGCTCATCGTTGTCTAACAACATGACTTTCAAGACAGTATTACCGTACCACTCGGGGCAGTACGTGTCCTTGTCGACCTACGAGACTCGGTAATAACTTGAGCCAAAGCTTCATGATCATCATCTTTAGCTTCCTCTTCAATTGGTGTACGCATCACAGCAACCCCTTTCTGCTTTGCGCTACTTTCCAATTTAAGTGAAGGTTCGATAACCTCATCAAGTTGTACCTTCCTCCCACTCACTTCTTTCAAGAGAACCTCCTTCTCTGGAAAGGATCGATTCTTGGCAACAAAGGCTTTGCCTTCGGATATGTGATAGAAGGTATACCCAATTGTTGCTTTAGGGTATCTTATGAAGATGCACTTTTCCGCTTTGGGTTCGAGCTTATCACGCATAAGTGCCGCATCCCCAAACTCTAAGAAACGACAGCTTAGGTTTCTTGCCAAACCATAATTCATACTGTGTCGTCTCAACAGATTTAGATGGTGCCCTATTTAAAGTGAATGTAGCTGTCTCTAATGCATAACCCCAAAATGATAAGAGACATCATAGAACGCACCATATCTAATAGAGTATAGTTACGATGTTCGGACACACCATTACACTGTGGTGTTTGAAAGCACATTTGCTCCCTTGGAGGTTTTGATAATTCATGACAACATACATTGTCTCTTTGACTAATAGTTTTTCCTAGTTTATTTCAAATGAAGTCCAGAGTGAAGATTGGCCATGGAATGTGTGGATAATCCCCAAGGAGAGAAGAAGAAGAAAGGAATAGGATTGGTAATTCATCAAGCCTGAAGACTCTACTTTTTATATTTTGTGAGAAATCACTTTTGAGTCCATAGGAAGGCCAATACTATTAAAAGGGGATGAGGTTTGTATGATGATCTCGTTGCTCAAGTGATTAGAGATTAGCCACCAAAAATACACATTAAATTCTCCCACAAAATCTCTGTCTAAACCCTACCACTAAAATAGGTACCACCAACTTTTCAGAATCGACCCCACCGAGTTTTACCCTAGACAGATGATGACCCACAAGTATAGGGGATAAATCGTAGTCCTTTCGATAAGAAAGAGTGTCAAACCCAACGAGGAGCAGAAGGAAATGACAAGTGGTTTTAAGCAAGGTAGCCCAATCCTTTTGTGGCAAAGGGTAGGCCAGAATAATATCTTATAATAGGCAAAGTGTTCTTGAGGGTACACGGGAATTTCGTCTAGTCACTTTTATCATGTTGGTTTGATTCGTGTTCGCTACTTTGATAATTTGATATGTGGGTGGACCGGTGCTTGGGTGTTGTTCTTACTTCAACAACCTCCCACTTATGATTAACCCCCTCACAAGCATCCACAACTACGAGAAAAGTATTAAGATAAAATCTAACCATAGCATTAAACGTTTGGATCCAAATCAGCCCCTTACGAAGTAGCGCATAAACTAGGGTTTAAGCTTCTGTCGCTCTAGCAACCCATCATCTAATAACAACTGCACAATGCATTCCCTTAGGCCCAAGGATGGTGAAGTGTCATGTAGTCGACGTTCACATGACACTACTAAAGGAATCACAACTTACATATCATAAAAATATCGAACACATATCAAATTCACATGATTACTTGCAACATGACTTCTCCCGTGACCTCAAGAACAAAGGTAACTACTCACAAATAATATTCATGCTCAAGATCAGAGGGGTATTGGATAGCATAATGGATTTGAACATATAATCTTCCACCAAATAAACCATATAGCAATCAACTACAAGATGTAATCAACACTACTAGTCACCCACAGGTACCAATCTGAGGTTTCGGTACAAAGTTTGAACACAAGAGATGAACTAGGGTTTGAGAGGAGATGGTGCTGTTGAAGATGTTGATGAAGATTGGCCTCCCAAAGATGAGAGGGGTGTTGGTGATGACGATGGCTTCGATTTCCCCCTCCGGGAGGGAAGTTCCCCCGACGGAATCGCTCCGCCGGAGGGCAAAAGTGCTCCTGCCCAAGTTCTGCCTCGAGACAGCGGCGTTCCATCCCGAAAGTCCTCTCCTTATTTTTTCTAGGTCAAAAGACCTTATATACCAGAAGATGGGCATCGGAGGTGGACCTGGATGGGCACAACCCACCAGGGCGCACCTGGGGGGCCTGACACGCCCTGGTGTCTTGTGCCCACCAGGGTGGCCCCCTGTGGTAGTTATTTGCTCCAGTATTTTAATATAATCCAAAATAATTCTTCGTAAAGTTTCAGCTTATTTGGAGATGTGCAGAATAGGTATCTCTGATGTGCTTTTTTCAGGTCCAGAATTCCAGCTGTCGGTATTCTCCCTCTTTGTGTAAACCTTGCACATTATGAGAGAAAAGGCATTAGAATCACTCCCTAAAGCATTATTATTCATCAAAACATTATAAATAACAGTAGGAAAACATGATGCAAAATGGACATATCAACTCCCCCAAGCTTAGACCTCCCTTGTCCTCGAGCGAAAGCCGATATTGAAAAGCATGTCCACATGGTTTGAGAGAGAGGTGTCGATAAAAACAAAAATACGGACATAGTAGCATCCATCTTATTATCATAACAGCAACAAACCTTAACATAAAACTTATTCACATAACTTCTCATGAACAAGTAACAATTCATCACAACATAGAAGTATAAAGCATAAACCTTATTGGAAACCAACAAACTATGTTCTCAGTCAACTCTTCAACTAGAATTCATCATATTTTCAGGAAGGGTCTCGTGTCGGAGCCTTTTAGAAAGTCCACATACTCAACCGTCATTTAGTCTTCTATGATTGCTAACACTCACAGCATACCCATGAGCAAAAAGTTTCAACCGGACACATAGAAAGATAGGGGCTTATAGTTTCGCCTCCCAACGTATTCACCTCAAGGGTGATGTCAACAATAATAACTCATGCTCACTCACATCCAACTGGATATATGTGCCTAGATCTTTCCTCACCACATGATGCTTGCAAAAAGAAAAGGTAAAAAGGAACAGGGAAGAATACTTTGACTCTTGCATAAAAGTAAATACATAAAAGTAAAAGATGGGCCCTTCGCAGAGGGAAGTAGAGATTGTCATGCGCTTTTTAGTTTGTATGCCCAATCCCTTAATGTAAAAGAATGTCACGCTATATTGCCCCCTATGATAGCAACCTTTATTATGCAGTTCGTCGCTTTTATTACTTTGCCATCATAAGTTCATATAGCGCTCAATTTTCTCTTACACTAATTGATAAAAACACATTTAGAAGCAATTTTTATTGCCTTATTGCACCGATGACAACTTACTTGAAGGATCTTACTCGATCCATAGATAGGTATGGTGGACTCTCAAAACATGAATTTGGGTTTTGGGTTTTTGTATGCACAAGTAGTATTTCTACATTGTGCGGAATTTTTGGCTAGCAAAGATATTGAGCAAGCGCCACATGTTGAAGGATCTATGACAATATAACTTCTATGTGAATATGAACAAACATAAATCATTACGTTGTCTTCCTTGTCCCACGTCAACAATTTTGGCATATAATATTTAATGGGGGCTCACAATCATAAAAGATGTCCAAGATAGTGTATTTGCATGTGAATCTTCTCTTCCCTTATTAATTCTTTCATGAATTTCATCATTGACCAATGATATGTTTGTCAATCTCCTACAAATTTTACCACTTATACTTTTCCTTATGTGATGTCATTACTTACCATAAGATTAGCATATGATTCTTTTCATTTATTTCTCTTTCCCTTTATTTTGATTGCAACAAGAAAATAAAGAAGCAAAAGCTCAAACTAAACTTTATTATATAACTCTCACTCGATTACATAGATAGATTGATCACGAAACTAACACACGAAAATAGATCATACTAAATTTTTATTCAACTAGATCAAGATAAGGATAAAGATCGAACTAAAATAGGTAAAGGTGAATAAAAGTGATGGTGATACAATACCGTGGCACCTCCCCCAAGCTTGGCTCAAGCCAAGGGGAGTGCCCATACCCGTGTGCTCAAGTCTCCTTTGGTGGTGGTGTTGAAGAAGGTGGTGGTGATGTTGTGGTAGGCTTGTTCTCCCGCTTCTAGAGCAAGGGCTCACCATCAACAGTTCACGCACGAGTCCCCTGAGTCCTGCAACTGGCAGCTAAACTCATACCTTTAGACCTTGCCTCATATTCAAAAACTTGGTTTTGAAGATCATAAATTTACTTTGCAGAAAGTTGATTTGCTCGTTGAGGGTGAAGATGGTGTCCTTCACAGACCGGCCATCCACCATCTGATCACACGTGAATTCCGTGATCATGGAGTGATTGGCACTAAGTCCACGCTCCACCATCCCTTGGCACTTGAAGATGTCTTGTTCCACTACCTCGAGCCTAGCGTCCACGCTTCCGGTCCTCTTGGGCCCCTGAACGTCGCGAATGCGGAGCACCCCCTCACGCATCTCAATGGCTTGAGGGTGCTTCATCACCTCCGGCAAGTACGGGTTGATGACCTTCTCGAAGAACTTGTCCCTGCAGGAGCTTGGTGGAACCGTGGAGATCTAGATCTGACGAGAAAACAGCATGAAACAAGAACAGAGGATTTTTCTGCGATGCGGTGGTCAAAACAGTCGGGGATATATATAGAGAATTTTTTTCTTAGGAAACAAGCATATGGAAGGAAAACGGAGTCGGGAAGGTGTCCGAGGTGGGCACAACCCACCAGGGCGCGCCTGGCAGGGCTGGCGCGCCCTGGTGTATCGTGCTCACCTCGGTTGTTTTCCTGTTTATTTCTTATTTTCCTGATTTTTGTAATATTCCAAAACTCACAGAAAATATTTTTGCAGATTTTTCGGAATCCGTTTACTTACCGTATCACGTACCTCCTATTTTTCAGGATTCTGGAGTGTTCCGGCAGGTTTCTTTTATGTGTTCCTCCGGTGTCATGGTTTGGATAACATTGCTTTCAACATTAATAGGCGTACCTGAGATATAGTGTTTAATTCTTTGTCCATTGACCACCTTCGGGTTAGTACCTTCGGCATTATTAATCTTGATAGCTCCAGAACGATAAACCTCTTCGATAATATATGGTCCTTCCCATTTGGAGAGAAGCATACCTGCAAAAAATCTTAAACGAGAGTTGTACAAAAGAACATAGTCTCCTATTTTGAATGCCCGCTTTTGGATTCTTTTGTCATGCCATCTCTTTACTTTTTCTTTGAATAGTTTGGCATTTTCATAAGCTTGGGTTCTCCATTCATCTAGTGAGCTAATATCAAATAGCCTCTTCTCACCGGCAAGTTTGAAATCATAATTGAGTTCTTTAATTGCCCAAAATGCTTTATGTTCTAACTCTAGAGGCAAATGACAAGCTTTTCCATATACCATTTTGTATGGATACATACCCATAGGATGTTTATAGGCTGTTCTATAGGCCCAAAGTGCATCATCTAGTTTCTTAGACCAATTCTTTCGAGACCTATTGACAGTTTTTTGTAATATCTATTTTATTTCTCTATTGCTAAGTTCAACTTGACCACTAGATTGAGGATGATAGGGTGATGCAATTCTAAGGTTAACATCATATTTAGCAAGCATCTTACGGAAAGCACCGTGGATAAAGTGTGAACCACCATCGGTCATTAAATATCTAGGGACTCCAAACCTCGGGAAGATGACCTCTTTAAGCATTTTAATGGAGGTGTGGTGATCAGCACTACTAGTTGGAATAGCTTCTACCCACTTAGTGACATAATCAACAGCAACCAAAATATGAGTGTACCGGTTAGAGGAGGGAAAAGGTCCCATATAATCAAAACCCCAAACATCAAATGGTTCAACAACAAGTGAATAATTCATAGGCATTTCCTGACGCTTACTGATATTACCAATTCTTTGACATTCATCACAAGACAAGACAAACTTACGGGCATCCTTGAAGAGAGTAGGCTATGAAAAGCCAGATTGCAATACCTTATGAGCAGAATTAACAATGAGACGGCGGATGCTATACAAATATGTAATTAAGGAAGGACTAATTAATATATATGGCATGTATGTGATGCTAGATAAACCCTAAACAAAAGATGTTTTGGCCCGTCCGATTGCGATAGTCAAACAATGGGATCGGATCCACCGACCGTTGGATCCAGTCTTATCAACATGATGTCCTCCATAAGCTTCGGAATGACATTTCCATAGGATTTGTTCCTGTTCATGCTCAGGTACACAACATCTAATAATACCATCTACTCCTTCTTTATAAAGATGTGGGTCATCCCAAAAGTAATGTCTCAAATCATAGAAGAATTTTTTTCTTTTGCTGGTATGTGAAACTAGGTGGTATGTATTTAGCGACAATGTAATTAGCATAATCAGCATACCAAGGAGTGTTTTGAGAAACATTTATTGCAGCTAACTGTTCATCAGGGAAGCTATCATCAATAGGTAGTGGGTCATCAAGAATGTTTTCTAACCTAGACAAGTTATCAGCTACAGGGTTCTCAGCTCCCTTCCTATCAACAATATGTAAGTCAAATTCTTGAAGCAAGAGAACCCACCTAATGAGTCTAGGTTTCGCATCTTTCTTTTCCATAAGATATTTTATAGAAGCATGATCGGTGTGAACAATAACTTTGGAGTGAACAATGTAGGATCTAAATTTATCACAAGCAAACACAACTGCTAAAATTTCTTTTTTAGTAGTAGCATAATTTGTTTGGCATTTTCTAGAGTTTTACTAGCATAATGGATAACATTTAATTTCTTATCAACTCTTTGTCCTAGAATAGCACCAACAGCATAATCACTAGCATCACACATAATTTCAAAAGGCAAGTTCCAATCAGGTGGTTGAACGATAGGTGCAGAAGTTAAGGCTTTCTTGAGTGTTTCAAAGGCTTCTACACAATCATCATCAAAAACAAAAGGAATATCCTTTTGCAAAAGATTAGTAAGAGGCCTAGAAATTTTAGAGAAGTCTTTAATGAACCTCCTATAGAAACCAGCATGACCAAGGAAACTTCGAATACCTTTAATATCTTTAGGACATGGCATTTCTCAATTGCATCAACTTTAGCTTTATCCACCTCGATACCTCGTTCAGATATTTTATGCCCCAAGACAATACCTTCATTAACCATAAAGTGGCACTTCTCCCAATTCAAGACAAGATTAGTTTGTTCACATCTCTGCAAAACACGATCAAGGTTGCTTAAGCAATCATCAAAAGAAGTTCCGTAAACGGAAAAATCATCCTTGAAAACCTCCACAATCTTTTCACAAATGTCAGAGAATATAGGAGTCATACATCTTTGAAAGGTAGCAGGTGCATTGCATAAACCAAAAGGCATATGTCTATAAGCATAGGTTCCAAAAGGACAAGTAAAGGTGGTTTTCTCTTGATCAGATTGCAACACAGGTATTTGAAAGAAGCCAGAATGTCCATCCAGAAAACAAAAGTGTGTGTGCTTAGATAGTCTTTTTAGCATTTGATCAATGAAAGGCAGAGGGTAATGATCTTTTCTAGTAGCTTTTTTTAATTTTCTAAAATCAATTACCATTCTATAGCCAGTGACAATTCTTTGTGGAATGAGTTCATTTTTATCATTAGGAACAACAGTAATACCTCCTTTCTTAGGGACACAATGAACGGGACATACCCATCTACTATCATCTATGGGATAGATTATACCTGCTTCCAGAAGCTTTAATATTTCGGTTCTTACCACTTCTTTCATCTTAGGATTCAATCGCCGTTGGTGATCAACAACGGGTTTAGCATCAGGTTCCATATTAATCTTGTGCTGACATAGAGTAGGACTAATGCCCTTAAGATCATCGAGAGTATATCCAATAGCAGCCCGGTGCTTCCTCAGAATTTTTAATAATCTTTCTTCTTCATGTTCTGAAAGGTTAGCACTAATAATAACAGGATGTATATTTTTCTCATCAAGATAAGCATACTTCAAAGTATCAGGCAATTGCTTTAATTCAAACACAGGATCACCCTTAGGTGGAGGAGGGCCTCCAAGGGTTTCAATGGCAAATTGTGTTTTAGGAGAGGTTGTTGTTCAAAGAAAATTTTATCTATTTCATTTCTTTCACGCAAGTGCATATCGTTTTCATGGTCTAGCAAATATTGTTCTAATGGATCGGTAGGAGGTACAACAATAGAAGCAAGACCAATTATTTAATCCATACTAGATGCTTCTCTATCATGAGGTCGTCTACTAAACTTGGAGAAATTAAATTCATGAGACACATCACCGAAACTAACACCAACAGTTTGTTTTTCACAATCTATCTTAGCATTGACGGTGCGCAAGAAAGGTCTACCAAAGATAATGGGACAAAAGTCATCTTGTGGGGAACCAAGAACCAGAAAATCAGTAGAATATTTCACTTTCCCACACAAGACTTCAACATCTCTAACAATCCCAAGTGATGTGATGGTATCTCTATTAGCAAGTTTAATAGTAACATCAATGTCTTCTATTTAAGTGGGTGCTATGTCATTCATAATTTCTTGGTATAAGGTAAAAGGAATAGCACTAACACTAGCACCCAAGTCACATAGACCATGATAGCAATGATCTCCTATTTTGACTAAGACAACACGCATGCCCACTACGGGTCTATGTTTATCTTTTTCATCGAGTTTAGCAATCCTAGCAGCTTCATCACAGAAGTAGATGACATCCCCATCAATGTTTTCTACCAAGAGATCTTTAACCATAGCAACACTAGTTTCTACTTTAATTTGCTCAGGTGACTTAGGTGCTCTAATATTACTCTGGCAAACCACGGTTGATACGTTAGCATGTTCCTTTATCCTAACAGGGAAAGGTGGTTTTTCAATATAAGCGGTAGGCACAACTGGATCAACATTGTAAATGATGGTTTCATCTTTAGCTTTTACCGGTTCTTTAATTTCTTCTTTAATAGGGGTATGATATTTAAACCACTTCTCCTTAGGGAGATCAACATGAGTAGAAAATGTTTCACAGAAAGAGGCTACTATCTTAGAGTCAAGGCCATATTTAGTGCTAAACTTGTGAAAAGCATCGGTATTCATAAAAGATTTAACACAATCAAACTTAAGCTTTATACTTGACTCATTACCTTCATCGAGTTCCCAATCTTCAGAGTTGCGTTTAATTCTTTCTAAGAGATCCCACTTGAATTCAATAGTATTCTTCATAAAAGAACCAGTACAAGAAGCACTACGGGAATCAGATCGTTTGCCATCCGCTTGGTCTTTGCCGTCTGCTGGCAGACGGCAAAGAAAGCCTTTGCCATCAGCTTGCCGAAAACAGACGGCAAAGGTAAGGCAGACGGCAAAGAAAGCCTTTGCCATCAGCCTGCCCTTTGCCGTTGGCTAGCAGATGGCAAAGATTGGGCAGGCAGACGGCAAAGGTCACGGGCGGGCCCCACCGCACCCTGGGTACATCGTTGCCGTCGGGTGCATCTTTGCCGTCGGCTAGCGGACGGCAAAGAGGATGTCTACACTAACGGTCACGGCAGGGGCCCACCCCCTCGGTCCCCCCTCTTTGCCGTCTGCTAGCAGACGGCAAAGAGGACGCCCCCCATAACGGCAGGATCCACCCCCACCCCCCTCACTCTCCCGCATAGATGTCGATCCTGCCCCCCACAACCGCGCCGCCACCCTCTCTCTCCCTCTCGCCGCTCCCGCCCCGACCCGACGCCCACCGGCAGCCGCCCCCACCCACCGGCCACCCCGCGGCGAGCCCCCCTCCCCGTGGCCCCCCTCTCTCTCTCCCTCCCTCTCCCTCCCTCCTGCCGCTCCCCGACGCACACCGACCGCCGCCCCCACCCACTGACCGCCCCGCCGTCCCGCCGCCCTCGCGGTGAGCCCCCCTCCCCGCGGCCCCCTCTATCCCCCCTCTCCCCACATCTCTCTCTCTACCCCCCCACCACACCTCCTCCCTCCCTGCGGCCCCGCCGCCGGAGCCAGCCTCTCCTCTGCGATCGCCGCCCCCTCCCCGCACCGCCGCCCCTCCCCGCCACCCCCTCCCCACCGCCCCTCCAAGCGGTGCCGCCACCTCCCCGCCCCCTGCCCGTCGCCCCCAAGGTGATTTGTTTTGTTTTTTTCTATTTTTTATTTATGTTAATTAGTTAGTTAGTTAATTAGTTTAGTTAGGTTAGTTAGTTAGGTCAGTTAGTTAGGTTAGTTTAGGTTAGTTAGTTAGGTTAGAAGAAAAAAAAGAAGAAAAGAAGAAGGAAAAAATGAAGAAGGAAAAAGAAGAAGAAGAAGAAGAAGAAGAAGAAGAAGAAGAGAGAAGGAGGAGGAGGAGGAGGAGGAGAAGAAGAAGAAGAAGAAAAAGAAAAGGAAAAAAATAGAAGAAGTGGAAGAAGAAGCCACTGACCCCCGACCCCCGACACCACTGACCCCCGACCCTCGACGCCACTGACCCCCTACCCCCGATACCACTGACCCCCAACGCCACCGACGCCCGATGCCACTAAACCCCGACGCCACTGACTCCCGATCCCCGACGCCATTGAACCCCGACGCCACTGACCCCCGACGCCACTGACCCCCGACCCCCGACGCCACTGACCCCCGACGACACTCACCTCCGACCCCCGTCGCCACTGACCGCCGACCCTCGATCGACGCCACTGACCCCCGACCCCCAACGCCACTGACTCCCGACGGCACTGACCCCCGACCCCCGACACCTCTTCGGCCTTCCAGAGGCCGATGGGGTCATAGTTTTGTAAATTATGAGTTAGGTCATATATATATTCCGACTCTAGCTGTTATGAAAAACATCATATTTGTGTTGATCGGGTGGATTTCAATGTGCAGTTGTTTCGTCGCTGCGAGGGTCTGCTGTTCGACGACCACCCCGTGCGTTTGACGATCTCCCCTACGTTTGTCGGTGAGCACAAATGACATCTCCTCCCCCCTTAATTTGCTCTGTTCCGGTCTTCGTGCCGATGAAACTTGCTAGCTATAGGTGTCTTCAATCATCAGTATGCGTGACCAGTATGCGTCTCCCGTTCGAAAGGGCGGCATCTATAAATATGCATGTCTTTGCATATTTATAACCGCCATCCTTTCGAATTTTCCAACGTTATCCATGGACAGCCCGAGTATGTGTAGATTGGGTTCGTTTTCCCTTATGCTCTGCTCCGGATCCGATGCAGAATTTCGTCGGTGCCTCCCTGTTGTTCTCCGGGTACACATCCTCTCTGCTTATTGCCGAGACGTGTATCAGGAGCACAGCGGGGAGGTGCTACCGAAATTCTGCGTCGGATCTGGAGCAGAGCATGGGAAAACGAACCGAATCTACACATACTCGGGTGGTATTAGGACCTATCTTTACCTATTAGCGTGTAGGTTGCATGGACGTAATAAAACTTACAAACTTGATTAACTGATGAATATAGATGATGAATTATATATATATTTCTTGTGTGTTTAGTAGGTAGGCAAGATGAGTGATCGTGCGTGGATGTACACGGGTCACACTAGTCAGAAAGACATGACCATTGAATGGTTAACAAAAACCAAGGGGTTTCTGAGAGCCGCATTTGCAAATGGCCAGGAAATAACCTGGTGCCCCTGTGTCCGGTGCGACAACCATAAAAAGTGGACACGGGGTGAAATGGGTAAACACCTGCAGAAGTGGGGTTTTACGCCTGATTATACGGTGTGGAGATTTCATGGTGAGTTTGCCCAACGTGCCAGAGCTGAGGTGGTTCGTCGTCGCACCGACGAGCATGGTACCGGGATCGAAGACATGGTGCAAGACTTTGATGATGCTCGGGATTCGGACGATGAGATGGAGGAATCTGCAAAGGCCTTCTATGAAATGTTGGAGTCTTCAAAACGCCCTCTCCACGAGCACACTAAGCTTTGTCAACTGGATGCCATCGCGCAAGTAATGGCTCTGAAGGCTCAGTTCAACCTGGGCAGAGAATGCTACGATGCGATGATCACAATATTTGGACGCTTTCTACCCAAAGGCCATGTATTGCCTGCAAACCTGTACCAGTCGGACAAAATCCTACGTGCGCTTAAGATGCCCTATGAGAAGATATATGCCTGTGAGAATGGATGTGCCTTATTTAGGCTTGAGTATGCGGGCTTGAACTATTGTCCCATTTGCAAGTCTTCCAGGTATGTTGTGGTAGACAACGGTATGGGTGAGAAGAATCAGACCAAAATCCCAGTTAATGTTCTTCGGTATATGCCAATCATACCAAGACTTCAATGTCTTTTCATGGTCGAAGAGACAGCCAGACAGATGACGTGGCACAAATTGGGCAAAAGAACCGAACTAGATGCAGATGGGAATCCGATGTTGGGACACACTTCAGACGCTTTTGCATGGAAGCACTTCGATGCATTACATAAGGATAAAGCAGCAGATCCAAGGCATCCTCGAGTCGTCGTTAGCACAGATGGGTTCAATGTGTTTGGTATGGCGGCAACCCAATACAGTTGTTGGCCTGTATTTGTCATTCCACTCAATCTCGCCCCCGGGGAGATTATGAAAAGAAAGAACATTTTCTTGACGTTGATAATTCCAGGGCCCAACTATTCGAGGAAGAATATGAATGTGTACATGCAGCCGCTTAAGGATGAATTGCAAGAAGCTTGGGATAATGGGATCAAGACAAATGACGCCGCTACAAAACAAAACTTCAAAATGCATGTGTGGTACATGTACTCGACGCATGACTTGCCGGCGTATGCGCTATTCGTTGGCTGGTGTGTGCATCGAAGGTTCCCGTGCCCCACATGCAAGGCAGCTCTTCAGTTCCGTTTGCTGCAGGTGGGTCGCAAGTATTCTTGCTTCGACTTGCATAGACAGTTCCTGGATCCTCGCCATAAGTTCAGAAAAGACAAGAAGAATTTCATCAAAGGTAGAGTTGTCAAAAACTCTGCACCACCTGCATTGACAGGCCAATAGACCCTGGATCAGTTAAACGCTCTCACGCCTGATCCAGAGCGTCCAGGATATTTCAAAGGGTATAATTCGGAACACGCCTGGACTCACAAGATATGCTTGTGGGATCTGCCTTACTTTAAAGACCTCCTTTGCCCACACAACATCGACGTGATGCACACTGAAAAGAATATTGCCGAGGCCCTTTTTGGTACATTGTTCGGCATAGAGGGGAAGT
Source organism: Elymus sibiricus (assembly GCA_039707655.1). Classification (NCBI taxonomy): domain Eukaryota; kingdom Viridiplantae; phylum Streptophyta; class Magnoliopsida; order Poales; family Poaceae; genus Elymus; species Elymus sibiricus. The sequence continues at coordinate 201,104,513 of CM077667.1, forward strand.
CAAAGGATAATCCTAAGGCTAGAGTCGATCAGGAGGCTCTATGTGATAGACCGTTAGAAAACATGCGACAACCGAAAGGAAAGAAGAACTGGAGGAAGCCAAAGGCATGGTTCAATCTTGGAAGGCCAACTATGAGGGAAATGATCTTGTGGGTGAAAATGTAGTTGATGTTCCCCGATGGGTATGCAGCGAATCTAAAGAGGGGAGCGAGTCTTGACAAATTGAAAATATTTGGTCTCAAGAGTCATGATTGGCACATATGGCTTGAGCAGGTAATGCCGGTGATGTTGCGTGGCTTTATCCCTGAGGATGAATGGCTAGTACTGGCAGAGCTGAGCTATTTCTTCCGTGCTCTTTGTGCGAAAGAACTATCGCCTGGCGTTCTAGATGAACTGGAAGAGTTGGCGCCAGAGTTGATCTGCAAGTTAGAAAAGATCTTTCCACCGGGCTTCTTTAATCCAATGCAGCATTTGATTTTGGATCTCCCGACCGAGGCAAGATTGGGGGGGGGGGGCATGCAAAATCGTCGGTGCTTCGCAACTGAGAGGATGCAGAAGACGCTTCGAGCAAAATGTAAAAATAAACGTAGAATGGAAGCATCGATGGCTGAGGCATTCATTACCGAGGAGGCGGCAAATGTCGGATTTCGGGCTCCGCAAAACCCTTAAGATTTGAACACAGGGGTGTGTGCGAAGATCCCCAGCGGCTTCGCCCAACCTAGCTCGCTACTCGATGAACACATCAATGAACTCGCACGATGACGAGGAAGAAGATGAACACGACAGTTTACCCAGGTTCGGGCCGCTGCGAAGCGTAATACCCTACTCCTGCTTTGGTGGATTGCCTCTCGAGGAGGTGGGGTGGATGAACTAGTACAATGTTTTAGAGCCTCGTGAGGGCTCCCCTGAGGTGTTCGAGGCCCTCTGCGGCTTGGTGATGGATGAGTGCTGGAATGGATGGGGATCCCCCTCTACGGTGCAGCCTACCCTCTATATATAGCGGTGGCTCGGGTCCTCCTCCCTTATCGCAACGGCGGGAAGGGATGCCACAACGGCCAATTTTTAAGGTGGACAGGAGTACATGCCCGCCCTGCCCGAAGGCGGTCTTCGCCTGCAAAGTAGCTGTCGACGGCGCAGAGGTGGGCTCAGCGATGACATCCGTCCTGCAGGGCTGGTGGTTGCGGTCTTGTTGCACCGGAATGGAAACCTTTGGGGGGTTCTTTGGGAACCTGCGTACGTCCTTTCTCCCTTTGCACCAAAGGGGAAACTGCACCGCCTGGTGTGCTCGCGCCCGCCTGTCCTTCCTTGCGTCATCTTTGACTCTTGAGGCCGGGCTTCGTATTGAGATCTCCGCTGCTCTGGAGGGGGCCTGGGGAGGCCCCTCCCTTGTTGGTCTTGTCGCCGCTCCTCCTCGCGAGGCTTGGGCCCTCGCGAGGGCCTTGTCTTGAGTGGGGCCGCACCCGGCCGTGTTTGGTTGATGAAGTGGGCCATGCCCTGGGCCGCAGGCAGGCAGGTCTGGGTACCCCCGTTCCCAGAACGCCGACAGCAAACTTTGTGACAACACACTACGAAGCCAAGAATCGTCATTTGCATAATCCGAAGCCTCGGTACAATGATGGCGACCGTGAAAAAGGTCGATCCAACCTCAGCCTATTCAAAGGGAAGCTCGCACCAGTCGGTGCTCCGAAAGCAATAGCGTTGGATGTCGAAGAATGGCGCACCATTTCGTTGTATATCTTCAACAACCTAACAGAAGTGCGGTCGTACATTGAGTAAGTTCATGGTACATTATTTCGCAACTTCTAATTCCTTTGAACTGCTCTTATTCCTGGATATGTGATACAGTCGATATGTCGCCAAATTTTCGGATGGAGCGGTGATCCAAAAGGATTCCATCGAAGAGTATGAGCTTCTGGCAAAGCATGGAGGCGGCTATCCCGGTTTCATCTCTTGGTTCAAACAAACGGTAATTTCCATTAGACCATTTCATTTCTTCGTCTAGTTTGCAGCTAATGCAACAATCCTTTCATATTAAACTTGTAGGCTAATTCAGAGTCTATGGACGCCGAATTGAGACAAGTCGCTAATGGTTTTGACTATAAGGTCCGTTCATTTGACAAATACGACATCAACGGGTATCGCTTTTGTACTTTAAGCAAAGAGCTATGTATGGCCGACCGAAAGTCTACAAATTGTTGTGTCTCTGCTATCGGCGAAGGAGGTGTCAAGTATTATGGAAGAATTGAAGCAATTTATGAACTTATATTCTTTGGTGAAAACCCACCGAACGTCGTAGTCTTCAAATGTTATTGGTTCCAGCCGAAGGAGACTAGAAGGACTCATGAACATATAGGGCTAGTTGAAATCAAACAAAGCACCCATTTAGATGTTCCCGATGTCTACATTGCGGCTCAACAGGCCACCCAAGTTTTCTATCTACCGTGGGCCTGCCAAACTGATCCAAATCTGAATGGTTGGGATGTCGTTTATGATGTGCCGCCACGTTTTAGACCACCTCCTCTCTATGAAGATGATTATGAACCTCACATTAACCCAGACACATATGAAGGAGAATTCTTCCAAGAAACACGTCTTTCCAAAAAACGTTTCAAGAACCGCTCTACTTCACCCCAGAACATTGAAGTAGACAGCGACAGTGAATCCGACTTCACCCCTGAGCCGGAACAAGAAGAGACGGAAGAAGAAGAGGTTACTGCTGCGGATGACCTCTCAATGCTTGACCGATTACATAAAGGAGGCCTTCCACATGTTGTTCCCGATAGTGATGAAGATGATGCATTTATTGATGATAGTGATGATGATGATGCATTTATTGATCCCAGAGCATATATAGACGACGAAGATTATTATTAGTTCATGTCAGGTATTATTCAATTTTTATTATATACATGATGATGATACACTCAAATTATATATATACATATTATTATTCATGTCGGTATTCAATTTTTTTATGTTGTACTAATTTCGTTTACTCTTTGTCAGGGCAGGTGTTGAAAGATGGTGGGCGCGGGTCGACAGAGATCCGAGGCTCCTTCGTTGGCGCGTGGTGGGAGGGGTACTTCCATTCCACCCCAAACTCTCCGGAGAGCGTTGTACGATAGTATTGGGACACCCGAGGGTGCTTCTTCGTCGGCGAAGTTGCCCACCGGGAGAGGAGGTCGGGGGAAGAAGAGAGCTCCTAAAGGTACACGTGGTGGCTGCGGGAGAGGTACGAAGGCTGCTACGCCTTCCTCGCCGCCACCCCCAGCTGATTCACCCGAGCACAGGACTGCTACGGTGGACCCGTCTGAGGTGGAGGCTACGCGGACTCCTGTCCACGAGCCTCGGGTCGACGATCCTTCTGTCCCAAGCGCTTCGACCCGCGAGACTCCTGTGCCAGATGCTTCGTCCTACGAGACTCCACACACTTCGACCGGATGGGATACCTGGCCGGATCTGCAATAGCCGGAGCGGAGTAGCCATGCTGATGGTGACGGGGATCAGTTTTCTGATAGCGGGGACGAGGTGGTTGAGGGGGCCACCATCTACCAGCATGGGTGTACACGGCTCCCGCCCGTGCCGGCGACCCACGAGCAGAGGTGGCTGATTAGGCCTGAGTTGCAGAAGTAAGTGCATTTGCTCTTTTTAAACCTTTTGCCTTCACGTTTCTTCACATATCTAATGCGTTGGCTTTGTCATACTGCAGGGGTTGGATTCACGCCAAGGATGTCCGCAGGCCCAACTCCATCCTTGGTGTGATTTGCCGGCATAACTTCCCGGGGTTTGTCACGTTGCCCGGCGAGGGTCAGCTTCCAGAGTTACGATTGAGCTGGGTGCACTACTTGGCTGCCCCGGCCCCGTCGGAGGAGATGATCGACGGTGTGTTGTGCTACACGAGGGCCGACATGGTGATCAGAAAGTTTTGGGTAATTTCTCCTTTACACAATTAAAAATCAATAATAGCTAGTTATTGTACTAATCAGTGTTGTCTCGTTTGATTGCCGACCTTCTACAGGTGTGAGGAGGGATACGAGGAGGCCGCGACAAAGGTTATCGATGATGAGTGCAGGCGCCTACTACAGAACTTACGACATGAGGCTCGGGTACAGGCTGTTCGAGACTACCATGCCTCGCGGCGTATTAAGAAGGACAAGTCGTCGTGCTGCGGAAAGTTTCTGCACAAGGAGCAGTACATGAAGGTAATTACCTATTCTTAAGGCCTTGTACTTAGTTTCCTTGCTTTGATTCGTAGGCGTAGCTCTCAAATTTCCCTTTACTAACTTAGGTGCCCCCGAGATGGTGTGCGGATAAGATGGATTGTTGGGAGGCGTTGGTGAATGAGTGGTGCTCTGATGAATGGCGAGCCGTCCACGACAATGCCAAGGAATGGCATGCCCAAATGGAAGGTGTGCCAGACCATCAAGGCAGCGCCCACTTATTTCAGTTCGGGCGGAACTGGGTATGTGGTTTGCTTCATGATTCCTGCAATTCATTCTTGATGCTAGCTTGACCCCTTTATTAATACTTTGCTCCTCTCTTGTAGGCGCGTTACAATAAGACGGTGGTGCCACAGGTGTACGACCTCTATGCCATGGCCCATACTGCCTCATACAAGAAGGCCAAGGCATTCTCTGAGTCTGACCTCGATAATCCCCAGAACTTCACCAACATCTCCTCCCACAACAAGCTCGTGAGGTACAGAGATGTGGGGAAGGCGGTGAATGGGGAGGACTTCAACCCGAGCCAGCATCCTATTGATCCAGAGCCGGTGATGATAGCTGGCGGCCGGAGGTCCCATGGCTCGATAGCCATTGGAGATGGAGTTATACGGTCTTCGCGCACTCTCCGGCAGATCGAGGAGTGCCAAACGAGCTCCTGTCCTGAGATAACGCCTCGTCCACGGCTAGTCCAGCTTGCCATCGAGGTTAGTCATACGGACTCAGATAGCTTTCCTCCATTACATTGTGTGTGCGAACAAACATGATTACAATGCTAACGAGGAGTTGTGTTGCAGGCTGCTCTGCAGAAAGAGAGAGAGGCAACCCATGCGCTTCTGGCAGAACAGGCCCGATAGGCGGCGGAGGAGAAGAGGGATTTGGAGGAGAGGATGGCTAGGTTGTTGGAGGAGGAGAGGGCACAAAACGATGCGTCTAACCGGGCCATGTACGAGCTCATCGTGGTAAGTTTCTTCTTCATATTAGCCAAATCATGCACTACATGTTTGTTTCATTAATAACCAATATGATTGACTTATCAAAACCAAATGTGCAGTCTTTGTGCGAGAAGACCGGCTAGAGCCCTCCGCCGACGCCAGTCATTACCACGGCTGGAACGGTGAGTTTCATTTCAATGTTCATTAGTTACTAGTCTTAACATTTCAGCGTCATCATGCTAACGCAAATGATCTTTGGTGCAGCATAACTCCCGAGCGGCATCACACGATCCTTCTCCAGGGCCAAGTAGTGCTCCAGGTAACACCGGCCCGAGCAACCCCGGTGCTTCACCTCCGTGATGTCGAGGACGGTAAGGCCTAATATGCCACTTACTTGGCTCATTTTCTCAAACAAAGACAAACTTAGCACATAGACAAAATTACGTACTTTCGGTCTGTCGGAGCTCCTTGTGAGAGTTTCATGTCTCTTCTTGATGGAGGAATCCCGACTGTTGTTGCGGGGTTCGTTTCTTCTTCTCCTTCTCTCGATATATACCTTGGTATATTGCGGGAGAGGAGAAGGGGAAACGACCATCACTGACGGTCGAAATATAAGTGTTAGGTAGTGTCCACCAACATACACCACCATATAAGTGTGAGTGAGTGCGCACCATACAGACCATGAGGCATGAGAGTTTTTCTAAGGAAAACCTCGAAAGACCGAAAGTCAAGCTCAACAAATGTCATATTTTACCAAAGTTAGCTTTGTTTCCTCTAAAATGACATAGTAAGCTTACTTACCTCCAAAATGACATATTGTACCTAAGTTAGCTCTAAAATGACCTATACTTAGCATTGTTTCCTCCACAATGACATAATAAGCTTAGTTAACTCAAAAATGGCATAATAGACTTGGTAACCTCATAAATGCCATAGACTTAGCTTATTTTCTTGCAAAATGACACAATAAGCTTAGTTAGGTCAAAAATGTGATAATTACCTAGGTTAGCTCTAAAATGACACAAATAAGCAATAAGAAGAAGAAAAACAAGAGGAGAAAGAGAGAGTGAAGAAAAAGGCTTCTTCATCATCTTCTTCTTCTAGATCTTCTTCTACTTCTAGATCTTCTTCTACTTCTTCTAGTATTCTTATTCTAACTTTCTTATTTCCAATTTTGCAGATTTGATTGACTTCACGGTAGCATGCTTTGATGTAGTGCTAGTGTTTACTTTCTGTTTTCATTTTGTATCGATGAACTTACGTGAAACTTTCTACCTATGTATGAGACTATGTATGTATGGATGAAACTATTGTAATATGGTGAACAATGTGACATTTGATACTTTTAATTTGGTATAATTGTTGGTTGATCATATCCATATGGCAGGGATATTGTTTCTGTGAAATATATATATACATATCATATATTTGCCTGTGAAAATTCTTGAATATAACAAAAAGAGGCAAAAAAGAGGCAATACGGCCTCTTTGCCGTCGGCCACCGTCGGCAAAGACCTCTTTGCCGTCGGCCATCGTCGGCAAAGCAGGCACGTGGCAGCCACCTGTTAAACCTGGGAGCACCAGGCCTGGGGCTATTTGGCCTCTTTGCTGTCCGGGGCAGACGGCAAAGGGCTGGGTGGGGGGCCGTCAGGGGTAGACGGCAAAGGGCTGGGCGGGGCCGTCGGGGGGCAGACGGCAAAGGGCTGGGCGGGGCCGTCTGGGGCAGACGGCAATGTGCTGGGTGGGGGCCGTCTGGGGTAGACGGCAAAGGACTGGGTGGGGCCGTCTGGGGCAGACGGTAAAGGACTGGGTGGGGGCCGTCCGGGGGCAGACGGCAAAGGGCTTGGTGGGGGCCGTTAGCCACCTAACGGTGCTAACGTCAGTACTACGCCATCCAGCCGCGTTGCCGTCTGCAGGCTGACGGCAAAAAAACTTTGCCGTCCGCTGTGCCAAGGCAGACGGCAAATAACCCCTTTACCAGAGTTTATTCGGCCCAAAATTTGGCCGTCCGCTGGCTGACGGCAAAGGCCTTTGCCGTCCATGGTTGTGCCCTTTGCCGTCTGCCATGGCAGACGGCAAAGAGCCTGATTCCTGTAGTGAAGTATTGAGCCTGGATTGATCATTATGAGAAAGCCGAGCATAAAAATTCTGAATAATAACTTCTCTCGGGATATCATGATTGGGGCATGAATATAACATTGACTTAAGCCTCCCCCAAGCTAGAGCGATGCTTTCTCCTTCACAAGGCCAAAAATTATATATATAATTCCGATCACGATAAACTAGATGCATGGGGTAAAACTTTTGGTGGAATTCCAATTGCAATCGATTCCAGTTCCATGATCCAATATCATCACATAGCCTATACCATGCCAATGCTTTTCCCTTCAAAGATAAAGGGAAAACCTTCTTCTTAGCTTCATCTCCAGGTAAACCTACAAGCTTAAATAATCCACAAATTTCGTTCACATATAATAGGTGCATATCAGGATGTTCAGTTCCATCTCCTGCACAAGGTTTAGCCAGCAATTGTTCTACCATACCCGAAGGAATTTCATAACCAACATTTTCAGTAGGTGCAGTAGGTTGAGGGGCAAGTAATCGTGCTTACGGTCGAGGTGAAGATACCCCGAACAAACCCCTTAAAGGATTGTTTTCCATAGTTACAAGTGATAATAAATTTCAGCATGTAGTATAAGTTTTTCCTTACCGATTTCCACTTACCAAGAGCGCACTCCCCGGAAACGGCGCCAGAAAAGAGTCTTGATGACCCACAAGTATAGGGGATCAATCGTAGTCCTTTCGATAAGTAAGAGTGGTGAACCCAATGAGGAGCAGAAGGAAATGACAAGCGGTTTTTGGCAAGGTAGCCCAATCCTTTTGTGGCAAAGGACTGGCCAGAACAGTATCTTATAATAGGAAAAGTGTTCTTGAGGGTACACGGGAATTTCGTCTAGTCACTTTTATCATGTTGGTTTGATTCGTGTTCGCTACTTTGATAATTTGATATGTGGGTGGACCGGTGCTTGGGTGTTGTTCTTACTTGAACAACCTCCCACTTATGATTAACCCCCTCGCAAGCATCCGCAACTACGAGAAAAGTATTAAGATAAAATCTAACCATAGCATTAACCGTTTGGATCCAAATCAGCTCCTTACGAAGTAGGGCATAAACTAGGGTTTAAGCTTCTGTCACTCTAGCAACCCATCATCTAATAACTACTCCACAATGCATTCCCTTAGGCCCAACGATGGTGAAGTGTCCTGTAGTCGACGTTCACATGACACCACTAAGGGAATCACAACATACATATCATCAAAATATCGAACACATATCAAATTCACATGATTACTTGCAACATGACTTCTCCCGTGACCTCAAGCACAAAGGTAACTACTCACAAATAATATTCATGCTCAAGATCAGAGGGGTATTGAATAGCATAATGGATCTGAACATATAATCTTCCACCAAATAAACCATATAGCAATCAACTACAAGATGTAATCAACACTACTAGTCACCCACAGGTACCAATCTGAGGTTCCGGTACGAAGATTGAACACAAGAGATGAACTAGGGTTTGAGAGGAGATGGTGCTGTTGAAGATGTTGATGAAGATTGGCCTCCCAAAGATGAGAGGGGTGTTGGTGATGACGATGGCTTTGATTTCCCCCTCCGGGAGGGAAGTTCCCTTGGCGGAATCGCTCCGCCGGAGGGCAAAAGTGCTCCTGGCCAAGTTCTGCCTCGAGACGGCGGCGTTCCATCCCGAAAGTCATCTCCTTATTTTTTCTAGGTCAAAAGACCTTATATACTAGAAGATGGGCACCGGAGGTGGACCTGGATGGGTACAACCCACCAGGGCATGCCTGGGGGGCCTGGCGCGCCCTGGTGTGTTGTGCCCACCAAGGTGGCCCCCTCCGGTAGTTATTTGCTCTAGTATTTTTAATATAATCCAAAATAATTCTCTGTAAAGTTTCAGCTTATTTGGAGATGTGCAGAATAGGTATCTCTAATGTGCTTTTGTCAAGTCCAAAATTCCAACTGCCAGTATTCTCCCTCTTTGTGTAAACCTTGCACATTATGAGAGAAAAGGCATTAGAATCACTCCCTAAAGCATTATGATTCATCAAAACTTTATAAATAACAGTAGGAAAACATGATGCAAAATGGACGTATCAACAGATCCTAGCCAAAACCCTAAGGTCTCGGTGCCACCAAAATTCCACTTCGGTGCAACCGAAACCAATGACCAATTCTTTGGTATCCTATTTTTAAGAATCGGAATTTCTGATTTTTAAAAATTGGTCTCACCGAGATTTGGAAACTGCCTAGGTCACCCATATCAGTACCACCGAGATTTATATATCGTTCTCACAGAAAATTCGAAAGTTGCCACATTTTGCACTAGTCGGTGCAACCGAGTTTTTACTCCGGTTTCACCGAGTTGGGCAATAATGTTGTAATGGTTGGATTTTTGGATATGCCTATATATACCCCTCCACGTCCTCTCACTCAAAGAGGAAGCACTCAAAACATACCTACACTTGCCCCATCCATTTTTCTGAGAGAAAGCCACCTACTCATGTGTTGAGATCAAGATCTTCGACTCCAACCATATTAATCTTGATTTCTAACCTCCCCAAGTTGCTTTCCACCCAATCAACCTCTTCTACCAAGACAAATCTTTGAGAGAGTGATTGTGTGTTGAGGAGACTATCTTTTGAAGCACAAGAGCAAGGAGTTCATCATTGTTACCACATCTATTACCTTTTGGAGAGTGGTGTCTCCTAGATTGGTTAGGTTTCGCTTGGGAGCCTCCTTCTCCGTGTTGTGGAGTTGAACCAAGAAGTTTGTACGGGAAAGGAGATCGCCTACTTCGTGAAGATCTACCCATAGTGAGGCTAGTCCGTCATGGACGGAAGCCGTGATGGAATAGACAAGTTTGGTACTTTGTGGACCCTAATGGGTGGAGCCCTCCATGGACTCTCGCGGCCGCTACCCTCTGTGGGTTGAAGTTTCCATCAGCATGGACGTACGATAGCACCACCTATCAGAACCACGAGAAAAATATTCGTGTCTCCAATTGCGTTTGATCTTCCTACCTCTACTCATTCTTACATATGCTTGTCTTTACTTTCCGCTGCTATACTTGTTGACTAGCATGTGTAGGGTGCACTAGACTTGTTAGAATTGCTAAAATCTGCCAACCATTAAAATTGGGAAAAGGTTAGGTTTTTTAATTTGTCAAGTAATCTATTCACCCCCCTCTAGACGTCCCTTCTCGATCCCAAAATTGGTATCAGATATTTGTTCTCCCTAGCTTTGGTCTTATCACCGTTGGAGGAAAATGGATGTGTCTAGTTTGGGGAGTCTTAGTTGTAGAGTGCCCATTCTCGATGGGGAGGTCTATAGTCAATGGAAATATGAGATGCTTAAGCTATTCAATGAATTCCATTTGAGCAAGTATATTAAGAGCCCTTATGTGCCTCCCATTGATCCTTTACATCTTTCACACGAAGAAGAAATTGACACGCTTCGTAATCTTAGAACTATTAATCTTATCATTAGAGGATTGCCAAGAATTGTGTTTGATCAAATGACAAACTTTGAGTGTGCCTATGCTTTGTGAAATGATTTATAGAATAGATATCCAAATTACTCTTTGAAAAATCTTGATGTCGTTCTCCATAAACCATGCTTTTCACAAGATGAAACCTAGTGATCCTAACTTTGATGACTATCTCTTCGAGCTTAGAGATCTCATGCATGCTAAAGGAGATGTCATAACTATCAACAAAATCATTGTTGAAGCCATTCGCATTCATAATGTTGAACATTGTCATGATCACAACTCTAACGAATCTCTTGTCTCTTATGGCGAGGATATCCCAGTTGATGATGACAATGTGGAACATGGCTACTATGATGAAGACGAGTTGTTTGACATCGAGTATGAGAAGACTATGAAGAATTACATGTCCGGAGGAAAAGAGTGGATTCTCGACAGTGGATGCACCGATCACATAACCGGAGATAGAGACATGTCTCAAGAGATCACAACAAACCATGGACCACGGAGGTATGTGACTTTTGGAGACAACTCCAAGGGTAAGGTACACGGTCTTGGTAAGGTGGCCATATCTCATGATAGCTCCATTCAAAATGTCATGCTTGTTGAATCCCTTGGCTACAATCTTCTTTCTGTATCTAGACTAGCCGACTTAGGTTTCAATGTGATATTCACAGAAGTTGATTGCCAAGTATTTCGACAAGATAATCATAGCATGGTCTTTACTGGTTTCCGTAGAGGTGATCTATACATTGTTGATTTTAGTAAGAGATTCAAACCTCGTACTGTCTTATTGCAAAATCTTCTAAAGGTTGGCTTTAGCATAGAAGGCTAGGACATGTTGGTATGCGTAATCTAGACAAGCTCATCAAATGTGATCATATACTTGGTGTTAAAGATGTTATCTCTAACAAAGATAGACTTTGTAGTGCTTGTCAAGATGGAAAGCAAGTAGGTGGAAGTCATCCCGTAAATAACATCATGACCACTAGGAGACCTGTTGGGGATATAACCCCATGGTGAGACCCGCCCAGGTGGGGCCGGGTCATGAGGTTGGCGGCTTAGCAATGAAGGTTTGGAAGAAGCCTGCTCAGTGGGCCTGGAGGCCCAAAGCCAGAAAACAATATGTAACCCGGTGGCGTAAGCCGCCGGTGGCGGCTTGTTAGACAAGGCATGTGTAGTTAGAGGTGAGGTCGGTTATCAAGTATAACCCGGCCCAGACTCTTGTAAGCCCAGGGCCTCGACTTGTGTATATAAAGGCGGGTTACCTGGGCGGCTTCGGCCACGAAACAACCCATCGATAGCTAGGTCAAGCGAACTCGCTCCCTTGTAATGAATATCCAATCAATACAAACACAAAGAAGGACGTAGGCTTTTACCTCTTTCCGAGGGGCCGAACCTGGGTAACCCTTGTCTCTCGATTCTGATCAACCCCTTAGAGTTCACCGCCTTAGCGATGGCCTCGAACCTAAGTCCTTTCACTAGGACATCTGCCGTGAAAAACCCATGACAGTTGGCGCCCACCGTGGGGCTGACGCTCGGTGGTGTGGAATTCTCGGAGGGCTCTCTCACAGGGATCGCGGGATATGCTGTTGGCAGGATGACCAAGAGTCGCCAAGGCAAGCTCTACATCAACGACGCTGGCTGGGGCCCTGAGGCCGACTCAATCGAGTACGGGCACCGGGTCCCCTTCAGCGGAATTCACGTCTTCATTGGCAAGATCGGCGGATCTAAGCCCGGGCCGGACATCTCCACCAACCTCGTCGAGCCGGCCCGGCGCGCGCAACCCGCCCGGGTTAGCCCGGGCCGGAAGCGCGTCTTTGTCGGCTTTACCCAAGGCATGGAACTTGAAGGCTCCATGTCGTGGGAGGAAACCCTCATCTGTTCAAAGGATGGATCCTCGAGTGGAGAGGCGGAATCAATCTACCAGCTTCACAACGGCGGGCTTGGGGGCTACTTCGAGGGCTACCCTGACCCGAAATACTATGAGCCGCCGAACCGAGCCGCTGTCTTCATGGCAGGGTCGGCACCCGCCCCTGGTAGCACGGCCGCTGGTGCGACTGTGTCTGGAGCAGGCAGGCCGCCGGCTCAAGTTTTGCTGGATCTGATGAATGAACTTACGACTCTGCTGGGAACCGAGGTCACGGCCGAAAACCAAGCAGCCCGTAACACGGAGATCGCGAGGTTGAAGGACCAGATGGCCGGAGTCCAAGAGGAAATCAATGCCATGAAAGCTCAGATGGATGCTGAGTCGGAGCGCCTTAGGGCGGAAGCTTTTCGCCTTGACCTGGAGCAACGGACCGCAGATGCAGTCCATCGGAAGAGGCACCAGTCCCGTGTGCCGGATCAGTATGAGGCCAGGAATCTTTTTAACACGCCAGGGACAGGATAGAATGCACCTATGACCATAACCCGGATGGCGGAAATACCTAGGAGTAGGGCGGCGGTTCAGCATAGGCAGCCAGACCCGCCCCGCAGGAAACAGACCCCGCCGCAGCCTTTTCCGACACCGCCAGATCATTTTTCTAACCCGGTGGAGAACATGGTGGCAGCGGCAGTCAGGCTTGGCACGCTCCCCATCCCGGATGGAACGCCTTTTGCAGAAGAAGTGCGGAACGCTATTGGATATTTCCAGACGGCGGTGGCGCAGCAGGAGAAGTATGCTTACAGCCGGAGCCGCATGCACTCGACCCCTATCCCAAGCCGCAGTTACAGTCGGCGTATAGAGTCGCTTGCGATTTCTAGCAGTGAGCGACGTCGGAACCCGGCGCGGTATGGTCCGCCTGCTGTTGATGCCCAGGCACTGGTTGACCGTGCGAGAGCGCAGCGAGAGGCGGCAGCGGCGGCAGCTGCGGCGGCTTATCAAGAGCCCACAGTAGCACCTTCTGTCTCAGTAGGAGCCAGAGTAACCTCCAGGGCTGTGGGAGTGCCGTGCTTATTGCCGGCTTTACAAAACGAACGCCTGCCGAAGGACTTCAAGGGTCCCCGTAAGGTGCCAAATTATACTGCCGATCTGCCTTCGGAAGCTTGGATCGAGAGTTACGAGCTAGCCATGGAGATGTTAGACATCAGTGATACAGTCTGTGCCAAGTATTTTATCATGATGCTGGAAGGGCCGGCTCGCACGTGGTTCAAGGGTTTGCACCCAATACCATTAATTCCTGGGCAGAGTTGAAGGCGAAATTCATCAAAAAATTCAAGGAACGTGCAAGCAGCCCATGACAATCGTGGATTTGGATCATTGTGTGCAACGGGAGGATGAGTTGGCCCATCATTGGGTCCGGCGGGTCTCAACCATTATCCACTCCTCTAATAATATCACGGCGGCTCAAGCAGTTCTGATTCTAGAGAAGAATTGCCACTTTTTGCTCCTGAAGCAGAAGCTTGGCCGGCTCAAACATTCGTGCCAGGACATGGGGGAACTCATGGCGGCTCTCACCAAGTATGCAGACTCTGACAGCATGAAGGACCCTGGATCTGATGAGGAGAAATCAGCTAAGGGCAAGAAGAATAACAATGGCAAGAGTCAGCAGCAGAACGGAGGAGGAAATAGTAATAACGGCAATGGTGGGAAGCGAAAGCACCCGGATGGCGGGTCGGACCTGGTGGCCAACACTAGTGCTGGGAACAACCGCGGTAAGGGCAATGGTAAACCGCCTTTCGGCAAGTCTAAGCCTTTCAATATGGAAGCGATGTTGAATGCCCCCTGCCCAAAACATAGCGTTCCCGATAATCCATCCACTCATGCCTGGAAAGATTGTTGGGTCATGCGGGAGTTCCGGAATTACAGCATTAACCAGCATCAGGGTGGCGGCAATGGACCGTCCGGCGGGTCAGGATTCGGCTCTCCTGGGTCCGGCTTTGGGGCAGGCGGCTCAGGTTCTGGCTATCAAGGCCAGGGAAACCATGGAGGTCATAACCAACAGTCTGGCAATGGAGGCCAGCAGCAAAAAAACCAGTCCGGGTTTCAAAGTAACCCAAAGCAGCTTAATGGGGGCCAATATCATGTCTTTACGACAAGCCTTGACAAGCGGGATCAAAAGGTGCGCAAGCGGGCGGTTAGTGCGGTCATGCCGGCTCTCCCGCAATACTTGAAGTGGTCTGAGTATGACATAACTTGGAGCAAGGAGGATCACCCGCCACGTGTGGATAACCCGGGGCAGTTGGCCTTGGTAGTGTCCCCCCATGTCGGAGGCTACGTGTTCACCAAGGTGCTTATGGATGGTTGCAGCAGCATCAACATCCTGTACTATGACACGTTCCGCCGGATGAACTTGCTTGACAAGGACCTTAAACCGTCTTCAATAGTTTTTCACGGAGTGGTGCCCGGAAAATCGGCTTACCCAGTCGGAAAAATTTCTCTGGAGGTAGCTTTTGGTGATGAGTTTAACTATAGGGTGGAGACCTTATGGTTTGAGGTGGTCAAAATCAAAAGCCCGTACCACGCTTTGTTTCGGCGGCCGGCTTATGCCAAGTTCATGGCTAGGCCTTGTTATGTGTACTTGCAGCTCAAGATGCCCAGATTAAACGGGACGATTACAGTGCATGGTGATCGGAAGATTGCTCTTGAGTGCGAGGAAGGCGATGTAGCGTACGCGGAGTCAAGCTGTGCTGAGGCGGAGCTTAAATTTTATAAGGAGAATGTTGACCCGGCGGATATGACCCCGTTGAAGAAACCCAACACGGAATCTGATCCGCCCCTGAAGTTTGTGGCAAAAGATACCAAGTTGGTGGATTTCACCCCTGGCGACTCATCACAGCAGTTCACTATTGGGGCCAATATGGATCCCAAATAGGAAAGCGCTCTCATCGAATTCATCCGTGAGAATTGGGACATCTTTGCATGGAAACCTTCTGACATGCCCGGTGTACCGAGAGAATTCGCTGAGCACCACCTTAATGTGGATCCCAAGTTTAAGCCAGTCAAGCAGTTCCTCCGTCGTTTCAATGAGGAGAGGCGTAAGGCTATTGGAGAAGAGGTAGCCCGGCTCTTAGCGGCAGGGTTTATCGTTGAAGTTTTTCACCCAGAGTGGTTAGCTAACCCGGTGTTGGTACTCAAGAAGAACGGCACGTGGCGCATGTGTGTGGATTACACCGATCTCAACAAGGCGTGTCCGGTTGATCCATTTGCTCTCCCCCGTATCGACCAGATCATTGATGCAACGGCGGGTTGTGAGAGTCTATGTTTCCTGGATGCTTATTCGGGTTATCATCAGATCAAGATGGTAGTCAAAGACCAAGAGAAGACGTCTTTCATTACGCCTTTTGGAGCTTTCTGCTATGCGTCTATGCCTTTCGGGCTCAAGAGCGCTCAGGCGACTTATCAGTGTTGTGTGCAGAACTGCCTTCGCGGTCAAATTGGGCGCAATGTTCATGCTTATGTAGATGATATTGTGGTCAAGTCCAGGAAGAAGGAGACTCTGTTGGCTGACTTGAAGGAAACTTTTGATAATCTGTGGGTTTATAAAATGATGCTTAACCCGGCAAAGTGTGTCTTTGGTGTACCTGCAGGAAAGCTCTTGGGGTTCCTGGTCTCCGAGCGGGGTATTGAGGCTAACCCGGATAAGATAAAGGCCCTCACTTCTTTGTCTAAACCGGCGTGTATTAATGATGTTCAGCGCTTGGCGGGTCGTATCGCCGCTCTGAGCCGTTTCATAAGCCGCCTGGGGTGAGAAGGCTATTCCTCTATATCAGATGATGAAGAAGACACCCGACTTCGTCTGGAGTGATGCGGCTAATGAAGCATTTGAGGCGCTCAAGAAGCAGTTGGCTAAGCCGCCCGTTTTGGCTGCTCCGGCGGAAAAGGAGCCCTTGCTCTTGTAAGTTGCGACTAATAACAGAGCTGTCAGTGCTGCAGTTGTGGTGGAGCGCAAGGAGGCGGGCAAGGAGTACCCAGTTCAGCGGCCGGTTTACTATGTCAGCGAGGTCTTGACAGAATCCAAACAGAGATATCCTCATTGGCAAAAACTGGTGTTCGGTGTATTCATGGCCAATCACAAGCTGAAGCATTATTTCCTTGGGCATCCCATCACAGTGGTCAGTTCTGCTCGTTTGGGAGATATTATTCAAAACAGAGAAGCTACTGGCAGGATTGCTAAGTGGGCAATTGAGCTTGGGCCTCTTAATATGAAGTATATGCCCCAGATGGCTGTCAAATCTAAAGCCCTGGCAGACTTCATCAATGACTGGACAGAGTGTCAAGCACCAGAAGAGAAGCCGGACAATACATATTGGACGATTAATTTTGATGGTTCCAGACAATTGGAAGGCTCGGGGGGCTGGAGTTGTTCTAACTTCCCCGCGAGGTGACATGTTCTGTTATGGTTTGAGGTTAATTCTTCCTTGTACTAACAATGCAGCTGAATATGAGGCTTTGCTTCATGGGCTCCGTGTGGCCAAGGAGATGAATTTGAGCCGGGTCAGATGTCTTGGCGACTCAGACCTGGTGGCTCAACAAGTCTCTAGCACGTGGGACTCTAAAGACCCTCGCATGGCGGCTTATCGCCAGGCGGTTGATGTTATCGCTGGCCACTTCAAGGGCTATCAGGTGGATCATATTGATCGGCGGAGGAATGAGGCAGCTGATGCATTGTCAAGGCTGGGTTCTCAATGTAAGCCGGTGCCGCCTAATGTCTTCTTGGACGTGTTGCATCACCCGTCAGTTAAATTACCGTCGGAGGAGGCTCTGGCTATAGCTGACCCGGAAGGACAATTGGTGGCGGCTCTCCGTGCAATCCCTGATTGGACATTACCTTATATGGTGTACCTGACTCGCGGCGAGTTACCTCAAGACGAGACTTTGGCACGGCAGATCATAAGGCGGTCCAAGTCCATGACTATTGTCAATGGCGAGTTACACAGGCATAGCGTGACTGGTGTTTTTCAGCGATGTGTTTCTTCTGACGAGGGCCGTGAAATTCTGCATGAGATACATGCCGGTGATTGTGGCCATCACGCCGGGTCAAAATCTTTGGTGGCCAAGGCTTTTCGACATGGTATTTACTGGTTAACAACTCATAAAGATGCGGAGTACCTGGTTAGTAAATGTGGCGGGTGCCAGAAATTTGGGCGACGTGCCCATGTGCCGGCTCAAGAGTTACGGATGATTCCAATCACCTGGCCGTTCGCAGTATGGGGGCTTGATATGGTAGGACCTTTTAAGAGGTCTAAGGACAAGAAGACCCACCTCTTGGTGGCAGTTGACAACTTTACTAAATGGGTTGAAGATGAGCCGGTCAGTAAGTGTGATGCAGCAACAACAGTTCAGTTCATCAAAAAGCTGATCTTTCGGTTTGGTTATCCACATAGTATCATCACTGACAATGGCACAAACCTGTCAAAAGGGGCTATGAAGGAGTCCCGCGATAGTGAGCATATCCGCCTCGATATGTCTTCTCTGGCTCACCAACAGTCTAATGGTCAAGCAGAGCGTGGTAACCAGGAAATTCTGAAAGGGATAAAACTCCGGCTCATGGTTCCTTTGGAGCGCACGCCGGGTTGTTGGGTGGAGGAGTTGCCTTCAGTCCTTTGGAGCAAAAGAACCACCCCCAACAGATCAACAGGCTTCACGCCTTTCTTCATGGTTTATGGCGCGGACGCTGTTCTCCCCAGCGATATTCGTTAGGACTCGCCCAGAGTGGTGGCTTACGTGGAAGCTGATAATGAGACGGCGCGTCAGGATGCTTTGGATGCCTTAGACAAAGAACGGGATCTTGCAGCAGCTCGATCCACGATTTACCAGCAAGACCTGCGTCGCTATCATAGCCGCAGGGTCAAGACCCGGACGTTCCAAGAAGGCGACTTAGTACTCCGGTTGATTCAAGACCAGTCAGATATGCACAAGTTATCACCTCCTTGGGAAGGACCATTTGTGATCAGCAGAAATCTCAACAATGGCTCCTATTATCTCATTGATATACGGGAGGGTGACAAGTCGCGCACTTCTGGTGAAGAGACTAAGAGGCCATGGTATATTACTCATCTTCTGCCATACTATACTTAAGCCTCCAGTCCGTCTCTCATCAATGTACATATTCCTGTCATTGTATATACCATCTTTTATGATATAATAAAGTTGGCATCCCGATGATTAGGGGCTTCTGCCATTTTTTTCCAGCACTGAGTCTCGTGCAAAGGAGTTGATCCTTCAATCAGGTCACTTGGGGGCTTCCAACCCGTTGGGTTTAGCTTTCATACCCTCTTGGCCAGGCTCTATATGCCATGAATTTCATACAAAGGAGTTGATCCTTCATCAGGTCACTTGGGGGCTTCCAACCCTCTGGGTTTAGCTTTCATACCCTCTTGGCCAGGCTTTATATGCCATGTTCGAGTTAAACCTGCCCGTTTGCAACTTGCTACTCCGCCATGTGACCCGCCGAACTCTTGACAGTCAATCTTGCTTAGAGACCCTGAACTTTTATAGTCAATCTCGCACAAAGACCCTGAACTTGTCAAGGTTTAAATGGCGGCTTTTATCATGAGAGAGCCGGCTTACAGTGAGCTAGGATAAACTCGCCTTAGGTGCCGAATCCCATACATACCATTACACGTCACACGTACGCATGACATGTCCGATATGCATAGATACAACTATGGCATCACAACATAACCATACAACAACACAACATTTATTTAGAAGGCTCAGAAGAGCCTTACATAATATGATGTTACAAGCAGAGAGTCACACGACCCATCATTTAGAGCATACAATCAACAAGCGGAAGATACATGTCTGGGTACAGACATCTATTAAAAGCGGCTAGAAGAGCCTGAAAAGCTACAACGACCCTACCAAAGGAGCCAGACCTCTGTCTGGGATTCTCAAGCTAATCCGGTCAACATCGAACTTCACATCGTAAGGATCACTAAAGAGACTCACGTCTCCTCTGCAAAACATAAATGAAGCAACCGTGAGTACAAAGGTACTCAGCAAGACTTACATCAGAACTATCTACATATGCATCATTGTCAACAAAGGGGGTGGTGGAGTTTAATTGCAGCAAGCCAGCTTTGACCCTTGGCTAACCTATACTACGACTACAAGTAGTATATTTTCTTTGAAGGGAGAAAGCATACACAAGTCCACATATTCACCATATCAATACGCCACTATGGATCCACTCCCGTCTTCCTACGAAAGGCCATCCATAGCACTCACACTTATCTTGCGCATTTTAATGTATCCATTTCACTTGTCTATGAACCACATAATTTCTCCAACTAGTCCATATCCGAGGACGCGGCTATTCGAACAGATTGTTACACCATGACTCAGAGTAACCGACGTCCTCGTGCCATCAGCAATGTTCCCTCCTGGAAAACGTATCTACGTCCAGTCTGGCACATGTGCCATGCCGTGTGCCACGACGGGCCACACGCACCATGTGCCACGACGGGCCACACGCGTCGTGTGCCACGAGGGGCCACACGCGCCATGCGCCACATGCCCGTGCACCTGACCCACACATGTCCATGTAACAGCGAGGTAGGCTCTAATAAGCATGAAACCCAGTTCCTATGAGCCGTATCACAACACAATCCACCATGTTCTCCAACACGGCCTCTCATCACCATCATGACCAAAACGGGTCAAGACACTTAAGTCTCATCATTAGGATATGATCATTCCAATCCATCACCCATATGGATCAGACCAACTCAACTCTAAGCATAACAAGCGAGCATGGCTGAGTAGTCACAAGTAGCAGTAGAATCACATTTTCCTAATGCATTGAAATGAGAGCAAGAGCGAGAGAGTGGGATTGTATCGAAATACTCAAGGGGGGGTTGCTTGCTTGGCACTTCTGAAGATAACAATGAGTCTTCATCGGTGATAACGATCTCGACGTTGGAACACGTCTACCGAGAGGGAACAACACCGGCAAACAAGAAGGAACAACATTCAATTCATGAAATGCACAATCATGATGTATTACATGACAAATTGAGGTTCTGAATTGATCTAGAGAAATAATTAGCTAAGTTAATTGAAGTGGAATTCAAACAAGTTTGAATTCCAACTCCAAATGATATATCCTACATTGCCCTAATCATAAAATGTCCTACTTGGTTATTTTAACTTGCTCAAACATGCATGATCATGGCATAAACAGATTCATTGGATTTTTCTGATCATTTCACATATATAAATTATTTTCATTGGAGTTATGGTTGAATTTCTATGATTTTTAGAAGTTTTAAGCATTTCCTGTAATTACCTGAATATTTAAAATAGCAGAAAATAACTAATCGCCTCAGCGTGACGTCACTGTGACTTTAGCAGGTCAACAGGGCCGTCCAGAGTCAAACCTGACCATAGGACCCACCTGTCATACACTCAGTAGCTGGAGATGACGACCATGACGAGCTTGGCGGTGACCGGCGTTCGGCTGTGTGTGGACGCGGGCTGTGGTGCACTAGAGGGGAAGCTTAGGGGCGCTTCAGCCTCCTAGGCGTGTGCTGAGCACGACTGCAGGCTCTGCTGCGGTGGTTGAAGGCTTTGGCAATGGCAGCATCGAGCACGACGGCGGCGTGCTCACGGCTAAGGCGGGGAGGCCAGCTAGAGGACGGGAAGGACCATGAGAAAAGGGGGAGGCACATCAGCGGCTCACCGCGGTGCTAGCAGCGGCAACGGCGAGCTCGGGGCAGTCCGGTAGCTCGCGAATTCGGCGGCGGAAATCCGGCGACCAAAGGTTGAAGAAGGGGTTGACGCCGACGATGCACCGCGTGCATGCTCGATTCCTTCGGCACAGAGGAGAAGCGTGAGGTGGCGGCGACTGCAGGCATGCTGGCAGGGCTAGGGGTGGCCGGTAGTTGCGGTGGTGGCGAACGGCGGCGACCGTGGTATCGGGTCCGAGGGAGAGAGCATCAGAGGGGAGGGAGAGAGCAGCAGAGAGAGGGAATGAGCTCGAGGGGCTCCTGGCGGTCGTCTAGAGCGGATAAGGATGTAGGGGAGGCCGCCAGCGCGAAGTAGGAGCTGGCGCGACCGGCGTCGTGTGCTGTCTCGCCTCTGCCTACTGGCAGAGGTTGAAGACGATTGGCACACGGGCCAGTTGGGCCGGCGGGGCTGCCAGGTATGGTTCCAGGTAAGTTTCTTTAACTTTTGTTTCTGTTTTCTATTAGATGCCCTCTGTTTTATTTAGTTTGGGCAAAATTCCTTAGCACAAAAATCCTGAAATTATTTCTGGGATATAGTTGGAATATTTCCAAGCGCCACAAAAAGTTTTTCAGAAAATTTGAAGAAACTAAAATGTTCATAGTGCTTTTATTTGTCATTTGCAGCAACTTTGCTGAATTATTTAAGATGCCCAAATTGTTGTGAAAATAAAATGCACCACTGATATGTTGTTGCCAACATTTATCAGACATGGTGGACATTTTGAAGTCCATTGTGGATTTATTGAAAATCACAAGTACTGGAATTTTGGTTTAATCAAATGAAGTGCTAGGGTTTGTTAATCCCTATTTCAAGTTTAGAAAAACAAAAATAACATGATGACATGATGCTTAATGCAAGCCAGGCAATGACAAGCTAGGGCTGTGATAGTTACTGCCAAGAAGGTCCGTCTGGCGGAGCGCAAGGCGCTCAGACCCTTCAGAAGGATGCTGAAGAGAACCTCGAGAATGTGGTTGAGCAGCGTGACCTTTGGATCAAGAGGATGGTCGATATCGCCGAACGCCTCACTGCCCAGATTGCCAAAATGGACATGAAGAGCTGGGCCTATTCCGCCGGCAAGCATGAAGCCCCCAGCGTCAAGCTGACAATCTTCTTCGATGGTCTGGTTGAGGGGTTGAAGACGTATGAGGACAGGGCTGCCTCCTTCGCCGATGAATCCCGGAAGCTAGCGCGCGATGCCCTCTTCCTGGTCTTGAGCAACCTCGCCTTCTTCCATCCAGAGTTCGATCTTTTCGATGGTTTCAAGAAGCTGTCGTCGGGTGCCGACACCTCAGCTGCCTCGGAGAAGGCCGGTCCTCTCGCCGACAGGATCCTCAAAGTTCCAAGGACCCAGGGGAGCCACCGGAGTTAGCTTTATATCTTCCTTGTCGACATATTGTCCTGTAGTTAAGACACAGTAGGTATATCGTATTACGGCGTGAACTCTCTTTATTTTATCGTTTGTTGAACTGATGTTTCTATGTAATAGCATACTATGCCCTTCGTTTCCCTTCCGACGTTTGTATGATATTCACCGTTGCGTGTTTCTAGTTACCCGCCAACGACGTGCTGCCGCAAATTGCTTTGAGGAACAGGTCCTTAGCTTTCTGCTGGCAAGAGCACGCCGCCGGCGGGATTACCCCTGGCAGTGTTGACGCTGCTGCATGTTTCGTTGAGAAGGCTCGAAACAAAACACGGGCGTGAACGAACACATTAAGGTTTTGTCACACGCAAGGTTCTGCATACGAAACCTTTTGGTTCGACGAAAGGGCATATAAACGTATGTCTTAATGGAAATCGACTATTAGGCCAACTTAGCTTTTAGTCATGGCCTTTCGTATCACCCAGGTGTCTTCTTTCTCCCGTGCCCCCTATGGTATGCGCACAAGCATGTGCTCACCGCAGCCCTGGAAGAGAGGGAATGTAGAGAAGAGCAAAAACGGGGATACTTGAAGATCCGTTAGTCATGCATATAGTCCGCGGCAAGAGCCTGTCGGGTCAATGCAATATTCATGATTAATTCGGGAATGGAAGAAGAAAGGAGGCGGGTACGGCCGTCTCTTCTCTCACCCCTTTTTTCGCACCCAACGGTCCCGTGGCGTCCCGTGAGGGGTGTACGGGACCTTGCCGCGGTTTGCCTGTCGGGAGCGTCTACCAGCGGATATACTCTAGCACCTGGTTCAGGATCCATCCCTTGGCGGGACAAATGCAAGACCGAACCTTATGCGAGCTTATCGACACTGACGACATCGTCGCCTACACAGAGCTAACCACAGGCGGGGAAGGAGGAGGAAGAAAGATATGGCCAGGTACCTCTTTCTCCCCTTGACCTGCGGAATTACACCATATCTCCCTGGGGTCGAGCGGACCTATTCCTTTCCGGCGTTCTCCGCTCCGGTCTCGGCCACGGAGAACGCGGCGGTGGCGCCGCCTGCGCTGGCTGTGTTGCTCACGGCGTCTTCCCCACTTGCGGCCGCCGCGATGCCCGTCGCGCTCGTGGCTGCGCGCAATGGAGTCCTTGAAGTGGAAAGATGCGTGGTCGTGCTGGATTTATTCTTCGGAGCCATTGTTGAAGAAGATGATGATGAAGACCGATTCGCCGTTCACGAACTCGGGTTCGTGCAAATGATGCACGCCCCTACCTGGCGCGCCAAAGATGTCGGGGCACGGATGCTCATGATCACCTATGGGACCAGAGGTCCCTTGTGGTTTGGCAAGGGGGGTCACATTGCACGTAGAGTGGAGAGCATGAGATGGCGCAACGATCAGAACACAGGCATTTTACCCAGGTTCAGGCCGCTGCTAAGCGTAAAACCCTACTCCTGCTTTTTGGTTGATTGATTGGAGGAACACGAAGAACGCAGGGCGCTCAACCCCGGCTAGGACTGCTGTCGGGGACAGAGCGGCTATGCGAGTACAAGTGTTCGGGGGTTCGAATTGCCAACCTTGATCTAGGTTGCCTTGTGCCTCCTTTTATAGTGCAAGGGGTTACCACAATGGCAAAACAGACATTATGTATTGATTAGATAGCTAAGCAGAGCTATCATACCTAACTCTGGCATTTAGGACAAAATGCCATGATTACCTACCTAGGTGGTGCTTGGGGGTGCCTCCCCGGCAAGCTCTTGCCACCGCTTGGCCGGTCGTTCCTTAAGATCTTGAGACGCTGTAGGGCGGGTGTCAACCGAGCGTAACTTGCATTCCAATGTGTCGCCACGTGCTTAGCGAGAGATGATTAGCCGCCTGAGGGCTCGACACCGCATCGATAAGTGATAGGCGTAGCGATGTGGTGGAGCGGTGGCTGGGTAGCTCACGCTTGCCGGGGAGTGGCTTGCCTGGTCTTCTGGGAGGTATGTACGTCTTGGTCCCCATCAAGCATCGGGGACATGCCTGGCGCGTTGCAGCCCAGGCCTGGGATGCCGCGCTGAGCTTGCTGGAGTCTTGTCTTGATTGCTGGCCGGGGTTTTGCTTCTATCGCCTGTGCAGGTTGTGGCTGTCGAGCGCCGGTGGCCGTCTGTCCGGGCACAAGTTAGGGGAAAATGAATACCCCTGTTTGTTTACCCCGACACCTTGACGCGAGGTAGGAGCTTACACTTGTGTTGATGAAGTGCTTTCTTTCACCTCCGTGGGACGGATCTTGCGATGGACAAATCTTGAATGGCTTCCAAAGGTTCCTTATCTCCTACATCATTTGGCAATTGTTCGACTTGCGAACCATTGGATTCATCAAACTTCACATCTACCTTCTCTTCAACTTTTCGAGTGAAGTTGTTGTAGACACGGTAAGTGTGAGAGTTTGATCTGTTACCAAGTAGGAAACCTTCATGAGATTGAGGAGCAAATTTAGAACGACGATGCTTATCAAGAATGTAGCACTTTGAGCCGAATACCCAAAAGTATCCAACTTCGGATTTGTTACCGATAAGTAGCTCGTATGCCATTTTACCAAGAATCTTGTGTAGGTAGAGTCGGTTTGTAGCATGACACGCTGTTTCCATGGCTTCCGCCCAAAAGTGACTTGGTGTCTTGTATTCGTCGAGCATCGTTCTAGCCATCTTTATGAGAGTCCGGTTCTTCCTCTCAACAACTCCATTTTGTTGAGGTGTGTACGTAGCCGAGAACTCATGTGAAATCCCTTCTTATTCAAGAAATGTATCCACATTAGTGTTCTTGAACTCTGATCTGTTGTCGCTCTCAACTTTCTTGATCTTCACTTCAAATTGATTTTGGGCCTTGTGAGCGAATTTCTTGAAGATCTTTTGCACCTGCGACTTGTCATCAAGAAAGAACACCCACGTAAATCTAGAAAAATCATCAACTATAACTGGACCAAAGGAATTTCCACCGAGACTCTTGTAAGCATTGGGACCAAAAAGATCCATATGAAGCAACTCGAGTGGTCTCCTAGTAGTCATGATGTTCTTTACGGGATGACTTCCACCCACTTGTTTTCCAGCTTGACAAGCACTACAAAGTCTATCTTTGTCAAAGATAACATCTTTAACACCAAGTATATGATCACCTTTGATGAGCTTGTCTAGATTACGCATACCAACATGTCCTAGTATTCTATGCCAAAGCCAACCTTCAGAAGATTTTGCAATAAGATAAGTACGAGGTTTGGATCTCTTTGTGAAGTCAACAATGTATAGATCACCTCTACGGAAACCGGTAAAGACCATGCTATGATTATCTTGATGAAACACTTGGAAGTCAACTTTAGTAAAGAGCACATTGAAACCGAAGGTAGCTAGTCTAGATATGGAAAGAAGATTGTATCCAAGGGATTCAACAAGCATGGCATTTTGAATGGAACTATCATGAGATATGGAGACCTTACCAAGACCGAGTACCTTACCCTTGGAATTGTCTCCAAAAGTCACATACCTCCGTGGTCCATGGTTTGGTGTAATCTCTTGAAACATGTCTCTATCTCCGGTCATGTGATCGGTGCATCCACTATCGAGAATCCACTCTTTTCCTTCGGACTTGTAGTCTTTAAACTTTTCCATGAGACTTGGATTCTTAATAGTCTTCTCATATTCGATGTTGAACAACTCATCTTCATCGTAGTAGCCATGTTCCACATTGTCATCATCAAATGAAATATCCTCGTCATAAGAATCAAGAGTTTCGTTAGAATTATGATCATGACAATGTTCAAGATTATGAATGTGGATGGCTTCAATAATGATGTTCTTGATGGTTATGACATCTCCTTTAGCACGCATGAGGTCTCTAAGCTCAAAGACAAAGTCATTAAAATTAGGATCACTAGGCTTCATCTTGTGAAATGCAATAGTTTTATGGAGAATGATATCAAGGTTTTTCAAAGAGTGATTTGGATATCTTCTCTCTAAATCATTCCACAAAGTATAAGCACACTGAAAGTTTCTCATTTGATCAAACACAATTCTTGACAATCCTCTAATGATAAGATTAACAGTTCTAAGATTACGAAGCATGTAAATTTCTTCTTCGTGTGAAGGATGTAAGGGATCAATGGGAGGCACATAAGGATTCTTAACATACTTGCTCAAATGGAATTCATGGAATAGATCAAGCATCTTGTTTTTCCATTGACTAAAGTACTCCCCATCGAGAATAGACACTCTACAACTAAGGCTTCCCAAACTAAGCACATCCATCTTCCTCCAATGGTGATAAAACCAAAGATATGGAGACCAAAGCTCTGATACCAATTGTGGGATCGAGAAGCGACGTCTACAGGGGGGTGAATAGAGTACTTGACAAATTAAAAACCTAACCTTTTCCCAATTTTAGTTTTTGGCAGATATTAGCAATTCTAACAAGTCTAGCACACCCTACACATGCAAGTCAACGTGTATAGCAGCGGAAAGTAAAGACACGCACATGTAAGTAAGAGTAGAGAAGAGGAGACCAAACGCAATTGGAGACACGAAGATTTTCCCCGTGTTTCCGATAGGTGGTGCTATCGTACGTCCACGTTGATGGAGACTTCAAACCACGGAGGGTAGCGGTCGCGAGAGTCCATGGAGGGCTCCACCCATACGGGTCCACGAAGTAGCAACCTCGTATATTCCATCACGGCTTACATCAACGAAGGCCTAGCCTCACTCGGGGTAGATCTTCATGACGTAGGCGATCTTCTTGCCCGTACAAACTTCTTGGTTCAACTCCACACACGAAGACGGAGGCTCCCAAGCGACACCTAACCAATCTAGGAGACAACACTCTCCAAAAGGTAATAGATGTGGTAAGAATGATGAACTCCTTGCTCTTGTGCTTCAAAAGATAGTTTCCTCAACACACAATCAATCTCTCATAGATTTGGCTTGGTAGAAGAGGTTGATTGGGTGGAAAGCAACTGGGAGGCTAGAAATCAAGATTCATATGGTTGGAGTGGAGGATCTTGATCTCAACACATGAGTAGGTGGTTCTCTCTCAGAAAATGGATGGGGCAAGTGTTGGTCTATTCTGAGTGCTTCCACTTCGAGTGAGAGGCAGGTGGAGGGGTATATATAGGCATCTCCAAAAATCCAATCGTTACAACATTATTGCCCAACTCGGTGAAACCGAAGCAAAAAACTCGGTTGCACCAACTAGTGCAAAATGTGGCAACTTTTGGCATTTCGGTGAAACCGTTATATAAATCTCATTGGGTTCGATTTTGGCTGGCCTAGGCAGTTACCCAAACTCGGTGAGACCGATTCCTAAAACTTGAAAGTTCCGATTTTTAGAAATAGGATACCAGAGAGTGGGTCACTGATTTCGGTGTCACCAAAAATGGACTTGGTGTCACGGAGACACTAGGGTTTGGCTTAGGATCTGTCTAGGGTGAAACTTGGTGGGGCAGATTTGGAAAACTTGGTGGCACCAACTTTGAATGGTAGGGTTTTGATAGAGTATTTTGTGGGATAATTTCATGGGTATTTTTGGTGGCTAACTCTAAGCACTTGAGCAACCAGATCATCATGGATACCTCTGATACGTCTCCAATGTATCGATGATTTATGAAGTAATAATGCCATATTTGCCTATGTTTACAATACTTTTATATGGTTTTGATGCACTTTATATGATTTATTTAGAACAAACCCGGACTAACGTTGTTTTCAGCAGAATTCTCGTGGTGTTGTTTTTGTGTAGAAAATGAAAGTTCTCGGAATCGCCTGAAACTTTTTGATGATTTTTTCTGGAGGAAATAAGCAATATTGGAGCGAAGAACCACCGGAGGGAAGCCACCCATGGGTCACAAGCCATCAGGGCGCGACCCTAGGGGGGGGCGTGTGCCCTGATAGCTTGTGAGGCCCACGTGGCTCCATTGCGCGTGATTCCAACGCTAAAAAATCCTATAAATCTCAGAAACCCCAGAAATAAAGAGAGACTCTCCGTTCCGCCGCTGCAACTCTCTGTATCAACGAAAAACTAATCTAGAGACGTTCCAGTACCCTGCCGGAGAGGGGAAAGCATCACCGGTGGACATCTTCATCATCCCGACAGAGGACATGATGAGGAGGGAGTAGTTCATCCTCGGGGCTGAGGGTATGTACCAGTAGCTATGTGTTCAATCTCTCTCTCTCGTGTTCTTGAGATGGCACGATCTTGATGTATCACGAGCTTTGTTATTATAGTTGGATCATATGATGTTTGTCCCTTGCTATCATGTTCTGATGAATTGAATCTTTCCCTTTGAGATATCGTTCTGTTGGATTGAATATTATGGTTTGAGAACACTTGATGTACGTCTTGCGTGGGATACCCATAGTAAAATTGGCGTATTCTATTGATTCACTTGATATATGTTGAGGCATCAACTTGAGGATTCTGGTGACCTTGGGGATCTATGCATAGGGGTTGATTGCACATTTTCATACCACGTTCTCCGATAGAAATCTTGGGGTGCTCCTTGAAGTTCTTTGTGTTGGATTGAATATGATAGACCTGAATTTTTTTATGCATGTCGCATAATTTACCCACGGATACTTGAGGTGAAATTGGAGTATCTAGGTGACATTAGGGTTGATTGATATGTATCATTGGTGTTGTTCTAGTACGAACTCTAGCGCTGTTGGTGACACTTATAGGAATATCCCAAAAGATTGATCGGAAAGAATAACTTTGGGGTGGTTCAACTACCTACACAAATTTCATCTTATATTCTCTGCTAGATAGGAACTTTGGAGTGATTCTTTGTTGCACGTTGAGGGATGATCATATGATTCAACTATGTTAGCATTGTTGGGAGATTGCACTAGTGAAAGTATGAACCATAGGCCTTATTTCCAAGCATTGATATACCGTTTTGCTTGTTGTTTACTACTTGTTACCTTGCTGTTTTTATATTTTCATATTACAAAAACCTATATCTACCATCCATGTTGCACTTCTAGCACCATCTCTTCGCCGAACTAGTGCACCTATACAATTTGCCATTGTATTGGGTGTGTTGGGTACACAAGAGATTTCTTTTATTTGATTGCAAGGTTGCTTGAGAGAGACCATCTTCATCCTACACCTCCCACAGATTGATAA
This sequence comes from Elymus sibiricus, assembly GCA_039707655.1. Lineage (NCBI taxonomy): Eukaryota > Viridiplantae > Streptophyta > Magnoliopsida > Poales > Poaceae > Elymus > Elymus sibiricus. The sequence goes on from CM077667.1 coordinate 201,134,411, forward strand.
ACCTTAGGTCTTCCACTTGAGGGAAAATTGCTACTGTCCTACAAAACTCTGCGCTTGGAGGCCCAACAAAATCTACAAGAATATAGGTAGTAGACATCAAGCCATTTTCTGGCGCCGTTGCTGGGGAGGTGAGTGCTTGAAGGTATATCTTTAGATCTTGCAATTAAATCTTTTAGTTTCTTGTTTTTTCACTAGTTTGATTTTATAAAAGAAAACTACAAAAAATGGAGTTTAGGTTGCATCATTTGTATCGTCTTTTTAATTTCTTTCGTGAAAATGATGGTTCGGAAAATTGTGCTCAATTGGTAGAGAAAGAGTTTATGAAAATACTTTATGAAAATTCCTTGAATGATGAGCATGATTGCAATGTTGCTAGTATGAATTCTCTGAATATCCATGATGCTAACATATACAAAGCCACAAGCTTGGGGATGCTATGTTTGATGAAGATGATATTTTTAGTCCCCCAAGTTTTGATGAGCAAATTTATTATGATGATGGCATGCCTCCTACCTATGATGATTATGATGATGAAATGTATGCTATAAAGAATAATTATAACTATGAAACTTGTCATCATGATTTTAATCTTCAATTTGGTAATGTCAATCATGTATCTCATGATAGTTATTTTGTTGAGTTTGCTCCCACTACAATGAATGAGAAGAAAAATGCTTATGTGGAGAGTACTAAATTTTCTATGCTTGTAGATCATTAAAAGGATGCTTTATGTGATAGTTATATTATGGAATTAATTCATGATTCTACTTAAAATTATTACGAGGGAGCAACATATGCTTGTAGTAATTGCAATAATATCAAGTTTCCTCTCTACGTGTTCAAAGTTTTGAAGTTATGCTTGTTTTGCCTTCCTATGATAGTTGATTCTTGCTCCCATAATTTTTTTTCCCACAAAATACCTATGCATAGGAAGTGGGTTAGACTTAAATTTTCTTTCCATGTGATTCATGATTCTCTCTTGCATTTTTCAATTACTATTCTTATGTCAGCATCATTGAAATCATCATGCCTAGCTGAAAGGCATTTAAGAAAAGAGCTTGTTGGGAGACAACCCAACACTTTTCCTTTCTGTTTTTGTATGTTCACAAGATTAATATACTGTAGTAATCATGTTTTGTGTCTTTTATTTCAATAATGTGCCAAGTAAAGCCTTTGGGATAGTATGGATACTTGTTGATTTGATTCTGTGCAAAAACAGAAACTTTTTCCTCCAGTAAAGAATTTCTCTAATTTTAATGGAGCGTCAAAAAATTCGGAAATTTTTACACAGTATTTATATGCAAATTCCCTAAGTTTTCCTAATTTTTCCGAATTGTTAGAGACAGGGAAGTATGGTTATACTACAGATCTTCACAGACTGTTCTGTTTTTGACAGATTCTGTTTTGCATGCATAGTTTGCTTGTTTTAGTGTTCCCATAGCTTATATCAAGTGATATAAATTATGTGAATGGTAGAATGTAGTAGGTATTATGTGATAAAAATTATGAATCTTGTCTTGACAGTACCTAAGTGAATGATCTTTATTTATTATACTAACCCATCTCACGAAGTTTCGTTAAGTTTTGTGTGATTGAAGTTTTCAAGTTTTGGGTGAGACACCGATATGAGGAGAATAAGGAGTGAAAAGAACCTAATATTGGGGATGCCCAAGTCACCCCCAAGATAATATCCAAGGAAGACTCAAGCGCCTAAGCTTGGGGATGTTCTGGAAGGCATCCCCTCTTTCGTCTTCAACACTATCGGTATATCTTACTTGGAGTTATATATTTATTCGTCACATAATATGTGTTTTGCTTGGAGCGTCATTTTATTTTGTTAGTATTTGTTTTATGTTATTTATAATCTTGTTTTTCAATAAAAAGTTCCGAGAATTGCCTTTAGGATGCTTGAATTGCATGTTTGATGTGTGCTGTGTAAAAACAGAAACTTTTGCTGTAGTGTTTGAATTTTCATGTTTTACTGGAATGTGTAAAGTTTCTAAAATGTTTACACAGTATTTACATATAAATTATTTATCATGTCCTAAATTTTCATAATTTGTAGAGATACAACAGTGCACTTTGTAAATTAATTGCTACAGACTGTTCTGTTTGGACAAATTGTTGTCATAGTTTTGTTTTCTACATATCCTAAAGTTTTCATGACTTATATTGGTAGATATAAATTGTGTAAATTATAGTAAACATTAGATAATGTTTGGAAATTATTAGGCAACTTGTCTTGGTAGTACATAAATAGTTGATTTATTCTTATGTGCACTAACCTTTCTCACAAGTTCTTTTCAAGTTATGTGTGGATGAAGTTTTTGAGACTTAGGTGAAACCGGGATATGAGAGGATTGGACGAGATACAAAAGCTCAATATTGGGGATGCCCAACTCTCCCAAGTAATTATTTCAATAATTCTCAAGCATCTAAGCTTGGTGATGCTACGCACCCCACATCTCTTCATCAAACAAATATCCGTTAGCCTATGTTGAGCCTAAATTTTTATTCGTTCACATGATACGTGCTATTCTTGGTGTGTATTTTTGTTATGTTTGTTGTTTGAATAAAATACTCAGATATGAAAATCTTTATTGAGAGAGAGAGTCCTCACATAGCTACTTTTTTGACTACTCATTGATCTTCACTTATATCTTTTGAGAGTAGTTCGGAATTTACTCTTGTGCTTCACTTATATCCTGAAAGTAAATGTTGAATAAATTGAATGTCATAAATGTGAAATTATATATGCTTCATATTCTTGTCCCATGGGGAGTAGTGACTTCACATACTAGGAGTATAAGCGGTAAATTTTATTGGAAGTTAACAAACATAGCATTGGTCATTTAAACAATTCATGAAAGAACATTGTAGGAAGAGAAGTTTCACATATAAATACACTATCTTGGACATCTTCTATGATTGTGAACCCCCATTAATTATTTTTAAACTTGATCAAGTAGTTGACGTTGGACAAGGAAGACAACGTAATGGTAATGTTTGTTTATATTCACGTAGTAGTTATATTGTCATGGATCCTCTAACATGTGATGCTTGTTTAGAACCTTTCGCTAGCCAAAACTACGTACTAAGTAGAAATACTACTTGTGAATCCAAATCCTTGAGCCAAGTTTCTTCCATGAGAGTCCAATATACCTACCTATATATGGCATTTCATTGCCATTCCAAGTAAATTTGCATGTGCCACCTCTAAACATTCAAACAAACATCTGTTTTGTGTGCTCGTACCGCTCATGGAGCGACAGGGCAATCATTATCTTCCATGCTAAGCGGGTTATTCTCAAGATAAGTGTTTATTCACTTGTCATTGCAGGAGAGAGGCCGGTAAAAAGAATGCCCAGTCCTGCATAATAAAAAAAAACAAGAACTCCCCCTAGAAAGTTGAATGTTTGGATGGTACCCGTGGATTCGGCTAGCCATGGAATGTGTTTGAATGGTTGAGGGGGAGTAAAATTCTAAATTTTGTTTGGGAACCGCCAATAATGTGATTAGCATGGAAGATATTGAAAACTCCGTAGTGACATTGACAGGAAAAGTATACCACCCAAAATTACATATTCATCTCTGCTTTAAAACAATGAGCTCTTGCACCTCTGCAAATCCCTGCTTCACTCTACGAAGGGCCTATCTTTTACTTTTCATGTCGAGTCAATTTATTATTCCAATCTATTAATTCCTTAGTGTGGTGGGGGAAGATCCAGACACATATATTCAGTTGAATATAGGCGATCATGATTCATTATTTGTTGACATTATCCCCGAGATATATAAGTTCGGAGGTGAAACATTAAGCCCCTATCTTCCTATGTGTTTGACTGAAACTATTTGTGCTAAAAATATGCTTTGAGTGTCAACAATCATTGAAGACTAAATGATAGTTGAGTATGTGGGATTTGCTAAAACAAAGCTCTTACATAGACCCTTCCTGAAAATAAGATGAACTGTAATTGTTTGATGACTGAAAACATAGTTTGCTAGTTTTCAAGAAAGTTTATGGTCTATGCTTTAACATGTGAATAACTTGCTACTTGATTATGAGAAGTTCTATGAGAAATACTTGCTGGTTTTGATGCTAGAAAAGTGGCTGAAATTATCCCTGATCAATATTATACATTGTGCTAGCATTCACACTTCATAAATTATTTCTTTTATCATTTACCTACTCGAGGACGAGTAGGAATTAAGCTTGGGGATGCTGATACGTATCCAACGTATCGATAATTTATGAAGTATTGATTCCATATTCGCCTATGTTTACAATACTTTTATATGGTTTTGATGTACATTATATGATTTATTTAGAACTAACCGGGACTGATGCTATTTTCAGCAGAATTGCCGTGGGGTTGTTTTTGTGCAGAAAATGAAAGTTCTCGGAATCGCCCGAAACTATTTGATGATTTTTTCTGGAGGAAACAAGCAATATTGGAACGAAGAACCACGAGCCACCCGTGGGGCACAAGCCATCAGGGCGCGGCCCTGCGGGGGTCGCGCCCTGATAGCTTGTGGGGCCCACGTGGCTCCTTTGCGTGTGATCCCAATGCTGAAAAATCCTATAAATCCCAAAAACCCTAGAAATAAAGAAAGACACTCCGTTCGGCCGCTGCAACTCTTTGTATCGACGAAAAACCAATCTGGAGACGTTCCAGTACCCTGCCGGAGGGGGAAAACCATCACCGGTGGCCATCTTCATCATCACGGCGGAGGCCATGACGAGGAGGGAGTAGTTCACCCTCGGGGTTGAGGGTATGTACCAGTAGCTATGTGTTCAATCACTCTCTCTCTCTCTCTCTCTCTCTCTCGTGTTCTTGAGATGGCACGATCTTGATGTATCACGGACTTTGTTAATATAGTTGGATCATATGATGTTTGTCCCTTGCTATCTGATACTTGTGATCTGCGTTAGGTTTTTCGTGAAGAGGAACGGGTAATTGCAGCACAAAGCGGATAAGTATTTCCCTCAGTTATGAAACCATGGTTTATCTAACCAATAGGAATATCAATCCTCAACCGTCTTCAGCGCCTACACACAAATGACCAAACGACTTGCACCCAACACGGGCAAGAGGGTTGTCAATCCCCTTGATCTCGTTATTTGCCAGAAAATGATTTGTGTAGATAATTGTTGATAAATGCAAAATAAATGAAAAGTAAATAAAGGTAGCAAGGTAATAATAGTGATTGCAAATATATAAGTGAATAGACCCTGGGGCCATAGTGTTCTCTAGTGGCATCTCTCATGTAGGCAGCATACGGTGGGTAAACAAATTACTTTTGGGCAATTGATAGAAAAGCGGATAATTATGCGATGTTCACGGCAATGATCATGTATATATAGGCATCAAGTACATAAGCAAATAGGCCGACTCCTGCCTGCACCTATTACTATTACTCCACTCATCCACCACTATCCAGCATGCATCTAGAGTATTAAGTAAAACAGAGTAATGCTTGGAGAACGATGATATGATGTATACAAAGTAAACTCAAACAATATGAATGAACCCCATCGTTTTATCCTTAGTAGCAACAACACAAAGACGCATCTTTTCCCCTACTTTGTCACTGAGATATAGAAACTCGCGGGGTTGAACCTACAACAACTCACCACTCCCACCGATGAAATATCAATCTACTTGGACAATGCACATCAATAGACCAGAGAGCATTACGAAGCTATAATGATCATGCACTTAAGAGATAAGATAATTCAGAGGCATCTCAAATACTTTTCATGAATAATCTAAAGATAAACCCACAATTCATCGGATCCCAACAAACACACCGCACAATAGGATTACATCGGATAGATCAAAGCGAAGATGCGATGACCATTGTATTGAAGATCATAAGCGAGAGAGAGAGATTGCCATCTAGGTACTAGCTATGGACCCATAGGTCTGTGGTGAACTAATGACACGTCATCATGAGGACAGCAAGGTTGATGAAGAGGCCCTCCGTGATCGATCCCCCTCCGGAAGGGTGCCGGAACGGAGCTCCAGATGGCCTCGCGATGGAACAGAGACTTGCGGCAGCGGAAAAAGGGTTTCGGGACTGCTTCCAGTGTTTTTCGGATGTTATGGAATTTATAGGCCGAAGAGGGACGTCAGGAGACGCCCGAGGGGGCCACCACATATTAGGGCGCGACCCCCCCCCCCCAGGGCGCGCCCTGATGTGTGGTGCGGCCCTCGTGCACCTCCTGGCTTCCTTCCGAAGGTTCTAGGTCTTCATATAGTCCAGAAAAAATCATCAAAATGTTTCGTGGCAATTGGACTTCATTTGGTACAATAAACCTGAAAAGCAAATAACATGCAGAAAACAGCAACTCGCACTGGGCACTGGTCAATAGGTTAGTGCTCAAAAGTATTATAAATTGGTAAATAACGACCCAAAAAGTATCCTAGAATGATAATATATCAGCTTGGAACAATGAAAAATTATAGATACCTTGGAGACGTATCAAGCATCCCCAAGCTTAATTCCTGCTCGTCCTCGAGTAGGTAAATGATAAAAACAGAATTTTTTATATGACATGCTATCCACTATGTAATCTTATTCAGGTATGCTCCTTGAGAAAAGATGAATCAACAAATATTAACATAGCAATATTCAAAGTGTAAGACAGAATTGTTAATTCCTAAAAGTATATGATTCTTAAGAAATTTTTACCCCCCCATTCATCTTATTGTATTAGCAAGGCCTGGCTCCATCTTCACCACATTAATACAAATGTTAAGCACCACGGTGTCCAAGTCAGGCAATTGGTTCGTACTTTTTCAATATGCATCAACTTTTTATTCTCCACGCAATACATGAGCATGAGCCATTAGACAAAGCATTTGAGTGGAATAGAATATGGTGGTAGATATCAAAGGGGTAGGAAGTGGAGAAGATAGTCTCACATAAACTAGGCGTACCAATGGGCTATGGAGATGCCCATCGATAGACGTCAATGCAAGGAGTAGGGATTGCCATGAAAATGATGCACTAGAGCTATAAGTGTATGAAAGCTCAAATGAAGCTAAGTGGGGTGTGCATCCAACTTGCTTGCTCATGAAGACCTTGGGCATTTGAACAAGCCAGTGATAGGAATATACAAGCCAAGTTTGTAAAAATGAATAGCTAATTCCCACTAGCATATGAAAGTGATATATCATCAGACTCTCTACATCAGGAACATGGTGCCACTTTGAGGCACAAGTGTGGTAAAGGATAGTAGCAAAGTCGCTTCTCTCATTTTGTCTTATTTTTTCTGAATGGATGGTGGGCTCATTTGGCCTCCCCCATCTTTATTTTCGTCTAGAGTCTCATCTCAACATATGGGAGAATCATCGTCTCCATCATTCTTTCCTCACTGGGACAATGCTGTAATAATGATGATCATCACACTTTTATTTACTTACAACTCAACATGGAGAACTGATATGAAGATATGACTCTGTATGAATGCCTCTAGCAGTGTACCAGGACGTGCAATGATCTAGCGTGACATGTATCAAAAACATTATGAAAGTGGCTTTGCCACAAATACTATGTCAGCTCTATATGATCATGCAAAGCAATATGACGATGAACAAACTAGCCATGAGAAGTGACGATGGAATTTGCATGGCAATATATCTTGGAATGGCTATGGAAATGCCATGATAGGTAGGTATGGTGGCTGTTTTGAGGAAGATATAATAAGGCTTATGTGGAAAAGAGCGTATCATGTCACGGGGTTTGAATGCACCGGCGAAAGTTGCACCGATCCTCCAGGTGAGAACGGGCCATGCACGGTACCGAAGAGGCTAGCAAATTATGAAAAGGTGAGATTGCGTATGTCCATGGTTTCACATTAGTCATAAATAACTCATATACTTATTGCAAAGTTGTATTAGTTTATCATAGATCAAAGTACTAATCGCATGCCCCGAGGGAAGAGGTTGGTAGGACTTAACCATCGCGCGCTTCCGACCCGAAACAACACTAGGATTTCAATGAGGAATAGAAATGGTCACACATCATCACCATGCCTCTTTAATTTTTAGATGAACAAAAAGGTCAACCACTCTTAATATTGACACTTCTATGATTTAACAATTATGAACTCACACCTATTTCATATTACTACATCAATATCATTAACCCAAAATTTCTTTATATGTGCTACATGATGGTTTTGATTATCACTCTTTGAATACCTAATATTTTTGGACTAGTCTGTATGAACCATGCAAATTACCGTCACTATTTATTAACTCTCAAACAAATATAAGTGAAAAAAGAGAGTTATTTCTTCAAAATCTACACGCCACCGTTCTCAAAAAGATATAAGTGAAGTACTAGAGCAACAGCTAAGCTCAAAAGATATAAGTGAAGCACATAGAGTATTCTAACAAATTATGATGAAGGTGTGTCTCTCTTAAATAGGTGTGTCCAGTAAACAATGATTGTGGCAACCTGAAAGTAAAAGCAAACAAAAGCAAATGACGCTCCAAGCAAAACTCATATCATGTGACGAATAAAAATATAGCTTCAAGTGACATACCGATGGATTTGAGATGAAAGAGGGGATGCCTTCCGGGGCATCCCCAAGCTTAGACGCTTGAGTCTCCTTTAAAATATTATCTTGGGGTACCTTGGGCATCCCCAAGCTTAGGCTCTTGCTACTCCTTATTCCTTTGTTCATCAACATAACACCCAAAACTTGAAAACTTCAATCACACAAAACTCAACAAAACATCGTGAGCTCCGTTAATATGAGAAACATGTTGCATACTTTAAGTACAGTTGTAAATTGATTCAAATTTCATAAATGCATAATAGGTACTGTATTATAACTTCTCCATGGCTTATACCCGCGATACAATCCATAGTTTAATCAAAATAAGCAACTATATATGCAAGCAAAAACAGAATCTGTCTAAAACACAACAGTATGTAGCAATCTGTAGAGACACTATACTTTTATAAATCTAAAAATTATGAAACATTAGGAAAACCTCAATAATTTGCATAGCAACGCTGTGTAAAATTTTCAGATCATTATCACGCTCTATAAAAAAATAAAAATTCCTGTACTTGAGTTAAAAGTTTATGTTTTGTTTCAGCAACGATCCTACTCATCTTGTGAGTCATCCCAAAGGCTTTACTTGGAACAAACACTAATTTAAACACAAAAACATAATCCTTACATAAGCAATAATCATGATATTAAAAATAAATAGAAATTTTAAAGCAAAAAATTTAAAGATAACTATTGGGTTGCCTCCCAACAAGCGCTATTGTTTTATGCCCTGAGCTAGGCATAATGCATAGTTTCAAGTATTGTCATCTTTGAAACTCCACCCATAAGTGGCTCTCATAATTGATTCATAAGGTGGTTTAATTATCTTCTTAGGGAAGTGTTCCATCCCTTTATTTAATGAGAATTAGAACCTTATGTTTCCCTCTTTCATGTCAATGATTGCACCTATAGTTCGTAAGAAAGGCCTTCCAAGTATTATGGGGAAAAAAGGATTTAAATCAATATCAAGCACAATAAAATCTACAAGCACATAATTTTTATTTTCAATAATAAGCACATCATTAATTCTACCTAAAGGTTTCTTGATGGTAGAATCCGCAAGATGCAAGTTGAGGGAACAATCTTCAATATTAATGAAACCGAGCACATCACAAAGAGTTTTAGGAATAGTTGAAATACTAGCACCAAGGTCACACAAAGCATTGCATTCATATTTATTGATCTTCATTTTGATAGTAGGTTCCTAGTCATCATGCAATTTTCTAGGAATAGAAACTTCAAGCTCAAGTTTCTCATCATAAGCTCTTATCATAGCTTCTACTATATGTTCGGTAAAAGCTTTGTTTTGTTCATAAGCATTGGATGAGCTAATAACGGATTGCAACAAGGAGAGCATTTATCATAATTAAAGTCCTTGTAATCCAAGATAGTGGGTGCATCACTAGTTAAAGTTTTGACCTCTCCAAACCCACATTTTTCATATTTAGCATCAAAATCATCACCCTCCAAGCAAACGGGACACTCCTATACTAAAGTTGACTCATCTTCAGTCCCTTTATCATTCATATTCAGAGAGGTAAATAAAGAATCAATAGGAGAAACACCAATCATTTTAAGATCTTCGTCATGATTCCGGTAAAAACCGGGTGGAAGAGCTCCGCTTAGCTCTCAACTTAGCGGTCCTCTCCTTACTTTCATTAATAGATATTTGGATAGATTTAATGGCATCATTAAAATCATGCTTGGGTGGCAAGGCTTTATTTTTAAGAGTTTCCACATCAAGAGCAATTCGATCCATGTTTTTAGCAAAAATGTCAACTATCTGCAATTTTTCTTCTACCATAGTATTGAAAACCTTTTGAGGATTAATAAAATCTTTAATTGTGTTAACAAGATCAGAGGGTATCCTATTAGAATTTGTATAAGAATTGACATAAGAATTACCATAAGAGTTTCCATAGTTGTTCGAGGAATTATCGGGATACGGCCTAGAATTGAAATTTCCTCTATAAGCATTGTTATTGAAATTAATTCGCGGGACAAAGTTCACATAAATAGCATCATTATTTTGCTCAATCAAAGTAGACAAGGGAACATCATTGGGATAACCATGAACATTTTTACTAGCAACCATATTCATAAGGGCATCCACTTTTTCACTCAAAGTAGCGATTTCTTCAACAGAATTTTCCTTCTTACCGGTTGGAGCCCTTTCGGTATGCCATTGAGAATAATTTGTCATAATGTTGTCCAGAAGTTTTGTGGCATCTCCTAAGGTCACATCCATAAAGGTACCACCTGCAGCAGAATCTAGAAGATTTCTAGACACAAAGTTTAGTCCAGCATAGAAGTTTTGGATAATCATCCACATATTTATACCATGAGTTGGACAATTCCTTATCATGGTTACTTGGTAGTTGATGATGATATTCCCCGGCAACGGTGCCAGAAATCCTTTGTGATACTTGTGATCTGCATTGGGTTTTCCGTGAAGAGGAACGGGTAATTGCAGCACAAAGCGGATAAGTATTTCTCTCAGTTATGAAACCAAGGTTTATCGAACCAATAGGAATATCAATCCTCAACCGTGTTCAGCGGCTGCACACAAATGAACAAATGACTTGCACCCAACGGGGGCAAGAGGGTTGTCAATCCCCTTGATCTCGTTATTTGTGAGAAAATGAGGTGTGTAGATAATTGTTGATAAATGCAAAATAAATAAAAATAAAATAAAGGCAGCGAGGTAATAATAGTGTTTGCAAATCTATAAGTGAATAGACCCGGGGGCCATAGTGTTCTCTAGTGGCATCTCTCATGTAGGCAGCATACGGTGGGTAAACAAATTACTGTTGGGCAATTGGTAGAAAAGCGGATTCTTATGCGATGTTCACGACAATGATCATGTATATATAGGCATCACGCCATAAGCAAATAGGCTGACTCCTGCCTGCACCTATTACTATTACTCCACTCATCCACCGCTATCCAGCATGCATCTAGAGTATTAAGTAAAACAGAGTAATGCTTGGAGAACGATGACATGATGTAGACAAAGTAAACTCAAACAATATGAATGAACCCCATCGTTTTATCCTTAGTAGCAACAACACAAAGACGCATCTTGTCAACTACTTTGTCACTGAAATATAGAAACTCGCCAGGTTGAACCTACCACAACGCACCACTCCCACCGATGAAATATCAATCTACTTGGCCAAAGCACATCAATAGATCGGAGAGCATTACGAAGCTATAATGATCATGCACTTAAGAGATAATATAATTCAGAGGCATCTCAAATACTTTTCATGAATAATCTAAACATAAACCCACAATTCATCGGATCCCAACAAACACACGTCGAAATAGGATTACATCGGATAGATCAAAGTGAAGATGCGATCACCATTGTATTGCACATCATAAGAGAGAGAGAGATTTCCATCTAGGTACTAGCTATGGACCCGTAGGTCTGTGGTGAACTAATCACACATCATCATGAGTGTCAGCGTTCTGGGATCGGGGTACGCAGATCTGCCTACCTGTGGCCCAGCGCGAGGCCCACGTCGACGGCCCAGTACGCCCTGGCAGCAAACCCCCCCAGACAAGACCCTCGTGAGGGCCCCGGCCTCGCGAGGCGAACAACGCCAAGACCTCCAGAGGAGTGTCCTCCCCAGGCTGCCTCCCGAGGAGCGGAGATTTCTATGCAGGTAACAGGCCTCAGGAGGCTGCGATGATGAGAGCCATGACGTCCGAGGCCAGGCGGGCGCCAGCGGGCGCTGAAGGAACAGTTTCCTCTTTTGTGTTAAGGAGGCAAGGACGTACGTGGGTTCCCAAGGAATCCCCCAAAGGTTTCCACTCTAGTGCAACAAGACCAAGACCATGAGCTTGGCAGGATGGATGTCGTCGCCGAGCCCACCTCTGCGTCACGCCCAGAAGCTTTGCAGGCGAAGACCACTTTCCGTTAGGATAAGATGTACCTCTTGTCCCCTTTCAAAATTGGCCGTTGTGGGATCCCTTCCCGCCTGTGCAATAAGGGAAGAGGACAAAGGCCACTATAAATAGGGACCAACATCCACCGTAGAAGGGATCGAGTGATCCATTCCCACCTTAGAGACCTCGCGAGGTCGCTCACCCACTGTACTAGTTCATCCCCAAACCTCCTCGTGAGGCCAATCCACCAAAAGCAGGAGTAGGGTTTTACACTGCAAGGTGGCCCGAAACTGGGTAATTCTGTGTGTCCATCTTCTTGTTCGCTCGCACGCATTCTACGAGGCTTGGCAGCGGGGTGGCGAGCTTGAGGCTAGAACTGGTTGAGATCTTCACACATGCCCCAGAGTTCCAAACTTCTTGGGTCTGCGGAGCCCCGATTCCGACATTTGGCGCGCCAGGTAGGGCGTGTCGAAGCTCCTTCTTCATCAGCCGCGCTCTGCCCTCGCCTCATCATCTCCATGGCAGGTGCCACTCCCCAGGCTTGGGAGCCCATGGCCTATGGGAACGCCGCGGGTTGCCCGGCTGTGCCCGTGGTCGCTTGTATCCTCGGCGGGTCGCAGGCGCCCGTGTCCGATCACCACGCCAAGCAGATTCATCAGCCCGCATAGGGTCTCCAGACCATCCCGCTCTCCTGGCCTTTCGCGGTCTGGGGGTTGGATATACTGGGGCCTTTCACTCGGGCAGCCGGCGGTTACCGCTACATCTACGTCGCCGTCGACAAGTTCACCAAGTGGGCGGAGGTGGAGCCCATGCGCACCATCCCCGCCGGCTCGGCCGTCAAGTTCATCAAGGGTCTCGTGAGCCGCTTCGGCGTCCCCAACCGTATTATTACCGACAATGGCTCACAGTTGACAAGCAACCTCTTAAGGACAAATTGTGCTAACCTTGGAACGCAGATATGCTACGCTTCGGTGGCGCACCCACGGAGCAATGGCCAGGCTGAGCGCGCCAATGCGGAGGTGTTGAGGGGCCTCAAGACCAGGAGCTTCAAGAAGAAGCTTGAGGCCTGCGGCAGGGGTTGGCTCCGTGAGCTTCAGTCCGTGTTGTGGTCAATCTGCACCACCGCGACTAAGCCCACCGGCAAGACCCCGTTCTTCCTCGTATACGGGACTGAGGCGGTCCTCCCGCACGTGGTCAAGCATCGCTCCCCGCGAGTCTTGGCATTCGACGAGGAGCGTCTGGATGCCTCGCGGGGAACAGATCTCGTGCTCGGGGAGGAGGCCCGCCGCCAAGCCTCGCTCCCCGCAGCGAGGTACCAGCAGGCGCTGCGGCGCTACCACTGCCGCAGCATCTGCTCCAGGACCCTCGAAGTTGGTGACCTCGACCTAAGGCGGGTCCTCTCCAGGGAGGGCTTGCACAAGCTCTCGCCCATGTGGGAGGGCCCGTTTAGGGTCGCATGCGTCTCCAGGCCTGGCGCCGTACGCCTGGAGACGCAGGACGGGGTCCCCATCTAGAATGCCTGGAACATCCAGTATCTCCGCAAGTTCTACCCGTGACACTCTCACGTAATAATGAGTGGGCTGTACACGCCCGGAGACCCCCGAGGAGTGTCGTATGAGGCCGCGGAGGGGCTCCCACCCACGCCCAAGTGGAAGCCCCATGCTCCGCGCTGGCAGACGACATGGTCTTACAACGATTATGCCCACGCCTAGTGGAAGCCCCATGCTCCGCGCTGGTAGACGACATGGTCTTACAACGATTATGCCCACGCCTAGTGGAAGCCCCATGCTCCGCGCTGGTGGACGACACGGTCTTACAACGACTATGCCCAAGCCTAGTGGAATCCCCATGCTCCGCGCTGGCGGACGACATGGTCTTACAACGACTATGCCCACGCCTAGTGGAAGCCCCATGCTCTGCGCTGGCGGACGACACGGTCTTACAACGACTATGCCCACGCCTAGTGGAGGCCCCATGCTCCGCGCTGGTGGGAAGACTAGCTTAGGTGCCGGACGCGGCTGTTCTATGCTCTCTCTTGTAACCAAATTTGCCACTTTTTGTAATGAAACTTGAAGTTTTCGCGTCTTTGTTGGAAAAAGGGGTGGGAATTTTTCTCCTTGCAGCGTTTCCCGTTTTGAAGTCTGGTTTTCAAGAGTTTGGCACCTGCCAGTTTTCTCTCTCTCTCTCTCGCCCAGCGAGCGGGGGCTAGACACGGTGTGCACCTCGCCAAAACTTTGGCATCCTAATCCTCGCGCGACGCTCTCGAGCGAGCCAGCAGGCGCATGTTGCCGCAGGCCCCCGGCCTCAGGAGCGCTCATCTCCTGGCCTTGCCGGGCATCGTGACCCGGCATACCAGCGACGATCGACCCTCACTTAGGGGCTCCAACCAAAAATGGTCGCCGAGAGAAGGATGACCGAGGAAAGACAACCACGGTTTTGCTCATTATTGAGGAACCCTATGTAAAGCGCGTTTTGGCGCCTTCGCGGGATGCGTGCCTCGAGGAGGCACCTCCGGAGGCCCTGAATCCTCGCAAACCCCCAGGGGCCTCGCGAGCAGCGGGCACCTCTCGAGGCTCTGAAGCCGTCTGGTCTACAAGGAAGAAGCCCCCCCCGGCAAGATCTCTAAGCTGCCCCGGTGCCCCAGCTGCACCTCACGACGCAGGAACCCACCACGAATACACCAAGCTAAGTTATCCTAATCGCGATAGGTAGGAACTTTCAATTAGTAGCAATATAAATACTAGAGTATGAGACGAAAAATGCTAACATAAAGGTGCAAGCGCCATAGTTCATTACACGCCCTCGCGGGGCCCTCCATGGTTTTTAATGCAGGATGTAAAAAAACAAAAGGCGGCCTCTCGAGGACCACCACTCCTGAGGCCTAGCTCCGGCGCCACCCGCGTTCAGTCGGAGTCCTCCTCCTCCTTGACGGGGGCACGACGGCATGGCGGCTCAACGACCTCCCGGGCAGGTGCACGGCTCCGCGGCGGCTTACCGTCCTCCTTGGTCCGGGAGCACCGACGTGCTGGCTCGTCGTAGTCGTCATCGCTCGAGCTCCCCCCGAAGGAGGCGTCGCTGCTACTAGAGGTGCTGCGGCTGTCGCCAAGGGCAAGTTCACCGCCGAGGACACCGCCACCGCGATGGATGTCGTCTTCGGAGAGGTGGTCTCTGTGGCCGCCGTCGCCCTCCAGGCAGCACCCCAAGCGTCTGCCGTCTTCCCCGAAGATCTTGACAAAGAGCGTTGCCGCCCCGTCATGCTTGAAGTGGAGGGTATGCCTCCCCTGCAGGCCGCGAGCGCGGGCAAACGTCTGCCACCCGGGGTTCAGGAACACATAGCCCGCGGAAGTGACCTCGACCTCCACCCACGAGGCCTCGCTGCAGCAGCCATCGGCCTGGAGCCATAGGCCAGCGGGCCCTCCCACCGGCAACGCTTCCGCAAAGAAGCGCGGGAGCTGGAGCCAGGTGATTGCTGGCCTCTCCACCCGCACCACAAACTCCTGGGCCACGTCGGCCGAGTGGGATCGCGGGCGGGCACGGCCGGGCGCCCGCCACAAGATTCCCCCCTTGGCCATGGGCGCCACGACTACTGCAGCCGCCTGCGCAGGACGGAGCCTTCCTACGGCTGCCGGAGGTAGCGCCGGCCTTCACTGGAGTGCGCCCGCGCCCTCGGGGGACCACCGCCGGCGTCGCGGTGTACTTACGGGGACGGCCGCAGCCCCTCTTGGGCGGCGGTGAGTCCAGTCCCTCCAGGCGGGCCTTCCCTTTCTCGGCCGCAGAGAATCTCCTCACGGGTGCCATGGCCGTGGAAGTGGCGGCTTGGAGTGAGGAGGCAAGGAGATGAGGATGGACTAGGGGCTTTGTCACCCTCGCCTACTTATAGTTGATCGGAGGGCAACTGGCGTCCCTCCGCATTCTGGGCAATGATGGCCCCGCGGCGCACGCTAGCCTTTATCAGTCAAGGCAGTTGCCGAGGCGATGGGGGGAAGTGGAGGCGTCTGTGTCCCGTCGTGCGCCACGCGTCGAGCCTGGCCCGCAGGCGATTGGGGCCCATGGCGCTTCATCTTTCCTTCCTTGGCTTCGCCCCAATGCCAACCCGAGCGCGCCTTGGGCCCGGGGGCTACTGTCGGCGATCTAGGATCGGGAGTACCTAGATCTGCCTGCCTGCGGCCCAGCGTGTGCCCACCTCGACGGCCCAGTACGCCCTAGCAGCAAACCCCCAAAGACAAGACCATCGCGAGGGCCCCGGCCTCGCGAGGCGAACAACGCCAAGACCTCTAGAGGAGTGGCCTCCCCAGGCTGCCTCCCAAGGAGCGGAGATTTTTATGCAGGTACCCGGCCTCAGGAGGCCAGGCAGGCGCCAGCGGGCGCAGAAGGGACAGTTTCCTCTTTTGTGTTAAGGAGGCAAGGACGTACATGGGTTCCCAAGGAATCCCCCAAAGGTTTCCATTCTAGTGCAACAAGACCAAGACCACGAGCTCGGAAGGACAGACGTCATCGTCGAGCCCACCTCTGCGTCACACCCAGAAGCTTTGTTGGTGAAGACCACTTTCCGTCAGGATAAGATGTACCTCTTGTCCCCTTTCAAAATTGGACTTTGTGGGATCCCTTCCTGCCTGTGCGATAAGGGAAGGGGACCAGGGCCACTATAAATAGGGACCAACATCCACCGTAGAAGGGATCGAGGGATCCATTCCCACCTCAGAGCCCTCGCGAGGTCGCTCACCCACTGTACTAGTTCATCCCAAACCTCCTCGTGAGGCCAATCTACCAAAAGCTGGAGTAGGGTTTTACACCGCAAGGTGGCCCGGACCTAGGTAAATCTCTGTGACCATCTTCCTATTCGCTCGCACGTATTCTACGAGGCTTGGCAGCGGGGTGGCGAGCTTGAGTCTAGAACTGGTTGAGATCTTCACACACGCCCCAAAGTTCGAACCTTCTTGGGTCTGCGGAGCCCCGATTCCGACAATGAGGGAAGCAAGGTTGATGAAGTGGTCCTCCGTGATCGATCCCCCCTCCGGTAGGTTGCCGGAACGGAGCTCCAGATGGCCTCGCGACAGAACAGAGACTTGCGGCAGAGGAAAAAGGGTTTCGGGACTGCATCCAGGGTTTCTAGGATTTTAGGGAATTTATAGGACAAAGAGGGACGTCGGGAGAGGCCTGAGGGGGCCACCACATATCAGGGTGACCCCCAGGACGCACCCTGATGTGTGGTACGGCCCTCGTGCACCTCCTGGCTTCCTTCCGAAGTTTCTAGGTCTTCATATAGTCCTAAAAAGCAAAATACATGCAGAAAACAGCAAGTGGCACTGGGCACTGGGTCAGTAGGTTAGTGCTCAAAAATATTTAAAATTGGTAAATAATTACGCAAAAAGTATACTAGAATGATAATATATCGGCATGGAACAATCAAAAATTATAGATACATTGGACACGTATCACTATCATGTTGTGATGAATTGAATCTTTCCCTTTCAGATCTCGTTATGTTGGATTGAATATTTTGGTTTGAGAACACTTGATGTACGTCTTGCGTGGGATACCCGTAGTGACATTGGGGTATTCTATTGCTTCACTTGATATATGTTGAGGCATCAACTTGCGGATTCCGGTGACCTTGGGGATCTATGCTGTAACAACCCGATACCGACGCTCCAGAAGATTCCCGTTTTATTCCGTTATCATCGTGTGATTCATTTGGTTGTCGCATTCATCATCGCATCATTCGCATCATCTGCATAGCATCGGCACTCCGTTGCCGTCATTTAAAAAAAAAATTGCATCCGTTCATAGTTGCCGGTTCTCTCCGTTCTCGTCGATGATCGTTTCGAGACCAACCACACTCGCACGCGCCCGTGACATCATTTTAAAAAATGTTTTTTGTTAAAGCGCTCGAAAAATATTCTCGGATTGGGTTGAAAGTTGGCGTGCGGTATTAATATAGTGTAGGTAGTCTGCCTGCCAAATTTCACCGCATTCAGAGGTCGTTGGATGCCCGAACGGTTAAACCTAGAGCGACGCTATCACCAGTCATAATTGTCGGATGTTTCGGTTTGCAAAATCTGCTGCCGGGCCGCACATCTCTCTCTTCTCTTAGCCAAGGCCTTATACACAGCCCAACCAGCCTCCAAAGTCTACCCAAACCCACCTATCTGATCGGACTGTCCGACTGCGATCGGAGGGTAAAAAAACCCCAAACCCTAGAAAACTGTTATAAATAGACCCCTAGTCATCCAAAAGGGGAAACCCTAGCCTCATCCTCAATTTCCGTGCGCCACCATTGTCCAGCTGCCACCCAGCCGCCACTGTCTCCCTCCTCCCGTGCCAGGCCCGCGGGCCCAAATCTGGCCCGCCCGGGGGCCCGGGTCGCCGCTGCGCCGCCCGCGCGAGCCCGCACCCCGTAGCCGCCCGCATGCGAGCTTCCCCGTGCCCGGGCATGCCCCTGCCCCCCGCAGCGAGCCGCGCCGCCACCCCAGGGGCTCGTCCTCCCCGCCGCCAGACGCCATCGTCCCTGCGTCGCCTCCTCCGGCCGCCACCTCCATGCGCGGCCAGAAGCTTCCCCGCCGCCGTGGCCCTGCCTGCCGCCGCCACGGGCCGTCCGAGCTCGGATCCGGCGAGATCTGGCCACCGGCGGCCTGTCCTGCGCCCCTCTGGCCTCCTGTTCCGCCTCTCGCCGGCCAGGGAGACCCACGCCGCCGCCCCCTGCTCGGGATCGAGCGAGGAAGGCGACTATGCACCCGCTCCGCCTCAGCCTTGTGGGCCATCCGCCCTGGCCCAGCAGCCGGCTAGCGCAGGCCCAACCAGCACCTCTCCTCTGGACCGAAGTCCCGCTGGTGAGCAGCCTGCTATGCCCGCCCGTTCGCTGTTTAGAACATTTTGCGCACGTGTACGTTTTTACTATTCTGTGAACCCTTCGCTCCTTTAGCTACCCGACGAACAACGCAAAATGACTAAGTCTGAAAGTGCAGTTTTTACAGCATCATTGCGTTTTGTGATGGCGGCAACTTTGTGTGTGTGCATCGGATGGAGATGCATATTATATCAAAATTGATCTACTCAACATGCTCTACATGATGGTGCCATTTGCATGCATTTTAGGAGTCATCTAGATGCTCAAAACTATGTTGCAAAAGTGCACATATATTAGTGCTATTTATTTCAATGCACATATATACTTGGTAAAAGGTGGAAGGCTTGGCCTTTTGCTCGGTGTTTTGTTCCACTTTTGCCGCCCTAGTTACATGTGTACCGGTGTTATATTCCATATTGATAGCTCCTAAGATGCTCGGGGTTGTTATGGGGACCTCCTTGATTTTTGTTTTGGGTTAAAACTCTTCTGGCAAGGCCCAACATTTTTACTACATTTTCCTAATAACTAAAAAACCTGCATAGAGAGTAATTAACCCGAGGATCTTTAATCAACAACCCGGGCCAGTGTACCTCATGAGTGTATGTCCAAAATAGAGCATCGTGCGGGGCCAACCCGGGGCAACTCGGGAGAAGTCTATCAGGCCACCGTACGCTTCGCTTATCCGTCGTGTCCTGAGAACGAGATACGCGGCTCGTATCGGGTTCGTCGACACGTCGGGCGGTCTTGCTGGATTTGTTTTACCTTTCTCGAACGTCTGGTGCGCGGGATTTTGAGGACGCTTCGGGCTATCTCAAGGTTGAGATTTTCCATCGGAATTCCGTGAATACTACGGGTTATCCCGCGGTTGAGGAATTCCAACGCAGCTTGTGGTTAGTTTGTGATGGATGAGTTGGAGCACCCCTGCAGGGTTAAATCTTTCCGAGAAGCCGTGCCCGAAGTTATGTGGCAACTTGGAAATTTGTTTAACATCCGGTCATAGAAAACTTAAAGCAAACTCCAATAAAATACACCAACCGCGAGCGTAACCGTGACTGTCTCTTCTCATGAATTTCTTATCCGAGAGAGAACACGCTGGGGCTATGTTTGACTCGTAAGTAGGTGTTCAGGATCACTTAGTGATCATTACTATTTCATGTCCGTTTATGTGACGATCACCCCCCCCTTATTCTTGTACTCGTAAGTTAGCCACTCAAATAAATGCTTAGTGCTTGCTGCAGCCTCACCACTTAACCATACCTTACCCATTAAGCTTTGCTACTCTTGATACCCTTGGAAATGAGATTGCTGAGTCCCTGTGGCTCACAGATTACTACAACAACAGTTGCAGGTACAGATAATGCGATGATTTGATGTGAGAGCGATGCTTGTTTGATTTGGAGTTCTTCTTCTTCCTCTTCATCGTTCATAGGATGGGTTCCAGGCCGGCAGCCTGGGATAGGAAGGATGGATCCCGCTTTTATTGTTTGGTTTCATCCGTAGTCGGACCCTGATCTTGTGTATGATGAGTGAATATGTTGTTGTATTGATGTGATCTTGATGTAGCTTGTAGCGAGTGTAAGCCAATTCTATATACTCATCTCTTCTTTACATGTACTTCTAATGATATCCATTCTTACGAAACGACGAGATGCTCTTCTTTCCTGGTCGAGGCCCTCGAGCCAAAATAAGGATAGGATCGCATCTTGGGCATGACAAGTTGGTATCAGAGCAGTACCGACCTAGGAGCCCCGTTGATGGATCGAACATGGCCGTGTCGAGTCTAGTAAAAAAACTACTTTGAGTCTAGTTATATATCAGAGAGTAGGATTCTTTTTACTCCTCTTCTATGCTCTAGTTAGGAATCCTGACGTAGGAATTTTAATTCTACCCCTCTTCTTACAACAAAAAATTTAGGATCGCGCGGGTACTTTGGAACCTCTATGATGTCGATGTGACCGGAATTCTGTTCTTGGTGCCTCCTGACTGTATGGATTGGACCTGGGGAGTTGAGCTCCAGGGGATTCTTGACACATCGCTATCATTCAGTTTCCTTAGTATCTCACGACGCGGATGTTCGAAATAGCTTCAATACTATTCGTGGTGCGAAGAGTGTGGCAGCACCCAGTACTGGGGAGCGGGATCACATGTACTGCCATGTTTAGTATCGTTCTGATTACGAGGGTCTGAGGTAGATGAATTTTCGAGACCTCTGGTTGTGTGTTGACGGATGTGATACATTGGAGAGTAGTATTACTCCTAGGAGTTGAGTGATGGATTTACTCTGTGTATCCATGGACCTGATTGCATAACCAAAGATTTTGGAAGTTCTTAGGTGCGAATTCATGTAGTTACCTAGGATTATTCTTCCAACAAATGCATAATGGGTTATGTATTTGTTTCCGTCTTAATTCGAAACCCTCATCCTTTGGTTTTGTTGGAGTATGGTAATTCGAGTTGCTTCGATGTCCAGTGGTGATTTCATATCTTTCCTAAGTGGTCTTCTCATAATTCTATGGGAATGCTAATCCTTTTGCTCAATCAAATTGTCATGTCAAATCTTATTCCTAACCGGTGCGCTTCTCTTCAAGATAATTTTGTGCTCTCCAATATTTGGAAGATCAATCCTCATATTTCTTTACGGAGTTCGTTTCATCCGTCCCAAGTTGTCTTTGTTTTCCCCACCCTCCTGCCCTTTTCTTCAATGATTAAATTATCATCTAAGTGCCTTTCTTTTCATTTATGCCGCCGCTATCTTTTCTTTCGTGTTGTATCCAGTGATTCATTGTGAATTTGCTCAAGTCCTATGTTCATCATTCTTCGTTCTAGTTTCCTTCCACGGTGGATTCGACTCAACCTCTCGGTGTTCATCATATCCTTTTTCATTCGTTAAATGTTTTCCCATGTCGGAAATTCTTATCCTAGCCTCTCTTGTTTATTCATCCCTCCCTATTCTATCCGGAGTTTTCAGCATATCTCAGAAGATTCGTGTTTCTATTCAAATCCCCTTAAATTATTTCGAGGGTTCTCAACTCATCAAGTTTTTAGTTTATACCGGTGCAATCTCTCCTTCTAAGAAATTGTTTAAAAGGTGTGCCTTTGAGTGGGCCCATAACCCACAACTATTTTTCCCAGGATCTTACCTGACTCTTCTAATATTTTCCGGAGATGTCCTTATGTTCTTGTCAATATGACGTAAGAATGAATTTCATCAGTCATATTCCTTCTCGAAGATCATTTCTAAATCATTTTCATCGCTGCCTCAACCTTTCTTTCTTCATTATTCAAGAGTGTCTCAGTAATTCTTGATATTGTTTCTCGTCATCATTCTCAGTGTTGAAGACCGAAGGAGAGTTTCTCTTAAATCCTTGCCCGTTCTCATGGAATTTGCGATTCAAGGTTGATGCTATCACCTTAAGTTTTTTTTGATCATGAGTAATTCCTTTCTTATCT
Source organism: Elymus sibiricus (assembly GCA_039707655.1). NCBI lineage: Eukaryota > Viridiplantae > Streptophyta > Magnoliopsida > Poales > Poaceae > Elymus > Elymus sibiricus. Next base: position 201,157,177 of record CM077667.1, read on the forward strand.
ATCCGGAGCATTTCAAAGTTGTTTTCCTTTCTCGACCCTCCGAAGGCCATCGTTTTAGCAGATATCTTAGTTCTCAGCTTTCAGCTTTCGTTCTTAAATTCTTCTCAATTGTTGTCTGTTTGTTCGTATCTCAATTATCTCGGTGCCTTGTTTAAGTTTACTGCTAGATGGATCGTGATCTCTTCATTCTCATGTATCTTCATTTATCTGTAGTATCCTCATTCATTTCAAATTCTTATCGGTGTTCTCATTCAAGACTTCTTCAAGTTCCTGCAAATCTCTCTCAACTCATTTTCAAGAAGAATAGGTAGTATGCCAAATCCTTTGTTTGTCATCAATTAAACTTGAGGAAGGATAAGCATAATATAATTCTTATTCTTGTTTAATCAAGGTGATTTCAATCCTTCTTCCGGAGTTGTTCATGATGTCAAATTCTTGATTATAGTTGTTTATCTTTTCTTTTCTAGAGTTCCAAGTTTTTCACAAGTATCTCTTCGTGAAGCTTCATCTAAATCTTTGCAAGGCTTCAATCTTCTTCATTTGCAACATTCAATTATTTTCGGTCATCCTCTTATTTTTGGTGTTCTTCCAAGAGGTTCTTCATGGTGGTTCTTCAAGGATGTAATTCTTTCTCGAAGTATTCTTCAAGATTCTTGTTGGAGGAGCTCAAGTATTCTTATCTTGCATTTCAAACTGCAATTCTTTCTTCCTTATCTTTTGAGATGGTGTTATAGCATTCTTGATTCATAGAAGTCTCGAAGGAAATTTGTCAAGAATGAGATATTTAAACCCCTCAGTTCTTTCCTTGAATTATCTTGGATTGGATTTCACCTAAAGTGTTTCCTAAGGATTGTCGCTATTATGGTGCTTCCCAATGATCCAAGTATTCTTGTATCCTCTTGGTGTAAGAAGTTTTGCATGTCTTGTTGCTCGCAAGCAATCAATTGTTTCCGTTTGTGGACGGTTGTCACCCCATGTTTTTGAGATGTTTTCCATAAGACCACAACAAGCTTGTTCTTTTCGTTGTTGATTTTCAACAACTTCGTTCAATCTTTTCTTGTAAGATGATTTTCAAATTCAATTGTGGTAGAAGTTGTCATTTTCTTCTCCGTGCTTTTCTCTCCAATGATCTAGCTTCTATTCTTTTGTTCTGGAGGTGTTGTGGTGTTGCTCTCTTCAACCATCATCTCGTTTTATCAAGATCATGTTCTTTCCATGCTTATTCATTTAACCGGAGTGTTGTGTCCTCTCTTCAAGTTCTTTCCATCATATCAAGTTTCTCTTCTATTTTCTACCGAAGTGCTGCCCAAATTTGTTTTGAATTCTTGCTTGTCCCTCATGCCAGTCTTCATCTATTTGCTACCTTCAAGATTCGTTGGTTTCACGTTTGTCAAAGAAGCAACTAAGTTTTACCACTGCCTTTCCTCTTTCTCTTCCCCTTCTCATTCTAAGATCTCGGGGCGAGATCTCTTGTTAGTGGAGGAGAGTTGTAACAGCCAGAGACAGACGCTCCAGAAGATTCCCGTTTTATTCCGTTGTCATCGTGTGATTCGTTGGGTTGTCGCATTCATCATCGCATCATTCGCATCATCTACATAGCATCGGCACTCCGTTGCCGTCATTTTTTTAAAACTTGCATCCGTTCATACTTGCCGGTTCTCTCCGTTCTCGTCGACGATCGTTTCGAGACCAACCACACTCGCATGCGCCCGTGGCATCGTTTAAAAAAATGTTTTTTTGTTAAAGCGCGCAAAAAATATTCTCAGATTGGGTCGAAAGTTGGCGTACTGTCTTAATATAGTGTAGGTAGACCACCTGCCAAATTTTGCCGCATTCAGAGGTCGTTTGATGCCCAAACGGTTAAACCTAGAGCGACGATATCGCCGGTCCTAATTGTCGGATGTTTCGGTTTGCAAAATTTGCTGCCAGGCCGCACATCTCTCTCTACTCTTAGCCAAGGCCTTTTACACAGCCCAACCAGCCACCTAAGTCTACCCTAACCCACCTCTCCGATCGAACCGTCCGATCGTGATCGGAGGGTAAAAAAACAAAACCCTAGAAAATTGCTATAAATAGACCCCTAGTCGTCCAAAAGGGGAAACCCTAGCCTCATCCTCGATTTCCATGCGCCACCACTGTCCAGCCGCCACCCAGCCGCTGCTGTCTCCCTCCTCCCTCGCTAGGACCGCGGGGCCCAGATCCGGCCCGCCCAGGAGCCCGGGTCGCCGCTGCACTGCCCGCGCGAGCCCGCACCCCGCAGTCGCACGCATGCGAGCTTCCCCGCGCCCGGGCATGCCCCTGCCCCCCGCAGCGAGCCGCGCCGCCGCCCCAGGGGCTCATCCTCCCCGCCGACAGACGCCATCGTCCCTGTGTCGCCTCCTCCGGCTGCCACCTCCATGCGCGGCCAGAAGCTTCCCCGCCACCGTGGCTCCGCCAGCCGCCGCCACAGGCCATCCGAGCTCGGATCCGGCGAGATCCGGCCACCGGCGGCCCGTCCTGCGCCCCTCTAGCCTCCTCTGCCGCCTCTCGCCGGCCGGGGAGACCCACGCCGCCGCCCTTGCTTGGGATCAAGCGAGGAAGGCGACGATGCGCCCGCTCCGCCTCAGCCTTGTGGGCCAGCCGCCCCGGCCCAGCAGCCGGCCAGCGCAGGCCCAACCAGCGCCTCTCCTCCGGCCCGAAGGCCCGCTGGTGAGCAGCCCGCTACGCCCCGCCCGTTCGCTGTTTAGAAAATTTTGCGCACGTGTACGTTTTTACTATTCTGTGAACCGTTCGCTCCTTTAGCTACCCGACGAACAATGCGAAATGACCAAGTCTGATAGTGCAGTTTTTACAGCATCATTGCGTTTTGTGATGGCCACAACTTTGTGTGTGTGCAATGGATGGAGATGCATATTATATCAAAATTGATCTACTCAACATGCTCTGCATGATGGTGCCATTTACATGCATTTTAGGAGTCATCTACATGCTCAAAACTATGTTGCGATAGTGCATCTCATCGTAATCATCAAAACTGAAATCTGTTAACGATAAGTTCCACTTTGAGAGCATCATATTAAGCAAACCATGACTATTTTGAGCTTGTGCCAATGGAGGGATTTGTAGTATGCAATGTATACTTGTTGTTAGTTTGTTTGTCATGTCATGGATTCCTTGTGTAGCTGTAGTTTTCATCATGCGTACATGCTTAACCAATGTTGCTGTTTTGAGGGGCCTAAATAATTCTAAGTCTGAAACTGTTGTTTTGTTGCCATGTTGCCATGTGTTTTGCTAGTATTCTAGGACTCTTTTGGTGTTGCCACTAGTTTTGCTAGTGTTCTAGGACTCTTTTGGTGTTGCCACTAGAGGAATGCTTTCTGAACCTAGTTATGCTCTATCATGTTGTGCCATTAGTTTCCATGTATAGGATTTTCATCATATGTAATTCTGTTGTCCAACATGCCAATCTGTTAAAAACTGCTGCTCTTGTCTTCTCTAATTTTCACTAAGTATGAGAACCTGATTATTTCAAATTGCCATGTTGTGTTGATGATATCCATGTTTTTGTGCATAATTAGATCTTGTCACTAAGGAGTGAAATATAGTGCATCATGTCCTCTACCATGTGGTAAATTTTCATGCCATGACATGCCCTGTAGAATATAGTTTTATTGCTGCCTATATACCTTTGTGAAAAACTACTCCGTTGAAAACTGTTATTTTCACTAAGACCTAAACTGCTATATTTTAATGTCATCTTGTGAGCTCGTTTGCTATTGGTCCATGCTTCCACTCAATTTGCTGTTGTGAGATGAATTGTTGTGCATCATATATATACTACAACACCATGTCCTTGTTGTGCATTTTAGATGGTTGTAGCTTGATGATTTGAGGTGTGCAGAATGCCATGTTGCTGTTTTGGACAGATTTGAACTAAAACTTGTGTTGGTTGTTGTGGTTGAACCGTTGCTCCGTTTTGAACATGCCATATATGAACCTTGCCTAGAATTGCATGTAGTATCATATTATCTTGCTGCATCCATCATTTGGTATGTTTGTGGTTGTCGTTTGCATGCATTTTGCATTCATGACATATTCATCTTGTGTGTGTCATATCTTTTAGGCCGTAGCTCCGTTTTATATGATTTATATATGTAAATCAACTAGAATGATGAGTAGAATCGCATAGTGCATTTTATTTCCATTTTTAATAAATATAAATCGTGATTTGTTCAGATCTTGTCCAATTTCGAAATTAACATATGGGGTCGTTCTGGAAATGCTATATGTTGTTTCCGACCTCATTTAATATGCCTAGATGGCTAGTCTACTTATGCTTCACCTCTTGCCATGTTAAACAACATTTAAACTTGCCATGTAAATAAATGAGAGTGAACTAAATTCTTCGAACGTGGAGTCTCGTCAATATGCAACTCGTTGCATATCGAACTTCACTTAATGTGTAGTAATTGATTGTTGTGCTTTGTCGTGTCTTGTATAATTAAACCGGACATGCATCATATTTGTTTGTGCATCATGTCATGCATATGTTGTGGTTATTATCACGTGTTGACTGTTGTTTCCGGATTGCTTCTTCTCGATAGAGTTCCGAAACCGATTCGGAGTGTGAGGATCGTTCGACTACGTTGGATCGTCTTCTTCATGGATTCGTTCTTCTTCCAAGCGGGATCTCAGGCAAGATGACCATTTCCCTGGATACCACTACTATCATTGCCATGCTAGTTGTCTCATTTCTATCAATATGTCTCGCTACCTACCACTTGTTTGTCAAGCCTTCCAAAAATGCCATGATAAGCCTCTACCCTCCACATCCCAGCAAACCATTGTTTGGCTATGTTACCGCTTGCTCAGCCCTTCTTATAGCATTGCTAGTTGCAGGTGCAAATTGTTTCCATGTGCCAACATGGATATTTTGATATATCACAATATTATTGCTATTTAATTTAATGCACATATATACTTGGTAAAAGGTGAAAGGCTTGGCCTTTTGCTCGGTGTTTTGTTCCACTTTTGCCGCGCTAGTTACTTGTGTACCGGTGTTATGTTCCATTTTGAGCGCTCCTAACATGCTCGGGGTTGTTATGGGGAACCCCTTGATATTCGTTTTGGGATAAAACTCTTCTGGCAAGGCCCAACATTGGTACTACATTTGCCTAATAACTAAAAAACCTGCATAGGGAGTAATTAACCCGAGGATCTTTAATCAACAACCCGGGCCAGTGCTCCTCATGAGTGTTGGTCCAAAACTAGAGCACCATGCTGGGCCAACCCGGGGCAACTCGGGAGATGTCTATCAGGCCACCGTACGCTTCGCTTATCCATCGTGTCCAGAGAACGAGATACGCGGCTCCTATCGGGTTCATCGACACGTCAGGCGGTCTTGCTGGATTTGTTTTACCTTGCTCGAATGTCTTGTGCGCGGGATTTTGAGGACACTTCGGGCTATCTTGAGGTTGAGATTTTCCATCGGAATTCTGTGAATACTACGGGTTATACCGCGGTTGAGGAATTCCAACGCAGCTTGTGGTTAGTTTTTGATGGATGAGTTCGAGCACCCCTGCAGTCTTAAATCTTTTCGAGAAGCCGTACCCGCGGTTATGTGGCAACTTGGAAATTTGTTTAACATCCGGTCATAGAAAACTTAAAGTAAACTCCAATAAAATACACCAACTGCGTGAGTAACCGTGACTGTCTCTTCTCTTGAATTTATTATCCGAGAGAGAACACGTTGGGGTTATGTTTGACTCGTAAGTAGGTGTTCAGGATCACTTAGTGATCATTACTAGTTCACGTCTGTTTAAGCGATGATCACCCCCCTTATTCTTGTACTCGTAAGTTAGCCACTCAAATAAATGCTTAGTGCTTGCTGTCGCCTCACCACTTAACCATACCTTACCCATTAAGCTTTGCTAGTCTTGATACCCTTGGAAATGAGATTGTTGAGTCCCTATGGCTCACAGATTACTACAACAACAGTTGCAGGTACAGGTAATGCGATGATTTGACGTGAGAGCGATGCTTGTTTGATTTGGAGTTCTTCTTCTTCCTCTTCATCGATCATAGGCTGGGTTCCAGGCCGGTAGCCTGGGATAGCAAGGATGGATGTCGCTTTTATCGTTTGGTTTTGTCCGTAGTCGGACCCTGCTCTTGTGTATGATGAATGAATATGTTGTTCTATTGATGTGATCTTGATGTACTTGTGGCGATTGTAAGCCAATTCCATATACTCATCTCTTCTTTACATGTACTTGTAATGATATCCATTCTTGCGAAACGACGAGATGCGCTTCTATCCTGGTCAAGGCCCCCGAGCCAAAATAAGGATAGGATCGCATCTTGGGCGTGACATATGCATAGGGGTTGATTGCACGTTTTCATACCTCGTTCTCCGATAGAAATCTTGGGCTGCTCCTTGAAGTTCTTTGTGTTGGATTGAATAAGATAGACCTGAAATTGTTTGATGCATGTCGCATAATTTACCCACGGATACTTGAGGTGACATTGGAGTATCTAGGTGACATTAGGGTTAATTGATATGTATCATTGGTGTTGTTCTAGTACGAACTCTAGGGCTGTTTGTGACACTTATAGGAATATCCCAAAAGATTGATCGAAAAGAATAACTTTGTGGTGGTTCTACTACCTACACCAATTTTATCTTATGTTCTTCGCTAGATAGGAACGTTGGAGTGATTCTTTGATGCACGTTGAGGGATGATCATATGATTCGACTATGTTAGCATTGTTGGGAGATTGCACTAGTGAAAGTATGAACCCTAGGCCTTATTTCCAAGCATTGATATACCGTTTTTCTCGCTATTTACTACTTGTTACCTTGCTGTTTTTATATTTTTAGATTACAAAAACCTATAGCTACCATCCATATTGCACTTGTATCACCATCTCTTCGCCGAACTAGTGCACCTATACAATTTTCCATTGTATTGGGTGTGTTGGGGACACAAGAGATTTCTTGTATTTGATTGCAGGGTTGCTTGAGAGAGACCATCTTCATCCTACACCTCCCACAGATTTATAAACCTTAGGTCATCCACTTGAGGGAAAATTGCTACTGTCCTACAAAACTCTACGCTTGGAGGCCCAACAAAGTCTACAAGAATAAAGTTGCGTAGTAGACATCAACCTCATCCCCTTTTAATAGTATTGGCTTTCCTATATACTCAAATGTGATTTCTCACAAAATGCAAAATGTAGAGTCTTGAAGCTTGGTGCCTTGCCAATCCTATTCCTTTCCTTCTTCTTCTTCTTCTTTCCTTGGGGATTCTCCTCACATTGCATGGACAATCCTCTCTATGGACTTTTTCTGAAATAAATTAGTTAAAACTATTAGTCCACGAGACAATGTATGTTGTCATGAATTATCAAAACCTCCAAGGGAGCATATGTGCTTTCATAAGGCAAACAAACTCAACTAATATTTATTATATAGCTCTCACACTCGATTACAAGGATAGATAGATCACAAAGCAAGCACTCTAAGCAAAGCAATACTAAATTTTTATTCCTATACATGACGAAATAACTAAGGATCGAACTATGATATATGATAATGGTATAAGTGATGGTGATACGATACCGGGGAAACTCCCCCAAGCTTGGAACAAAATAAGGGTGGTGCCCATACCCATGTACTCAAGTGTCCTTCTTGGGAGATGGTGGTGAGTAAGTAGTAGGCTTGTCCTCCGTCTTCCATGGCATAGGGTCCCCGTTGAAGAAGGAAGAGCTTGTCTCTGGGATACTAAAACTTGCAGCTATACTCATCCTCTATTCCTACTCATAATTTTGGTTTTATAGGTCACAGATTTGAGCTTGGAGATTTTGAAGCCTGTCATGGAGCTTGAAGATCATCTCCATAATTTCCTTGTTGTCCATATTATCTTCACGAATAAAATCTGTGATCATGAAGTGATTGGCGCTGAGTCCATGCTCCACCATCCCTTGGCACTTGAAAATCTCATGTTCGACTGCTGCAAGCCTGGCCTTCTCGCTTCCTTCCTTCTTTGGCCCTAGAACATCCCAGATGTGAAGCACCCCCTCACGCATCTCAGTGGCCTGAGGGTGTTTCATCTCCTCCGGAAGGTAGGGGTTGATGACCTTCTCGTAGAACTTGTCCTTGGAGGAGCTTGACGGCATCATGGCGATCTAGATCTGTCAAAAAATAGCTCGAAACAAGAACAGAGGAGAAACTTGCAATGCGGTGGTCAAAACATACGGGAGTATATATAATGAATTTTTCTAGGTCAGAATATGTGTCCAGGAAGAAAATGGAGTTCGGGGGGCACACGAGGTGCTCCCAAGCCATCAGGGCGCGCCTAGGGGGTGGCCGCGTCCTGTTGGCTTGGGACTCCCTCGTAGGTCCCCCTGACTAGTTTTTATTTTTGTAATTTTTCTAAAATACCAAAACCAACAGAAATTTTTTTGATGGAATTTTTGGAGTCGGTTTACTTACCGTATCACAATTCCTACCCTTTTTGAGGTTTCAGGAGTGTTCCGGAAGGTCTCTCTTATGTGTTCTTTCGGAATAATCACTTGAATAACATTAGTTTCAATGTTAATGGGCGTACCTGAAATAGAATATTTAATTCTTTGCCCATTAACCACTCTCGGATTTGTGCCTTCGGCATTTTTGATCTTGATAGCTCTCGAGCGATAAACCTCTTCGACGATATAATGTCCTTCCCATTTGGAGAGAAGCTTACCTCCAAAGAATCTGAAACGAGAATTGTACAAAAGAACTAGGTCTCCTACATTGAATTCCTGTTTTTGTATTCTATTTTCATGCCATCTTTTAACTTTTTCCTTGAACAACTTGGTATTTTCATAAGCTTGTGTCCTCCATTCATCTAAAGAGCTAATATCAAATAACCTCTTTTCACCGGCAAGTTTGAAATCATAGTTAAGTTCTTTAATTGCCCAGTAATCTTTATGTTCCAACTCAAGAGGTAAATGGCATGCTTTTCCACAGACCATTTTATATGGGGACATTCCCATTGGATTTTTGTAAGCAGTTCTATAAGCCCATAAAGCATCATCAAGTTTGTTAGAACAATTCTTTCTAGATCTATTAACAGTCTTTTGCAAGATCAATTTTATTTCCTGGTTACTCAACTCAACTTGATCGCTAGACCAAGGGTGATAAGGTGATGCAATTCTATGGTTAACATCATATTTAGCTAGAACTTTACGGAAAGCACCATGAATAAAATGTGAACCACCATAAGTTAGTAAATATCTAGGGACTCCAAACCTCGGGAAAATAACCTCTTTAAGGATTTAAATAGAATTGTTATGATCAGCACTACTAGTTCGAATAGCTTCTACCCACTTAGTAACGTAATAAACAGCAACTAAAATATGAGTATACCCATTAGAGGAAGGAAAAGGTCCCATATAATCAAAATCCCAAACCTCAAATGGTTAAATTGCAAGTGAATAATTCATAGGCATTTCCTGACATTTACCAATGTTACCAATTCTTCGACATTCATTACAGGAGAGGACATAGTTATGAGCATCTTTGAAAAGAGTAGGACAATAAAAACCAGACTGTAGCACCTTGTGTGCAGTTCTATCACCAGCGTTGAGCGCTCTGTAGACCTCGGAATGACAATTCTATAGGATTTGTTCCTGTTCATGCTCAGGTACACACTGTCTAATAACACCATCTACTCCCTATGTTTGTGTACTAAGAACTGGGGGTCCCTAGTACCCAGACTTGTGCATGGGCAGTTGCCCCAGACCGGCAACTTCTTGTCGGGCTCGCACCAGCCTCCAAGGTGAACCGGAGTCAAGACCAGAGGAAGGCATTCAGGCCCTTCGCCATGTGGTATAGCCCGTCCCCGAGCGTCCCCAGCAAGGATTCCAACCCGCCAGGCCGCCGCTCCACCTCACCAGAGACGATAGTCTACATCACCTGAGGTGTCGAGCGGGCAGGCAGAGCTGGCAGGAGCATGTGGCTACAGCGGCGGGCCTGTGGCAGCTTTAACGTCACCCGTCCCGTGGTGTGGCAGAAGAATAAGAGGTAGCTGGGCGAACGACACAGAAGGAGAGGCAATCCTTGCCGGAAACCCTCGCCAGCGCACCACCTCACACCGCATTCAATGTGCCTGAACTAGTCCGGCAGAGTTAGGTGTTTCCCACTACCACTCTGACGACAGCCCCTGTAGCTGTAAGAACGCACTGTACCCCTAGTAAAAGACCATCATAGCCCTTGTGGTAACCCCTTGAACTATAAAAGGAGGCCCATGGCTACTTAAACAAAGGTCGACACTCTGTCCATTTGCACGCGTAGCAGAACCTCTCGAGCATCCTTGTCGGGTGGCTGCTCCCTCGTGTTTGGACCCACCTATACAACACACAGACATGACGTAGGGTTTTACGCTCCCGAGCGGCCCGAACCTGTATAAACTCTGCGCGTAGTCATGGCCAACTGATGATCTTTGTGCACTCGACGCCCCTGCCGAACCGTAAAGGGACCCCGCTAGTCCCATAGATCGTCGTGAACCACACCCTTCACATCTTTGGCGCGCCAGGTAGGGGGCTCTCCCATGCGCGAATCTTCACCGGCGTCTGTGTGCGCCTTCGCCGGCGTCCATGGCGCCCAAGAAGGCCAAGGGCACGGCGACACCCACCGCGACCAAATCCAAGCTGCCATCCCAAGCCGCCGATGGCGGCAACCGTCGCGCTCACCCTGTCGGTGAGCGCAGCCACAACACTGCGCAGAGTTCCACGAATCACGACCCGGGCCCCGCCGCCGCTATGGTAGCGCAAAACACGCCGGCGGTGACCAAGGGTGATGCTGCTGCGGCGTCTCAAACAATTATGCATCTACTACTATTACTCCACACATCGACCGCTATCCAGCATGCATCTAGTGTATTAATTTCATGGAAAACGGAGTAATGCAATAAGAACGGTGACATGATGTAGACAAGATCTATTAATGTAGGAATAGACCCCATCTTGTTATCCTTAATAGAAACGATACATGCGTGCCTCGCTGCCCCTTCTGTCATTGGGAGAGGACACCGCAAGATCGAACCCATCACAAAGCACCTCTTCCCATGGCAAGAAAAATCGATCTAGTTGGCCTAACTAAACCAAAGATTCGAAGAAGAAATACAAGGCTATAAGTAATCATGCATATAAGAGATCAAAGAAGACTCAAATAATATTCATGGATAGAAACTGATCATGAACTGATAATTCACCGGATCCCAATAAACACACCGCAAAAAGTTTACATCAAATAGATCTCCAAGAGACCATTGTATTGAGAATCAAAAGAGAGAAAGAGAGAGAGGAAGCCATCTAGCTACTGCCTACGGACCCGTAGGTCTATGGTGGACTACTCACGCACCATCGGCGAGGGACCAATGAGGATGATGAACCCCTCCGTGATGGTGTTAGATTGGATCTCGCGGTTCTAGAACTTGAGGTGGCTGGATGTGTTTTTCGTCGACTCCTCTAGTGTTTCTAGAATATTTGGGAATTTACAGGCATCAGAGGCGGTGGAGAGGCGTCCCAAGGAGGGCACAACCCACCAAGCCGCGCCAGGGGCCTCTGGCGCGCCCTGGTGGGATGTGGTTTCCTCGACCCTCCCCTCTGGTACTTCTTTGGCCCACTGGATGTCTCCTGTCCCAAAAAAAATCTCCAAAAAGTTTCGCGGTGTTTGGGCTTCGTATGGTACTGATATTCTGCGAAGAAAAAAACAAGCAAAAACAGCAACTGGCACTTTGGCACTATGTCAATAGGTTAGTCCCAAAAAATGATATAAATTTGCTATAAAATGATTATAAAACATCCAAGATTGATAATATAACAGCATGGAACAAGAAAAAATTATAGATACATTTGAGACGTATCAGCATCCCCAAGCTTAATTCCTACTCGTCCTCGAGTAGGTAAATGATAAAAACAGAATTTTTGGTGTGGAATGCTGCCTAACATGTTCATCATATAATCTTTTCTTTTGTAGCATGGACATTTGGACTTTTAGATGGTTCAAAGCAATAGTCTAGTTTTGACATAAAGACTTTAATACTCAAGCATGCCAACAACCAACCATGTCTTTCAAAATATCAACACTAAAGAAAGTTATCCCTAGCCCATCATGCTCAATCATTGATCCATTCATGAAACACACTCAAATATTAACTACACCCAATGCTCAAGTACGATCATAGTGCCCCCTAGTTGGTGCTTTATAAGAGAAGATGGAGACTCAAATAAAAAATAAAAATTGCATAAAGTAAATAGATAGGCCCTTCACAGAGGGAAGTAGGGATTTGTAGAGGTGCCAGAGCTCAAAGTTTAAATTGAGAGAAAAATTATTTTGAGTGGCATGCCTTTCCTGTCAACGAAAACGACAAAGTAGTTCACAATACTTTCTATGCTAGATATATCATAGGAGGTTCCCAAACATAAAGTAAAGTTTATTCTATTTTCCACCATTCTTTCACAATCCATGGCTAGCCGTATCCACGGTTGCTTTCCATACCAACACTTTCCAAGGAATTTATTATTTGACAACATAAAGTAAATTTCTTTTTCATTTCGGGACTGGGCATCCCTATTACCGCCATACTCTTGTGCAATGACAAGTGAATAAACAGTCATCTTGAGAATAACACATCTAGCATGGAAAAATATTGGACACCCCGTACCGTTTCATGAGTGGTACGAGCACACAAAAAGGAAATTCATTTTGAAAATTAGAGATGGCACATAAAAATTTGCTTAGAACAGCATGGAAATACCGCATATAGGTAGGTATGGTGGACTATAAGGCTAAACTGGGTTTAAGGATTTTGGATGCACAAGTGGTATTTAAACTTTACTTTATGTTTAACCAACCAGATTGAGAAGCAACCAACCAAGAAACGAAAATTCACATAAACGAGCATTGAGCATAACTAATACCAAAAAATGCACCATAAGTAGGATGTAATTTCATTGCATAACTATTCACTTTTGTACTTGCATAGGGAATCACAAACCTTAACACCAATATTCTTACTAAAGCATAATTACTCACTAACATGACTCACATATTACTATCATCATGTCTCGAAACTATTACAAGCAATCAAGTTTAATTTGTCCAATGATCTTCATGAAAGTTTTTATTATATCCCTCTTGAATATCTATCACTTTGGGACTAGTTTCATATATTGCCGTTGATTTTGACAAGCTCAAACAAATTTAAGTGAAGAACATGAGCATAAAAGTTTCATCTCTCAAAATAGTACTCCCTCCGTCCCAAAATAAGTGACTCAAAAATGACTCAAGTTTATACTAACTTTAGTACAAACTTGAGTCATTTTTGAGTCACTTATTTTGGGATGGAGGGAGTATAAGTGAAGCATGAGAGGATTTCTACAAAAGTTTCTAACTCTCAAATTAATCTAAGTGAAGCATGAGAGTATTTCCACAAAAATTTCCAAGCACACCATGCTCAAAAAGATATAAGTGAAGCACTAGAGCAATTCCATAGCTCAAAGAATTTAAGTGAAACATATAGAGCAATTCTAACAAATCATAGCATAATTTTGGATCTCTCAAATAGGTGTGTCCAGAAAGGATACTAATGAAAAACTAAAAATCAAAGCAAGCAAAGAAAGCGAAGAATCAAATAATACAAGACGCTCCATGCAAAACTCATGATATGTGACGAATAAAAATATAGCTCGAAGTAAAATACCGATGGTCGTTAGAAGAAAGAGGGGATGCCACTCGGGGCATCCCCAAGCTTAGTTGCTTGTTTCTCTTTGGATATATCTTGGGGGTGTTGTAGCATCCCCAAGCTTTGGCTCTTTGCACTCCTTATTCCTTCATCCATCGTGATCTCACCCAAAACATGAAAACTTCAATCACACAAAACTCAACAAAACCTTCGTGAGATCCGTTAGTATAATAAAGCAAATCACTATTTTAAGTACTGTTTAAAATCCATTCATATTTTATTATTGCATTATACCTACTGTATTTTAACTTTACCATGGCTCATAGCCTTCAATACAAACCATAGATTCATCAAAACAAGCACACAACGCAACGAAAACAGAATCTGTCTTAAAAAGAACAGTCTGTAGTAATATGTAATCTAGCCATACTTATGTAACTCTAAAAATTCTGAAACATTAGGAAAACGTAAATAATTTGTTTATCAACACTGTGTTAAAATTTCATCTCATTATCACATTCCAGTAAAAAGTGAAAATTCGCACACTGGAGGCAAAGTTTCTGTTTCAGATTCAGCATTGTTTCTACTCATCTTATGAATCATCCTAAAGGCTTTACTTGGCACAAACACTAGATAAAACATAAAAAACACAATCATAACAGAGGCATAATTGTTTGAACACTCAAAAACATAAAGAAAAGAAGAAAATAAATTCATTCATTGGGTTGCCTCCCAACAAGCGCTATCGTTTTACGCCCCTAGCAAGGCATAAGGCATAGATTCAAGTATTGTCATCTTTGGTTTTTAACTCCTCAATCACACAACTAGATTTCTTCAAGAATTTAGCATGCATACTCTCAATGACAATGCTTCTAGGAATAAGAACAAAAAATTTATTCTTTTAAATGGGGTCTTTTACTATTTCAACAAAATCAGGATGAATACTAATCATTTTAAGATCTCCCTTGTGGCTACTAGATGTAGCACCTTTGTTCTTAGTGACTTGCGTGGTCTTGCAACTTTTTATGGGAGTTTTTTCAATAGTTTTAACAGAAGAAAAGGCCGAACTCAAGTTCCTAAAAATCTCTTCCAACTTATCAATCCGGTAAGGACTTTCTTCTATTCTTTCATTAACTATGGTTTCCTTTTCCTTCAACAATTTAAAGGCGTCTCCCGCTTTTGACACAATTTTATTAGCAAGATTATGCATTTCTTATCCAAATTTTCAAGTTGTTCTTTGGTAATCGTGTTCTTTTCAATAGCATCTAGCCTTTCCATAACATGTTCGAGGGTTAAAGTTCTTTCATTAATCATGAGAGATGGCGATCCCACTAAACTTCCCATATCATTAAAAGCATCCAAAGATGGACACATCAATAAATTCCCACCGGTAATCGTATCAAGGACGAATCTATACCAAGTGGTGATGCCCACATAAAAACTACGAAGAAGAACAACAGTAGATTGCTTATGGATAGATCTATTATGAGCATTGCAAATCCTGTACCAAGCATCTTTTAGGTTCTCCCCTCCCCTTTGCTTAAAATAGAACTTCATTCTCGGGAGTACACGCAATAGAGGAAGAAGTAGCCATAACGACAAGGTAAACCAACAAGAGATCTGAGGAGAAGAAGGCAAACGAAACAGAAGGCTAATAAAACGGCAAATTTGGTGAAGTGGGGGAGAGGAAAACGAGAGGCAAATGGCAAATAATGTAATTGCAAGGAGATGAGATTTGTGATTAGGAACCTGGTATATGTTGATAGTGTCTCCTCGGTGCCAGAGATTGGCACGTAGAAGAGACCGCTTCCACCTCGGCAACGGTGCCAGAAATTCCTTTGACGTGGCTTGAGACTGCGTCGGTATTTCCCCAAAGAGGAAGGGATGATGCAGCACAGCGACGGTAAGTATTTCCCTCAGTTATGAAACCAAGGTATCGAACCAGTAGGAGGATCACCAACACCATGTAAACAGCACCTGCACACAAAGAACAAATACTTGCAACCCGACGCAAAAGAGAGGTTGTCAATCTCTCTACGGTAAAAAGAAAGATTAGGATAAGATAGATTGGATAGATAGATCTCTCAAGAACTCAAAATAAAAGAGGCAAATAAAAAGTGCAGCAAGGTATTTTTGGGTTTTTGGAATAATAGATCTGAAAACAAAAGCGACAAAAATATAGATAGGAAAGTAATATGTTGGAAAAGTAGACCCGGGGGGCGTAGGTTTCACTAGTGGCTTCTCTCATGAGTATAGCACATGGTGGGTGAACAAATTACTGTTGGGCAATTGATAGAAGATCAAATAATCATGACGATATCCAAGGCGATGATCATTATATAGGCATCACGTCCAAGATTAGTAGACCGAAACGATTCTGCATCTACTACTATTACTGCACACATCGACCGCTATCCAGCATGCATCTAGTGTATTAAGTTCATGGAAAAACGAAGTAATGCAATAAGAACGGTGACATGATGTAGACAAGATCTATTCATGTAGGAATAGACCCCATCTTGTTATCCTTAACAGCAACGATACATGTGTGCCCCGCTGCCCCTTCTGTCACTGGGAGAGGACACCGCAAGATCGAACCCATCACAAAGCACCTCTTCCCATGGCAAGAAAAATTGATCAAGTTGCCCTAACTAAACAAAAGATTCGAAGAAGAAATACGAGGCTATAAGTAATCTTGCATATAAGAGATCAAAGAAGACTCAAATAATATTCATGGATCGAAACTGATCATGAACTCAAAATTCATCGGATCCCAACAAACACACTGCAAAAAGTTTACATCAAATAGAACTCCAAGAGACCATTGTATTGAGAATCAAAAGAGAGAGAGAGAGGAAGCCATCTAGCTACTGCCTACGGACCCATAGGTCTATGGTGGACTACCCAAGTATCATCGGAGAGGCACCAATGAGGATGATGAACCCCTCCGTGATGGTGTTAGATTGGATCTCGCGGTTCTGGAACTTGCGGTGGCTGGATGTGTTTTTTGTGGAATCCACTAGGGTTTTTGGAATATTTGGGAATTTATAGGCATCAGAGGTGGTGGAGAGGGGTCCCGAGGAGGGCACAACCCACCAGGCCGTCCTGGTGGGTTGTGGTCTCCTCGACCCTCCCCTCTGCTACTTCTTTGGCCCACTGGATGTCTCCTGGCCCAAAAAAATCTCCAAAAAGTTTCGCGGTGTCTGGGCTTCGTTTGGTACTGATATTCTGTGAAGTAAAAAACAAGCAAAAACAGCAACTGGCACTTTGGCACTATGTCAATAGGTTAGTCCCAAAAAATGATATAAAGTTGCTATAAAATGATTGTAAAACATCCAAGATTGATAATATAACAGCATGGAACAAGCAAAAATTATAGATACGTTGGAGACGTATCACACGACAGCAGCGGACCTCCCGCTGCACCGATGTGCTAGAGTGTCTCGAGCGTCGACGGACCCGCGACTGAAGCAAGACCAACGCAAAGTCCTAAGGGACAGGTGCAAAGAGAACGAGCGCACCGCGGCAGGAAGCGCGTCGTCAATCCAATGGTCGCGCGGATCTAGCGGTCAATGAGCCCACGCCCGGGGCACAGGGCAGCTTACCTTACGAGGTCAGATGCTCGGCGTTCACCCATGAACTGCGGCAAGTTCGCTGGCCCTCCAGCAAGGCCTTCAAGCTGGACCTACCGGACAAATAGGATGGCGTGATTATCCCGTCGGAGTTCCTAGGCATCTAAACCATCGCGGTGCAGTGTGGGGACCCCGACTCATAAGTCCTGATCAGCGAATGCACGTGTACAGTGATCCCAGTGATCAATGCACACTGAACACACAAAAGCTGAATAACAAGAGTCTGACAGCCATACATGCCGTTTTACACAGATAAAGACCATTGAGGTCAAGTCTTACATAGATAGGGCCATCAAGGCCAAACACCAAACATAACTAGCAGCGGAAATCTTGAACGAAAGCCTGAACCCATGCCATCTGCCTTAACCCTACAGGCATTCTGACTGGGAAGCGTCCTAGTTCGCATGTTTGTCACCAACGAGTTTTTCACCATATTCCTGCTCTTCCATGCCTGGCCAATTAAATAACCAGTGGCAAGCCAATGAGTACTTTGAATGTACTCACAAGCAACCCATATTTTGGAACAAGGCATAACAATGCATGATATAGCACTAAGTAGGTAAGTTGCGGAAATCTAATTTTTGAATGCAATGACATGATCACACAACTTATAAGCATGCGTCATGGGGTGACAAGTATCCATAAGAACAGGTTACAAATATCAATATAAACAAGGTTTGAACATCTCTGTTCAATCATCACGTCAAGTTATCCAACTTAACTCATGTATTCCTTTTCCCCGCACACACGCCAAGTTTGTGAAGAAACCTGGACATAGTTTAAGCAAGACCACCCAACTGTTCTTGACCGTGGACACGGCTATTCGAATAGTTTTACACTCTGCAGAGGTTGCACACTTTACCCACAAGGCTCGGGGAACTTCCTTGTCAAGCCACGACTCGCGGTATATCACATACCCGAGGTAAGCACCCGAACAATGCCTTTCCCTTGATGACACTAAACAAAAAATCCACGCGTTGGTACCCAGCCCTCATGATGTACATCCCACGAGCCTCGCTAAAGATCGTAACATCCATGAGCCTGGTGTCTGTAAAAACAGCCCATGATCGTCCTTTTTTGCATGACCCCATATCGAGAGTGACCTTGTCACTCCCACCACTAGTAATGAGGGCTCCCTGCTAGTACCGACCAAGGTAATCAACAAAGCCCCGTCCCATAAGGGGTATCATGGTTGTACATGTAAGGTTGGGACGATCAACAGATCTTAAATCTAATCCGTTTTCAAAAACTCACTCACACAACTAGCTCCGGTACACCACTTCTTTCTCAAGTGGTTACCTAGCCCATCTTCTCCCTCGGGCATTATTGTCACCCGATGGGGTTTTTGAAAAGTCCTTGAAAGTACTTTTGTTTCCATTACCATGCACATTCCCGTCCCACTTTGCGTAGCACTACTAAGCATCATATCTACTTTAGAAACCTAACTACTCCCACCCGCATAACCCTCATAAGGAGGTAGGGTCATGCACGATGCAAGTTTCAATGAGAAAGTAACGAGGCATCCACCCAAGTGGCCACCACATCATCATCATCAATTCATCAGAACATAAGGTGCTATATGGCATGCATGAAAAAGTTTCTTAGGCATGGTCGAGGGGCTTCTTGCCTATCTCAACAAATCCTCAGGGTCTTAAAAGTCTTATGGTCCAACTCCCTCATCAAGAACGTGATCTATCATCGCAAAGTAACGGGAATGATAAGGCAATAGCACAAAACAGGGAAAATAAATCACTCAGAAAAATGTCAAACTAATTTTGTAAAATACTAGAGTGGAAACTAAGAATACAAAAAATACTAGTTTCTAGTTTTGAAGTGTAAAAAGTTGTGAAAACTATTTTAACAGAGGCTATTAATACCTAAAATAGTGTTTTAAATAAAAAACAATGTATAAAACCTTTTCAAAAATTCTCACAAGTGGTATAATCAAATAGGTTGGAATATTACATCATTTGTGGAGTTGAAATTATTAGATTTGGAGATTTATTTAACTCTATGGAATTTTTGCAAAACAGAAAGAAAATAAAAAGGAAAATGGGCCACTGTGCCACTCGGGCCAAACCAGCCAGCCGAGCCAGCCCAGCCAGCGCAGACGGCCCGAGAGAGCCAGGCGCGCATGCCAACCAGGGTTTAAACCCAACAGGCGGGGCCCGGCAGCCAGTGAGAGAGGGAGGGAGCAAGAGAGAGATGCAGATGACAGGCGGGCCCCGCCTGTCATCTTCAACCTCGCGACAGGGAGGCTGGCAAGCTCACCGGCGAGGTTCCCGACCACGGTGAGGGGAGCAGAGGGCAGGGACGGAGTCAGCGTCGAGTCGCCGTTCCAGTGGAGGTGGAGGGAGACGCCGGAGAAGCCCTGGTCGCCGGCGACGAGGAGGCCGCGGCAGAGAGCTTCGGGAGGAGGTTGTCGTCGACGCCTAGAGATGCAAATCGCGTGGGGAAGATGGGGGAAATGATCAGCGGTGAGAGGATGTTCCAAAGGGAGAGAAAGGAGGGCCGGAGAGGCTCTATACCCAGAGGTTGCCGGAGTACCGATGCGGTGCACTCTGAGCTCGATTTTGAGCTCGGGAGCTTCTGGCAAGGAGTGGGTGGACTAGGGGTTCGATTAGGAGCAGCAGGGGGTTGAAGGGAGGGAGAAGGAGGCCCGGGGTGGCTTTATATAACCAAGGCACGGTCCACCGAAAGCTGTGCGCCGGCGAGGTTGTGGCCGAGGCCAAAGGCAACGAGACGAGGCGCGGGTGCGTCTGGGGTCCTCCTGGGGATCGTCCATGACCAGAGTGAGAGAGAGGGGAGAGAGGAGAGCGTGCGCGTGCGAGGGAGGGGATTGGCCGAGAGGGGCGGCGTCAGGCGCGCGCTGGGAGAGTCGTTACAGGGAGAGGAAGGAGGGGGACAGAGGCGTGGCGTGTCCCGGACGTCGAGGCACCTCGACTGGCGTGAGGGGGAGGCTCGAGGTGACCAGGACATGGGCAGGGCACGAGGTCTACCGTCTACCTGTCTTGTAGCACGCTCCAGAGCGCGTCTTTGGCCGGCATGATGGGCTTTTGGCGCGCTCTGGCACGTCCACCAGTGTCCATCGTCTACGCAGGGGCTAAACAAAGGGGCAAAAGGGGCATGTGATTCTCTGGAACTTCCCAGGAGGGAGGGAGAGCTGAGAAAAGGGGGAAAAGTGGTTGTCCAGGGGGTGCAATTGGGCTTCCCACCCCCTCAATCATGGAGTTGGCCATTGGAAAACTTACTGGAGGTGAGAGGGGGTCTTCTGGTCCTGTGGTAAAAATTGGAGCTCAAGGAGAACAGAGGAAGGGGCTCAATTATTGATCTTAGCATTCTGGCAAAGAGTGCTTGATCTCTGGTTGGGCTACCTCTGGTGCTCTACTGGATATGAAACTTAACAGGATGCAATGGGGGGAATAATTAAGCTTGATCACCAACTTTGAGCTCATTTGAGAACAGTTGACAATGCAAACATTGTAAACCCTAGAAATGAGCAGAAACTGATTTTCTTAGATCCAATCATGCTAATCTATTCTCCTAAATGCACCACTTGGTGTGGTGGCATTATTTGGGGATTAGAGCATGCCCACAAAGTATCAGATCAATTGGGGAAAGTTGGCAATGTAGAGTTGATCAAATTTGGTTCTGGACAGGAAGGGTTTTGGGGCATTTTTGTGAACCAAAACAATTAGTATTGATATTAACTTTGCAAGATCATCACACATAGCATGTGTGACTTGCTAGAATTTTCCTGGATTTATTTGAGAATATTTCTTATAGAAATATTTCAAATGCTTGAAATAGGCATAGAGGGTTTTGAAGGGTTTTGTCCAATATTTTGAACATGACCATGTGTTGAAACTCATATATATGGAAAATATATGTCCATTGAGTTTCCCTAATTTTTCTCAAATATTTTGAAAGCATAAAAATATTTTTTCCCTGTGAAATACCATTTCTGGCCTTAAGAAAAAGTCTTTAAATAAAATATGAAAATAATCTTTAAAAATAATATTTGGTGGTTTGGGGAGGTCTTATATATGTTAGGTTCCAAATAAAGTCTTTGGGGTAAAGCATTCACCCCTATTTGAGGACTTGTAGTACAAACCTCAATTCAGGTGGTTTTTGAAAACCTAATTTGAATAAATGCTTTTTTGCCAAAATAATATTTTATAAAAATAGCTTTTAGTCCTATACACATGGCATGATCATTGGGCATGTAGTTTGGATCAAGTAGGTGAGCATAGAGGGGAGAGTATTTTTATGAATTAAAACACACATAAACATTCAAGAAAATAGCACTTAAGCAAATCATCACAAGCAAGCAAAAAAGTTTTAAATGGGTCCAATTTTTATAAAACCATAGCATAGCAAAGTGGTACAATCACAGGGTGTGACAAACCTACCCCCCTTACAAGAATCTTGTCCCCGAGATTCCTAGGCTAGGCGCTAAAAAGATAAGGGAACTCGGAGCTAAGGTAGTCTTCATGCTCCCATGTTGCTTCTGCTTTAGTGTGGTTGCTCCATTGGACCCTGAAGTACTTGATGATGCGGCTTCGGGTGCAATGCTCGGCTACATCCAAAATGAAAACTGGCTTCTCACGATAAGTGAGGTCTGGCTGAAGGTCTATGGTTTGATGATCGATGACCTTGTAGAGGTCGGGGCGGTTGGGAACTTGGAGACACTTCCGGAGTTGTGACACGTGGAACACGTTGTGCACATCTGCTAGCTCGGAAGGTAGCTCAAGATGGTAGGCAACTTCTCCTCGTCTTGCAGTGATCTTGAAGGGGCCGATAAATCTTGGTGCGAGCTTTCCTTTGACGTGGAAGTGCTTGGTTCCCTTGAGGGGCGTCACTCGGAGATAGACATAGTCCCCATTGTTGAAGCTCACTTCTCGGAGGCGAGAATCTGCATAGCTCTTCTGTCCTAACTTGGCGGTCTCTAGACGTTCTCTGACGAGTTGAACTTGCTCTTCTGCTTCGCGGAGGATATCTGGTCCAAATACTAGTCCTTCTCCGGTCTCTGCCCAACTGAGGGGAGTGCGACATTTGCTTCCATATAGCACCTCAAATGGCTCCATCTACAGATTGGACTGGTAGCTGTTGTTGTAGGAGAACTCAGCGAAAGGTAAGCAATCTTCCCACTTGGCTCCGTATGCCAAAACACAAGCACGAAGCATATCTTCGAGTATCTGATTTACCCGTTTCGTCTGTCCTCCGGTCTAAGGGTGAAAAGCGGTGCTGAAGGACAACTTGGTTCCCAAGAGTTCTTGAAATTGCTTCCAAAACCTAGAGGTAAATTGGGTACCTCGGTCTGACACAATCTCCTTAGGAACTCCGTGAAGGCTTACAATACGATCGATTTAAAGACTGGCTAGCTTATTTCCATCATAGGTGGTCTTGACGGGAATGAAGTGGGCTACCTTGGTCAGGAGGTCGATAATGACCCAAACGGAATAATGTCCCTTGCCCGACCTGGGCAAACCGGTGATGAAGTCCATCCCAACATTGCCCCACTTCCATTTAGGCACTTTGAGAGGTTGTAATAATCCAGCTGGACGCTGATGCTCAGCTTTGACTCTCTGGCATATGTCACACTTAGCGACAAAAGTGTCGATCTCTCTCTTCATGCCATGCCACCAGAATCTTGCTTTGAGGTCTTGGTACATCTTGGTTCCACCAGGATGGATGGAATACGGAGTGTCATGAGCCTCTTGCAAGATCAAGTTCTTGAGCTCAACCCTGTTGGGTACGCAAATGTGATTTCCAAACCACACGACTCCTTGTTCATCCACTGAGAATCCTAGGGCCTTTCCTTCCTTGATCTTCCTCTTGATGCCTTCAACGCTCTCATGTCCTTTCTGAGCTTCCTTAATATCATCCATCAAGGTAGGCTTTGCTTCGAGGTTGGCTAGGAATCCAGGTGCTACTAGTTCCAACCAAAGCTTTCAAGCTCTTCATACGGGGCGGGTAGCCTTTCCTAAATCATCGCATTCAAGGAACGAGCCATTCTGCTTAAGGCATCTGCTACCACATTAGCCTTTCCAGGGTGGTATTGAACTCTGAGTTTGTAATCCTTGATCAACTCCAGCCATCTTTGTTGCCTCATGTTCAATTCCCTTTGGGTGCAAATATACTTCAAACTCTTGTGGTCTGTGTATATCTCACATCGCTTTCCCAGAAGGTCATGTCGCCATGTCTTCAAGGCATGAACTACAACTACCAACTCAAGATCGTGGGTAGCGTAGTTCTCTTCATGACGATGTACCTGTCTGGATAGATATGCCATGACTCTACCTTCTTGCATCAGAACACCACCAAGCCCGGTTCTTGATGCATCGCAATATATCACAAACTCCTTGTGAATATCGGGGGTGGCTAAAACTGGGGCTGTCGTCAATCTCTTCTTGAGTTCTTGGAAGCTTTCATCACACTTCGGTGTCCATTCGAGCTTCTTGTCTTTCTTCAAGAGCTAAGTCATGGGTCTAGCAATGCTGGAGAACCCTTCGACGAACTTGCGGAAATATCCCGCGAGTCCGAGGAAGCTTCTGACTTCCTTCACATTGCTTGGGGATTGCCATTCAGTCACGGCTTCCATCTTGGCAGGATCCATTGACAATCCTTCTGCCGTCAACACATGACCCAAGAATCCAACTTTGTGCAGACAAAATTTGCACTTGCTGCACTTGGCATAAAGCTGGTGCTCTCGAAGCTTATCCAGGACCAATCTCAAGTGTTGCGCATGCTCTTCTTCAGACTTGGAGAAGACGAGTATGTCATCAATGAAGACGGCAACAAACATGTCCAAGTACTCCATGAAAACTTTGTTCATGAGGTACATGAAGTAGGCAGGTGCATTGGTCAACCCAAATGACTTGACCGTGTATTCATACAGGCCATACCATGTTACAAATGCCGTCTTCCGAATGTCTTGGGGTCTGATCTTCAGCTGGTAGTACCCGGACCTGAGATCGATCTTGGAAAACACCTTGGCACCATTTAACCGATCGAACATGTCTTCAATCTTGGGGAGTGGGTACTTGTTCTTTATTGTGACCTCATTAAGAGATCGGTAATTGACACAGGGTCGGATAGTTCCATCCCTCTTTGACACAAATAGAACAGGTGATCCCCAAGGAGAGGCACTAGGGCGGATAGATGCTTTCCTGAGCTGCTCAACCAGTTGCTTCTTCAATTCAGCCAACTCTTTGGATCCCATTCTATAGGGCTTATTATAGATGGGTCCTGCTCCGGGCATTAGCTCAATGATGAACTCAATGTCACGGTCAGGAGGCATTCGGGGCAGCTCATCAGGAAATACATCAGGGTATTGACATACCACTGGTACTTGGTCCAACTTAACTCCTCAGAGGCAATTTGCTTGTGGAGCATGAGCGGAGGAGGGGTTGGGAACATACTTGACTTCGACTCCTTGGCTATTGGTCATGGTAACAGTCCTCTTGGCACAATCTAGCAAGCCTTGGTGCTTGGTTAACCAATTCATGCCAAGGATGACGTCCAGGCCTGGCGAATCCAAAACTATGAGGTCTGCTAGGAAGTCTACCCCGTTAATGCTGATCCCGACTCCTTTACATCCTATCTTGGACCTCATGATGGAACCCGGGGTTTGTATCAACATATGACTACCCAGGGGTGTAGGCTTCATACCACTCTCTAGTGCAAACTTTTGGGTAAAAAAAGAATGCGAAGCTCCACAATAAAACAGTACGATTGCCGAGGTTGAGTTTTCAAGGAACATACCCAGTATGACGTCCGGGTCTTCCTGGGCTTCCTCAGCAGTGACATGATTCACACGACCCTTGCCATTGTTGGGCTGGTTGCAGGGAGCTTGGTTCCTTGGTGGTGCCCCATGGCCTTGAACTTGGTTTGGCGTATTGGGGCGCGGTGCATCTGGCTTCTTGTTGGGGCACTTCCTAGAGATGTGTCTTGGCTGACCACATCCAAAGCAAGTGACTTGGCCTGAGCCATTGTTGTTGTTGCCACCATTTTTGTTATTGGGGTTGTTGTAAGTTGGCCTGGGATTGGCCTACTGCTGAGGCTGGTAGCTCGGACGAGGTGCAGGAGGTCTAGCCTGCTGAGGCGGATAGGTTGGCTTGGCTGTGGTTGGTTGCCATGAACGAGGCTTCTGGTTGCTGGAGCTACCCTTGCTGATCATCTTGCTCTTGCGAGTGTCTTCCATGGCACGACGTTTGTGTTCGAGCATGAGAGCCTTTTTCACTAGGTCGAAGAAGGTCCGGCAGTCGCAGACAATGAGCTGATACTACAGGGCTTGCTGGAGTCTTTCCATGAAGCGTTCCATCTTAGCAGCCTCGGTGTTGACATCTTCAGGTGCATACAATGACAGCACGTTGAAATTCTGCATATACTCCTTGACAGAGCCACTTCCTCGCTTAAGCGCTCGGAATTCTCTCTTCTTGATAGACATGATCCCAGAAGGAATGTGAGCGGTGCGGAATCCTTCCTTGGAATCAGCCCAGGTGATCACACGGTCGCCTTGCATGACCTTGAATCCATCCCACCAAGCTCTGGTGGTACCTCCGAGGCATTGAGAGGCATAAAGAACCTTCTCACGATCCTCATTGCAATTGACAAGTGCAAGGAGGTCCTTGATGGTGTGGATCCAGTCATCAGCATGTAGGGGTTTGGCAGTCTCAGTGAAGGTTGGGGCAAATTCCTCATGAACTCCGACAGAGTGGAGCGGCCATTACCGTTCCTTCCTTGTTGTTGGTTGTTCGCAAGGGCCTGGGCCATCTGCTGGATAGCAGCGGAGTTGGCCTGGCGTTCCTCCCGGAGAACTTGGAGAAACTGGGCTATGGTCATGTTCTCCGGCGGAGGTGGTGGCGGGGGAATGTCTCCATGTGGCTGCTCCTGGTGTTCTCCAGCCTGAGCAGTCCCACCAGCTCCCTGTTGCTGGGTGGAGTTGCCGGCTTCTGGGTTGGTGAAGGAGCTGTTGCGGGTTGCAGTCACCATCCTGTTTGGAGCAGCCAAGTCAAACAACTGGGACAGAAGAGACGGGGAAGCAATAATAGAGAATGCGCGCCTAAGGGGGTTGGTATAGTGCAAGTGTGATCAAGCAGAGGTCGAAAGACAAAACACATAATTTTTAAGACCAGACAGATGAAGGAGTCGCTTACATGTTGCCTAAGGCAAAAGCATGACTTGCATCAGGACACAAACAGCAAAACAAACAACAAGCACACATGGTTTCATATGAACCATTACACAGACTCGACTTCGCATGAGGGATACATGACTTATCCTACCCTAGGGGTTCTCGGACTCAATTGGTGGAGTGCTCGGTCTCGTATTCACGCTCCTTAGGATCTTCCTCCTGATCATCATATGTACGGGCTTCGCCTCCGGTCGAGGGGGTCGGAGAAAGAGGAGGTCCATCCTGATGGCGCTTCGCCGGTGGTGCGGTGAAGAGCTCACGGTACTCCTTCACACTCATGCGACGACGACGTGTGGGTGCATCTCTAGCTGGGGGTACTCCTCCTCTGTAAGCGATAGCTGATCGTCCCTCTGGGGGTCCATCCTTCTTAATCCTGTCTAGCTTCACCTTGGCTAGACGAAGTAGCTCCCGGGTGTGGTGAAGTTCCCCGTGGAGCTTCACGGACTCCTTAATCAGGTTGTGAGCCAGACTGTCGGCGGAGAGGCTGAAGTAGGTCTAGAACCTGAGTGCTATCCCATCCTCCTTGGATGGAATCAACGTCCAACTCTCGCCATTCTCATCCTTCTTGAAAGGGAGGTGGCGAGTGGCTGACTCGTCAGCCATCTTTGGAGTGATGTGTCGAAGGTGGATAAGTGCCTTGCGTGCAGCCGTCTCAACTGTGAGCACCAGGTTCTCCATCTGTGGTCTCTCAAAGAACCAACTAGTCAGGGAGTCGTTTGCCTTCATGACCACATCAACGTGGTACTCCTTCGTGACGGCATCGACCCAGTGCTCGTGATAGAGGAAAACGGGAGGTCGGCGAAACTGGCACTTCTCCAGGCTGTCTCCAAGGAGTAGGGGAAAGCCGGATGCTAGGAGGTCTTTGGGTACGACGGCCATCTACAAAGGTTTAAGGGGAAAGAGAAATCGGTTGAGTGTTGAGACAAGACTAGAAGAGATAAGAAGTGCAAAAACTCCTAAGTATAGGTACTAGGTATAGTTTTGAAAATGGTTTTGTCCTAACTAGCGTCCATGCTAACTAAGTCTTCCTACAGTTAGGATGGCTCTGATACCAGCTCTGTGGGGACCCCGACTCATAAGTTGTGATCACCGAATGCACGTGTACAGTGATCCCAGCGATCAATCCTCACTGAACACACAGAAGCTGAATAACAAGGGTCTTACATCCATACATGTCGTTTTACACAGATAAAGACCATTGAGGTCAAGTCTTACATAGATAGGGCCATGAAGCCCAAACACCAAACATAACTAGCAGCAGAAATCTTGAACGAAAGCGTGAACCCATGCCATCTGCCTTAACCCTACATGCATTCTGACTGGGAAGAATCCTAGTTCGCATGTTTGTCACCAACGAGTTTTTCACCATATTCCTGCTCTTCCATGCCTGGCCAATTAAATAACCAGTGGCAAGCCAATGAGTACTTTGAATGTACTCGCAAGCAACCCATGTTTTGGAACAAGGCATAACAATGCATGATATAGCACTAAGTAGGTAAGTTGCGGAAAGCTAATTTTTGAATGCAATGTCATGATCACACAACTTATAAGCATGCGTCATGGGGTCACAAGTATCCGTAAGAACAGGTTACAAATATCAATATAAAGAAGGTTTGAACATCTCATGTTCAATCATCATGTTAAGTCATCCGAATTAACTCATGTATTTCTTTTCCCCGCACACACGCCAAGTTTGTGAAGACACATGGACATAGTTTAAGCAGGAACACCCAACTGTCCTTGACCGTGGACACGGCTATTCAAATAGTTTTACACTCTGCAGAGGTTGCACACTTTACCCACACTGGTGAAGTGACGTGCTATACAAATGGTTTTTAACCCCTTTCCATGACGTAGTTGTAAACCGTCGCCTTGCATGTGTGGGCGATAGGGGGGTCCATCCCACACGACACGGCAAACCCGTCGGCGATGGTGGCCAACGAACGCAAACGTTTCGCAAAACTAAGCATATGGAATGTCCGCATCTATCACAAATGAGGGTCACCGGGCAATCGTTTTAGATATGGTGTATTTCCCATACGGTTCATCCTTGCAACTCGTGTGAGATCACACTAACATCACACGCGCTATTCTGTGTCGTGCCGTTTTCGATGTGAGACGAATCGCAAACAGTTCACGATTATAAAGTGTGTATGATAAGGGGGCTATCACACACATTTAGTTATACCATGACCGTCTGTGATATGATATAAGAGTGCATATGTTTGTCATTATAAAACCGTATGTGAAGGTTGAATCTATCCCACACACGGTGTTTTTCATAAACGTTTGTGATTTACAAAACGTCGCAAATGTGTGATCCATACTTCCCAAACGTGTCATCCAGACTAACTGTGTCGGATGAAGGCATATCACACGCGTTGTTCTTTGACCAACGTTTACCATGGGCACGATATCATACACAGTTCGAAATACAAAATCATGTGTGATAACGAGACTAGCACAAATGCTGGTGTCATTAATCGCACACGTTCTTTCTCGCCTCACCATGTGGGAAGACGGGACTCATCGCACACGCCACGAATGGAGAAACGTGTGTGATGTTGAAGTTGATCACAGAAGTTTTGCTTTATCAATCTGTGTGCATTGTAATGGCCTGTAGAGCATGATTTGCCCGTAATTAAATACCTTTGTTCATAATTCACATAATTTACATTTGAAAGTAGGAATTCATGTATTTCATATCGAATCATGTTTAATAATAGGTTTAAGAACGAATGCATAATTCGATTCACATGTACATATACTCAAGAACTACGTAAGCATCAATTCTCAAAAAAAGGAACACTATTGAACGGAAAAATAAAGAATGATGGAACCAAGTTTGTATTAAAGACAGTAAAGAGAGAGCTGAAAGACATTCTGGTTGCTGGAGTAGGTGAAGCGGAATGCCCATATTGTGCCCTCCTCCATGCCTAATGCACGAACGACTCTAGGCCAGCCCCTAGTGATGGTTGCCCGCCCATCCTTCACTGTCTTCATTATGACTTCTCGATGCTCATTGTAGTCTCGATGATATATTTAAACCTTCATTGCATGTCTAGCAATCATGTACTTTGCGAGGTAATCTTGAGTAAACTGCTTTGGGAAACACTTCAAAAGAAAAAGATTCAGACATTGTTGTGTGACAACTCATTATGGACAATACTAATAGAAGCCTACAGAGTTTGTAGTTACCATCCTACAGCTCCCTGTTGTGTTGGATAGAGTGTAAACAAATAGTCTAATTGGCATTGTTCGTCTCTTTTCCCTAACAATCATTTACAGTTTCCTAACTTGATGCTGGTTCATGAATATTTCTTTGCCCCACAAACAAAAAGGGTCCAGGAATGGATCTTTACCTAAGACATATGTACCTACAAGCAATAGCCGATATTAGAAGCTAAAATGCAGTTGTAGAATGGTGTAAATGGTGTAATATATTACTCCATCAGTTCCACAATGTGTTGCCTATAAACATTTTGAGAAGTCAACATTTACTTACTTTGACCAAGTTTTTAGAGAAAAACATTTACATCTAGAATAGCAATTCCATTTCATTAGATACATCACAAAATTTCATATTGTATACATTTTATATGGTATATGTAGATACATCACAAAAATCTATATGCACTACATGATGGAACGGATGGAGTATAAGCAGAGGGATGAAAAGAACCTCGGTGGAAAACGTTGGCCACTCCCATTGTTGTCATGTGCAAGTACATGTAAAGTCATGATAAGTACAACAGGCTTAACATCAACCAAGTATACGAGGTATCTGCTTGAAATAAACAAGGCATATATGCTCACTATAACAACCAAATATAGCCATTTGATACTAGACAAATGCTCAATGACCAACCTAACAACCAGATAACGAAAAGCAAGGCGTCTGCTTGAAAACTAGACAAATGCTCACTCCAATCAACCTAACAAACAGATATAGAAAAGCAAGGCATCTGCTTGAAAACTAGACAAATGCTCACTGCAACCAACCTGGCAACCAAATTCAGAGAAACAAGGCATAAATGTTTAAAGCGGGGGTTAAGGGCACAGGTTAACTACACCAGGCATAACAGGTGGTATTGATGAAATTGAACTACACAGTTCATACTTGCACATAATGAACATCACATTGTGAATAACTGAAAGAAGCAAGGAATTCATGCTCACCGTAACAACCAACTATAGCCATTGAAAACTGGACAAATACTCAATGCAACCAACCTAACAACCAGATACATAAAATCAAGGCATCTACTAGACAACTGGACAAATTCTCAATTAAACATTGCATGATTATCGCATGGCAAAAGCTACTACAACAATGGGTACGAGACGACTAGCTAGAAAAGGTATGATTTTCTCACAGGATGTTGCCTCACTTGTCATGGATGGGCTCCTTCCACTTGGGATATGAGGTGCCCAGGGTGCGCTCCTTCATGTCATAGATGGGACTTTTCGCCTTGTAACAGCCGTAGTGTGTGCCATTATCTTGGTGGATGAGATCTGACTTTGGAGCTAAGGATCCCAACCCACCGCCATAGAACGTTTCCTTCAGAAATGACAAAAGGGGTTCGATGGCGTAGAAGGATCGCAAATCCATAACCGCGAGGCGGAGGAGATCAGCGGCGGGACCTTTGAAGAGATCAACGACGGTTGAACCAGAGGTGTTGCCGGTGGACCACTTAACTTGTGACATGGCCCGAGTGAAGCCGGTGATGTTGACGAGCTTGATGTCGTAGTCGGCTCTCCTGAGATACAGGAATACGCGAGCCCGCAGACTTGAAGCCTTCGGCATTGTCGGCATCCTGGGAACGGGGGTACCCAGACATGCCTGCCTGCAGCCCAGGGCGTGGCCCGCCTCGACAGTCCGTACGGCCTGGCGCGGCTTCACTCAAGACAAGGCCCTCGCGAGAGCCCCACCCTTGCGAGGAGAACAACGCCAAGGCTCCCAGAATGAGAAGGCCTCCCCAGGCCCCCTCTCGAGCGGCGGAGATTTCTATGCAATGCTCGGCCTCGGGAGGTCAAGGATGACGCAAGGCGAGCCAGGCGGGCACCAACGCGCCAGAGGAGACAATTTCCTCTTTAGCGTCAAGGAGGCAAAGGCGTACACGGGTTCTCGAGGCGTCCCACCAAAGGTTTCCATTTCGGTGCAACGAGACCAGGCCAGCGGGCATGGCAGGACGGATGTCACCAGCGAGCCCACCACTGCGTCACCACCAGCCACTTTGCAGGCGAAGACCACCTTTTGTCAGGATAAGATGTACCTCATGTCCCCCTTCGAATTTGGCCGTTGTGGGGTCCCTTCCCGCCATTGCGATAAGGGAAGAGGACCCAGGTCGCTACAAATAGAGGCTAGGCTGCTCTGTAGGAAGAGGAGACCACCCGAGCGCCCTCACGAGACAGCTCACCACTGTACTAGTTCATCCACAAACCTCCTCGTGAGGCAATCCACCAAAAGCAGGAGTAGGGTTTTACGCTTCGCAACGGCCCAAACCTGGGTAAATCCTCGTGTACTATCTTCTTCCTCACCATCGAGCGAGTTCGTTGAGCTAGGCTATCGAGCTGCGAGCTTGGGATCAAAGCTGGTGAAGATCTTCGCACACGCCCCTGAGTTCGAACCTCCTTGGGTTTTGCGGAGCCTGAAATCCAACCTTTGGCGCGCCAAGTAGGGGGCGTGTCGAAGGCTTCCTCAAACGTCGCTCCTTCTGCGCTCCACCGCTCCGATGGCTGATGCTCGCCGAGCCCGCGCCGAGCGCCGTGCTGCTCGTGTCGCCCAGACAGCGCCGGTGGGCCACACCGCCGCGCGCCGATCCGCCTCCCCAGTGGCCAACGCCGCCATGGGCCCAGATGCCCACGAACAGCAGGACTCATCGCAGCCAGTCACCGTGCGGCATGACGGCCGCACTGCCACTCCATCGATCGTTCCAGCTATTGGGTCAGCCTCCCACGCTCGCCTCGGGCCGGCGCGCGGGTCGGGCGCGCTCCTCATGGCGCGCGAGCTGCTGCGTTACCGCCCTGCCCCCAACCTCTACGACGACTGGCTCAGGTGCATCGCGGAGTTCGTCAGCGCCGCCGGCGACGCCTCGGTGCTCTCCTACTCGTTCCGGCCCGAGCCCTCTCTGGCAGGCGACGAGGCCCAGGATGCGCCGCCCCCTCCTCCCCAGCGCGACGTCAACCCCGAGCCCAGGCGTGAAGCACGCCCGCGCGACCAGCCGCGCAGGCCCCCGGCGAGGGTGAGAGATGAAGTAAGCTGCCAGGTGGTGCCGCGGCAGCGCGCTAACGCGCATGCGCTCCCCACGCTGATGCGCCAGCGTCATGACCGTGCGCCCCTGGAGGCAGCAGCGCAGGTACACCAAGACCGGGCCCCTCCTGCGCCCGCGGCGCCCGCGGGTCCGGTGGGTTGCCGCGCCATTGCCCCGGAACTGCATCCGGCGGTGTGGCCCTGCAAATTCAAGCCCGGCCTGCCTCCTCACTACGATGGCACCCCAGATCCCATGGAGTTCTTACAGCTCTACTCGCTGAGCATTCACGCGGCCGGCGGAGACGACAAGGTCATGGCTAGCTGGTTCCCTATGGCTGTCAAGGGTGGCGCACTCTCCTGGCTCCTCAACCTTCCGGAGAAGTCAATCACCTCCTGGGACGACCTGCACGAGCGTTTCATCGCCAATTTCCAAGGCACCAACGACCGCGCCCTCGCTGTGACTGACCTGCGTCGCGTGAAGCAACAGCCGGGCGAGACCTTGCACAAGTACATACAGCGCTTCACGACCGTCCGCCTCAAGATCCCGAGGGCGTCGGATGAGGCCATCATCTCGGCATTTACCGACGGCGTCATGGACCTCAGGATGAGGGAGGAGCATGCCATGGACGACGATCTCTGCTCAGCTCTGGAGATGTTCAACCTGGCGAACAAGTGCGCAAAGGCCGAAGTGGGACGCCTTTCACTCCTCCAGCTTCCGGAGGCGGATCCCGAAGACAAGAAGACCAGGAGCAAGGAGACGAAGCGCAAGGCCCCTGCAGTGCTGGCAGCGGAACCTCAGGCGAAGCGCAGTCGAGATGAGAAAGCCCCCACGGGAGGATGACCATTCTGCATCTTCCATGGCACCAATAGCCACAACACCATCGACTGTCAGGAGCTCAGGGTGGTCCATGACGAACATTTCGGTCGATGCCCTGGGCATGGCCACCGTGGCTATGATCGCGGTGGAGGCCACGGCGGAGGCCGCTGGGACAATCGAGACCCGTGCCAGGAGTGGCGTGACCGGCCTCGGGAGGACCGCTGGAGCGATCAGGCTCGTGAGGACCGCTGGCGCGACAAACCTCCGGAGGGGTCACGTCGCGGTCAGCCTCATGAGGCCGGCCTTCCCCCGCTGCGGCCGCCACCCAGGAGGAAGGAAGAAGACATGCAGAACGACGAGGCTGGGGGCTTCCAAGAGGTCAGGGCAATAGCTTGCATCCTGGGCGGCGCTCAGGCCCCAGGATCAAACCGCATCTTCAAGCAGTTCTCGCAGGAGGTGAACGCGGCTCTCCCGAAGCTCGAGGCTACGCGCCCCCTCGAGTGGTCTCAGTGCACCATCACCATTTACTCCAAGGATCAACTCAGGTGTTCAGCCATGGCGGGCGCGCTCCCCATGCTGTGCACGCCTACCATCAGCAATGTCCTCGTCACCAAGACCCTCATCGACGGTGGTGCGGTGCTCAATGTCCTCTCCATCGAGACGTTCGAGACACTCCAAGTGCCATACGACCAACTCATGCCAACCAAGCCTTTCTCAGGGGTCACTGACGGCTCCACTATCCCCATCGGGCAAGTGCGCCTGCCAGTCACCTTTGGCGGGCGTAACAACTTCCACACCGGGCGCATCGCCTTCGACGTCGCCCACATCCACCTCCCGTATAACGCGATCCTCAGGTACCCCGCCCTCGCCAAGTTCATGGCGGTGTCTCACCATGGCTACAACGTCCTCAAGATGCTGGGGAGTGGCGGCGTCATCACTATCGCCTGCGATGAGAAGGATGCCGTTTGCTCCCTCAAGCGCGCCTACCGTGCCGCAGCGGCCGAGCACTCAGACGACGAAGGGGACGTCCTACCTCGCGAGGATGTCCCCAGGAAGAAGAAGCAGGTCCTCTCCAAGGGGCGCCAGGGGGCTGAACCCTCCAAGGACGGCGCCTCATGCTCCGCGCCCGGGGCCAAGGCCCCTCCCTCCCTCGCATAGGAAGGCGCGCCCGACGCTTCCCTTGGGTCGGGCCTGGAGGCTTCTACCTAGAAGGCCACTAACTTGACCAGTGAGACGAGGGAGGTCCTAGGGCACAACCTGGAGGCGTGTTTCGACGTGCATCCACCCAAGCAAGGAGCACGGCGGGAGGTGCCAAGTTCGCGGGAGTTCATCACCAGTGCAATTGAGGAGCTTCACGAAGCACAAGCCATGCGCGGCGGGAGCCGCCCTGCATCACCAAGCGCGACTGCCGTCGTCCGCCCGGGCGGCGCGGCGCGCGTCTGCGTCAACGTACCCGGCATCAACAGGGTCGCATCCCAGGACGTCTTCTGGCCATCGCGCGTCGGTCGCGGTGGAGTCTACCCATGCGACTACGTCCGCATGCCTTTTGGCCTGATCAACGCGGGAGCCACGTTTCAGCGCCTTGCTTAGGCCATGCTCGCGCCCCATGGGGTCTGGCGCCGCGAGGTGCTGGAGGAGGCGCCGGGCCCGAGCGGGGGCTCAGAGCCTCAGGAGGCGCCGGGCCCGAGCGAGGGCCCCAAGCCTCGGGAGGCGTTGGGCCCATGAAGGCCAGGCTCACGGAGATGCAAGGCCAAGCTCCGACGACTACCTCGACGCTTCATCGGTACTGCTGCCAGGTGACTTTTTGGTTCGTACCAGGTAACTTTTTGGTTTGCTTAGTTTGAGGGTGCCCATCGGGCTGCATCATCCTCAGGCGGTTAGGGCCCGTTCCCGCAGCCGCATCGTTTACGCATGTACCAGAACCTTTCATGCATTTGATCAATTTCCTAAATATTCCAACCTGCATGCTCGGTGCTTTGCCACCATGAATGTCGTCACGCCTTAATGATCCTGCCTTCGACCGCCTCGGGATCAAGGGCTGGCACGGCATCTGTGCTCGGGTCCGTCCCTGCAGCGTTGATAAATCCAAGCGATCGATAATAATCACAAATAATTACTTGCAACATGACTTCTCCCGTGACCTCAAGAACAAAGGTGACTACTCACAAATAATAATCATGCTCAATATCAGAGGGGTATTGAATAGCATAATGGATCTGAACATATAATCTTCCACCAAATAAACCATATAGTAATCAACTACGCAAGGTAATCAACACTACTAGTCACCCATAGGTACCAATCTGAGGTTTCGGTACAAAGATTGAACACAAGAGATGAACTAGGGTTTGAGAGGAGATGGTGTTGTTGAAGATGTTGATGAAGATTGGCCTCCCAAAGATGAGAGGGGTGTTGGTGATGACGATGGCTTCGATTTCCCCCTCCGGGAGGGAAGTTCCCCCGGCGGAATCGCTCCACCGAAGGGCAAAAGTGCTCTTGCCCAAGTTCTGCCTCGAGGCAGCGGTGCTTCGTCCCGAAAGTCCTCCTCTGATTTTTTTCTAGGTCAAATGTGACTATATACCAGAAGATGGGCACCGGAGGTGGGCCGAGGAGGCCACAACCCATCAGGGCGCGCCCAGAGGGGCCTGACGCGCCTTGGTGGGTTGTGCCCACCAGGTTGGCCCCCTACAGTAGTTTTCTGCTCCAGTATTTTTTATTTAATACAAAAATAATCTCCTTAAAATTTTAGCTTCATTGGAGTTGTGCAGAATTGGTATCTCTGATGTGCTTTTCTTGGGTCTAGAATTCCAGCTGCCAGTATTCTCCCTCTTTGTGTAAACCTTGCATATTATGAGAGAAAAGGCATTAGAATCACTCCATAAAGCATTATTATTCAACAAAACATAGTAAATAATAGTAGGAAATCATGATGCAAAATGGACGTATCAGCAAGGCTGATTTTGCTGTGTACGAGCATCGCACACGGTTAGAGTAGCACAATCGTGCCTGTTGGGGATACAATCGCATACGGTTGTTTCGTCAGTTTTGTTTGCTATTTTACATAATACTAGCATCTTTGGGATAAACGACAAAAAAACGCCAGAGATGGTCAAAACACAACCACGCCCGCTAGTGGCCCAAATATATACTCCCTCCGTTCCTAAATATAAGTCTTTTTAGAGTTTTCAAAAAAAAAAGATTCCAGTACTAACTATATAGGTACATAGTAAAATAAGTGAATCTACACTCTAAAGTACGTATATATATGTAGTTCGTATTGAAATCTCTAAAAAAAGACTTGTATTTAGGAATTGATGAAGTATATATATATATGTACGAACATGGTGTTGTCATGTTTAAATTCACAATGCGCTACTTTAATGTGTGGCACATGTTGCATATGTGCATGCCTAAAAGTGTCCGATGTGACAGAAAAGGGTTTCATGACAAACGTAGGGTATTGCCCCCTACACTATGTGCCGGAGGATGGGGTCCTATGAACACATGACCTGGTTCAAACTTTGTCACACATTTATCCATGTCTGACTTTTCGTAAGACAACCAAGAGAATTTATACCTTAATTTGGCCAAACCATCACATATTGTTGTCGGACAAGAGGGATATATAGATCGCGCGGTCCCACAAGTTGACGCATCGTCGAAGATCAGTTGAGCGAGGCTAGAAGAACACCACCCCCTGCATATGGCCAAATGTATATATATGCGAAAATGGTGTGGTCTGGTGTTTCAATTAATACACAATGCACAACCCTAGCTATGACGTGGCATGCACCTAGCTGAGATAACTCGGCATATATACCCCCCTTAAGATTTGTTATATATATACTACCTAGTTAGGTCATTATGGACGTATATATATTGTTCCGCTCCCCCCACACACACATGACACGTAGCAAGGTGACGTTGCAGCGTTGTTAGTCAAATGGATGATATATAGCGACCCATCCATATATAAGCGTGTCGTCGAAAACCACACAATGGATGCATGGTCCACACAAACACACACACACACGCGTGCGCGCGCACACACACGCACACACAGACACACACGCACGCACACACACACACACCCACACGCACGCACGCACGCGCACGCACACACACACACGCGCGTGAGCGCGCGCTCACACACACACACACACACCGCCACGCATCCTTGGCCTTCCAGCGTTCAGTAAAAGGCATGACAAACCCTAAGGGCCCCATCGATAGGTTTGTCGTCGGAAACCGCACAATGTAGGCACATGGTCCACACACAGGCATGGGTTCACACGCACACACACGCGCGCGCAAACACACACACATAGGCACACACACACACACACACACACACACACACACACACACACGGGCACACACACACACATCGTCACCCAACCTTGGCCTTCCAGCGTTGTCACTAAAAGGCTTGACAGACCCTAAGGGCCCACCGATAGGTTTGTCGTCGGAAACCGCACAATGTAGGCACATGGTCCACACACAAGCATGGGTTCACACACACGCGCGCGCACACACACACGCACATCGTCACCCATCCTTTGCCTTCCAGCATTGTCAGTAAAAGGCATGACAGACCCTAAGGGCCCACCGATAGGTTTATCGTCGGAAACCGCACAATGTGGGCACATGGTCCCCACACACAAATTGGTTCACACACACACACGCGCGCGGGCGCGCGCGCGCGTCATCGATACTTGACATTTTCAAAACAACAAAACAAAATCATGGATATTTTCAAAACAAGGAACTGGCCTTCCAGCGTTGTCAGTAAAAGGCATGACAGACCCTAAGGGCGCACCGATAGGTTCGTCGTCGGAAACCGCACAATGTAGGCACATGGTCCATACACATGCATTGGTTCACAGACACACACACACACACACACACACACACACACACACACGCGCGCGCGCGCGCGCGTCATCGATCCTTAACATTTTCAAAACAACAAAAGAAAATCATGGATATTTTCAAAACAAGAATCCGGCCTTCGAGCGTTGTTAATAAAAGGCATGACAGACCCTAAGGGCCCACCGATAGGTTTGTCGTCGGAAACCGCACAATGTAGGCACATGGTCTATTGGAGATATGCCCTAGAGGCAATCATGTGATGATTTCGTTTCCTATGTATTCATGACTACTTTGTATTGTCCTTGAACATCATCAGTGATATGTATCAATAAGTATGTGACTTATTTGTGAGACTATATATAGTATGATGATTGTTCTAATAGTCCCTAGTTGTTAAGGTTATGCGGACACATATCCTTTACTAGTATATGATTCAGTTGATGACTACGTTTCACAAGTCATGTGCATAGAGATGCTAAACTGATAGTATGGACTCGGGGATTGAGATCACCGAGTCGGACAGACCCACTTTGAGACACAGCGAGATAATGTCATCTGTTAGTCTCAAGCACAATGTATATGCCATGTCCTAGACCTGAGGTCATCGCATGTTCTCTGGATGAGGATCGACTTACTTAGGGTCTATCAAACGCTACTCCGTAACTGAGTAGTTATAAAGGTAGCTTTCGGGTGAGTCGTGAGACATGCCACGAGACATGGTTAACCAAGATGAGATTTGCCCCTCCGTGAGGTGAGATATTCTCTGGGCCCTCTCATGTGATCAGATTCAGAAAGCATGGCCATGCGACATGGGTTAAGTGTCAACCCAGTTCGGGAATCTGCATCACGGTTTCGAGAAGAGATGTCGAGCTACCACAAGGGTGACAAGTACTCGCCTTGAGCTTTACAACCTATATCATGAGGCAAAAGGAATGTTGTATATGACACATTGTCGAGGTTCGTCTAACGACTTTGCGCACACATGGGAGTTGGCATGTTCTGCTAGGAGCCGCTACCGACTATCGACTCAGGTCGTGTCCATGTGTACGTGAACCTATAGGGTCGCACACTTAAGGGATTGCAGCCCATTCGGATTGGATACGAATGGAAAATGGAATAGACTCATCGTGGGCCTCAAGTGTTGAGCCCACTTTGGAGGTCTATATAAAGGGGAGTGGGCGCACCTTTGAGGGTTGATTTTTTTCCTCCCATCGACAGCCACCGCCACTCCCCACGCCGCCATGTCGTGCGATCGAACCTAGCAGTCCGCCGCCCTACGCTGCCCCCGTACGTGTGGATACCTTCGAGGCATCGCATCTGTGGTGCTTGGATGAACCGTTCGAGGGATCCGTGAGAAACTGTTCGAGGGATCCGCGAGGAGCTGTTCGTGGGAGATCGCTGTTCGTGGGAGACCGGCTACACGAGGAGGAGACGAATTGGCTGATCAACTACACGTATCACCAACTCTACTTCCGCTGCGGTGACTGCGCGTCTAGTGGTAAACCCGATCCCGTGATCTATTTCCAGCAGCATGTTCTTGGGTGCGCGGTAGAAATTTTTTATTTGGCGCTAGCGTAGTGTACCGCGTGTTCCAACAGTGGTATCAGAGCCTCCGCTGTGTGGTGATAGATTCGGTGATTTGCATATGAGATATGTAGATCGGTTCAGGTGCGGGTCGATGAGATCGGCTGTGCACGTCAGTGTTGACGGTTGGTTTCGTGATCTTGATTCCGTGATCGCGATGCAGAGGTCATGACACGAATTACCCCTACCGGTCGGTTTCCGCCATCGGGGTAGACAGTGGAACGTAAATCCAGATGCAGCATGCAAAGATCAATGAGATTGATCGAACCGGAGCAAAGATCAACACCGTGGAAATGTGATTTCCGCAGTGCTGAAATCTGTTGGAGGGCTCACAGTAAAACGGGCATAACTTTTGCATACGAACTCCGTTTTCGCTCCACGACCTGTCAAACTGAAGGGCACGAAAAGATGCACTTGACCTTCAACTGCTTCACTGTTTTCGGCGATATTTTCGAGGTCAAAATCCTCTTGGAAAATAGAGTTTCGGACAGTTTTATTTTCGGCGGTAGAACGTCTGACTTGTTTTTGCAGGGAATGCTTGTGATTTGGTATAGCCCATGAATGTTGCTTGTAAATTATTAAATCATGATCTACGTGTCATGAGTGTGGCAACCAGCTGGAGCCATATGGTTGTCCCATTATTGTATTAATGACCTGCGTGTCAACATGAGATGCTTTGTAATGTAATTTACTCACATAGCTATTAGTTTGTAATAGCATAGTATCTTATGTAACTCTTGGCGGTTGACACCATGTGTGGAGATGGAGATCACCACAAGGGCAACCATGCTTGGAGATGGAGATCGCCATGGGCATGCAGGGCACGTGGAGATGGAGATCACCATGCATTGATGAAAGGGGCTATACCATATCACAAATATATAAACTGCATGTGAAAGTTTATCCCTTTTATGCGCCCTTCTTTTGCATGATAGATGTTATTAAGTAGGGTGATCCCTCAAAGAATGTCAAGTAAAATAGCCTCCCCAATTGCTGCAACATCACATGTTAAGTATTTTTAGTGGTGGGCCTATAAAATTAGGGCGCTGCTAACTCTCCTTAACGTGGTGTGTTTGTGTCGGACACTTACGAGCAAAGCATTGGTTAACTTGTCATAGCTATCAAAATAGTTTTGGGCCTCGAGGCATAAGGGTTGGCGTGGCATGAGATGTCCCCAACAAAC
Organism: Elymus sibiricus; assembly: GCA_039707655.1. Taxonomy (NCBI): domain Eukaryota; kingdom Viridiplantae; phylum Streptophyta; class Magnoliopsida; order Poales; family Poaceae; genus Elymus; species Elymus sibiricus. The sequence goes on from CM077667.1 coordinate 201,198,423, forward strand.
AAGAGTCATATAGAGATACGATTAGCAAGTGTTGCTTACCGAGTGATCTAGTCATCTAGCGGTGATGCAAAAGCTCACTAGTTGACATGTGGATCTTGGATCTTGAGTCACTAATAATCAACGGAGGGATGTTGATTTTAGTGGGAGTAATGTTCTTATTAAAATGTTTAATTTGAATTACTCTTTATGAATACATGTATTAGTGTTTTGCATATTTCTGTTGTAGATCAATGGCACCACCTGCTCAACCCAGTTTTTCGTTGAAATCAATCCTTGAAAAGGATAAACTGAATGGAACAAACTTTACCACCTGGTATAGAAATCTGAGAATTGTTCTCAGGCATGATAAAAAGGAACATGTTCTAGAGGAACCCCTTCCAGAGGAACCTGCCGAGAATGCTAATGCCACGGCCAGGAATGCCCACCAGAAACTCGTCGATGAGTCAAACGAGATCAGCTGTCTCATCCTGGCTTCTATGGAGCCCGATCTGCAGCAGCATTTCGAAAACATTGAGGCTTTCGATATGATCGAGAACCTCAAGAGCATGTTTCAGATGCAGGCAAGGAGCGAAAGGTTCAACGTCTGGCGATCCTTGATGGATTGTAAGCTGAAAGAGGGTGATCCACTGAGCCCGCATGTGATCAAGATGATCGGATACATGCAAGCTTTGGATCGGTTAGGCATCCCACTTGGGGACGAATTGTCCACAGATACAATTCTGGCTTCTCTTTCGACTAGCTATGGGGCGTTCATCTCGAACTTCCATATGCACGGCATGGAAAAGAAGCTCACTGAATTGCATGGGATGCTAAAAGTGGCAGAGCAGGATATCAAGAAAGGCACGCATCAAGTGTTGATGGTGCAGAACACGACAAAGTTCAAGAAGAGCTGGTCCAAGAAAAAGACTAAGGCAACGGGCAAGGAGGCAACTCCTACTATCGTCGTCGCGCCTAAATCCGGACCAAACACGGGGACCGTTTGCTTTCACTGCAAGGAAACTGGTCATTGGAAGAGGAACTGCAGCAGGTGGCTTGCCCAGATAGGCAAGAAGAATGGAAGTGTGACTTCTTCTTCAAGTACACTTGTTGTATATGTTATAGACATTTTTCTTGCTGATATTTCTAGTAGCTCTTGGGTATATGATACCGGATCGGTTGTTCACATATGCAACTCGATGTAGGGGCTAAGAAGGACTAGGAATGTTGCAAGAGGAGAAGTTGACATACGCGTCGGGAATAAAGCAAGAGTTGCTGCATTAGCCGTCGGCACCATGCAACTTAATTTACCTTCAGGATTTGTAATGGAACATGATAATTGTTATTATGTTCCTGCATTGAGTCGAAACATTATTTCGGCCTCATGTTTGATGAGGCAAGGTTATGAATTCAGTATTAAGGACAATGGTTGTTCTATTTACTTGAATGAAATGTTTTATGGCTTTGCACCTGTTAAGAATGGGTTATTTATATTAGATCTTGAAGGTGAATCGGTCTATACCATAAATGTCAAGAGGCATAAGCCTAACGAGATAAATCTGACTTACATCTGGCATTGTCGACTAGGACACATTAGTCAAAAGCGCATGAAGAAGCTCCATGAAGATGGAATTCTGACTTCATTTGATTTTGAATCATTTGAGACATGTGAGTCCTGCCTACTCGGCAAGATGACTAAGACTCCTTTTGCAAAGAGTTGTGAGAGGGCGTCTGAGGTATTGGAACTTATACATAGTGATGTATGTGAACCAATGAGCACGACAGCCAGAGGTGGTTTCCAATACTTCGTGACCTTTACCGACGACTTTAGTAGATATGGATATGTCTACTTGATGAGGCACAAGTCAGAAACTTTTGAAAAGTTCAAGGAGTTTCAGAACAAAGTGGAAAATCAACTCGGCAAGACAATCAAGCTTCTACGATCTGATCATGGCGGTGAGTATATGAGCCAGGAGTTTGATGATCATCTGAAGAGCCGTGGAATAGTTCCACAACTCACTCCTCCAGGTACGCCATAGAGAAATGGTGTGTCAGAACGGAGGAATCAGACTTTGTTAGACATGGTCCGATCGATGATGAGTCAGTCGGATTTACCCTTGTCATTTTGGGGATACGCTCTAGAAACCGCAGCTTTCACACTAAACAGGGTACCATCGAAGTCTGTAGATAAGACACCATATGAGATATGGACTGCAAAGAGTCATAGCTTGTCTTTTCTAAAGATTTGGGGTTGTGAAGCATATGTCAAGCGACTCCAGTCAGACAAGCTCACACCCAAGACGGACAAGTGCATATTCGTGGGATATCCTAGGGAAACCTTGGGATATTACTTCTACAACTGTGAAGAGGGCAAAGTGTTTGTCGCTCGACATGGAGTTTTCCTTGAGAAAGAGTTTCTCAATCGGAAGGCTAGTGGGAGGTCGGTCCGACTCGAAGAAATTCGAGAGCCACACGGGGACGTTCCGACAGGTGATTCAATCACGCCGGAGTTAGTCAGGGAACCCGTAGTGGAATCGGCGCCGGTTCCACGTAGGTTGGAAAGGTTGCGCAATATGCACGACTGCAATGTGTTGTTCTCGGAGAACAACGAACCGACCACATATGCGGAAGCGATGGTGAGCCCTGATTCCGAGTTATGGCTTGAGGCCATGAGATCCGAATTAAAGTCCATGGATGACAATCAAGTTTGGAACTTGGTTGATCCGCCAGATGGCGTTCGAGTCATTGAGTGCAAATGGATCTTTAAGAAGAAAACTGATATGGATGGAAATGTTACAGTCCATAAGGCTCGACTTGTCGCTAAAGGTTATCGACAAGTTCAAGGAGTTGACTATGGTGAGACTTATTCACCGGTAGCGATGCCTAAATCAATTCGGATCATTGTTGCTATAGCTGCAGATGGATGTCAAAACGGCTTTCCTTAATGGAAATTTAACTGAGGACGTGTATATGACACAACCCGAGGGTTTTGTCGATCCAAAGAATGCTGGCATGGTATGCAAGCCTCAGAGATCCATTTATGGATTGAGGCAAGCATCTCGAAATTGGAACATTCGTTTTAATGAAGCGGTCAAAGAGTTTGGCTTCATCAAGAACGACTATGATCATTGTGTATTCAAGAAGGTCAGTGGGAGCTCGGTTGCATTTCTGATCCTATATGTGGATGATATATTGTTGATTGTAAATGATGTTCAAATGCTTGAATCTGTCAAGGACTCATTGAAAAATAGTTTTTCGATGAAAGACTTGGGAGAAGCAGCTTATATTCTAGGAATCAAGATCTATAGAGATAGATCGAGAAGGCTTATTGGATTAAGCCAAAGTACGTATATAGACAAGGTGTTGAAGCGGTTCAACATGCAAGATGCCAAGAAAGGGTTCTTGCCCATGTCACATGGCATTAGTCTTAGCAAGACTCGGAGTCCTTCGACTCCTGATGAGCAAAGACGCATGGATGGGATTCCGTATGCTTCGACTGTCGGGTCCATCATGTATGCTATGGTATGTACTCGTTGTCGGTGTCAAAACCGGCGGATCTCGGGTAGGGGGTCCCGAGCTGTGAGACTAGAATCGATGGTAACAAAGGGACGAAGGAGACGATGCTTACCCAGGTTCGGGCCCTCCTATGGAGGTAAAACCCTACGTCCTGCTTGATTATATTGATGATATGAAGGTTACAGTGTTGATCTACCTCAAGATCGACTAGCTAAAACCCTAGATGAGTTTTTGTGTCGTATGATCTAAAACCCTCCCGGTTTATATAGACACCGGGGGGTACCTAGGGTTTACACATAATGGGCCTCCTGCGAGGATGGAGATGGCGATTTCCTCATCTTGACTTGGAGTGCACGATGCGCCTTCGGGGCTCCCTTCTGGAATGTGGAGTCTTGATGTATCCGGCCCTTCTTCAGAGAACGGCCCATCGAGCCGGCCTATTGAGAGGTGAGCCGGCATCCCGAGGACCCCTTAGTCCGGGACTCCCTCAGTAGCCCCCGAACTAGCCCCCAACGCCAAGGGTCTCAGGTCCAGCTGCTTCGTATGATCAGAGTCTTCGGCTTGCGGGGTGAGTTCTTCTTCCCTTTCCATGATCGGCTGAGACTAGTTCGGTTTCCGATGACACGTATTTCTTCCGATCATATGATTGACCGAACATCATGAATTACTTAGCCCCGAAGGCCAATCGCCAAAGTGTAAACAGTGTTTTCTGACACCCCCTTCTGACGAAGGGTCATGGCCTACCATGACCACTGAACCAGTTACGAAAACTTGATTCGCGGTTCGGGGCCGTTTATACAGCGACACGACTTATCAATGCGCAGATCGTGCCCCATTTCACACGGGATATGGTTAATCTCCACACGCGCATAACGGCACGCATGTCTTGGGAAGCGGAGGGATTTGTGGCGCGGTAAGCAAGGCTAATCGGCGACACGTCCCATAAAAAGGGAAAAAAACCAAGGCCTATTCACGCTTCCCATTCGCATCCTCCGCCTTCTCAATCTCCCCAAGCTTCGAGAGCCCAGATCCAGTTCTTCCTCGCCTTCTCCTCCGAGCTTAGCCATGGCAGGTTCTGGCTCCAACGGCAAGTGGGAGGCGTCCACGGTCACTGACCAGGATATCCGGGACCTAAAGCAGGCCGGCTACCTCCCCGCCAACGTCTTCCCCCGCGCCTCGGAGAAGAACCAGGTGGTTCCCACCCCCAAAGCAGGCGAGAGGGTGGTGTTCGTCCCCCACTTTATCCGGGGACTGAGCTTTCTGCTCCACCCCTTTGTCAGGGGTCTCATGTTTTTCTACGGGCTGGACTTCCACGACCTCCCACCGAACTCCTTCATGCACATATCGGCATTCATCATCATCTGTGAAGCCTTTCTGCGGGTCGAACCGCACTTCGGCTTGTGGCTCAAGGTCTTCAATGTCAAGCCGAAGACTGTGGCCAATGAACATGTAGACTGCGGAGGGGCGGTAAAAAGCAAGCTCCCCCGTGTCGAGTGGCCTACCGGCACCTTCATCGACACAATCAAGATCTGGCAGAAAGAGTAGTTTTACATCACTGAGCCAAGGGATGAGAGCTGGGCGGCGCCTGCTGAATTCAGATCCGGACCCCCAACGAGATTGACCTCGTGGCTCTGGAAGGGCCTTGACTGGGGGTCGGATGCTGAGGTGAAGCTGCTGCAGAAGCGTCTTACTTCGGTGATCGAGGCCAAGGTGGAGCTGGTCAACGTGGTTCAGGTCATGCTCCACCGCCGTATCCTCCCCTGCCAACGCCGGGCATCCCCCATGTGGGCTTACCGTCCTAACGACGAGCCTACCGTGCGCCAATTCTTCCGCACCACCCCGGAGAAGCTGTGGAAGGCTTTGTTCAAGCCTCAGAAGAGCTGGCCGACCAAGGAAGAGGATACGGGCCTAAGCACCATCAACCCCCCGACCAAGGTACGGTATAACTTCAATTCATTGACTTTGTTTCTTCGGCAAAAGGTCTGAACGCCTTCTTTCGCAGAAGTGGCTGAGCAAAGCCGCGAAGGTTAACTGCCCGGCTCCACAACCCGAAGACCATAGGTCGAAGCTGTTGGCGGCGATGCTTGTCGTGGCGCCGTATTCGGCGCCCGAAAAGAAAGAGAAGAAGAAGAAGGCCAGAGAGGGCCTTCGCATTAAGGACCAGCGAGACGCTGCGTCCGAGGAAAGCCATGCCTCCTCTAGCCATGAGGAGGAGCATGATGATGGTGGGAAGGAGTCCCCCCCCCCCCCCGCAAGAAAGAGGGCGGCGTCATCGGATGCCGCGGAAGAGGCAGCTCCTCCCGCCCTGAAGATGGCGTGCCGGGCGAGGTTGATCCAGCCCGACAGCTCGGATTCTAACACATAATCCGAGGAGTTTGAGAGGGTCCCCCGAAGGAATCCAAGGGTCAAGCCCCCCGCTCAAAGGTAATGAATCCGAGGACTCACTGAGTTATTTACGCACAGTATGTAATAGTTTTTAAACGCATTAGCGCCTTTTGGTCTGCAGCCCACCATGTGTTCTCCCCACCGATCAAATATCGGATGGGGAGTCTCCGCCCGCCGAGCTGGTGGATAGTGGGACTGCATCGCACCTGACACCTCCAGGGGCCGCGAAGGACGCCACGGAGGTGTCATCCAGCTAGGCTCCGGTGGAGCCAAACACGGGCGGCGGGGACGACCATGCAATGGCCGAGGCTAATGCCATAGCCGCCGAAGGCCAGGGAGAGGGAATCCCCCAGGCCGCTGAGGATCAGGGGGAGAATATCCCCCTGGTCGCCAAAGAGGAAAAGCGAAAGGATGCCCAGTCCCCTCCGAGGGCGTCTTCGGAGCACGCTGTGCCTCCGGAGCTACCGACTCAGTCTCCGATCATAGATCGGACTGTCCGGTCAACACCGATGCCACCGACAACTGGGTGGCCAGTAATGGAGGAGGCGCTAGCCAGCGCCCCCATCTCCGAGGATCACCGCACTCTTATGGGTGCGGTTTTACAAGGAATTCAGTCCGTTGATAACGGACTGACGGAGGCCTTCAATGGTCTCTTGGCGGGCTTCAAGGTGAGTCAAATAATACCCTTTTCCCGAACAATGCTAATTTTAAGTTTTGTGCTATTTATATATGTACTAGCCCCCGAGCCCTGAATGGGTATGCAAAAACGCATCCGGGGGTCAAATAGTGAGGAATGAACAATGATGCACAAGGCACCAATTGGTCCTGCAATGTTCGGAAAACCCGTAAGAGGGCCGAACAGAGAGTCGTATGTGTGGATACCTTGGAGGCATCGCATCTGCGGTGCTTCGACGAACCGTTCGAGGGATCCGTGAGAAACTGTTCGAGGGATCCACGAGGAGCTGTTCGTGGGAGATCGATGTTCGTGGGAGATCGGCTACACGAGGAGGAGACGAATTGGCTGATCGACTACACGCATCACCAACTCTACTTCCGCTGCGGTGACTGCGCATCTAGTGGTAAACCCGATCCCGTGATCTATTTCCAGCAGCATGTTCTTGGGTGCGCGGTAGAAAATTTTTATTTCGCGCTAGCGTAGCGTACCGCGTGTTCCAACATGGTCCACACACAGGCATTGGTTCACAAATACATAGACACACATGTCATCGATCCTTGACATTTTCAAAACAGCAAAAGAAAATCATGGAGATTTTCAAAACAAGGATCTCAATATTTATTTAGCCGGAATGACATATCACTACAGGCATTTTATTTATGCCTATAGTGATCGTATCACACCGCCTAAATGAACCTTAAAATCTAGCAACTTCCTAATTGGTTACCCATCCTTGACTACTCCATCGAAAGCATGCTTAACTTCCAAGTTCGGTTCGACTGGGTTACGGGCTGGGAAGCTGCTCCTTGCTGGCAAGAGTTGCCTCCTATCATTTACAAGGCATTCCCCGATGGGCACCTGGTGGGACCAGATACATATCGCAGAAGTTTCTGGTAGTACTAGAAACCGTGCGCGATGGTGGCAAGGGGGCTGATGATGACATCTCTCTCATGCTCGATGGAGCGATGCTGCTTTTGCGTGCTCTCCGGCCTGCTCCGTCTCGTCCTCCTCGTCCAGAAGGTTGATGATGGGGCCGACGCTTCTACGGGAAACCGATTGGGGGACTGGCGGGAGAATGATTGGGGGAGTGGCGGGAGAAGCGTGTTGGATAGAACATCATTTTAGTACAAATTGGATAACTTATGAAAGAAGGAAGCTCGAGCTAGCACGACACGCGCACACCGTGCTTACACACGCACGAGCTTCAGACGGGCGTATAGAACTGCTTTAAATTATTCATGGTTCGTTTAGTTTTTTGTATACTACACTAATTAAGTTTGTAGACATTTAATGTGCATAATTCAGATTTGAACTAAAAGAACATGCTTCGTGTCACCAAAATGGGTTGAAAAAAGATATTTGTGTCCTTGGGTTCCTTGTTTAGGTCCCATGCAATGAACGTGAATGGATTACAAACATCTCAGAGTCAAGGCCAAAAACATCGAGAATCTTGGTTTTTAAATCATCATAAATCCAAACCTCGTCTGAAATTCTTGAAACTTACCCTGGTGTCATGACACGGCACTTATACAATATGATAATTTTTTGTCCAATTTGGGACAAGTCTCTTGCACACCAAAAGTTCTCTCAACAACCATCATTCTTTCGATACGGAACATGTGTCACCTCTATGGAGAGAACGACAGTCGATGTCTCTTCTTACACATATATATTTTTTCTACATGCAACATAGACTAATACAGGTGCAATGCTAAAATGTGGAATTATTCATGGCTCGTTTGGTACCCTTTATACATTAACTGAGCTTTTCTATATCCACTTAATGTGCATAATTCAAATTTAAACTACAAGCACATGCTCCAGGGCACCAAAATGGGTTACAAAATCATTTATATGTCCTTGGGCCCCTGTTTAGGTCCCATGCAATGATTAAAAACATCTCGGCATCGTGACCAGGATGCAAACGTTGAGAAACATTGCTTTTAAATCCCCATAAATTCGGAACTTGTATGATAATATTGGTTTATTGAATTCCCGTAAATACAAAACTTGTATGATAATCATTTGGTGCCACGTGTCCATTTTTTTTAATCCCTCCGTTTGTTTTTACTTCACGTATAAGATATAGTCAATGTCAAGCTAAACATAGTTTGTCTAAATTTATACAAAAAACATATCAACATCTACAATGCTTAGGTTATATAATATAAAAGTTAATTTGACAATGCATCTAATAATATATATTTTAAATTATAAATATTTATATATATTTTTCCTATAAAGCTAGTCAAACTTTACAAATTTTGAATTTGACCAAATTTTATATGCTAACTAAAAAACGGAGGGAGTACTTGATATGGCGGTGTCGTGCGTGTAGCTGCAGGTTGATGACAGGACGCATGCGAGCTTTCCGCCGCGCAGGCTCAACGGGACGCGTGCGAGCTGTCCGCCGTGCAGGCTTGACAAGATGCATGAGAGCTGTCCGCCATGCATGCTCGACGGGACGCATGAGAATCTACTGCGCATGCTCATCGGGAAGCGATAATTTTACCTCCACCCCCCCCCCCCCGCTCGCCTTGCTCCCAACTTCTGAATTAATGGCGTTCGACCTGCTGTTTATCATGTGGTTAATGCGCCTAGACGGAGGGACTAGTTTGCTTGCGATTACTGTTTTGTTCGTGCCTCGCCGAGAACTTTGACGTTTCGTGATAACAGTACAAACAAATGAAATAATATAACAACAAATTCGCAACGGCAAAGGATAATAATTCACTTACATATACATGATAATAATAAATGCAACAAGCGGCAACTCCCCAAAGACACAGGGGCAAAAGAAGAAGGGAGAGGTTGAAGAAGGAAGACAAAAAAAATGATCTGGCACGCTGCTATCTAATTATTCATGGATTGCTGGGCGTGGCGTTCCTCAATCTCCTTCTTCATCGCCTCCATGACCTCCATCTCCTCTCGCCTCTCATCCGACATCTTCCGCATTGCGGCCATGGCGCGGGCTCTTTGCTCGAGAGCATCGATTCTCTGCGTCGCGTACGCATGAAGTTCCTTCACACGCTCCACGGATTCGTTCAGTAGACCCACGCGCTCGATGTAGAGCTTCGCCAAGTCTTCCAGAAGTTCCATGGCGAGTTCTTTCAGCCTCCCCTCCGAGGTACTTTTCTTCTCAAGCAATTTCTTCTAGGCATCGTTCTCCTCCACAAGTTTCTCCAAGAGGCCGGTCGCCCTGTCAACGGAGGCGTCGCTCTTCTCCAGTAGCTTCACCAAGTCATTGATCATCGTGTCCTTCCTATCGAGCTCAGCGCGCATGCCGTCGCTGGCTAAGGAATCCACAACTACAAACTTGTCCAGTTCGCCTCCGAGGCGAATGCTCTTGTGATTGTGAGAGCCGTTGCCTCTCCACGAAAGATCCTCCCGGGCTTCCGCGGCACCACCGAACATCTCTGCTGCGGCCAAAGCGGTGTGGCTGGAGCTCTCTGGCGATTCCACGGCGCGGCGGCGGGACCTCTCGGTTGCTTCCGCGGCCTTGGTCTTTCTTCCCTGGTTATATCTCGAAGTCGACCCGGAACCCCCCTCCTACCGGCCATGGCAGACGGAATGAAGGACTAACAAAGAAAGGCCCGCTTTTTTGGTGGCGGGGGTGAGGAATGTGCGGTAATTTTCGAGTACGTGTTTGTGTTTTTATAGCCTGCTACAGTAAACATCTGCTAAGTGGGAACACGTTTAGGTTTTGTGGGTGTGAACTGATTTGCGAAAAAAATAGCGCGTGGTAATTTGGAATGTGAATGGAAACAAGCTCAATATTTATTGATGGTTTTAGTTCCCAAGCACGGAACGCTTTATGGTTTATAGAAACCGTTTGGGATGGCGTACGTGGGCCAAAGGTTTGATTAGACGGGACGCGTGCGAGGAGTCCTCCGCGCAGGCTCAAAGGGATGCGTGCGAGTAGTCCGCCGCGTAGGCACAGCTGGCTCACCGGGAATCAAGCCCTTTGACGTCGGACCTCCACCCACACAACCCTATTCTCTCACAAGTTCTCCCTTAATGCTACACCTTCTCCTCCGGTCTTATCTATAAGGATCGCCGCCGAGGATCACCTCCTTTTTCGATGGACGACGAGGCGGCCAACAAGCGGGGGCGGGTCGAGGCTGAACCACACGAGCCTCCAGCGAGCGTGGACTTAATCAGCAGCATCCCCAACGAGATGTTGGTAACCATCACGTCCCTCCTCCCCATCAAATCTGACGGGCAGACCACCATCCTCTCCAGGCGGTGGCGCCCCCTATGGCACTCAGCAGCGGGGGTCGCAAACGCTTGGATGCATTGTCCCACATCCTCGCCACGCACACTGCGCCAGTCAGACGTCTTTCCATCGGCACTTTCCGTTCAAACTACAAGGCCGAACCCAAGTTTCACGAGTGGTTCTTATCCCCCGCCCTATATCAGCTCAAGGAGCTCAACTTTGATGCAGGACATGGGCGCACGCTGCCTCCGTCCGTCCTCCGCCTTGCGCCCACGCTGCGCCGTGCTACATTCATGCGGTGCCTTTTCCCTAAGATTAATGACGCGCACGCTCTTCATCTCCCTAAACTGAAGCACCACGAGCTCATTGACATTAGCATCTCGAAGTCGGATTTGGAGCGCCTGCTCGGCGACTGTACAATGCTCGAGTACCTTCGTCTTCAGATGATGTTTGGGTTCAGTAGCCTCCACATCGCTACGACGAATCTCCGTATGATTTATGTGCATGGCTGGTGCCGCAACACGCTGTCATTTGGGGAGTTTCATGATATGGTCATTGAGAATGCGCCTTTCCTAGAGAGATTGTTTCTACTTGATAAAGAATGTCGAACAAGAATCAGGGTCATTGCCGCACCGAAATTGACAGTGTTGGGCTATTCGTGTGCTCAATTCTCCGAACTTGTTACAGCTGGATCCATACCCGTTCAGGTACAACAATCTTCTTCTCATTCTTATTATTGTACATCACATTTTATCTAGTTTTTGTTGATCTATGTTCGGCTGTCATCCAGAAAATGATTCCCACAAGCCTCGCATTATCTCTGCGCACAGTGAAGATCTTGGCACTACAATCTATTGGCCCCAATCTAGATGAAGTTGTTAAGTACCTTATATGCTTTCCGTGCACGGAGAAGTTATACGTCGAGGTGATGATCATTTCCTGTTAATTGTTAACCTTAATGGAGTTCAATTTGTTTGTACTTTTACCCATGATTACAATGACAGATGTACTATACATTTTTTTGAGATGTTAATCATGAACGATCAAAGATGGCATGTCAATCTATTAGTGTATTTTATAAATCATGCAAATCAAAGAGGCCCGTAGTGTTCAATATTGCATCTAAGCACAGATATGTTGTCTTCGTTTGCAGATACAAGCAGGACATGGAGTGGAAAAGGTGGCGCAATATAACAATCCCATCGAATGCCTTGAATTCCAACTCACGGAAATTACTTTGAACGAGTACCGACGCACCAATCCAGAGATTCAATTTGCCAGTTTCTTTGTTCAGAAAGCAATGGTGCTCAAGGTAATGAGGTTTGCACTATATTTAGTGTGCCACAATGGATGGTTTACTGACCAGCGGAGGCGTGTACAGCGGAATGGAAAAGGCTCTGCAGAAGCTGATTTTCACTTTGGAAGTTCGTATGACAGATTATTCGGAAGCGATTCTATCGAACCGATATATGACTTCTCGGTGGATGATCCCTTCGCAGAAATATTTCATCCCATGGATCCTGAAGATTGGATTTGATTTCTAATGTCAGTTTGTACCTTGTAATCTTTGAATTTGGGCCTAGTTATGCTGGAATTTGAACCTTGTAAAATTGCTGGTATTTGTGATACAATATTTGAAATTGCATTTCGTTCTTTTTTGTATATGCAATCATGTTCTTATAAGTACATATGTTGTTGTTCTGTAGGCACAACATAGATGTTGTGCATACAGAGCAAATCACAGTACACACTGACTAAACTATGAAACCCGTCGGTGATGATTTCATCAATCGCTGACAATTGTATACCAGCAAACGTTTTCCCACAACACACACAGGTTATTAGCACCAATCGTCTGTGTTATTTATGGTGTTCACACACGATTCTCATTACTCACCTGTTTGCTATATATCGCACGCATCTTGTTATGCCGAATCATTTGTGTTCTGCTTTATCAGCGCACACAGTTTATCTGAGTGAACTGTATGCCATACTTACACACGTATGTAGTTTTGCTAACCGTTTCTGTTATCTTCGCTAATCACAAACGGTTCATAAGAACAAACTGTCTGCCGTAGATCGCACACGCAACTACTTTCGGAATCATATTTGATGGATCCACCTTCGCACACAGCTCGTGCCATTAGCGACGGAGCTTGAAGTATACCGTTTGGGATTCATGCATCGCACACAGTTTCGTCGAAGAGTCTCTGAATGATGTGTCGTCTTTGGACCATTCTGTAGTAGTGCCACAAGACTCGAGGAACTTCCGTGTCAAGCCACGACTCGCGGTATATCACATACCCGAGGTAAGCACCCGAACAATGCCTTTCCCTTGACGACACTAAACAAAAATTCCACTCGTTGGTACCCAGCCCTCATGATGTACATCCCGCGAGCCTCGCTCAAGATCGTAACATCCATGAGGGGACACAATGGTGTGCCCGGTGTCTGTAAAAACAGCCCATGATCGTCCTTTCCGGCACGACCCCGTATCGAGAGTGACCTTGTCACTCCCGCCACTAGTAATGCGGTCTCCCTACTAGTACCTACCAAGGTAATCAACAAAGCCCCGTCCCATAAGGGGTATCGTGGTTATACATGTAAGGTTGGGACGATCAGCAGATCTTAAATCTAATCCGTTTTCGAAAACGCACTCACACAACTGGCTCCGGTACACCACTTCTTTCTCAAGTGGTTACCTAGCCCATCTTCTCCCTCGGGCATTAGTGTCACCCGACGGGGTTTTCGAAAAGTCCTTGAAAGTACTTGTGTTTCCATCACCATGCACATTCCCGTCCCGCTTTGCGTAGCACTACTGAGCATCCTATCTACGTTAGCAACCTAACTACTCCCACCCGCATAACCCTCATAAGGAGGTAGGGTCATGCACGATGCAAGTTTCAACGAGAAAGTAACGAGGCATCCACCCAAGTGGCTACCACATCATCACGATCAATTCATCAGAACATAAGGTGCTATATGACATGCATGAAAAAGTTTCTTAGGCATGGTCATGGGGCTGTATGCCTGGCTCAACAAAGTCCTCAGGGTCTTCAAAGCCTTCTGGTCCAACTCCCTTGTCAAGAACGTGATTTATCGTCGCAAAGTAACGGGAATAATAAGGCAATAGCACAAAACAAGGAAAATAAATCACTCAGAAAAATGTCAAACTACTTTTGTAAAATACTATAGGAAAACTAAGAATACTAAAAATACTAGTTTCTGGTTTTGAAGTGTAAAAAGTTGTGAAAACTATTTTAACAGAGGCTATTAATACCTAAAACGGTGTTTTAAATAAAAACAGTGTATAAAACCTTTTCAAAAATTCTCACAAGTGGCATAATCAAATAGGTTGGAATATTACATGATTTGTGGAGTTGAAATTATTGGATTTGGAGATTTATTTAACTCTGTGGAATTTTTGCAAAACATAAAGAAAATAAAAAGGAAAAAAGGGCCATTGTGCCACTCGGGCGAAACCAGCCAGCGCAGACGGCCCGAGCGGGCCAGGCGCGCGCGCCTGCCAGGGTTTAAACCCGACAGGCAGGGCCCAGCTGCCAGTGAGAGAGGGAGGGAGCGAGAGAGAGGTGCAGATGATAGGCGGGCCCAGCCTGTGATCTTTAACCTCACGATAGGGAGGCCGGCGAGCTCACCGGTGAGGTTCCTGGCCACGGCGAGGGGAGCAGAGGGCTGGGACGGAGTCAGCGCCAAGTCACCGTTCTTGTGGAGGTGGAGGGAGGCGCCGGAGAAGCCCTGGTCGCCGGCGACAAGGAGGCCACGGTGGAGAGCTTCGGGAGGAGGTTGTCGTTGACGCCTGGAGATGCAAATCCCACGGGGAGGATGGGGGAAATGATCAGCGGCGAGAGGCGGTTCCAAAGGGAGAGAAAGGAGGGTCAGAGAGGCTCTGTACCCGGAGGTTACCGGAGTCCCGATGCGGTGGACTCCGAGCTTGATATCGATCTCGGGAGCTTCTAGCGAGGAGTGGGTGGACTAGGGGTTCGATTAGAAGCAGCAGAGGGTCGAAGGGAGGGAGAAATTGTCCCGGGGTGGCTTTATATAGCCGGGGCACGGTCCACCGAAAGCTGTGCGCCGGCGAGGTTGTGGCTGAGGCCCGAGGCCACGGGAGAAGGCGCGGGTGCGTCTGGGGTCCTCCTGGGTGTCGTCCACGACCAGAGGGAGAGAGAGGGGAGAGGGGAGAGCGCGTGCGTGCGAGGGAGAGGATTGGCCGAGAGGGGCGGCGTCGGGCGCGCGCTGGGAGAGCCGTTGCAGGGAGAGAAAGGAGGGGGACAGAGGCATGGCGTGTCCCGGACGCCGAGGCACCTCGACTGGCGCGAGGGGGAGGCTTGAGGTGGCGAGGACATGGGCAGGGCATGAGGTCAACCCTCTGCCTGTCATGTAGTGCCCTCCAGAGCGCGTCTTTAGCCGGCATGATGGGCTTTTGGCGCTCTGTGGCACGTCCACCAGTGTCCATCGTCTGCGTAGGGGCTATACAAAGGGGGAAAAGGGGCATGGGATGCTCTGGAACTTGCCAGGAGGGAGAGAGCGCTGAGAAAAGGGGGAAAAGTGGCTGTCTAGGGGTGCAAGTGGGCTTCCCACCTCCTCAATCATGGAGTTGGTTGTTGGAAAACTTACCGGGGGTGAGAGGGGGTCTGCTGGTGCTGTGGTAAAAATTGGAGCTCAAGGACAACATAGGAAGGGGCTCAATTATTGATCTTAGCATTCTAGCAGAGGGTGCTTGATCTCTGGTTGGGCTACCTCTGGTGCTCTACTGGAGATGAAACCTAACAGGATGAAATGGGGGGAATAATTAAACTTGATCACCAACTTTGAGCTCATTTGAGAAAAGTAGCCAAGGTCAATTGCCCACTTGGCGATTCGACCAGTAGCCTCCCAATTTTGTATGATATCTCCAAGGGTTGTTGAACTGACCACGGTAATTGGATGCTCCTGAAAATAGTGCTTCCACTTCTGGCTTGCCATAAAAACTCCAAAGACCAGCTTTTGCCAATGCGGATACCGTTGCTTTGACAAGGTCAAGACTTCGCTGAGGAAATAAAATGGCCACTGAACCGGATACTCCTTCCCTGCCTCCTTTCGCTCAACGACAATTGCAACACTTACCGCCTTGGAATTAGCAGCAATGTACAGGAGCATGGGCTCTTTGTCGACTGGGGCGGCTAAAACGGGCGGCTCAGCTAGTTGCTTTTTGAGGGCTTCAAAAGCTTAGTTAGCTGCATCAGTCCAGACGAAGTTGTCTGTCGGCGTTCTGGGAACAGGGGAACCCAGACCTGCCTGCCTGCGGCCCAGGGCGTGGCCCACTTCGACAGCTAGTACGGCCCGGCGTGGGATCTCCCAGGACAAGGCCTCGCGAGAGTCCCACCCTCGCGAGGAGGACGACACCAAGACCCCCGGAAGGAGAAGGCCTCTCTAGGCTCCCTCCCGACGGGCGGAGATCTCTATGCAGCACTCGGCCTCGAGAGGCTGGGGTGACGCCAGCCGGGCCAGGCGGGCGCCGGCAGGCACAAAAGAAGCAGTTTCCTCCTTGGTGCAAAGGAGGCAAGGACGTACGCAGGTTCCCAAGGCATCGCCCCAAAGGTTTCCATTGCGGCGCAACAAGACCAAGACCGCGAGCCCTGCAGGATGGACGTCATCGTCGAGCCCACCTCTGCATCACGACCAGGGACTTTGCGGGCGAAGACCACCTTTCGTCAGGATAAGGTGTACTCCTTGTCCCCCTTCGAAAATGGCCGTTGTGGGACCCCTTCCCGCCATTGCGATAAGGGAAGAGGACCCGGGCCATTATAAATAGGGACTAGGCAACTCCGTAGAGGGGGTGTGATCCGAAACCACCCGAGCGCCCTCGCGAGGTGACTCACCACTGTACCAATTCATCCGCAAACCTCCTCGTGAGGCAATCCACCCAAAAGCAAGAGTAGGGTTTTACCCTTCGCAGCGGCCCGAACCTGGGTAAATCCGCGTGTTAGTCTTCTTCCCCGTGTTTGAGTGAGTCCGATTCGGCTGGGCTGTGGAGCCGTGAGCTTGAAGCCAAAGCTGTTGGGATCTTCGCACACGCCCCTGAGTTCGAACCTCTTTGGGTTTTGCAGAGCCCTAAAATCCGACATTTGGTGCGCCAGGTAGGGGGCGTGTGACGGGGTCTCCACCTCAGCTTCACCTCGCATCCGCTCGCCGCTCCCATGGCTAAAGGACACTGAGCTCACGCCGAGCGCCGGGCTGCTCGCGTCGCTCGGGCGACGCCTGTGGGCCACAGCGCCCCGCACCGCCTTGCCCCCCACCCCGTTGGCAGACGCCATCGCCAGCCCAACCTTCGACGGACGCCGGGGCTTGCCGCCTTCACCCACCACAGAGGGCGGCATCATCGCCCCGACTCCTGCCCACATCCACGCCGCGGCGTCGTCCTCCCGAGCTCGCCGTGACCTGATGAGCGGGCAAGTCACGTTCCTCGTGGCCCGCGAACTGCTGCGGTACCTGGCCGCTCGCAACCGCTAAGATGACTGGCTGTGTCGCAGGACTAGGCGCGCCAGCACGGCCGGCGTG
The DNA here is from genome assembly GCA_039707655.1 of Elymus sibiricus. NCBI lineage: Eukaryota > Viridiplantae > Streptophyta > Magnoliopsida > Poales > Poaceae > Elymus > Elymus sibiricus. The sequence continues at coordinate 201,215,750 of CM077667.1, forward strand.
GCCCTGGCGCCCCCCTACGGGACGGGCTAGGGGGCTCGCGTCGTTGGAGCCCCCCCAACCAACCGGCATGGCGCTGGGGACACGCGAATGCCCCTCGGAAGCGCGTTACGACACGCGCCCGCGCCAGCAAGGGGTGCGGCCCAGGGTGTCAGGCACGCAGGAGTTCACCCCCGGCATGGACGAAGACCTGTGGGAGGCGCTGGCCGTGTGGGGCGGGCGCCGCCTCGCACTTCCCAGCGCGCCCGCCGCCTCCGAAGTGGGCGGCAGGAGACTCGTCTACGCCCGCGCCCAGGGGCTCGAGTCCCTCCGCGACGAGCATGCTGACGGGCACCCAAGCTGCGGAGGGTGCAGCACCGGCCACTACGATGATAGGAGGAGCATACGCGACCTCGTGAGCGGCTTTTGTCGAGGCTGGCACGCGCGGCCTCGCGAGGGTGTCTGGCGGGGTCGGTCTTGCGAGGGTGCCTGGCATTGGCAGCGTCGCGAGGCACGCCCGCTGGTGGGGAGCTACCCTGAGCAGGCGCCTGTGTCCCCGGACCGGGCGTCACCTGCCTGGAGATGGAGGGTGGACCACACGCCCATGTCCCCAGGCCAGGCGCTCCATGCCTGGAGACGGAGGGTGGAACACACGCCCATGTCTCCAGGCCAGGCGCTCCCCACCTGGAGACGGAGGGTGGAACACACGCCCATGTCCCCAGGCCAGGTGCTCCCCACCTGGAGACGGAGGGTGGAACACACGCCCATGTCTTCGGGACGGGTGTCACCTACCCAGAGACGGAGGGTGGAACACACGCCCATGTCTCTGGGTCGGGCTTCCCCCGTCTGGCGGCAAAAGATCAGGTACTCGCCGATGTGTCCAGGTCCGGGCTACAAAGATCTCAAGCCTACGGAAGTCATTGGAAGGATTGGTGCTCATGAGATGACACTCAAAGACAAAGAAGAGCTTCACAACAAATCTAGCGGTGCTTACAAAGCCACAAGTGATGCTCCCGCAACTTCAAGCGACAACCTTGTCACCAATGAAGAGATAAGCCTCATGGTCAAGAAATTCAACAAGTTCTACAAGAATAGAGGCAAAGAACGAAGCTCCAACTCAAGATATGAAGAGAAGCGTTCGTCAAGTCGTGACCGCAACTGCTACAATTGTGGGAAGCCCGGACATTACTCCAATGAGTGCACGGTTCCCTACAAACGAAGAGAAGAATCACCTAGAAGACGAAGCTCAAGAAATGAATCACCTCAAAGAGAGAGAAGGAGTAGATATGATCATTATGAACGAAGACCCTCAAGGAGAAGTAGGGATTCGGAGAAGAAAGACAAGTACACCAAGAGCTACACAAGAAGAATACATCAAGCTCATGTTGGTGAATGGGTTTCCGGCTCCGACGCCGACAACAACTCCGAGAGAAGCTATCACTCCAATTCCGACTATAGTCAAGATGAAGGTGTTGCCGGACTTGCACTAGTGACTACCAACTCCTATGATCTATTTGATTCACCAAATAAAGGGAGTGGAAGTTGCTTCATGGCTAAAGTCCCCAAGGTATCACACCCCGAGTATCTTAATTTCGATAGTGATGAAGATTTGTGATGACGACTTGCACTTTGATAATACTAGTAATGTTAGTCAAAATGAACTTGATAATTCTCATGCTAGTCAAGAAAAGTCGTTTGATGATGATAAGATGAAAATAGAACAACTAACTAAAGAATTAAACACTCTTAAGTTAGCCCATGAATCTACTCTCGAAGATCATAGAGAGCTTGTAAGGACTCATGAGAAGCTACCCTTCGAGAAGCTCACCTTGGAGCAAGAGCATGAGTTTCTTAAAGCTATCAATGACGATCTCCGAAAGAAGACTTTATCTTATCTAGCCAAACGATTACTCTTGTCTACATTCATGCCTCAGGTTAAGTCTAAGCAAACTAGTAACAAAGGCAAGAAAGGTTCTTCATCTAGTAGCAACAATAAAAATGCTAAACCCAATGATGTTGCTTCTAGTAGTTCTATTGATTCCACTAATGATGATTCTCTTAGCGAAGTTACACTTGAGCAAGAAAATGCTTTATTGAAAGGAATTATAGAGAAAGGTATCTACAAGAGTCTTGCCGGGTGTAAGCAATTTGAGGAAATTGTAATCAAGCACGGAGGATACCGGAAGAACCATGGCATTGGCTACTTCAACGCTAATGGAGTTGAATGGGAAGAAGGCCAATACCCCAAGCCCAAGTTTGTTCCTCAAAAGGAGAAGTATGAAAATACTCCTCCCAAGGGAACAAACACCCAAGATGACCTTCCACCACAAGACCACAAGCTCAAGGGCAAGAACAAGCTTCAAGAGGACATTGACTCATATGAAGATGAATCCCAAGCTTTGGCGGAGTGGGTTCCCTAGGCTACTTCAAGCTCAACTTCTACAAGGGCTACTTTAACACCAAGGATCCCCATCAAGTTGATGTGGGTCCCCAAGAAGAAGAACTAGAAAGTTCTTGAGGGGTGACTCCGCCAATGAAATTCACTCAAATTCATAGTTGGCAAGAACTATTTGCAATCAACATCAACTCTATGCAATAGTTCAAGGAGTCACACATTCCCTCAAAGGTAAGCAAGGGACAAGGTAATCAACAAATCCATGGACATCATCACATATGCTTTACACTCCATGTCCATAGATATCCTTGTATTTGTCTCTTGTGTGTTGGGACTAACCCATGTAGGTGAGAAGAGTAAGGAAACAACAAGGATGCTCCCAACTCATGGTGATCTTCATCAAGCTTGAGCATCCACCACTTCCTAACCAACATGAAGTCTTCATCGACAAAACCCAAGGTTAGTTTATCCCTCCTATGGGGGGATGTCACATCAAGGGGGAGCTTTACTCTAAGACTTGAGTTAAAGCATCTCCTAGTATGTGACAACATTAAATGCTTTATGTAAGAGTGGTAACCCCACTTGTGCTTAAACGATGAGTATGACCTATGATCAAGTATTCTTACTTGGCTCCTAAGTCAATATACTCATATATAGATGACTCCGTCATCGCTAAAATGCTTGATAGATGCTAGTATGTTTGTGCATGTTTGCCATGATTTCATTTGACATCTTATTGTGTGAGCATGTTGGTCTGCACTTCTTTATCCATTCGAGGATATCCAATTGTTGGTATTTGGTTCTTAATTTATCTTCTGCCAATTGGATGTACAAGAATGCCTAGGACCCTCCTCTAGCTATCTATGCTTTCTCACCTCATATTCTTTTCTTTCTACATCACAAAACTTGAACAAGCACTTCTCTATCCCTCTGTGTGAGATGCACTCGGAGTTCCGTGTCGAAAAGGGCTGCACTCCAAAACCTCCCAAGTGCAACTCAGTGTGACCAACAAACATTTCTCGGTTTCACCGAGTTTCCCTATCAGCTAACAGTTGAGAAACTCGGTGACACCGAAAATTTCAAACCGGTGTCACCGACAGCAAGGGGTATATATGTTGTGAACCCGACGCTTTGAAATTCACTCCTCAAACCGTCGCGCTCCAGAACCCTAAGCTGCCAAAAAGGACCCCCCAGTCGTCGCCCTTGCCTCCCCGTGCTCCTCCGCCGCTAGGATCCTCGTCGTCGACGGGCATCTTCACCGCCGTCTTCGCCGTAGCGGACCTTCACCAAGCTAGTGTACGGATCCAATCCTCTCTTGCGCTCCATCGTCTGATTCTTGCGCATTGAGATGTTCTTATTTATAAGCCATTGTGTGCAATCCTCCCTATCCACCAGAGTTCTCGTAGATTAGCGAGCAATGAAAAATTTAGGGTTAGCTGTCCACAGATTGCATCTCGGTACCATCGAGTTGAAAAAATCGGTTCCACCGATTGTGTTTTAGGGTTACTGAGAACCGTATCGGTGAGACTGAAGCAATTCCACTGAAAAGGCTGCCAGGTCTCTGTTGATGAATATGGTCAGTCTTGGTGACTCCGAAAAATACCACTCGGTGACACCGAAATACCTTCTGCAGAAAGCTAAAACTAATGTCTTCCTTGTTCAAACTTTTGAAAATCTCTGTATTTTGTGATGCTCAACCCCTCTGCTCCTCTATATTCTCTTCACAGGGTCAGATATGTCAGATGCTGAAGATAGCCAGAATGATCTCAGAGAGCAGAGTGTGGATGTGGACTCAGGCACTAGCCCTGATGAGAGTTTTGATGATGTGCCCAGTTCTCCTGATTTGCCCAAGGCTGCTACAAGGACTAGGAGGAAGCTCAATTCTGATGAAGAGGATGAGGACTTCATCCCTGATGAGCTGACTAAGAAAGATGATGCTGCCACTTCTTCCAAGAAAAAGAAAGCTATCAGGAAGGAGTATGCTAGCTCTGAGATATTGAGAGCACCTGAGAGCTCCAGAGCAACCATGACTGTTATGCCTCCCAAGAAGTCTATGCCCAAGAAGGCAGGGGAGAAGAAGAAGAGAGAGAGGACAAAATCTGTCAAGGCAAAAGTCCTCCCATCCACTCCAGAGTATCTAGATGAGGAAGAAGAAGAGGAGGTAGAGCCAGCTGCAAAGGCCCCTCCCAAGAAGAAGAACAAGAAGAAGCTTATGGCAGATGCTATGCCTAAGGCTAACACTTCCAAGAGCACCAAATCTTCTCCAAAGAAGGCTGCTACTGCTGATAAGCCTAAGAGGTTTTCCAGAGATATACCAGCTTCCAGCAAGAACAAGACCTCCACTTTCAGGGAAGCTGAGGATGATGATGATTTTTCTGCTTTGATGAAGCTCAGACCACACCTTCCAGAGCATAATGCCAGCCATCTAATTGCTGAAGATATGATGAAGAGGAAGGATTCTGGTTTAAGGGCATGGAGAGCTATTGATCCATATGCCCAGAGAAGGAAAACTGCTGTGGACTATAGGTTTTATACCAAGGAGCAACATGATTTCTATGAGAAAATCTTACTTGACAAGAGCCATGCTGTAAGTGACATGAGATATGTTGACTAGAAGTATATCAAGGAGAATGAAGACTACTTCCCAAATGTTCAAGGCAACTTCCACTGCATTGGCTTAGACAAGTTTGTTGGCACAGAATTCACTTCATGGAACGATGAGATGATCATGCAATTCTACTCCACTGCTCATTTCTATGGAGATGGTAGGATTGTGTGGATGACTGAAGGAGCAAGATATGAGTCTACTGTTGAGGACTGGGCTGCTATCTTAGGAGTCCCAGATGTGGAAGATGGTGACCTCGATGTCTATTCTAAATCCAAGGAGAGCCACAATGCTATGGCTAACATGTACAATGAGATCCCTGTCGCTCATGTGAAGTCTCACAAGTTAGGATCCATCTACTTCCTCCTAGCTGGCCTCCGTACCATGAACACCATCTTGAGGCACACATTGATGCCTAAGTCTGGAGATGACAAGATGATTCGAGGCTATTCCATCAACATGCTGATCCATCTTGATAAACACAGCAGGATAAGGGTGATGGACTTGATAGTAGAGACTGTGAAGAGGGTTGCTGCTGATCAAAAGCGCTCATGCTGCTATACACCCTACATTCAGATGCTCATCAACTCCAAGCTGGAGAAGCACATCTTTGCTCTTGATAGGCCCCACTTGCCCCTACAGCCAGATCTTGAGGACAACATCGTGGAGATGAACTCGGATCATCCCACCTCAGCTGCAGCATAGGCAGAGGCAGAGGCAGCTAGCGCCACTAGTGCTCCAGTCCCTAGATCCAGGAACGAGCAAATGGATCTTTTGATCAACACCGTTCAGGGCATGCAGAAGGACATCAAGGACATACTTGGGAATTAGAATAATCTTGTGAGGATCTTTGAGAATAGGATCAAGACCCTAAATGACAAAGTGGATGGGCTGACAAAGACGGTGAATGAGCTGAAGAAGAAAGTTGACAGCGTGCCCAGTCCCGACACTTCAGATGATGAGGATGACTCTCCTCTCAGGCCAGGCACTCACTTCTCTACTCAGGCTAGATCAGCTACAGTGCAAGCTCCAGATTTGAGGCATTCTTCATCAGCACCTGCTACAGCCTCCTCGGCTCCATCAGCTCCTCCAGTTCCTCCAGTTGCTACTCCGACTCCGTCCATGACGTCAGCAGAGGTCTTCGCCGACACAGTTCTCTCGACTCCTTCCTCAACAACCGGAGGAGATCAGCCCCAGAAGAGTGCTTAGGATTCGAGTGAGAGAGCGTTTGGTTTTATCGCTTTTTCCAAAACATTTGATCTTTTGGTTGCTTGTGTTAAACTTTTGGTGGTGGTTGATCATACGCTTAACGTGTGTTGCTACCACTTCCTATCATTATGATGATCATTCACCGTTACTTGTTTGTGTTGTGCTATGATGTTCATTCTTATTACTCTCACACACCACCAAGTTGTATGTGACATGAAAGAGTTCCCCATGTACCTAATCGATTGTGCATTTGCATTTAAACGCAAATCTAAAATAATGCACGAATTTAGGGGGAGCTCTTGCTTATCACATACTTCTCAAAGCGACGATTATATTCATTGATTATATCATATGTCGAAGCTTTGATCTATATGTTGTCATCAATTACCAAAAAGGGGGAGATTGAAAGCACATTTGCTCCCTTGGTGGTTTTGGTAATTAATACCAACATATATGTCATTGAACTAATGTTTCCACTAAGCATATTTCAGGAGAAGTTCAATGATAGGGATGGCAAAAAGGATTGTGGAGTTACCCCAAGATGCAAGGAAATGGATTGGCAAAGCTTCAAGCAAGAGGACTCTACATTTTACTTTGTGAGAAATCACTTTGAGTCCATAGGAAAGCCAATACTATTAAGAGGGGGTAAGGTACTGTTGGTGAACAAAATACTCATACGTGCACAAGTGATAGTCACCAAAAACACCCACAAGCTCTTCCACAAAAGTCTGTCCAAAGTCAAATATCCAAAATCGGTGCAACCAACACTTTCCACTCGGTCCCACCGATTCCCAAACTCAGACAGACCCATGCCAAACCCTAGCCAGTCGGTGCAACCGATTCTGCATCAGTGCCACCGAGTTTAGGTTGCCAACTCTCTGTTTAGCCATTTTCAGTCTTCGGTACCACCGAGATTTGCCAGCCGGTCTCACCGAGTTTCTGGACCAACTGTCTGGATAGCCATTCACAAGAATCGGTGCCACCGAGAATTGTGGATCGGCGCCACCGGGGTTCTGGACCAACTCTCTGGTAAGCCATGGTCAAGAATCGGTACCACCGAGATGTGAGAATCGGCGTCACCGAGTTTGCGCAATCTGACCGTTGGTCACCAAATCGGTACCACCGAGTTTTATATATCGGTCTCATCGAAATTCAAAAGTTGTCACCTTTTGGTCACTTTGGTACCACCGAGATTAACACATCGGTGTCACCGAGTTGGTCACCTAAGGGGTAACGGTTGGATTTTTGGGGATGCCTATATATACCCCTTCACCACCACCCACTCGAAAGAGAAACACTCAGAACTATTCCATACTTGCCCCATCCAATTTTCTGAGAGAGGGCCACCTACCCTTGTGTTGAGATCAAGCTATTTCACTCCATCCATATGAATCTTGATCTCTAGCCTCCCCAAGTTGATTTCCACCAAATCAATCTCTTCCACCATAGCCAAATCTGTGACCGAGTGATTGTGTGTTGAGGAGTCTATCATCTTGAAGCACAAGAGCAAGGAGTTCATCGACATTGCCGAGCCTATTACCTTTTGGAGGGTGGTGCCTCCTAGATTGGTTAGGTGTCGCTTGGGAGCCTCCTACTTCGTGTTGTGGAGTTGAACCAAGAAGTTTGTACGGGCAAGGAGATCGCCTACTTCGTGAAGATCTACCCATAGTGAGGCTAGTTCTTCATGGACGGAAGCCATTATGGAATAGTCAAGGTTGCTACTTCATGGACCCTTATGGGTGGAGCCCTCCGTGGACTCTCGCGACTGTTACCCTCCGTGGGTTGAAGACTCCATAAACGTGGACGTACGATAGCACCACCTATCGGAACCACGAGAAAAATCATCGTGTCTACAAATTGTGTTTGATCTTCCTACCCTTCCTTTACTACTCATGCTCGTCTTTACTTTCCGCTGCTATACTCGTAGACATGCATGTGTAGGGTGTGCTTGACTTGCTATGAATGCTAAAATCTGCCAACACTTAAAATTGGGGAAAAGTAGATTTTTATTTAGTCAAGTAGTCTAATCACCCCCCCCCCCCTCTAGACATACTTTCGGTCCTACAACTACCTAGCTAGCTAGTTTTTCCTAAGGACTAACTTCATCTCACGAAGCTTATACCTATTCGTCTGCCCCTCCTTGATGTAATGAGCTTTCTCTGTCTTCAGCTGAGTCCTTTGGGCCTTCAGGACTTCTATGTCCTTATTGATCTCAGCTATCTCGAGGTTCAGTGCCGTGATCTGACCTTCGAGACTGAAAATCTTATCATAGACAATAGCATTGTTGTCGATAATTTTTTCCTTCTCCTTCATCAGGGAGTCTTCCAACTCCTGCAGGGCCTTGAGGGTGCTTTGACATGACGCGATCAGCTCGTGACTGAGCACGTCGACATCACCTGAAGACTGCACAACGACAGCCGGCGAAGACGGACCTCCTAAGTATGCCTGCCAAGGGTTTCAAATCATGAACAATTAATTAGTTGTTAGATACGTATATATACATATATATGGATGTTTGCAATGCTAATGCATGTTTTTGTAACCTTAATTACCTGGTTGGTGCTCACGTCGCCTTTATCTTCAGAAAACCCCGACCAATGATCAAAGGAGCCTACCCACAGGCTAAAGTCGGCCATGATGTCGGCGTTCTGGGAATGGGGGTACCCATACCTGCCTGCCTGCGGCCCAGGACATGGCCCACCTCACGAGCCAAGCATGGCCCAGCGCAACCCCACTCGAGACAAGGCCCTCGCGAGGACCCGAGCTCACGAGGGAGGCGGCATCAAGACCAGCAAGGGGTGGGCCTCTTCAGGCCCCCTCCGGAGCGGCGGAGATCTCTATGCAGAACCCGGCCTCAGGAGTCAAGGATGATGCAAGGAAGGACAGGCGGGCGCCAGTGCGCCAGGCGGTGCAGTTTCCCCTTTGGTGCAAAGGGAGCAAGGACGTACGCGGGTTCCCAAAGCGCCCCCCAAAGGTTTCCATTCCGGTGCAACAAGACCACGACCACGAGCCCAGCAGGACGGATGTCGTCGCTGAGCCCACCTCTGCATCATCGACAGCTACTTTGCAGGCGAAGACCACCTTTGGACAGGGCGGGGCTGTACTCCTGTCCCCCTTCGAATTTGTCCATTGTGGGATCCCTTCCCGCCATTGTGATAAGGGAAGAGGACCCGGGCCACTGCTATAAGTAGAGGATAGGCTACACCGTAGCAGGGGGAGACGAAGCAGAGAGAGAACCACAGACAAGGCAGAGAGCCAAGAACACCACTCGAGCGCCCTCACGAGGCTCCTCATCACTGTACTAGTTCATCCACCACACCTCCTCGTGAGGCAATCCACCAAAGCAGGAGTAGGGTATTACGCTTCGCAGTAGCCCGAACCTGGGTAAATCACCGTGTGCATCTTCTTCCTCGTCATCGTGCGAGTTCATCATCCTAACCATCGCGTAGTGAGCTAGGTAGGGCAAGGCTGTAGGGATTATTCGCACACGCCCCTGTGTTCGAATCTTGAGGGTTTTGCGGAGCCCGAAATCCGACATTTGGCGCGCCAGGTAGGGGGCGTGTCGAAATCTTCCTCGAAGCCTCGCTCTGCTCTCGCCGCACCGCTCCGATGGCCAACACCCGACAAGCTTCCTCCGGCCATGGCAGATCCGTCTCCACCAACCCCACCGCTGCAGACCGAGACCCACACCCCAGCGGCACGACGCTGGGCGGGCCAGTATCAAGCCGCCAGTATCGTCTCTACCGTTGTCGCCCCTCACGCTACCCAAGCGCACGGCGGACGGGCGGAGCGCCCGGCACCGACATCGCGCTGCACCTACGTGGGAGACCTCGACGCGCACGATGGGTTGCTAATGGCAAGTGAGATGCTTGGCCACCGCCCGACGCACGGGGGCTTCAACGCATGGGCCGACCACATCGCCAAGCTGGTCGCCATCGCGCGGAGGGCCATGGCTCCTCACTCTCCTTCAAGGCCACAGGCGTCAAGCGCTGGGGGCTCGTCCGTTGCGCCTGTCGCACAGCCCACTGGAGGCGAGCCCCCTCAGGCCCTGGACGAGCCCGAGCGGGGTCCGCCGCTCGCCGTGCTCCTTCTCCTTCGAATTCCGGTGACCGGTTTCGGGGCGCAGCCCGGCCCCGACGACGGAGCGCACGGAGGAAACAACGAGGCGCCCCACGCACGCACCAACAGGCGCCTCCGCGGCCCTAGGGACCGTCAACACCCCGAGTTAACCAGGCGGGAGCGCGCCATCCTGCGCAGGGAGCAGGCGGCGCAGGCGGCTGGACAAGCAAGCAACCACGGCGGGGGCGCGTCGGATCGCCAAGGTAACAATCCCCGTCAGGAAGCAAGTGGCCCACCCAGCGGCGGTGGCAGAGGTAAGCAACTTCGAGCTGAGGCTTGTTGCAGGAGGGTCTGCGGGCTGCGCGCACATGGCGGTGGCGACCGGAGGGGCTGTCCCCGGCGCCCCGCCGGACGGCTCAGGAGGGGAACCGGGCCCTTACGTAGAGCCCTATGTACCAAGCTACGTCGTACCTCTGGACGGTGGGGTGGATCAGGCGCCCGCCGCAGGCGCCAGCACCCCCCAAGAGTAGGGGGTACCCTGGGCGTCCTCCCCGAGCCGGGCCTGGGGGCTTCCACCGATGGAGCACCTGGCCTGGACAACGCGAGCGGGAGAAGGAGTGAGGACGCCCCTGGGCCCGCGGGGAACGGCGCAAGCCGTCGCCCTCGCGGGCGAGTAACACCAAGCCAAGCCCCCAGGCCTCAGGAGAAACGGTCTGGGGGGAGAAGCAAGACACAAGTAACGCGGGCCACCCGCGGCAACCGGGGCGCCAGCGCAGTCTCGGGAGGCTGGGCCTCGCGAGGCCCTCAGGACACTATCAGGCAGCACCTCGACGCTTCACGAGGCGGCTCCATCGACAAAACACCTTTATGGCTGCGCCGGATGCATTGCGCTCATGTTTGGGCCGCGGGAGCGCAATCCTGCGGCTACGCGGGGAACAATGCATTCGGGTTTGGGTCATAGAGGCGCGCAACCGAGCAGAAATGCATGGGATGGCTCTTGACGGAGTGGGGAGCAACCGGGCTGAGCGCCTGGGGGCTTGCCCAGCTATCTTCGGCCGTGACACTCTCACGTAATTATGAGTGGGCTGTATACGCCCGGAGCCCCCCGAGGACGCGGAGGGGTTCCTTCCCACGCAATGTGGAAGCCCCATGCTCCGCGCTGGCGGACAACACTACCCACCAATGGCTATGCCCACGCAACGTGGATGCCCTACGCTCCGCGCTGGGGGAAGACGAAGGCGAAGACTAGCCTAGCTGCCGGACGCGGTAGTTGCTTGCTTCTTTTTGGTGTTCGAATTGCTGCTTTTTGGAATGAAGTTTGAGAATTTCGGAACTCTGTTTTTAAATTAAAAAGGCGCAGGGACTTTCCTCTCATTGTTCTCTCCCTTTTCCGATCTTGGAGTCTCTTTCTATGAATTGGTGTTTCGCAAGGGCCCGTGCGCTCCGGCCCTCCCCCAGGCGCCTCGGAACTGGATAGCAAGGCCCTGTCGCCTCAGGGACTTGCTCCTTTTGGCGGTATCCCCGCTCGGGGGCTCCGACCGCAGCGCGGCGCCGCAGCATGGGACCTCGGGAGGTCCCAGTGCCTCCTGAGGCGGCAGCCGGCAGGACGGAAAGGGGGTCGCTCGGGCGTCAAAGGGGGCTCCTGAGAAACGCGCCTCAGGAGCCTTACCGGTCATATAGCCACTCGCCCCTTGATGTCGTCCTTGGTGATCCGGTCGGCATCGAGGGTGTCGAGGCCTCACCTCGTAGTTGCGTCCCGGTGATCCGGACGTACATTACGGTGGTCGAGGAAATTGCGGGACTGGGACCTGCCGACGTAGAGCTGCTTGAGCGCCAAAGGAGGCTCCTGAGCAACGCGCCTCAGGAGCCTTATCGGTCATATAGCCACTCGCCCCTTGATGTCGTCCTTGGTGATCCGGTCGGCATCGAGGGTGTCGAGGCCTCACCTCGTAGTTGCGTCCTGGCGATCTGGACGTACATTACGGTGGTCGAGAAATGTGCGGGACTGGGACCTGCCGACGCAGAGTGCCGAAAGGGCCCCCGAACCATCCCACAAACAAGGAGGAAGCGTCCCAGGTGGAATCGCGGGCTACCTGGACAACCCGGCCGCGCCTCGCAACGCACGAGATCGTCGCTGCCCTACAAGCTAAGTACACTACTGAATCAAGCAAGAGCCTCCTGATCCAATGACGACCCGAGGATGGGATAAGGGTTGTGCGCACTAACGTGAGGATGCAGGTACTGCGGGCCACCATGCGCGGCCACCGAGACCCCTGAGGCCTGAGGCGCCAGGAAAAACGGCGCGAGGGGAGGGACCCCGCCATGACAAGCAACAAGGCCACGAGCCCAGGGAGTGGCGGCCACAGGCTGCCCCTCATGAGGAAGAGCCTCACGAGGGCCCCGCCGACCGTCATCACCGAGCCGCATCGGTAGCGACGCCAAGCCCCGCGCGAAGAAACTAAGTCGCTTGACGGCAAGCAGGCAACCGGCAATTCAAGAAAAGGAGGGACAGAGACGAAGGTAATACACAAAAGGCTAACGCCCTCCGGGGCCGAGTTCTTCTTAAATATTACAGGTGCCATGAAAGGGAAACAGGGGATGCCTAGAGGGAGGAGTCGCTGTCGCCGCCCGCGCCGCCGGTCGCCCCGGCGTCGGAGTCGTCCTCCCCGCTGGAGGCGGGCACCTGGACGAACCGCTCCACCAGGGACTCCACGTGCGAGCGCACCTCATCCCGGAGGGGCCTCTCGAGCTCGTCAGGCACCCGCTCCCCGACGCGGCGGAGGTCAAGCTCCGGGGCGTGGCGGCGCAGGTTGGAGAAGATGCATGTCAAGGCGAGGTCCAGGAGGTCGCGCGCGTCGGACTTGTTGTCCGCGTTCACGCGGGAGACGCCGGTCTCCAGCGCCTCCACCACCTTCTGGAAGAAGTCGAGGTAGCCCCCGTCGCCGCGCACGCACGGCAACGCGGGGGCTTCCCCGACGAACCGGCTCACCGCGCAGGCCGCGCGGCGGGCAATGCCAAGGTACTACTTGGCGCGCTGGGACTCCAGCATCTTGGCATGCGCCGCCTCGTCCTGGGCGGCCTGCACGCGTCCGCCGCCTCCTTGACCTGGGCCTGGAGGGACGCCAGCTCCGCCCTGGCCTCCACTTCGCCCCTGAGGGCGGCTTGGAAGGCGGCCTCGGCGGTCGTCAGCTGGGCCCGCAGCGCGTCCACCTCCTCCTAGAGTTCGCCGAGCTTGCGCTTCTTGGCCGCAGGCGCCCTGGAAGACGGAGGCGATCAAGTCCGGAGCACTGGACAAGACAACTAAGAGAGAAGGAGGCGGCGGAGTACTCACTCGTCGACCATGGCCCAGCACCGGCGGACTTGTGCCGACCCCGAGGGCCCCCCGCCGCTGCCTCCGAAGAGGGCGGGGGAGCCGATGACCCCGCGCGCTTCCCCGCACCTGCAGCACCTCCTCCAGACGCCATGGGAGAGGAGAAGCTAGGAAGAAGAGAGGGTTTTTCTGCGGAACAATGGAAGCAAGAAGACACCTCGAGACTGCAATGCCCCCCCGCCATGGGCGGGGCGGATTTATAGGCGTGACTGCAGCCGCGAGGCGTCATGGGAGAGCAGGCGTCATGCGCCCCTCGGGCGCCGCGGGGCGGTTCGATCAGCGCACTACGTCTGCGTCGCCTCGCCTGCCGATTGTCGGGTCACATCCGTGTGGCCCGAGAAGTGGAGGCCCGAGGGAGCAGCAGCATTCAAGGAAGGCCAATGATGGCCAGCGCTGCACACAGGTGTCGCATCAGTTTAACTTGGGGCGGTTCCTGACGCCCTCGGGGAGCGGGAGCGTCGCCGCTCAGGCACTCGACACGTGTAAAGCCTGGCCCGCAGGCGTTTGCGGCCCGCGGCGCTTCGAGCCATCTTCAAGGGCTTCGCCCGGAAGCCATCTCGAGCGCGCCTTGGGCCCGGGGGCTACTGTCGGCGTTCTGGGAATGGGGGTACCCAGACCTGCCTGCCTGCGGCCCAGGACATGGCCCACCTCACGAGCCAAGCATGGCCCAGCACAGCCCTACTCGAGACAAGGCCCTTGCGAGGACCCGAGCTCGCGAGGGAGGCGGCATCAAGACCAGCAAGGGGTGGGCCTCTTCAGGCCCCCTCCGGAGCGGCGGAGATCTCTATGCAGAACCCGGCCTCAGGAGTCAAGGATGACGCAAGGAAGGACAGGCGGGCGCCAGCGCGCCTGGCGGTGTAGTTTCCCCTTTGGTGCAAAGGGAGCAAGGACGTACGCGGGTTCCCAAAGCACCCCCAAAGGTTTCCATTTCGGTGCAACAAGACCACGACCACGAGCCCAGCAGGACGGATGTCATCGCCGAGTCCACCTCTGCATCATCGACAGCTACTTTGCAGGCGAAGACCACCTTTGGACAGGGCGCGGCTGTACTCCTGTCCCCCTTCGAATTTGGCCGTTGTGGGATCCCTTCCCACTATTGCGATAAGGGAAGAGGACCCGGGCCACTGCTATAAGTAGAGGATAGGTTGCACCGTAGCAGGGGGAGACGAAGCAGAGAGAGAACCACAGACAAGGCAGAGAGCCAAGAACACCACTCGAGCGCCCTCATGAGGCTCCTCATCACTGTACTATTTCATCCACCACACCTCCTCGTGAGGCAATCCACCAAAGCAGGAGTAGGGTATTACGCTTCGCAGCGGCCCGAACCTGGGTAAATCACCGTGTGCATCTTCTTCCTCGTCATCATGCGAGTTCATCATCCTAACCATCGCGTAGTGAGCTAGGTAGGGCGAGGCTGCAGGGGATATTCGCACACGCCCCTGTGTTCGAATCTTGAGGGTTTTGCGGAGCCCGAAATCCGACACATGCTATTTGTCTAAAGAATGAAAAGAGTGTTTAATGCATAAAGAATGAAATGAATGAGCCTACCAAAATGTGTTAGAATACATATGTATTGTCTAAGCACTCGACTATTGTAAAGAAGATGTAGTTATAATTAAACTTATAGCATGGTATGGCATATATGGTAAACGTAAGCTATCTATGCATTAGAATACATATGTATTGTTAAATTTGGTGCTTTGGAGCCTTAAAAAGAGTGTTCTAATGCATAGATAGCTTAATTTTACCATATATGCCATACCATGCTATAAGTTTAATTATAACTACATCTTCTTTACAATAGTCGAGTGCCACATAAGGCTACACCGAACCACATAAGAAAATGAATGAGATATGCAGCGTAACGGTTCTTTCTAGCATTCTAGCATTCTAGTTTTTTCTACAACATGTACTAAGATTCAAATAGCAAAATACCCAATACCCCCAATACTCTACATCCAGAGATAGCAATACCCAATACCAGTTCTTTCTAGCATTGTAGCATTATAGTTTTTTCTTTGCATAATAAAAGCGAAGATAGCAAAATACCAGTGATGGAGACGAGGAGGTGCTCGGCGGCGGGGTGGGTCTGCAGGCGGCATCGGGTCAAGCGGCTTCGGGCGCGGCGTCGGGCGCGGCGGCGACGGGATGCGTCGGGCGCGTGGTCGAGCAGGGCGGTGGGCGGGGCGGCGACGCGCGGCGTCGGGCGGGGCTACGACAGGCGGTGTCGGACAGGGCGGCTATGGGCGGCGTCGGGGGTGGCGGCGGGGATCGAGAGGAGGACGAAGGAGTTGGGGCTCGAGAGAGTGGGGAGTAAGCCGGGCGCGGGGCGGGGATTAGATAGATTAGTGTTGGCGTGGGCCTAATGGGCCTAATTTGCAATGTCGGCACTAATCGAATAGCTATGGCATTTCAATTTAGCCAACGCCAACACTATTTGAAAATATTAGTGCTGGCGTTGGTGAGAAATGGCGCGCCACGAACAAGAGTTGTGGCTAGCCATTTCTGCACTACTGATGGCTACCTTAACAAAGGTCGACACTATTTCCATTTGCACGCGTAGCAGCACCTCTCAAGCATCCGTGCCGGGTGGCTGCTCCCTCACGTTTGGACCCAGATATACAACACAGACAGGACGTAGGGTTTTAGGCTCCCGAGCGGCCCGAACCTGTATAAACTCTGCGCGTAGTCATGGCCGACTGATGCTCTTTGTGCACTCGACGCCCCTGCCGAACCGTAAAGGGACCCCTCTGGTCCCATAGATCATCGTGAACCACACCCCTAACACCCTCTTTATATAGATGTGGGTCATCCCAAAAGTAATGTCTTAAATCAAAGAGGAACTTTTTCTTTTGTTGGTAGGTGAAACTAGGTGGTATATATTTAGTAACAATGTAATTAGCATAATCTACATACCAAGGAGTACTGCAGGAAGCATTAATAATAGCTAATTACTCATTAGGAAAATTATCATCAATAGGCAGTGGGTCATCAAGAACGTTTTCCATTCTAAACAAATTATCTGCTACCGGGTTTTTAGCTCCCTTTCTATCGACAATATGCAAATCAAACTCTTGAAGTAAAAGCACCCACCTAATCAGTCTAGGCTTAGCATCTTTCTTTTCCATCAGGTATTTAATAGCAGCATGATCAGTGTGAATAGTAACTTTGGAATCAACAATATAAGGTCTAAACTTATCACATGCAAACACAACTGCAAAAAATTTCTTGTCAGTAGTAGCATAATTTCTTTGAGCACTGTCTAGAGTCTTACTAGCATAATGAATATCATTCAATTTATTGTCTACTCTTTTCCCTAGAACAACACCAACAGCATAATCACTAGCATCACACATAATTTCAAATGGTAAATTCCAATCAGGTGGTTGAACAATAGGTGCAGAAATTAAAGCTTTCTTAAGTATTTCAAAGGCTTCTACACAATCATCCTCAAAAACAAATGGAATATCTTTTTAAAGGAGATTAGTTAATGGCCTAGAAATTTTCGAGAAATCTTTAATGAAATGCCTGTAGAAACTAGCATGACCGAGGAAACTTCTTATACCTTTAACATCTTCAGGACATGGCATTTTCTCTATTGCATCAACTTTAGCTTTGTCTACCTCAATACCTCATTTTGAAATTTTATGCCCAAGTACTATACCTTCATTCACCATAAAGTGGCACTTCTCCCAATTCAAGACAAGATTAGTTTCTTCACATCTCTGTAGAAATCGATCAAGGTTTCTCAAGCAATCATCAAAAGAAGTCCCGTATACGGAAAAATCATCCATGAATACCTCAACAATATTTTCACAAAAGTCAGAGAATATAGCAATCATACATCTTTGAAAGGTAGCACGTGCATTGCATAAACCAAAAGGCATACTTCTATAAGAATAAGTTCCAAATGCGCATGTAAAAGCAGTTTTCTCTTGGTCTTCCTTAGACACAGGTATTTGAGAAAAGCCGGAATATCCATCAAGAAAGCAAAAATGTGTGTGCTTAGATAATATTTCAAACATTTGATCACTAAAAGGCAAGGGGTAATGATCTTTTCTAGTAGCTTTGTTCAATTTTCTCAAATCAACTACCATCGTATAACTAGTTAGAATTCTTTGTGGGATAAGTTCATTTTTGTCATTAGGAACAACAGTTATACCTCTTTTCTTAGGAACACAATGAACAGGACTTACCTATCTACTATCAGCTATGGGATAGATTATACCTACATTTAGAAGTTTTAATATTTCAGTTCTTACCGCTTCCGTCATTTTAGGATTCAAGTGGCGTTGATGATCAATGACAGGTTTAGCATCCGGTTTCATATTAATCTTGTGCCGACATAGAGTGGGGCTAATGCCCTTAATATCATCAAGAGTATAAGCACCTCAATGCTTCCTTAGAGTTTTGAGTAATCTCTTTTCCTCATGCTCTGAAAGGTTAGCACTAATAATAATAATAATAGGATATATCTTATTTTCATCAAGATAAGCATATTCTAAAGTATCAGGTAATTTCTTTAGCTCAAACACGGGATCTCCCTTAGGTGGGCGAGGATCCTCTAAAATGTCAAGGGAAGTTGTGTTTAAGAATAGGTGCTTATCTAAAGAATATCTCATCTATTTCATTTCTCTCATTCATATTAATATCATTCTCATGGTCTAGCAAGTATTGTTCTAATGGATCAGTAGGAGGCACAACAATAGAAGCAATACCAATAATTTCATCTTTACTAGATAATTCTTTCTCATGTGGTTGTCTACCAAACTTAGAGAAATTAAATTCATGAGACACATCACCAAAGCTAACTTTAACCTTCTCTGTAACACAATTGATTTCAGCATTAACGGTATTCAAGAAAGGTCTACCAAATATAATGGGCAAAAATTATCTTGTTGTGAACCAAGTACTAAGAAATCAGTGGGGTACTTAATTTTTCCACACAAGACTTCTACATCTCTAACAATCCCAAGTGATGAAACAATGTCTATGTTTGCAAGTTTAATAGTGACATCAATGTCTTCAATCTCAGAGGGTGATATGTCATTCATAATTTCTTGATATAAGGTGAAAGGTATAGCACTAACACTAGCACCCATGTCATAGAAGCCATGATAACAATGATCTCCAATCTTCACAGAAACAACAAGAATGCCAACAACTGGTTTTTTTATCTAACTCATCCTGCTTGTTTCTAACAGGTTTTGCAATTCTAGCAGCTTCATCACAGATGTAAATAACATGTCCATCAACATTATCACATAGGAGATCTTTAACCATAGCAATATTAGGTTCTACATTTATTGTTCAGAAGGTTTAGGTGTCCTAATATGGATTTTATTAACTGCAGTTGTAGCTTTAGCATGTTCCTTAATCCTAACAGGAAAAGGTGGTTTCTCAATGTAAGCAGTGGGCACAACTGGATCATCATGGCAAACAATTGTCTCTTCCTCAACTTTAATGGGTTCCTCTAACAATTCTTCAATAGGAGGATGAAATTTAAACCACTTCTTCTTAGGGAGATCAACATGTGTAACAAATGATTCATAGAGAGAAGCTACTATCTCAGAGCTAAGCCCATATTTATTGCTAAACTTATGAAAAGCATCAGTTTCCATAAAAGATTTAACACAATCAAACTCAAGATTTATACCTGACTCTTTACCTTTGTCAAGGTCCCAATCTTCAGAGTTGCATTTAATTCTTTCCAAAAGATCTCATTTCAATTCAATAGTTCTCTTCATGTAGGAACCAGTGGAAGAAGAATCGAGTATTAATTGATCATCATAAGAAAGTTGAGCATAAAAATTTTGTATAATCATTTCCCTTGAGAGCTCATGGTTGGGTCAAGTGTGCATCATAGATTTAAGCCTCCCCTTGAAAGCACAAATGTTCCCTAGGTGGTTTTGGTAATTAATAACAACATATATTTCATTGGACTAATGATTCTACTAAGCATATTTCAGGAAAAGTTCAATTAATGGATTGGCAAAGGATTGTGTGGAGATCCCCTAGATGCAAGGAATATCTATTGGCAACAAGCTTCAAGACTCTACATTTTGCATTATGTGAGAAATCACATTTGAGTCAATAGGATAGCCAATACTATTAAAAGGGGATGAGGTATCCATGATGATCTAGTTGCTCAAGTGCTTAGAGTTAGCCAACAAAAATACCCATGAAATTCTCCCAAAAAATACTCTGTCTAAACCCTACCACTCAAAACCGGTGCCACCAAGTTTTCCAAATCGGCCATATCAAGTTTCACACCAGACAAATCCAAAGCCAATACCTAAGTACTCGGTGACACCAAGTTTTCATTTCGGTGAAACCGAAATCAGTGACCAACCCTCGGGTATCCTATTTCTAAGAATCGGAATTTCTGATTATTGGAAATCGGTCTCACTGAGTTTGGGTAACTGCCTAGGTCAGCCAAATCGGACCTACCGAGATTTATATATCGGTCTCACCAAAACGCCAAAAGTTGCCACATTTTGTAGTAGTCGGTGCAACCAAGTTTTTACTTCGGTTTCACCGAGTTTGGTAATGATGTTGTAATAGTTGAATTTTTGGAGATATCTATATATACCCCTCCTCCTGCCTCTCACTCGTAGAGGAAGCACTCAGAACAGACCAACACTTGCCCCATCCATTTTTCTGAGAGAGAACCACCTTCTCATGTGTTGAGATCAAGATCTTCCACTCCAACCATATGAATCTTGATTTCTAGCCTCCCCAAGTTGCTTTCCACCCAATCAACCTCTTCTACCAAGCCAAATCTGTGAGAGAGTGATTGTGTATTGAGGAGACTATCTTTTGAAGCAGAAGAGGAAGTAGTTCATCATTATTACCACATCTATTACCCTTTGGAGAGTGGTGTCTCCTAGATTGGTTAGGTGTCGCTTGGGAGCCTCCGTCTTCGTGTGTGGAGTTGAACCAAGAAGTTTTTAAGGTCAAGGAGATCACCTACTTCATGATGATCTACCCCGAGTGAGGCTGGTCCTTCATGGACATAAGCCGTGATGGAATAGACGAGGTTTCTACTTCGTGGACCCTTTTGGGTGGAGTCCTCCGTGGACTCTCGCGACCGTTACCCTCCGTGGGTTGAATTCTCCATCAACGTGGACGTACGATAGAACCACCTATCAAAACCACGGGAAAAATCTTCGTGTCCCCAATTACGTTTGATCCTCCTATCTCTTCCCTCTACTTATATGTGCATGTCTTTACTTTCCGCTGCTATGTTCTTAGACTTGCATGTGTAGGGTGTGCTTGACTTGATATAATTGCTAAAACTTGCCAACATCTAAAATTGGGAAAGGGCTAGATTTTTAATTTGGTCAAGTATTCTAATCACACCCCCCCCCCCTCTAGACTTACTTTGGATCCTACAAGTGGTATCAGAGCTTTGGTATCCATTGCATTGGTTTCACAACATAGGAGAGTATGGCGTCTAGTGAGGGAAATTATCATCGTAGATGTCCATATTTTGATGGTACAAACTTTGCTAGTTGGAAACACAAAATGAAAATGCATATTCTTGGTCATAACCCCGCCGTTTGGGCTGTTGTTCATGTTGGATTGCAAGGTGAATTCTTTGGTGATGGAAAAGAACTGGATCGTGAAGCGACCGCGGAAGAATTCAAGATGTTGCAATACAACGCTCAAGCATGCGATATTCTATTCAACTGCTTATGCCCCGATGAGTTGAACAAGATAAGCCGTCTTGAGAATGCAAAAGAGATTTGGGATACTTTGGTTGATATGCACGAAGTGTAACAGCCAGAGACCGACGCTCTAGAAGATTCCCCTTTTATTTCGTTATTGCCGTATTTTTTATTTGGTTGTCGCATTCATCATCGCATCATGTGCATTGCATCGGCACTCCGTCACATCATTTTTCAAAACTTGCATCCATTCGTACTTGCTGGTTCTCTTCGTTCTCGTCGTTGACCGTTTTGAGACCAACCACACACGCACGTGCCCGCGACATCGGTAAAATTTTATTTTTAAAAGTGCGTATAAAACTTTCTCAGAATGGGTTGAAAGTTGGCGCGCGGTCTTGTTATATTGTAGGTAGACCACATGCCAAATTTTATCGCATTCGGAGGTTGTTTGACACCCCAACGGTCAACTGTAGCGGCACCGTCATCGGCTAATTATCAGACATTTTTGGTGTTTAAAAACTGTTGCCAGGGCGCATACCTCCCTCTCTTCTCAGCCCAAAACCCCCCTACACAGCCCACCTAAGCCTACCCTAACCCACCTCTCCGATCGGACCGTCTGATCGCGATCGGAGGGTCAAAAACGCCCCAACCCCCCCCCCCTTCAAATTCTAAACCCTAGCCCCCTGCTATATAAGAAAGGCTATCCATTCCTTATTTGGAACCCTAGCCTAGCCGCATCGATTTCCGTGCGCAGCCAACAACAAGCCCCCACTCCACCGTAGCAGCGCAGCCTCCCACAGCCTCCACCACCGTGTTGGGCCCGCGAATCCATCCACGGCCCGCCCGGGCCCGAACCAGCTCTACCGCCAGCCGTGCCCGTCCCCGCTGCACGCCTCCTACGCCCAAGCCAGGGAGCTCGCCTCCTCGCCCCGTGCCGCCGGTGACCCACCAGAGCCACTGGCGGCGAGCTCCACACCGGAGCTCCTCTCCCCGTGTCACCCGGCCGGATCCCCACGCCACTGCCCCGCGCATGCCTAGCCAGTGCCGACCCGAGTGGCCGCTGTCGTTCCCTGCTCGCCTCACCTCCATCCAGACATGGCCGCGAGCTCGCCCCGTCGCCTCTCGTCGTCATGCCGCCCTCGTCCAGCTCGGATCCAGCGAGATCCGGCCAGATCCGCCGCTGCCCGGCCCCGTCGTGGTGCCCCTGCTTCTCCACGCCGGTCGTCCGTTGCCATGGCCATCGCCGCCAGCCGCTGCATCGGGAGCGGCCGCCCCAATCCAGACACACGCCCGTGCTGCGGATGGGCCCCACTGTGTTGACCGTTGCCAAGGCCCAGCGCGGCCAGCCCAGCCTCGCCTCGGCCCGCCGTAGCCAAGGCCTAGATCTCGCGCGCTGCAGCCCGCCTCCATCGACAGGCCCAAGGCCCAGGGTGAGCGCCCCATCTAACCCTCGCCCGGTGCGCACTATAGTTACTGTGCGCCCATGTACTATTGGCCCAGCATGCTCAGTTTCGGCCCGTTTCATTTTTTTCTTGTCTGCGAATTTAGCCAATTATCCATGGATTAACATATTTGCACAAAAAACCTTGCACTTCATACATTTAATATCTCTCAAACCGTTCATCGGATTAAAATTATTTATATATGAAAAATGTTCGGAATTTTGTGTAGATTAATAATATACAACTTTCATGCATGATAAAAATGTTTAAACTTGCTGTTTGCATTAATTTGCATAAATGACATGTTAAAATGATTTATTTCATAATTGAATAACCGTAGCTCCGTTTTAAATGATCCACATATGTAACTTGACTAGAAAAACATGTAGGATCACATGGTCCATGTTATTTTCTTGTTTAATAAATATAAAATTGCGTTAGGACAGATCTGTACCAAATTCATAATTTGTATATGAGGTTGTTTTGGAAATGTTATATGTTGCTTCCGGCCTCATTTAAAATGCCCAGTTGATGTAGTTGCTCATGCTTCACCTCTTGCCATGATAAAGAACATTTAAAATGATTGTTTAGTTAAACAACATTAACCACATTTCTCATAATATGAAGAGTTATTATTTTGTTTTATGTATGTTACCCTTCTCCATTTCAAATTGCTTTAATTCCATCTTCACCTTATGCCATGACCACCCATGTTAAACAACACTTAATATTGATGAGTACCTAAAGGAGAGTGACCTAAATAATTCGAATGTGGAGTTTTGTCAATATGCAACTCATTGCATATTGAACTTCACTTAATTTGTAGTGTTGATTGTTGCATCTTGCCATGCCTTACATATTTAAACTTGACATGCATCATCCTTGTTTGTGCATCATGAATATGTTGTGGTGTTTACCGTGTCATTTGCTTGTTTCCGGGTTGCTTCTTCTCGATGGAGTTCCGAAAGCGTTTCAGAGTGTGAGGATCAGTTCGACTACGTTGGTTCATCTTCTTCATGGATTCGTTCTTCTTCCAAGCGGGATTTCAGGCAAGATGAACATTTCCCTGAATATCACTACTATCATTGCCATGCTAGTTGTCTCGTTTCTATCTCTATATCTCGCTACCTACCACCTGTTTGCCAAGCCTCCCAAAATGCCATGATAAGCCTCTAACCCTCCACATCATAGCAAACCATTGTTTGGCTAAGTTACCTCTTGCTTAGCCCCTTCTTATAGCGTTGCTAGTTGCAGGTGCAAGTTGTTTCCATGTGACAACATGGATGTTTTGAGATATCACAATATTAATGCTATTTAATTTAATGCACATGTATACTTGGTAAAATGTGGAAAGTTTGGCCTTTTGCTTGGTGTTTTGTTCCACTTTTGCCTCCCTAGTTACTTGTGTACTGGTGTTATGTTCCATATTGAGCGCTCCTAACATGCTTGGGGTTGTTATGGGGACCCCTTGATTTTTGTTTTGGGATAAAACTCTTATGGCAAGACCCAACATTGGTACTACATTTTCCTAATAACTAATAAACTAGCATAGGGCGTCATGACCCCGTGGAAACTCAGGGTTTAGTTTGACTCGTAGTGTGAACCATCTGTCGTGTCCTGAGAACAAGATACGCAGCTCCTATCGGGTTCGTCGATACATCGGGCAGCCTTGCTGGATTTGTTTTACCTTTCTCGAACGTCTTGTGCACGAGATTCCGAGGATACTTTGGGTTATCTCGAGGTTGAGGTTTTCCACCGGAATTCTGAGGATACTACGGGCTATCCTGTGGTTGAGGTTTTCCACGCAGCTTGTGGCTAGTTTGTGATGGATGCGTTGGAGCACCCCTACAGGGTTAAATCTTTTCGAGAAGTCGTGCCCGCGTTTATGTGGCATCTTGGAAATTTGTTTAACATCTGGTCATAGAAAACTTAAAGTAAACTCAAATAAAATACACCAACCGTTTGCGTAATCGTGATTTTCTCTACTCGCGAGTTCTGAACCGAGAGAGAACACGGTGGGGTTATGTTTGACTCGTAGGTAGGTGTTCAGGATCACTTAGTTATCATTACTAGTTCATGTTCGTTTATGCGTAGATCACCCTTCTTATTCTTGTACTCGTAAATTAGCCACTCAAATAAATGTTAAGTGCTTGTTGCAGCCTCACAACTTAACCACATCTCACCCATTAAGCTTTGCTAGTCTCGATACCCTTGGAAATGAGATTGCTGAGTCCATGTGGCTCACAGATTACTACAACAATAGTTGCAGGTATAGGTAATGTGATGCCTTGACATGAGAGTGATGCTTGTTTGATTTGGAGTTCTTCTTCTTCATTGATCATAGGATGGGTTCCAGGCCGGCAGCCTGGGATAGCAAGGATGGATGTCGCTTTTATCGTTTGAATTTGTCCATAGTCGGACCCTGCTATTCTGTATGGTGATTGAATGTATTGTTGTATTTGATGTGATCTTGATTTAGCTTGCGGCGAGTGTAAGACAATTCCAAATACTAACCTCCTCTTTATATGTACTTGTAACGATATCCATTCTTGCGAAACGACGAGATGCGCTTCTATCCCTGTCGAGGCCCTCGAGCCAAAATAAGGATAGGATCGCATCTTGGGCATTACAAGTTGGTATCAGAGCAGTACCGACCTAGGAGCCCCCTTGATTGATCGAACTTGGCCGAGTCGAGTCTAGTGAAAAAACTATTTTGAGTCTAGTTATATATCGGCAAGTAGGACTCTTTTTACTCCTCTTCTATGCTCTGGTGAGGAATCCTAACGTGGGAATTTTAATTCTACCCCTCTTCTTACTCAAAAAAATTTTAGGATCACGCGGGTATTTTGGAACCTCTATGATGTCGATGTGACCAGATCTCTGTTCTTGGTGCCTCCCGTACATATAGATTGGACCCAGGGAGTGGAGCTCCAAGGGGTTCTGGACATGTCATTATCATTCAGTTTCCTTAGTATCTCAGGACGCGGATGTTCGAAATTGCTTCAATACTCTTTGTGGCGAGAGGAGTTTGGCGTCACCCAGTACTGCGGAGAGCGTCCAGATGTGCTGCCATGTTTAGTATCGTTGTGATTACGAGGGTCTGAGGCGGATGAATTTCCAAGGCCTTCGGTTATGTGTTGACGGATGTGATACATTGGAGAGTAGTATTACTCCTAGGAGTTGAGTGATGGATTTTACTCCGTGTATCCGTGGACCCGATTGCATAACAAAAGATTTCGGAAGTAATTAGGTGGGAATTCAAGTAGTTACCTAGGATTATCTTCAAACAGATGCTTGATGTGAGGTTGGGGTTTAACATCTAGTGGTTCATTTGTTAACGGTCTTTCTTACAGCGGTTCTCATTGTGTCTTAAAGAATCCTTGTAGCTTGCTACGATTCGGGGACGCTTCGTATGTCATGTGCATTGCCTTGTACATGATGGATACTGTAAAGATCGATCCCGTCCAAGCCTTACCATGAAAATATCGGGCAAAATCTCTGTCATGAATTTGTTTCTGGCTTGTTTTAGAAGCCTCATCCTTTGTTTTGTTGGAGTTTAGTAATTCGAGTTCCTTCGATGTCAAACGTTGATTTCATATCTTTCCTAAGAGGTGTTCTCATATTTCTATGGGAATGCTAATCCTTTTGCTCAATCAATTGTCATGTAAATTCTTTTCCATCCGGAGTGCTTCTCTTCAGAATAATTCAACCCTCTCCAATATTTGCAAGATCTATCCTCACTACTGGAATCAGCTTCTTTGCCATCTGCCAGCTCTTTGCCGTCTGCTGGCAGATGGCAAACAGGTTGTTTGCCGTCTGCTTTGGCAAAGCAGACGGCAAAGATCTGGCTGATGGCAAAGAGGGTCTTTGCCATCTGCACTTCTTTGCCGTCTGCTGGCAGACGGCAAAGAACTATTTGTCGTCTGCCAGCAGACGGCAAAGACCAAAGTGGGCCCCACGGGGCACGGCACTGGCTAGGTCAAGCTCTTTGCCATCTGCCACTTCTTTGCCGTCTGCTGGCAGACGGCAAAGAACTCTTTGCCGTCTGCCAGCAGACGGCAAAGAGGTGAGGGTGGGGCCCACAATGTCACGGCGGGGGCGGGCTAACGGTCGCCGTCTTTGCCGTCTGCTGGCAGACGGCAAAGAATTCTTTGCCGTCTGCTAGCAGACGACAAAGAAATGAACTTAACTTTCGGCCCCGCGCCCCGCGCCTCTCTCTCTCACACATCTCTCTCTCCCTCTCTCTCTCAGCGCCGCCGCCCCGCCCTCCCGCCGCCGCCCCCTCCCCGCAGCCCTCCTCCACCACCGCCCCCTCCCCGCGGCCCTTCTCCACCACCGCCGGAGCCAGGCCGCGGCGCCGCCCGCCCCCTCCCCGCGGCCCTCCTCCACCACCTCGGCCCCGTCGCCCCCGCCGCCCCCTGCCCTGCCGCTCTGCCGCGTCGGGTCGCCGGCGAGCAGGCACCCCCGACGACCCAGCTCCGCCCCTCCCCCTCCGCCGCCCCGCGCCGCCGCCTCGACCCCCCCTCCGGTGAGCTCCACCCTCCCCCCTTTTTATGTTTTTTTCTGTTTTTATTAGTTCATATTAGTTAGTTTATATTAGTTAGTTATTAGTTCATATTAGTTAGTATATATTAGGTAGAAAAAACTTAGAGGGAAAAAAGAAGAAGAAGAAGAAGAAGAAGAAGAAAAAAAGAGGAGAGGAGGAGAAGAAGAAGAGGAAAAAAGGAAAGGAAGAAGAAGAAGAGGAGGAGGAGGAGAAGAAAAAAGAAGAAGAGGAAGAAGAAGAAGAAAAAAGAGGAGAGGAGGAGAAGAAGAAGAGGAAAAAGGAAAGGAGGAAAAGAAGCTGATTCCACTTCTGTTTTTTGAGAGTTGATAAGATTAAAATTTTGTTAAAAACTGCTGGTATGGCAGACGGCAAAGAAGCTGATTCCACTTCTGTTTTTCTGTTTTTTTCCTTTTTTTTAATATCATGATTATAGATATATATATATATATATATATATATATATATATATATATATAGATGCTACTGTTAGTAGATAGTAGATGCATCAATTAGGTTAATTAGTTAGATGTTGTTAATTAGGTTTTTTGAGTAGGTTAATTAGTTAGATGCTACTGGTTTCGACATCAATTAGGTTAATTAGGTTAGGAGGAGGAGAAGAAGAAAAAAGAGGAGAGGAGGAGACGAAGAAGAGGAAAAAGGAAAGGAGGAAGAAGAAGAAGAAGAAGGAAAAAAAAGGAAGAAAATGAAGAAAAGGAAGAAGAGGAAGAAGAAGAAAAGAAAAAAAGAGGAAAAACCCCGACCCCGACCCCGACCCGACACCCCGACCCCGACACCCCGACCCCGACCCGACACCCCGACCCCGACACGGCACCCCGACCCCGACCCCGACCCGACACCCCGACACCGACACGGCACCCCGACCCCGACACCTCGACACCACTGACACCCCGACACCACGACACCCAGACACGACACCCCCGACACCCCGACACCCCGACCCCGACACGACACCCTGACCCCGACACGACACCCCGACACCCCGACCCCGACACGACACCCCGACACTTAAATTAGGTATATATTCAATTTTTTAGGTATTCAATTTTTTATTATGTTCATGATGATGATACACTTAAATTATATACATATTATTCATGTCAGGTATTCATTCTTTTTATGTTGTACTAATTTCGTTTACTCTTTGTCATTGCAGGTGTTGACAGATGGTGGGCGCGGGTCGAGAGCGCTCCGAGGCTCCTACCTCGGCGCGTGGTGGGAGGGGTAGTTCCATTCCACCCCATAGCCTCCGGAGAGCGCTGGATCTCAGTATGCAGACACCATCGGCGGTCGCTTCTTCTTCGGCCGGGAGAGGTCGGGGGGGAAGAAGGCTGGTAGAGGTGGACGTGGCGGCGGGAGAGGTAGGAAGGCTGCTACTACGCCTTCCTCGCCGCCACCCCCAGCTGATTCACCCGACCACAGGAGTGCTCCGTCTGAGATGGAGCCGCCTGAGGTGGACCCGTCTCGGACTCCGGTCCACGAGCCTCGGGCCAACGAGCCTATGGCAGACGCGCCTACGGTCGACGAGCCTCGGGCCGACAAGCCTCGGGCCGACGAGCGTCGGGCCGACGAGCCTTCGTCCCACGAGACTCCGTCCCACGAGACTCCGGAGCTCAGCAGGGATCACGCTGAGTCGCAGCGGAACTCGACGGAGTCGAGTGGCCGTGCTGAGGGTGGCTATAGTTCTGATAGCTATAGCGAGGGTGAGTGGGTTGAGGGGCGCAAAGTCTACCAGCGTGGTGGTACAAAGCTCCCGCCCACCCCGGCGACCCCCGACCAGAGGTGGTTGATTGCGCCTAACGGGGCCAAGTAAGTGCATTTACTCTTTTTTAACCTTTTGCCTTCACGTTTCTTCGAATATCTAATGCGTTGGCCTTGTCATACTGCAGGTCTTGGACACACGAGCCTCATGTCCGCAGGCCCAACAGTGTCCTTGGTGTGATTTGTCGCCAGAGCTTCCCGGGGTGGGTCACGTTGCCCGGTGAGGGCCGGGTTCCCGAGTTAGGAATGACCTGGGAGCACTACTTGGCTGCCCCGGCCCCGCCGGGGCATAGGATCGGCGATGTCGAGTGCCACAAGGTGGCCGACATTGTGATCCAGACGTTTTGGGTAATTTCTCCTTTGCCGTCTACGTTGTGTTTCCTTCTTTGATTGGCAACCCTAGTGATTGTACTAATTCGTGTTTTCTTGTTTTATTGCAGACCTTCTACAGGTGTGCTGAGGGACAGGAGGAGGCC
Organism: Elymus sibiricus; assembly: GCA_039707655.1. NCBI lineage: Eukaryota > Viridiplantae > Streptophyta > Magnoliopsida > Poales > Poaceae > Elymus > Elymus sibiricus. Next base: position 201,245,277 of record CM077667.1, read on the forward strand.
GCGGCTCTGGTTATCGACAACGAGTGCAGGCGCCTACTTCAAAACTTTCGGCACGAGGCTCGGACGCAGGCTATTCGAGACTACTTCGCCTCGGCTGGTATTAGGAGGAAAAGAGAGAAGTGCCGCGAGAAGTTTCTGAGTAAGGAGAAGTACATGAAGGTAATTACCTATTCTTAAGGCCTTGTACTTAGTTTCCTTGATTTGATTCGTAGGCGTAGCGCTCAAATTTCTCTTGCTTAACTTAGGGGCCCCCGAGATGGTGTGCGGATAGGATGGACTGTTGGGAGGCGTTGGTGGATGAGTGGTGCTCTCCCCAATGGCGCTCCACCCACGACACTGCAAAGGACAAGCGTGGCAAAATGAAAGGTGTCCCACACCATCTAGGCAGCGTCAACCTACATCAGTACGGGGAAAACTGGGTATGTGGTTTGCTTCATGATTCATGCAAATTTATTCTTCATGCTAGCTTGAGCCCTCAACTAATACTCTGTTCCTCTCTTTTAGGCGCGAGAGAACAAGGCTCCAGTGCCACAGCTGTTCGGCCTCTATGCCATGTCCAATACTGCCTCGTACAAGAAGGCCAAGGCATTCTCTGAGTCTGACCTCGATGATCCAAAGACATTCACCAACCGCGCCTCCCACCACAAGCTTGTGAGGTACAGAGACGAGGGGAAGGCGAGGAAAGGGCCGGACTTTAACCCGAGCCAGCAACCTCTTGATCCAGAGCTGGTGATGATATCTGGTGGCGGGAGGCCCCATGGCTAGTTAGCCATTGGGGATGGACTGATACGTTGTAGTAGCACTCTCCCGGAGATCAAGAAGCGCCAGACCGGCTCCGATCCTGAGATATTGCCTCGTGCACGGCCAGTGGAGCTCGAATTCAAGGTTAGTTATACGGACTCAGATACCTTTCCTTCATTACATTGTGTGTGCGGTCGTCGATGATTACAATGCTAACGAGTGGTGTTGCAGGCTGCTATTGAGGCAGAGAGAGCGAAGACCCAGGCTGCTATTGAGGAAGAGAGAGCGAAGACCCAGGCGATTCTAGAGGAGAGGGACCGGCAGGCGGCGGAGAGGGAGAGGGAGCTTGAGGACAGGACGGCTAATGCGTTGGAGGAGGAGAGGAACCAGAACATGATGGCTAACCAGGCCCTATACGAGATGTTCGCGGTAAGTTTCTTCTGCATATTAGCCAAATCATGCACGTAATGTTCCTTACAGTAGTATCTAATATGACTGACTCGTCAAAACCAAATGTGCAGACCCTGTGCGAGAAGAGCGGCACGACCCCTCCGCCGATGCCAGTCATTGCTCCGGCGGGCACGGTGAGTTTCATTTGAATGGTCATTAGTTACTAGTCTTCACATTTGAGTTGCATCATGCTAACGATACATTGGAAATGACCTTTGGTGCAGCATAACTCCCGACAAGCATCGACCGATCCTCCTCCGTCAGCCACTGGCGCGACCGGTCCTACAACTACACCTACAACTACACCTCCGTGATGACGGTAAGTTTTCGCAAGTGTTTAGCATAACAAATGCGTACTTAGCTTAAGAAATGACCTATTTATCTCCAAAATGCCGTATACTTAGCTTAGTTTCCTCGAAAATGACATTATAACCTTACTTAGCTCCAAAATGACCAATTTTACCATGGATAGCTCTCAAATGACCTATACTTAGCTTAGCTTAAGAAATGACATATTTAGCTCTAAAATGACCTGTACTTAGCATTATTTCCTCCAAAATGACATAATAACCTTAATTAGCTCCAAAATGACCTATTTTACCACGGATAGCTCTCAAATGACCTATACTTAGCTTAGCTTAAGAAATCACCTATTTAGCTCCAAAATGACCTATTTAACCTAGGAAAGCTCTAAAATGACATATACTTAGCATTTATTCCTCCAAAAATGAATTTATATGGTTAGCTAGCTCAAAAATGACATAATAACCTTAATTAGCTCAAAAATGACCTATTTAACCTAGGATAGCTCTAAAGTTACCTATACTTAGCATTTATTCCTCCAAAATGACTCAATATGCTTAGCTAGCTCAAAAATGACATAATATGCTTAAGAAATGACCTATTTAGCTCCAAAATGACTTAATATGCTTAATTAGCTCAAAAATGGCATAATTACTTAGGTTAGCTCTGAAATGACCTATACTTAGCTTATTTAGTTCATTTATGACATACTTAGCATATTTAGGTCAAAAATGGCCTATTTAACTAGGTTAGCTCTAAAATGACACAAGTAAGCAATAAGAAGAAGAAAAAGAAAGAGAAGAAAAATTCTTCTTCTTCTTCTTCTTCTTCTTCTAGTCTTCTTCTTCTTCTTCTTCTAGTCTTCTTCTTCTTCTTTTTCTTCTTCTTCTTCTAGTCTTCTTCTTCTTCTTTTTCTTCTTCTTCTTCTAGTCTTCTTCTTCTTCTAACTTCCTTCTTTCCCATTTTGCAGATTTGATTCACTTCACGGAAGCTTGCGTTCATGGAGTCCTTGTCCTTCCATTTTGTTTTGATTTTGTAGGATCAACAATTAACACTGGCTTATTTATGTATAGATGAATGAAACTTGCATATGTATGGATGAGACTTGCATATGTTTTGATTTGGTATGTGTTGGATGATCATATCCATATGGCTTGCATATTATTTGCATATGTGTTGTTTATTATGTGGTGGATGAGACATTTTATGTGATGGACTAGACATAATGTTTGCCTTATTATGTGATTCTGAATATATATATGTGTGTGAATTTATGTGCAAATGAATTGATATAAGAGAAAACAGTAAAAACAGGGGCTATATAGCCACTTTGCCGTCTGCTAGCAGACGGCAAAGAGGCCACGTGGCAGCAGCCTGTGCAATCTGGGCTGGCCTATTTGGCCTGTTTGCCATCTGCGAGCAGACGGCAAAGAGCTTTCTTCTTTGCCGTCTGCTGGCAGACGGCAAAGAGCCTGCGCTGGCCCAGCTGACGCCTGACGTCAGCTGCAGCTCTTTGCCGTCTGCTGGCAGACGGCAAAGAGCGCCGTTAGCCCCCTAACGGGGCTGGCACCTTTTGTTTGCCGTCCAGGGGCTTTGCCGTCTGCTAGCAGACGGCAAAGAGCTTGGCTTCTTTGCCGTCTGCCAGCAGACGGCAAAGTGGCCTTTACCGGCACCCGTTCGGCCGGACTGTTCGCCGTCTGCTGGCGGACGGCAATGGCTTTGCCGTCCGCCAGGTAGGCCTTTGCCGTCTGTTATGGCAGACGGCAAAGAAGCTGATTCCAGTAGTGCCTCATCTTTTCTTTTCCTGGAGTTTGTTTCATCTGTCCCAAGTTTTCTTTGTTTTCCCACCCTCCCGCCCTTTTCTGCAATGATTAAATTCTCATCCAAGTGCCTTTTCTATTCATGTGATGCTTCCTCTATCATTTCTTCCGTTGTGTATCCGGTGATTCATTGTGAAGATGCTTAGGAGCTTCAAGTTCATCATTCTTTGTTCGTGTTTTCTTCTCCGGTGAAATCAATGCAAGCTCGTGGTGTTCATCGTATCATTTTCATTCGTTAAATGATATCCATGTGGAAGTTCTTGTTCAAGGCTCTCTTGTTTAGCCAAGCATCTCTCTATTCAATCTGGAGTTTTCAGATATCTTAGAAGATTCGTGTTTCCGTTAAAAATCCTTTGAAAATATCACGAGGTTCTCACCTCATCAAGTTTTCATTTGTACCGGTGCAACCTCTCTTCCTAAGCAATCGTTTCAATGGTGTTTTCCTTTGAGTGGGCCCATAACCCACAGGTTTTCCCAGGATCTTACCTGGCCCTTCTAATCTTTTTCGGAGACCTCAAGTTCTTTTTAAATGTGACGTAAGAATGAATCCAATCAGTCATATTCCCTCTCCAAGATTGTTTCCGAATCATCATCATAGTTGGCTCAACATTTTTCTTTCTCCTTCCGGAGTGGCTCAACAATTTTGGCGGTGTTCCTCTCATCTTTCTCAACCTGCAAGACCGAAGAAGAGTTTCACTTAAATCTTTATCCGTTCTGTCGAAGATTCGTGGTCCAAGCTCCATGATGTCCTCGTAAATTGTTTTGATCATGAGTAATTCCTCCCATATCTATCCGGAGCATTTCAGAGTTATTTTCATTCTCGATCCTCCGAAGGCCATCATTTTAGAAGATTTCTTCGTTCTCAGCTTTCAGCTTTCGTTCTCAAATTCTTCTCAATTGTTGTCTCTTCGTTCGTATCTCAATTATCCCGGTGGCTCAATGTAGTTCTGCTAGGCGGATCACGATCTCTTCGTTCTCATGTATTCCATTCGCGAGTAATGTATCCCCATTGATTTGCAAATTCTTATCGGTGTTTTCGTTCATGACTTCTTCAAGTGTGCAATATCTCTCTTAAATCTTATTAGGAAGAATAAGTCGTATGCCAAATCCGTTGCTTGTCATCAATTTAACTTGATGAAGGATAAGCATAACATAATTCTTATTCTTGTTTCATCGGTTAATTCCAATCCTTCTTCCGGAGTTGTTCATGATATCAAATTCTCGATTATAGTTGCTTATCTTTTCTTTTCCGGAGTCCCAAGTCTTCTCAAGTATCTCTTCGCGAAGCTCAATCTAAGTCATGGCAAGGCCTCAATCTTATTCTTTTCAATCTTCATTTCTTTTGATCATTCTTTTGTATACAGATGCTCTACATGATGGTTCATCAAAGATTTTTTCATTCTCAAAGTGTTCTTCAAGATTCTTGTGGTAGTTTCTCAAGTATTCTTTATCTTGTATTTCAAAGTGCAATTCATTCTCCCTTATCTTTTGAGGTGGTGTTATAGCATTCTTGATTCATGAGGAGTCTCAAAGAGAAGTTGACGAGAATGATATATGTAAACCATCATGTCTTCCTCGGAGTTATCTTGGATTAGATTCCACCTAAAGCATTTCCTAAGGATTGTTGCTATCATGGTATTTGTCAATGATCCAGGTTTTCTCTTATCCTCTCGGTGAAAGGAGTTTTGCATATCTTGTTGCTCCCAACCAATCAAGTGTTTCCGTTTGTGGCCGGTTGTCACCTCATGATTTTGAGAAGTTTTCCATAATCCCACGACAAGCATATTCTTGTCGCTGTTGATTCCCAAAAACTCCTTTTAATCCTTCTTTGTAAGGATGCTTTTCAATTAAGTTGTGGTAGAAGTTGTCTTGTTCTTCTCTGTTCTTTTCCTTCCAACGATCTAGCGTCTATTCTTTTGTTCCGGAGGCTTCGTGATGTTGCTTTCTTTGAACCATCTTATCATTTTGTCAAGATCATGTTCTTCCCTTGCTTGTCCATTTAACCGGAGTGTTGTGTTCTCTTTTCAAGTTCTTTCCATCGTATCAAGTTTTGCTTCTCTTTTCAACAAAAGTGCTGCCCAAATTTATTTTGAATTCTTGCTTGTTCATCGTGTCATTCTTCATCTCTTTGCAACCTCCAAGGTGCTATGGTTTCACTCATTTGTCAAAGAAGCAACTAAGTTTTACCTTTTCCTTTCCTCTTTCTCGTTCTCTTCTCATTCTAAGATCTCGGGTCGAGATCTCTTGTTAGTGGAGGAGAGTTGTAACAGCCCGAGACCGACGCTCCAGAAGATTCCCCTTTTATTTCGTTATTGCCGTATTATTTATTTGGTTGTCGCATTCATCATTGCATCATTCGCATCATGTGCATTGCATCGGCACTCTGTCGCCATCATTTTTCAAAATTTGCATCCGTTCGTAGTTGCCGGTTCTCTTTGTTCTCGCCGTTGACCGTTTCGAGACCAACCACACACGCACGCGCCCGCGGCATCGGTAAAATTTTGTTTTTAAAAGTGCGTATAAAACTTTCTCGGAATGGGTCGAAAGTTAGGGTGCCGTCTTTTTATATTTTAGGTAGATCGCGTGCCAAATTTCGTCGCATTCGGAGGTTGTTTGATACCCCAACGGTCAACTGTACCTGCAGCATCATCGGTTAATTATCGGACGTTTTCGGTGTTTAAAAACTGTTGTCGGGCCACAAACCTCCCTATCTTCTCAGTCTAAACCCCCCCTACACAGACCACCTATGCCTACCCTAATCCACCTCTCCGATCGGACCGTCCGATCGCGATCGGTGGGTCAAAAACACCCCAACCCCCCTCGCCCCCTCAAATCCTAAACCCTAGCCCCCTCCTACATAACGAAGGTTATCCCTTCCTTATTTGGATCCCTAGGCTAGCCGCATCGATTTCCGTGCGCAACAAAAAGAAAGCCCTACTCCACCGCAGCGGCGCAGCCTCCCACAGCCTCCACCACTGATCTGGGCCCGCGAAGCTCATCCACGGCCCACCCGGGCCCGAACGAGCTCCGCCGCCAGCCGCGCCCATCCCCGCTGCACGCCTCCTGCGCCCGAGCCAGGGAGCTCGCCTCCTCGCCCCCTGCCGCAGGTGACCCACCGGAGCCGCCGCCGGTGAGCCCCGCGCCGTAGCTCCTCACCCCTTGTCGCCTGGGCCAGATCCCCACGCCACTGCCCCGCGCATGCCCAGCCAGCGCCGACCCGAGTGGTCGCTATCGTTCCCTGCTCGCCTCACCTCTAGCCTGTCATGGCCCCGAGCTCGCCCCGTCGCCTCTCATTGTCGCGCCACCCTCGTTCGGCCCAGATCCGGCGAGATCCGGCCGGATCCACCACTGCCCGGCCCCGCTGTGGTGCCCCTGCTCCTCCATGTCGGTCGTTCGTTGTCTTGGCCATCGCCGCCAGCCGCTGCATCGGGAGCGGCCGACCCGATCCAGACACACGTTCGCGCTGCAGATGGGCCCTGCTGCGTTGACCGTTAACAAGGCCCAGCGCAGCCAACCCAGCCTCGCCTCGGCCCGCCGTAGCCAAGGCCCAGATCCCGTGCGCTGCTGCCTGCCTCCATCGACAGACTCAAGGCCCAGGGTGAGCGCCCCATCTAAGCCTCGCCCGGTGCGCACTATAGTTATTGTGCGCCCATGTATTGTTGGCCCAGCATGCTCAGTTTCGGCCCGTTTCATTTTTTTCTTGTCAGCGAATTTAGCCAATTATCCATGGATTTACATATTTGCAGAAAAACCCTTGCACTTCGTACATTTAATATCTCTCAAACCGTTCATCAGATTAAAATGATTTATATATGAAAAATGTTCAGAATTTTGTGTAGATTAACAATATCCAGCTTTCATGCATGATAAAAATGTTTAAACTTGATGTTTGCATTAATTTGCATAAATGCCATGGTAAAATGATTTATTACATAATTAACTAACCGTAGCTCCGTTTTAAATGATCCATATATGTAACTTGACTAGAAAAACGTGTAGGATCAGATGGTGCACGCTATTTTCTTGTTTAATAAATATAAAATTGTGTTAGGAAAAATCAGTACCAAATTAATAATTTGCATATGAGGTTGTTTTGAAAATGCTATATGTTGCTTCCGGCCTCATTTAAAATGCCTAGTTGATGTAGTTGTTCATGCTTCACCTCTTGCCATGATAAAGAACATTTAAAATGATTGTTTAGTTAAACAAGATTAACCACATTTCTCATAATATGGAGACTTATTATTTTGTTTTATGTATGTTACCCTTCTCCATTTAAAATTGTTTTAATTCCATCTTCACCTTATGTCATGACCATCCATGTTGAACAACATTTAATATTGATGAGTACCTAAACGAGAGTGAACTAAATAATTCGAATGTGGATGTAACAGCCCGAGACCGACGCTCCAGAAGATTCACGTTTTATCCCGTTGCCTTCGTGTGATTCGTTTGTTTGTCGCATTCATCATCGCATCATTCGCATCATCGGCATAACATCGTCACTCATTTTTAAAAACTTGCATCCGTTAGTAGTTGCCGTTCTCCCCGTCGTCCGTTTCGAGTCCAACCACACACGCACGCGCCCGCAGCATTGATAAAATATTGTTTTTAAAAATGCATGAAAATTATTCTCGGATTGGATCGAAAGTTGGCATGCGGTCTTAATATATGGTAGGCAGACCGCCTGCCAAATTTCGTCGGATTCAGAGATCGTTTGATATCCGAACCGTTAAACCTATAGCGGCACTGTAGTCGGTCAAATCGTAGACGTTTTTCGATTTATAAAAACTGTTGTCGGGCTGCCCACGTCTTCCCTCTCTCCCTAATTGCCTAGCCCCTCTGCACAGTGCACAAACCCCTCACGCGCGTCCAATAGCTTCCCTGAGCACGAAACGCACGATTGTGACCGTTTGGTCCGGATCAACCCCGAGATACCTGAAGACATCTACGATTTCTTATTTGGACTCCTTATGCTAATTTTCTTAACCGTTCGATCTAAATCAGAGGGTTCTAATGCCTCTAAAGCTAGCCCACTCACTATATATATATAGTCCACCCCTAATCCAAAACCAGACCAAACCCTAAAATCAAGGGAGTTTGTCCCTCCACCGCCGCTCCCACCTCGGGATCCCCTCCGATCCAATCCATCCAAGCCCAGCCGAACCGACCGCCTCCCTCGTTTTCAGCACCAATCCAACCAGCGTCTTCCCTGGACAAGGCCACGACCACAAGCAACCGAGGTCGCAGCGTTGCTCTCGTGCCCAGCGCTGCCGTACCTCAAGTCCCTCGCCGGAGACCGAGCGCCTGTGTGAGACCGCATCCTCGCCGCCACAGCCTCCTCGCGCCCGCGTCGAACCAGAGGAGCTCGAGCTCTCTACTCCAAGGCCGCCTCCTTCGACCGGCCTCGCCGGAGCAGCAACTTCCGCCGGAGCCAGCCGCATGCGACGACCTCGCACCAGGCCGGCCCCGTCGGACCCTCTCCCTCGCGCCGCCAGCAGGACAACCAGCAGATGAGCCTTCGGACCTCCGCTGCTCTCTTCTCCTTCCTCGTGTTACTCTCTGTTTCTTCTCTCTCTCTGTTCTCAGCTCCTGTCTTCGTGTCGCAGGGAACGAACACAGCCATGGAGGCCGGCGCGTGCGCACTCCACGCCATGGTCTTCCTCTTCTTCCGAACCGTCGCGCTGTCACGCCCGGGGATGCTCTGTCGCCGGTGAGATACCCTGTTGCTGCTGCTCCATTTTTCCTTGCTCCTTCCCTGCCCCACATCTCCCTCTCGACCTCATAATGCAGCGCCATGGATGGCTGCAACCCGAGCTGCAGATCAGGGAACACCACCTTTAGCTGCTCGCCACCAACCAGATCCGTGTCGTCCCTGTCTCCTCCGCTCCTCCCCGTTGTGACCTACCTGACTGCCATGGCCGCCGGCCTCTCTGCTTCCCCGATGTGAGCAAGTTCCTGCGTTACTGAAATTCAGTTCTTTCCTAGATCCGTTCTGCCATGTTGATGTTATATTTTGTCGCCACTGATTTCGTTCACAACCAATCTAGTATGCGAGATGGCTAGCGCAGCAGTGCTACATCCGTGAGGTCTTGGGATCAAATCCCCAAGACTTTGTTTTTACTTCTGTATTTTTATTTGTGAGTTTTTCAGAGTACCAAGTATTGCCACCGTTTCATCTACAGCCATGGCCCTTTGTAATCACTAGCGTGTACACATCGCTCTGGTTATCTTGCCGATCCACACCTAGGAGGTCATGGGGTCAATTCCCAGGGCGCTCCAAAAAAATTTCATTTATTTTTTCTTTTATTTTGCACACACATATCTGCACCCGTCATGGCTAGTTCATCTAAGTTTAAATCGTTCCAATATCACTAACATAGATTAGTGCAGTTGCTAGCATCCATATATTCAACCGAGAGGTCTTGTGATCAAATCCCACATAGGCCTAATTTGTTTGCCTCTCTGTTTTGTTTTTGTTTATTTTATTTTATTTTGCATACGTGCAAACACTTATGGCCGTTTGGGTCTGCTCCACTCCCACTCCGAACCGTTTGTTGCACCTTGTAGCATTTTGTTAGTTGCACGTACCGCGTTATTAGTAACACCGACACGTGGGAACCCGGTAGCCGGGATCACCCCACCATCTTTTGCATGACTCACTCACAACCACACTTATGCTTTTGCACCGTCATCTCAACGAGTTGCTGGAACCGGAACGTTGCTGCAGCATCGTTTTCGTTGTCGCGGTCGTGAGGCCCCTTTCTTCCTCCATGGCGACAAAATGCATCATATCTTATTCATGCCAATGCTTTCGTAAAACTACATAATATTTGTTCATGTCATCCTCATGCATGTTAAAAACATTTAAGTTGTTGTTTGAATTAAACTTGCCTAATAGCATGCTAAAACGGTTTGTTGAATAACTAAATAACCGTAGCTCCGATTAAAATATTTCACATATGTAACTTGATTAAAAAATGTGTTCAATCACATGGTCCATTTTATTTTCATGTTTAATAAATATAAAATTGTGTTAGGACAGATCTGGACCAAATTCTTTTTATGCATATGAGGTTGTTTCGAAAATGCTATATGTTGCTTACGACCTCATTTAAACTTGCCTAGATGTGTAGTTGTGTATGCTTCACCTCTTGCCATGTTTAACAACATTTAAACTTGCCGTGTAAATAAACGAGAGGGAACTAAATGATTCGAATGTGGAGTTTCGTCAATATGCAACCTGTTGCATATTGAGCTTCACTTAATGTGTAGGAGTTGATTGTTGTTATTTCCCATGCCTCGCATATGAAAACCGGACATGCATCATATTTGTTTGCGCATCATGTCATGCATGTGTTGTGGTGTTTATCATGTGTTCATCGTTTGTTCCGGATTGCTTCTTCTCGATAGAGTTCCGAAAGCGTTTGGAGTGTGAGGATTCGTTCGACTACGTTGGTTCGTCTTCTTCATGGACTCGATCTTCTTCCAAGCGGGATCTCAGGCAAGATAATCATTTCCCTGGATACCATTACTATCATTGCCATGCTAGATGTCCCGTTTCTATCGCTTGTCTCGCTACCTACCACTTGTATGTCAAGCCTCCTAAAGTGCCATGAAAAGCCTCTAGCCCCTCCACATCCCAGCAAAACATTGTTTGGCTATGTTACCGCTTGCTCAGCCCTTCTTATAGCGTTGGTAGTTGCAGGTGCAATTGTTTTCCATGTGCCAACATGGATGTTTTTGAGCTATCACAATATTATTGCTATTTAATTTAATGCACATATATACTTGGTAAAAGGTGGAAGGCCTGGCCTTATGCTTGGTGTTTTGTTCCACTTTTGCCGTCCTAGTTACTTGTGTACCGGTGTTATGTTTCATATTGAGCGCTCCTAACATGCTCGGGGTTGTTATGGGGACCCCCCTTGACTTTCGTTTTAGGATAAAGCTTGCCTGGCAAGGCCCAACATTGGTACTACATTTGCCTAATAACAACTAAAAATGCATAGGGACCCGCCGGCACCCGCGGATAATTAATTAACAACCGAGGCCAGTGCTCCTCATGAGTGTTGGTCCAAAATAGAGCATTGTGCGGGGCCACCCCGAGGCAACTCGGGTGATGTCCATCAGGACACTGTACACTAGCTCATCTGGTCGTGTCCTGAGAACGAGATACGCGGCTCCTATCGGGTTCGTCGACACGCTGGGCGGCCTTGCTGGATTTGTTTTACCTTTCTCGAACGTCTTGTGCGAGGAATTTTGATAATACTTCGGGCTATCTCGAAGTTGCGGTTTTTCAATGGAATTTCCTAGGAAATCACAGGATTCGTGGTCGAGGTTATTCTCGCGGCGTGTGGTTAGTTTGTGATGGATGAGTTGGAGCACCCCTGCAGGGTTAAATCTTTCGGAAAGCCATGCCCGCGGTTACGTGGCAACTTGGATACTTTGTTTAACACCCGGTCATAGCAAACTTAAAGTAAATTCAAATAAAATACATCAACTGTGTGCGTAACCGTGACTGTCTCTTCTCGTGAATTTCTGAACCGAGAGAGAACACGGTGGGGTTATGTTTGAACGTAAGTAGGTGTTCAGGATCACTTAGTGATCATTACTTGTTCACGTCCGTGTATGCGACAATCATCCCCCCTTATTCTTGTACTCGTAAGTTATCCATTCAAATAAATGCTTAGTGCTTGCTGCAGCCTCACCACTTAACCATACCTCACCCATTAAGCTTTAATAGTCTTGATACCCTTTGGAAATGAGATTGCTGAGTCCCTATGACTCACAGATTACTACAACAACAGTTGCAGGCACAGGTAATGCGATGCTTTGACATGAGCGCGATGCTTGTTTCTTTTGGAGTTCTTCCTCTTCTTCGATCTAGGATGGGTTCCAGGCGGCAGCTTGGGATAACAAGGATGGATGTCATTTTATCGTTTGATTTCGTCCGTAGTCGGACCCTGCTCTTCTGTATGATGTTTGTATATGTTGTTGTATTGATGTGATATTGATGTAGCTTGTGGCGAGTGTAAGCCAATTCCATATACTCATCTCTTCTTTACATGTACTTGTAATGATATCCATTCTTGCGAAACGATGAGATGCGCTTTTATAGCTGTCGAGGCCCTCGTGCCAAAATAAGGATAGGATCGCATCTTGGGCGTGATAAGTTGGTATCAGAGCCTGTACCGACCTAGGAGCCCCCTTGATTGATCGAACTTGGCCGAGTCGAGTCTAGAAAAACTATTTTGAGTCTAGTTATATCGGAGAGTAGGATTCTTTTTACTCCTCTTCTATGCTCTGGTGAGGAATCCTGACGTAGGAATTTTAATTCTACCCTCTTCTCACTCAAATTTTTTTAGGATCACGCGGGTATTTTGTAACCTCTATGATGTCGATGTGACCGGAACTCTGTTCTTGGTGCCTCCCGTACGTATGGATTGGACCCGGGGAGTTGAGCTCCAAGGGGTTCTTGACACATCGCTATCGTTCAGTTTCCTTAGTAAGAACGCGGATGTTCGAAATTGCTTCAATACTATTCGTGGTGCGAAGAGTGTGGCGGCACCCAGTACTGGGAAGCGGGATCACATGTACTGCCATCTTTGGTATTGTGGTGATTACGAGGGTCGGAGGTAGATGAGTTTCCGAGGTTTCTCTGGTTTTGTGTTGACGGATGTGATACACGGTGGGTAGTATCATTGCTAGGAGTTGAGTGTTTTATTCAGTAATTTATCCGTGTATCCGTTGGACCAGATTGCATAACCAGAAAGATTTCGGAAGTTCTTAGGTGGAAATTCAAGTAGTTACCTAGGATTATCCTTCTAACAAATGCAAATGGGTTATGTATTTGTTTCTGGCTTAATTTGCAAGCCTCATCCTTGGTTTTGTGTTGAAGTATGGTAATTCGAGTTGCTTTGATGTCAAGTGGTGATTTCATATCTTTTCTAAGCGGTGTTCTCATATTTTTATGGGAATGCTAATCCTTTTGTTCAACCGGAGTTGTCATGTAATTCCTTTCCATCCGGAGTGCTTCTCTTCAAGTGAATTGAACCCCTTCCAATATTAGCACGATCTATCCTCTTATTTCTTCCGGAGTTCTTTTCATCTATCTGAGTTGTGCTTGTTTTTTCCCCACCCTCCCGCCCTTTTTCGTCAACAATTAAATTCTCATCCAAGTGCCTTGTATTTATGTGATGTTCCCGCTATCTTCTCTTTCGTGATGTATCCGGTGATTCCTGTGAAGGTTCTCAGGAGTTTCAGTTAGTAGTTCTTTATTCTCGTTTTCTGGATTTGTCGACACGTTGGGCGGTCTTGCTGGATTTGTTTTACCTTTCTCGAACGTCTTGTGCACAGGATTCCGAGGATACTTTGGGTTATCTCGAGGTTGAGGTTTTCCACCGGAATTTTGAGGATACTACGGGCTATCCTGTGGTTGAGGTTTTCCACGAAGCTTGTGGCTAGTTTGTGGTGGATGAGTTGGAGCACCCCTGCAGGGTTAAATCTTTTCGAGAAGCCATGCCCGTGGTTATGTGGCAACTTGGAAATTTGTTTAACATCCGGTCATAGTTAACTTAAAGTAAACTCAAATAAAATACACCAACCGTGTGCGTAATCGTGATTGTCTCCACTTGTGAGTTCTGAACCGAGAGAGAACATGGTGGGGTTATGTTTGACTTGTAGGTAGGTGTTCAGGATCACTTAGTGATCTTTACTAGTTCACGTCCGTTTATGCGTAGATCACCCTTCTTATTCTTGTACTCGTAAGTTAGCCACTCAAATAAATGCTTAGTGCTTGCTTGTGACGTCCCCATTTTGATCGTACGCTAAACATACACACAAGTACGCACGATCAATATTAGGGTTTCACTGGAAGATATCACAACACAACTCTAGACACAGATTAAAGTCATACAAGCTTCATATTACAAGCCAGGGGCCTCGAAGGCTCGAATACATAAGCTCAAATTCGAACGAGTCAGCGGAAGCAAATAATATCTGAGTACAGGCATAAGTTAAACAAGTTTTGCCTTAAGAAGGCTAGCACAAACACAAACGACGGATCGAAGCAAGTCCTCCTGCCTGGGAGCCTCCTATCCTACTGCTGGTCGGGGTCAGCCTTCACGTAGTTGTAGGCACCGTCGGTGTAGTAGTAGTCGTTGGCGGGAGCAGCTGTCTCCTGGGCTCCGTCATCTGAACGTTGTAATCGTATCGAGGGGGGAAAGCGGAGCAAAGCAACGGTGAGTACTCATCTAAAGTACTCGAAAGACTGACATCAGAACATGCTAAGTATGCAACATTATCAAGGAATGGGTCTATATCTTTGGACTGCCTGCCGAAATGACAGATTAGAAGGGAAAGCCTAGTCCTATCGAAGACTAGCATCTTCAACACCTTGCAGCATTAGAAGAGTGTAGATTGGTAACTCATATGTAGCAATATTATTGTAGCAATTTTATTAAGTAACCACGCCCAGAGATTCTTCCTCAACTACCTGCGAGAAAGCAACCTCGGAGCCAACATTTTATTTTTAAGTCACAATTCTAGTTGTATTAGATCGGGATACAACTCCAAGTCGTCCTGTTACCGTGGACACCGCTATTTGAATAGTTGAATTCATCCCTGCAGGGGTGCACCACATTTCCCAACACGCTTGATAACCTCTGGCCGGACACACATTCCTGGGTCATGCCCGGCCTCGGGACATCAACACGTCGTCGCCCTACCTAGGCTCAACAGAGAGGCCAGCACGCCGGTCTAATTCCTAAGCGCGCAGGGGTCATGGGCCCATCACCCTTTGCATTCCTGCACGATGTGTGGGCAGCCGAGGTCAGTCCTAGCACCTCTTATACAAGATCAATGCTGTCGCGGACCACTCGGGCGCGCGCCGCTCCATTGCCGACGTCCGAAGAGCTTTGGCTGATACAACGACGCCGAGTACCCATAACTTATCCCACATGAAGGTTAGTGCGAAAAAGGTCAATCGACCAACTCAGATCAAATACCCAACCCATTAGCATTTTGTTAACTACGGTGACGATCAATGATCCATGATATGTGGTACCATCGCCCCGTCTCGAGGACTTGCGGCAAGGGCCAAGAAAGCCTGACCACGCCTCCTCATTATTACACGAACACCATCTAGGTCATCCTGACCTCAACATGTAACAATAGTAAAGTTAATGTAACCGTGTGTCCAAACATCAACGGGAAACCAAGGTAATCAACCTCGATGGATCCCACCCGATGTAACCGTCAAGGTGACCAGAGAGGATTCACCCTCGATGGTCTATGCTTGAGGTGTTGCACGACAGATTCATCGTCGGGAGTGGTGAAGGAGGAATCACCCTCGATAATCACGACCGACTAACTACACTACAGAGTTAACATCATGAGTACTTTACGAGGAGTCACCTGTGACGCCCCCAATTTCGGCCGTACGCTAATCAAACACGCAATGCGTACGCCCAAGATTAGGGACTCACTGATCGATATCACAACACAACACTAGACACAAATTAAAGTCATACAGCTTCATATTACAAGCCAGGGGCCTCGAGGGCTCGAATACAAAGCTCGACAAACACGAGTCAGCGGAAGCAAATAATATCTGAGTACAGACATAAGCTAGACAAGTTTTGCCTTAAGAAGGCTAGCACAAAAATAAGCAGCGGATCGAAAGAGGCGAGGCCTCCTGCCTGGGAACCTCCTAACTACTCCTGAGCGTCGGCACTCTCCACGTAGTAGTAGGCTCCTGCGGTGGTGTAGTAGTCGTCTCCGGCGTACTCCATCTCCTGGGCTCCGTCATCTGAACGCGGCAATCGTATCGAGGGGGAAAGAGAATGCAAAGCAGCGGTGAGTACTCATCCAAAGTACTCGCAAGACTGACATCAGAACTATGCTAAGTATGCATCATTATCAAAGGGAATGGGTTATATCTGGACTGACTGCAGAAAGCAAGAATAGGGAGAAGGTCTAGTCCTATCGAAGACTAGCATCTTCAGCAATCTTGCAGCATTAGAAGAGAGTAGACTGGTATCTCATATATAGCTATATTATTGTAGCAAATTTTATTAAGTAACCACGCCCAGAGATTCTTCCTCGACTCCCTGCGAGGAAGCAATCTCGGAGCCAACATTCATTTCAATGTAAATCACAGTTATAGTTGTATAAGGTCAAGGTACAACTCCGAGTCGTCCTGTTACCGTGGACACGGCTATTCGAATAGATTAATTCGTCCCTGCAGGGGTGCACCGCATTTCCAACACGCCTGATCACCTCCGGCCGGACACACTTTCCTGGGTCATGCCCGGCCTCGGGATATCAGCACGTCGTCGCCCCACCTAGGCTCAACGAAGAGGCCAGCCCGCCGGTCTAAATCCTAAGCACAAAGGGGTCATGGGCCCAATTGCCCTCTGCGCTCCTGCACGATGCGTGGGCGGCCGAGGTCAGCCCTAGTACACTCTAGTCCAAGAGCTGCACCGTCCAGGCCACTCGGGCGCGCGCCGCTCCATTGCTGACGTCCGAAGAGCTTCGGCTGATACAACGACGCTGAGTACCCATAACTTCCCCCACGCGATGGTTTGGTGCGTAAAAAGGCCAACGACCCAACTCAGATCAAATACCCAACCCATTAGCATTTTATTAATGCGGGGCAAGCGCGACCCATAAATTGCGGTCCCGTCGCCCCGTCTCGAGGATGTGTGGAAAGGGCCTCTCCTGCCCGTCCATGCCTCATCATCATCAAACCGTGGGTACCCCTCAGGGCCGACCCATCACCAACATGTTTCTGTAACCAGGACATAGTAACTGTGTGTATAAAACATCAAGACGGAACCTGAGGAATCACCCTCAAAGGGTCCCGCTCGACGAAACCGTCAAGGTGGACTTAGAGGAATCACCCTCGAGGGTTCCACACTTGAGGGGTTGCACGACAGAGTCGTCGTCGAGAGTGGTGAAGGAGGAATCACCCTCGATAACCATGACCGACTAGCTGCACCACAGAGTTAGCATCATGAGTACTTCACGAGGTGTCACCCTCGGTACTCGATAGTAACTCTGCAGAGTCGTACAACTAAGGGGTGTGCGGTGATGTGAGGGGCCTGGCTCGTCGGTCGGTTGACCGAGTATTCGAATCTTCGGCTCGTCGAGTCGTCGAGTCGTCGATGAAGAAGCAGGGGAAACTGGGACTAAGGGGTCACTGGGGATTCATTGATCAACCTATTCTAAGCAGTTGATATGATTGCAGGTATGGTAGCAGTTTATCAAAAACAGGCTATGCATCAGAAATAGGAGCTAGCTAATACAGTAGCAAAATCTAATGCAAGAGTGAGAGGGAAAGGAATGGGCGATATTGGAATGCTCAAGGGGGGTTGCTTGCCTTGCTGCTCTGCGGCAAAGGCCTGATCGTCAGTCGCGTAGTCGTACCCGGCAGCACCGTCAGTCTCGGGGTCTACCGGTAAGAAGAGGGGGGAAGAAACAATAAATATAAAGCACAGATGCAATCACAATGCATGACATGGCAGTATGCAGGGCTAGACATGCACTAACGCAGTATTACATGTCGCAGACGGATCGGAAGAATATCTGACGATATTTTCCGAGTCTCGGGCTACTACCGGACAGATGATCCTAATGCTAAATGTCCATGTTCATCATGCTAGGAGCATGTGACAGATGAACGGACATCGTATTCGGATTTGTGGGATTTTTCTGAATAACTTTCATGTATAAATTATTTTCATATGACTTACCGATTAGTTTATATTAATTTTTAAAGTTTTAATAACAATCTGGAATTAAACAGGTTTATTTTAATTCTATAATCATTTATGACTTCAGCATGATGTCACCATGACATCAGCAGTCAACTATTTGACTGTTGACCTGGTCAACTGACAGGTGGGGTCCACTGTCATTGTCTGTCCTAGTTAACCTAGGATTAATTAAGTTAAATAGCTAATTAACAGAATTAATTAGTCTAATTAGGTTTAGGTTAATTAAGGTAATTAATTAACTAATTAATTAATTAATATATTAATTTAATTTAATTTTTTATAAACATTTTCTTTTTCATTTCATTTTTTTTGTTAAACAGGGGCATGGGCCCCTTCTGTCATAGCGGGGGGGGGGGGGGGTCCAAAAGGGGGCCAGCCGAGCCGTGCCCGCTCGGGAGCAGAGCGCCGGCGGAGTCGACGCCTGAGGCCAGCGCGGGGCGAGCCGTGGCCGCGGCGGCGGCGCGAGCGGCGCGGTGGTGGCGGGCGCGCGGGCGCTGGGAGGCAGTAGCGCAGCGGCGCGCAGCAGCAGGCAGCTAGCAGCAGGGTGCAGCGGAAGCAGCAACAGAGCCAGCAGCAGCAAGCACAACAGCAGCAGCAAGCAGCGACCGGGGGGGAACGAGGGAGCGCGGCGCGCGCGATGTAGCAGCACATTGCGGCAGGTGCGCGCGCGGGAACCACGGGCGGTGAGCGCGACAGCGGGCGCGGGGGAGCAGGGCAGAGGCCACAACGCGCGAGCGCGCGCGGGAACAGGGCCCCGGGCGCGAATGGCGAGGGGCCGTGGGCGCGGCCGATGCGGTGAGCAGGGGAGGAGGCGTCCGAGCGCGGGGTCATACCGTCAGTGCAGGGGTTCGCCGGCGAGGCTCGTTGAAGACGGCTGAGGAGGGAGTTGAGGAGGTCCGGCGGGGTGGAGATGAGGAGGCCCGGCGGCGCAGTGGCCAGCGGCGAGGGGGCGGTCAGACGAGGCGTCGGGGTCGTCCAGATCCAGAGGGAGAGAAAATGGATCGGGGGGGAGTGGCGACGGGGTGAGGGTTAGGGTTTCAGTGGGGGAGGTTATAGGGGACGGCTGGGGTGGGCCGAGGCCCAGTAGGCCCGGGGGGGTCTTTTCCTTTTCTTTTATTTTGTTTTCTTTTTACACTTTTATTTTATTTTAGTTTTATAAAATATAAAAGTTGTACCTAAAATAGCACCTCTAATTATACCACTGCCACAAAAAGGTTAACCCCCAAAGAAAATAGTTTAGTATTTTATTAATTTGGAAAAGGCATTTAATTAAATGTTTTGCTGCTGTTTTAATTATTTTAGTGCATTTAAACACTTTATAAAAATGTGGTTTAAACATGACTAATATTCAGAGAATATTTGCCACACTTTGAACATTTTTGTTTTCATGTCTGACAAAATTGAATTTTGACTTTAATTTGAATTTGAATTTGAATAGGATTTGGATTAACGCGAGATTAAAAACAGTAAATGTGGTGACGTGTCATCATTAGCGTGGGATCACTGTAGCTTAATTACAGAGATTACTGTAGCACAAATCCAGGGCGTCACAACTCTCCCCTACTAAAAAGAATTCTCGTCCCGAGAATTAAGAAGTAGACGGAAAGAGCCCGGGGTGTTCTGCACGAAGGTGATCTTCGTGTTCCCAAGTGGCTTCATCTTCAGAATGATTTGCCCATTGCACCTTGAAGAATTTGGTAACCTTCTGACGAGTCCGACGTTCAGTTTCATCGAGAATGCGGACCGGTTGCTCTTTGTAAGAAAGGTCTTGTTGCAGTTCAAGCATATCATGATCCACTGCTCGGATCGGATCCTTGAAGCAGCGACGAAGCTGTGACACATGGAACACGTCGTGAACCTGAGAAAGGTTTGGCGGTAGTTCCAGTTGATATGCCACCTTACCACGCCTTTCGAGAACAGTGAAAGGACCAATATATCGAGGAGCCAGCTTGCCCTTGATCCCAAAACGGTGTGTACCTCTCATTGGCGTGACACGAAGATAAGCTTTGTCGCCAGTTTCATAGACCATATCCTTGTGATGACGGTCATACTGACTCTTCTGACGAGACTGAGCAGCCTTCAGATTTGCATGAATAATGCGGACTTGATCTTCAGCACGTTGAATAATATCCGGACCGATAAGTGTACGTTCCCCAGTTTCTGACCAATTTAGAGGAGTCCGACACTTACGTCCATATAACACTTCAAAGGGAGCCATCTTCAGACTAGCTTGATAGCTACTGTTGTAGGAGAACTCAGCATACGGGAGAGATTCCTCCCATTTTTTGCCGAAAGAAATGACAGAAGCACGAAGCATGTCTTCGAGAATCTGGTTGACTCTTTCAACTTGTCCCTGGGGTTGAGGGTGAAAAGCGGTGCTGAAGGACAAATGAGTTCCCATAGCTTCCTGGAAACTTGCCCAGAATCTTGAAGTGAATAAACTGCCACGGTCTGAACTAATCACCAATGGAATACCGTGCAGTGAAACAACTGTGGACATGTAAAGATCTGCTAGCTGACTAGCAGTAATAGTTTCCTTGACAGCCAGAAAATGTGCAACTTTGGACAGTCGGTCAATGACGACAAGAATAGCATCATTACCTTTCTGCGACCTGGGAAAACCAGTGACGAAGTCCATTTCAACATGGTCCCATTTCCATTCAGGAACCGTAATAGGTTGTAGAGTTCCAGCAGGCTTTTGATGTTCTGCTTTGATACGGCGGCAAACATCACATTCAGCAACATAGCGAGCAATGTCTTGCTTCATGTTAGACCACCAGAATCTTCGACGAATGTCTTGGTACATCTTGGTACTACCAGGATGAATAGACAGCGGAGTGTCATGTGCTTCCTTCATGACCTCCTGAGTCATATCATTGTTTTTCTCCTTACTCGGTACCACTAGGCGGCCTTTGAAGTACAAAGCGCCATCCTCAGCAATAGTGAAGAATGAAGGTTTACCTTCCGTCAGATAGCGTTTAATCTTTTCGACTTCATTGTCACACTTCTGGATCCACTTGATGACGTCCACAAGATCTGGTTTAGCAACCAGGGTATTAAGAGAACCGTGGGAAACAACGTGGAGGTTCATTTTGTAGGACCCTTCAGGAGGGGGAGCGAGATAACCCTGAGGAACAATATGGAGGTTCAGCTTGCGGAATTCCTCTTGAAGAAGGGGGTGAACCTTGTGAACCTGAAGGTGGTTGCAGTAAGACTTGCGGCTCAAAGCATCAGCCATCACATTAGCCTTCCCAAGTGTGTAAGAAATACCCACATTGTAATCTGCTATGCGCTCCATCCATCTCTGTTGACGGAGGTTCAGATCTGGCTGAGTAAACAGATACTTCAGACTTTGGTGGTCGGTGTAGATCTCGCAACGATTACCAACCAGGTATTGCCGCCACTCTTTCAGTGCATGAATTACTGCAGCAAGTTCAAGGTCGTGAACTGGGTAGTTCTCTTCATGAGGACGCAATTGACGAGAGGCATAAGCAACCACTCTGTGTTCTTCCATTAGGACAGAGCCCATTCCTTGACGTGAAGCATCACAATAAATGACGAAGTCCTTACGAGTATCCGGAGGAGCAAGTACTGGAGCAGACGTCAGTTTGTCCTTAAGTGCTTGAAAGCTCTCCTGACATTTTCTGTCCATTCATATTTAACACCTTTGTGAAGCAGATTGGTTAAGGGCTTGGCAATCTTGGAGAAGTTCTCGACGAATCGACGACAATAGCTGGCGAGTCCGAGAAAACTTCTGACCTGCTTGACATTCTTCGGGGGAGTCCAGTCAAGAATAGCCTGAACTCGTTCAGGGTTGACCGCAATACCATCCTTGGAGATCACATGACCAAGGTAGGTTACTTCGTCCATCCAGAACTCACACTTTGAATACTTTGCATAAAGTTGATGCTCTCGAAGCCTCTCCAGTATAAGACGAAGATGTTCAGCATGCTCTTCTTTATTCTTGGAGTAAACCAGGATATCATCCAGATAAACCACGACGAATTTATCGAGGTAATCCATGAATATATAGTTCATCAGGCGAGAGAAGGTTGCTGGAGCATTGGTTAAGCCAAAGGACATGACGGTGTACTCGTATGAACCATAACGAGTAACGAATGCAGTCTTCGGAATATCCTCTTCACGTACCCGGATCTGATGGTAACCCAACCTCAAGTCGAGTTTGGAAAACACTGACGAACCAGCAAGTTGATCATACAGATCGTTGATCCGAGGGAGCGGGTATTTGTTTTGAATCGTTGCCTGGTTGATGGGACGGTAATCTTGAACCAATCGATTCGTACCATCTTTCTTCTTGCCAAAGAGAGAAGGTGCTCCCCAAGCAGAGGAACTTAGACGGATGAAACCCAGACGAAGCGAATTGTCAATTTCTTGCTTAAGTTCAAGGAGTTCACGTGGTGGCATCTTATACGGACGCTTGGCTATAGGAGTGGTACCAGGTACCAAGTCGATGACAAACTCGACAGCCCTAGCAGGGGGGGATCCCTGGAAGTTCTTCCGGAAAAACATCTTGGAAATCCCGGACAACTGGAATGTTTTCAATCCCTTCAAGAGGTGACTCGTTTAATGCATTCAAGGCATATAGTCGGGCTTCAGTATCTCAAACAAGATGAGCATGGTAGCTGACAAAAGCATAGGATACAACTTATCAGAGGGAGAAGACACAATTTACCGATAGCATCGTGTATCAGGGGAAGACCATCACAAGAATTTTGAATGTGAAGGATGCTAACGGATAATAAGCCAACAATGGGTCTGGCGGTCCACAAAGGACCTGATGTGAGTATCGGTACCCAATCAGAGGGAGAAAGAATGCAAGGCATCAGATCATAAAATATCCAATTAAATTGATGCTTAAATAACCAAAGGAATTAAGATTTCCAAATTGGTGTATCGGAAATAGATGCTCCGATCAAATACAAGTAAGTTGAATGGATTTAGATGGACAATCAATCAAAGTTGAATTGTCGAGAGCCAACTCATGTTTGGAAAGACGTCTGAGCCGGAAAGATAATTTATGAGAAACAACTGACGACTGCGTGCATTCACACGCATGTTGAATCAATAAAAAAAACAAATGAAAACCACAAAGGATTTACTTAATATTGCTAGACATATGGAATTAACCATAATGCAAGCAGGTAAGAAAGGTCAAGAGCAAAAGGCTACTGAGGATTACGGAAGATCGAATAGCGTTTCAAAGAATTCTGTGAAACACATGATCAACCGAGGAAGAACGAATCTCCGGTAAGATAATTCGATGTACCTTGTAATAACAAGAGCAACTGGATATGAAAGTATGAGCGACAATTGCATGTAGTCATCCATAGGGGTTGACGGTGGAAGGGAATCGCAAAAGCGATGAGCACAAGTTCTCGGGAGAACATCGGAGAGTATCTTCGAAGTCTTCTGATGAATCGAGCCATCATCTAGAATGAGGGGCTCTCCGGCAGGAAGTAGTTACGTGAACCTAGAGTTAGAGTTAGCAAAATCTTTAACCCGAAAGAGAAGAGAGATCAGAACCCAGAGTATAGATGAGGAATAAAAGATCCTAATACCAGCCGATTGAGATGTGGGCCCGTAACCCACTCCACTATGTTAGTGAAGTTTTTCAATGACTAGACTCAACTTCGGCCAAGGAGTTGGAAAGGGGGCTACCTACAGGCAGTCGGCTCTGATACCAACTTGTGACGCCCCCTATTTCGACCGTACGCTAATCAAACACGCAATGCGTACGCCCAAGATTAGGGACTCACTGATCGATATCACAACACAACACTAGACACAAATTAAAGTCATACAACTTCATATTACAAGCCAGGGGCCTCGAGGGCTCGAATACAAAGCTCGACAAACACGAGTCAGCGGAAGCAAATAATATCTGAGTACAGACATAAGCTAGACAAGTTTTGCCTTAAGAAGGCTAGCACAAACATAAGCAGCGGATCGAAAGAGGCGAGGCCTCCTGCCTGGGAACCTCCTAACTACTCCTGAGCGTCGGCACTCTCCACGTAGTAGTAGGCTCCTGCGGTGGTGTAGTAGTCGTCTCCGGCGTACTCCATCTCCTGGGCTCCGTCATCTGAACGCGGCAATCGTATCGAGGGGGAAAGAGAATGCAAAGCAGCGGTGAGTACTCATCCAAAGTACTCGCAAGACTGACATCAGAACTATGCTAAGTATGCATCATTATCAAAGGGAATGGGTTATATCTGGACTGACTGCAGAAAGCAAGAATAGGGAGAAGGTCTAGTCCTATCGAAGACTAGCATCTTCAGCAATCTTGCAGCATTAGAAGAGAGTAGACTGGTATCTCATATATAGCAATATTATTGTAGCAAATTTTATTAAGTAACCACGCCCAGAGATTCTTCCTCGACTCCCTGCGAGGAAGCAATCTCGGAGCCAACATTCATTTCAATGTAAATCACAGTTATAGTTGTACAAGGTCAAGGTACAACTCCGAGTCGTCCTGTTACCGTGGACATGGCTATTCGAATAGATAAATTCATCCCTGCAGGGGTGCACCGCATTTCCAACACGCCTGATCACCTCCGGCCGGACACACTTTCCTGGGTCATGCCCGGCCTCGGGATATCAGCACGTCGTTGACCCACCTAGGCTCAATGAAGAGGCCAGCCCGCCGGTCTAAATCCTAAGCACAAAGGGGTCATGGGCCCAATTGCCCTTTGTGCTCCTGCACGATGCGTGGGCGGCCGAGGTCAGCCCTAGTACACTCTAGTCCAAGAGCTGCACCGTCCAGGCCACTCGGGCGCGCGCCGCTCCATTGCTGACGTCCGAAGAGCTTCGGCTGATACAACGATGCTGAGTACCCATAACTTCTCCCACGCGATGGTTTGGTGCGTAAAAAGGCCAACGACCCAACTCAGATCAAATACCCAACCCATTAGCATTTTATTAATGCGAGGCAAGCGCGACCCATAAATTGCGGTCCCGTCACCCCGTCTCGAGGATGTGTGGCAAGGGCCTCTCGAGCCCGTCCGCGCCTCATCATCATCAAACCGTGGGTAACCCTCAGGGCCGACCCATCACCAACATGTTTCTGTTACCAGGTCATAGTAACTGTGTGTATAAAACATCAAGACGGAACCTGAGGAATCACCCTCAAAGGGTCCCGCTCGACGAAACCGTCAAGGTGGACTTAGAGGAATCACCCTCGAGGGTTCCACACTTGAGGGGTTGCACGACAGAGTCGTCGTCGGGAGTGGTGAAGGAGGAATCACCCTCGATAACCACGACCGACTAGCTGCACCACAGAGTTAGCATCATGAGTACTTCACGAGGTGTCACCCTCGGTACTCGATAGTAACTCTGCAGAGTCGTACAACTAAGGGGTGTGTGGTGATGTGAGGGGCCTGGCTCGTCGGTCGGTTGACCGAGTATTCGAATCTTCGGGTCGTCGAGTCGTCGATGAAGAAGCAGGGGCAACTGGGACTAAGGGGTCACTGGGGATTCATTGATCAACCTATTCTAAGCAGTTGATATGATTGCAGGTATGGTAGCAGTTTATCAAAAACAGGCTATGCATCAGAAATAGGAGCTAGCTAATACAGTAGCAAAATCTAATGCAAGAGTGAGAGGGAAAGGAATGGGGGATATTGGAATGCTCAAGGGGGGTTGCTTGCCTTGCTACTCTGCGGCAAAGGCTTGATCGTCAGTCGCGTAGTCGTACCCGGCAGCACCGTCAGTCTCGGGGTCTACCGGTAAGAAGAGGGGGGAAGAAACAATAAATATAAAGCACAGATGCAATCACAATGCATGACATGGCAATATGCAGGGCTAGGCATGCACTAACGCAGTATTACATGTCGCAGACGGATCGGAAGAATATCTGACGATATTTTCCGGGTCTCGGGCTACTATCGGACAGATGATCCTAATGCTAAATTTCCATGTTCATCATGCTAGGAGCATGTGACGGATGAACGGACAGCGTATTCGGATTCGTGAGATTTTTCTGAATAACTTTCATGTATAAATTATTTTCATATGAATTACCGATTAGTTTATATTAATTTTTAAAGTTTTAATAACAATCTGGAATTAAACAGGTTTATTTTAATTCTATAATCATTTATGACATCAGCATGATGTCACCATGACATCAGCAGTCAACTATTTGACTGTTGACCTCGTCAACTGACAGGTGGCGTCCACTGTTATTGTCTGTCCTAGTTAACCTAGGATTAATTAAGTTAAATAGCTAATTAACAGAATTAATTAGTCTAATTAGGTTTAGGTTAATTAAGTTAATTATTTAACTAATTAATTAATTAATATATTAATTTAATTTAATTTTTTATAAAAAATTTCTTTTTCATTTCATTTTTTTTGTTAAACAGGGGCATGGGCCCCTTCTGTCATGGGGGGGGGGTCCAAAAGGGGGCCAGCCGAGCCGTGCCTGCTCGGGAGCAGAGCGCCGGCGGAGCCGACGCCGGAGGCCAGCACGGGGCGAGCCGTGGCGGCGGCGGCGGTGCGAGCGACGCGGTGGTGGCGGGCGCGCGGGCGCTGGGAGGTAGTAGCGCAGCGGCGCGCAGCAGCAGGCAGCTAGCAGCAGGGGGCAGCGGAAGCAGCAGCAGAGCCAGCAGCAGCAAGCACAACAGCAGTAGCAAGCAGCGACCAGAGGGGGGACGAGAGAGCGCGGCACGGCGAGCGGAGCAGCGACGCGCGCGATGCAGCAATACAACGCGGCAGGTGCGCGCGCGGGAACCGCGGGCGGTGAGCGCGACAGCGGGCGCGAGGGAGCAGGGCAGAGGCCACAACGCGCGAGCGCGCGCGGGAACGGGGCCCCGGGCGCGAACGGCGAGGGGCCGTGGGCGCGGCCGATGCGGCGAGCTGGCGCGAGCAGGGGAGGAGGCGTCCGAGCGTGGGGTCATACCCTCAGTGCAGGGGTTCGCCGGCGAGGCTCGTTGAAGCCGACTGAGGAGGGAGTTGAGGAGGTCCGGCGGGGTGGAGATGAGGAGGCCCGGCGGCGCAGTGGCGAGCGGCGAGGGGGCGGTCCGGCGAGGCGTCGGGGCCGTCCAGATCAAGAGGGAGAGAAAAGGGATCGGGGGGGGGGGAGTGGCGACGGGGTGAGGGTTAGGGTTTCGGTGGGGGAGGTTATAGGGGTCGGCTGGGATGGGCCAAATGTGGTCCGGTTAGGTGGGCCGAGGCCCAGTAGGCCCGGGGGGGTCTTTTCCTTTTCTTTTATTTTGTTTTCTTTTACCTTTTGTTTATTTATTTCTTTTTACACTTTTATTTTATTTTAGTTTTAGAAAATATAAAAGTTGTACCTAAAATAGCACCTCTAATTATACCACTGCCACAAAAAGGTTAACCCCAAATAAAATAGTTTAGTATTTTATTAATTTGGAAAAGGCATTTAATTAAAAGTTTTGCTGCTGTTTTAATTATTTTAGTGCATTTAAACACTTTATAAAAATGTGGTTTCAACATGACAAATATCCAGAGAATATTTGCCACACTTTGAACATTTTTGTTTTCATGTTTGACAAAATTGAATTTTGACTTTAATTTGAATTTGAATTTGAATAGGATTTGGATTAACGCGAGATTTACAACAGTAAACGTGGTGATGTGTCATCATTAGCGCGGGATTACTGTAGCTTAATTACAGAGATTACTGTAGCACAAATCCAGGGCGTCACATCACCCTCGATACTCGATAGTAGCTCTGCAAAGTCGGGCAACTAAGGGGGTGTGCGGTGAATGTGACGGGCATGGTTTGTCGATCGGTTGATCGAGTCTTCAAGTCGCCGATGATCAAGCAGGGGCAACTGGGACTAAGGGGTCACAGGGTATCACTAATCAACCTATACTAAGCAGGTGATATAATAGTAGGTATAGTAGCAGTTTAAGAAAAACAGGCTATGCATCAGAATAGGAGATATCTACAACAGTAGCAAAATCTAATGCAAGCATGAGAGAGAAAGAAATGGGTAATATAGGAATGATCAAGGGGGTTGCTTGCCTTGCTGCTCTGCTGCAAAAGGCTGATCGTCAGTGGCATAGTCATACCGGCAGCAGCGTCAGTCTCGGTGTCTACCGGAGAGAAGAGGGGGGAAGAAACAATAAATATAGCGCAAGCAGATGCAACACGATGCATGACATGGCAATATGTAGTGCTAGGGATGAGCTAACGCAGTATTACACGTCACTGACGGAGCGGGAAAACATCTGACGATATTTCCCGGGTCTTTGGCCATTACCGGATAGATGATCCTAACGCAAAATGTCCATGTTCATCATGCTAGGGGCATGTGACAGATGAACGGACAGCGTATTCGGATTCGTGGGATTTTTCTGAGCAACTTTCATGTATAAAACTTTTTCATCCGAGTTACGGATTTTTTTATATGATTTTATAAAGATTTAACAATATTCTAAAATAAACAGATTTATTTTAATTCAAAAAAACAATTACTGCGTCAGCATGACATCATGATGATGTCAGCAGTCAACATGACCGTTGACTAGTCAAACTGACCTGTGGGGCCCATTTGTCAAAGACACAGGGTTAACCCAGGGTTTAATTTATTTTAAAAATTGAGTTATTAATAGGGGGGGCACCTGTCATAGTTAGTTCCTTAACAGGGTGTTTAAATTAATATAATTAGGGGTGGGACCACACATGTCTGTGCCTGTTAGTAGGTTAATTTAGTTAATAGGTTTAATTTGTGGGTGGGGCCCGATGTCAGTGTCTGCTAGGAGTTTAGTTAGTGCCTAATTAGGCATTAATTAGGACGGCCCCACTGGTCAGTGGGCCACCGGCGGTTTTAAACCGCCCGCGCGCGGTGGGAGCACGCCGGCGTCGAGCCTGACACGGCGGCGGTGCTCGCGCGGCCTCCTCCCGTGACCAAAATGGGCGGGGCAAGGCCCTACAGAACGAGCACGCCGCGCCGAGTCCGTCTGTAGCACGGGCGCGAGGCGGGACGGCTGGGTTCGACGGGAACGACGATGACCAGCGGTGGCGACGCTCGGGTGTAGGTGAGCAACGGCGCTACGGGATGCGGGTAAGAGAGCGGAGAGGCCAGGGAGATCCGGGAGCTCACAACGAGCTTGGGAGCATGCACGGAGAGGTCGAGCGCGGACGAAGCGGAGCAAATCGGGGCGGCGATGCACGACGACCGTGGCAGATGAAGAGGAAGTGTGCGATGAGGGGGAGGCTCCCTGGCTCCGATCCGGTGAAGTAGTCGGTGAACAAAAGCCCAGAGGTGCTCCTGTACTCGCCGGTTCGTCGAAGGAGGGCCGGGGCCATGTCGTTCAAGAAGGGGCGGCCATGGCGGTTCGGGTGGTGCGCGCGGGTGGGAGAAATGGCACGGGGAGGGAGAAAGGGGGGCGTGAGGGAGAGGGGTAGGGCTAGGGTTTCCGAGGGGGTCGTCGGCGCCTAAATAGGAGGGGGCGGCTGGGGGATGGTCGGCGTGTCGTCGTCCGATGCCGTGGCGGCTATCCCCTTCCCCTCGTCCGTGCAGCGGGAGGTTAGGGGAGACAGAGGGGGGTTGGGCTGGCTAGAGGGCAAGGCTCAGAAAAAAGAGGGGGGTGGGCTTCCCCTTTCTTTAAATCTTTCAGTTGTTTTATTTTTAAAACAGTTTGTGTTTGTTTTAAAATTAGCACCAAAATAACTTTAGAAAAATATGGCAACTTTCCCACTATTACTTATGCAAAAATAGGTAGTAACATAAAAAGTTTGGGGACAGCTTGAATTTATTTGAAATTAACTGAAATCAAAAGGGCATTTATTAAAAGATTTGGCCTCTCGTTTAATTGTTTAGAGGCACTTAGCCACTTGATAACATGTTGCTTACAATTTTATAAACACCAGGGGATTATTTGTAACCCCAACTTGATTTTTGTTTTCAGGTTTGCAAAGTTATTAAAACCACTTTTCAAATGACATTTGAAAACCATTAGGAAAAAGAAAAGAGACATGATCCCATTGTGATCAAGCATGGATTAGCAAAATGGAATAGCCTAATCCTCATGGTTACTGTAGCTTAATTACAAAGATCACTGTAGCATGGATCCAGGGGTGTTACATTGCTGCAGCCTCACCACTTAACCATATCTCACGCATTAAGCTTTGCTAGTCGCGATACCCTTGGAAATGAGATTGCTGAGTCCCTGTGGCTCACAGATTACTACAACAACAGTTGCAGTTACAGGTAATGCGATGCCTTGACGTGAGAGCGATGCTTCTTTTATTTGGAGTTCTTCTTCTTTGATCATAGGATGGGTTCCAGGCCGGCAGCCTGGGATAGCAAGGATGGATGTCGCTTTTATCATTTGATTTCGTTCGTAGTCGGACCCTGCTCTTCTATATGGTGATTGAATGTATTGATGTATTTGATGTGATCTTGATTTAGCTTGTGGCGAGTGTAAGCCAATTCCATATACTCATCTCCTCTTTATATGTACTTGTAACGATGTACATTCTTGTGAAATGACGAGATGCGCTTCTATCCCTATCGAGGCCCTCGAGCCAAAATAAGGATAGGATCGCATCTTGGGTGTTACACGAAGGTACCGAATCTGTCAAGGAATCTAAGTTGGATGTCCTACAAAGTCAACTTGACAAATTCAAGATGAAGGATGGTGAAGGAGTCACGGAAATGTACTCTAGGCTTGCTCTCATCACTAATGAGATTGCCGGCTTAGGAAGTGAAGATATGAATGACAAATTCATCATTAAGAAGATCCTTAGAGCCTTGGATGGAAAGTATGACAACGTGTGCATTGATCCAAATGATGCCAGACTACAAAGATCTCAAGCCGACTGAAGTCATTGGAAGGACTTTTGCTCATGAAATGTCACTCAAGGACAAAGAAGAGCTTCACACCAAGTAAAGCGGTGCATACAAAGCTACAAGTGACACTCCCGCTACTTCAAGTGACAACCTTATTACTAATGAAGAGATAAGCCTCATGGTCAAGAAGTTCAACAAATTCTACAAGAATAGAGGCAAAGAGAGAAGCGTTCCTGTAGTCGGGACCAAAATTGTTACAATTGTGGAAGGCCCGGATACTATTCCAATGAGTGCACAACCCTCCACAAAAGAAGAGAAGAGTCGCCTAGAAGAAAAAGCTCAAGAGATGAGTCACCTCATATAGAGAAGGAGTAGAGAAGATCGCTATGAACGAAGACCCTCCCGGAGAAGCAAGGACTCGGAGAAGAAGGACAAGTACACCAAGAGCTACACACTAAGAAGACATCAAGCTCATGTTGGTGAATGGGTTTCCGGCTCCGATTCCGACAACCAATCTGAGAGAAGCTACCACTCCAACTCCGACTATAGTCAAGATGAAGGTGTTGCCGGATTAGCACTAGTATCCTCCAATTTCTATGACATATTTGATTCACCAAATGAAGGAAGTGGAAGTTGCTTTATGGCTAAAGGCCCCAAGGTATCACACCCCGAATACATTGACTTTAATAATGATGTGGATGACTTGCTCTTTGATAAAACTAGTGATGTTAGTCAAAATGAACTTGATAATAATCATGCTAATCAAGATAAGTCGTGTGATGATAAGAAGGATATTGAGCGCCTAACTAAAGAACTAAACACTCTTAAGATAGCTCACGAATCTACTCAAGAAGATCATAGAGAGCTTCTAAGAACTCATGAGAAGTTACACTTCGAGAAGATAAATTTAGAGCAAGAGCATGAGTTTCTTAAAGCTATCAATGACGAACTTTGAAAGAAGAGTTCTTCTTATCTTGCCAAACGACTACTCTTATCCACATTTGTTCCACAAGTTAAATCTAAGCAAACTAGTAAGAAAGGAAAGAAAGGTTCTTCATCTAGTAGCAACAGTGCAAATGTTAAATCCAATGATGTTGCTTCTAGTAGTTCTATTGATTCCATTAATGATTCTCTTAGCCAAGTTACACTTGAGCAAGAAAACAATTTATTGAAAGGAATTATAGAAAAAGGTGTCTACAAGAGTCTTGTCAGAAGTAAGAAATTTGAAGAGATTCTGCGCAAGCAAGGATAGCATCGAAAGAACCAAGGCATTGGCTATTTCAACGCCAATGGAGTTGAATGGGAAGAAGGTCAATACCCCAATACTAAGTTTGTTCCACAAAAGGAGAAGTATGATCCTACTCTCCCCAAGGGAACAAAAGCTCAAGATGGCCTTCCACCACAAGACCACAAGCTCAAGGGAAAGGACAAGCTTCAAGAAGACATTGACTCATTTGAAGAAGAATCCCAAGCCATGGTCAAGTGTGTTCCCAAAGCTACTACTAGCTCTACTTGAACAAGTGCTACTTCAACTCCAAGGATCCCCATCAAGTTGATGTGGGCCCCAAAGAAGAAGAACTAGAGAAGTTCTTGAGTGGTGACTCCGCCAACAAAATTCACTCACATTCATCATTGGCAAGCACTAATGCAATCAACTCCAACATCACACAATAGTTCAAGGAGTCACAAATACCTCATATGTAAGCAAGGGACAAGGTAATTAATGAATCAATGGACATCATAATACATGTGTTTCACTTCATGTCCATAGATATCCTTGTATTTGTTCCGTGTGTGGGACTAACCCATGTAGGTGAGAGGAGTACGAAACAACAAGGATGACTCCCAACTCAAGATGATCTTCATCAACTACGAGCATCCACTACTAAAACACCTACATGAAGTCTTCAATGAAGTAACCCAAGGTTAGTTTGTTCCTCTTAGGGGGAGGTCACATCAAGGGGGAGCTTTACTCTAAGACTTGAGTCAAAGCATCTCTTAAGATGTGAACACATTAAAAAGATTTATGTAAAAGTGGCAACCCCACTTGTGCTTAGACGATGAGTATGACCTATGATCAAGTATTCTTACCTGGCTCCTAAGTCAATATACGCATATATAGATGACTCCGTCATCACCAAAGTGCTTGGTAGATACTAGAGTGGTTTTGTGTGTTTGCCATATCTTATTTGACATCTTAATGTGTGAGCATGTTGGTATACATATGTTTGCTCATACGAGGACATCCAATTGTTTTTATTTGGCTTTCATTTTCTTTGGCCAATTGGATCTACAAGAATGCCTAAGTACCCCCTCTAGCTATCTATAATTTGTCGTCTCAAATTCTATTCATGCTTCATCACAAAATTTGAGCAAGCACTTTTTCGAACCCTCTTTATGAGGAGCACTCGGAGTTCCGTTTTGACAAGAGCTAACTTCCAAAACCTCCCTTGTGACACTCGGTGTAACCAACTCCCAAAATTCGGTTTCACCGAAGCACTAGGGTTGATCTGGTTTTAAATCTCGGTACTACCAATCCCAAAATCTCGGCATCACCGAATTTCTTTGTCCTCGGGCAGTTAAGAAACTCGGTGGAACCGAAATTTTGGAATCGGTGTTAACAACAGCAGTTGGGTATATATATCCCACGGACCCGAACTTTCAAATTAAATCTTCAAACGTCGTCTTCACTCCCCACTGTTGACGCCGCTCGTGTCTACGGACGTCCTACTTGTTTCCCGTGAGCCCTCGCTGCCGGAGTCCGCCGCCGTCAACGGGAATCTTCCTCTACGTTATCGCTGTAGTGAAATCTTCACTGGGTTAGGGTAAGATTTTGACCCCTTGTGAGCTCAAGCTCCAATTCGTGTGCATTAGGATAAGTTCCACATCTTCCCACAGTTTGCAATGCATCTATACACGAGAAAACTCTGTAAGATTAGGCGAATACAAAATTTTAGGTTTAGGTTTCTTCCATATGCGTCTCGGAGTCACCGAGTGGAAACGAATTGGTGTCAACAATTCGGGTTTTAGGGTTCTGAGAACATTCTCGATGAAACCGAGTCACTGTTTTTGGTGAAACCGAAAATGGTGAGCAAGTTTCTGTTGAGGAGAATGTATGTCTTGGATGCTCCGAAAATCAAAACTCGGTGGAATCGAAACCCATACAGCAAAAGTCTGAAACTGAGATTTTGAGTTCAAATGTTTGCAAAATAGCCGTGTTTTGTGATGCTTATCCACTCCACTCTTCTACATCTATTCACAATGTCAGTTTGTTCAGCATGTCAGGCTCAGATGACAGTGAGAATGCCTTCAGAGAGCCAAGTGTTGATCTTGATGCTCGCACTAGTCTAGAAGCCAGTTCCTCAGACCCAGGCACCCCTAGCTCACATGCTTGCCCAAGGCAGCCACCAGGGCCAGAAGGAAGCTGAACTCAGATGAGGAGGATGAAGATTTCATCCCATATGATGCTACTTCCAAGAGGAAGACTGTCAGGAAGGAATATGCCAGTTCTAATGTTATGAAGGCTCTAGAGACTGCCAAGAAAGGGATCACACTCATTCTTGAGAATCCAAGCTCCTCTAGTCAAACAAAGTCAATGGCAAAGAAACCTGTCAAGAAGAGAGAGAGGAAGCAGACCATTCATGTGAAGAGAAGGCCAACATCCATGGTCAGAACTCCTAAGCAGAGTGAAGAGGAAGAGGAAGAACCTACTGCTAACCCACCTCCCTCCAAGCAAAGGAAGCTTATGGCTGATGCTATGCCTAGCAAGCCACCTTCCAAGGCCAAGCCATCTGCTCCCAAGAAGCCAGTTGCCACCAAGCCCAAGAAGACCACCATAGACATCCCAGCTGCTGAAAAGAACAAGGGTTCTACATCCAGGGAAGAAGAAGGAGAAATTGTTGTTTTGAGGAAGCTGAGACCTCACCTGCGAGAACACAATGATGATCATCCAGTGGCAGAGAACATGAGGGAGAGGAACAATCAAGGGCTCGCGAAATGGAGAGAAGCTGATCCATATGCTATCCGGAGGAAACCTGTTGTTGATGCTCGCTTCCACACTAAGGAGCAGCAAGATTTCTATGAGATTGTCTTATTAGACAAGAGTCCAACTGTCAGTGACATGAGATATGTTGATTGGAAGTTCATCAAGGAGAATGAAGACTACTTCCCTCATGTGCTAGAAAACTTGAAGGCCATTGATATTGATGCTTTTGTTGGCACAAAGTTGATAGCATGGAATGATGAGATGATCATGCAGTTCTATTCCATAGTTCACTTCTATCCAGATGGAAGGATTGTATGAATGACTGAGGGCACCAGGTACCAGTCTACAGTTGATGAATGGGCTACCATCTTAGGATCCCAGAGATTCAAGAAGGAGATCTTGATGTTTATGCTGAGGCCAAGTTGAACCACAATTCCATGGCCAACATGTATAATCCTATTCCTAGAGCATATGTGAAGACACACACAAGTTTGGCTCTGTCTACTTATTGCAAGCCGGACTACCCACAAGCAACACCATTATGAGGCATACCTTGATGCCAAAATCAGGTGATGACAAGATGATCAGTGGTACTCCATCAATATGTTGCACCATGTAGGCACCCACACCAGGATTAGGGTGGTGGATTTGATTATAGAGACAATCAAGAGGACTGCTGCTGACCAGAAAAGATCTTGTGGATATGCTCCATATATCCAGATGCTCATTAATTCCAAAGTTGGAAAGAGACTCTATCTACTAGATCGTCCACACCTGCCACTCCATCCAGATTTTGAGGACAATGTTGTGGTGATGGATCCTAGTCATCCCACTTCAGCTACAACACAGGCTGAGGTTGAGGCTGAGGCCCAGGCAGAGGCAGCCAGAGCCACTAGTGCTCAAGTTCCAAGGACAAACAATGATCAAATGACATATCTCATTAGCACTATCCAAGGGATAGAGAAGAACGTGACTAAGATCCTCAAGAACCAGAAGAGCCTTGAGAGGATAGTGGAAACCTTCATGACCTAGATAACAAGGTGACTGAGTTGACCACCACTATCAATGCTCTAAAGAAGTAAGTGGATGCAGTGCCTAGCCCCAGCTCCAGCTCCCGTGATGATGATGATAGTCCTCCTCTCCAAACTCACACTTAGTTCAGGACACAGGTCAGATCTTCAGCCGTGCCAGTTTCAGAGACGAGACCATCTTCATCAGCACCTGCATCAGCTCCATCAGCACCCTTAGCACCTCCATTATCTACTCCACCACCTCAGAGGACTTCAGCTGAAGCATTCGTGTACATTGTTCTTTCAACTCCTTCCATGGCTACCGGAGGAGATAGAGCCGAGAGTGATGCTTACCTCTATACCTTCGAGCTTTTTGGCAACTTGTTGCCAAAGGGGGAGACGTGTTATAGATCATAGGGCTTCGAGAGAGAGTGTTGCATTTTGTTTGCTATCTTCATTTTAAAAACATTTGGTTTATCATGTGGTTGTCCCAAAACTCCGTCGTGTTTGATCATACGCTTTGTTTGATCATGCAACTATCTCTTATTTTTGTGATGTTTATATGATGATCATTCACTCATGTTTAGTGTTATGTGCATTGTAATCCAATCTTATCTTCTATGTGCACCACCAAGATGTATGTGACACGGAAGAGTTACCCATGATCCTAATCGATTGTGCATTCGCATTCAAAAGCAAATTCAAAATAGTGTACAAATTTAGGGGGAGCTCTTGATTATCACATACTTCTCAAAGCAACGATTCTATTCATTGATTATATCCCTATCGAAGCTTTGATATATATGTTGTCATCAATTACCAAAAGGGGGAGATTGAAAGCACAAATGCTCCCTAGGTGGTTTTGGTATTTAATAACAACATATATTTCATTGGACTACCAAGCATATTTCAGGAAAAGTTCAATGAATGGATTGGCAAAGGATTGTGTGGAGGTCCCCTAAATCCAAGGAACATCTATTGGCAACAAGCTTCAAGACTCTACATTTTGCATTTTGTGAGAAATCACATTTGAGTCCATAGGAAAGCCAATACTATTAAAAGGGATGAGGTATCCATGATGATCTTGTTGCTCAAGTGCTTAGAGTTAGCCACCAAAAATACCCATGAAATTCTCCCACAAAATACTTTGTCTAAACCCTACCACTCAAAATAGGTGCCACCAACTTTTCCAAATCGGCCATACCGAGTTTCACACCACACAGATCCTAAGACAAACCCTAAGGTCTCAGTGACACCAAGTTTTCATTTCGATGAAACCGAAATCAGTGATCAACTCTCGGGTATCCTATTTCTAAGAATCAGAATTTCTGATTTTTGGAAATCGGTATCACCGAGTTTGGCTAGCTGCCTAGGTCAGCAAAATCGGACCCACCGAGATTTATATATCAGTCTCACCGAAACGCCAAAAGTTGTCACATTTTGCACTAGTCGGTGCAACCGAGTTTTTGCCTCGGTTTCACCGAGTTGGGCAATAATATTGTAACGGTTGGATTTTTGGAGATGCCTATATATACCCCTCCACTTGCCTCTCACTCGTAGAGGAAGCACTCAGAACAGACCAACACTTGCCCCATCCATTTTTATGAGAGAGAACCACCTTCTCATGTGTTAAGATCAAGATCTTCCACTCCAACCATTTGAATCTTTATTTCTAGTCTCCCCAAGTTGCTTTACACCCAATCAACCTCTTCTAAAGCCAAATCTGTGAAAGAGTGATTGAGGAGACTATCTTTTGAAGCACAAGAGCAAGGAGTTCATCATTCTTAGCACATCTATTGCCTTTTGGAGAGTGGTGTCTCCTAGATTCGTTAGGTGTCGCTTGGGAACCTCCGTCTTCGTGTGTGGAGTTGAACCAAGAAGTTTGTAAGGGCAAGGAGATCGCCTACTTCGTGAAGATCTAACTCGAGTGAGGCTAGTCCTTCGTGGACGTAAGCCATGATGGAATAGACGAGGTTGCTACTTCATGGACCCTTTTGGATGGATCCCTCTATGGACTCTCGTGACCGTTACCCTCCATGGGTTGAAGTCTCCATCAACGTGGACGTACGATAGCACCACCTATCAGAACCACGGGAAAAATCTTCATGTCCCCAATTGCGTTTGATCCTCCTATCCCTTCCCTCTACTTATATGTGCATGGCTTTACTTTTCGCTGCTATACTCATAGACTTGCATGTGTAGGGTGTGCTTGACTTGATATAATTGCTAAAACTTGCCAACATCTAAAATCGGGAAAAGGCTAGATTTTTAATTTGGTCAAGTAGTCTAATCACCCCCCTCTAGACATACTTTGGATCCTACATCCCCAAGCTTGAGCGATGCTTTCTCCTTCACTAGTCCAAACATTATATCAAATGCAAATTATATCATCCAGTTTCAAGCGATTCCAGTCCCACGATCCAATATCATCCAATAGCCTATACCAAATCAATGCTTTTCCCTCTAAAGATAAAGGGAAAACATTCTTCTTAGCTTTGTCCTCGGATAAACCTGCAAGCTTAAATAATCCACAAATCTCATCTACATATATCAAGTGCAAATCAGGATGAGTTGTTCCATCTCCTGCATAAGGATTAGCTAGCGATTTCTCTAACATACCCGAAGGAATCTCATAATAAATATATCAGTAGGTTCAGTAGGTTGATAGGCAAATTTTTCCACTTCTGGTCGGGGTGAAGATACCCCGAACAGGCCCTTCAAAGGATTACTATCCATAGTGAAAAGCAACAGTAAATTTCAGCACGTACCGAAAATGTTACCTTACCAAATTCCACTCACCAAAGGCGCTTCACTCCCCATCAATGGCGCTAGAAAAGAGTCTTGATGACCCACAAGTATAGGGGATCAATCGTAGTCCTTTTGATAGGTAAGAGTGTTGAACCCAACGAGGAGCACAAGGAAATGATAAGCAATTTCAGCAAGGTATTCTCCGCAAGTGTTGTGAGTAACAGTGATAGATAACTTTGCAGCAAGATAATTCATAACAAGTGGCAAGTAGCAAAAGTAACAAGTGTGCAACAAGGTAGCCCAATCCTTTTTATAACAAAGGATGGGCCTGAAAGTACTCTCATATGAAGCAAGCGCTCCCGAGGACACATGGGAATTTCCATCCAATCATGTTCATCATGGTGAGTTGTATTCGTGTTCATTACTTTGATAATTTGATATGTGGGTGGACCGGTGCTAAGGTGTTGTTCTTACTTGAACAAGCAACGCACTTATGATTACTCCCTCTCGCAAGCATCCGCAACTACGAAAGAAGAATTAAGATAAATCTAACCATAGCATGAAACATGTGGACTCAAATCAGCCCCTTATGAAATAACGCATAAACTAGAGTTTAAGCTTCTGTCACTCTAGCAACCCATCATCTACTTATTACTCCACAATGCCTTCCCTTAGGCCCAAATATAGTGAAGTGTCATGTAGTCGACGTTCACACGACACCACTAAAGGAAGCAACAACATACATATCATCAAAATATCGAACGAATACCAACTTCACATGATTACTTATAGCAAGACTTCGCCCATGTCTCGGGAACAAAAGTATCTACTCACAAATCATCAACATGTTCAATATCAGAGGTATAATAAATATGATTAAAGATCTGAACATATTATCTTCCACCAAGTAAACCAACAAGCATCAACTACAAGATGTAATCAACACTACTAGCAGCCTCCAGGTACCAATCTGAGGTTTTGACACAAAGATTGAATACAAGAGATGAACTAGGGTTTGAGATGAGATGGTGCTGGTGGAGGTGTTGATGAAGATTTGTCCTCCCACGAAGGAGGGAGCATTGGTGATGACGATGGCTTCAATTTCCCCCTCCCGGATGGAAGTTTCCCCGGCAGAATCACTATGCCAAAGAGCAAAAGGGCCTCTGCCCAGGTTTCCGCTTCGAGAAGGCGGCGCTTCATCCTAAAAGTATCTTCTTGATTTTTTCTAGGTCAAAACACATCATATAGTAGAAGAGGGGGGTAGAGGCCACCTGTGGGCCTGCCAAGCCCTCAGGGCGCGCCCTGTTGGACTGGCACCAACAAGTGGCCCCCCTCTGGTATATTTTTGCTCCATAAATTCAGACATATTCCACAAAAATTCCTCATGAAGTTTCAGGTCATTTGGAGTCCAGAGAATATTCTGACTTTTTCTTGGTTTTCAGGTCTAGAATTCCAGTTCCCGGCAATTTCCCTCTTTGTGGTCTTCCTTGTAAATTAAGAGAGGAAAGGCATGAGAATTGTATCATAAAGTGGAATAATGACCAAGAATAATATAATTATCAATAAGAAATCATGATGCAAATAGACGTATTAGTGGGCACAGTGGGACAACCCACGAAACTTGGCACGAGTTAAGTAGGTAGTAGAAGCGGAGTCCCGCCAAATAAACCAATCATCAACACAATGCGATGGGCGTAACAATAAGTGATTGAGTAAGAGAATGCCATGGAGCTTGACCTTGTCATCCTCGCGCGAGGCTCCCATGTTCTGTTCTGCGCACGGCTGGTGGCAACTAAGTTGTCCAACTACTGCACGTACCTGGTGGCGTTCGTGCCGAAGATGCTGCCAGACCTGAGCTACAAGGCAAAGCAGATCTTCGACACAGTGGTGCCAAAGACCTGGTGCCACCTCGCAGGCTGCAGGAACAAGGACTAGATCTGCACGAGGCTGCACAAGATCGAGACCGGCGAGCAGAAGTACATGGAGGGTGTGGAGACCGGCGACAGCACACATGAGAGGGCAGGGAGCAGCACCATCTTGGGTAAGGTGGCGTTGCTGACAGGCAGCTGTGAGCGGCCATGGGCCAGGATGACAGGAGGTGGTTTGCGGTGTTGGGCGAGTTTGGGGCGGAGCTCCTGCTGTTCCTCACGCTGTCGGACAACATGGACATCCATGTGTGACGTGCTCGGCGCTGGCGGCGAGTTCATGATGTCTGTTGGGCGCTGGTCGCCCACGCCGGCGTGCTCGACTGCCTGACTCCCAGTGTCACCGCGACGCGTGATTGATTTTAGCTCAGAACGAACAAGAAGGCGAGAGACATCGAAGAACTCAAGTTTCCATCGATCCGGTCGGATATGAATGATTGGGCATGGACTACGTCGTGCCCGTGGGTCTACAGGGCCTCTAAGGCTGGGCGGGCGCATGGAGATTTCCTCGGTGAGTAGTGCAATTAGGGGATCACTTCCACCTGTGCGACCGTACTATGTTGTTCTTCGTCTGATAGGAAGCTAATTAGGGGCTAGAAGAAGTGGGTCTAGTGGGATCCCAGTGGGTTAACTGGGATAGCCCATCAAACTTTTGCTATGTTCCACGGGTGCCCACTAAACACTTTTAAGTGGGATGGGTCGATGAGTCCCACCGCAACCCACTCCAACTCGCAGGCTGAGTTTTAACATATTTATTTTCAATAGAGCATGGTATAGTAGGCTGGGTCTCCTAGTTTTTCAAGATTTTTTTGCTTTGAAAGAATAATTAGCAACCATAGTAGAAATTCCAGCCTCATGAATTTTTCTTTTATTAGTAACAATATCTTCCATGTATTTAGAGGAGGCATTTTCATAACATCAGTCGAAGGAACTTGCAGACAAAAACTATCTAAGTAATTCAACAAAACGATTAAAAGCATCCTCATCTTTAGACATTAATACCTTGCTAGGAGAAGGCATGGGTTTTTGCACCCATGGTTCTGTTTCTCAACCATGCTTCCTAGGAGCATAGTGTCTTTTACCATATCTTTCATTCTTAGGAGGTGGTCATCAAGCTCTACTTCAGGTTCTACCTCTACCTCTTTATCAAGTTCATTATTATCATTAGGTGGAGCACCATCAACAATATGATCATCATTAACATCATTAGCATTATCATCATCACAAGGTTCATGATCTTCACCATTTTATGTCTCAGCATCAGAAATAGAAACATTATTAGGATTCTCAACATGTTTTTATACAACAGGTTCACTAGAAGCATGCATGGTTTTATTCCTATTCTTCTTTTTCTTCTTATTAGGTGAACTAGGTGCACTATCATTAATTGTCTGAGAATCTTGTTCAATTCTTTTAGGATGACCCTCATGATACAAAGGATCCTGAGTACTTTACCTTCTCTAGTCTCTCTCCAATAAGCATACACATGTTTATTATGCATGTCCCTAAATAAATCATGTTGTGATCTAGAAGCTTGTTCAAGCTGAGTGTGAACCATAGAAAAATGCTTGCATAATCCTTTAACATCATTAGAAATTGTAACTAGCACATCACTCAAACGTTCAATAATGATAGCATTTTGTTTGAATTGATCACTTGTTTGCATATTACAGTTTTGTTGTTTAGCGGCAAAAAATATGAAATCCATCTAAGCATTGGCTTGGAGAATTATTATAAGGAATATCACCCTCATCAAATTTGAAAGAGAATGTACCTCTACTACCCGTTTCGTAGGGTCAAGTCCATGTATTTCCTCAATATGAGGTAATTTCTTAACATCCTCGGCTTTAATGCATTTTTCTTTGATAGATTTCTTGGCGTATTACATATCTTCAGGACTTCAGAATATAATACCCGCTTGTTTGGAGTTGGCGTAGGTGGTGGCTCGAGAAGTACCCAATCATCGGCATTTTTAAATAAGTTATTCAGTAATTCCTGAGCTTGTTCAAGTTTCATTTTCCTGAAAACACAACCATCTAGGTAGTCCCCACATTCATTGGTTAGTCCATTATAGATATCAAAGATTTCATTATTTTCAAGAGGATGATCATGCAACACATCTAATATTGTAAGAAGCCTCCCCAAACTTGAGGGAGACATTCTTCCTCAAGTTGCTTAAAATTAAAGATTTCCTGTAAAGCACCTTGTTTTATATGAGCAGTAAAATATTTTTTAGAGAAGAACTATATCACATCCTGGGAACTATGCATGCAACCAAGATCAAGATTATTAAACCATGTTTTAGCATTGCTTTCTAATGAGAAAGGAAATAACTTAAGAATATAATAGTAGTGAATCTTTTCCTCTTGAGCAAAAAGAGTTGCAATACCATTTAGTTTAGTAAGGTGAGAAATATATTTTTAGCTTCATAACCATGAAAAGGATCAGATCCTACCACAGTAATGAGTCCAGGATCAACGGAGAATTCATAATCCTTATCATAATTATTTGGGAGAAGTAGAAAATTTAGGATCATGTTTCATCATTTTGTTCATGGCATTTTCTTTTATCATAGAAATAAAACCATTTATGCCCTTATTAGCATCATAAGCCATAATGTCTCTAGTAAACTCCCCATCAAAAGTGTAATTATCAGGAACATCAAGTGTTTTAGTTCTGACAGGAGTACTAGGTGTAGCAGGTGATTCAGAATTTTTAGTAAATCCAGTTTCTTTAGCTTTAGCAATCTGAGCATCTAGCGATTCACCAAGTGGACAGTATTATCAAGTAAAGTAGAAGAATCAACATGAGTATCAACAATAACAAAACAAGTGCCTATTGTTTGTGGCATATCATCATGAAAAGCATCTGGTGGTGGCGTCACAAGTTGACTTAAAACAGAAGGTGAATCATGCATAGAGCTAGCTGGCAATTCCTTACCTCACTCGTCTTAGAGCACTACTACAGGAAGGTCCTAAGATGATATATTTATCAAAGACCCTTCGACCAAACTGTGTGTGATGCATGAATCAAAAACGGTATAGTTCTAGATCTGTCGCCAATAAAATGAACTGTGTGAGATGGTTGATCCATCGGGCACGATTCAGATAAGACTTGCGTGTGCAATACGTGGCATACAGTTGGTCCTCATGAACTGTTTGCAATTAGCCAAACTAACACAGATGGTTAACCAAATATAGATGTGTGTAATGTACGGCATATAGTTCACTTGGATAAATTTTTGCATTGATCCAACAAAACACAAACGATTTAGC
Source organism: Elymus sibiricus (assembly GCA_039707655.1). Taxonomy (NCBI): domain Eukaryota; kingdom Viridiplantae; phylum Streptophyta; class Magnoliopsida; order Poales; family Poaceae; genus Elymus; species Elymus sibiricus. The sequence continues at coordinate 201,289,093 of CM077667.1, forward strand.
GTAAGAAGGTGTGTGTGATACCTGGCAAACAGGTCACTAATCAGACTCGTGTGGAAAGACAGATAATAACATGAACGATTCCTCCTAACAAGTTGTGTGTGTTGTGGTCAAACGGTTATTGGTAAACTATTGTCTGTGATTGATGTAATCATTACCAATGCTACGTACGGAATGGTCGTTTGCTCTGTATTAAAATCGCACACTTTTTTATTATTACCTGTCTGCCTGCGTGTCATCTCGTCCTCCTCTCGCACGTCTTGTCACCGCGTTGCGGCCGGAGGACTCCAGTACATGCTTGAGCACCGCACATGTGTTTCATTTGGCCACACGTCGGTGAGCCCGTTCCGACGCAATCGTGCAGGTTCCTGCGCGTAACCATGCAAGTTTCCCGCCTGGTTCGCTAAAATCCCAAAATAACCATCCTTATGGGCCTTCCTTCTTTTCTAAGTTTTCCATTGATGGCGTTATCTGAACACTCCACCGTTTGCCGCCACTTCCCAATCAGTTTCCCGCCACAAGCGATTGAGCATAAGAGCATAGGCGGCGTGTGAAACACGCGGATGCATGATGCTTGTGATCTGCGTTGGGTTTTCCGTGAAGAGGAACAGGTAATGCAGCACAATGCGGGTAGGTATTTCCCTCAGTTAAGAACCAAGGTTTATCGAACCAATAGGAATATCGGTCATCAACCGTCTTCAGCGGCTGCACACAAAAGAGCACACACTTGCACCCAACGTGGCAAGAGGGTTGTCAATCCCCTTGATCTCGTTATTTGCATGTAAATGAGATGTGTAGATAATTGTAGATAATTGTAAATTGCAAAATAAAATAAAACAAAGTAAATGGCAGCAAGGTATTGAAAGCGTTTATAGACTTATAAGTGGATAGACCTGGGGGCCATAGTTTATCTAGTGGCATCTCTCATGTAGTAGGCATACGGTGGGTAAACAAATTACTGTTGGGCAATTGATAGAAGAGCGGATAGTTATGCAATCTTTGTTCACGGCAATGATCATGTATATATAGGCATCACGTCCATAAGCAAATAGGCCGACTCCTGCCTACACGTTACGATTACTCCACCCATCGACCGCTATCCGGCATGCATCTAGAGTATTAAGTAAAACAGAGTAATGCTTGGAAAACGATGACATGATGTAGACAAAGAGAATTCAATTAATATGAACTAACCCCATCGTTTTATCCATAGTGGCAGCAATACAAAGGCATGTCTTGTCCCTTTCTGTCACTCGGATATAGAGCACCGCCAGATTGAACCCACTACAACGCACCCCTCTCACTTAAGAAATATCAATCTAGCTGGCCAAACTATCTCAATTGATCGGAGAGATTTAAGAAGCTATAACGATCATGCAAATAAGAATCATAATAATCAGAGATGACTCAAATACTTTTCATGAATAATCTGAACATAAACCCACAATTCATCAGATCCCAACAAACACACTGCACAAATGATTACATCGAATAGATCAAAGCGAAGATGCGATGATTAGTGCATTGAAGATCAAGAGAGAGAGATAGCCATCTAGATACTAACTACGGACCTATAGGTCTGTGGTGAACTACTAACAACTCATCATGTAGGCAGCAAGGGTGATGTAGAGCCCCTCCGTGATCGATTCCCCCTCCGGCAAATCGCTAGAAAAGGTCGCTAGATGGGGACGCGGCGGAACAGAGACTTGCGGCGACGAAAAAAGTGTTTCAGGAGATCTCTTAGGGTTTTTGAAATATTTGAGAATTTATAGGCTAGAGAGGGGCACGAGAGTGCAGCCGAGGGGGCCACGACCCAACAGGGCGAGGCCTGCCCCCCGGGGCACCCTGTTGGCTTGTGGTTCCCTCGTGCAACCTCTCGTCAACTCCCGAAGCTTCCAGGTCTTCTTTTGGTCCAGAAAAAATCATATTAAAGTTTCGTGGCATTTGGACTTCGTTTGGTATGGTAAACCTGAAAAGCAAAAAACATGCAGAAAACAACAACTGGCACAGGGCACTAGGTCAATAGGTTAGTAATAAAAAATAATATTAAAATTGGTAGATAAACACCCAAAAAGTATCCTAGAATGATAATATAATAGCATGGAACAATCAAAAATTATAGATACGCTGGAGACGTATCAGCATCCCCAAGCTTAATTCATGCTCGTCCTCGAGTAGGTAAATGATAAAAACAATATTTTTTTATGTGACATGCTACCCAACATGTAATCTACTGCAAGTTTGTTCATTGAGAAACGATGAATTAATAAACAGCAACATAGTAATATTTATAAACATAACAAACATAATCATCAAGTTTCAAAGTATACGATCCGAAAAGAATGTTCACCCCCTATTCATTTTATCATATTAGAATAGCATGGCTCCGTCTTCACCACATCAATACAAATGTCAAGCACCACGGTGTCAAGTCAGGCAATTGGATCGTATTTTTTAACGCACTTCAGCTTTTTATTACTTGCACAATATATGAGTATGAACCATGGATATAGCATAAAGGTGAAATAGAATATGGTGGTAGGTTTCAAAGGGGTGAAAACTGGAGAAGAAAGTATCGCATCAACTAGGTGTATCAATGGGCTATGGAGATGCCCATCAATAGATATCAATGCGAGGAGTAGGGATTGCCATGCAACGGATGCACTAGAGCTATAAGTGTATGAAAGCTAAACGGAAGCTAAGTGGGTGTGCATCCAACTTGCTTGCTCATGAAGACCTCGGGCATTTGAGGAAGCCCGTCATCGGAACATACAAGCCAAGTTCTATAATGAAAAATCCCCACTATCATATGGAAGTGATAAACATGAGACTCTCTATATGAAGAACATGGTGCCACTTTGAGGCACAAGTGTGGAATAAGAGGTAGTAGCACTGTCCCTTCTCTCTTTTCTCTCATTTATTTATTTTTTCTTTTTTTCTTTTTCTTTCTCTTTTTTCTTTCCTTTTCTTTTTCTTTTATTTTTGGTCCGGAGTCTCATCTCGACTTGTGGGGGAATCATTGTCTCCATCATCCTTTCCTCACTGAGACAGTGCCCTAATAATGATGACCATCACACTTTTATTTACTTAAAACTCAACATGAGAAACTATACGACTCTATATGAATGCCTCTGGCAGTGTGCCAGGATGTGCAATGATAAAGTGTATCATGTATGAGATTAATGATGAACGGTGGCTTTGCCGCAAATACTATGTCAGCTTATATGATCATGCAAAGCAATATGACAATGTAAGTACAAGTCATATGATGTGACGGTGGAAGTTGCATGGCAATATATCTCGGAATGGCTATGGAAATGCCATGATAGGTAGGTATGGTGGCTGTTTTGAGGAAGATACAATGAGACTTATGTGCAACAGAGTGTATCATGTCACGGGGTTTGGATGCACCTGCGAAAGTTGCACCGATCCTCAAGGTGAGAATGGGTAATGCACGGTACCGATGAGGCTAATAAATATGTGGAGGTGAGAGTGCGTATATCCATGGATTCACATTAGTCATGAAGAACTCACATACTTATTGCAAGATTTTATTCGCTCTCTCAAAGCAAAGCACTACTCGCATGCCCCTAGGGAGGAGGTTAGTAGGAATTAACCATCGCGCGCCCCCGACCCAAATAGCACCAGGATTTCAACGAGGAATAAGTATGCTCACACATCATCACCATGCTATAAAAATATTTGTATGAACAGAAAGTTAACAACCTCTAATTCATGATACCTTTATTAACCAATGATCATGCACTCATGCTTTTTCACATTACCACATTAATATCATTAACCATGATTTCTCTTTTATGTGCTACATGTGGTTTTGATTATGTACTCATTGAATACCTATTATTTTTGGACTAGTCTTATGGCCCATGAAAATTACCGTCGTTGTTTATTAACTCTCAAACAAATATAAGTGAAGAACAAGAGTGCAATTATTTCTATAAAATCTATAGCCACCGTGCTCTAAAAGATATAAGTGAAGTGCTAGAGCAACTTCCAGGCTCAAAAGATATAAGCGAAGCACATAGAGTATTCTAATAAATTATGATGATATTGTGTCTCTCTCAAGTGGGTGTGTGCAGAAAACAATGATTGTGGGAAACTAAAACAAAAAAGAAATCTAAAGCAAATGACGCTCCAAGCAAAACTCATATCATGTGATGAATAAAAATATAGCTCCAAGTGACATACCGATGGATTGAGACGAAAGAGGGGATGCTTTCCCCAAGCTTAGATGCTTGAGTCTTCCTAGAATATTACCTTGGTGTGCCTTGGGTATCCCCAAGCTTAGGCTCTTGTCGCTCCTTATTCCTTCGTCCATCGTGATAGCACCCAAAACTTGAAAACTTCAGCACACAAAACTCAACAGAAACCTCGTGAGATCCGTTAGTATAATAAACATATCAAATACTTTAGGTACTATTATAAATTGATTCATATTTTATTATTGCATAATGTACTGTATTCTAACTTCTCCATGATTTATATTGCCCAATATAATCCATGGCATCATCAAAACAAGCAAAACATGCAAGCAAAAACAGAATCTGTCTAAAACAGAACAGTCTGAAAAGATATGTAGAGAAACTATACTTCTGTATCTCTAAGTTTTTTCAAAAATTAGGAAAACCTGTGTAATTCGTATAAAAATACTCTGTAAAAATTTCAGGAATTTACCACCCTCCAGCAGGGAACTAAAAATTCTGCACTAGAGGCGAAAGTTTCTGTTTTTGCACAGCATCAATTATATTCATCATGCAAATTATCCCAAAGGCTTTACTTGGCACAAACACTAATTAAAACATAAAAACACAATCATTACAGAGGCGACAATCATGTTATGACACACAAACAGAAAGTAAAGCAAGAAAAATAAGATAACTATTGGGTTGCCTCCCAACTAGCGCTATTGTTTTACGCCCCAAGCTAGGCATAACACGTATGATCAAGTGTTGTCATCTTTGACCTCAAGCTCCTCAATAAGACAACCATGATTCTTAGGAACAATAGGAGGCTTGAAAATAGGGTCCTTTATTAAGTTTATAAAGTTGGGATGCACACTAATCATTTTGAGATCTTCGTTCCTTTTGGTAGGAGGGGTACTAATGCTCTTGGGAACATATATGAACTTGGGACTTTATTTCGAGAAGTACTAGCATTAGCTTTTCAGGGTGTGAAAGCGGAACCTACTTTATCAATGACTTCCTCCATTTTATCAATCCTATTCCAGCTTTCTTCTACCCTCTCATAAATAATTGTATCCTTCTCCTTTAAAGTTTTCAAAGTCATTCCTACCCGTGACCCAAATTGAGTGATATGATTATGAAGCTTTTTATCTAACTCCTCAATTTGTTCATTAGTAGTCATTTTCCTTTCAATAGGATCAACCCTTTGCATAACATGTTCCATGGTCAAAATAGTTTCATTAATAATAAGAGGAGGTGATCCTACCAAATTTTCCATGGCCCTAAAAGCATCTGAAGTGTGACTCATTAAGAAATTACCACCGGTGATCGTATCAAGTACAAATCTATACCAAGTCGTAATCCCAAGATAGAAATTGCGAATCAAGATGCTAGGAGATTTCTTATGAATTGATTTATTTTGAGCATTGCTAATTCTATACCATGCATCTATCAAACTTTCTCCTCCCCTTTGTTTAAAATTGAGTACCTCATTATCGGGAGAAGAGGGAACAAAAGAAAAACTAGCCATAGCGACAAGCGACAAGTAAACTAGTGACAATTAAAGATAAATATTTTTGTATTTGATTTCTATAATGCAAGCTAAATATAACAGCAAATAAAAACAAGAACAAGCGAATGAAAATTTGTGTGAAGTTACTTGATAGTTGATGATGATATTCCTCGGCAACGGCGCCAGAAATCCTTCTTGATGCTTGTGATCTGCATTGGGTTTTCCGTGAAGAGGAACGGGTGATGCAGCACAATGCGGGTAAGTATTTCTCTCAGTTAAGAACCCAGGTTTATCGAACCAATAGGAATATCGGTCATCAACCGTCTTCAGTGGTTGCACACAAAAGAGCACACACTTGCACCCAACGCGGCAAGAGGGTTGTCAATCCCCTTGATCTCGTTATTTGCAAGTAAATGAGATGTGTAGATAATTGTAGATAATTGTAAATTGCAAAATAAAATAAAACAAAGTAAATGGAAGCAAGGTATTGAGAGCGTTTGTAAACTTATAAGTGGATAGACCCGGGGGCCGTAGTTTTCTCTAGTGGCATCTCTCATGTAGTAGGTATACGGTGGGTAAACAAATTTTTGTTGGGCAATTGATAGAAGAGCAGATAGTTATTCAATATTTGTTCACGGCAATGATCATGTATATATAGGCATCACGTCCATAAGCAAATAGGCCGACTCCTGCATGCACCTATTACTATTACTCCACCCATCGACCACTATCCAGCATGCATCTAGAGTATTGAGTAAAACGGAGTAATGCTTGGAGAACGATGACATGATGTAGACAAAGAGAATTCAATTAATAGGAAATAACCCCATCGTTTTATCCTTAGTGGCCGCAATACAAAGGCGTCTCTTGTCCCTTTCTGTCACTGGGATATAGAGCACCGCCAGATTGGACCCACTACAACACACCCCTCTCAGTGAAGAAATACCAATCTAGTTGGCCAAACTATCTCAATAGATCGGAGAGATTTACGAAGCTATAACGATCATGTAAATAAGAATCATAATAATCAGAGGTGACTAAAATACTTTTCATGAATATTCTGAACATAAACCCACAATTCATCGGATCCCAACAAACACACCGCACAAAAGGATTACATCGAATAGATCAAAGCGAAGATGTGATGATCATTGTATTGAAGATCAAGAGAGAGAGATAGCTATCTAGATACTAACTAAGCACCCGTAGGTCTGTGGTGAACTACTCACAACTCATCATGGAGGCAGCAAGGGTGATGTAGAGCCCCTTCGTGATCGATTCCCCCTCCGGCAGATCACCGAAAAAGGTCGCCAGATGGGTACGCGGCGGAACAAAGACTTGCGGCGGTGGAAAAAGTGTTTCAGGAGCTCTCTTAGGGTTTTTGGAATATTTGAGAATTTATAGGCCAGAGAGGGACACAAGATGGCAGCCGAGGGGGCCATGACCCAACGGGGCGCGGCCTGGCCCCCCGGGGTGCCCTGTTGGCTTGTGGTTCCCTCGTGCAGCCTCTCGTCTCCTCCCGAAGCTTCCAGGTCTTCTTTTGGTCCAGAAAAATCATATTGAAGTTTTGTGGCATTTGGACTTTGTTTGGTATGGTAAACCTGAAAAGCAAAAAACATGCAGAAAACAGCAGCTGGCACTGGGCACTAGGTCAATAGGTTAGTACTCAAAAATAATATTAATTCATAAATAAACACCCAAAAGTATCCTAGAATGATAATATAATAGCATGAAACAATCAAAAATTATAGATACATTGGAGACGTATCAAGGCACACCTAGCGCAGCATAGCCCCAGTACCATTTCCAGGCATGCCAACCCGATGAAGTTCCGCCTCTGCCATCAACCTCCTCGACGGCGAAAATGATCCGGTGCAGGCACAAAAGTCCGTCGAGGTCGAGGTGTCCCCGGCAACGCGTCAGAAAATGTTGTGCTGCACGTCATTGCCAAGGTTGAGCAGACCCTTAGCGCAGGGCGCGGCAGCACTGTCGAGCAACATAGCCGCCTCACTACTGAGAGGCTGCAGCAGACCACACAACAAGATCATCGGTGGTTCTCCGTAGAGCAAAACATGCGCGTTCGTGCCGACAGGGCAAGGCGCTCCGAAAACAAGACCCGATGGAGGCTGATAGCCCGCAAGTGTAGGGGGTCGTTTGTAGCCTTTTTTGATAAGTAAGAGTGTCGAACCCAACGAGGAGCTAAAGGTAGAATTAATATTCTATCAAGTTCTATCGACCACCGATACAACTCTACGCATGCCAACGCTTACTTTACTTAGAGCAAGAATAAAACTACTTTGCGCGAATAAAACCTGAAGTACTTAATAGGTGTAATAGTTAGCTTTGCAAGATAATAAAGAACAAGAAAATAAAAGTTAGGGATTGCTTAGATAAATATTAATTTATTTAGTTTTTTAATAGAAAGCTTTTTGTAACACAAGAGAAAGATTGTCCATAGGCAATTGAATATAACACGATAATACCTTATCATTTCCAATGAGGGAGAGGCATAAGCTAACACACTTTTCATACTTGGATCATATGCACTTATGATTGAAACTCTAGCAAGCATCCGCAACTACTAAAGATCATTAAGGTAAAACCCAACCACAACATTAAGTAACAAGTCCTCTTTACTCCCATATGTAAACAACAACCTTACTCGGGTGTAAGCTTCTATCACTCTAACCACCCACTATAAGAGAATCATGAACACACTACAACACCCTACAGCGGTAATCCCACATGCTTGTGCGACACGGGGGGCACCATAGGACAAGACCATATTAACATAGAACTCATATCAATCACACCATACCACAATTAACCCGTAGGACAAAAAGGATCTACTGAAACATCATAGGATAGCCACACATCATTGGGTAATAATATATAGAATTAAGCACCATTTTTAAGTAGATATTACGGCAGAGAAAAGGGGTGTTACACCACTGCATAGAGGGGGGGAGAGTTGGTGGTGACGGTGGCGAAGTTGTTGGTGTAGATCAACATCACGATGGTTGCCCCGGTAGTGTTCTGGCGCCACAGGGAGAGAGGGGAGAGAGCCCCCCTCCTTCTTCTTCTTCCTTGGTCTCCCCCTAGATGGGAGGAGAGTTTCTCCTCTAGTCCATGGCTTCCATGCCTCCCGGAGAGCAGGAGCCCCTCCGAGATTGCATCTCTCTTTGTGTTTCTCTTTTGTTTCGCGTCCTGTTTTCTGGCCCTTCACCGTTTCTTAAATGTCCGGAGATCCGTAACTCTGGTTGGGCTGAAATTTTGAGGGGATTTTCCTTGGGAAATTATATTTCTTGCCGCGGAAGTAGGGCCCGATTAGACTTACGAATGAGTCCCAAGCCATCAAGGCACGACCACCCCCTAGTCATGCCATGTTGGCTTTGGACCACTTCAGGCACCGTCCTGCATTGATTCAGACACCCAAAAATCAAATATATTCCAAAATAAATCTCCGTCAATTTTTATCATATTTAGACCTCATTCTATATGGATTCTCTGTGAAACAAAAAACACACAAAAAACAGGAACTGGCACTGGGCACTGGATCAATAGGTTTGTCCCAAAAATAATATAAAATGTTGCCAAAAGTATATGAAGTTTGTAGAATATTGGCATGGAATAATCAAAAATTACAGATACGACGGAGACGTATCAGCATCCCCAAGCTTAATTCATGCTCGTCCTTGAGTAGGTAAATGATAAAAAGATAGTTTTTGATGTGGAATGCTACCTAACATAATCTTGAACAAATGTCTAATCATGGGATGAATATTAAGATACAAGTGATTCAAGGTAATAATCTATCATTTGAGAAAAATACATCCATAATCAGGTTTACTAGCAAACAATCATGTCCTTTCAAAATAACAATGCTAAAGAACGCTATCCATACAATATCATATAGCCTATCTTTCTTAGCCTTCCTAGCATAAAGTATCAATCATGAGCACCCCAGTGTCAAACCAAGCAATTGACTTGTACTTCTAATGCGCTTAAGCATTTTCAACTCCCACGCAATATGTGAGCGTGAGCCATGGAGATAGCATATAAGTGGAATAGAGTATGGTGGTAGATATCAAAGGAGTTAAAAGGTGGGAAACTAAGTGGGTGTGCATCCAACTTGCTTGATCATGAAGACATCGGGCATTTAAGGAAGCCCATCATCGTAATATACAAGCCAAGTTCTATAATGAAAAATTCCCACTATTATATGAAAGTGACAAATCAAGAGACTCTCTATATGGAGAACATGGTGCCACTTTGAGGCACAAGTGTGGTAAAGGATAGTAGCAACGTCCCTTCTCTCTTTTTCTCTCATTTTTTCATTTTTTAGGTGGTTTCTTTTTGCCTCCCCCTTTTTGTCTCTTTTTTATTTTTTTATGGTGAGCTCACTTGGCCTCCCCCATTTTTTATTTTTTTATTTTTCGTCCGGAGTCTCATCCCATCTTGTGGGGGAATCATAGTCTCCATCAACCTTTCCTCACTGGGATCATCACACTTTTATTTACTTACAACTCGATAAAACTGAAAATATGACTCTATATGAATGCCTCTTGTAGTGTACCAGGATGTGCAATGATCTAGCGTAACATGTAAACAATTATGAATGGTGGCCTTGACACAAATACTATGTCAGCTATATGATCATGCAAAGCAATATGATGATGAACACACAAGTCATGTCATGTAACGGTAGAAGTTGCACGCCAATATATCTCGGAATGGCTATGGAAATGTCATGATAGGTAGGCATGGTTGTTGTTTTGAGGAAGATATAAGGTGTCTTATGTGTGATAGAGTGTATCATATCACGGGGTTTGGATCCACCGGTGAAGTTTGCACTGACTCTCGAGGTGAGAAAGGGCAATGCACGGTACCGAAGAGGCTAGCAAATTGCAGAAAGGTGAGAGTGCGTATAATCCATGGACTCGCATTAGTCATAAAGAACTCATGTACTTATTGTGAAAGTTTTTATTAGTCTCTTGAAGAAAAGTACTACTCGCATGCCCCTAGGGAGGAGGTTGGTAGGAGTTAACCATCGTGTGCCCCCTATTAAACAGCACAAAGGATTTCAATCAAGGATAAATTGTGCTCCAGCTTTATCGCATAACTAGAGACTATACGTGCATGCTTCGGGAGTCACAAACCTTAACACCAATATTCTTACTAATCCACAATCATCCACTCGTGCACCCACATATTACTATCTTAATGTCGCAAAACTATTGCAAGGAATCAAACATATCATATTCAGTGATCTCCAAGTTTTATATGGGATTTTCAGACTAACCATGTGAATGACCAATTCATGTTGACTCTCTAAATTGGTATAAGTGAAGCATGAGATTTTAATTATTTACACAAAAGACCATGCTCTAATAAATATAAGTGAAGCAAAAGAGCATTCTAAAAATAAAGGTTTTCTATATGTAGAGAAACAGGCATCCAAACTTCAAATGATATAAGTGAAGCACATGAAGCATTCTATAAAGCCATACTCAAAGATATAAGTGAAGTGCAATGAGCATTATATGAACCAACCAAGGACTTTCCCATACCAGAATGGTGCATTTCTAAAATAAAAATAAAATTCAAACGATGCTCCAAGAATTTACACATATCATGTGAACAAAACAAAAACCGAGACATACCGATAATTGTTGAAGAAGAAAGATGCGATGCCTTCCGGGGCATCCCCAAGCTTAGACGCTTGAGTCTCCTTGAATATTTACTTGGGTGCCTTGGGCATCCCCAAGCTTGAACTCTTGTCTCTCCTTATTCTTCTCATATTGATACCTCCTTTATTATCGAACACTTCATCCACACAAAACTTAACGGAACTTTTATTAGAAAGGTTAGTACATATCATCAAATTCCTCGTGTCTTGCCATCACATTATTGTATAATTATAATCCAACATTACCTAATGTATGCTATCACAATTCTATGGCTCCCAAGTCAATGGGGCTCAACAAGATTTCAAACATAAGCAGATAAAGCAACTATAACAGCAATCTGTGAAAAACAAGACAGTCTGTAAAGATGCAGATGAAACCTGTACTTATGTAACTCAAAACATTCTGAACAATTAAGACGTAATAAAAATTTGCAAAAGTGTACTGTGTAAAGATTTCAGAAATTTGTGACATTCCAAATAAATATGAAAAATCAAACACTACAGCCAAACTTTCTGTTTTTGCACAGCACACATCAAACAAGTAATTCAAACATCCTAAAGGTAAATCTTGGCACATTATTTTTATAATACAATGGAATTATACAAGGGGGTAATTATTTTTGTTTAAAATTTTTGTGATCAAGATTCACAAAGTTTTCATGGGCATGAACAAAGTTGAAGGCTAGCCCCCACTTCAATGGTGCTCGTCTCTCTCACTTTCACTTTTCTTTTTGTAAAAGTTTTAGGTTCCCCACTTTATTTTTTTATTTTTAATTATTTTAAAAGCACACAACAGAAATAAATGACTCTCTAAAACTTCCAGGTTGTCTCCCAGCAGCACTTTCTTTAAAGCCATTAAGCTAGGCATATAGTGCTCAAGTAATTCATCCACCCGGATCCCAAGGTATATCAAAGCCTATTTTAATTAACAATGATTTATAATTTATTAGTGAGCACAAAGTAATATATATCATGTAACAACAAAGTCTAACTCTCTTCCTATGCATTGGCATGTCATAAAATAACAATTCATGCACAACAAGTAAAGGCCAATACATAGCATAAGTAGTTTCTTGCAATTTTATCGTATTGGAAACATAGAGAGGTGAAGATTTGGTTCCTCTCTCATAATAATTGCAAGTAGGAGCAGCAAGCACATGCATATTATATCCATCAAAATCATCATGTGTAATAGTAAAACGCAACCCATCAATATAATCTTTAATAAATGCAAACTTCTCCGATATAGTGTAGTTGGGTGAATTCAAAAAGATAATAGGACTATCATGAGTGGGTGCAATAGCAGCAATTTCATGTTTAACATAAGGAACTATAGAAAGTTCATCTTCATAAGCATAATTCATATTGGCATCATGGCCACAAGCATAGCAAGCATCAATTCCATCAAAAAGGGATATTTCAAACGAATCCAAGAGATCATAGTAATCATCATAGCATTCATCCTTCGGTAAGCACGAAGGGAAATTAAACTACGTATGGGATAAAGAGTTACTCTCATCAGAAGGTGGGCATGGGTGATCAATCCGCTCTTCCTCCTTTTGTTTTTCGCTCCCCTCCTCATCTTTTTTATCTAATGAGCTCACGGTTCAGCAATTTCTTCTTCCATTGGTTCCTGCAAAATATTAGTCTCCTCCAAGGCAGAAGACATTCTCTCAAAGAATTCATCAATATAGGCACTATATTCATAATTATTATAGCAATATTTAAGTATAGCATAATTTCAGATCTGTAAATAGCATCATCAGAGTTATCACACTTTTCAAACAAAGATTCAATTTCATAAGCACCCTTAAAAGCAACAAATTCTTCTATTTGTTCCATATCATAGTAATCATAAACGCCATTAGCATAAGAAGCCAATGTTTCATTATCATTAAATTCACATTGAAAGGGAAGGTGTGGAGCCTCTATCTTAGAGCAACAAGCATAATCACATCTCAAGCATAAATTCCAAGCATACCAACGCAACATTTTAATTTGAACCTGTAAGTGTTTCCCTTTTTGAGTCAAGAGATAATCCCTAAAGTGCTCATGTTGATCCAATGTGTCTCCCATTATCAAATTGAATGGGGATTTCTCAGGATTATCAAACTAGTATTTAATGTTTTCCACATAACTAGCATCGATGGTTTTAGGAGGTTCCCCATCTCCATGAGTAGCAAGTACAACTAATTTTTTTGGTGTTTCGTGTCCCATATCCATAACTGAAGATATAAAACAACTTATAACAGAAAATAAAAACTACTTAGTGATAAAGCAAACAACACTATTGCAGGATGGTCCAAAGACGACACATCAATCAGAGGCCCTCTGACGAAACTGTGTGCGATCCATCAATCGCAAACGCTATATGTCACGCCCAAGATGCGATCCTATCCTTATTTTGGCACGAGGGCCTCGACAGGGATAGAAGCGCATCTTGTCGTTTAGCAAGAATGGATATCATTACAAGTACAAGTAAAGAAGAGATGAGTATATGGAATTGGCTTACACTCGCCACAAGCTACATCAATATCACATCAATAGAACAACATATCCAAACATCATACAGAAGAGCAGGGTCCGACTACGGACGAAAACAAACGATAAAATGACATCCATCCTTATTATCCCAGGCTGCCGCCTGGAACCCATCCTAGATCGATGATGAAGAAGAAGAACTCCAAATCAAACAAACATCGCGCTCACGTCATATCATCGCATTACCTGTACCTGCAACTGTTGTTGTAGTAATCTGTGAGCCACGGCGACTCAGCAATCTCATTTCCAAAGGTATCAAGACTATTAAAGCTTAATGGGTGAGATATGGTTAAGTGGTGAGGCTGCAGCAAGCACTAAGCATTATTTGAGTGGCTAACTTATGAGTACAAGAATAAACGGGGCGGATTGTCGAATAAACAGACGTGATCTAGCAATGATCTCTAAGAGATCCTGAACACCTACTTACGTCAATCATAACCACACCGTGTTCTCTCTCAGATAAGGACTCACGAGAACAGACAGTCACGGTTACGCACAGGGTTGGTGTATTTTATTTGAGTTTACTTCAAGTTTGCTATGACCGGGTGTTAAACAAAGTTTCCAAGTTGCCACGTAACCGCGGGCACGGCTTTCCGAAAGATTTAACCCTGCAGGGGTGCTCCAACTCATCCATCACAAACTAACCACACGCAGCGGGAATAACCTCGACCACGAATCTCGTGATCTTCCTAGGCAATTCCACTGGAAAACCGCAAACTCGAGATAGCCCGAAGTATTTTCGGAATTCCTCGCACAAGACGTTCGAGAAAGGTAAAACAAATCCAGCAAGCCCGCCCGACGTGCCGACAATCCCGATAGGAGCCGCGTATCTCGTTCTCAGGCCACGGCGGATAAGCTACGCGTACGGAGGGCTGATAGAAATCACCCGAGTTGCCCCGGGGTGGCCCCGCACAGTGCTCTGTTTTGGACCAACACTCATGAGGAGCACTGGCCCGGGTTGTTGATTAATTATCCACAGGGTCCGGAAAGTCCCTATGCAATTTTATTAGTTATTTGGCAAATGTAGTACCAATGTTGGGCCTTGCTAGACAAGTTTTATCCTTAAACGAAAGTCAAGGGGGTCCCCATAACAACCCCGAGCATGTTAGGAGCGCTCAATTATGGAACATAACACCGGTACACAATTAACTAGGGCGGCAAGAGTGGAACAAAACACCGAGCAAAAGGCCAAGCCTTCCACCCTTTACCAAGTATATATGTGCATTAAATTAAATAGCAATAATATTGTGATATAACAAAAGGATATCCATGTTGGCACATGGAAACAATGCACCTGCAACTAGCAACGATATAAGAAGGGCTGAGCGAGCAGTAACATAGCCAAACAATGTTTGCTGGGATGTGGAGGGGTTAGAGGCTTTTCATGACAATTTGGGAGGCTTGACATACAAGTGGTAGGTAGCGAGACAGCGATAGAAACGAGACATCTAGCATGGCAATGATAGTAATGGTATCCATGGAAATGATCAGCTTGCCTGAGATCCTGCTTGGAAGAAGATCGAGTCCATGAAGAAGGCGAATCAACGTAGTCGAACGATCCTCACACTCCGAACGCTTTTGGAACTCTATTGAGAAGAAGCAATTCGAAAACAACAATCAACACATGAGAACACCACAACATATGCATGACATAATGAGCAAACAAATATGATGCATGTCCAGTTTAAATATGCAAGGCATGGCAATCACAACAATCAAATACTACACATTAAGTGAAGCTCAATATGCAACGAGTTGCATATTGACGAAACTCCACACTTGAATATTTAGTTCACTCTCGTTTGGTACACAACTATATTAAATGTTATTACACATGGCAAGAGGTGAAACATACTGAAACTACACTATCTAGGCATCTTAAATGAGGTCGGAAACAACATATAGCATTTCCGAAATGACCCCATATGTTAAGTTTGAAATTGGTCAGATCTTAACTAATCATGTTTTATATTTATTAAACAGGAAAATAAAGTATATCACGCAATTTTACACGTCATTCTAGTTGATTTACATATATAGAACATTTGAAACGGAGCTATGGTCTAAAAGTTATGACCTTCACAAGATGCATATGTCATGAATGCAAAATGCATGGAAAAGACAATCACAACCACTTCAAATCATGAATGCAGCAAGTTATTATGAAACTACATGAGATTCTAAGCAAGATTCATATATGGCATGTCCAAAACGGAGCTACGGTTCAACCACAATCACCAAAACAAGTTTTAGTTCAAATCTGCCCAAAACAGCAACATAGCATATTGCACACATGAAAACAACAAGTTACAAGATTCTAAAATGCACAAACTAAGCATGGGGTAGTATCATATAACACACACTTCATTTCATATTCACATATCATACTCAAAAGAGTCATGGATCACATGGTAGGAAGCTCACAACATGACAACAAAATATAGCAGATTAGGACTTAGTGAAATAACAGTTTTTAGCAGATCAGATTTTCATGGAGGCATATTGGCAGCAGTAAAACTATATGCTACAGGTCATATATTGGCATGAAACTTAACAGAATGGTAGTAGACATGATGCACTACAATTCATTCCATGGTGGCAAGGTCTATTTATGCATGGAATCTTAGCTAGCATCATCACAACATGGCATTATGAAGAAAACAGATTCTCAGACTTAGTGAAAAATAGGCTAGTCATGAGCAGCAGTTTTTTAACAGATTGACATATTGGACAGAAGGTTTAATTATGATGCAAAACCTATTCATGCAAACTATTGACACAACATGGTAGAGCATAACATACTTAACAAAAGACTCCATGGTGGCATCACCGAAAGACTCCTAGAACACTAGCAAATCACATGGCAACACAGCAACAAAATAACAGATTTCCAGACTTAGAAATATTTTGGACCCTCTCAACATCAGATTTTTATAGCATGTTGGCAACGAGAAAACAACACCTAAACATGCATTTCTATAGCAACCAAAAATAGCAGGGCCTAGCACACATGTCCAAGGGCATATCTCATGTTTGCAACTATTCCAAAATATGCATGGATTAAATCACACAAAAAGGACAAAAGGGCATCATGGCAAAATGACATGCACTCAAACTTGCTCCAATGACAAAACTAAATGCACAGTTAAATTCTATGGATTTTTCTACCCCGAAAACACATATAATATGCGTAGGTTCATGTAGGAAAATATGTCACAATTAATTATGCAAGTTTATGGAATAACCCCTTTTTGCAACAATAAATACAAGTTAAATGCAAAATATTCCAATGAACAAGTTTGTCATGCATGAAAACGCGATGCCGATAATACGAACATTTTTAATATATTGTTGGATTAAATTTCGATGCATGTTAAATAATTATGCGTGATGCAAAACATGGCATTTGTGCAAAAATGATGCAAAACAGCGAGCTTAGGTATTTTAAACATGGATGAAAACGTCATATTGTTGATCTACACATTTTTCTGAGCAATTTACATATATAAAACATTTTATTTCGGCGCATGGTTAATTAATTGACAATTTTCTTAAAACATGCAATTTTTCTGATATTTAAAGAAAATCATATGGGTCTAACAGGGCAGGGCGCTGCATAGCAAAACGGCGCACGTTGGGGAACAGGGGCTGCTGGGCCTCACCTTGGGCCTAAGGCCGGCTCGGTGAGGAGGCAGAGGCGAGCCAGAGGCCGGCCTGGGGCTGGGGCTGGGGCAGCGCTGGGCCTGGGAGGCCTTGGCCCAGCCGGGCGACGGGGTCAACGGGCGCTGGAGACATCGTCGTCCTCCCGCTCGAACTGGCGAGCAGGGGCGGCGGCATTGCTCCCCACGATGGCGAACGGCGGCAGGCGGCAGGCGGCAGGCGAGGCCAATAGCATCTGCGGCGGGTGTATCCGGTCAAGGACGGCGGCGGGCGGCGACTTAGGAGCTCCGGCGGGCACCGGTCATGGCGGCTCCTGTAGGGAACGGGGAGAGAGAGCACGGGGTGAGACAGGGAGAGAGAAGAGAGAAGGAGAGCACGGCGAGGGGCGCAGCCTAGGGTCGCCGGCGAGGTCCGGCCGCCGCTGGGCATCTCCGGCGAGGGGCGGCGGGGAGATCGGGAGCCTCAGCTCCTTGGGCGACGGTGGCTGGCTGCGAGCGGCGGCGGGCTCGTCCGGGCCCAGATGGGCTTGGGCGGGCTCCAAATGGGCCTGGGCGGGCCACGGCTGGAGGTGGGAGGCAACAGGGGGGAGAGATGGCGGCTGGCTGGCGGTTCGGCACGGAAATCGAGGTGGGATCTAGGGTTTGCAAAAAAATGGGCGTGGGAGGATGTCTATTTATAGGCAGGGGGCTAGGAGAGGGGGGTTTGCACCGTTTTTCGACCGTCAGATCTTTATCGGACGTCCAAAAGCGGAGGGGGCTAGCTAGGTGGTTGATGGGCTGTGTAGATGGGCTAGGCTGAGATGAGAAGGAAATGTGAGGCCCGTGACAGGTTTTAGAAACACCGAAAACGTCCGATAAATAAACCGATGACGGCACTACTACGGTTGACCGTTGGGGTATCAAACGACCTCTGATTGTGACGAAATTTGGCAGGCGGTCTTCCTACAATAAAACGAGACCACTCGCCAAGTTCCGACCCAATCCGAGAAAGTTTTATACACACTTTTAAAAACAATATTTTAACGATGCCGCGGGCGCGTGCGTGTGTGGTTGGACTCGAAACGGTCGTCGACGAGAACGGAGAGAACCGGCGACTACGAACGGATGCAATTTTCGAAAATGAGTGACGATGCTATGCAGATGATGCGATGATGAATGCGACAATAAAACGAATCACATGACGAGAATGGAAATAAAACGGGAATCTTCTGGAGCGTCGGTCTCGGGCTGTTACAACTCTCCTCCACTTACAAGAGATCTCGACCCGAGATCTTAGAATGAGAAGGAAAAGAGAAAGAGAAGAGGTAAAACTTAGTTGCTTCTTTGACAAACGAGTGAAACCAATGGAACTTGAAGGTTGCAAAGAGATGAAGAATGATATGAGAAACAAGCAAGAATTCAAAAGAATTTTGGGCAGCACATCGGTAGAGAAGGGAGGCAAAGTTGATAATATGGAAGGAACTTGAAAAGATGACACAACACTCCGGTTAAATGGATAAGCAAAGGAAAGAACATGATCTTTGATAAAACGAAATGATGGATGAAATATAGCAACATCACAATGCCTCCGGAACAAAAGAATAGAAGCTACATCATTGGAAGAAAGAACGGAGAAGAAAATACAACTTCTAACACAATTGAATAGAAAAGCATCCTAACAAAAGAGATTGAACGGAGTTGTTGAAAAATCAACAACGAAAAGAGAAAACTTGTTGTGGGCTTATGGAAAACATCCCAACATAAAGAGGTGACAATCGGCCACAATGGAAAACAATTGATTGCTTGGGAGCAACAAGACATACAAACTTTCGACACCAAGAAGATACATTGAAAACTTGGATCATTGATGAGCACCATGATGGCAACAATCCGAAGGAAATGCTTTTGGTGAAATCCAATCCAAGATAGCTCCAATGAGGAAGATGATGGGTTTACATATCTCATTCTTGTCAACTACTCTTTGAGACTCCACATGAATCAAGAATGCTATAATACCATCTCAAAGATAAGGGAGAAGAATTGAACTTTAAATGCAATATAAAGAATACTTGAGCTACTCCAACAATAATCTTGAAGAACACTTCGAGAAAGAACGAACTCTGAACGGAAGGATGATAGAAAGAATTGAAGGATGCAAATGAACAAGATTGAGGTCTTGCAGAGATTTAGATGAATCTTCGCGAAGATACTTGAGAAACTTGGAACTCCGAAAAAGAAAAGATGAAACACTTAGGACCAAGAATTTGATATCATGAACAACTCCGGAAGAAGGATTGAAATACTTTGATGAAACAAGAATAAGAATTATGTTATGCCTATCCTTCATCAAGTTAAATTGATGACAAGCAACGGATTTGGCATACTACTTATTCTTCTAGAAACGGATTGAAGAGAGAGATCGGGCAGAAACTTGAAGAAGTCTTCAACGAAGCACCGGTAAGAATTCACAAACGAACGAGGATACCATGAACGAATGGAGATACAAGGGAACAAAGAGATCACGATCCAAGGCACCGAAATAATTGAGATGCGAACGAAGAGACAACAATTGAGAAGAATTTGAGAACGAAAGCTGAAAGCTGAGAACGAAGAAATCTTCTGAAACGATGGCCTTCGGAGGATCGAGAAATGAAAACAACACTCAAACGCTCCGGATAGATATGGAAAGAATTACTCATGATCGAAAACAATTGAGAGGATAGCACGAAGCTGAGAAGACAAATCTTCGAAGGAACGGAGAAGGATTTAAGAGAAACTCTTCTTGGTCTTCAAGGCAAAGAATGATGGCGAGAAACACCACGAAGAATTACTGAGACACTCCGGGATAATGAATGAAGAAAGGTTGAGCCAACGATGAAAATGATTTAGAAGCAATCTTCGAGAAGGAATATGACTGATGAAATCATTCTTACGCCATATTGGAAAGAACTTGAGGACATCTCCGGAAAAGATTAGAAGAGCCAGGTAAGATCCTGGGGAAAAACCTGTGGGTTATGAGCCCACAGAAAATAAACCACCGTTAAAACAATTGCTTAGAAAGATAGATTGCACCGGTACAAATGAAAACTTGATGAGGTGAGAACCTCGAAATAATTGAAAGGATTTGAATGGGAACACGAACCTTCTGAGATATGCTGAAAACTCTGGAGAAGAATAGAGAGAGGATGACTAACGAGAGAGCCTTGAACAAGAACTTCCACATGGGAAAGCTTTTAAAGGATGAAAATGATATGATGAAGCTCCAAATCTTGAATTGAATCCACCGGAGAAGAAAACAAGGATGAAGACTAAGAAATGATGAGCTTGAGCACTTGGGATCTTCACACTGAATCACCGGATACGATACGGAAGAAGGATAGCGAAAACATCACATGAATAGAAAGGCACTTGAATGAGAATTTAATCATTGAAGAAAAGGGCGGGAGGGTGGGGAAAAACAAGAAAACTTGGAACGGATGAATCGAACTCCGGGGAAAAGGAAGGATGAGGATAGATCTTGCAAACATTGGAGAGGGATGAATCATCTTGAAGAGAAGCACACCGGTTGGAAAGAAATTGACATGACAACTTCGGTTGAACAAAAGATTAGCATTCCCATAAAAATGTGTGAACACCGCTTAGCAAAAATATGAAATCACCACTTGACATCGAAGCAACTCGAATTACCATATTCCAACAAAACAAAGGATGGGGCTTGAGAATTAAGCCGGAAACAAATATATGCTAGAGATTTCGCTCGATATTTTCGTGGTAAGGCTCACACGGGCTCGATCTTACAGTAGCCATCATGTACAAGGCAGTGCACACGACATACGAAGCGTCCCCGAGTCGTAGCAAGCTACATGGACTCTTTAAGACACAACGAGAACCGTTGTAAGAAAGACCGTCAACAAGCGAACCACTCGATGTCGAACCCCAACCTCACATCATCATCTGTGGAAGATAATCCTAGGTAACTACTTGAATTTCCACCTAAGAACTCCCAAAATCTCGGTTATGCAATTGGGTACACGGATACACGGAGTTTATACATGATCACTCAACTCCTAGCAGTAATACTACTCTCCAGTGTATCACATCCCTCAACACACAACCAAAGGTCTCGGAAACTCATCTACCTCAGATCCTCGTAATCACAACGATACTAAACATGGCAGTACCCCGAACGCCTCCCCAGTACTGGGTGACTCCAAACTTATCTCGCCACGAAAAGTATTGAAGCAATTTCGAACATCCTCCGTCCTGAGATACTAAGGAAACTGAATGATAACGATGTGTCAAGAATCCCCTGGAGCTCAACTCCCCGGAAGAAATCAAGTCAGACAGGAGGCACCAAGACAGAACTCCATCACATCGGCATCATATAGTTTCCAAAATAACCGCGTGACCCTAAAAAAACAATTTTTGAGCGAGAAGAGGAGTAGAATGAAAATTCCTAAGTCGAATACCTCACCAGAGTATAGAAGAGGAGTAAAAGGATCCTACTCTCCGATTTAACTAGACTCAAAATAGTTTTAACTAGACTCGACTCGGCCAAGTTCGATCAATCAAGGGGGCTCCTAGGTCGGTACAGGCTCTGATACCAACTTGTCACGCCCAAGATGCGATCCTATCCTTATTTTGGCACGAGGGCCTCGACAGGGATAGAAGCGCATCTCGTCGTTTAGCAAGAATGGATATCATTACAAGTACATGTAAAGAAGAGATGAGTATATGGAATTGGCTTACACTCGCCACAAGCTACATCAATATCACATCAATAGAACAACATATCCAAACATCATACAGAAGAGCAGGGTCCGACTACGGACGAAAACAAATGATAAAATGACATCCATCCTTGCTATCCCAGGCTGCCGCCTGGAACCCATCCTAGATCGATGAAGAAGAAGAAGAACTCCAAATCAAACAAACATCGCGCTCACATCATATCATCGCATTACCTGTACCTGCAACTGTTGTTGTAGTAATCTGTGAGTCACGGGGACTCAGCAATCTCATTTCCAAAGGTATCAAGACTATTAAAGCTTAATGGTGAGATATGGTTAAGTGGTGAGGCTGCAGCAAGCACTAAGCATTATTTGAGTGGCTAACTTACGAGTACAAGAATAAAGGGGGATGATTGTCGAATAAATGGACGTGATCTAGCAATGATCTCTAAGAGATCCTGAACACCTACTTACGTCAATGATAACCCCACCGTGTTCTCTCTCAGATAAGGACTCACGAGAAGAGACAGTCACGGTTACGCACAGGGTTGGTGTATTTTATTTGAATTTACTTCAAGTTTGCTATGACCGGGTGTTAAACAAAGTTTCCAAGTTGCCACGTAACCGCGGGCACGGCTTTCCGAAAGATTTAATCCTGTAGGGGTGCTCCAACTCATCCATCACAAACTAACCACACGCAACGGGAATAACCTCGACCATGAATCTCGTGATCTTCCTAGGCAATTGCACTGGAAAACCGCAACCTCGAGATAGCCCGAAGTATTTTCGGAATTCCTCGCACAAGACGTTCGAGAAAGGTAAAACAAATCCAGCAAGGTAAAACAAAAGACTCCATGGTGGCATCACCGAAAGACTCCTAGAACACTAGCAAATCACATGGCAACACAGCAACAAAATAACAGATTTCCAGACTTAGAAATATTTTGGACCCTCTCAACATCAGATTTTTATAGCATGTTGGCAACGAGAAAACAACACCTAAACATGCATTTCTATAGCAACCAAAAATAGCAGGGCCTAGCACACATGTCCAAGGGCATATCTCATGTTTGCAACTATTCAAAAATATGCATGGATTAAATCACACAAAAAGGACAAAAGGGCATCATGGCAAAATGACATGCACTCAAACTTGCTCCAATGGCAAAACTAAATGCACAGTTAAATTCTATGGATTTTTCTACCCCGAAAACACATATAATATGCGTAGGTTCATGTAGGAAAATATGTCACAATTAATTATGCAAGTTTATGGAATAACCCCTTTTTGCAACAACAAATACAAGTTAAATGCAAAATATTCCAATGAACAAGTTTGTCATGCATGAAAACGCGATGCCGATAATACGAACATTTTTAATATATTGTTGAATTAAATTCCGATGCATGTTAAATAATTATGCGTGATGCAAAACATGGCATTTGTGCAAAAATGATGCAAAACAGCGAGCTTAGGTATTTTAAACATGGATGAAAACGTCATATTGTTGATCTACACATTTTTCTGAGCAATTTACATATATAAAACATTTTATTTCGGCGCACGGTTAATTAATTGACAATTTTCTTAAAACATGCAATTTTTCTGATATTTAAAGAAAATCATATGGGCCTAACAGGGCAGGGCGCTGCATAGCTAAACGGCGCACGGCGGGGAACAGGGGCTGCTGGGCCTCACCTTGGGCCTAAGGCCGGCTCGGTGAGGAGGCAGAGGCGAGCCAGAGGCCGGCCTGGGGCTGGGGCAGCGCTGGGCCGGCGCTGGGCCTGGGAGGCCTTGGCCCAGCCGGGCGACGGGGTCAACGGGCGCTGGAGACTTCGTCGTCCTCGCGCTCCAACTGGCGAGCAGGGGCGGCAGCGTTGTTCCCCACGACGGCGAACGGCAGCAAGCGGCAGGCGGCAGGCGAGGCCAATAGCATCAGCGGCGGGCGAATCCGGTCGAGGACGGCGGCCGGCGGCGGCTTAGGAGCTCCGGCGGGCACCGGTCATGGCGGCTCCTGCAGGGAACGGGGAGAGACAGCACGGGGTGAGACAGGGAGAGAGAAGAGAGAAGGAGAGCACGGCGAGGGGCGCAGCCTGGGGTCGCCGGCGAGGTCCGGCCGCCGGTGGGCATCTCTGGCGAGGGGCGGCGGGGAGATCAGGAGCCTCAACTCCTTGGGCGACGGCGGCTGGCTGCGAGCGGCGGCGGGCTCGTCCGGGCCCAGATGGGCTCGGGCGGGCTCCGGATGGGCCTGGGCGGGCCGTGGCTGGAGGTGGGAGGTGACAGGGGGGAGAGATGGCGGCTGGCTGGCGGTTTGGCGCGGAAATCGAGGTGGGATCTAGGGTTTGCAAAAAAATGGGCGTGGGAGGATGTCTATTTATAGGCAGAGGGCTAGGAGAGGGGGATTTGCACCGTTTTTCGACCGTCAGATCTTTATCGGACGTCCGAAAGCGGAGGGGGCTAGCTAGGTGGTTGATGGGCTGTGTAGATGGGCTAGGCTGAGATGAGAGGGAAATGTGAGGCCCGTGACAGGTTTTAGAAACACCGAAAATGTCCGATAAATAAACCGATGACGGCACTACTACGGTTGACCGTTAGGGTATCAAACGACCTCTGATTGCGACGAAATTTGGCAGGCGGTCTTCCTACAATAAAACGAGACCACTCGCCAAGTTCCGACCCAATCCGAGAAAGTTTTATACACACTTTTAAAAACAATATTTTAACGATGCCGCGGGCGCGTGCGTGTGTGGTTGGACTCGAAATGGTCGTCGACGAGAATGGAGAGAACCGGCGACTACGAACGGATGCAGTTTTCGAAAATGAGTGACGATGCTATGCATATGATGCGATGATGAATGCGACAATAAAACGAATCACATGACGAGAATGGAAATAAAACCGGAATCTTCTGGAGCGTCGGTCTCGGGCTGTTACATTATAGTTCAAGCTCCACCGCCAATGATGAAAACCGTGAGCGATGGAGGAACCATCAAATACGATTCAAAAAATAGTTGCGCGTGTGATGCGTTGCATATAGTTCTTTTCTTATGAACTGTTTGTGATTATGGAATATAACAGAAACGGTTAACAAACTACATACGTGTGCGTAGTGCGGCATACAGTTCACTCGGACAAACTATTTGCGCTGATCCAGCAGAACACAATCGAGTTAGCCTAAGAAAGCGTTTGTGATACCCGACAAATAGTTCATTCATTAGAATTGTTTGGGAAGACCAATAATAACCCAAACGATTCATCCTGACAACCGTGTGTGTTGTGGGTACCCGACAAACAGTTCATTCGTCTGAATTGTGTGGGAAGACCAAAAATAACCCAAACGATTCATCCTGACAACCTGTGTGTGTTGTGGGCAGACGGTTGCTGCTAATAATTGTATGAGATGTGATTTGCTCTGTTTGCACAACATCTATATTCTCTGTCTACAGAACACCAACATTATTGTTGCATAACCAACTTGAACATCCAGTTACATAAGTGACTACACAACACATGTACATTCCTCAATATAAATTTACAAGAAGTGGACGATCACCAAATCGTACTGTTCTTCTGACGACGGTTGCCGACACTGCTCTGCTTGTGGCTATCCCTCGCCGTCTGCAGGAAGAAGGCACTTCCTCATGTCAATGATCCTCGTGTAGATCTCGTAGCTTGTGTACGCGTCCTTGGCTGCGTACTTGATGTGTTCTTCATCCAGTTCGTTCACCCAGGCCTTGTGCCAGGAAGACTTGTCCTTGTGGCACTCAGCCTTCATGTCTTTGTAGTAGGGGTCGATGATGGCCACGGCGAGGTGAACTAGGGAGTCCTTCTGCTTCTTCTTCTCGCCGCCCCAGACCCTTTACTGACCTTGGATGTTGACAAGCTTCTCGCAGGACAAGCCCGAAGTCTTGAACACCTTTATATCGTTGGTGGTGTCCACCATTGCGAACCTGTAGTCGGGGCTGTTGACAAACCTGGCGAAACGCTCGCAAGGACTTGTGGCCAGGCAGTAGTGGTAGACGAGCACGTGATGGCGCACACACAACTGGGCAACCGCAACCTTCTGATCTTGCCTGGCACGACCGCCGGTGTACTCGAGGTCAAAGCCGGCCACTTTGTACTTGTCATCCTCAGCAAGCAGCTGCTCTAACGTGTTGATGAAGTTCACCACCACGACCGGGTCGTTGGTGTACACCACCGAGAGGTCCGTCTTCCTGATGTGGGTGTCCAGTTTGACAATTTTGGCGAACTGCCGCTCGACGCCGGCAGCCGCCATTGGATCCGCACGGGAAGGTTGAAGCGATGAAGAGATCGTGGGTGTGCTTCTTATGTTGTGTGGTGTGATCGGAAGGTGGAAGAGACGAAGGTAAATGGCCGCGGGAATAAATTGCGCCTGACGGCCTGGAATTTTGGCACGTCCGCATGGCAGTTTTTGCAACGCTTAACTGCATGGTGGCGCCGAGAGCGGCACAACCGCATGCATATGGCACCCCGAACGTACGTGACCGTTCACGCGTGGACGCCGGCAGAACGAGCGTGCACGGACGTGAACACAGCGCGCCGCGGCCGCATCAACCACCTCATGCGTAGATTAATTCGCGACGATGTGTACAGAGCGACCGTTTGCTTTGTATTAAACACAAACTTTTTATTATTATTAACCATTTGTGTACTTGTCATTTCTCCCACCTCCATCCCGTCTTGTCACCGCGTTGCCGCCCGAGGATTCCAGTGCACGCTTCGGGAGAGCAGATTCCCATGCAAGCTTCCCGCCCGGCTCGCTGAAATCCCCCAATCACCCAATGTTTTGGGAACGCGCAACGTTTCTTTTGGGCTTCCCGTTCCTGCGCAACCACGCAGGAACGCGCGCAAGCTTCCCGCCAGGCTTGCCTTGGCCGCCTGCTTTATAAACCCTCACGGCTGGTGCTCCACATCGCATTCATCCCCTCCCTGCCGTAGTTTCCCAAGTTTGCTTCTCCCCCAATCACCAATGGCACCTGTTCGTCGTTGTAGCTCCGCCACTCTGCCAGAGGGCAGCTCCATCTGGGAGGCTGCACCACGTCGGCGGCGCAGTACCCGGAGGCGTGTAGTGTGTGTGGCGTCCTTGTTGGCTGTGCGCACGACACCCATCACACGCTCCGCCACATTCGCTCGAAGGCAACTGCTGTCGGCGACCGCCGTGGCCCCCACCCCATCGGCGGCCGCCGTTTTCACCACCCTACCAGCTGCCTCCTTGGACGCCACCACACCAGCGTCCGCCTAGGCAGCCACCCCTTGGTCAGCCGCCGGGGCCATCACCCGCTCCACCACCGCAGCTTGAAGGCGGGAGGAGGAGGCCGTCGCCGAAGCACAGCCGCTCGGCTTTTGTGTCAGTGGCCTAACGTGCTACATCAACTTCCTACATGAGGAGGAGGAGCGCTAGGTCGAGCACGCAAAGAGGTTCACCACCGCCGTGGCCGTAGCAGATGTCGCTGCTATGGTGCAGAATGAGGAGATCTACGCTGAGTCCCGCCACTTCGAGAAGGCGCGTAAGGAGCGGCGGAGGGCAGCAGTGGCAGCCGACGAATTCGACTCCTCCAGCTCATTGGAAGACTTCTCCTCCTCTGCCTCTTACTGAACGCGCTCGACAGAGGAGAAGGCTGCTGGCAGTAGCCCGAAGCCCCTCCAGAGTAGTATTTAGGGGCTATTTTGTTCAGTTCATCTAACTATAGATATGGTTGAACTATCCCACCTACTTTAAATTAGCTAGTATATATAGTTGAACTAGCTATTTCAGTACGTCGTTGGCAACAAATGGGGAAAAGTTTGTTCGATTCAGCTGTCGAGTTGAACTATTTTGTACAAAGACAAACGCTTGATCTATGAATGAAATCTATGTTTACTGAATTTTAGTTGCAAAATTGCACCGTAATAGTGAGTTTGTTCCTGCAAAATTGGACAAATCTCAGTGTTTCCAATTTGACAAATGAAAATTTACCCAATATGACAGATTCGAATCTTACCTGACTCCTGCTGCCAATGCATCGATCGGTGCTTACATGGGGTGCTTAGTGTATTAAATGTCTTAGCAACTCAAGTCCATAATGCATTGTTGCTAAGGTCCCTTCATTTAATGATTTAGCAACTAAACTCTTGCATGCATTGGTGAGTTTACTTCATTTAAGTGTTTTGCCAAGGTTCACGCGCTTGGCATTGTTTCTTCATGTGGTCACCAAACACATATCTCTCCTTAATTACCGTCCCACATCAGATTTTTTTGCATACATGTCAACCTCAGCAGTTAGCACCAGTACAAGGTGTAACGTGGGAAGGGCACACGGGTCATCATTCACAACCGTTTGCGATGACGCAATGAAAAAATTCCTTCACGCCATATTTTCGCTTGGCTTAGTAGGGAAGGACCAATTGCACTCGGTTTGCATATGGGTATTCAGTCTGAAACGTCTTTGATGACTGGCAAAGGACACGCCACCCCGATAAGCGTGCGCAGGACACTGCTCGCATGCCACCTGTCTACTCAAACACCTGTCCGCACGCTACCTCCTTGCCAATACAGATAGCGACACGTGGCCCGCACGTAAATGGTTTGTAGAACGTCCACGAATTATAAATAATACGCCCGTTTGCGATGGTAACGTGACAGATTTTTGTTCCAAAATGCCTTTGTTGGCTAGTAATAATGCTTGCTCTTTCTCTCAAAGTGGACACTAAAAATACCACAACATATTTGTGCTTTATATGATGAGGCCCTGCCCAACATAGACCTTGTGACTGTAGTTCATATTTGAATTATGTACATTAAATGCACATAAAACTCAATTAATGTATAAAAAAGCCATACGAACCCTTAATAATTTCATATTTTTGCAGTACACACGTATTGCTTTATGTTGTTTCAAGAAAAAAAATCAAGGAGAGAAGAGGCATCGGATGTCGTTTCACCTGCATATGTGGCATGCATATGTTCCCTAACGGAACCACTGGACGTAGCTTACTGTGTGAGAACCTCCGGTTTGTAAGAGGCTTGTGACAAAACATGTCCAAGTTGGTATTTTTTACCACGGCATATGTGTGCATTGTCATGACACCATTCTGTCGGATTTCGGGCTCCGCAAAACCTCGCCCTACCTAGCTCACTACATGATGGTTAGGATGATGAACTCGCACGATGACGAGGAAGAAGATGCACATGGTGATTTACCCAGGTTCGGGCCGCTGCGAAGCGTAATACCCTACTCCTGCTTTGGTGGATTGCCTCACGAGGAGGTGTGGTGGATGAACTAGTACAGTGGTGAGGAGCCTCGTGAGGGCGCTCGAGTGGTGTTCTTGGCTCTCTGCCTTGTCTGTTGTCCTCCTTCTCCCGTCCCCCTCTCTATGGTGCAGCCTATCCTCTACTTATAGCAGCGGCCCGGGTCCTCTTCCCTTATCGCAATGGCAGGAAGGGATCCCACAACGGCCAAATTCGAAGGGGGACAGGAGTACATCCCCGCCCTATCCAAAGGTGGTCTTCGCCTGCAAAGTAGCTGTCGATGATGCAGAGGTGGGCTCGGTGATGACATCCGTCCTGCTAGGCTTGTGGTCGTGGTCTTGTTGCACCGGAATGGAAACCTTTGGGGGGGCGCTTTGGGAACCCGCTTACATCCCTGCTCCCTTTGCACCAAAGGGGAAACTGCACCGCCTGGCACGCTGGCGCCCGCCTATCCTTCCTTGCGTCATCCTTGACTCCCGAGGCCGGGTTATGCATAGAGATCTCCGCCGCTCCGGAGAGGGCCTGAGGAGGCCCATCCTTCGCTGGTCTTGGTGATGTTCTTCCTCGCGAGCTTAGGGCCCTCGCGAGGGCCTTGTCTTGGGTGCGGTCCCGCCAGGCCGCGCCTGGCTCACATAGGGGGCCAAGCCCTGGGCCGCAGGCTGGCAGGTCTGGGTACCCCCGTTGCCAGAACACCGACAGTAGCCCCCGGGCCCAAGGCGCGCCCGAGTTGGCTTCTAGGCGAAGCTGTTAAAGGCGGCCCGAAGCGCCGCGGGCCCCGATTGCCTGGGGGGCTGGCTTGACACGCGGCAATCTCCGAG
The DNA here is from genome assembly GCA_039707655.1 of Elymus sibiricus. Classification (NCBI taxonomy): domain Eukaryota; kingdom Viridiplantae; phylum Streptophyta; class Magnoliopsida; order Poales; family Poaceae; genus Elymus; species Elymus sibiricus. The sequence continues at coordinate 201,319,471 of CM077667.1, forward strand.
AGGCCGTCGCCTCCTCTTCTTCACGCCAGCTCGGCAATTGTCAGGTTTGTTAAATTGCTTGGCACACACCAACAAACCGTCTTTGTTCCCCATCGATCTCGCCGTCTGTTTTCCCCTCTTCCGCGGCTCTCACCCTTTCCGCCAAATCCCTGCGCGCGCGCCACCCCGCTCCCTTGCCCTGGCCCCCAAGAAGGGAGAGGCAGAGGGCTTGAGGGCTCCGATGACCACGCCGGCGCCTGAACCTGCGCTGGGCTGGTCATTGGTGGTGAATCTGGAGGAGTTGGAGAAGGTTCAGCTGGCGGTCGCCGCCAGCTCCAACGAATCGGGGGCAACCAAGATCTGGTTGGGCTCGCGGCCTCAGAGCAAGTTCGAGGCCCCCTCCGTCCCCCTTCATCTCCATGCCCTTCTCTCGGGCTTGCTGCCGCCGTTCTCGGGCTTCCTCTCCGCCGTGCTTTCGCATTATCGGATCTATGTGCTCCACCACCCCGGCTCCCTTGTCCTCCTCTCGGCCTTCGCGTTTCTGTGTGAGGCCTTCGTTGGTGTCTTCCCCTCCGTGGCCTTGTTGCGCCACTTCTTCTCCCTCGAGTTGGTCTCGGGGGAACAGTGCTCTGGGTGTGTGTCCCTGAGAGCAGCAGACGCATCGGCTGAGGGGGACCTCGATGCCGGACTCTCTTCGAAGACAGAAGGGTTCCGACAGCAGTGGGTGTACGTCAATGCTGCTAAGGACGGCCCCCTGTTTCAACCTCTGCTGCCCCCCGCAGTGCTGAATCACGGGTGGAGGCATGAGGAGCTTGCCGACCCGCGGCTTGCGCGGGTCCTAGCCAGGCTGGCGAGGCTGACGAGGGCGGGCGTGATGATGGCGATGGTGGTGCAGGAGTTCACATGCCAATGAATTGCTCCCCTTCAGCGCCATTCCCGCCCGATGTGGGTCTTCACAGGTCCTCACGATCCCATGAGGATCCAGGTCCCGTCTCTTTCTCCCGGCGTGCTGCGCGAGCTGCTCCGCCGCCTGACCGGCGGTGAACCTGACGAGCTCCCCCAGGGCGGCCTCCCCTTGTACAATTACAAGGACCGGGAAGCCCTCGTCCTGAAGATGCCGCGCTTCGATGAGTGGGGATTCCTTCCTCCGGAGGGAGCGCGTCCCCAGGGTGCCCCCTTCATGGATGCCCTGACCCTCGGGAACCCTGAAGCCACGGCCCCTCCCGTGGCTGAGGTGGTGTGTCCTTCGCCGCCCGCTCCCCCGGCTCCCGCTTCGGGTCAGCCCGGGGTCGAGGGTGACACCCCGTCGATGATGGAGGCCGCCGTCTGTGCCGCTGGGTGCCAGGTGCCGATCGTCGGTTCATTGTCCCCCGGCCTCCGCGCCGGCCGGAAGAGGAAGGCGGCCAGGGGCGATCGCCCCTCGGCGCCGTGGGCGCCGATGAAGAGGAAGTGGATCGCCGTGGATGAGTAAGTGCCTGTGTCCCCTCATCCTTCCCTTTTGCGCTCTCCTTCTGAGTTTCTGTTCCGCAGGCTCCCCACCGGTGAAGGAGGAGCCGAGTCGACGCCGCCCACTTCTGTGGCCGCCAAGCTTCTTGCGGCCTCGTCTTCCGTCGGCTGCGGGGTTCTAGCCGCCAGGGCGCCCATACCCGAGCCTGCTCGGCCTTCAGGGGCCCTCGAGCGCGAGCCTTCTGCGATCTTCTCTGCCCGTGGCTTCCAGCTTCCTAAGATGGGGTCGCGCCCCCCGCTGGCGGCCTTCCCTGGGGGCGTGCCGCGCTGTGTCCTTGGGGCCCCTTCGCTCGATGATGTGGGGCCTTAGGGGGCGCGTCCTTCTTCTGGGGCGGTAAGGCGGGAGTCCCCAGCCCCTGGGCACGCGTCCGGCCTGGGCGGCCCCTCGCATGCCTCCCCCGTCCCTCCTGGGGAAGGCGGAGACCCTGGCTAGGCCCTTGAGCTCGCGAGTGACCGGAGCGCCGTGCGGTGGGGTTTGCTCCAAACCGCGGCGGAAGCGCTAGGGCGCCTGGGGGTGGAGCTCGCCAACAACGATGCCCGCTCAGAGGTGGAACGCCAGTGCCTCGCGCAGGAATGGCATCGTCTTGAAGTCGCCGTGAATTTCGGCTGCCTGCAGCGCGAGCGCGCCCGTGCAGAGGCCGAGGAGTCCCTTGACGCGGCAGTGGAGGCTCGCGAGCGCGCCTTTGCTGAGGCTCAGGAAGCCGATTGCCGGCGCAGGGCCTCCGAGGAACGCCTCGAGGAGCTTCAAGCCTTCAATGCCGCCCTTGAAAGGTAGATCCAGGCGCGGAGGGCCACACTTGATGGCCTGGCAACCGAGTTCCTCGCTGCTGGTGCGAGCCCCCACGCGCCCGTAGACGCGTTGGCGATGGAGGCGCTGGAGCAGAGCCTGGAGCAGGAGAGGCTGGAGGTGAGGGAGCGCCAGGTGTCCCTCGTCGAGGACTCCCTCGCCTCCCGCGAGGCGAAATTTCAAGAGGAGGTCGACAACAAGGTATCAGAGGCTTGGCGCTCCCTCCTTCAGGACTACCGCGCAAAGTTGAGGCTCCAGGAGTCCCATTACTGGAAGCGTCGCGACCACCTGAAAGGCAAGGTCGAGGTCCTCAAGAGAAGGTTAGATCAAGAGGAGCGATGCCGGCAAGCCGCTATGGTTGCCCAGCCTGCTGCCGAGGCCGAGCTATCTTTTCTCTATAAGCAGGTAAAGGGCGTCGCTTCCCTCGTGGAGAAGGCTTCAGACGAGGCGGATCGCGCCCGCGGCCTTCAGCAGACGCGCTCCGAGATGTTCCAGTCTCTCGAGAGGAGGGCCAACCGGGCCTTGAGCGACATCTGCGGTGCGAGCATCTAGAGCCCCCTGGTGCCTGATGACGCTAGGTACCTGGGCTTCTTCTCCAGGGTCGTGGAGTGCCTTGAGGGAGGTGCAGAGAAGATCCGCGAGCTCGTGGAGGAGAAGCGCCGCGACCTCCTTGCTCAGGCGGCCTTGCACGTCTTCAGCCACCTCCTTCGCCTCGACCCGCACTTCGACTTCGGGCCGCTGCTTTCCCCGGTGCCTGGAGTGATCCGAGGCGTCCTTGCCGAGTGGGTGGGGGACCATGTGGAGGACTTGATTGCGGGATTTTCTTCTGATGAGCCGGAGGACCATGGCGGAGCCGGGGGTCGCGAGCCCGGCTGTGGTGGTGACGATGTGGATGATGACGACGGCGTGTACCCATGAGTAGCCTTCTTGTTTACCTGGCAGGGTTATGCATGTGGCCTAGTGGCAACTCTAATGTATTTTGAAAAATACCCTTGAATGTGCTCCTGAAAGATGAGGTGTGTTGTGCCGCGCTTCCTCTTGCCCGGGGCTCCTGCCAGTCCGATTGACTCGCTCGCGGTAGCCTTCTACGTCAGGGAGGTTTAGCAGCGGCGCTTGGGGGGTCCGGATGTCCTGAGGGTTTCTTCTTCTTTTGAGTGAGGCAGGTTGGGAGCCCTTTCGACACTCTGCGTCTGCAGGCCCCAGTCCCGCACATTTCTCGACCACCGTAATGTACGTCCGAATCACCAGGACGCAACTACGAGGTGAGGCCTCGACACCCTTGATGCCGACCGGATCTCCAGGACGACGTCAAGGGGCGAGGGGCTATATGACCGGTAAGGCTCCTGAGGCGAGCTGCTCAGGAGCCCCCTTTGACGCTCCAGTAGCTCTACGTCGGTAGGTCCCAGTCCCGCACATTCCTCGACCACCGTAATGTACGTCCGGATTACCAGGACGCAACTACGAGGTGAGGTCTGGACACCCTCGATGCCGACTGGATCACCAGGACGACATCAAGGGGCGAGTGGCTATATGACCGGTAAGGCTCCTGAGGTGCGTTGCTCAGGAGCCCCCCTTGACGCTCAAGCGGCTTCCCAAAAAAATTTGTTTCCTGCCCCGGGAGGCGATGGCCTCCCGAGGCTCCGAGATGGCGCGTCGGGCCGTGGGTGGAGCCCCTGAGCGAGCGAACAAATGGCACGCGCCTGCTGACCCTCCCAGGAGCATCGCGCGAAGACCCGGGCGCCAAGTCCTTGGCGAGGTGCGGGCACCGTCCCCCCAGCCCCCGCTCGCGGGGTGCAGAGGAGGGGAGCAGGCGAGTGCTTGCCCCGAAGAAAGTGAGGCGCAAAACAAGGATTGTTATCAAAGAGAGCGACATCCCTTCCCTCCAGAAGAAAAGTGCAAAAACACTAAATTCTATTCCAAAAGGCGGAAAGTTCGAGTACAAAAAGGATTCTCAAAGGCGGCAATTTTGAATACAAAAAGGAGCAAGAAACGGCCGCGTCCGGCTCTTAGGGTAGTCTTCGTCTTTGTCTTCCCCCAGCGCGGAGCATAGGGCATCCACGTTGTGTGGGCATAGCCATTGGAGGGCAGTGTTTTCCGCCAGCGCGGAGCATGGGGCTTCCACTTGGGCGTGGGAGGGAACCCCTCCGTGTCCTCAGGGGGCTCCGGGCATATACAGCCCACTCATTATTACGTGAGAGTGTCACGGGTTGGTCCTGGGGGTGTACAGGGAGCTCCATGCCCCGCGGACATGAAGCCCACTCCCAGCCCCCAGGCTTGGCGTGGCAAAGTAGGGTCGGCCCCGGACGGGCCCTCGAGCATAGGGGGAGCCCCTTGCGCTCTCCAATGGGAAGGCCCACCCCGGGAGAGGGCCTTGGGCACCCCAGAGCCAGTGGCCGGGTGCCGTCGTCGTGGTGATGGCGCAACCCCCTGCGCCGCGGGTCGGGCCCGGTGGGGCCCTTCGGTTGCGCGCGAGGCTGGCACCCTGTGCAATTCCCCAGCGCGCCTCGCTGGGGTGCCCGGGGTCCCCACACAAGTACTCGATACCCTGCCCCCAGGCTGGGCGAGCTGGGCCTAGGGACATGTGCGAGTACGTGATCGACTGCTGGTGATCAAACGAAACCCGACCCGGATACATGGGCGTATGTTCCACCCTCCGTCTCCAAGCGGACGTCGCGCGCCCCGGAGACATGGGCGTGTGTTCCACCCTCCGTCTCCAGGTTGGGATCATCTGGCCTGAAGACATGGGCGTGTGTTCCACCCTCGACCCAAATGCCTGCTCAAGGCAGCTCCCTACCAGCGGGTGCGCCTCGCGAAGGTGCCTACGCCGGGCATCCTCACGAGGCCAACCCCGCAAGCCGCCCTCGCGAGGCTGTGCGTACCAGCCCGGACGAGAGCCGCTCACGAGGTCGCGTATGCGCCTCCTGTCGCCGTGGTAGCCGGCGTTGCTTCCTTCACGGCCCGGGCGCTCGTCAACATGGTCGTTGTAGAGTTGCTCGAGCCCTCGGGCGCCGGCGTAGTCGAGCCTCTGGTCCGCCTCCCTGGTCCCGGTGAGCGTGCTGAGGGGCACGGGGTGACGCCCCTCTCGCGTGGCCAGCACCTCCCACCGGTCTCTGCCGGCGCCCGCGGGCAGCTCCTGCATCCCCGGCGATTCGGGCCAGGCCCCCAGCGAGCGCGGGTCGCAGCGGACATCCCAAGCGCGCCCGTGCGACCCAGGCGTTGTGCCAGTCGGTTGAGTGAGCTCACGGGCACGAGCCCCTCTGAGATACTCCTGGCTCCCGCCGGCGGTGGTGACGCGCCCGGGGGCACGCCTGTCCTAGTAGTTGCGGCGATCACACGCAGTGTGGTGGCGCTGTAACTCATGCGCCACGAGGAGCGTGACATATCTGTGCCTCGGGTCGTGGCAGACCCGGAAAGGCGGCGGCGTGGCCCAGATGCAGGGAAGGGCCGAGGCGGCAAGGGCGTGCCGTGTGGTTGGTGAAGGCGGTAGCCCCCGGCGCCTGTTGAGGGCCCGGTCGGTGATGGCGCCCGCCGACGGGAAGGCAGGACTACGTGGGGTGCCGAGGCCCGCCGGCGCCGCCGGCGCCACGCGGGCAGCCCGCCGCTCAGCACGGGCTCGACGTCCTTTTGTCATGAGTGCGGCGAGCGGAGGCGAGGCGAGGCTTGCGCGTGGGTTCCGACACGCCCCCTACTTGGCGCGCCAAATGTCGGATTTCGGGCTCCGCAAAACCCTCAAGGTTCGAACACAGGGACGTGTGCGAAGATCCCCTCCAGCCTCGCCCTACCTAGCTCACTACACGATGGTTAGGATGATGAACTCGCACGATGACGAGGAAGAAGATGCACACGGTGATTTACCCAGGTTCGGGCCGCTGTGAAGCGTAATACCCTACTCTTGCTTTGGTGGATTGCCTCATGAAGAGGTGTGGTCGATGAACTAGTACAGTGGTGAGGAGCCTCGTGAGGGTGCTCGAGTGGTGTTCTTAGCTCTCTGCCTTGTCTGTTGTCCTCCTTCTCCCGTCCCCCTCTCTATGGTGCAGCCTATCCTATACTTATAGCCGCGGCCCGGGTCCTCTTCCCTTCTCGCAATGGCGGGAAGGGATCCCACAACGGCCAAATTCGAAGGGGGACAGGAGTACATCCCCGCCCTGTCCAAAGGTGGTCTTCGCCTGCAAAGGAGCTGTCGATGATGCAGAGGTGGGCTCGGCGATGACATCCGTCCTGCTGGGCTCGTGGTCGTGGTCTTGTTGCATCAGAATGGAAACCGTTGGGGGCGCTTTGGGAACCCGCGTACGTCCCTGCTCCCTTTGCCCCAAAGGGGAAACTGCACCGCCTGGCGCGCTGGCGCCCGCCTGTCCTTCCTTGCGTCATCCTTGATTCCTGAGGCCGGGTTCTGCATAGAGATCTCCACCGCTCCGGAGAGGGCCTGAGGAGGCCCATCCTCTGGTCTTGGTGTTGTTCTTCCTCGCGAGCTTAGGGCCCTTGCGAGGGCCTTGTCTTGGGTGCGGTCCCGCCAGGTCTGGGTACCCCCGTTCCCAGAATGCCGACACATTCCAAGTTTCATGAATTTCTGACGGAGTTTTGGATTTACGAGAATTTGGAAATCAAGTTTCTCGATGTTTGTGGTCGAGCCAACATGCTTAGATGTTTGAAATTCGTTCTCATTTCTTGCATGTGACCTAACACATGCATCCAAGGACACATATATGATTTTTCAACCCAATTTGTCACCCCGGACCTTGTGATTGTAGATCAAATTTGAATTATGCACATTAAATAATGCACCGAAAACTCAATTAATGTATTTAAAAGCCAGATGATCCCTTAATTTATTCATATTTTTGCACTTCGCACCTACATGTCTATGTTGTTTGTATAAAGAAAATAAGGAGAGAAGAGGCATCAGATGTCTTTTCGCCCGCATATGTGACATGCATATATAATGTTCCCTATCAAAACCACAAAGCTTCTTGTGAGGAGCTCCGATTTGTAAGGGGCTTGTGCAAGAACATGTCCAATTTGGACAAATTTTTTACCACGGTATATGTGTGCCCTTGTCACGACACCATGCCAAGTTTCATGAATTTCTAACGAGTTTTGGATTTACGGGAATTTGAAAACCAAGTATCTCAATGTTTGTGGCCGAGCCAACAGTCAATGAGATGTTAGAAATCCATTCTCATTTCTTGTGTGGGACCTAAACATGCATCCACGGAAAGGCATATATTTTTCAACCTATTTTTCATGTGTTGGACCTATAGTTCAAATTTGAATTATGCACCTTAAACGCCTAGAAAACTCAATTAATGTGATAAATAGGTCTCACGAACCCTGGAAAAAATCCATAGTTTAGCATGACTGTCATGTGTTGCTCTATGGTGACTCCAGAAATAAATTCAAGGCGAGAAGAGACAACGGATGTTATTTCGCACATAAAATGTGAACTTTCCCTATCGGAACACATGACTTTCTTGTGAGAACCTTCGGTTTGTAAGAGGCTTTGTGCCAAAACTTGTCCAAAATTGGGCAATTTTTTACCACAACACACACAACAGGGCAATTGATTGCACCATGCCCAAATTTCATGAATTTCTGTCAAGGTTTGCATTTACATGAATTTAAAAACTAAGTTTCCCGATGTTTGCGGTCGAGCTAAGACGATGATATGTTTGAAATTCATTCCCATTTCTTGTGTGGGACCTAAACATGCAGCCAGGGAAACGTATATGGTTTTTCGACATATTTTCATGAGCTGGACCGTGTGATTGTAGTTCAAATTTGAATTATGCACATTGAATGCCTAGAAAACTCAATTAATGTACTTAAAAGGCCAAACGAACTCTGTAAGATTACATAGTTTCGCACGACACATTCATGTTACTCTATGGAGACTCTAGAAATAAATTCAAGGCGAGAAGAGACATCGGATGTTGTTTCGCACATAAAATGTGAACTTTCCCTACCGGAACCAGATGACTTCTTGTGAGAATCTTCAGTATGTAAGAGGTTTGTACCAAAACTTGTCCCGAACTACGCATTGTTTTTACCATAGCACACATGCGCCATGACATGATGCCATGACATGACACCATGCCAAGTTTCATGAATTTCTCACGATATTTGGATTTACTGGAATTTGAAAACAAGGCTTCTCAAAGTCTACGGCCGAGCCAAAATACCGAGAGGTTTGGAATTCGTTTAATTTCCATTTCTTGCATGGGACCAAAACATGTATCCAATGACAAATAGATGATTTTCAACCCATTCAGGTGCACTCTAGTATGTGCTTAATTGCAGTTCAAATTTAAACTATGCACATGAAATGTCTAAAAAACTCTTTAAATGTTTAAAAGGGCCTAAACAACCCTGAATAATTTTATATTTAACACACAGTCCTATAGTTGCAAGTTCACTGCAGATAAATGTTATTGCCATCCAAACACCTTCCATTGCCAATGTTACTTCATTTTTCGTTTCAAAGCAATATGAAAATCAAATACATCGCAAACAGTTCTTGATCATGAAACGTGTGTGATGTGGTATAAAAATATCTTGAGCCAATCCTCATATATGGCTTAGGTCGGAAGCTTCAGTCCACCGCCGGCGTGTCAACCACACAGTCACACTTGTTCCCCAAGACCACTATACAGTTCAAGCATCGCCGGTGAAAGATGGGGACGTGGATCCGCGTCGTGAGGGCAACTTCGGCAAACCACTCTGGCCCGAGCGCGGCTGCATCAGCCATGAACGCGCTCACAACATCCTTGATCGCGGCCGCACTCTTTGAAAGGGCGGCTGTGGCCGTTGAAAGGGCAGCTGCTGCATCTGAGATGGCGGCAGCAACATCCGCGATCGGGATAGAAAATGGCAAGAACGGCACAGCAGCTGTCCGTTCCTCGGCGGCCGCCATAGCCCTGATGGAGGCTGCCCACGCCTATGCCGATGCCGCCCACGCCTAGCTCGTGTCGGTCACCGCACAAATAGCAGTGGCCTTCTCCGACAACGGTCGGCAACCTACGTCCGAAGAGTTGGCAATCGCCGAGAGCGCTCGAGCAGCCGTCCATTCGTCGGTAGCCTCCCTTGCCAAGATGGAGGCCGTCAATGCCCGGATCGCGGCCGCCCACCGGTTTTTCCCAAGAGATGGCGGACACGGACAGCGAGATGCTTGCAGAGTATGTGGCGATGGATGCCATGGAGCCCCTTCCCCTGGAGGTCATCGAGCGCAAGCTGGTCATGGAAGATGCGGCGGAGATCGACGAGCGTCAGGCGGAACATTAGTCTTTGTTTAGAGCGCTGGTCTTTTGTTAGAGTAATGTTTAGGTCAACCAGCTCTGTTTAATTGCTCGATTAAGTAAGTGCGGGCTGTGGTGTAGGCTCTTTTGTGCAGTACCCCAATTGGCAATTGATGCTAAATTATGGGATGACATGGATGACCACTGTAACTAGGGAAATTCGGACCAAAAATTTGCCGCCATATCCCCAATCCATCTTCCAATTGAAAATGAAATTGAAGTTCATCACACACAATTTTTTGGAACGAACCATGTGCAATATAGTACCCAATCTTACGTCGGAAGCTTGGAGAAAAACATTTGCATGTCCAAGCTCATCACACACGGGGTATAGCACAGGCATCGTGTGTGATGTGTTGATATCGAGAACTATTTGTTGGAGATATGCCCTAGAGGCAATCATGTATGATGATATTTCCTATGTGTTTATGAATAAAGATAGTCCTTGGACATTATCAATGATGTGTACTAACAAGTACGTGACTTGTTTGTGAGACTATGCATTGTATGATGACTATCCTAAATGGTCCCTAGTCGAAAGGGTTGTGTGGACGCGCAGCCAGTTAGACTAGCATATGACACGGTGCATGGTTCGGTCTCACTGACCATGTAGCATTGGATACTAGCCGGATAATATGGACTCAGAAAGATCTGGTCGGATTCGACGTAGTCGGATCCGAGTTGAGATAAGGTCTGAATTGGACAGACCCAACGATGAGACGCAGCGATAGGTCATCTGTGAGTCTCTAGTACAACATACGATATGTGTCCTAAGACCTGAGCTGACGCATGTACTCGGGATGGTGATAGACCTGCTTTGGGCTGACCAAACGCTACTCCGTAACTGGATAGTTATAAAGGTAGGTTTCGGGCTTGTCCAGACCCATGTTGCGAGACGTGGTCGAGCAAGATGGGATTTGCTCCTCCGATGAGGAGAGATATACTCTGGTTCCCTCGGGTGATCCGACCTGGATAAGCATGGCCATGCGATGAGGATTATGAGATAATCCGAAGTGTTGGTCGGATTCACCGGAACGAGAAAGAGGTCATGCGGCAACAAGGATGACCATGTCGCCTTGAGCACGACAACATATATCGTGTGGCAAAGGGAACCGAAGTGTGAAGTACAGGTTCGCCTAACCAGCTTCATCGGACACTTGGAGTCGGCACGCTTTGCTAGAGGCCGCTACCGACTAGTCAAGCCGGATGTAATTTTACTCGCGGCCAAGTGAACGAGAACCTAAGGGGTCGCGCGCTTAAGGGAAGGAACACGTGGGCTTTAGGATCCGTGCGAGGCCCAAGAGTTGAGCCCGCGCTGGATGCCTATATATAGTGGAGGTGCGGCACACCCATCCGGTTGATCGATTCAGCGCCGTCATTAGGGCTTTGCATGTGTTGCAACTAGCCACCTCCACTTGCCGCCGCCAATTGTGTGATCGGACCTAGCAGTCCGCCGCACGGTGTTCCTCCTGCACGTGCGGATACCGTGAGAGGCGGTGCACTTGCGCCGCTCTGGTGAACCTGTACGTGGGATCCAACGACCGGATGTTCGAGGGAGATCGAACGAGGAGGAGACGGACCACACGAACGCGCTGCCCCAACTCTACTTCCACTGCATGGCACTGCACGTCTAGTGGTAACGATCTGTGATCCATCTCCGTAGCATGTTCTTGGATGTTCTGTGCGTAGGAAATTTTTAATTGGCATGCGATGCACCTACGAGAGAAACTACACTATTCTGCACCAAATGAAAATTTTGGGCTGCCGCGGAAATATCTACATCCCTCGCCCCCTGGTACCAATCAAAAGCCACATTTCCCCCCTTTTCCTCTACCTTTCCTAGTTAAAACCTTCACTGCTTGCTTGCAGTGCCACCTCCTTGCCGGCGACGCTCCTTCCTGCTGCTCGGCCTCCTCAATCTAGTCAGGTAATCCACACCTCCGCAATACCCCCTCACTCCCTCCTCCTTCATCCCACATGGCCCGACCGGTGCGACACCTTCCACCCAAATCACCGCCCCATCCTCCAAATAATCGCTGCCGAAAGCCATGGTGCACGCAGTATAGCCAGGATCTCAAAGAGCATTTGGCTGCGGAGAAGCAAATCGCGGCTGCACACGCAGATGAGGCAGCTATGGCTTTCATGCGTGCCGACCCCCAGATCTTGGACGAGCACCTCGCCGTCGAGGCCACGGTCTATGCCTCGCGCATTGACACCGCCACACGGTTGGCTGCTATAAACGACAGCTCGTGGTCTTTTCTCGAGGGCACCACCGGTGCGTTCAATGAAGACTTTGATGTGTTTTCTCGGCATGCCCGTGCTTACCTCAATTCCAGAGCCGGCACGTTGGTGCCGGGGTAGGACCAGGCCACTCACCACTACGAGGGGTGCACCCACGGTGTCGAGGCCTCGCCCTCTTCCAAGTTGAAGGAGCCCATCATCATCGATATCTCCGACGATGAGGAATAGCTTGTTTTTCTTAGCTTTATCACTAAGGACCTATGTTCACCTAGCTACGCCGGTTAAGCATGTTTCGTTTACCTGTTGCGTGTGCCGCTACTGCCTTTCATTTAGAAATTCTAGTGAAATGTCCAATGTAATGCTACTGCAACCTGACCTTCTAGTATGTTCTATTGTGCAATGTGGTGCTTAGTTAACTGTTTCGTTCATTTGTTGTGGTGATCATTTAAGTATTTAATTCAATTCTGAAATGTGATGTACGATTGTTGTTGGTACAATTTTGTATTGTTATGCATGTGACAAATAAATCGAATTTAGATGTACTAAATACATGTGAAACATATAGAATTGCTATATTTCCTAGTTCTTAGCACGCTTGGTTTAGATAACTAGCTTTTCCATGTGGCTCGAACTAATCTGTTGGATCTGCAATGTGTTTATTTTCCATTAACATATTTCACTGATAGTATGCCAAATATCACTTGTAACCTGATCAATATTTGTCTTAAATATGTTGCAGGGGGAAACAATGGGGGACACTGAAGTTTACCATCGAGGTTTGCACATCCATGGTCGTTTGGCTAATAGCACATTATTGTGCAATTGCAGAAACCATTGTAATATTAATGTTTTTAATAATTTGTTCTTGCACATGTAGGTCCTGCTGCAAGAGGTTTAGACCCACTGTTCAACCCTTTTTGCATGTGGGGAAATGAGGTGTCCTTGAATATCAGTAAAATCAAGAAACTCATAAAGATTGTTAAGATAAAGAAACTAGCAATGAAAAACAACAAGATGTTTGTCTGCATAATGAAGAAGACATCAGTCAACTATAGGATGGTACCATTTCTTTCACCTTGTCCTTTTCCCTTTGCGCCATTTCAAATTTTAGAAAAGATATTTATGCGTATGTTTGTTTTCAGTCCTTATCAAGGCAGTTCATCGATGATTATGTCTCAAACCACCTGTATCATCAAGAGGCGATGAAGATATTCATACAACACCCACGGTATAATCTTGAAGTCTTCCTTAAGAGGACGAAGGATGGGCGGGCAATCATCCACAGGCACTGGCCTAAAGTTGCGAGGACCTTCAACAACATTGAAGGCTCAATATTCGCCTTCCGCTTTAACAGTTTTCTAGATGAGATTCATTTGTCTATTTACCGTCTATGATGATACTTAATTTCCAAAGGTTTTTGATGTTGCATTTGAAACTTTTTCTTGTTGTGCAATTGGGTAGCTAGGCAGTATATGCCTATATGATGTTGTACCCTGATTTAATTCAATTATGAAACCCTGGTTGCCGTACTACGAATAAGAAATATATTCTGTGGTTGATATGAAATGTTAATTTGATTACTAAATGGATTATAAATAATAGAGCAATCAGGATGATTATTGGGGTTCCCATTGCAGACGGTTTCTAAGACAACACCGTGGGCGATGACCTGAACAAACCCACACGGTTTCTAGAAAGTTGGCGTGTTGGATCGGTGAGCAATCACACACGAATTCTGCTCGACAACTGTGTGCGTTAGGACACCCAATCACAAATATTTTCACATAGCTAGTGTGTGTGATGGGCAGCCCAATGCCAAACAGTTTCTTCTAGACACCGTGAGTGATATTTTGAGTAACGCAAACGACAGAATTATAACTATCGTGTGTGATAACCACCCCTGTCACAAACTATGTTATGCAGAAAATTGTGTGTCATCTGCAATACGAACGGAAAAGTACCCTTGGGATTCCTTGTGTGGGATGCTAAGCTCATCTCACACGTCTTCCCCAATATGTCTGTTTGTGATGGCCCTTCCAATCGCAAATGATATATTTTTGCCCATCCTGTGTGACCAGGTGCAGGCATCGCCGACGGGTTTTCACTGTCGTGTGGGATAGCCCCCCCTATCGCCCACACATGCAAGGCGACGTTTTAAGACTACGTCACGGAAAGGGGTTAAAAACTATTTGTATAGCACGCGGCTGCACTAGTGCAAGCACATACGAGAATATCAACGCTACGCTATTGCTCCCCGGTAACGGTGCCAGAAAAAGGTCTTGATAACCCACAAGTGTAGGGGATCGTTTGTAGCCTTTTTTGATAAGTAAGAGTGTCGAACCCAACGAGGAGCTAAAGGTAGAATTAATGTTCTCTCAAGTTCTATCGACCACCGATACAACTCTACGCATGCCAACGCTTAGTTTACCTAGAGCAAGAATAAAACTACTTTACGCGAAAAACCAGAAGTACTTAGTAGGTGTAATAGATAGGTTTGCAAGATAATAAAGAACAAGTGAATAAAAGTTAGGGGTTGTTTAGATAAAGAACAAGTAAACCATTTCACTAGGCGCCCACCGGAGCTCTTTGGCGGTGGCACGCTCGAGCTTATCGGTCCACCTCCACGCAGCGATGAGGCTCCTGGTGCCTCTGGCTTCCATTGCGTGGTACCAGCCGTCTTCATACACTTCCTCCGCTCGTTGATGTGCCTGCCGCCAAATCACCAGCTCCTCCTTTTCCAATGCGGCACTATGGGCATTCCAGGCCACGAGGTACCTGGCGCGCTCCTCCGCCAACTCCTTCTTGAACACCACGTGTCTAGCTCTCTTAGCCAGCGGCAGCGCCTTCCACAAAGCCAGATTGCACTGGCCCCAAAACACTCTTCCGTTGGGGGGTCTGGCGCGACCTCGTTTGGCACTGTGTAGGGTCCTCCTCATTGCTGTTCTACGCCTTGACGTCCTCGCCGGGTGGCGCCTCCTCATCTGCTTGAGGACAGACCGGCCACGCCATGGCAGAGTTTTGTGCGAGCGTGGGGGCGAGGAGAGAATGGAGGAGGGATGACGTCTTGGTGGGTAGCATTTATAGGTGGCTGGAATCTTGATTGACGACAGCGGTAAAACAAGGGGAGACTACAACGGACGCGCCGGTCGCCGGAATTCAATGTCCTCGATTGCACACGATTGCTGAGTCAAAAGCCGTGTGTGACTTAACATCACCGATGGTTCCCAATGCATGATCGTGTGGGATTAAAAGCCTACAAAACTAGGCTTCCAAAACTCAACACGCGAAACAGAATGCAAATCATGTGGGACCCGGTTGTATTGCCAGATATTTACATTTTGTTTCCAAATGTAATGCATGCATGTGATTTGTCTTACTAACTTACTATACTCTGATATTATTGTAAAGTCTAATAAATAAATACTTTTTTGTTACTCAAATTGGAAAAAAAAATACCATGGAATCTTGGTGCAATGTATTTCAGAGCATTTTTCAATTATCTCAAATTTAAAAACCTAGATTATCAATGTTTGCCAAATGAACCTTGAATTGTTTCAAATTTTAGCATGCCGGTTGTATTCATGCTTTGTAATGGTTGAAAAAATCAAGGCAAAATGAGGCAGCGACTCGTGGTTCGTCATCCAACAAGCCCGGTTCCCTCTCGAAACCAGGAGACTTTGTGTGATGCTCCGGTTTGTGAGAGGTATGCGTCAATGATTATCTCAAACAAGCCAATTCTTCTACCACAACATCTTGGCGCCATCTCGTGAAATCATGCAAAATTTAATGTATTTCAGAGCATTTTCCATTTACTTCAATTTAGAAACCTAGACTCTCAATGTTTAATCGTCTCCAAACAAGTACTCCAAGATGTTTGAAATTCCTTCCAATTGCATAAATACGCACCCGAGAACATAAATATGATTTTGCAACCATTTTTGGCTTCATCTTGCATGTTCATGTAGTTCGTATTAGGATTATAACCATTAAATGGCTAGAAACTCACTAGATGTCTTTAAAAGGCCAAATGAACCCTAATTTTTTTCAAATTTTAGAATGATGGTTGTATTCGTGCATTATAACGATGAAAACAAATCAACGCCAAATGAGGCAGCGACTCGCGGTTCGTCATCCAACATGCCCGCACATTCCCTCTCGGAACCACGAGCCTTCGGGGGATGCTTCGGTGTGTGAGAGGTCTGTGTCAAAGGTTATCTCGATCAAGCCAATTGTTTATCTACGACGTCTTGGCACCATGTCATGAAATCATGTCATTTTTCATGTATTTCAGAGCATTTTTCCATTTTCTTGAATTGAAAAACCTAGATTCTCAATGTATAATTTATGTCCAAACCGTTACTCAAGATGTTTGGAATTCCTTCCAACTTATTGCATGGGGCATAAAGACAGAAGCAAGGACGTAGATATAATTTTTCCAACCAGTTTTTGCTTCATCTTGCATGTTCCTATTTCAAATTTGAATTATGACCATTAAATGGCTAGAAACTCACTTAATGTATAAAAAAGCCAAATGAACCCTGATTTTTTTTTCAAATTTTAGCATGTCGATTGTATCTGTTCATCGTAATGGTGAAAAAAAGCTAGGCCAAATGAGGCAGCAACTGGCGGTTCGTCATCAAACATGCCCCCACGTTCCTTCTCAAAACCATGAGCCTTAATGTGATGCTCCAGTTTGTTAGAGGTATGTGTCAAAGCTTATCTCGAACAAGCCAATTCTTTTACAACGACATCTTGGCGCCATGTCGTGAAATGATGCAAATTTTCATGTATTTCAGAGCATTTTTTCATTTTCTTGAATTTAAAAACCTAGATTCTTAATGTTTTTGTCCAAACTGTTACTAAAGATGTTTGGAATTCCTTCCCATTTATTGCATGGGGCATAAACATGGACGCAAGGACACAAATATGATTTTCCCAACTAGTTTTTGCTTCATCTTGCGTGTTCATGTATTTCAAATTTGAATTATGGCCATTAAATGGCTAGAAACTCACTTAATGTCTAAAAAAGGCCAAATGAACCCCGAATTTTTTCAAATTTTAGCATGCAGGTTATTCATGCATTGTAACAATGAGCAAAAGCAAGGCCAAATGAGGCACTCACTCGCGGTTCGTCATCAAACATGGCCCCCATTCCCTATCGGAACCACGAGCCTTCGTGTGATGCTCTAGTTTGTTAGAGGTATATGTCAAAGCTTATCTCAAACAAAGCCATAATTTTTACCACGACATCTTGGTGTCAGGTCTTGAAATCATGCAAATTTACATGTATTTCATAGCATTTTTTGATTTTTTTTTTATTTTGAAAACCTAGATTCTCAACGTTTGTGTCCAAAGAGTGACTCCGCGATGTTTGGAATTCCTTTTGATTTATTACATAGGGCATAATGACGCACGCAAATACACAAATATTATATTCCAACCAGTTTTTGCTTCATCTTGCGTTTTCATGTATTTCAAATTTGAATTGTGGCCATTAACTGGCTAGAAACTCACTTAATGTCTTAAAAAGGCCAAATGAACACTTAAAATTTTCAAATCTTAGCATGACGATTGTATGCGTGCATTTTAGCGGTGAAAAAAGCAAGGCCAAATGAGGCAGCGACAAGCGATTTGTCATCAAATATGGCCCCCGTTCCCTCTCGGAACCACGAACTAGCCTTCATGTGATGCTCTAGTTTGTTAGAGGTATGTGCCAAAGCTTCTCTCAAACAAAGCCATAATTTTACCATGACATCTTGGTACAATGTCATGAAATCATGCAAATTTACATGTATTTCAGAGCATTTTTTGATTTTCTGATTTTGAAAACTTAGATTCTCAATGTTTGTGTCCAAAGAGTGACTCCAAGATGTTTGAAATTCCTACCAATTTATTGCATGGGGCATAAGGACGCATGCAAGGACACAAATATGATTTTTCCAACCAGTTTTGGCTTCATCTTGCGTGTTCTTGTATTTCAAATTAGAATTATGGACATTAAATGGCTCACTTAATGTCTTAAAAGGCCAAATGAACACTGAAAATTGTCAAATCCTAGCATGACGGTTGTATTCGTGCATTGTAACGGTGGGGATTTTTTTTCTTACAATTAAAACACTATCCATTCCTGGTGTATCCCAAACTAGTTTTACAAATCAACACAAAAAGTGATCTGCATACACACGGTTCTATATAGGAACCATTTGCGATGAAAGTTCATGGATCTATTTATGGCTTACGCCGGAAGCTTCATCGGCTTCATCTAGCTCTGATTCCATTCACCCTCGATCCCCATTCGCCAACAAACCCTTTTTTGCAAAGAATGACGCTGTGGAGACGCTTCGTGAGGGAGCATACGACCGTCGCCTTTGCCCTGAGTGCTTTGATACTTGTGATCTGCGTTGGGTTTTCCGTGAAGAGGAACGGGTAATTGCAGCACAAAGCGGATAAGTATTTCCCTTAGTTATGAAACCAAGGTTTATCGAACCAATAGGAATATCAATCCTCAACCATCTTCAGCAGCTGCACACAAATGAACAAAGGACTTGCACCCAACGCAGGCAAGAGGGTTGTCAATCCCCTTGATCTCGTTATTTGCAAGCAAATGAGTTGTGTAGATAATTGTTGATAAAAGCAAAATAAATAAAAAGTAAATAAAGGCAACGAGGTAATAATAGCGTTTGCAAATATATATATAAGTGAATAGACCTGGGGGCCATAGTGTTCCCTAGTGGCATCTCTCATGTAGGCAGCATACGGTGGGTAAACAAATTACTGTTGGGCAATTGATAGAAAAGTGGATAGTTATGCGATGTTCACGGCAATGATCATGTATATATAGGCATCATGTCCATAAGCTAATAGGCCGACTCCTGCCTGCACCTATTACTATTACTCCACTAATCGACCGCTATCCAGCATGCATCTAGAGTATTAAGTAAAACAGGGTAATGCTTGGAGAACGATGACATGATTTAGACAAAGTAAACTCAAACAATACGAATGAACCCCATCGTTTTATCCTTAGTAGCAACAACACAAAGACGCATCTTGTCCCCTACTTTGTCACTAGGATATAGAAACTCGCCAGGTTGAACCTACCACAACGCACCACTCCCACCGATGAAATATCAATCTACTTGGCCAAAGCATATCAATAGATCGGAGAGCATTACGAAGCTATAATGATCATGCACGTAAGAGATAATATAATTCAGAGGCATCTCAAATACTTTTCATGAATAATCTGAACAGAAACCCACAATTCTTCGGATCCCAACAAACACACCGCACAATAGGATTACATCGGATAGATCAAAGCGTAGATGCGATGATCATTGTATTGAAGATCATAATAGAGAGAGATTGCCATGTAGGTACTAGCTATGGACCCGTAGGTCTTTGGTGAACTACTCACATCATCATGAGGGCAGCAAGGTTGATGAAGAGGCCCTCCGTGATTGATCCCCCCTCCGGCAGTGTGCCGTAATGGAGCTCCAGATGGCCTCGCGACTTGTGGCAGCGGAAAAAGGGTTTCGGGATTGCCTCCAGGGTTTTTAGGATTTTAGAGAATTTATAGGCCAAAGAGGGACGTCGGCAGGCGCTCGAGGGGGCCACCACATATCAGGGCGCGCCCTGATGTGTGGTGGGGCCCTCGTGCCCCTCCTGCTTTCCTTCCGAAGCTTCTAGGTCTTCATATAGTCCAAAAAAAATCATCAAAAAGTTTCGTGGCAATTGGACTTCGTTTGGTACAGTAAACCTGAAAATCAAAAAACACGCAGAAAACAGCAACTTTCACTTGTCACTGGGACAATAGGTTAGTGCTCAAAAATACTATAAATTGGTAAATAATGACCCAAAAAGTATCCTAGAATGATAATGTATCAGCATGGAACAATCAAAAATTATAGATACGTTGGAGACGTATCAAGCATCCCCAAGCTTAATTCTTGTTCGTCCTCGAGTAGGTAAATGATAAAAACAAAAAATTTGATGTGACATGCTATCCCCAAGCTTAAGAAACGTTTAGCCCCCCCATTCATCTTATTGTATTAGCAAGGCATGGCTCCATCTTCACCACATTAACACAAATGTTAAGCACCACGGTGTCCAAGTCAGGCAATTGGTTCGTACTTTTGCAATATGCATCAACTTTTTATTCTTCACGCAATACATGAGCGTGAGCCATTGGACATAGCATTTGAGTGGAATAGAGTATGGTGGTAATATCAAAGGGGTAGAAATTGGAGAAGATAGTCTCACATCATCTAGGCATACCAAGAAGCTATGGAGATACCCATCGATAGATGTCAATGCGAGGAGTAGGGATTGACATGCAAATGATGCACTAGAACCATAAGTGTATGAAAGCTCAAATGAAGCTAAGTGGGGTGTGCATCCAACTTGCTTGCTCATGAAGACCTCGGCGATTTGAGGAAGCCCGTCATAGGAATATACAAGCCAAGTTTGAAATAATGAATAGGTAGTTCCCACTAGCATATGAAAGTGATATATCATGAGACTCTCTACATGAGGAACATGGTGCCACTTTGAGGCACAAGTGTGGCAAAGGATACTAGCAAAGTCCCTCCTCTCATTTTCTCTCATTTTTTTGAATAGATGGTGGGCTCATTTGGCCTCCCCCATCTTTATTTTCGTCCGGAGTCTCATCTCAACTTATGGAAGAATCATCGTCCCCATCATTCTGTCCTCACTGGGACAATGCTCTAATAATGATGATCATCACACTTTTATTTACTTACAACTCAATATGGAGAACTGATATGAAGATATGACTCTGTATGAATGCCTCTGGCAGTGTACCAGGATGTGAAATGATCTAACGTGGCATGTATCAAAAACATTATGAAGGTGGCTTTGCCACAAATACTATTCAGCTCTATATGATCATGCAAAGCAATATGACGATGAACGAACTAGTCATGTGAAGTGACGATGGAATTTGCATGGCAATATATCTCGGAATGGCTATGGAAATGCCATGATAGGTAGGTATGGTGGCTGTTTTGAGGAAGATATAATAAGGCTTATGTGCAACAGAGAATATCATGTCACGAGGTTTGGATGCACCGGCGAAAGTTGCACCGATCCTCGAGGTGAGAACGGGCTATGCACGGTACCGAAGAGGCTAGCAAATTATGAAAAGGTGAGATTGCGTATGTCCATGGTTTCACATTAGTCATAAAAAACTCATATACTTATTGCAAAGTTTTAGTAGTTTATCATAGATCAAAGTACTAATCGCATGCCCCGAGGGAAGAGGTTGGTAGGAGTTAACCATCGCGCGCTTCCGACCCGAAACAACACTAGGATTTCAACGAGGAATAGAAATGCTCACACATCATCACCATGCCTCTTTAATTTTTAGATGAACAAAAAGGTCAATCCCTCTTAATATCGACACTTCTACGGTTTAACAATTATGAACTCACACCTATTTCATATTACTGCATCAATATCATTGACCCACACTTTCTTTATATGTGCTACATGATGGTTTTGATTATCACTCTTTGAATACCTAATATTCTTGGACTAGTCTTATGACCCATGCAAATTATCATCACTATTTATTAACTCTCAAACAAATATAAGTGAAGAACGAGAGTGAAATTATTTCTTTAAAATCTACACGCCACCGTGCTCAAAAAGATACAAGTGAAGTACTAGAGCAACTGCTAAGCTCAAAAGATATAAGTGAAGCACATAGAGTATTCTAACAAATTATGATGAAGATGTGCCTCTCTTAAATAGGTGTGTCCAGCAAACAATGATTGTGGCAAACTAAAATCAAACTAAAGCAAACGACGCTCCAAGCAAAACTCATATCATGTGACGAATAAAAATATAGCTCCAAGTGACATACCGATGGACTTGAGACGGAAGAGGGGATGCCTTCAGGGGCATCCCCAAGCTTAGACGCTTGAGTATCCTTTAAAATATTACCTTGGGGTGCCTTGGGCATCCCCAAGCTTAGGTTCTTGCTACTCCTTATTCCTTTGTCCATCAAGATAACTCTCAAAACTTGAAAACTTCAATCACACAAAACTCAACAAAACCTCGTGAGATCCGTTAGTATAAGAAACACATTGCATACTCTAAGTACTGTTGTAAATTGGTTCAAATTTCATAAATGCATAATAGGTACTGTATTCCAACTTCTCCATGACTTATACCCCCTGATACAATCCGTAGCATAATCAAAACAAGCAACTATGCAAGCAAAAACAGAATCTGTTCAAAACAGAACAATCTGTAGCAATCTGTCGAGATCCTATACTTCTATAACTCAAACAATTCTGAAAAATTAGGACAACATCGAAACTGTGTATAGCAATACTTTTTAAATATTTCAGATCATTATCACACTCTACAAAAAAATGAAAATTCATGTACTAGAGTCAAAAGTTTCTGTTTTGTTTGAGCATCGATTCTACTCATCTTGTGAGTCATCCCAAAGGCTTTACTTGGCACAAACACTAATTTAAACACAAAAACATAATAATTACAGAGGCAATGATCATGATATTAAAAATAAACAGAAAGTTCTAAGAAATTTTTTAAGAGAACTATTGGGTTGCCTCCCAACAAGCGCTATTGTTTTATGCCCCTAGCTAGTCATAATGCATAGTTTCAAGTATTGTCATCTATGACATCAAGCTCCTCAATAACACAACCGTGGATAGTACGGGAAATAGGAGGCTTGGCAATAGGATATTTTATCAAATTTATAAAGTTGGGGTGAACACTAATCATCTTAAGATCCTCATTTCTTTGGGTAGAAGGTGTAATAACGCTCTTAGGAATGTATATGAACTTGGAACTTTTGTTGTGAGAGGTACTAGCATTAGCTTTAGATGGTGTGAAGGTGGAGTCTACTTTGTCAATCACCTCTTCCATTTTATCAATTCTATTCAAACCGTGTTCTATCCTCTGATCAATAGTAGTGTCTTTTTCCTTTAAGGGTTTCAAAGTTATTCCTGCTCGTGACCCAAGTTGAGTGATATGATTATGAAGTTTTTTATCCAACTCCTCAATTGGTTTGTTTGTGATCATATTCTTCTCAATAGCATCAAGCCTTTGCATAACATGTTCCAAGGTTAAATTTGATTCATTAACAATAATGGGTGGTGTCCCTACAAGATTTTCAATTGCGGTGTAGGCATCCAAGGTGTGACACATTAAAAAGTTTCCACCGTTAATGGTGTCAAGTACGAACCTATACCAAGTGGTCACACCAACATAAAAATTGTGAAGCAAAGTAGTGGTAGATAATTTTTTGGTTGCTTTACTTTGAGAAAAGCAAATCCTATACCATGCATCTTTTAAGCTTTCTCATCCCCTTTGTTTGAAATTCACAACATCATCATTGGGAGTAAAGCGAGTGGAAGAAGAACTAGCCATGACTTCAAACAAGAAAAACTAGTAACAAGCAAAGATAAATATTTTTGTATTTTTTATTTTTATGAGATAAGCTAAATATAACATCAAATAAAAAGAAGAACAAGTGAATGAAAATTGTGTGAAGTTACTTGGTAGTTGATGATGATATTCCCGGCAACGGCGCCAGAAATCCTTCCTAATACTTGTGATCTGCATTGGGTTTTCCGTGAAGAGGAACGGGTAATTGCAGCACAAAGCGGATAAGTATTTCCCTCAGTTATGAAACCAAGGTTTATCGAACCAATAACAATATCAATCCTCAACCGTCTTCAGCGGATGCACACAAATGAGCAAACGACTTGCACCCAACGCGGGCAAGAGGGTTGTCAATCCCCTTGATCTTGTTATTTACAAGAAAATGAGTTGTGTAGATAATTGTTGATAAAAGCAAAATGAATAAAAAGTAAATAAAGGCAGCGAGGTAATAATAGAGTTTGCAAATATATAAGTGAATAGACCCGGGGGGCCATAGTGTTCCCTAGCGGCATCTCTCATGTAGGCAGCATACGGTGGGTAAACAAATTACTGTTGGGCAATTGATAGAAATGCGGATAGTTATGCGATGTTCACGGCAATGATCATGTATATATGGGCATCACGTCCATAAGCAAATAGGCCGACTCCTGCTTGCACATATTACTATTACTCCACTCATCGACCGCTATCCAGCATGCATCTAGAGTATTAAGTAAAACAGAGTAATGCTTGGAGAATGATGACATGATGTAGACAAAGTAAACTCAAACAATATGAATGAACCCCATCATTTTATCCTTAGTAGCAACAACACAAAGACGCATCTTGTCCCCTACTTTGTCACTCGGATATAGAAACTCGCCAGGTTGAACCTACCACAATGCACCACTCCCACCGATGAAATATCAATCTACTTAGCCAAAGCATATCAATAGATCGGAGAGCATTACGAAGCTATTATGATCATTCACTTAGGAGATAATATAATTCAGAGGCATCTCAAATACTTTTCATGAATAATCTGAACATAAACCCACAATTCATCGGATCCCAACAAACACACCACACAATAGGATTACATTGGATAGATCAAAGCGAAGATGTGATGATCATTGTATTGAAGATCATAAGAGAGAGAGATTGCCATCTAGGTACTAGATATGGACCCGTAGGTTTGTGGTGAACTACTCACACATCATCATGAGGGCAGTAAGGTTGATGAAGAGGCCCTCCGTGATCGATCGCCCCTCCGGCAGGGAGCCGGAACGGAGCTCCAGATGGCCTCGCGCGGAACAGAGACTTGCGGCGGCAGAAAAAGGGTTTTGAGACTGTCTGCAAGGTTTTTAGGATTTTAGAGAATTTATAGGCCGAAGAGGGACGTCGGGAGGCGCCCGAGGGAGCCACCACATATCAGGGCGCACCCCCCCCCCCCCCCGGCGTGCCCTGATGTGCGGTGGGGCCCTTGTGCACCTCCCGGCTTCCTTCCGAAGCTTCTAGGTCTTCATATATCCAGAAAAAACCATCAAAAAGTATCGTGGCAATTGGACTTCGCTTGGTATAGTAAACCTGAAAAGCAAAAAACACGCAAAAAACAGCAACTGGCACTGGGTCAATAGGTTAGTGCTCAAAAATATTATAAATTGGTAAATAATGACCCAAAAACTATCCTAGAATGATAATATATCAGCATGGAACAATCAAAAAATATAAAAGTATCATGCTTCCGCCTCCGTCGAGAGCGTGTCCGCCTACGTCAATAGCGTAGCCGCATCTGCCTTGAGTGCGGTCCAATCCACCAAAAGGGCCTCTATGACGGCCGCGAGGGCATCTGCGGCCGCGGAGACGGGAGATGCAGCTGCTGCGACGGAGGCTGCAAATACCAAGAGCGCTCGAGCAGCCTTTCGTGCCGCAGAGGTCGCCTGGCCCGGGTCAAGGCCATCCAAGCCAAGGTCAAGGACGCCCACGCCAAGATACTCCAGGCCTCCTCGCATTCCAACCTGCACCCCACGCCCGAAGAGGCGATTGATGTGGAGGCCGAGATGCATGCCGACGATGGGGCAGCGGAGGCCATGGAGCCCCTTCCCCACGAGATCGTTGAGTAAGAGTTGGAGATGCGGGAGCCGTCCGAGAGCGACGAGCGCCAGTAGGATTTGTGCGTGGCTTAGGAGGAGGCCTTGAGGAATCGGCGGTAGAGTACCAACGTGAGCTCTGGCGGTGCTACTACTACGAGTACTCCAACGGTGAGAGCGACGCCAAGGACGAGGGCGATGCCAAGCATGAGGACGTCATCGTGGTCGAGTTCATCCTGAGGGACGCGGAGTCTAGCACTGGCGGAATGTCGCCCGGACAAGTCGTCGACATCTCATCGAACATCGGCGAGGCATAGGGCACCTCTTCGGCATCTTTGTTAAAATTATGCGTAGTACTAGTAGCCTTTGTTTAGAGAGCCGGTCTTTTGTTAGAGCTATCTCTAGGTCAAGCAGCTCTGTTTATTTAGTGAACTTGCTCGATTAAGTAACTGCGAGCTATGTGTCGGCTAATTTATTTACCCAAGTTAGCAGCTGATGTTAAATTATGTAATGACATGGATGGGTACTATAACCAGGGAATACAAGGGGGGATTTGTATGTTCTAAGTCACCGCACACGCTCAAAGAAGAAGAATCGTTTGCGATGGTATGTATCACACACATTTGTTTAGAAGTAATCGTGTCCCATGAAACTTTGCGCGCCAAGTTTCCCTACACCTAGCGGAAATTTTCGCCAACTGCCGAAATATCTACCTCTCCCCGCCCTCCCCCGCCCCCCACCAAGGGACACATTTCCCTTGTTTCCTCCTTCCTTCCTAAGCGCTCTATCCACTTCATTGCTTGCTTGCTCACTCTCTCCATCTTTCATCCGACCGCCGTGGACGCCATGGTCCCATCGGATGAGCCCTCCAGTGGTATCTCTTCCGACGACGAATCTCTCACCAGCCAGGTATTCCTCTCTCCTCTCTCTCGCTCACCTACGGTTAGGGTTATGGTTTGGAATTGAGGATTTTTAATGCGGCGGTCGATTTGATCCATTCCTTCCTCTTGTAGCTAGCTCCCTATGACCACCGCTTTCACAGGTGGAGCGGGGTAGCTCACGATCTTCCTGCTCGTTCTCAACGTCAATCTCCATGTGTGAAGTTAGTTGCTTTTGAATCTGTGGACAGTGGGAGGAAGTTTCTAGGATGTGCAGAGAAGGTTAGCCCCACTCTTGTTGTTATAAATCATTTGTTATATCAGATGTGATTTAGACACTTAGTGTGTGCTATTTTATTCTGCATGTGATTAAGACACTGTCACAGTTCTACGTTTGTGAGCGCTATTTTAATTGATGCCATCAGTTCTGTATTGTAATATTCTGGATTGAACCGATGATAGTGCTATTTTAATTGACATCATCAGTTCTATGTTATAAAAAAAATTCATATACATACCTGTTAGTATTAATTTGATGTCATTCAAACACTATCGATGTGCATCCTATACTACAAAGATGGTTTCAGTTATAAGCTTTCTCATAAAATTTGCAATTTGTTATTGCACGTACAGAAAGAGAGGAGGGATGAGAACCAGAGCATCCTGCTACAAAGAATCTTCGACCAGAACCATGGCACGTCCGATGAAGAAATTGACATGCCACATTCTAAGAAAAAAGCACACAAACTTGAAGCACGCAAGTACAAACATGGCCAGCCATTTCTTGTTGGCGAATACTTTGATGAGTGGATTTCCCATTCCCGCAAGTTACATAAATATTGCATGGAGAAAATGTCAGAAGGTAATACCATTCGGGAAGTACACTACGTCGGTATGGATTTCTGTCACATGTCGGGTACCATCTTTGTGGAATTCGAGGACTTTCATATCTTCTTCAACTTTTATATGCTCGCTGGCACTCTTGTTCAATGTTTTATGTTGTAATTACTTCACAAACTCTGATCAAACTTCTCCATTCAAGGTTGTAAACGAAATAAAGTTAAGTGTATTGTATTCCTCTCAGAGGATTGATCAAGAAGAGATCAATAAGGAAGCATGCGTATTTCATAGATCTTGATGCAGCAAACGACACTTTATTACTTGACAATGGTCTACGTCTGGACTCCATGCATCGGTTCGCTAGGATCATGTGTATGTTACACAAAGCATAATTCTTTGTTTGGCCATATCATGAATGGTAAGTTAAATATACAACCACACATACATTGATCGTCTTTCTGTTTTCTACATTGTTCGTAAGTACATGATTTTCTTAATCTGTAGCGGTCACTGGATCTTGGTAGTCATTTATCCAAAGCGCAACATAATTTACAACTTGGATTCTCTCAGAGAGTCCGAAAACCCTCAGGATCCTACGCATCTTCAGGAATTCATGGATAGGTATTAAATTCTTTGATGTTCAAATTTGTATTCATATCTGGTTCACGAACTGAGTATGTGAAAATTCATCTTCATTTGTAGTGTATTGTCAAGGCACATAACCAGAGGAGGCAACCGTTTTGACCATCAACTACCTCTGCAGCACGAGATCGTTTCTCTGGTAAGACACCGAAATCCGCTATTTTCAGAAAAAAAAATGCTAGTCAAATGTTCAAGTTTCTAAGTAAACCTCTTTTTATTTCTCTTCCAAGAAAAGAAAGAAACAACTTAGACTCGTTAGGTTGTTCCTAACAGGGCAAATACATGACTAATTATGTACAAAAAATTCCAGTGTCCTCAACAACGAGAAGGGACTAACCTTTGTGGATACTATGTTTGCACACACATGATCTCCATATGCAGATCTTTTGATTGTTGTATGGATGCTGACAAGATAGTACATGTAAGTCTGTATCTTAATTACTATTTTCTACTCCACATGTATGACACATTCTGATCTAAAAAATCCTGCAGATGATCTTTAAACCGATGACCCCTGAACCGCTCCCCGCAACTAAATTGTTGGCTGTTAGCAGATTTGTCAACAACTTCTTCCTGAAACACTATATCAAGCCTGGTCAACATGATGAAGATTTCAGTGTTCCTTTTCCTTGAAGAATAAGTATGCATTCAGTTAGTGTTAGCAGCTAAACTTATATGCATGGATGCATTTTTTCCAGGCGATGAGGTCTTCGCGTACACTATGATTATGTACCGCATATGTCGATACATCTGTGGAATTTAGCTAGCATTTGTTCAATTGCATATTGTAGTGTATTTTGATGAGTCTTCCTCTTGTGGACACTATTTTT
This sequence comes from Elymus sibiricus, assembly GCA_039707655.1. Lineage (NCBI taxonomy): Eukaryota > Viridiplantae > Streptophyta > Magnoliopsida > Poales > Poaceae > Elymus > Elymus sibiricus. Next base: position 201,347,971 of record CM077667.1, read on the forward strand.
TCAATCGCATATCATGGCGAATTTGCTTTTTGCACAACGTTTCAAATGTGACATTTTTCCATAACCTCGACATTTAAGCGAACACAGTTCAAGAAACTGGGCATGTGGAATCTAGAACGAAAGCACACGCCACTCATAGCTTAACCGCCTGTGATTTACCGCAAAAGCACACGGGATTTGAACTGAACTGTTGGTGATACACATCAAATTGCAGATGGTTTGTAGCACATTATCTCACACGTGAGCTTAGAGGAAACCTTGCTGCATTGGTGCAACGACGTGCTATACAAATGGTTTTTAACCCCTTTCTACGACGTAGTTTTAAACCGTTGCCTTGCATGTGTGGGCGATAGGGGGGGCCATTTCACACGACATGGAAAACCCATCGGCGATGGTGACCAACCAAGGAAAACGATTTGCGAAACATAATCGTGTGCGGTGCAGGAACATATCGCACACACTATATTTTGGACGTACGTGTGAGATTTGGCATCAATCACACACGTCTATCATGAGTCAAACGCGTCTAATTGCTCATGAAAAACAAAAGATGTTTCCCTGGCAACCGTCTGCCATGCATGATATCATTGGACATGTTTCCAAAAAAATTACGCGTGGGATCGTCTTTGCATCAGGCACGGTTTCCTGTTGGCTCACGTGTGAGATAACGTGCCATCGCAGACGATTGAGGAGCTCCTACACACAAGTACAAGTGTTGTAAATCATTTGCGATTTCTTATGTATCACCAACGTTTCAGTTTATATCTCGTATGCTTTTCCTGTAGATCACAGGCGGTTGCGCTACGAGTTACGTGTGCTTTTCCTGTAGATCACAGGCGGTTGCACTATGATTTGCGTGTGCTTTCCGTTTTGGATCGCACACGCTTAGTTGCTTGAACCATGTGCCCTGAAATGGCCAGCTTATTGTAAAATATTGCATTTGAATCACCCAGCGAGTAGCAAATTCTCCACAATATGCAATCGACAAATAGTGTCCACATGAAGAACATTCTTCATAATTCGGCACAATATGCAATTGAACGAATAGTGTCCACATGAAGAACATTCATCATAATTCGCGACAATATCTAATTTAGCAAATGCTAGCTAAATTCCACATATGTAGGGACATATGCAGTACATAATCATAGTGTATGAAATACGAAGACACGATCACATGGAAAACAATGCATCCATGTGTATATGTTTAGCTGATAACACTATATGAATGCGTACTTATTATTGGGGGGATATGAATCCTGAAATCTTCGATGTCTAGACTGGGCTTGACATAGTGTGTCACAAAGAAGGTGCTGATAAATTTCCTAACAGACATCAATTCATCTACGGCGAGCGGTTCAGAGGTCATCGATCGAAAGATCACCTGCAGGATTTTTAGATCAGAATGTGACATACGTGTGGAGTAGAAGATAGTAATTAAGAAACAGACTTACTGGTTCTATTTTGTAAGCATCGCCACCACATTCAACATGTCTGCATAGGTTCATCATGTGTGCGCAAACGTAGTATCCACATAGGTTGGTCCCCTGTTGTTGTTGAGGACACTGAATTTTTTTGTACATTATTAGTCATGTATTTGCCCTGTTAGGAACAACCTAACCGGTGTAAGCTGATTATTTTTTTTCTTTGGAGAGAAATATAAAGAGGTTTACTTAGAAACTTGAACATCTGACTAGCATTTTCTGAAAATAACGGATTTCGTTGTCTTACCAAAGGAACGATCACGTGTTGCAGAGGTAGTTGGCGGTCGAACCGTATCCCTCCTAAAATTATGTACCTTGACAATACACTACAAATGAAGATGAATTTTCACATACTCAATTCTTGAACCAAATATGAACGCAACATATTAACATCAAATAATTCAATACCTATCCATGAAATCCTGAAGATGACTCAGATACTGAGGCGCAATTGACTCTCTGAGAGAGTCCAGGTAGTAAACTGTGTTGCGTTTTGGAACAATGACCACCAAGATCCAGTGATGGCTATAATTTAAGAAAACCTTGAACTTACGAACTGTCTCGAAATCTGAAAGACGATCAATGTATGCGTGGTTGTATATTTAACTTACCCTTCATGATATGGCCACATGAAGAATTCTCCTGTCTATAACTCCAACAAGATCTTGGCGACATGATCAATGGAATCCTTGCGTGTATAATTCATATGTAACAAAATGTCATTTGCTAAATCAGGATCTATAAAATGCGCATGCACCCTTAATGATCTCTGCGCCGTCAATCCCCGAAGAGGAATACAATACAGTTAGATTTTTTTTCATTTACAGCCTTGTGTGGAGAAGTTGATCGGAGTTTGTGAAGTACTTACAACAACAAGCATTTGACAAGAGTAGCAGCAAGATTATCAATGTTGAAGAAGAGATGAAAGTCCTCGAAATCCACATTGATGGTACCCTCACGGTGATTGAAATGGCAACGGTCCTAGTGCACTTGCAGAATGTTTATGTAACTTGCGACAAGTGGAACTCCACTCCTCATAGTATTCGCCAACAAGAAATGGCTGGCCATGCTTGTACTTGTGTGCTTCACATGGGTCTTTGTAGTAGGATGCTCTGGTTCTCATCCCTCCTATGTTTCTGTCATGTGTAATAACAAATTGCCAATTTTACCAGGAAATTAAATATAAATGCAACAATCTTTGTAGTACAGGTTGCACATCTGCAGTGTTTGAATGAGATCAAATTAATAGTGACAGGTATGTACAGTCTGCTGTCAAACATTCCAATCTGTTAAAAACTACTATCTTGCACCCTGTTTTTTCACTAAATCTGAGAATCTGTTTATTTTAGATTGACATGTTGTGGTTATGCTAGCCATGTTTCTGTGCATAATTAGAGCTTGCTTGTGTTGACTGAAATGAAGTGCATCATGTCTACTACCTTGCTGTAAATTTTCATGCCATGATAAGTCATGTAGAATATAGTTTTCTTGCTGTCAATATGCCTTTAGGTTAAAACTGTGACAGTGTCTTAATCACATCCAGAATCAAATAGCACACGGGAAGTGTCTGAATCACACCTAGTATTACAAATGATTTCTAACAACTAAAGTTAGGCTTACCTTCTTTGCACGTCCCAGAAACTTCCTCCCACTGTACCCAGATTCAAAAGCTCGTAACTTCATGGATGGAAATTGATGTTGACCATGAACAAGCAGGTCTTCAGCTACCCCGCTCCTTTCCTTGGAAGTGATTGTCCTAGGGAGCTACAAGAGAAAGAAATGGCGCAAATTGGCCTGCCACTTTAAAATCCCCAATTCCAGAACAAAACCCTAAGCCTAGTTGATCCAGAGAGAAGAGAGACGAATACCTAGCTGGTGAGAGATTCATCATCGTCGGAGATACCGCTTGAGGGGTCACTCGAGGAGACCATGGCGTATCTGCGGCGGTCATATGCTAGAGGGAGAGATGTGGGCGGCGGCGCAGGGGGGCAGGGGAAATGTGGCCCTTGGGAGGGGAGAGGCAGATATTTCGGCGGTCGGCGAAATTTTTCGCTCGTTGCAGGGAAACTTGGCGCGCAAAGATTCATCAGACATGATGTTTCTGCTTTTATCATGCGCGATGATATAGAACATACAAAATTTCGCCCCTCCCCACGTATTCCTTGGTTATAGTGCACATCCACGTCATTGCATATTTTAACATCAACTGCTAACTTGGGTATACAAATTAGCGGACACACATAGCTCAGAGTTACTAAACCGAGCAAGTTCACTAAATAATCAAGCTGCTTGAACTAGACATAGCTCTAACAAAAGACAGGCTCTCTGAACAAAGGCTATTAGTAATACGCATAATTTTAACAAAGACGTTGACGAGCCGCTGCCCTATGCCTCACCGATGTTCGATGAGATGTCGACGACTTGTCTGGGCGATATTCCGCCTGTGCTGGACTCCGTGTCCCCCAGGCTGAATTCGACTGCGATGACTTGCTCATCCTCGGCGTTGCCCTCGTCATCGGCGTCGCCCTCATCGTTGTAATCACTGGTGCAGCGACGTGCTATACAAATGGTTTTTAACCCCTTTTCGCGACGTAGTTTTAAACCGTAGCCTTGCTTGTGTGGGCGATAGGGAGGTCCATCCCACACGACACAGAAAAATCATCGGTGATGGTGGACAACGAATGCAAACATTTGAAAAAACTAAGCGTATGGGATGTACGCATCTATCACAAACGAGAGTCACCGGCCAACCGTTTGAGATATGGTGTACTTCACATATGGTCCATCCTTGCAACTTGTGTGAGATCACACTAACATCGCACGCGCTATTCTGTGGCGCACCATTTATGACGTGCACTAAATTGCAAACAGTTCACGATTATAAAGTGTGTATGATAAGGGGGCTATCACACACATTTAGTTCCACTATGACCGTCTATGATATGATATAAGAGTGCATACGTTTATCATTATAAAACCGTATGCGAAGGTTGAATCTATCCCACACGCAGCGTTTTTGATAAACGTTTGTGATTTACAAAATGTCCCAAATGTGTGATCCATACTTCCCAAACGTGTCATCCAGACTAACTGTGTCGGATGAAGGCCTATCACACGCGTTCTTCTTTGACCAACATTTACGATGGGCACGATATCATACACAGTTCAAAATACCAAATCGTGTGTGATAAGGAGACTAGAACTGTGTGTGCGGGTGTTGTTAATCTCACATGTTCTTGCTCGTCTGACCGTGTGCGAAGGAGAGACTCATCGCACACGCCGCGAGTGGAGAAACGTGTGTGATGTTGAAGTTGATCGCAGACATTTTGCTTTTCCAAAATGTCTGCATTGTAATGGCCTACAGAGCTTGATTTTCCCCTAATTTAATACATGCGTTCATAATTCACATAATTTAAATTTGAAAGTAGGAAATCATGTATTTCATATCGAACCATGTTTAAATGTAGGTTTAAGAACGAATGCATAATTCGATTCACATGTACATATACTCAAGAACTACATAAGCATCAATTCTCAAAAAAAGAAAACTACAAAAGGGACAAATAAAGAATAATGTAACCACGCTGTATTAAAGACGGTAAAGAGAAAGCCGAAAGACATTCTGGTTGCTGGAGAAGGTGAAACGGAATGCCCATATTGTGCCCTCCTCCATGCCTAACGCACGAACGACTCTAGGCCAGCCCCTAGTGATGGTCGCCCGCCCATCCTTCACTGTCTTCATTACGACTTCTCGATGCTCATTGTAGTCTCGATGATATATTTTAACCTTCATTGCATGTCTAGCAACAATGTAATTTGCGAGGTAATCTTGAGTAAACCTCTTTGGGAACCACTTCAAAAGAAAAAGATTCAAACATTGTTGTGTGACAACTCATTATCGGCAGTACTAATAGAAGGCTACAGAGTTCGTAGTTACCATCCTACAGCTCACTGTTGTGTTGGATAGAGCGTAAACAAATAGTCTAATTGGCATTGTTCGTCTCTTTTCCCTAACAATCATTTTCAGTTTCCTCACTTGACGCTGGTTCATGAATATTTCATTGCCCCACACGCAAAAAGGGTCTAGGCATGGATCTTTACCAAAGACATATGTACCTACAAGAAAGAAGTCGATATTAGAAGCTAAAATGCAGTTGCAGACTGGTGTAATATATTACTCCATCAGTTCCACAATGTGTTGCGTACAAACATTTTAAGAAGTCAACATTTAATAACTTTGACCAAGTTATTAGAGAAAAACATATACATCTAGAATTGCAGTTCCACTTCATTAGATACATAACAAAATTTCATATTGTATACATTTTAGATGGTATACGTAGATACATCACAAAAATCTATATGAACTACATGATGGAACGGATGGAGTATAGGTGGAGGGATGAAAAAAACCTCTGTGGAAAATGTTGGCCACTCCCATTGTTGTCCTGTGCAAGTACATATAAAGTCATGATAAGTACAACAGGCTTAACATCAACCAAGTATACAAGGTATCTGCTTGAAATAAACAAGGCATATATGCTCACTATAACAACCAAATATAGCCATTTAATACTAGACAAATGCTCAATGGAACCAACCTAACAACCAGATACAGAAAAGCAAGGCGTCTTCTTGAAAACTAGACAAATGTTCACTGCAATCAACCTAACAACCAGATACACAAAAGTAAGGCATCTACTTGAAAACTAGACAAATGCTCACTGCAACCAACCGGGCAACCAAATTCAGAGAAACAAGGCATAAATGTTTAAAGTGGGAGTTAAGGGCACATGTTAACAACACCAGGCATAATAGGTGGTATTGATGAAACTGAACTGAACATTTCATACTTGCACATAATGAACATCACATTGTGAATAACTGAAGAAAACAAGGCATTCATGCTCACTGTAACAACCAACTATAGCCATTGAAAACGGGACAAATTAATACTCAATGCAACCAACCTAACAACCAGATACATAAAATCAAGGCATCTGCTTGAAACTGGACAAATGCTCAATTAAACACTGCATGATTATCGCATGGCAAAAGCTACTACAACAATGGTTATGCGACGGCTAGCTAGAAAAAGTATGATTTGCTCACAGGATGTTGCCTCACTTGTCATGGATGGGTTCTTCCACTTGGGATATGTGGTGCCCAGGGTGCGCTCCCTGATGTCGTAGATGGGAAGTTTCCCCTTGTAACAGCCGTAGTGTGTGCCATTATCTTGGTCGATGAGATCTGACTTTGGAGCTAAGGATCCCAAGCCACCGCCATAGAACGTTTCCTTCAGAAATGACAAAAGGGGCTCGATGGCGTAGAAGGATTGCAAATCCATGACCTCGAGGTGGAGGAGATCAGCGACGGGGCCTTTGAAGAGATCGACGGCGGTTGAACCAGAGGCGTTGCCGGTGGACCACTTAACTTGTGACATGGCCCGAGTGAAGCCGGTGATGTTGACGATCTTGATGTCGTAGGCGGCTCTCTTGATATACAGGAATATGCGAGCCCGCAGACTTGAAGCCTTAGGCATGGCAACGTAGTCAATGTCCTCACTAGCTTCGGTGACGATGTGTTCATCCGGGATCGAAGGGTCGGCGCGAACGGCGCCCACCTCGCCAGCGTATGGCGGAGAGGCCATGATAGACCTCTTTTTGCTCGTACACTCCTTGAGCTCCATGGGAGATGTAGTCGGGCTGATTAGGTTGCGACTCTCTGGAGTACGGGATGGGGATCTGGGGGGAAAGGGACACCTCCGGCCTCATCTAAAAACTCAGGGCGGCGATTGTGTATGTGGATCGGTGGGGACCCTGAACTTGTTTATCTATGAGGCACGGGCAGACCGGCTGAGGTTGGTGGTGGAAGGTGGCGGCGGGGGCGAGCTAGGGTTAAAGCAGGGGAGGAAGGGGAGGGGGTGTTGTGTGGACGGGGGTGCGGAAGTGCCGCTGCTGCTGAAAATATTAGTAGTAATGGTGTGGGTGGAGATGGTGGTGGACGAGGGATGGCGACGGTTCAAAATGCCTCGGCAGCTGAAATTTTACTATATGGTCGGTGCGGTGCATGAGGGAGGGCGGCATGCAGTTGAAAAAAATACCGCTTCCACTTAAATTTTGGTAAAGGAACTGAGTGGGGCGGGAGCAACCAAGATCGCACACGGTCCAAACATAATAAAGTGTGTACGCTGTAACGAAATACCGTGTAGCGAAACCATGAATTTTTGCATCGCTCAAGGCGGGTAGCCCTTTCTGAGATTCCTCAAGGCGGGTTCATCTCACACGGTTCATCCTCAATTTCAGTCGCAGACGTGAAATTCATCCTAAATTTCCACAAGCCCACAAATAGATGACACAAACATTTGTCAAATTTTCACCAGAAAATGCCTTATTTTGCAGCGGATTAGTTGACATTAGTTCATACGCTCAGTAATTTACAAACAGTTCGTCAATTTACATGAAGATGAACTGCACAAAATATTGACTACGCCATGGATGCATAGAAACGTCACGCCTCCACCGTCGTCATGACCTTCCTCGTCTTAGAACGAGTATTCAGAAGAGCTCGTCAAATCGATGAGCTCCACTGGTTCCACGGTGGAGACCGGCGGGGCTATCTCGGCCGAAGCGACCGCGGCGCCTCTCGCCAGGTCTGCCCTATCGACGAAGCTGTCGTGGCGTCCACGTGGGCCATCGGGATACAAACGGGCGCCGCTCTGGCAAGAGTTGCGTTCCTGGTCGCCGTGGCCGCTGTTGCCAGGGCTGCCACCGCAGCTGCAAGGCCTGCACTGGCCTCCAACGCGGCTGAGAGGCATGCGACGGCCTGCTCCGCCACTTTCTGGACCTGCTCCTGCCTCTTTTGCCCTCTGCATCTGAGTTCTTCATCAGCCGCTTCCTCTTCGCACCCTCCCACCGTTTCTACCGCTTCAGATCCCTGGGCGTGTTGCGGATGGCATCCGCAGATGCGATAGATTGTTCCACACCGACACTGAGACAGCGCTCGTCCTCCTTGCGTAGGAACGCATCGAGGCCCGATTCCTAGAACGACAAAGCGATAGCCATCTGCATCGGATGCTGAAACTCGGGGTCGTCGGCGGCGGCCGCCACCGCGGCAGATGACGGTTGACTGTTGACCGACATGGCGGACAGCGCATCGGAATCCTCTATCCCGTCGGCGGCGGCCGCGGTAGCTGGCTATTTGTCGTTGCCCACCATGGTGGCCAACGCGTCGGAATCCTCTATCACGTCGTCGTCCAACACCATCAGGACGGCGCCATGCACATCCCCATGGTTGAGCACCGGTTCCATTTGGTCTGTGTTGTGGTGGTGGCGAGCTATCGGCGGAAAAAATTAGCTGTTAGCCACCGCCGGCGGGATCTTATATAGGTCGCTATCGGGTTTGGGTTTTTACTATGCACATTACCCCTTTGCACTGGCTGATGCTTGTGGTTGCCACCACTACGCAAGGCCGATTTTGCAGTGTACGGGCATCGCACACGGTTAGAGTAACACACTCGTGCCTGTTGGGGATACAATCGCATACGGTTGTTTCGTCGGATTCGTTTGCTATTTTAGATAATAACATCTTTGGGGTAAACAGCAAAAAAACGTAAGAGAGGGTCAAAACATAACCACGCCCGCTAGTGGCCCAAATATATACACCCTCCATTCCTAAATATAAGTCTTTTTAGAGATTCCAGTACGGATTATATATGTAGGGAGTAAAATAAGTGAATCTACACTCTAAATTAAGTACGTATATATATACATATATATGTATGTAGTTCGTAGTGAAATGTCTAAAAAATACTTGTATTTAGGAATGGATGAATATATATATATATATGTGTGTGTGTGTGTGTGTGTGTGTGTGTGTGTACGAACATGGTGTTGTCATGTTTAAATTCGCAATGCGCAACTTTAATGTGTGGCACATGATGCATATATATGTGCATGCCTAAAAGTGTCCAGTGTGACAGAAAAGGGTTTCATGACAAACGTAGGGTGTTGCCCCCTACACTATGTGTCGAAGGAGGGGGTCCTATAAACACATGACCTGGTTCAAACTTTGTCACACATTTATCCATGTCTGACTTGTCGTAAAAGAACCAAGAGAATTTATACCTTAATTTGGCCAAACCATCACATATTGTTGTCGGACAAGAGGGATATATAGATCGCGCGGTCCCACGAGTTGGCGCGTCATCGAAGATCGGTTGAGCAGGGCTAGAAGAACACCATCCCCCCTGTATATGGCCAAATGTATATAGGAAAATGGCATGGTCCGGTGTTTACAATGCACAACACTAGCTATGATGTGGCATGCACCTAGCTGAGATAACTGTACATATATACCCCCCTTAAGATCGGTTATATATACTACCTTGGTTGTTATGGATGTATATATCGTTCCCCTCCCCCCCCCCCCCCCACCCCTACCCCCGCACACACATGACACGTAGCTAGGGTGGCGTTCCAGCGTTGTCAGTCAAATGGATGATATATATATACCCTACATAGCGTCTCATTCATATATAGGTGTGTCGTCAAAAACCACACAATGGAGGCGTACATATGGTCGACACACACACGTGCGCACGCACACACATGCACACGCACACACACACACATGTGTGCTCATACGTCACCCATCGATCCTTGGCGTTATAGCATGGTCGGCCAAAGCTGGATGACAAACCCTATATACTAGGGGCCAACCGATAGGTGTCTCGTTGAAAACCACACAACGGAAATGCACATGGTCCACACACACATGCATGCATGGGTTCACACACGCACGCGCGCACGCGCACACACACACACACACACACACGCACCCCCCACACACCCACCCACATGTGCACATACGTCACCCATTGATCCTTAGCGTTCTAGCATGGTCACTCAAAGCTGGATGACAAACCCTATATACTATGGGGCCACCGATAGGTGTGCCGTTGAAAACCGCACAACGAAGAGGCACATGGTCCACACACACACACACATGCATGCATGGGTTCACACACGCACGCGCGCACGTGTGCGCGCACGCACACACACACCGTCACCCATCCTTGGCGTTTCAGCGTTTGTGAGTAAAAGGCATGATAGACCCTAAGGGGCCACCGATAGGTTTGTCGTCGGAAACCGCACAATGGAGGCATGGTCCACACACAGGGCTGACACACACACAAACACACACACACAAACACACACACACACACACACACAAACATCACACACACACACACACACATTTTCAAAACAACAATATAAAATCATGGGTTGACACACACACATTTTTGAAAAGGCAAAAAAATCACTCAATTTTTTTTCAAAGGCATGGTCCACACACACATTTTGAAAACATCAAAAGAAAATCATGGGTTGACACACACATACACATTTTTGAAAAGGCAAAAATAATCACTTAGAATTTTTGGAAAGGCATGGCCCATAAAGGAAAATAGCTCTAAATAATTTCAAAACAAGGACCTCAAGATTTATTTAACTGGAATGCCATATCACTATAGGCATTTACCACTAAACACCTGTATTGATCATATCACATCGCCTAAATGAACCTTGAGATCTAGCAACTTCCCAGCCGGTCACCCATCCTTGAACTACTCCACCCAAAGCACGCTTAACTTTCGAGTTCCATTTAGGTGGGAAGCTGTAAGTTGCTGATAAGGGTTGCCTCCTATCATTTATAAGGGGTGGCACGATGTGCACCTCACGGGACCAGTTACGTATCGCAAACGTTTCTGGTAGTACTAGAAACTGTGTGTGATGGTGGAATGGTGCCTACAAAAGGATTACTCACACATGATTGTGAGCATCATGAAATCGTAGATGGAGAAGGGTTTGTCGTGATGACGGCAAAAAATCCCTCTCTTCGGAGCCACAAACGAACTCCAGATTAGGGCTCCTGATGAAGAATAGGAGGTGGCGACGGCTTCGTATCGTAAAACATGACAAAACTTTCTCTCTGATTTTTCTCGGAGGAAGTGAATATATAGCGCTGGAATTAGGCCAGACAGATATCCAGGGAACCAACATGGGCACTTGGCGTAGCCTGTCCACTAGCCCATGTGCCCACCCCCTTGCCTTTCTCCAGTAGTTTCTAGCTCCATTATTTTTTATTTATTCCAAAATAATTCTCCGCAAAGTTTCGTCCAATTTCGAGAATTTTTTATTTCTACACAAAAACAACACCATGGAAGTTCTGCTGAAAACAACGTCAATCCGGATTAGTTTCACTCAAATCATGCAGACTAGGGGGCAAAATAAGAGCAGAAGTGTTTGAAAAATTAGATGTGATGGAATCATAACAGCACGCACACAAAACACACCAGTCGGCCAGACGACACCGTCCAAAAGCCGGGCAGACATTCCAAAACACGCCATCCGTCTAGGGGTTGCGACGACAAGAGGTCGTGTAGCTAGAGAACCTCCATATCTGAATGAGACCAACATGTGAAAGCACCCGAAAGGAACCAAAACACGCAAGCCGGTCACAAGGGCCATCCATCCAAGGGTCGCGGCGACAAGCCATCCTGGCACAGGTTCGCGACGACAAGAGCCCGGGTAGCCAAAGCCCCTCCACATCGGAACAAGATAACGACTGAAAGCGCCCCACAGAACAAAAACATGCCAGCCAACCATGAAAGCATGCGGCTGGATAAACAAAGCCCCTCTACATCTGAACAAGCATCACCCCCATCAGATCGCACCACATAGAGAAGGAAATACAGACACCCTCATGTTGGGGAACGTTGCATGGGAAACAAAAAATTTCCTACGCACATGCAAGATCTATCCATGGTGATGAGCATCTACGAGAGGAGAGATCGGATCCACATACCCTTGTAGATCGCTAAGCGGGAAGCGTTAAGAAATGCGGTTGATGTAGTCGAACGTCTTCGCGATCCAAATCGCAAGCCGTCCCGCGATCCAATCACGATCTAGCGCCGAACGGACGGCACCTCCGCGTTCAGCACACGTGCAGCTCGATGACGATCTCTGCCTCCTTGATCCAGCAAGCGAGGGCGGAGAGGTAGATGAGTTCTCCGGCAGCACAACGGCGTGGTGGCGGTGCTGGTGGAGCTGATCTGGCAGAGCTTCGCTAAGCTATACCGAACAGATCTAGAGGAGAAGCAATCTAGAGGGAGAGAGAGGCATATTTCCAACAGTCTCCCACTTGCACTAGAGTCATTAATCTAGTTCACATCACCATGTGATTTACATTGTTATGAATCTAACATCCAATGAGTTCTGGGGTTCGATCATGCTTTGCATGTGAGAGAGGTCTTTAGTCAATGGTCTGCAACAGTCAGATCCATGTGTTCTTTGCAAATCTATATGTCGTACTGCAGATGCTACCACGCTCCACTTGGAGCTATTCCAAATGGCTGCTCCACTATACGTATCCGGATTGCTACTCAGAGTCATCCAGATAGGTGTTAAAGCTTGCATCGACGTAACCCTTTACGACGAACTCTTTATCACCTCCATAATCGAGAAATATTTCCTTAGTCCTCTAGTTACTAAGGATAACTTTGACCGCTGTCCAGTGATCCACTCCTGGATCACTCTTGTACCCCTTGACAGACTCATGGCAAGGCACACACAGGTGCGGTACACAACATGGCATACTATATAGAGCCTATAGCTAAGGAATAGGGGACGACCTTCGTCCTTTCTCTTTCTTCTGCCGTGGTCGAGCTTTGAGTCTTACTCAACTCCACACCTTACAAATCAGGCAAGAACTCTTTCTTTGACTGATCCATTTTGAGCTCTTTAAAAATCTTGTCAAGGTATGTACTCATTGAAAGTTTTATCAGACGCCATGATCTATCTCTATAGATTCTGATGCCCAACATTTAAGTAGCTTATTTCCAGGTTTTCCTTTGGAAAACTCCTTTTCAAACAACCCTTTATGCTTTCCAGAAATTCTACATCATTTCCGATCAACAATATGTCATCCACATATACTTATCAGAAATTCTATAGTGCCCCCACTCACTTTATTGTAAATACAAGTTTCTCATAAACTTTGTATAGACCCAAAAACATTGATCACCTCATCAAAGCGTATATTCCAACTCCGAGATGCTTGCTCCAGTCCATAGAAGGATCGCTGGAGTTTGCATAGATTTTAGCATCCTTAGGACTGACAAAACCTTCTGGTTGTATCACATACAACCTTTCCTCACGGAAACCGTTAAGGAAACTCTATTTTGACATCCATCTGCCAGATTTCATAATCGAAAAATGCAGCAACTGCTAACATAATTCCAACAGACTTCAGCATCGCTATGGGTGAGAAAGTCTCATCGTAGTCAACTCCTTGAACTTGTGAAAAACCCTTTGCCACAAGTCGAGCTTTATAGACGGTGACATTACCGTCCGCGTCCGTCTTCCTTTCAAAGATCCATTTGTTCTGAACGACCTTTCGCCCTTCAGGTAATACTTCCAAAGCCCATACTTTGTTTTCATACATGGATCTCATCTCGGATTTCATGGCCACTAACCATTTCTCGGAATCCGGGCCCATCGTCGCTTCTCCATAGCTCGTAGGTTCATCGTTGTCCAACAACATGACCTCTAAGACAGGGTTGCCGTACCACTCAGGAGCAGTACGCGTCCTTGTCGACCTACGAGGTTCGATAATAACTTGATACGAAGCTTCATGATCATCATCATTAACATCCTCTTCAACTAACGTAGGCTCCACAGAAACAACTTTCTACGCTGCGCTATTCTCTGGTTGAAACAAAGGTTCAACAACCTCATCAAGTTCTATCTTCCTCCCACTCAATTCTTTCGAGAGAAACTCTTTCTCGAGAAAGGACCCATTTTAGCAACAAACACTTTGTGCTTGGGTCTAAGATAGAAGGTTTACCCAACTGTTATGTTAGGGTATTCTATGAAGATGCATTTGTCCGCTTTGGGTTCGAGCTCATTAGGTGAAAACCCTTTTTCACATAAGCGTCGCAGCCCCAAACATTAAGAAATGACAGCTTAGGTTCTGCCAAACCAAAATTCATATGGTGTCATCTCAACGGACTTAGATGTTGCCCATTTTAAAGTGAATGTAGTTGTCTCTAATGCATAACCCCAAAACGATAGTGGCAAATCGATAAGAGACATCATAGTTCGCACCATATCCAATAGAGCACGACTACGACGTTCGGACACACCATCACACTATGGTGTTCCAGGTGGCGTGAGTTGTGAAACAACTTCCACATTGTCTTAAGTTGTATACCAAACTCGTAACTCAGATATTTACCTCCACGATCATATCGTAGACATTTTATCTTCTTGTCACGATGATCTCAAACTTCACTCTGATTTTGTTTGAACTTTTCAAATGTTTTAGACTTGTGTTTCATTAAGTAAATATCCCCATATCTACTCAAATCATCAGTGAAGGTAGGAAAATAATGATATCCACCACACGCTACAACACTCATTGGACCGAATACATCAACATGTATTATTTCCAATAAGTTACTTGCCCGCTCCATCATACCGGAAAACGGGGTCTTAGTCATCTTGCCCATGAGGCATGGTCCGCATGTCTCAACCGATTCGAAATCGAATGAGTCCAAAGATCCATCAGCATGGAGTTTCTTCATGCGTTTTACACCAATATGACATTTAGCGGCAGTGCCACAAGTATGTGGTACTATCATTATTAACTTTGTATCTTTTGGCATTAATATTATGAACATGTGTATCACTACGATCAAGATTCAATAAACCATTCTCATTGGGTTCATGACCATTGAAGGTATTATTCATGTAAACAGAATAACCATTATTCTCTAACTTAAATGAATAACCGTATTGCAATAAACATGATCTAATCACGTTCATGATCAATGCAAACACCAAATAACATTTATTTAGGTTCATCACTAATCCTGAAGGTAGAGAGAGCGTGTGATGGTGATCACATCAACCTTGGAAACACTTCCAACACTCATCGTCACCTCACCCTTAGATAGCCTCCGTTTATTCCGTAGCTTTTATTTCGAGTTACTAACATTTAGCAACCGAACCGGTATCCAATACCCAGGTGCTATTAGGAGTACTAGTAAGGTACACATCAATAACACGTATATCAAATATACTTCTGTCGACGTTGCCAGCCTTCTTATCTACCAAGTATCTAGGGTTGTTCCGCTTCAGCGACCGTTCTCCTCATAATAGAAGCACTTAGTCTCGGGTTTGGGTTCAACCTTGGGTTTCTTCACTGGAGCAGCAACTGACTTGCCATCCATGAAGTTTCCCTCCTTGCCCTTGCCCTTCTCGAAACTAGTGGTTTTACTAACCATCAACACTTGAAGCTCCTTCTTGATTTCTACCTTCGCGGTGTCAAACATCGCGAATAGCTCAGGGATCATTATTTCCATCCCTGGCATTTTATAGTTCATCACGAAGCTCTAGTAGCTTAGTGACAGTGACTTGGAGAACTATATCAATCACTATCTTATCTGGAAGATCAACTCCCACTCGATTCAAGCGATTGTAGCACCCAGACAATCTGAGCACATGCTCACCGATTGAGCTATTCTCCTCCATCTTGCAGGCAAAGAATCTTGTTAGAGGTCTCATACCTCTCAACACGGGCACGAGCCTGAGATCCCAATTTCAGCTCTTAGAACATCTCATATGTTCCGTGACGTTCAAAACGTTTTGGAGCCTCAATTCTAAGCCGTAATGCATGACGCACTGAACTATCAAGTAGTCATCAGAACGTGCCTGTCAGATGTTCACAACATCTACAGACGACGCTTGAGGGGGTGGCGCACCGAGCGGTGCATTAAGGACATAAGCCTTATGTGCAGCAATGAGGACAATCCTCAGATCACGGACCCAGTCCGCATTATTGCTACCATCATCTTTCAACTCTATTTCTCTAGGAACATATAAAAAATCAAGGGAGCTACAGCGCGAGCTAGTAATCTACAACATAATTTGCAAAGACATTTTGACTATGTTCATGATAATGAGTTCAGTTAATCATATTACTAAAGAACTCCCACTCAAATTGACATCCCTCCGGTCATCCGAGTGTTACATGATCCAAATTCACCAACCCAAGTCCGATCATCACGTGAGATGAGGTGGTTTCAATGGTGAACATCTTCATGTTGATCATATCTACTATATGACTCATGTTCGACCTTTCGGTCTCTTGTGTTCCGAGGCCATGTCTGTACATGCTAGGCTCGTCAAGTTTAACCCGAGTGTTCTGCATGTGCAACACTGGCTTGCACCCGTTGTATGTGAACGTAGAGTCTATCACACCCGATCATCACGTGGTGTCTCGAAACGACGAACTTTCGCAACGGTGCTCACTCGGGGAGAACACAATTTTATCTTGAAATTTTAGTGAGGGATCACCTTATAATGCTACCGTCGTCCTAAGCATAATAAGATGCATAAAAGGATTAACATCACATGCAAATCATAAGTGACATGATATGGCCATGAACTTGTGCTTTTGATCTCCATCTCCAAAGCACCGGCATGATCTCCATCGTCATCGGCATGACACCATGATCTCCATCATCTTGATCTCCATCAACGTGTCGCCATGAGGTTGTCGCGCCAACTGTTGCTTCCACGACTATTGCTAACTCATAGTGATAAAGTAAAGCAAAACGGCGAAAATAATTAAAGACAACCCTATGGCTCCTGCCGGTTGCCGTACTCATCGACATGCAAGTCGTGATATTCTATACAATACATGATCATCTCATACATCACATATATCTCATCATGTAATTGGCCATATCACATCACAACATACCCTGCAAAAACAAGTTAGACGTCCTCTAATTGTTGTTGCATGTTTTACGTGGCCGATACGGGTATCTAGTAAGAACTATTCTTACCTACGCAAAAACCACAACGGTGATACAAAAATTGCTATTCAACCTTCTCAAGGACCGCCTTTGTCAAATCCGATCCGACTAAAGTGGGAGAGACAGACACCCGCCAGCCATCTTTATGCAACGAAGTTACATGTCAGTTGATGGAACCGGTCTCTCGTAAGGGTACGAGTAAGGTTGGTCCGGGCCGCTTCATCCCACAATACCGCCAAATCAAGAAAAGACCAAGGGAGGAAGCAATCTGAATATCAACGCCCACAAACTCCTTTGTGTTCTACTCGTGATCTCATCTACACATAGACCTAGCAATGATACCACTGTTGGGGAACGTTGCATGGGAAACAAAAAAATTCCTACGCACACACAAGATCAATCCATGGTGATGAGCATCTACGAGAGGAGAGATCGGATCCACATACCCTTGTAGATCGCTAAGCGGGAAGCATTAAGAAACGCGGTTGATGTAGTCGAACGTCTTCGCGATCCAAATCGCAAGCCGTCCCGCGATCCAATCACGATCTAGCGCCGAACGGACGGCACCTCCGCGTTCAGCACAGGTGCAGCTCGATGACGATCTCCGCCTCCTTGATCCAGCAAGCAAGGGCGGAGAGGTAGATGAGTTCTCCAGCAGCACAACGGCGTGGTGGCGGTGGTGGTGGAGCTGATCCGGCAGAGCTTCGCTAAGCTATACCGAACAGATCTAGAGGAGAAGCAATCTAGAGGGAGAGAGAGCCAGCCCGTGGCTTTTCTTGGGTGCGGCTGCCCTCCCTCTCCTCATCTATATATAGGGGCAAGGGAGGAGGGGTGGTGCCCCTAGGATTTCCCCTATGGGGGCCGGCGGCCTAGACGGGCAACCCTAGATGGGTTTTGGCCCTCCCACCCCCAAGGAGCCTTGGCCCCCAAGGCAAAGGGGGCGGCTGCCCTAGGGAGGGCGCCCCACCTCCCCTGGTTACGTGAGATGGGGTGAGAGGGGCGCACAACCCCTTAGTGGGCTGGTGTGCCCCCTCCCCTTGGCCCATGAGGCCCCCCAACACTTGTCGGGGCCCCCTGAAACCCCTTTCGGTACTCCTGGTCATAACCCGGTACCCCCAGAATGCTTCCGGACTCCGATTCCCTTCGTCCTATATATCGATCTTCACCTCCGGATCAATCCGGAGTTCCTCGTCACGTCCGGGATCTCATCCGGGACTTCGAACAACCTTCGGAAACCAACATACATAACTCAACTATACCGAAACGTCACCGAACCTTAAGTGTGCAGACCCTGCGGGTTCGAGAACTATGTAGACATGACCGAGACACCTCTACGGTCAATAACCAATAGCGGGACCTGGATGCCCATATTGGTTCCTACATATTCTACGAAGATCTTTATCGGTTGAACCTCTATGTCAAGGATTCAGTTAATCCCGTATGATGTTCCCTTTGTTCTTCGGTATGTTACTTGCCCGAGATTCGATCGTCGGTATCTCCATACCTAGTTCAATCTCATTACCGGGAAGTCTCTTTACTCGTTCTGTAATACAAGATCCCGTGGCTAACACTTAGTCACATTGCTTGCAAGGCTTATTGTGATGTTGTATTACCGAGTGGGCCCTGAGATACCTCTCCGTCATACGGAGTAACAAATCCCAGTCTCGATCCATGCCAGCTCAACAGACACCTTCGAAGATACCTGTAGAGCATATTTATAGTGACCCAGTTACGTTGCGATGTTTGATACACACAAGGTATTCCTCCGGTGTCAGTGAGTTGCATGATCTCATGGTCATAGGAACAGATACTTGACATGCAGAAAACAATAGCAATAAACTGGCACGATCATATGCTATGTTCATAGTTTGGGTCTTGTCCATCACATCATTCTCCTAATGATGTGATCCCGTTATCAAATGACATCTCATGTCTATGGCTAGGAAACCTTCACCATCTTTGATCAACGAGCCAGTTAAACTAGAGGCTTACTAGGGACACATTGTTTGTCTATGTACCCACACATGTAATTGAGTTTCCAATCAATACAATTATAGCATGGATAATAAACGATTATCATGAACAAGGAAATATGATAATAACTAATTTATTATTGCCTCTAGGGCATATTTCCAACACCTCGCCCGACGACCGACATGCCAACCGGGTTCACCCGATGCATGCGAACGTTGACAGGCCTCTCCAGCGTCACCCGTCACATGTAGAGCAATGCACGAGACGACCACACAGGCACAATGCAAAGCACCATAGAAAGGTGGCCCCGAGTACGCTCGCAGCCCACGCGTCAGGGCATGTATAAATGGTATATAAGACAATTTTATCTTAATCGTGATGACAAAAGGAATGATGTACAATGGGTAGTCTGTTAATCTTATCTCTAATTCCACTAAATTTGGCGAGAGTTTTGTTGCTAAGAGGTCGTCTCTTAAATAAGAGAAGGCAAAGCCTTTTATTTGATTTTTCTTCCCCACCTTATTATTAATCCTAAGTGACACTGCTAATATAACACCATTGTAGATGGAGCAATTTGATAAAATAGCACACCTTTCTGAAACCTTACACCAACAGCACACCTTTCTTTTTATTAGATGAAATAGAACACCTTTGATTGGTAGTTGTAAAAATAGCACAAATTGGGACTTTTCCTACTTCTCCACGTACAGGCCCATATGACATATTTTCTAGGACGAAATTGCCCATCCGTCGTTTCACCTAGTTCATGGTCGATCGAAACAGTCAAGAGCACAAGAGGCGGAGATAAGCCTAACACATATCAAAGTTTGTAGTGTGGGTACTGGAGTAGGAACCCACCCACGCGTCGCTCGCACCGGGCGACTCGGGGGAGACAAGGTCGCGGCCGCCAGCCCCCCACCCGTCGGCGTCGTTCTCTCCACCGCTGCCGCTAGCTTGGCCGCAGTGGCGGCGGCCCCCGTCTTGAAAGGTGGCGTGGGGAGATCTGCGGTGGATGTTGGGGTGCTCGGGGGGCGCGGGCAGGAGGCGCGCTGGTTACGTGGCCGGCGGCGGCCGACGCGGATGTGCCGGATCCGTGGGACTTTGGGTACTAGCGTGTGGTGGATGGTGGGGAGTGAGTGGCTGCATCCCGTCGGTGCGCCTGGATCCGTGCGCACAGTCGGCCACGGGCTCCGTCGCGGGGCTGGTGGCTGCTGGGTCTTGCTGCACACGATCGGGGCTGGCGTTGGTGCTCGCCGACCAGATGGGACGGGGATCGAGACGCGACGCCTTCATTCTGGCGCCTCGAGGCACGGTGGTGGATGTTGCTCTGCAGCGAGGTGGCGGCTCGCAGCTGGGAGCTTAGGCTGTGTGCAGCAGACGGAAGGTTGGGCGTGGAAGGATGGCTTCTTGTTTTCTGTGCATCGGATCTGGTCTCCGGCGGGCGCGCAGTGGCGCACATGGTGCGTGTCAGAGCAACTGATGTATGGATGCAGCGAGGAACCATGGTGGTTCTTGGCCTCAGGCAGCGTTCCTCTGCTCTTTGCCGGCATGGTGCTCGGCAAGGCACGGTGGCTCGCGTTGCGTCCGGTGGCCCTGCGTTCTGTCGGCCACTGTGGATATGGCGTCTAGTGCTGAAGTTTGGCCGTCGGTGGTCCCCGTGAGGTGCGGTTGGCTGCGGCGGTTCGTGATGCTTCTTCGTCAATGGATGGGTTCTGCGGTGGTCTGGATCTCTCTATATGCGACAGTGGCGCTGCAATGGCCCTTCGTGGTGGTGCAGGTGAGCAATCCTTGTCACTCAACCGGTCCGTTGAGAGGTTGTCTGATCAACTGTGGCGAAAGCCTTGCTCCATTTGGAGCCGACGATGGCGACGCATGTGGGCGCCGTAAATCTTCTTGGAGGCATCGTTGTCATGTTGTTTTACCCTCTTTGCCGGCTTCCCGGGGGAAACCCCTAGTCCAGGTTCTCCTGGTACGGATGATGGCGGCACAACCGGTGCCGCTACCCTTCTTGAAGGCATCATCTTGGAGTTTGCATGGTTGTTGTGTGTGTATTGCTCGCTGCCGGGATGTTAGTGGTGGTGGTGCGGCCGCTTGAGGTCGATGGTGGCTGTTCGGTGGTGTTCTTTGGGGTTCGGCATCCTATGTGTTCGTCTACGGTGGTGTTTCCTGGTGTCGGCCATGTTGTTGTGCATGTTCAAGTACCTCCCTTGGTGGCCATTGTGTTGTGGTGAGCTTAGTGCTCTTGGTGTTGTTTTGGTTCATATTTGCTCTTCGATGACGCAAGATGCCTCCCCAACTTGTAATTGTCTCGAATTTTCATGGTGGAGCTTCCAGTCAAGGTTCGTGTTGTCACTCGTTGGTTGTGGTTACTCCTGAGTTGTGTCCTGAGGTTCAGTATGCACGCCGGTGCGATGCATTAGGTTGCTTCCTTAGTCTTGGTATTGTGATCCTTCAACGACACCTCACGTCTACATGTGCCTCCTGTGGTGTTTTTCCTTCGGTCTGCTAGCTAGGTCGGGCCTTGTCCTGGGCGTCCTTTTTTCTCATCTGCTGTAACCTTGTTACTTGTATGGTTTTCGGCCCAGTTTTCTTCATAAACGGGGTCAATTTGTTTAGGTTTTTGATCCGATTTCCCTTATAAACTGGATCAGCCAAAGCTTAAGGGGTGACTCTTGGCTTTGACAGCTTTTTGAGCAATATATTCAGGTGGAGAAGATCCTCTCTTCCCCGGTGACCGTTCAAAAAAACCAAGTTTGTAGTGTGTGGCACCAGTATTTTGAGCCATATGCTATCTTCTTCAGTGAGCATCTACTGCTACAGATAGCAATTAGAGCAGCGATCGGTTACAGCAGGTCCAACCAACACGTACAGGCTAGCAGTGACACATGCTTCAGTCAGGCCTCCAACACGGCCAGTGAGCAACCTGGACGGGACCCGCTAGACTCGCAAGGTGGTCGCCGTTGAAGCCTCCTTCATAGGAACGGGCAACGCATGGGGGGAAGGCATGGCGAGGTGGTGCCGCGGTGGAGAAGATACAACGACGTGAAGGTCCTTTTTCGAGGAACCATGGCCAGGTGACGGCGGCGGTGTGAGAACTGGCAGCACATGGGGAGGAAGCATGACGAGTCCATAGCGCGCCGAGGGAGGAGGCGCGACAAGATGACAGCGCTCTGGGCAGGAGGCACGGTGAGGCGGCGACACACTGGTTCGTTCATCTCTGTGCCTCCTGTGCTCTTTGATCGTTTCGATTGACCAGGAACCAGGTGAAACGATGAATGGGCAATTTCGTCCTAAAAATATGTCATATGGGCCCGTATGTAGAAAATTAGGAAAAAAGTCAATTTGTGCTATTTTGTATAGCTACCAATGAAAGGTGTGCTATTTTATCTAATAAAAAAGAGGTGTGGCATTTTTTTAGAAAATGAGGATGATCCCCGGCCTCTGCATCTAGGCGATGCATGCAACCACTTTATTAATTATTCACAAAGATCTTACGAAATAATACATCAGTAATTCTGAAGCCACCATCTCAGCAACATCTGTCGCTACTCTTATCCACTTGATGAAGGGATGCCGAAAATCCAAGCCGAATACTAAACAGACATCGCACCAAAGCCTAACATCTAAAGTCGGAGGCCCCAACCAAGCCACAATGCCGGGACTGACGCACACGCCGGTCCGGCGCACTCTTAGAGGCGACCGCCGCCGTCTTCCACCTATCCATCTTCAGAACAGAAATTGACGCATCAACCTTTCTAGGCTAACCGTCGAAGCCACCACAACGCTAGACAGCGTCGTCCTCCTGCGCGAATTCGTTAACCCTCATTGGATGCTGAGACTGCACTGTGCCACCCCGCTGGGATACGCCGTCATCGACGCGGAAGATAAAACCTTGCTCCTCCTCTGGGCCCTTCCAGTCAGCACGTGCTCCAAAACGATGCCCCCAGGAGGGAGAACGGTATCTAAGATGCCATCATCGTCCGATCCGGGAAGACTCAATCCTAGAGATTTCCCCAAAACAACCAGATTGAGATGATGTTGCCTGCAACGACGATGCCTCGACAAAGAAACAACCTCAATGACGCCGCCATCCTTCGCCAAGACCAAAGTCGAGGCGATTTTCACCGACAGACACGCCATCCCGACCCAGTAGCTTGACTAGATCTGCATGGTGCCTCGCCGCGTAGACGCACACAGCCGTCGGAGCACCGAGGACCGCCACCGCAGCCCCGGTCCACCATCGCCATCCGCCACTACTGCCCAGAAGACAACACCAGCCAGCCGTCGTCGCCGTCCGCAGCCCGTGCCACCTGGTACTTTGGACCACAAATCTAGGCCAGATCGCCGTTGCCGCCAAGACCCAACATGCCCCACCACCGGAGGCCACATACGCGTCACCCGCCTTCCAATGTAGCTGCTAGGAAGCCGGATTGCGTCGCCGCGACACTCCGCATTGCGACGCCCTTAGCCGTCAGATCCATCCCGCATTAGATCCACGCAGGAGGGGGCGAAGGAGCCCTGCCGCCGCCGGCGCTGGCTGTGCTTCACCCGGTCACGCCCTCTGGCGGCAGCAAGGAAGGGGAGAAGCGGGAGGAGGCACGCTGGGAGGCAGCTAAGGATCCCTCCCGTCGCCTGCGGGGGCCACTCGGGAGGGGCTCCACAAAAAACATGGGCTGGCATTGTGAGCAGGAGCAACAATAACTGAAACTAGTGTGGTATTGAAGCAAAGTCCAAGGAAAGGTGTGCTATTTTATCCAATTGCTCGTAGATGTCCTCGTGAAACCCCGAGGAAATTGGATGGGTGTGAAGCACCCGCGAAGATTAGACGACAAGAAAAACGACAGACATCGGCACGAGTTGAGTGGAAAAAATGGCGTGGAGGGCTCCGGAAAACAAGCATGCCCCGTAGGCAAGATCCTCCAAAGATGAGATAAACCTTAGACTCACAAGAGCTTCAACGGTCAACCATCCATATGGCAACCAACACCGTCCCCTCTCGCTCCCTCCTCGCCGCCCCGACCTAGCACCCTGGTGTACGGCTCGGGACCTCTCTCTGCCTCTCCCTCTCTCACCACAATCAACCTGCCGACAACCCTGAGCGCCGTTGAGCTCCGGTCGGCTCTCACCCGGCCTTCGCGTGCTATAACCATGCCAAGAAGAGCCCATCCCGAACACTGGCGAGCCCGCTACCGACATCCGGGTCACCGACCGGGGCCTCGTTTACCGCATCGAGAGGGCGTAGTTTGAGTTCCAGTACAGCTACACGGAAGGGACGATGATCTGGCTTAGATCCGTCGGCCACTACTGCCCAGAAGACAGCACCAGCCGGCCGCCGTCGTCGTCTGCAACCCGCACCGCCAGGTGCTTGGGACACAAATCTAGGCCAGATCGCTGTCGCCGCCAAGACCCAGCACGCCCCACCGCCGTAGGCCACATCCGTGACACCCGCCTTCCAAGGTAGCCGCTAGGAAGACGGATCGCACGGTCGTGACACTCCGCATCGCGACGCCCTTACCCGTCAGATCCGTCCCGCATCAGATCCACACACGAGGGGGCGAAGGAGCCCTGCCGCCGCCGGTGCTAGCCGGGCTTCACCCGGTTACGCCCTCTCGTGGCTGCAGGGAAGGGGAGGAGGCGCGCTAGAAGGTGGCTAGGGATCCTTCCCGTCGCCTGTGGGGGGCACTCTGGAGGGACTCCGCAAAAATCATTTGCTGACATTACGAGCAGGAGCAAAAATAACTGAAAGAGGTGTGATATTGAAACGAAGTCCGAGGAAAGAAAGTAAAAACGCTAAGCTGAGACGGGTGAGGGGAAAAGGATGGATTTCTCCCGCCCCCCGCCCCCCCCCCCCCCCGGGCGACCGGGCGATCCCCCCGACGACGGCCACGCCTTCGGCCCTCCTACCTCCGACGGCTGCCGCGCCCCCGCCTGCTCCTCCTGCCCCTGCGGTGATATGCCCTCCAACCCCGCAGTCGGCCTCCCCTGCTCCCATGCGCCCTCGCTCGGCAGACCTGGCCGAAGCCGACGACCTCGCGGCCAGCGTCCCCGTCGTGTGATGCGCCGACACCCCTCTCCTCTCTCCCCGTAGCCTCCAGGCGAGGTCCAGCGTGTACGGCGGTGGCGCCGCCGTCTCGCGTTCCCGCCGGAGCGCTCGGCCGCCGAGCTTTGCTCGGTCGCCCGTGGGTCAAGGAACCGCCTTGCGTGGACGGGATGCTCGCCGTCGCCGGCAGTGGGGCGTCGCCGGCCGGTCAGACTCGAGCTCCGCGCGGTCCTTGTGGCACCGGCCTGCGCAGCGGGCAGCCACCAGCGCGGCGCCTTGCTCGTCGGCCGCCCGACCACGCGGCCCTCCCGGCGGTGACGGCCCGCCCGCCCCCGTATCGCCCCTTTATTGCCTCATTTGGCTCCTCCATCCTCCGGTTGCGGCCCGCCTCTACCCCACACTGCCTCCCCGCGCTCCAGCGAGCCGCACCGGCGCCGGTGCCGGCGCTGCCGTCTGCTCTCGCTCGAGGTGGAGGAACCTTGCCCGCGCACCCCTCACCTCTCCTGGGCCGTGGGTGTTGGGTCGCCCACCTCGCCAGCCCACTGTTGGGCCTGAGCAGGGATGTGGCCCAGCCCCGCTCGGGAGGCTCAATCTGGCTCCCGCAAGGGTTTCCAACAGCACCCACGCGTTCCTGCCCATCTCGCTCCCTCGCTCCCGTCCCGACTTGCGCCGCCTCCACCTCCACTGCAGTCCCTACCTCCTGCTCCGGCGAGCGGCTGCTGCTGGCAGCCACTCCGGCCATGCCACGCAAATGGGACGACGACGGAGAGCGCTACAAGTGACGCAGCTCAGACTACCACGACCCTCCCCGCCCCTCTCCTAACGCCATCTGCCGGGAGGATGACCTGCGCAGGCACCTCTCGGCGCGCGACAGTCGTCGCTCCCCGGCACGGTCCAGCTCCCGCCGCTCTCCGGCGCGCCCAGACCGCCGGGACCGGTCCCGATCCCCTCTGCCACCGGATGACCGGCAGAATACCCGCCGCCACTCGCTGTCACCTGCTGGTCGAATGGGCCGGAGCCTCT
Organism: Elymus sibiricus; assembly: GCA_039707655.1. Taxonomy (NCBI): domain Eukaryota; kingdom Viridiplantae; phylum Streptophyta; class Magnoliopsida; order Poales; family Poaceae; genus Elymus; species Elymus sibiricus. The sequence continues at coordinate 201,374,378 of CM077667.1, forward strand.
CGCCGGGCCGGACCGGCCGGACCCCGCCTCCCCGCGCTCAGCAACTCCCGGCCGCGTCGGAACGCTACCAGCCCCCCGCTCCAACCCGCAGCTCCCTCCTACGTCGGCCTCGGGCAACAGCGCGGGTGCTCCACGGGGGTGCCAAGGTCCTGCAAAGAAGAAGAGAAGAGGCCAGGGCCGCGCAACCGCGAACGGCGCCGCGTCGGGCACCGGCCTCGCTGCCCCGCATGCTCCGGCTCCGGGCCTTCATGCACCCATGGCGGACCGTGTCCAGTGCTTCAACTGTGGTGTCTTTGGCCATGCTCAAATCACCTGCACCAACCCGTCGTGCTGCTACCTCTGCAAGGATCCCGGCCACCCCGCGCTCCTATGTCCCGATCGTCCAGGGACTGACGAGCTCATGATGTACGGTCATGGCATCGAGGGCCTTGGCTTCTTTCACATAGAGGTCCCGGTCACTCCGACGCCGGTGCCATCCCTCCAGGCGATTGTGTCAGTGATTGGCGAGAGCGCGGCCACTCCGGAGATGCTTGAGTCTGAGCTCAACCACCTGCACCACTGTCAGTGGGACTGACGGCTGACTCCGACTGCGGCCAGCCAGTTCACGGTGGTCTTCCCGGATGCAGCCATCCTCGGCTACACCACCCGGAGCGCCGACATCACTCTCGCTCTGAACAAGCTCGTTGTGGACATCTCGGAGCCCACCCGTGATGCCATGGCGGTTGCGGTCCTCGACACGGCGTGGATCCTTCTCTCAGGACTGCCTGGTATTGCTCGGAATGAGTGAGTGATCCGCAGCATGTCCAGGTTTCTTGGTGTGGTGGTTGTGGTCGACGAGCTCTCACTCCGCAAGGAGGAGGAGGTCCGGGTCAAGGTCAAATCCCTGGACTCCTCCAAGCTTCGCGTCGTGGTCAGGATCTTCTTCAATGACGAGGGCTTCGACATCAGGATCGCCCCTGAGCCGCCCAACCATGTGGGCCGCCCCTGCTACTCCAACGATGGTCCCGGTGGCGGCGGCCAGGGCGGGAACGACGACAACCGCGGGTGCCGCAGGCACTCACGCCGCTCCGACGACGACTTCGACGGCTCTGAGGACAGCCGCTCCCCCTCCCCCGTGGCCCTACGGTGGCCTCCTCCTCTCGGGGTGGGGGCAGGGGGCCGGGTCACTGGGAGTCAGCTCCCCTACCGAGTGATGCTCCAGCCCTGCCTCCTACGCTGCCGGATGTCACCTCCCCCCCCCCTCCGGTGGGTGGGAGCTCTCCGGACCGCGCGTCCGGCGGGAGTGACGTCTCCAGTGTGGGACTGCTGGTGCTCCCGGCATCGTCCCCCCGCTCCCCAGCCTCGGCCCCGCTTCCGCCCTCCCCCCAGGCCTGAGGCTGTCTCGGTGACCCTGACGGTGCAGTCGGGGCCACCTGGTTCTCCCCCGGCCTCGGCATGCCCTTCTGCTGACAAAGACTCGACACGGAGCGGGCTGCTGCCGGCTATGGAGGTGGCGCCACGCTCCCCACGGAGCCGGCCTGCCTCCCCCCGCGCGCCTCCCCCGGCGCCTACTCCGGAAGATTTAGATGAAGCTTCGCGATGAGATACTTGAGAAAAAACTTGGAACTCCGGAAAAGAAAGGATGTACAACTTAGAATCGGGAATTGACATCCTGCACAACTCCGGAAGAAGGATTGAAACCACCTTGATGAAACAAGAGTAAGAATTATGTTATGCTTATCCTTCATCAAGTTTAATTGATGACAATCATCGGATTTGGCATACCACTTATTCTTCTAAAAATATTGAAGAGAGATATAGCACGAACTTGAAGAAGTCTTGAACGAACCACCGGTGAGAATTGAAACGAATGGGAATACTTCGAACGAATGGATATGCATGAGAACGAAGAGATCACGATCCACTAAAAGAAAACTTGAACGAAGCATCGGAATACTTGAGATACGAACGAAGAGTCAACCATTGAGAAGAATTTGAGAAAGAAAGCTGAAAGCTGAGAACGAAGAAATCTTCTGAAATGATGGCCTTCGGAGGATCGAAAAATGAAAACAACTCTGAAATGCTCCGGATAGATATGGGAGGTATTACTCATGATCAAAAACAATTGAGAGGATAGCAACAAGATGAAACCATGAATCTTCAAAAGAACGAACAAAGATTTAAGAGCAACTCTTCTTCGGTCTTCAATGCTGAGAATGATGACGAGAAACAACACCAAGAATTACTGAGACATTCCGGAACAACGAGGAATAGAAGGTTGAGCCAACGATGAAAATTAATTCAAAATGATCTTGGAGAAGGAATATAACTGATGGAATTCATTCTAACGTCATAATTGAAAAGAACTTGAGATCTCCAGGAAAGATTAGAAGAGCCAGGTAAGATCCTGGGGAAAAACCTGTGGGATATGGGCCCACTCAACAAAAACCACCGTTGAAACAATTGCTTAGAAGAGAGATTGCACCGGTACAATATTAAAAACTTGATGAGGTGAGAACCTCGAAATACTTTGAAAGGATTGAATGAAAACACGAATCTTCTGAGATATCTTCAGCACTCCAGATAGACTAGAGAGAGGGAAGAATAACCAAGAGAGGCTTGGATAAGAACTTCCAACATGGGAAAGCATTTAGAGAATGAAAAGGATATGATGAGCACCGAAAACTTGAATTGAACCCACCGAAAAGAAAACAAAGATGAAGACTAATAAATGATGAACTTGAGCACTTGAGCATCCTCACAATGAATCACCGGATATGATACGGAAGAAAGATAGCGGAAGCATTTCATGAAAAGAAAGGCACTTGGATGAGAGTTTAATTGTTGAAGAAAAAGGGCGGGGGGTGGGGAAAAACAAAGAAAACTTGAGACAGATGAGACGATCTCCGGAAAGAAATATGAGGATTGATCTTGCAATACTGGAGAGGGTTGAATTAACTTGATGAGAAACACACCGGTTAGGAAAGATATGAATTCACCACTTCACATCGAAGCAACTCGAATTACCATACTCCAAAACAACACAATGGGTGAGGCTTGAGAATGAAGCCGGAAACAAATACATAACCCATTATGCATTCGTTGGAAGGATAATCCTAGGTAACTACTTGAATTCCCACCTAAAAATTTCCGAAGTCTTTCTTGTTTATGCGATTCGGGTTGCGGACCCAGGAACGTACCCAAGGTAATCAGCTACAACTGCACCCGCAACCTTCCACACCATAAACCAAGAAACTCCGCAAACTCGTCTACCTCAGACGCTCGTAGTCACAATGATACTAAACATGGCAGTACCCTAGACGCTCTCCCCAGTACTGGGTGACTCCAAACTTATCTCGCCACGAAAAGTATTGAAGCAATTTCGAACATCCTCCGTCCTAAGATACTAAGGAAACTGAATGATAACGATGTGCAAAAATCCCTCGGAGCTCTACTCCTCGATAACAGGAGGCACTAAGACAGAATTCCTTCACATCAGCATCATATAGTTTCCAAAATACCCGCGTGATCCTAAAAAAAAATTGAGCGAGAAGAGGAGTAGAATCAAAATTCCTAAGTCGAATACCTCACCAGAGCATAGAAGAGGAGTAAAAGAAACCTACTCTCCGATATAACTAGACTCAAAATAGTTTTTTCACTAGACTCGACTCGGCCAAAGTTCGATCAATCAAGGGGGCCCCTAGGTCGGTACAGGCTCTGATACCAACTTGTCACGCCCAAGATGCGATCCTATCCTTATTTTGGCACGAGGGCCTCGACAGGGATAGAAGCGCATCTCGTCGTTTCGCAAGAATGGATATCATTACAAGTACATGTAAGAAGAGATGAGTATATGGAATTGGCTTACACTCGCCACAAGCTACATCAATATCACATCAATACAACAACATATCCAAACATCATACAGAAGAGCAGGGTCCGACTACGGACGAAAACAAACGATAAAATGACATCCATCCTTGCTATCCCAGGCTGCCGCCTGGAACCCATCCTAGATCGATGAAGAAGAAGAAGAAAAACTCCAAATCAAACAAGCATCGCTCTCGCGTCAAAGCATCGCATTACCTATACCTGCAACTGTTGTTGTAGTAATCTGTGAGCCACGGGGACTCAGCAATCTCATTTCCAAGGGTATCAAGACTATTAAAGCTTAATGGGTGGGGTATGGTTAAGTGGTGAGGTTGCAGCAAGCTCTAAGCATTATTTGAGTGGCTAACTTACGAGTACAAGAATAAGGGGGTGATTGTCGCATAAACGGACGTGAACTAGTAATGATCTCTAAGAGATCCTGAACACCTACTTACGAACAAACATAACCCCACCGTGTTCTCTCTTGGATCAGAAATTCATGAGAAGAGACAGTCACGGTTACGCACACAGTTGGTGTATTTTATTTGAGTTTACTTCAAGTTTGCTATGACCGGGTGTTAAACAAAGTTTCCAAGTTGCCACATAACCGCGGGCACGGCTTTCCGAAAGATTTAACCTTGCAGGGGTGCTCCAACTCATCCATCACAAACTAACCACACGCCGCAGGAATAACCTCGACCACAAATCCCGTGATCTCCTAGGATATTTGGTAGGAAAACCGCAACCTCGAGATAGCCCGAAGTATTTTCGGAATTCCTTGCACAAGACGTTTGAGAAAGGTAAAACAAATCCAGCAAGGCCGCCCGACGTGTCGACGAACCCGATAGGAGCCGCGTATCTCGTTCTCAGGACACAACGGATAAGCTACGTGTACGGTAGCCTGATAGAAATCACCCAAGTTGCCCGGGGTTGGCCCCGCACAGTGCTCTAGTTTGGACCAACACTCATGAGGAGCACTGGCCCGGGTTGTTGATTAAAGATCCCTAGGTTAATTACTCCCTATGCAGGTTTATTAGTTATTAGGCAAATGTAGTACCAATGTTGGGCCTTGCCAGACAAGTTTTATCTTGAAACAAAAATCAAGGGGGTCCCCATAACAACCCCGAGCATGTTAGGAGCGCTCAATTATGGAACATAACACCGGTACACAAGTAACTAGGGCGGCAAGAGTGGAACAAAACACCGAGCAAAAGGCCAAGCCTTCCACCCTTTACCAAGTATATATGTGCATTAAATTAAATAGCAAGAATATTTTGATATATCAAAATATATATATGTTTCACAAGGGAAACATCTTGCACCTGCAACTAGCAACGCTATAAGAAGGGCTGAGCAACCTATCCAATCCTTCGAGTGAAGCCTTTGGAAATCTCTTGCAGTTCAGTCAAGTTCTTTAGTGACAGAGACGATGATCTTCTGGTCTCTGAGGAAATTGGTCTGACTGAGGAGTTAGGATTTCGCCAGTGCGAATTGCCTACAAGTAAGGAATATGATAAGCCTGAGGACTTTCATAGTTCGAAATTCTGACCATTGCTGTGCTAAGCGCCAGCTGTCCCCAATCATCCTATCCACATAACGGTCATATCACTGGGGGCATTTATGTCTTATCATGTCAGGTTGCACCCTGGCTATAAATAGCCACCCCCCACAACCACTAGTTGGTTGGCTGCTTCGAGAGAGAACTGACACTTGTCATTTGAGAGCAACCCATCCTCTGAGGACTTTGAGAGAAAATCATCAGTGAGGAAAAACCCCAAAACCAAACCACTAAACCCAAAGTGATTGAGAATCACTGAAGAGATTGTTCCTGTGTGGAACCGACGCTTGTTACCTTTGAAGACTGTGTATCTTCTAGACGGTTAGGCGTCATGGTCTAGTGCATCCTGCAGTCAATTGGGGATCACGAAGTGACCTTGGTCTAGAGCATCCAGCAGTCAATTGTGGATCGCCGGCTGACTAGTTTGTGAGGGTTTCGGAAGTCTACCCTGAAGACTTACCACGAGTGTTGGGCGAGGTCTGTGTGACCTTAGCTCAAGGAGAATACGGTAAGGACTGTGTGTCTTGGGACTGTGTGTCCTCTGGTTTAAATACCAGGCCGCTCCAAACCAGACGTACACAGCAGTTGGAACTAGGTCATCAAACCATTGTCTTCATCGAGCTTCCTGGTTCCATTTCTTCAACCCTTTCATTTCCTCGTATACTTGCTGATGAAATTGGTCGTTATTGTTTGAAGAATTTGACTGAAGACTTTCTCAATTTCTTCACCTCAAATTCTTCAAGTTACCTTGTTCCTCACCTGCTTATTCTGTATCACGCTACCTGTAATCTGTGCATGCTTTATTTCATCATGATGACTATGCTACTGCTATGTTTCTCATGCACTTGAGTACTTATTCCGCTGCTAGTTATTCATCACATTTCAAATTCCTCAAGTTGAAATTCCTCAGTGATGAATTTGTAAAAATCGCCTATTCACCCCCCCTCTAGTCGATATAACGCACTTTCACTTTTGTGTTCTGATCATCGGCTTGAATGCCTTCTTGATAGTCTTGTGCTTGTTTCCAGTTGTCCCCCGGCAAGCATCTTGTCGGGAGTCCAACATCGGGTCTTCTCGGTGACCTGCCTGGAGGTCTTCTCCCAGGAAGGCTTGCTTCCCGGAAATTCTATCCTAATCTTGCCGGCCTTTGAGCTTGCCGGTGATGCGTAGACCTGTTCCCGACAAGTAATCCTTGCCGGAAACCTGGGTCCTAGATGTGTCCTATAAGTGGATTTCTTCTCTGCCATGCCCTTCCCGCCTGGAGGCTGCAACTTGCCGGTGCGTGTCCAGGGGTAATGAACACCCCCTATTCACTACACCGACAGGAGCCCCCGGGCCTGGGCCGGACAAGCGTGCACAGTGTTTGTCTGGGCTAGGCCCAAAAACATGCACCGGTACACGCGCGGCGAGAAGTAACCGTCACTCATGACTTTTTAACTGCACGCTGATGATGACGCAAGAGAGCATGCGGTTTGCCGGGCCTTGGGCTTGCCGGCAGCGTGGGCAGACAGAGCAGGACGGCAGCAGGAGTCGTGTGCCCGAAAGGGAGTGCCACACCGTGCGATGAAGAGCCAACCCCCGAGCCTTCCCCATAAAGGGTACCGCGGGTGCGGTGCTCGATTCATACAGTCATCCCTACTGTCGCCGCCGTCTACTGCGAATGCCTCATTGCCGTCTTGCCGGCCTCCAGCACTGCGCCCTTGGCTTTCTCGGCTGCCGCGTGCCGCCGAGAATAAAGCAACCGCCGAGACTGAAGTACTTTTTGCATACTTGTTGCTTTTCCTGCTGTTCATTTCGCATAGTGAGGCCGCGCTCGTGGTGATGACCGGCAGCTCTCTAGAAGGTTACTCTCTAGGGCGCTGCCAGCCCCTGAGCCCGCCTTCCATGCGTATTCCTGCAACACTGATTGGACATGTAATGCCACGATAGCGTTTTAGCACAACAAGTTAATTAGCTTCTGGTTTATGATTAATTTGTTGTAATTTCGACTTCTGTCGAATGTTCCCTTGCTTGCCGGAACACTTTCCGGTGCGCACGATCCAGTCAGCAGCGCTTTGAGGAACGGGTCCTTAGCGGCTTGCCGGGAATGCCGCCTCCCGAAAAGGTTTACCTTCCTAGCTTTAGTGCAGCTGCTCACATGGCCGAGCGGACTCGAGGCGACTAGGAGCGCAACTAGCCCCGGGGAGGCTCCTCAGCATACGGGTTTACGTAGAAATCCGAAAATAAAACTTATCGAGCCTTTTCCTTGAACAATTGCATTTTTTGTACAATGAATCCCTACGCTTGCTGGAATACTCCCCGAATGCGCACGTTCTGGTCGATGGCGCTTAGGATCGGGTCCTGTCTAGCAGCCTATCGAGAACGCCGCCTCTTCAGGAGCTTAATGCTCTAGAGACAACCGCGGCTGCATCTGTGTTGTTGGGCGGACCCAGAATAACGAGGAGTGCAGAGTGTTTCTAGAGCGCTCCCTCGCACACAGGTTATACAAAACTACCATCAAGGATAAGGCTACACAACAAAAAGCAATCAAAGTTTTAGGACTTAGCTTTATGTAAGTAGAGCGAAGTCGCCATGGACGATGAAGCTGATGCGCTGACCGCTAGATCAGGTTCGCGCAACCTTTCCCCCCTACCTGGCGCGCCAAAGATGTCGGCGTACGACGCCTATGGGATCGCGTGGGTCCCTTTTATGGTTCGGCAGGGAAAAAAGCTTGCACAAAGAGCAGATACAGCGATCAACGCGAGGGATTTTTACCCAGGTTCGGGCCACTGAGAAGCGTAAAATCCTACTCCTGCTTTAGTGTATTGTGAGTCTTTGAACTCTGGCTCCAGGAGCGCTATGTGATAAACAGTACACAGCCGCTATGCCTCTATCTGGGCCAGAAGGTCCTCCCCTGTAGCTACGCCTTGGGCCTCCTTTTATATGTCGAAGGGGTCACCAACAGTGGCGTACAGTACATACAAGAGGTGTAAAGTTGCTACAGCATTTCATGATTATCACTGACGTCTCAGGACAAACGCATTAAATGCTCCGTCTAGGTGTACCTTAGCTTCTTGGGGATGGAAAAAGAGTACGTCCCATCAGCACCGCTTAACCCCATCCGCCGCTAATGCCATGACACGCATCCAGGAGGACAAACCCCGTCTGACAGGCTGGTCGCTGCACTGGAGCGGTGGCAAGGTGGCGGGATCATGCCGGGTGCGAATCTTGCCGGGTCTTCGCTAGCCATCCCGGCAAGCGTCTTGCCGGGATCCCAGCCTTCGGTCTTCTGTGTTCTGATCATCGGCTTGAATGCCTTCTTGATAGTCTTGTGCTTGTTTCCAGTTGTCCCCCGGCAAGCATCTTGTCGGGAGTCCAACATCGGGTCTTCTCGGTGACCTGCTTGGAGGTCTTCTCCCAGGAAGGCTTGCTTCCCAGAAATTCTATCCTGATCTTGTCGGCCTTTGAGCTTGCCGGTGATGCGTAGACCTGTTCCCGGCAAGTAATCCTTGCCGGAAACCTGGGTCCTAGATGTGTCCTATAAGTGGATTTCTTCTCTGCCATGCCCTTCCCGCCTGGAGGCTGCAACTTGCCGGTGCGTGTCCAGGGGTAATGAACACCCCCTGTTCACTACACCGACATAAACCTATTCATGCAAACCATTGGCACAACATGATAGAGCATAACATGCTTAACAAAAGACTCCATGGTGGCAACCACAAAAGGCTCCTAGATCAATAGCAAATCACATGGCAACATGGCAACAAAATAACAGTTTCAGACTTAGTGAAATTTAGCTATCTCACAAAACTACAGTTTGACTAGGCATGTTGACATGGCAATAACAGTAGCATAGCAATCATTTATAGGCATGGCAAGGACTCTAACAGCAAGTATACATGACACACTTAAAATCATTCCATTAGCACATTACATAGGATGCATGGTTTGCTTAATATGATGCTCGCAAAACGGAACTCATCGTTAACAGATTTCAGTCTTTAACGTGATAGCCTCTTGAGAGCAAGAAATTGACATGATAATGAGCTTCTACCTAGCAACCAGAGGCATGGCATCAAAGTACACATCACATAGACCAATACTCATGAAGAAACCACATGCAAAGGCCTACAGATTAGATGCAACCATCCACGCAAGTTTGAATAAAAAAATAACAGATTTCAGATTACGACGATATGCACTTTTGCAACACTATTGACAACAAGTAGATGAATCCTATCATGCATGAAAATGCAACCATGGTGTAGAGCACATCGAGTAGATGAATTCCCATATAATATGCATCTACATCGTGTACACGGTTTAAGAGATACAAGCAATACTATATGGCATGATGATGAATTTGCAGGCACAGAAAATGACTTAGCCAAAATTATACCATGCAGGAAATGGGACGAGGGGATCCGGGACGCGCTTGGATGGACGGACACCGCGGTGCAGGGCGCCGGCTGGACGAGGCCGTCGCGATCCGGGTCAAGCCGCGGGGCCCAAGCGGGTCAACGGGCTGGCGGCGAGCTCCCTGCTCGATCCCGACGAGCGGGAGGTCACCGGCGGCGATGGCGGGGCTTGGACGGCCGGCGGCGGTGCTTCTCAGGCGAGGGGAGGCCGGATCTGAGGCAGCGGGGCCCTTCCCCAGCCGGACCTCGCCTGATCCGGCCGCGGGGCGGCGCGACGGGGCGGAGCTCGGGCCGGGGTTGGCCATGGCGCTGGCGGACCTCGGTGGAGCAGGGCGGCGACGAGTTTGGCGCGACGGCAGGGCAAGGACGGGCAAGGTCGACACGGGGTTCGCGGGGGCGAAGGCGGCGCGCTCCGGCCATCGGGCGGCACCGGCGGGCAGGGTCGACACGGCCGCGGCGGAGCGATCCGGCGAGGCTCCCGGGCGGGGTCGGGTGGAGCTCCCGGGCGGCGCTCGGGGCCAACGGGAGGCGGGCGGCCGTGGCCTTGTGCGGGCCGCGGCGGCGGCGACTGGGCCCGGGAGGGCCTGGCACGGGCTCGAGCGGGCTCCGGTTGGTGGGGGGCGGCGGCTGACCGACTGGAGGCCAGGTGGCGCCCTCGGGTTGGCTGGGGGAGCCAGCACGGCGGTGCTGCCCAATCGGAAGGCGCCAAGTGGCAGCGGTGGAGCAGTCCGGCGCCGAAACTGAGGTGGGTGGCGGCTGCCGGCACGGATCCCGAGGAGGAGGGAGGTGGAGGCTAGGGGAGGCCATTTTTGGCAGGGGAGACCTCCTATTTATAGCATGGGATTAGGGTTAAGGGGGCTTTGGCCGTCTTCGGACCCTCCGATCGCGATCGAACGTCTCCGGACGCGGGGTAGGCTAGGTGGGCTGGTTGTGGCTGTGTAGTTGTGCTTGGTGGGGATGAGAGAGAAGTTTTGGCCCGTGACATGTTTTTTTTTTGAAAAACCGAAAACGTCCGATAATAAACCGATGACGGTGCCGCTACGGTTGACCGTTCAGGTAACAAACGAACTCTGATTGCGACGAAATTTGGCAGGCGGTCTACCTACAATATAACAAGACCGCATGCCAACTTTCGACCCAATCCGAGAATATTTTTCACGGCACTTTTAAAACAACATTTATATTAAACGATGCCGCGGGCACGTGTGTGTGTGTGGTTGGTCTCAAAACGGACAACGACAAGAACGGAAAGAACCGGCGACTACGAACGGATGCGGTTTTTGAAAAATGATGGCAACGGAGTTGCCGATGCTATGCAGATGATGCGAATGATGCGATGCTGAATGCAACAAACAAACGAATCACACGACGAGAATGGAAAACAACGGGAATCTTCTGGAGCGTCGGTCTCGGGTTGTTATAGTCCCTCGGTGGTGACCACTCCGCTGGCTGCCCACCCCCACCCGCCACGCACGGCTGCCTACTCCAGGAGGGGTAGGTTGACTTCGACTCCGGTGGTTTCTTCCCGCCGCAGTGCTCGGATCGATGCGGCCCGGACTCCAGGGAGCCCTGCCCTGCCCATTCTAGAGCGCGCAGAGCTATGGGCCGCGGCCCGTAACCTCGAGCCAGGTACTCCAGTCATCCCTGCTAGCTCTTCCACTTGCTCGTTTTCTGCTCTCGAGTCCGCTCCACATGGCCACCTCGCGAAGGTCGCAGTGAACTCTTCGATCATCTTCAGGGGGAAGTAGATCCCCCCTTAGTTCAGATTGAAGCAATCCGTGCACGGGAAATCCTGGACGGACGGTTGGCCGAGACCCGTGCCCACCTAGCCGCTTCCTCGTCCTCTGACCCCAGTGCGCCACCTCCCACCTCGCGGCCGCCTACGACGGTTGCTGAAATCCGGGGCCACACTCGCTCCCGCACTGTGGCACTCCATGCACAGAGTGCCTCCCGTGTCATGGGGTCAAGCAACCCCTCAATGGCGCCCTAATGCGGACACTCTTCTAGAATATCCATGGTTTCGGCCAAGATGGTCGTCTTCGTCAGCTCGTCGAGTACATGAGGGGTGAACGGATCGACATAGTGGCCATTCAAGAAACCATGCACACGGAGTTCTCCTTGTCCAAACTTGAGCGCCTTAGTACCCACCTGTTTGCCTGGCACTGGCTCCCTTCTAGTGGGATCGTCGGCCACTCGGGAGGCATCCTTCTAGGAGTTAAGGATGCCTCCTTTGAGGTAGGGAGCATGGACCGGGGAGAGTTCTTTGTCAGTATGGAGATCTTCGAGCGGGCAATCAGCTTCAAATGGGAGATCATTATAGTGTACGGCCCCGCGGACCACCGCCAGTCTACGACCTTCCTCGCTGAGCTTAGTAGGAAGGTCTCGGCCGCTACCCTGCTGGTGGTGGTGGGCGGTGACTTCAACCTCCTCCGCTTTGCGGAGGATAAGAGCAACGATCTAATCAACCTCCCGAGGATGCAGATGTTCAACGACTGCATCGCCGAGCTCGGCCTTCGGGAACTAGAGCGGGTTGGTGCTAGATACACATGGACCAACCGCCAGGCCAACCCGACTCGCTCCGTCCTGGACCGCGTCCTAGTCTCCCCGGATTGGGATATCCGATGCCCCCTCGCCTCTCTCCGGGCTATCACCCGGATTGGCTCGAACCACATCCCGCTGCTCCTCTCCTCGGAGGATGACCGCCCCCTCCTCCCCCCCGTTTCCGCTTTGAATCCTTTTGGCTTAACCAGAATGGCTTCGCGGACGCGGTCCGCACTCGATGGATGGAGGCCCGGTTGGCCCCCATCACTCTACCTCTCGGTTGATCATTGGCACTTCTGTGCCAAGTGAGCTAGGCAGTTCATGAAGGGGTGGGGCGCAAACCTCGGTCGGGACTTGCAGGAACGCAAGAAATCCATCCTCGTCACCATCCAAGCGCTCGACCTGCGGGCTGACTCTGTGGGCATTTCCCCTGACGAGTGGATGCTGCGCTACGATCTCGAGGACCAGCTCTCGACCATCTATACCGATGAGGAGGCTTACTGGCGTCTCCGGGGAACCCAGAATTGGGTCCTCCAGGGCGACGCCAATACGGCTTATTTCCAGGCCATCGCGAATGGCCGTAGACGCCGAAACTCCATTCCCCTGCTATGGGATGGAGAGACCCTTCTCCAGAGTCCGGCTGATATTCGTGAGCATGTTGCTGGCTTCTATAAGGCTCTCTTCTCCCCTCCACCTAGGAGTGGCCTGGCTCTGGTGTCTGACTTCTGGTCCGGCTCCCAGCGCATCTCAGCTGAAGAGAACGCAGCCTTGACAGCTCCGTTCTCTAAGGAGGAGGTTTGGATTGCCATCAAGGGGATGAACCCTTCGTCCGCCCCGGGACCCGATGGCCTGCCGGTCAAGTTCTTCCAGGCCTTCTGGGGAGCCATTAAACATGAGGTGATGGCCATGTTCGAGGAGTTCTACGTAGGCTCCATCGACCTCCACCGCCTCAACTACGGGATCATCACCCTGATCCCCAAGATTACTGGGGCCTCAGAGATTCTCCAGTTCCGTCCCATTACGGTGATCAACGGATCTTCCGTATCTTGGCAAAGGGGTACGCCAATAGGGTGACCCCTTTGGCCAACCGCATCACTCACCCTGACCAGTCAGCCTTCATCTGCGGCCGATATATCCTGGATGGGGTCCTGGTGTTCCACGAGGTCCTTCATGAGGTCCGTGTTAAACGCCTCAAAGCGGTCTTCCTCAAGATCGATTTCCACAAGGCCTATGACACGGTTAGCTGGCCCTTCCTTCGGGAGGTGCTGCTTAGGAAGGGGTTCGATGACCGATGGGTTACCCAGGTCATGCAGCTGGTCTTGTCCGGCAGGACCACGGTTAACATCAATGGGGAGATCGACCCCTACTTCCCCACCCTCTGTGGGGTTAGGCAGGGCGACCCCTTCTCCCCCTTCCTATTCAACATGGTGGTTGACGCCTTGGCATACATCCTTGATAAGGCTAAGGCCGCGGGCCACATCCAGGGCGTTGTCCCCCACCTAGTCGATGGCCAGGGTGTTTCCCTGCTTCAGTACGCTGACGACACCATCATCATGATCCAGGGCACCGCCGACGATATCGCGAACCAGAAGTTCCTCCTGCTCTGCTTCCAGCAGATGTCGGGGCTCAAGATCAACTTCGACAAGAGCGAGGTGATGGTGATGGGCTACTCACCCGAGGTGAGCCAGAGTATCGCTGACAGGCTTAATTGCCAGTTGGGCATATTCCCCACATCCTACTTGGGGATCCCCATCAGCGACTCGTGTCTGTCCGTCACGGACTTGCGACCGGCGGTGCTCAAGCTCCAGCACCGGATTGAGCCCTAGCAGGGCCGATGGCTATCCAAGGCGGCTAGGACGGTCCTCATTAATTTCTCCTTGTCCAGCCTGCTCCTGTTCATTATGAGCTTCTACAGCTTGCCCGAGACTCTCCATCATGAGATCGGCACCATCCAGGCGAGGTTCTTCTGGGCCGGCGATGGGGACAAGCAGAGATACCATATGGTTCGGTGGCCCGATATTTGTCGGCCTAGAGTGATACGGGGCAAACCCGAGGGTGGCCCGATCTTCACGAATTGGAGGTGGATTCGAGGAAGAACACGATGAACACGAAGAACACGAGGGGAAAACGTGGAGAGAATCAAAGGGAAAACACTTTATTGGACAAGATCCACACCAAGTACTCCTCAAATCACAAGCAATACAAGAGGTGCATCAATATCCAAGAACAACAACGGAAATAAAGATACATGGGTAGTTCATCCAAATCTCTAGGAGAGATGGGCCTTGAATCCACTAGGGATCTTCCCTTGATAGGGGCCTTGACATCCTCTAGGGATCTTCTCGGGTGGAGGCCTCGGTCTCCATGAGAGAAGTAGAGGAAGGAGCAAAGCTCATGTATGAATGAGCTATCACTTTGCTAACCCTAGAAATGAGGAGGGGGTGGAGTATATATAGTGCTAGCCACGAAGGGGTAAGTGAGAGAGGGATACATGGGCCTCGGGCCCCCTGCGCACAGGCAGTCGGGCGGTTGTACCGCCAGGGTGGCCGGTTGTACCGGTCAAGAACGAATAACCGGAACAACCGGTCTAGTACCGGCATTGCACTGCTTCATAACAGAAGCTCGGCCGGAGGTGGTCCGGTGGTGGACCGGTTGTACCGCCCACCGGTTGATGGCCGGTGGCTGGCCGGTTGTACCGGTAGCTCCTCTTCTTCCTTCTTCTCTTCCAAGCTTCCCTCGCGGATGGTGTAGATGTACGTAGGTGCTGGCACTCCTCCTCATCATCCGTGAAGCTCCGACAATACCTGTGCATGCACACGAGAGGAGTGTCAAGTAGTATACCATCCTCGAAGGGGTCAAGTGAACACGTGTAAAGGAGATGATTCACCTTTATGTATGTGAAGTAGTTGTGGCACGTGTCACTTGCTGAACGGACTCTTGTCATGGTGATGTCCGTAGGATGCTCCGCATCATCCCCTCCCCCTTGGGAAAGATCCGTCCTCAGATCAAAATCCAAATCACCATGGGAAGGAGATGGCGTCGCCGTGTAGAAGTGGACGATCACCAAACACTCATCATCATCAAGCTCGAAATGGGCACTCTCCAATGACGCACCAACTAGTAATTCCTCAAAAGCGTGACCTTGTGCGTCCGTCACAATGCCGATGCGCAAGCAAGTGCGATGTATAATCGCGTCGATGTAGCATGGCTCGCTCTCAAGAGCTCGAATCGTCAACTCACGTGAAGTGGAAGTTGACATATAGTCTAAGTATCCTACACATACACACAACAAAGCAAAGAATGTATATGCATGGTAGACAAACACATCATCCATCATGATGGTTCTCTTCTCTTGCACATAACCATTAGAAGCAAAAGTGCATGAATAATATGATGCAACAATGGCTATATTCATGGCACTAGGCATATGGTGCAAAGAAGGAAGGCAAGCATGCTTCACATGAAAGATGTCAAAAGCTCCAATAATATGAGAGAAAGCTATGGGGGCAATCTCATTAGCAAAATGAATAGCATTGTTGCACTCAATACATGGCAAATCATCGAGCATGAGAGAGGCAACATGTGGAGACATATGACAACAAGCAATATCATTCATGTGCGAAGCATGGCAATGGTTGTCATCAACCGCATAAAAGGAGCACATCGGTGATGCAACACAAGCAAGCATAGTGATCATGTCGTGCAAACTAGTAGTGCGAAGATGCAACATACTAGAGGAAATCATTGCAATCATGTCATGGGAGCAAATAGTGGGCATAAGTAATGCACATGACATATCGCGAGCATGAACACAAAACATGATCAATGTATCATCATAGGCATGGGGCACAAAGCGATAGCAACTAGGATCTCCACCAAGCAAGCAAATACACATAGTAGTAGGAGAATGGTGAATCATGGGTAAATGCAAGCAAGGGTCACAATCGCATGGCAAAAGCATAGAATGAGGCCTAACATGCAAAGTGAACACGAGAATATGAGCAAAAGACAACAAGTGGTATATAGCCCAAAGTCGTGTGAGAACCAAGTAGAAGAGGTGCGCGTAGTCCTTGCGCGAGGGGAATGGTTGGAGACACATTCCGGTGAATCCCAAAGCATCGGTGCTCTCAAGAGCTCTTTTCATCAACTCATGGGATTGTGAGGTTGACGAGTATTCGTGAGTACCTACACAACAAGGAGACACACGAAACAAAGTGTGTGCGTGGTAAATGTACACATCATCCATCATGATGTGTATGTGCACGTGTGAGTTAGCACAAGAAAAACAATGCTCAAAGAAATTTGAGGCATGGTATATGAATACGTCATCCATCATGCAATGATAGTTATTATGCTCAACATGATTGGGACGCAAATTGGAGAAAGTATGTGGCACAAGCATATCATTCATATCAATGGCAAACATAGTGTGCACACAATAGTGGGGATCATGCAAAGTGTAGGATGTATCAAAATCTCCTAATGTGTATGAGGAAACTATGGGGGTTTCCTCATGTGCAATAGCGGAAGCATAATATGTAGAATATGGACAACATCCAAAACAATGCATATCCGAAAGTAGGTGGTCATGGCATGTCATATGTGAGCAATTGCGCAAATGATGCAAAGGGAGCATGGAAATATCATCACAAGGTATCCTATGCAACATGGCATCATAACTAATAGACTCCACATGAGAATCATCAAACTCATCATAAATGGGTAATTCATCACATGAGAAAGTCGCATAAGCATGAAGCATGGCAATAGGAGGATCATCATCATGCAAGCAATCAATGTCCACTAGTGGGACAAGAGCATCACCTGCACCTATGTTACCTTTTGCATTCCACTCATGTGGTGTAGGTGAGGTGGTAAAGACCAACTCGTGGTCATCGTCATCATGATGGAACCATGTGAGGGGTGCATCATATTCCACCATGGCCATCGTCTTGTCCAAAGGGAGGACGAAGTCGTCGAGGATTGGCGCGTCATCATGTATGGGACCTAGCACCAAAGGAGAAGACACAATAGAGGTAGAGGTTACGTTGTTAGAAATCGAAGTGGCCTCACATGCCCTATCAACTAACTCACTCTCTCTATGTGGTGGCTCACACACTCCCTCAAGGTAGGTACACTCAAACTCACATATGGTGGAGTCACTCATCTCACTCAAGTGGTGGGGGTTGTGGCTCTCCTCCCATGGGAATTGGGGCAACTCATCATATATGGGGCTAGTGGTGAAGTCACTCTCACTCTCAATATGGTGGCATAAGTCTCTCAACTCATCTCCAAATGCCGCCATGGTCGAAGGGAAATTCCCATACTCAACCAACTCGTCACCGTCGTCGTGGATGAAGGCCGAAGATGGCACATCATCACTCTCGCCTCCAAAGATGGAAGCGTCATCCTTGCTCGCCACCTTGTCGCTCGCCTCCAAAGCATGTTCCTTGAGTGGCTCCGTAGTTGTAGTCGCCGCCGCACCGTCTTCAAAAAAAGTCGTGGTAGACTCGGCATCGTCAATGCCACAAAGACGGATGGCGGTGAAGTCGGACGTTGGAGCGTCGTCTTGGAGCTCATCAGGCTTGGACATCTTGGTGGTACCATCCTCATGCTCGTCGTCGTGGAGCTTGGTCGTCGCGAAGTGTGCTCGGGGTCGAGTAGCCTTGGCCTTGAGTTCTTGTTCCGCCTTGAGAGCACCAACGTAGATGTCGTCAAGAGACTCGTAGTTGTTGTGGAAGATAGTCTTGGCAATGTCATTGTTCAATCCCATCATGAAGTGGAACTTCATCGAAATGGGGTCGTCCACACCAGCTCGTCGCAAGGCTTTCTTCATCTTCATGAAGTACTCATCGAGAGACATGGATCCTTGTATGGTGTTCTCCAAGTGGTGGTGAAGATGTTCCGTGTATGTAGAAGGCACAAACTCTCGCCGCAACGCTTTCTTCAACTTGGACCAACTCATGTCGAAGCTCGTCGAAGATGTGTGAAGCCACCATGTCGACGCGTCGCCGTGGAAGTTTCTTGTGGCGCACTTCACGTGATCTTCGGAAGGGACTTGAAGTAGCTTGAGGTAGTAGTCCATCTTGCGCTCCCAATGGAGATACTCCTCGGGGTCTTGACTCCCAAAGAAAGGAATCTCGTTGTCGATGTCGAGGTCGTAGTAGCTCGTGGAAGTCGCGGACTTGAGCTTGGGGAGCTTCTCTTGAAGTGCTTGTCGGTGAAGATGCCGCATATCCAAAGGCGAAGATGCCTTGAAGTCGCTTGGCGAAGATGCCAAGGTAAGTGGTGAAGTCATGGAGCGGTGGTTGGTGTCGAGCTCGAGACCTTCACAGTTGTTCTTTGTTGGACGCCTTGATGTTGGCGTCGTTATTTCTTCATGTCGTTGATGGTGTCGATGCCGGTTTGATCTTGCCGGAGATGGTAGCTCGTAAGCATGTGCACTTGAGAGTCTTCTCGAAGATGATGAAGATCTCGTGCGGTTCTTGATGAGGGCCTTGAGCTCCTCCAAATGAGCATCCATCTTGGCGTCGATGGTTTTCTTCATGGCATCAAACTCGTCATTGTTGTTGTAGACCGAAGGAGATGTGCCTTCCCTATCCATGGAAGCACTCGAGAAGGCGTGAGAACGAGATGGAATGAACATACCAAAGTTACCTCTTTCCGAAGTTGTGGATGGATCTCAAAAGACCACAATGTAAGCAAGGAAAAGAGTGCACTTGGTGAAAAACCTTGTCCAATTCTCACAACCTACACAAATTTCTTATAGTGGAGCTCGGTGGGGTTAGTGGCACAAAATATCAAGCAAAATGAAGTCCAAGATATTGTAAATGTTGAAATAAATCCGATGGACTCAAAATGCAAAGCAAGTGATCACAAATATCGAGGAGGGCAATAGAGAAACACACGCGGTGGGATAATGGGGCTTGTGCAACTATAGGGATGAGCAAAGCTCGTGTTGCACAAACACAAGGAGAGACGCTAGCTTATTGCACGTTTGGGCACGATTCACCACTTGGCACCAATCCTATTTATGCAAGCAAAACGTTTCCTATTCCAAGTATCCTCATGCACAAGTATCTCTTTTCATGCTCAACTCTTTGCTTATAAGATTATGATCTTTATTTCTTGCTTAGAAGCTTTTTTTTCTCTTTTTTTTGTTCTCTTCCTTTCCACTATTAGTATTGAGCCTCAACCAAATATATGAGACGGGAGCAAGCAATTGCACTATATGATATTTCAAATGATGTAACAATATGATATCGTATCACTATGGTGCACAAGTTTTCGCGAAGCCTGACAATACTCGGATAGCTAGTCTCAATAGGTATGAAGGTAATCGCAAAGATGGTGTGGCTATCAAGATGTAATGGCAAGGAAGGAAAAGTGTATGACGGAATGTATACCTTCGTCACACTTAACCTTTCACGAAGTCGGGGGTAACCGGCCTTGCTTCCGGTTGAAGTTGGTCTCAAAGGATGGATGGTCGTCGTCGATGTCGAACGTCGGTGGTCGATGTAGTCGATGACGCGATACAAGTCACCGGTGGTGGATGAAGATGTAACCGTCCCTAAGTAGCCGAAACACCTTAGGAGACTCAAATCACAACTCAAGCAACCACAAAAGCAACGGTAACCAAAATGGGTTAGGTTGGGGAAGTCTATGGTGGTAATGCGGATGATATGGTGGAGGTTCTAGGCAAACTTGCCAAAATTTGAAAAATATGATGAAGTCAACTGGTGGTGAAACCAAGATGAGCAGCTCCGGCACGTCGATAGCTTCCAAACGAGCCAAAGAACACTCAAATCGGAGTTCGGGAGTGGAAGTTATGGTCGAAACGGTGAATCAGCCGAGGCGGAAACTGGGAGGGGCGGTTGTACCGCTTGGGAGGGGCGGTTGTACCGCTCCTGGAGCGTCCTGGAGGTTGCGAAAATGATGGACCTGGGAATTAGCGGTTGTACCGCTTGGTGGGGCGGTTGTACCGCTTCTGGAGCGTCCCGAGAGTGTTTTGGGGGGATTAGCGGTTGTACCGCTTCGAGGGGCGGTTGTACCGCTTGGTGGGGCGTACAGAGCGGTTGTACCGCTATTATCGGGATTTCAGATCCGGGATGCGATTTTGGGCGGAAATTGATGATTTTGGGCTCGAAATTGAAGGGGAAAAGAAAAATTGGGGCTAGGGAACGCCAAGGGAAGTAGATCCACTTGCCAAACACTAGATCCACGGATCAAAATCAACAAAAACTCACAAGAACAACAAATCACAAGAAAATTTTGGGGCTCTTTTTGTGGGGATTTTCGAAATTGGGAAGAAAAACACGAACTAATGCAAGAAAAGTGGGGGGGGGGGGGGTAGGGCTCCAAATTCGTGGCAACGTGGCTCTGATACCAATATGATACGGGGCAAACCCGAGGGTGGCCTGATCTTCACGAATTGGAGGTGGATTCGAGGAAGAACACGATGAACACGAAGAACACGAGGGGAAAACGTGGAGAGAATCAAAGGGAAACACTTTATTGGACAAGATCCACACCAAGTACTCCTCGAATCACAAGCAATACAAGAGGTGCATCAAGATCCAAGAACAACAACGGAAATAAAGATACATGGGTAGTTCATCCAAATCTCTAGGAGAGATGGGCCTTGAATCCACTAGGGATCTTCCCTTGATAGGGGCCTTGACATCCTCTAGGGATCTTCTCGGGTGGAGGCCTCGGTCTCCATGAGAGAAGTAGAGGAAGGAGCAAAGCTCATGTATGAATGAGCTATCACTTTGCTAACCCTAGAAATGAGGAGGGGGTGGAGTATATATAGTGCTAGCCACGAAGGGGTAAGTGAGAGAGGGATACATGGGCCTTGGGCCCCCTGCGCACAGGCAGTCGGGCGGTTGTACCGCCAGGGTGGCCGGTTGTACCGGTCAAGAACGAATAACCGGAACAACCGGTCTAGTACCGGCATTGCACTGCTTCATAACAGAAGCTCGGCCGGAGGTGGTCCGGTGGTGGACCGGTTGTACCGCCCACCGGTTGATGGCCGGTGGCTGGCCGGTTGTACCGGCAGCTCCTCTTCTTCCTTCTTCTCTTCCAAGCTTCCCTCGCGGATGGTGTAGATGTACGTAGGTGCTGGCACTCCTCCTCATCATCCGTGAAGCTCCGACAATACCTGTGCATGCACACGAGAGGAGTGTCAAGTAGTATACCATCCTCGAAGGGGTCAAGTGAACACGTGTAAAGGAGATGATTCACCTTTATGTATGTGAAGTAGTTGTGGCACGTGGCACTTGCTGAACGGACTCTTGTCATGGTGATGTCCGTAGGATGCTCCGCATCATAGAGACCAGGGCGGCCTAGGGATCATGTCGTCTAAGCGCATGAACATTGCCCTCCTGACGCGGTGGCCCTGGCGGATTGCTAACGGAACAGGTGGCCTTTGGCTCCAGATCATACGGAATAAATACCTGCGTGGCCAGCCGCTCGCTTTCTGCCAGCGATCTGGAGGCTCCCAGTTCTGGCAGTCAATCATCCAGTTGCTCCTGGTCCTTCGCATCGGGACCTCTATTGAGGTCGGCTCCGGCTCATCCACCCTGTTCTGGTTTGACCGATGGGCCGGGCTGGAGCCCTTCGCAGCGTGATTCCCGACCCTATTCTCCATCGCGGTGGATGCTCGGATATCGGTTGAGACCGCACTCACTGATCTTGAGCGTCTTGCGTTCCGGCGGCCATTTGGGCCCGAGGACCAGTTAGCCTGGTTCGAGAGCTACTAGAGGTCGTCGCTCTTCACGAACCAGCCTTAGACCAGCCTGCCGACCGCATCTCGTGGCGTCTCGAGCCCTTGAGATGTTTTTCCACGAAATCTCTCTATCGGGCCATTGCTCCCTCTCTTGCTCCAGCGCCCCTCGAGTTGATCTGGACGATCAGGCTCCCCCTGAAGATCCGGATCTTCTTGTGGCAGTGGATCCGCGGCCGCGTCCCTTCCGGTGTGGAGGTGCTTAATAGGAACGGACTGGGTGATGGGTTATGCCCTCTTTGCGGTACTGATGAGGACTCCAACCACATCTTCTTCTCGTGCGTATCTATCCAGTTTCTCTGGAGCTGCCTCCGAGAGCTCTTGGGTGGCCGTTGGTGTAACACCAACTTCCCAAACTTATCCGTCGAGGTCCAGTCCTTCCCCTAGCCGCGGTGCCACATTAGGTGGCTCGTCATTGGGGTCCTTGCCTGGACGCTATGGACGGTTCGCAATAAGCTGGTGATCCAACGTGTGCCTCTCTGACGTGCGACTAACGCCGTTTTCAAAATGTGTGGTTTTCTGCAGCTCTGGCGGCCGCTTAGCCGCCAACAGGACTAGGATGCCATCAACACCCTTACTGCCGATCTCAGGATGATGGCTCTTCGTTTGGCGCCACCGCTCCCTCCACCAGCCCTCCGAGCCGGACTAGACGCTTCGCTTCGCGCGTCTTCAGGGCCCAGTTGGTCCTTCCTTTGTGTTTTCTTCAGGGCTTGTTGAGTTGTGCCCTCAGCAGAACCTTATTGTACTCTATGTTGTGTGACTCTGTGTGCGTGTGTGACCTTTGTGGTACTTTGTGGCTGTGATGGTTGCTTTATCTATAAAGCGAGGCGAAAGCCTTTTTCGGTTAAGTCCGAGGAAAGGCGTGCTATTTTATCCTATTGCTGGCAGATGCCCTCGTAAAACCCAGAGGAAATCGGAAGCGCCCGCAAAGATCAGACGACAAGAAAAGACACGAGTTGAGTGGAACAAACGGCGCGGAGGATGAGATAAACCTTAAAGACTCACGAGAGCTTCGACGGTGAACCATCCATATGGCAACCAACACCCTCCCCTCTCGCTCCCTCCTCGCTGCCCCGGCCCAGCACCCTGGTGTACGGCTCGGGACCTCTCTCCGCGTCTCCCTCTCCCACCACAATCAACCTGCCGACGACCCTGAGCGCCGTCGAGCTCCGGTCGGCTCTCACCCGGCCTTCGCGCGCAGTAACCGTGCCAAGAAGATCCCCGTCCCGAACACTGGCGAGCCCGCCGCCGGCATCCGGGTCACCGACCGGGGCCTCGTCTACCACCTCGAGGGGGCGCCGTTTGAGTTCCAGTACAGCTATACGGAGGCCCCACGAGCACGCCCCGTAGCTCTCCGGGAGGCTCCATTCCTGCCGTTCGGTCCCGAGGCTACGCCGCGCCCGTGGACCGGGAGGAAGCCTCTCCCCAAGAGCCGCAAGGAGTTGCCTGAGTTCGACTCTTTCGTGCTACCGCCGCATGGCAAGAAAGGGATGAAGCCCGTGCAGTCGCCAGGGCCATTCCTCGCTGGGATGGAGCCAAGGTACCAAGCGGCGTCGCGGGAGGAGGTCCTCGGGGAACCGCTCACCAGAGACGAGGTCGCCGTGCTCGTCAAGGGAAACCTCAAGGCGAAACGGCAGCTCAATATGGGTAAGTTTCCTCAACTCAGCTGTGCAACTCAATAAGCTGATTTCATTCCATTTTCCTATTCTGAAGAACAACTTCGATATATTGGATAGAATGCCACTCTTTAAAAGGAAAAAAAAGGAGTAATCAGCTGTGACACGAAAAAAAGAGGAGTTACAGCTGTGGCCCTTTTAGTCTGAATGAGCATTTCTGCAGGCAGGGATGGTTTAACACACAATATGTTGGAGAACATTCATGCACACTGGAAGAGGAAGAGAGTTTGCAAGATAAGATGCAAAGGTGTATGTACAGTTGACATGGATAATGTCTGCCAACAACTCGAGGTAACTATGCTACCACCCTCTATTCATTTCTTCGGGCTGCTACATCTCGTTTCAATTCTATCCGTCTGTTTTTTGTATCCTGCAATATATTTATGATTTATCCTATCTTGGAATTCTTCAAATGTATCTATTTTACTCCATGGTAAATTTTGTCACTCTTGATTTTTTATAAAATGAAGGCGCAAGAAGTGACCGACTTTATATTAATAAAGCCCAACTGAGAGTCAAACACAAAGTCTTACAACCAAACGGAATAAAATGGAAAGCAAGGTAGAGAGGATATTAGTTTAACAAAACAAGCCACATAAGCGAGCACGTAGATTCGCAACACAAGACCCACACAGCCAAGATTCCAATTAGCTGCTTGACGTCGGATGTCTATTGATGGCATACGCTGCGTTGCCCTTCTTCCCTAGGGGAAGACAGAGCTGAAAGAAAGAGATGGTTTTGAAGATGTAATCAGCTGGAAGACCTGGGATAATTCTTGATAGAAAGCTTGTTAAGCACATTCCATAACTCCTAGAATTGCAAGGCAATGAACCTGGGACTTATCAGCTACCCACTAAATTTTGCAAGCTGCCCTGATTTCCCTATAGTGCAATATGTTGATGATGCTCTTGTGCTCCTGAAAGCCGACTCAAAGCAATTATTCTGTCTTAAGGCTCTGCTCAACACCTTTGCCTCTGCTACTGGCCTAAAAGTTAATTACAGCAAGTTAAGCATGGTGCCTATTAATATCAATGAGGATAGAGTGGAGATGTTACTGAACACCATGGGTTGCAAGAGGGGATCTTTCCCATTTACCTATCTGGGACTACCTCTTGGTCAGACAAAACCATCAGTGGAGCAGTGTCTGCCCTTAGTCCAGAAGCTAGCCAAAAAGCTAATGGGCTTGGCAACATTCATGACTCAGCAGGGAGATTGTTGTTGGTCAAATCAATCCTGGCCTCCTTAACTATTTTTTTCATGTGCTGCCTGGACCTCCCTGAAACCATTGAAAAGCAAATAGAGAAGTACTTAAGGCACTGTCTCTGGAGAGGATCGGACCTGGAGGACCACAGACCAGCAATGGTGGCCTGGAGTGTTGTTTGTAGGTCTAAAAGCCAAGGAGGGCTTGGGATTTGTAACCTAGGTGTGCAAAACAAGGCTCTGTTATTAAAGAACCTTCACAAATTTTACAACAAACACAACATTCCCTGGGTTCATTTAGTTTGGGAAGCCTACTACGGCAATGAACAGCTCCCTGGTCAACAAATGGTTGGCTCTTTTTGGTGGAAAGCAAACTTAAAATTGGTGGATCTGTATAAATCAATGGCAAGGTGTAATATTAGGGATGGAAAATCTGTTTATCTTTGGTCTGACCAATGGCACTTCTCTTGCCTCTTGCATTCTTTGCCTCATTTGTTCTTGTTAGAGTTATATTAGTGATGTCTTTTGGCCTTTTGCATTCTAGTCTCTTGGCATACTCTTGTAGCCTTTTGGCATCCCCATGTACATGTATATATGTTGGCTTTGGCCTCCTAATAATACAAGTTGCATATTCCTAACATGGTATTAGAGCCTTAGGTTTTATTTCGCACGCGCAACTCGTGCTCTCCGATCCAAAATTCCTGCGTCGGCCATCGCTGTTCCTCTTTGTCTCCGGCCGATTGCTCAACTCACCGCCGATCTCCCGGTCCATGCGCCTGTCTGCGTTCGCCGTGCTCTCCCAGATCGAGCCGCGCTGCAGGTCTCCCGCAAGAGCCCGAGCACTCCCGTCTCCTGTCCAAGACGCCTGTTGCAGCCCGAGCACTCCCGTCTCCTGTCCAAGACGTCCGCTGCCGGCCGCCTACGGATCAAGCCGCGTCTCACCCGTTTCCGGCACAGGTCGCTGCTGCCGGCCGCCTCCGGATCAGGTCGCGCCTCACCCGCTTCCCGCTGCCGTCGGCGCCTCCGCTTCCGGCCGCCGCTTTCCGTCGCCGTCCGCTGCTGCTGGCCGCCTCTGGATCAGGCCGCCGCTTCCTGCCGCCGTCCGGATCAGGACGCCGCTTCCCGTCGCCGCCCGCTGCAGCCGGTCGCCTCCGCTTCCGGTCGCCGCCGTCCGCTGCTGCTGGTCGCCTCCGGATCAGGCGCGCTACACTCGCGTGGACCGGGCGCTGCCGTTCCACCTGCGTGCGTGCGTGCTTCGGTGGTGAGACAGTTCGATCGATCTGCTTGCTTGGACTGCTGGTGGGCTTTTGTTGTGGCCTGATAGTTCTGCTACCGCTGCTTTCCTCAAAAAAAAAAAGAGAGAAAAGAAAAGTAAAAAAAAAAGAGGTACAATGCTTTCGTCGGGTGTGCCTCTCCCTTGCTGCCCGGTGTTTTCCGACAGTATTCTGTATATTGATCCCGTCTCACACATGCGCCTTCCCTCGGTGCTTGGTGCTCACCCGCTTGGAGGTGGTGGTTGTCGCTCTACTTCGACACCTTTTGCGACTTTCGCCGGTGCTGCTGGCCACTCTACGTCGACTCCTTCGACAGCTGCACCGCCTCTGCTGGCCCGTGTTGGTCGTTCTTCAGCGACTCTTCCCATGATTTCTGCACCTGGTGATTGTCGCCCTACGTCGACTCCTCTCACGGCCTCCGCGCGCAATGGAGACCGCTCTACGTCGACTCCCCCAGTGGCTTCCACATGCGGTTCTACGTCGACTCGCTACTCTCGGTCGACTCTGCACGCGGCTTTCACGAGTGGTGGCGACTGCTTGTCGTCGGCAGATGTTTCTACCTCGACCTCTTTGGCCGTGTCCCTGTCTACACGTGAGATTGCGCAACTGCGATGCCTGATTGATGCTTGGGATTCTTCACCAGCAGGTTCTACAGTTTCCCGTTCGAGTGCAGAGGCTGAGTTGCGAGCTATGTCTCTTCTGACGGCAGAGGTGACTTGGCTACGATGGTTATTGGAGGATTTTGGTGTTTCTATTACTACACCTACCACCCTCTTGTCGGACAGTACATGTGCTATCAGTATTGCGCGGGATCCCGTGAAGCATGAGCTTACCAAGCATATTGGTGTTGATGCTTCTTATGTGCGTGCTGCTATGCAGGATCATGTTGTTTCTCTTCAGTATGTGCCTTCCGAGTTACAGCTAGCAGACTTCTTCACGAAGGCCTAGACTAGAGCGCAACATGGATTTCACCTTTCCAAACTCAGTGTTGTGGATCCACCATGAGTTTGAGGGGGGTGTTAGAGTTATATTAGTGATGTCTTTTGGCCTTTTGCATTCTAGTCTCTTGGCATACTCTTGTAGCCTTTTGGCATCCTCATGTACATGTATATATGTTGGCTTTGGCCTCCTAATAATACAAGTTGCATATTCCTAACAGTTCTCATTTGCCAAGAATCAATTTATATCTGTGGAGGAAACTGATAACTTGGAAGATCTATTCCACTTACCACTGCCTATTCAGGCCTATGAAGAATTCCAACAGCTTGAGGCTGTAATGATACTTGGAGTTATATCAGGGGATCTGACAGATTTTCTTCCACAAAAGCATACAATTGCTTAATGGGCGTAAAAAATGTACCACAACACTTCCAATGGGTCCGGAATACCTCTTGTCAACCTAAACACAAAGTGCTCTTCTCAACCTAAACACAAAGTGTTCTTCTGGATGGTTCTACATGATAGGGTCAATACAAGAAATCTCCTTAGAAGGAAAACTTTTTTACTTGGAGACATACAACTGTGCTCTTATCAATTGTCAGCAAGAGGAAACTCTTTTTCATCTCTTTTGGGGATGTCCATTCTCCAAAATCTGCTGGGATTTTGTCTGTCCTACTAGAGCTCCTGTCACTTCAGTACTGCAAGCTATAGAGGATGTCAAAAGCAAAATTACTCTCCCATTTGCCATGGACATTATTATTTTGTCCACTTGGGGAATCTGGATTACAAGGAATAATTTCATCTTCCAACAAATCCAACCATCATTTCAGAGATGGAAGGACACATTCTACATGGAGATTACCTGTTGAAGTACAGGATGAAGAGAAAGTATGCTGCCACTTTCCAGGCTTGGTTGGATTCTTTAACTTTAGGCTATTTCTTTTCTAGTTTTCTCTTGCTTCCTCTTTTCTTTTCTTTTCTTTCTTTCTTTCTTTCTTTCTTTCTTTTTGTTTGGCTCTCTCAGCCTTTTCCTTTCTTTTCTTTTACTTTCTTTTCTTTTCTAGGCTTACCTCAAGCCATTTTTGTAATATCTTTGAGACATTTTAGTAATAATAAAAAATTGCAGTGGGGATTTTTCCCTACTGTGTATAGTCAAAAAAAAAAAAACTCCCAGAATTGCGCTACAAAGCAACGCCAAACGGTCACATAGGACCGTTAATATCACACAATAGCTCTAAGAACTCAGGCGTGGGGTTGGGGTTCCAGGAGCATCCCATGCATTCTCGGACGCAACTCCACATAAACTTAATCGGCACGTTAGAGAAAAAAATGTGGTGGGGTCTACCGGAGCACCACATGGAGCAAGATCCGTCACTCGGGCCGCGTTTTTTATGGAAGTTAAGCGCTATATCTCAGGAACTGCCAGATGGAAGAGCAGCAGTCCATAATGTCTTGGCATGTGCCATGGTAGGATTCCTTGTAAGTTTTGTGTACATAGACTTGACCTTGTAGCTCCCCGACGCTTCAAGGTCTCATGAAATAATGTTATTGCCTTTCTGCAACTCTCGCCTCAGCGCCTCCCGAGCTACCCAATTTTTGAGGGGTGAGATTACGACAGAACGCCATGCTGACAAGCTGTCATGGAGAACAGGGTGAACTGAGGCCTCCAACTCCACGGCCAGCATGTACAATTTGTGATATTTTTCGAAAAGAGGGTATCTCCAAGCCACCTGTTAATCCAGAATTGGGTAGCCCTGCCGTCTTTGCCCTCGAATCTCGCCCCCAAACTAAAGTTGAATTTAACTTTCTAGATCTCATTCCAAAACGATGACCGTTTGTCAACAAGCGAGAAGACATTCGAGTTGGGAAAATATTTCTCCTTTAACGACCTGGCCCACACACAAGATAGAAGGGTTATGGGAAAGCTTCTAGATCCATTTGACAAGCAAGGTGACATTCATGGTTTTTGTGTTCATCACCCTGAGGCCTCCCTTGGCTTTTGGTTTACAAATACCGACCCATCTGGCGATATGGTATTTCCCTTTGTTACCTTCTCCTTCTCAAAAGAATGTTGGACGCACCTTATCAAATCCCGCGTGCACCCCATTTACTAATAACTCCATAGTATAAGAGGGAATCGCCGACAAGCACCCATTTGCTAAAGCCAATCTTCCACGCGAAGACATGAATTTCATTGCGAAGGTTCCACCCTCATGGCAACCTTGACACCCAACTGATCCCATTCTACTGTGCTTAGATTTCTATCACTAATTGCAAACCAGCATGAGGTCGGGAAGGCTGCCAACGTACTATTCAGAAGATTGGCCACCCTGCGATCTTCGGCCTTGTTCATCCCCATGGTGACCACCTTGCATTTGTAGAAATTGATTTTCACATCGAACATTAGCTCGAAACTTTGTCGTAGAGTTCTGTGAGTCAAATTCTTCACTAATTTATTCACACTCAGATAGTATTGCTTCATTGAGAGAAGATTACAGTTTCTTCGTGCGATGTGCAACTAAGTCTTCTAAAGTGCATAAGTGTTAGCGCGTGTGCCTGATTTACAACATATTGAAGGACTCTAGGATATTTAGCTCACACCGTAATACACTAAGCCTTTTCTCATCCAATGGCTTCGTGAAGATATTCGCCAATTGCTTCTTGGTCTTGACGTGACTGATAGTAATATCTTCTTTGAGAACATGGTCACGGAGGAAATGATGCTTGCAATATACTTCGTTCGAGAGTGTTGCGCCAGATTGTGAGAAATCTTAATAGCACTCTCATTGTCGCAAAGAAGAGGAATCTTCTTCACCTTGATGCCATAGTCCTTGAGAGTTTGCTTCAACTAAAGGAGTTGAGAACAACAAGCTCCTGCATCGATATATTCTACTTCGGTGGTGGAGAGTGAGACACAATTCTGCTTCTTCGAGGACCAAGACACCAGAGATGACCTGTTTCATCGCGAGGTGATGCAATTCCTTCGGAGCGGCTTGAAATCGTGCAGACATGCAAACACTAAGATGACATCGGGCCTAGATGTACAAAGTTACTATACAAAACCAATCATGGAGCGGTCTACCTATTGATCGAAAGGTTTACCATTTTCATCAGCGCTGAGATGACCATTTGTCGGCATGGGAGTTTTGATACCCTTACAATCTTGCATGCCAAACTTCTTCAGGTAGTCTTTGAGATATTTCTTTTGCGAGATGATTCCATATTTCAAATTGGCGCACTTGCAGTCTGAGAATTTTTTTTAGTTTGCCCATCATGGACATTTGATATCTGTTGGACATCATATAAGCAAATTTTTCTCTGAAACGATTGTTAGTGCAACCGAAGATAATATTGTCCACATATATTTGACACAACAATAGATCATTATTGTAAGAGTGTGTGAATAGAGTGGAATCAGTGGATCCTGGTTTGAAACCCTTTAGCTCGAGTAACTTCTTCAGAGTATTATACCAAGCTCGAGGAGCTTCCTTCAGCTCATAGAGAGCTTTGTGAAGTTGATGTACTCTATCGGGATACTTTGGGTCTTCAAAACCTGAAGGCTGCTTGGCATATACTTCTTCCTCGATACTACCATGGAGGAAGGCACTTTTCACATCCATTTGATATAGCAAGATATTGTTATAGTTTGCATATGCAACTATGCAAGTAAGATTCGAATTGCTTTCAGACGAGCAACTGGTACCTTTGACTTGAGAGTAGTCTTGAGCCACGAATCGAGCTTTATTCCTCACAACTTAACCATTTTCATCTTGTTTATTGTGGAATATCCATTTAGTGTCGATGATATTGTGCTTCCTAGGATCTGGTCTTTTGACCAAACTCCACACCTTGTTGCGCTCAAATTGTTGAAGTTCTTGCATATCTATCATCTAATCCGGATCTTGCATAGCTTCATCAAACTTGGATGGCCCTAGGATAGAGAAAAAAGAGAAATGCCGGCAAAAGCTAGCTAAACGAGCTCTTGAACGAGTAAGAGAACCTGGGGCATTTATCTAGTTGAGTATCTTGTCAGCATCCACTTCTTTCGCCACTCTAGGATGACGCGGTCCAACATTTTCTTCTTGTTGCTCTTATTGATCTTCATCATTTTCTTCCGGAGCAGCTTCTTCTTCAGGATCATTAGGATTTTCCTCAAGATGAGTTCTTCGCGAAGGCGAGGGAGGAACCGTTCCTTCTTGAGGAGCTTGAGGATTTTCTCGACCAACCAAACTTCACTAGTCGCCATATTCCTTATGACTTCATCTAGAGGAGGAGGATCATCTAGCACATAACCAAGTAAAAATCCCTAGTGTGTCTAGCTGCAAACATTGAACTATGATTGAGATCTAGAATCCAACATGGTGCACCAAAGACTGTCAAGTATGATACATTGGGTTTGTTACCGGTGATAAACTCATATGATGTTTTCTTTAGAAACTTAAGAAGATAAACTGGATTGGTGATATGGCACGTGGTGTTGATAGCTTCCGCCCAAAATCAAATTGGGGTTTGTACTCATTAAACGTAGTGCGAGCCATCTCAATGAGAGTTCCATTCTTGCGTTCCACCACTCCATTTTGTTGCGGAGTATAAGCTGCAGAGAACTCGTGAGTAATGCCCTATTCATCGAGGAAATCTTCAATATTGGTGTTCTGGAACTCCGTGCCATCATCACTCATGTTATGCTTGATGATCTCATAGTCATTTTGAGCTCTTCTCGCGAAGCGTTTGAAACAATCATGGTGTTGACACCAGATTTTGGCACGGAAGAAAACATTATTAAGATGGATTCAAATGAAGAAGTGCTCTACATGAAAAAGTTCCACAGTGTTGACATGAACATCTTTGAAGTTTGCGCCATCGTCGTCCGATTTCATCTCGAAGGCCAAAACTATGCTCAAAGTATTAAGATTTTATATTCAGAGTACTTTTCGGCCGATTAGGCCCCCGAGAAAACCTCATATGAGAAAATGTTCTACACGGATTGTCTTCGTCTCGTCGAAACGATCGATTTTGATACAAAAATCATCTCAATCCGAGGTCGTATGCAAAAGTTAGAGTCATCGGAGTGTGGCTCTACCACCAGCCAAAAAGTGGCGCGCCCAATCAGACAAGTGGCTGATAGGTAGCACCATCGATTTCTTATATTGCGTGAGCGTTTCAGTCCAGAAGACAGCCTCGAATCGAAAAACGTTCAACACGAAAGTTGTTCGTCTCGTCGAAACGGTTAAATTTGCTTTTGGGCTCATCTTCATCCGAGATCGTTTGCGGCCTGTGAGACCCAAAAACCAAACTGCTGTCTTAGACTTACCTAAATCCGAGTTCGGTTAATTTTGGAAAGATTTGGACGGGATTTGGAGTCCTTTTCTTGTACGGGAAGTCCAGCCGCCTCATAAATAAATGAGAGGTGACGGCCGATTGAATAACACACAATCGACAAACCAATCTATCATATTTTACCTTTACCTTTATCCTTCTCCCTTGTTCTTCTTCTTCCTCGTTCTTCGTTCGTTCTTCGCTTGGAGGGCAGTGATCCATGAGGCCCTAGGGGTGATCAGGTTGACCTAGGGCAGCCCATAGCCGCTGCGCGCCCTAACGGGGTCCCTCCCGGGCGTGTGGGGTTTCGGGTTCTCAAAAGCGTCTGCCGGACTGCTTGCGTACCGCGCTTCCGGACGGGTCTCCTTCGACGTGAGCTGCGGTGCATCACCCCCGGCGTCGATGGTACACGGTGACGTGTTCGTGTGCGAACACATGGGTCCTGGATTTATCTTCAAAAAGTATACCGAGATGAATAGAGAAAAGTCATCAACAATTACGAGACCATAATGATTACCACCAAAACTTGCATAGTTCTGTGGTCCCAAGAGATCCATATGAAGAATTTCAAGAGGACGCATTGTGGACATGACGGTCTTTGCGTATTGCGACTTCTTCACTTGTTTTCCAGCTTCACAAGCGCCGTAGAAGATCTTTGTTGAACTTCACGTCCTTGATACCTATCATGTGCTTGTTCTTCATCAACTTTTGCAAGTTTCTCATGCCGGCGGCATGGCGAAGTCTTCGGTGACATAACCAACATTCCGGGGCTTTTGCAAGCAGACATGTGGCAACCGAGGGGCCCTTGGAAAAATCTATGAGGTACAAATCTCGTCGATGAATTCCCTCGAAAACAAATGAGTAATCGTGTGCCATGACTATCCTGCAACCAGTCTTAGTGAAAAGCACAAGCATATCCATATCGCATAACTTTGAAACAAACATAAGGTTGTATCGGGAGATAACAATCTTACCTAACCCAATAACCTTTTCTTTGCTATTGTCCGCAAATGAGATGTTCCTCTTGGTAGAGGGATTTATCTTGGAATCGACAATCATGCTTATGTTTCTGGTCATATGATTAGTGTAGTCACTGTCCATGGCCCACTCTTTTCCCTCGGAGACATATTCCTGCAGAAGAATTACTTCTTAACCACCCACATCTTGCTGGGTGACTAAGAAGGAATTGCATTGCGCTGAACATCCGAGGACTTAGCACGAGAAACATTAGAATTTCTCCTCGGAGCAGGGTTAGAATAATCAAATGAATAAGCAAAGATTCTTCTTGAAGAGTTGCGAACATAGTGGTTTGAAGAATAATGTTGATATTCATAAGAAGCAGAATTAGCATTGGAACCCTTAGAGGATTTTGCAGCTGTCATTTGATGACTCCATTCGAATGTTTTCCTCCTGTAACCTGCATAGAGTTATTCCTGGGGTGAAGCTTATCACTCTGTGGTGTCATGACAGCATTCACAGGAGTGTCGTGCACTTGCTCCTTGGTTACCCTAGATTTTCTTCAATGGGGGGGGGGGGGGGCATTCCTGCAGTTAGTTCCAATATAACAAACAAATACTTCTTCATGCTGATTTTTAAACAACTTAAAGTTAGAGTCAAATGACTCTTCAGTGTTAGAGAGAGTATTGCAATCATAACCAGACAAGAGTAAAGGATCAAGGGGTTTTCCTTTTCGAGAGCACCCAATGAGTTTTGAGGTATTGCTTAGGAGTCCAGTACAAACTATAAACATTGATGTTCCTTTTTTTTGACATTCAAATCCCTCTTTATTCATTGGTCACAATAGTTACATCACTGATCAGCAGCTGAATAATAGCCGTAGGGGCCTCATCTAACCAAGTTTCAAGATTGGAAAATCTAACCAAGCTAGCTAATTCATGGGTTATCACATTAACTTCACTAAGACAATGTTCATAGATTACATGAGAAAAATCCGTGGACATGTGATAGCAGTCTTCGAAGACAGCTGCTGCAAGACCAGCAAGCGAACCTCCTTCATGCATTGTTGTGATTACATCGGCACTATCAGAGTTGATTATCATTCGGTTACAACTGATCGATTGAGCTAGCATCAAACCAAATTGCAGCGCCATAGCTTCCAGCATAAAAGCATCCACACAAACATCAAGTTTCTCGTTCACTGCTGCTATGAAGGTACCTCTTGTCATCTCTCACTATTGTACCAACTGCACCTTGAAGAGAATTAGAGTTGAAAGAGGCATCAACATTCAATTCACATATCCCTTGATCGGTTTAGACCACCCACCTCGCTTCAGTTTTTCCTTCGGTGAGTAAGTAACCTGAAAGTTTGCTGCTAGAGACCAGACCGAAGTGTTGATTTGGCTTGGTGTTTGGACTCGCTCTCCATGAACCAATTTTCTTCTCTCCTACCAAAGGTACCAGCTGTTATCGCGAAATTCTCTTAATCTGGTATTGCTAAGAACATGAGCCTCATGGTCAGGTATGTTTAGGAGGTATTCCAATACTGCCTCACCAGCGAGATCAACTGCGCAGGCCTTGTTAATGACATCATAGACTCCCAAATTCTGCCAAACCTCTTTTGCTTTGTCGCATTCAAAAAGGAGATGCTTAATACTTTCTGCATCCATGTTGCAAGTAGGACACTGGGGCTGGATCTTTGATATGCCTATTAGCCAATATAGATCTGCAAGGAAGGGCACCATGCATAGTCCTTCGCATGAAAAATTTGACTTGAGACGGGCAGGAAAGTTTCCAAACAGTGTCCCAAATACCATTGATGCTCGACGCCCCATCATATCATCACTTCTCAGCTTATGACTGTATTGTCTCTCCCACTTTGCATGATATGCGCTTCTAACTATGAACACACCAGTTTTCGTGAAGCTCCAAGCAACAAAGTCCGACATGGGGTGCGAAGATAGGGGGATAGCTAAAATCCTCTCGGCATCAAACCTCCAGAAAGTTTGGCGGACAAGCTGCTCATCCCAGAGGCCTGTTATTGGGTCAATAAGATTGCAAACTTTAGAGAGAATTTCGTTCCCATTCCCACGTCTAGTGATTACCATTTTTGTCGAAGATTGTGGAATCCAAGTATCCGTCCATATGTTAAATGTTCTGTCCATCTCTGACCCTCCACACATGACCTTGTTTAATCGTGTCAATCCCTACCATGATACGTTGCCACGTGTAAGACACACCCTTCTTACTAGTAGCACTGAGAAGATCACCATCAGGGAAGTACCTGCTCTCAAGATAGTGGCACATAGCGAATCAGGGTTCTCAATTAACCTCCAGGCCTGTTTT
The DNA here is from genome assembly GCA_039707655.1 of Elymus sibiricus. Taxonomy (NCBI): domain Eukaryota; kingdom Viridiplantae; phylum Streptophyta; class Magnoliopsida; order Poales; family Poaceae; genus Elymus; species Elymus sibiricus. Next base: position 201,410,215 of record CM077667.1, read on the forward strand.
GCGAGTAGCGGAAGCTTACAGCAATGTCGCATGAAACCCCATACCTTTTTTGCTCTTTGGGATACACATCTTTCACCAGGCAAACCAATGCATGCATTTGTGATTAGCATCATCACCCCATCAGAACTGCGTCATCGCATCAGTGATTCCTTTGATTTTTTTTAGGAATTTTAAAGACCGACATCGCATAAGTTGGTATAGCTTGAGCCACCGACTTAATTAAAATTTCTTTACCTCCAGAAGACAAACATCTCTCTTTCCAACCACCGAGCCTCATAACCAAACGATCTGTTAGGGTACGAAGCATGGAAAACAATTTTTTTCCTACGAACACCCAAGATCTATTCTATGAGATGCATAGCAACGAGAAGGGAGAGTGTGTCTGCGTACCCTCGTAGACCATTAAGCGGAAGCGTATATAGCGCGGTTGATGTAGTTGTAATCCAATCGCGATCCGATCCGATCTAGCGCCGAACGGACGACACCTTTGCGCACACGTGCGGCTCGATGACGTCTCCGCCTCCTTGATCCAACAAGCAAGGGCGGAGAAGTAGATGGGATCTCGACCAACACGACGGCATGGTGGAGATGGTGGTGGAGCAGTGCCAGCAGGGTTTTGCCAAGCGCCTTCGGAACTGCGAACGAGGAAGAACGGGAGGGACGGGAGGAAGAGGGCTGCCTCAAGGGAGAGGACTTGTTGTGTTCAGCCCTCCCCTCCCCTTCACTATTTATAGGAGGCAAAGGGGGTGGGGGGGGGGGGAGGGGGCGCAGCCCTGATCCCTCCTCCAAGGGAGGGGTGGCAGCCAGGAGGGAGGAGTCCTCCCTTTCCTCCCTCCCCAAGGCACCTTCGAGGTGCCTTGCCCCTCAAGGTTTCTAACCCCCTAGTCGCATGGGCCCTTGGGGCTGGCCCAATAAGGCGAGGGCGCCCCCTACATCCCATGCTGGCCTAAGAGGTGTGGTGAAACCCTCCATAGACTTTCGGACCGTTTCGAAATCCTCCAGAACCTTCCAGAAGCTTCCCGGTACAATACCGGCAAAACCCGAAACTTTTCGATAGCCAAAATATGACTTCCCATATATAAATCTTTACCTCCGGACCATTCCGGAGCTCCTCTTGATGCCCGGGATCTCATCCGGGACTCCGAACAACATTCGTCATCAACGTACATATTGCAATACTACTCTAGCGTCATCGAACGTTAAGCGTGCGGACCCTACGGATTCGAGAATCATGTAGACATGACCGAGACACCTCTCCAGTCAATAACCAATAGCGGGACCTGAATGCCCATAGTGGTTCCTACATGGTCCACGAAGATCTTTATCGGTCAAACCACGATGTCAAGGATTCAGTCAGTCCCGTATGCAGTTCCCTTTGTCTATCGGTATGTTACTTGCCCTAGATTCGATCGTCGGTATCAACATACCAATTTCAATCTCGTTACCGGCATGTCTCTTTACTCGTTCTGTACTATAAGATCTCATGACTAACTCATTAGTCACATTGCTTGCAAGCTTCTTGCGATGTTGTATTACCGAGAGGACCCAGAGATACCTCTCCGTCATACGGAGTGACAAATCCCAGTCTCAATCCACGCCAATGTCACGCCCAAGATGCGTTCCTATCCTTATTTTGGCACGAGGGCCTCGACAGGGATAGAAGCGCATCTCGTCGTTTCGCAAGAATGGATATCATTACAAATACATGTAAAGAAGAGATGAGGATATGGAATTGGCTTACACTCGCCACAAGCTACATCAATATCACATCAATACAATAACATCTCCAAACATCATACAGAAGAGCAGGGTCCGACTACGGACGAAAACAAATGATAAAATGACATCCATCCTTGCTATCCCAGGCTGCCGCCTGGAACCCATCCTAGATCGATGAAGAAGAAGAACTCCAAATCAAAACAAGCATCGCGCTCACGTCAAACCATCGCATTACCTGTACATGCAACTGTTGTTGTAGTAATCTGTGAGCCACGGGGACTCAGCAATCTCATTTCCAAGGGTATCAAGACTATTAAAGCTTAATGGGTGAGGTATGGTTAAGTGGTGAGGCTGCAGCAAGCGACTAAGCATTTATTTGAGTGGCTAACTTACGAGTACAAGAATAAAGGGGGATGATTGTCGCATAAACGGACGTGAACTAGTAATAATCTCTAAGAGATCCTGAACACCTACTTACGAACAAACATAACCCCACCGTGTTCTCTCTTGGATAAGGACTCATGAGAAGAGACAGTCACGGTTACGCACACGGTCGGTGTATTTTATTTGAGTTTACTTCAAGTTTGCTATGACCGGGTGTTAAACAAAGTTTCCAAGTTGCCACGTAACCGCGGGCACGGCTTTCTGAAAGATTTAACCCTGCAGGGGTGCTCCAACTCATCCATCACAAACTAACCACACGCCGCGGGAATAACCTCGACCACGAATCTCGTGATCTTCCTAGGCAATTCCACTGGAAAACCGCAACCTCGAGATAGCCCGAAGTATTCCCGGAATTCCTCGCACAAGACGTTCGAGAAAGGTAAAACAAGTCCAGCAAGGCCGCCCGGCAGGCCAGATCCCGATAGGAGCCGCGCGTATCTCGTTCTCAGGGCACTACCAGATGAGCAGTACGTACGGTGGCCTGATAGAAATCCCCCGAGTTGCCCCGGGGTGGCCCCGCAAGTGGCTCTGTTTTGGAAAAACACTCATGAGGAGCACTGGCCCGGGTTGTTGATTAATTATCCACGGGGTCCGGAAAGTCCCTATGCAATTTTATTAGTTATTAGGCAAATGTAGTACCAATGTTGGGCCTTGTCAGACAAGTTTTATCCTAAAACGAAAATCAAGGGGGTCCCCATAACAACCCCGAGCATGTTAGGAGCGCTCAATTATGGAACATAACACCGGTACACAAGTAACTAGGGCGGCAAGAGTGGAACAAAACACCGAGTAAAAGGCCAAGCCTTCCACCCTTCACCAAGTATATATGTGCATTAAATTAAATAGCAATAATATTGTGATATATCAAAAAAAATCCATGTTGCACATGGAAAGAGCTTGCACCTGCAACTAGCAGCGCTATAAGAAGGGCTGAGCAAGCAGTAACATAGCCAAACAATGTTTTGCTGGGATGTGGAGAGGTTAGAGGCTTTTCATGGCAATTTGGGAGGCTTGACATACAAGTGGTAGGTAGCGAGACAGCGATAGAAAAGAGACATCTAGCATGGCAATGATAGTAGTGGTATCCATGGAAATGATCATCTTGCCTGAGATCCCGCTTGGAAGAAGAACGAATCCATGAAGAAGACAAGCCAACGTAGTCGAACGAATCCTCACACTCCGAACGCTTTCGGAACTCTATCGAGAAGAAACAATCCGGAAACAACAATCAACACATGATAACACCACAACATATGCATGACATGATGCACTTCAAATATGATGCATGTTATGCATGACATGGCAAGCACAACAATCAACTTCTACACATTAAGTAAAGCTCAATATGCAACGAGTTGCATATTGACGAAACTCCACATTCGAATATTTAGTTCACTCTCGTTTAGGTACACGACAATATTAAATGTTGTTAAACATAGCAAGAGGTGAAGCATAAGTAAACTACACATCTAGGCAAGTTTAAATGAGGCCGGAAACAACATATAGCATTTCCGAAACGACCCCATATGTTAATTTCGAAATTTGTCCAGACCTGGACTAATCATGTTTTATATTTATTAAACAGGGAAATAAAATATATCATGCAATTTTACACGTCATTCTAGTCGATTTACATATATAGAACATCTCAAACGGAACTACGGTCTAAAAGATATGACAATCACAAGATTATATGCCATGAATGCAAAATGCATGAAAATGACAACCACAAACATACCAAATCATGGATGCAGCAAGATATTATGAAACTACATGAAATTCTAAGCAAGTTTCATATATGGCATGTCCAAAACGGAGCTACGGTTCAACCACAATCACCAATACAAGTTTTAGTTCAAATCTGCCCAAAACAGCATCATAGCATATTGCACACATGAAAACAACAAGCTACAAGATTCTAAAATGCACAAACTAAGCATGCGGCAGTAGCATATAACACACACTTCATTTCATCTTCACATATCATACTCAAAATAGTTATGGAACACATGGTGGGAAGCTCACAACGTGGCAACAAAATATAGCAGATTAGGACTTAGTGAAATTCACAGTTTTTAGCATAGCAGTTTTTCACGAAGGCATATTGGCAGCAGCAAAACTATATGCTACAGGGCATATTATGACATGAAAATTAACAGCATGGTAGTAGACATGATGCACTACAAATCATTCCATGGTGGCAAAGTCTAATTATGCATAGAATCATGGCTAGCATCATCACAACATGGCATTATGAAGAAAACAGATTCTCAGACTTAGTGAAAAATTAGAGTAGACATGTGCAACAGTTTTTAACAAATTGACATATTGGACAACAGAATTAATTATGAAGCTAAACCTATTCATGCAAACTATTGGCACAACATGATAGGCAACAACATGCTTAACAAAAGACTCCTTGGTGGCAACCACAAAAGACTCCTAGAACAATAGCAAATCACATGGTAAGACAACAACAAAATATTCCATATTCCAGACTTAGAAATATTTAGACCCCTCAAAACAGCACATTTTTTTATGGCATGTTGGCAACAAGAAAATAACACCTAAACATGCATTTCTATAGCAACCAAAAATACCAGGGCCTAACACACATGTCCAAGGGCATATCTCATGTTCAAGATTATTTCTAAATATGCATGGATTAATTCACACAAAATAGACAAAAGGGCATCCTAGCAAAAATGACATGCACACAACTTGCTCAAATGACAAAACAAAGTGCACAAATAAATTCTATGGATTTTTCTACCCCACAATAATATATAATATGCATAGGTTCATGTAGGAAAAACTGTCACAATTAATTATGCGAGTTAATGGAATAAACCCTTTTAGCAATTATAAATGCAATTAGATGCAAATACCACATCGCACATTTTTGTCATGCATGAGAATGCGCTACAATTAATATGAACATTTTAAATATATTGTTGGATTAATTCCCATGCACGATTAAATAAATATGCGCAATGCAATAAACATGGCATTTATGCAAAATGATGCAAACAGCAAGCTTAAGTATTTTTGACATGGATGAAAATAGCATATAATTAATCTACACATTTTACATATATCATGTATTTGGATATGATGCACACTTTATTAATTATTGACATTTTAAAATCATGGCAAAATCTGTAATGATGCAATGACAATATTAATTGCTAAATTCGCAGGACAGGGTAAGAATACAAGCGGGCCGAATCTGCTAAGAGCCTGAATAGTAACTAAGCGCAACATAAGGGCACTGCACATAGGCGAAGGATAAGAATCGGGGCGCTCACCATCGGGCCAAGCCCATGATGCGGGGCTGGGCCGGTGGTGGGGAAGCTGCTGGGCCCTGAGCCGCGGTGGCCCATGCAGAAGGCGAGCATGGTCAACGGGCGAGCGGACGGCGCCCTCGTCCCGCTCGCGAGCAGGAGCGAGGCAGGTCCTCTGGCGGCCATGGCAGCGAGGCAATGGCGCGGCAGGGCGGCTTCGAATGGCGGCGGCGCGCAGCTTCAGTGGGGCGAGTCACCGGCGGAGGCAGGGCGGGGACGGGCGACGCTCGGCCAACGGGGCGGACGATAGGCGCGGCGCAACGCGAGGTCACCGGCGGCGGTGGGGCTCCGGTCGCCGGCGGGAAGGCAAAGCGGCTGGGTGGCGGAGACGTAGCTCCAGCGACCCTCCTATGGTCGGCAGGAGCGGGGCATGCCAGGGGCGGCGCTGGGCGAGGCCCTGGCTCGGGCGGTGAGCACGGGGAGGAGATCGGGGCTCTCCGATCCAGATCTGAGGGGCGGTGGCGGCGGGCTTCGCGGGCCCCGCGCGGGCCTGGGCGGGCCGGCGGCTGAGGAGAGAGGAGGTGGGCGACGTGGAGGCTGTGGACTAGTGGCGGCGGCGCGGATTTCGAGGGGAGGCTAGGGTTTGCCCAATTAGGCAGGGTAGGGTTGCTTTATATAGCAAGGGAGGCTAGGTAGGGGGGGTTTTGTCCGATTTTCGACCCTCCGATCGAAATCGGACGGTTCCGGTCGCGGGTAGGGGCTAAGCTGGGCTAGGTGGGCTGTGTAGGGTGGTGTTGGGTTGAGATGAGAGGGAGAATGGTGGCCCGGCATCGAGTTTTAGAAAACCGAAAACGTCCGACGAATAAACCGATGACGGTGCCGCTACGGTCGACCGTTCGGGTATCAAACGAACTCTGATTGCGACGAAATTTGGCAGGCGGTCTACCTACAATATAACAAGACCGCACGCCAAGTTTCGACCCAATCCGAGAATATTTTTCGCGCACTTTTACAAACATTTATTTTAACGATGCCGCGGGCGCGTGCGTGTGTGGTTGGTCTCAAAACGGTCAACGACAAGAACGGAGAGAACCGGCAACTACGAACGGATGCAAGTTTTCAAAAACGAGTGACGATGCTATGCGGATGATGCGAATGATGCGATGATGAATGCGACAACCAAACAAATCACACGACGACAATGGAATAAGAGGGGAATCTTCTGGAGCATCGGTTCCGGGCTGTTACAGCCAACCCAATGAACACTTTCGGAGATACCTCTAGAGCACCTTTATGATCACCCAATTACGAAGTGACGTTTGATAGCACACAAGGTATTCCTCCGGCGTCAGGGAGTTGCATGATCTCATGGTCTTAGGAACATATACTTGACATGAAGAAAGCAGTAGCAATAAACTTACGTGATACGATCAAATGCTAAGCTTACGGTTGGGTCTTGTCCATCACATCATTCTCCTAATGATGTGATCCCGTTATCAAATGACAACTCATGTCCATGGTTAGAAAACCTTAACCATTTTTGATCAACGAGCTAGTCTAGTAGAGGCTCACTAGGGACACGGTGTTGTCTATCTATCCACACATGTATCTGAGTTTCCGGTCAATACAATTGTAGCATGAATAATAAACGATTATCATGAACAAGGAAATATGATAATAACCAATTTATTATTGCCTCTAGGGCATATTTCCAACTGTCTCCCACTTGTATTAGAGTCAATAATCTAGTTCACATCATCATATGATTAACACCCAATGAGTTCTGAGGTTTGATCATATTTTGCTTCTGAGAGAGGTTTTAATCAACGGGTCTGCAACATTCAGATCCGTGTGTACTTTGCAAATCTCTATGTCATACTGTAGATGCTGCTATCACACCCCATTTGGAGCTATTCCAAATGACTGCTCCACTATACTATCCGGTTTGCGACTCAGAGTCATCCGGATCGGTGTCAAAGCTTGCATCGATGTAACCCTTTACGACGAACTCTTTATCACCTCCATAACCGAGAAATGTTTCCTTAGTCCTGTTTAGGTAGCTAAGGATAATCTTAACCGTTGTCCAGTGATCCACTCCTGAATCATTCTTGTACCCCCTTGCCAGACTCATGGCAAGGCACACATCAATATGGTACACAACATGACATACGTAATAGAGCCTATGGCTGAGGCATAGGGGACAACATTTGTCCTTTCTCTTTCTTCTGCCGTGGTCGAGCTTTGAGTCTTACTCAACTTCACACCGTACCATACAGGCAAGAACTCATTCTTTGACTGATCCACTTTGAACTCATTTAAAATCTTGTCAACGTGTGTGTTCTGTGAAAGTCTTATCAAGCGTCTTAATCTATCTCTATAGATCTTAATGCTCAATATGTAAGCAGCTTTACCCAGATCTCCCTTTGAAAATCTCCTTTCAAACAACCCTTTATGCTTTTTAGAAATTCTACATCATTTTCAATATGTTATCCACATATACTTATCAGAAATGCTATAGAGCTCCCACTCACTTTCTTGTAAATACAAGTTTCTTCATAAACTTTGTATAAACCCAAAAGCTTTGATCATCTCATCAAAGCATATATTCCAACTTTGAGATGCTTGCACTGGTCCATAGAAGGATCGTTGGAGCTTGCGTACCTTTTAGCATCCTTAGAATCGACAAAACCTTCCGGTTGTATCACATACGACCTTTCCTTAAGAAAACCGTTAAGGAACGCAGTCTTGACATCTATCTGCCAGATTTCATAATCGAAAAGTGCAGCAATTGCTAACATAATACTAACAGACTTTAGCATCGCTATGGGTGAGAAAGTCTCATCGTAGTCAACTCCTTGAACTTGTCGAAAACCCCTTTGCGACAAGTCGAGCTTTATAGATAGCGACATTACCATCAACGTCTGTCTTCTTTTTAAAGATCCATTTGTACTTAATGGCCTGCCGGTCATTGGGCAAGTCTACCAAATTCCATACTTGGCTTTCATACATGGATCTTATCTCGGATTTCATGGCCTCTAGCCATTTGTCGTAATCTGGGCCCACCATCGCTTCCTCGTAGCTCGTTGGTTCACCGTTGTCTAACAACATGACCTCCAAGACAGGATTACCGTATCACTCAGGGGCAGTACGTGTCCTTGTCGACCTACGAGGTTCGGTAGTGACTTGATCCGAAGCTTCATAATCATCATCATTACCTTCCTCTTCAACTGGTGTAGGCGTCACAGAAACATCTTTCTGTGTTGCGATACTCTCCAATTGAAGTGAAGGTTCGATAACCTCATTAAGTTTTACCTTCCTCCCACTCAATTCTTTCGAGAGAAACTCCTTCTCTAGAAAGGATTCATTCTTAACAACAAAGACCTTGCCTTCGGATTTGAGATAGAAGGTATACCCAATAGTTTCCTTAAGGTATCCTATGAAGACGCATTTCTCCGCTTTGGGTTTGAGCTTATCAGGCCGAAGCCTCTTGACATAAGCGTCACAGTTCCAAACTTTAAGAAACGACAACTTAGGTTTCTTGCCAAACCATAATTCATACGATGTCGTCTCAATGGATTTGGATGGTGCCCTATTTAAAGTGAATGCAACTGTCTCTAATGCATAACCCAAAACGATAGTGGCAAATCGGTAAGAGACATCATAGAACGCACCATATCCAATAGAGTACGATTACGACGTTCGGACACACCATTACGCTGTGGTGTTTCAGGTGGCGTGAGTTGTGAAACAATTTCACATTGTCTTAAATGCATACCAAACTCGTAACTTAGATATTCTCCACCACGATCAGATCGTAGAAACTTTATCTTCTTGTTACGATGATTCTCAACTTCATTCTGAAATTGTTTCAACTTTTCAAACATTTCAGACTTGTTTTTCATTAAGAAAATATACCCATATCTATTCAAATCATCAGTGAAGGTAAGAAAATAACGATATCCACCACGCGCTTCAACACTCATTGGACCACACACATCAATATGTATTATTTCCAATAAGTCACTTGCCCGCTCCATTGTTTCGAAAAACGGGGTCTTAGTCATCTTGCCCAAGAGGCATGGTTCGCATGTCTCAAGCGATTCGAAGTCGAGTGAGTCCAAAGAGCCATCAGCATGGAGTTTCTTCATGCGCAGTGCCACAAGTATGTGGTCTAAGCGGCAGTGTCACAACTATGTGGTACTATCATTATTAACTTTGCATCTTTTTGCATCAATATTATGGACATGTGTATCACTACGATCGAGTATTCAATAAACCATTCATATTGGGTGCATGATCATAAAGATATAATTCTAGTAAACATAACAATCATTATTCTCCGACTTAAATGAATAATCGTCTCGCAATAAACAAGATCCATATAATGTTCATGCTCAACGCAGGCACCAAATAACATTTATTTAGGTTTAAAACCAATCCCAAAGGTAGAGTGAGCGTGCGATGGTGATCACATCAACCTTGGAGACACTTCCAACACACATTGTCACCTCGCCCTTAGTTAGTCTCCGTTTATTCCGTAGCTTCTGTTTTGAGTTACCAATATTAGCAACTGAACCGGTATCAAATACCCATGCGCTACTACGAGCACTAGTAAGGCACACATGAATAACATGTACATCAAATATACCTTTGTTCACTTTGCCAGCCTTCTTATCTGCCAAGTATTTGGGACAGTTCCGCTTCCAGTGACCGTTCCCCTTATAATAGAAGCATTCAGTCTTGGGTTTGGGTCCAGCCTTGGGTTTCTTCATTGGAGCCATTCTTGAAGTTTCCATTCTTCCCTCACCCTTCTTAAAACTAGTGGTCTTGTTAACCATCAACACTTGATGCTCCTTCTTGATTTCTATCTCCGCGACTTTAAGCATCGCGAATAGCTCAGGGATCATCTTCTCCACCCCTTGCATGTTATAGTTCATCACAAAGCTCTAGTAGCTTGGTGACAGTGACTGGAGAAATCTGCCGGTCACTATCTTATCTGGAAGATTAACTCTCACTTGATTCAAGCGATTGTAGCACCCAGACATTCTGAGCACATGCTCACCGACTGAGCTATTCTCCTCCATCTTGCAGGCAAAGAACTTGTCAGAGGTCTCATACCTCTCAACACGGTTATGAGCCTGAAATACCAATTTCAGCTCTTGGAACATCTCATATGCCCCGTGGCGTTAAAAACGTCTTTAGAGCCCTGATTCTAAGCCGTAAAGCATGACGCACTGAATTATCGAGTAGTCTTCAGAACGTGTCTGCCAGACGTTCACAACATCCACAGACGACACTGGAGGGGTTGGCACACCGAGCGGTGCATCAAGTACATAAGCCTTCTGTGCAGCAGCAAGGACAATCCTCAGATTACGGACCCAGTCCGCATAATTGCTTACACTATTTTTCAACTTAGTCTTTCTCTAGGAACGTATTAAAAATCAGGGGAGCTACAACGCGAGATATTGATCTACAACATAATTTGCAAAGACCTTATACCATGTTCATGATAGTTAGTTCAGTTAATCAAAGTACTAATGAACTCCCACTTATATCAACATTCCTCAAGTTGTCTAAGTGATACATGATCCAAATTCACCAACCAAGTCCGATCATCACGTGAGATGAGGTGGTTTCAATGGAGAACATCTCCATGTTGATCATATCTACTATATGACTCATGTTCAACCTTTCGGTCTTCCATGTTCCGAGCCCATGTATGTACATGCTAGGCTCGTCAAGTTTAACTCAAGTATTTTGCATGTGCAAAAACTGGCTTACATCCATTGTATGTGAACGAAGAGTCTATCACACCCGATCATCACGAGGTGCTTCGAAACGATGAACTTTCGCAACGACGCATACTCTGAGAAAACACATTTTATCTTGAAATCTAGTGAAGGGATAATCTTATAATGCTACCGTCGCCCTAAGCAAGATAGGATGCATAAAAGGATAAACATCACATGCAAATCAATAAGTGACATGATATGGCCATCTTGTGCTTTTGATCTCCATCTCCATAGTACCGGCATGATCTCCATAGTCACCGGCATGATACCATGATCTCCATCATCATGATCTTCATCATTGTGTCGTCACGTGGTTGTCTCGCCAACTATTGCTTCTACAACTATTGCTAATGCATAGCGATAAAGTAAAGCAATTACATGACGTATACTAATTGACACACATGCCATATAATAAATTAAAGCCAACCCTATGGCTCCTGCCGGTTGCCGTTCTCAACGACATGCAAGTCGTGATAACTATTACAAAACATGATCATCTCATACATCAACATATATCAAATCACGTCTTGGTCATATCACATCACAACATGCCCTGCAAAAACAATTTAGACGTCCTCTACTTTGTTGTTGCAAGTTTTACGTGGCTGCTATGAGCAACTAGCAAGAACCGTTCTTAACTACACAAAGCCACAACGGTGATATTCAAGTTGTCTTTTAACCTTCTACAAGGATCGCTAATGTCAAATCGAATCCAACTAAAGTGGGAGAGATAGACACCCGCCGACCACCTTATGCAATATAAGTTGCATGTCAGTCGGTGGAACCGGTCTCTTGTGCGAGGACAAGTAAAGTTGGTCCGGGCCGCTTCATCCCAAAATACCGCCGAATCCAATTAAGACAAATAAAGGTAAGCAATCTGAACATCAACGCGCACAACTTCTTTGTGTTCTACTCGTGCATATCATCTACGCATAGACCTAGTTCATGATGCCACTCTTGGGAAACGAAGCATGGAAAACAAATTTTTTTCTACGAACACCCAAGATTTATTCTATGAGATGCATAGCAACGAGAGGGGAGAGTGTGTCTATGTACCCTTGTAGACCGTTAAGCGGAAACGTATATAACGCGGTTGATGTAGTCGTACTCTTCACGATTCAATCGCGATCCGATGTACCGCCGAACGGACGACACCTCCGCGTTCAGCACATGTGCGGCTCGATGACGTCTCCACCTCCTTGATCCAGCAAGCAAGAGCGGAGAAGTAGATGGGATCTCGACCAGCACGACGGCATGATGGAGATGGTGGTGGAGCATAGCTAGCAGGGCTTTGCCAAGCGCCTCCGTAACTGCGAAGAACGGGAAAGAGGAGAGGGAGGGCTGCCTCAAAGGAGAGGACTTGTTGTGTTCAGCCCTCCCCTCCCCTCCACTATTTATAGGAGGCAAGGGGGAGGAGGGGGACGCAGCCCTGACCCCTCCTCCAAGGGAGGGGTGGCGGCCAGGAGGGAGGAGTCCTCCCTCCCCAGCACCTCCTTGCCCCTCAAGGTTTCTACCCCCCTAGCCGCACGGGACCTTGGGGCTGGCCCAATAAGGCTAGGACGCCCCCTACAGCCCATGCAGGCCTAAGGGGCATGGTGGAACCCTTCATGGACTTTCGGACCCCTCCGGTATCCTCCGGAAGCTTTCCGGTACAATACCAGTAAAACCCGAAACTTTTCCGGTAGCCAAAATATGACTTCCCATATATAAATCTTTAACTCCGGACCATTCCGGAGCTCCTTGTGACGTCCGGGATCTCATCCGGGACTCCGAACGACATTCGGTCACCAACGTACATATCGCAATACTACTCCAGCGTAATCGAACGTTAAGCGTGCGGACCCTACGGGTTCGAGAATCATGTAGACATGACCGAGACACCTCACCAGTCAATAACCAATAGCGGGACCTGGATGCCCATATTGGTTCCTACATGGTCACGAAGATCTTTATCGGTTGAACCACGATGTCAAGGATTCAGTCAATCCCTTATGCAGTTCCCTTTGTCTATCGGTATGTTACTTGCCCGAGATTCGATCGTCGGTATCAACATACCAATTTCAATCTCGTTACCGGCATGCCTCTTTACTAGTTCTGTACTATAAGATCCCGTGACTAACTCATTAGTCACATTGCTTGCAAGCTTCTTGTGATGTTGTATTACCGAGAGGACCCAGAGATACCTCTCCGTCATACGGAGTGACAAATCCCAGTCTCAATCCACGCCAACCCAACAAACACTTTCGGAGATACCTCTAGAGCACCTTTATGATCACCCAATTACGAAGTGACGTTTGATAGCACACAAGGTATTCCTCCGGCGTCAGGGAGTTGCATGATCTCATGGTCTTAGGAACATATACTTGACATGAAGAAAGCAGTAGCAATAAACTTACGTGATACGATCAAATGCTAAGCTTACGGTTGGGTCTTGTCCATCACATCATTCTCCTAATGATGTGATCCCGTTATCAAATGATAACTCATGTCCATGGTTAGAAAACCTTAACCATTTTTGATCAACGAGCTAGTCTAGTAGAGGCTCACTAGGGACACGGTGTTGTCTATGTATCCACACATGTATCTGAGTTTCCGGTCAATACAATTCTAGCATGGATAATAAATGATTATCATGAACAAGGAAATATGATAATAACCAATTTATTATTGCCTCTAGGGCATATTTCCAACACGATCAACCAAATACTGGAAGCTAAGTTTTGTCCGACCCAAGTGAGGCAGGCAGACCTAAATATTTGTCATTCAAAGCTTCAGTCATAATTTGCAGCGTGGAACATACCTGGGCTTTCATGTCCACATTTGTACTTGGGCTGAAAAAAATATTTGACTTGTCAACGCTCACCATTTGTCCCGAGGCTGAACAATAAATATCAAGAATCATTTCCAGACATGCAACATTTTGTGCATTAGCCTTCATAAGAATAAGTGAATCATCGGCAAAAAGAAGGTTAGTTACAGTTGGTGCATCTCAACAAACATTGACTCCCACCAATTCACCTTGTTCCTTGGCATGAGCCAAAAGGCCAGTAAGTCCTTCAGTGCAAAGCAGGAAAAGATAGGGGGAGAGGAGATCTCCTTGCCTAAGCCCTCTGGAAGGAATAATAGTGTTGGTTTCAGGAAAATTGAAGCGAACTTTGTATTCAACTGAAGTGACCCATAGCATTACTAAGCTTTCCCAATCATCATGAAAACCAAGCTTTAGTAAGATAGCTTCTAAGAAAACCCACTCAACACGATCGTACACCTTGTGCATGTCTAGTTTCACAGCACACCACCCTTCCTTTCCTTCTTTTTGTTCTTGATTGCATGCAAGCTCTCATAGGCAACTAGCACATTGTCAGTGATTCGACGTCCTGGACGAATGCGCTTTGAGTGGGATTGATAATGTCAGGCAAAAAAACCTTCAAACGGCTGGCAGCATTTCTGAGATAACTTTGTAAACAACATTACATAGGCTAATGGACCGGAGTCGGGTAACTTTCTCTTGTGAATTCACCTCGGGAATCATGACGATAGTCATATCCTTCCATCCATGGTGCGAGAATTATTGCATTAATCACCTCTATCACGAGATCATCGCCCAACATTGGCCAAAACTGTTTATAGAACCCTGCATGTAAGCCCTCAGGACCCGTGGCTTTGAGATCACCTATATCAAACAGTGCCTTGCGAACCTCAGCAGTTGCGTATGGAGCCACAAGCGTAGTGTTCATATCATCATAAACTATCCATCTCGCCATTAACAGAACTACTAGGTTTGGGTCAGCGACTTGAGAAGTAAACAAGTTGAAAAAGTAGCCTGAAAGGATATAACTCAAATCGTCCGTACCTTCACACTGTTGAAGTGTATATGTGGATTTCCTGGCCCTTTCCATCAGTTCGGACTTTGGTTGCGTTGACTAGTGCATGAAGCTTAACATGGTATCAGGGCCTAAGGTCTTGAGTTCAAGTCCCGTCTTTCGCGATCCAAAAATTGTTGTTGCCCCCTCTTGTGTCCACTTATAGGCCTCTTGAGCCACACCTATGAGTCTATTTACGTGTTGACTTCCCGCGTCACACGTGAGAGGGGGTGTTGAAGTGTATATGTGGATTGCCTAGCCCTATCCATCAGTTCGAACTTTTGGTTGCATTGGCTTGTGCATGAAGCTTAACACACACCATGTCCCAAAATCGTTTTGAAGCTTTTTAATATGGTTACGGTTCTTACGAGCCCCGACTGATCTATGAAAAAAAGGATGAATTCTTGTCGCCATGCAATAACCAGTCAGCCCGACCATGCCGCAACCAACAGATCTCTTCTTGGTCAACGAGGTTTTCAATTAGCATTTGGACATCTTTGATGTTCCTTGTAAAACCAACACCCTCTTTCCATGGATTCTTGTTGAGGATCTGCTTCTTGAGAACATCGTAAAGGGTTTGGTTTCCTTTGAGACTTTTGAACATTCCTGTCTTAAGCAAATTCGTCATCCTATCATTTCCATCCAAGATATTTGTGGTTTCCTCAGATGAGGAATTAGCAACCACAACAGCAGTAGAAAAACTTGAGGCAATATTCTCAGAAGCATTTCACGACTCAGGTAAAGAATTAGCAGTTTCACGTTCAATGTGTTTTTAGTAGGGAGGAACAAATTCCTCTCAAGAAGCACATATTTGCCGAGCGAGGAAATTGTCATTTTCCAACCTCAAATTATCATGAGACACTTTCAACTTCTCGAGTTCTTGTTTCCTTTTGAGAAACTCAAAGGTAAGTTTCTCATGATCAGCTGAAAGTGCATCATGACGGGAGGAAAGATCATGCTCATTAGTCAAAGTTCGGGTTTTCTCCATTTCCTAGATCATAAATCATCTTGCTTATCGAGAGTCTTTTGCAACTTATCGAGAGATTTTTGTTGCTCTTTAGCAATTGAAGCAAGTTTAGCATAACTAGGTCTCAGTTCTTCTAATTCTTCAGAGTAAATCATCATCATTGAGTCTATAGAATATCCGTGACATCGAGAGTTTTATAGTACGAATCATTCTTAATCATCGTAACCAAAGTGTCGAATGGATCGTCTAGGGACCTTAGCAACTTCTTCACAACATCATGATTTTCAACATCTTTAGCACCGAGATCTTTCAACTCATTTGTGATAGTGACAAGGCTCGAGTAGGTGTCTTGAACATTTTCTGAGCCTTTTCACCTGAAGTTGTTGAACCTGTTGCGGAGAACATCCATCCTATTTTCACGCCGAGAGGAAACATCTTCATTAACCTTGGACAAAACATCCCTAACTTCCTTAGCCGTTTCCAGTTCACTGATGCGGCCGAATTCTTCTCTGGTCATACAATCACAGAAAATGTCTTGAGCTTGAGCATCCAGATTGATATTCCTTCGGTCTTCAGAGGTAGGATTATTAGGGTCTTCGAAGATAAACCCTCGCTGGCCACTCTCCATGGCTCAGGATCAAGTCCTCTGAAATGGCGTCTCATTTGGTGCTTCTAGTAAGGATAGTCCTTCCCATCTAAGATAGGCTTGTGAGTGTTGAAGTGTATATGTGGATTGCCCTTTCCACCAGTTCGGACTTTTGGTTGCGTTGGCTAGTGCATGAAGCTTAACATGGTATGAGAGCCCAAGGTCTTGAGTTCAAGTCCTGGCTTTCGCAGTTTATCTAAAAAATTGTTGCTGCCCCCCTTTGTCCAGGTATAAGCCTCTTGAGCCATACCTCTGAGTCTATCCACGTGTTGACTTTCTGCGTCACACGTGAGAGGGGGTGTTGAAGTGTATATGTAGATTGCCTAGCCCTTTCCATCCGTTCGGACTTTTGGTTGCGTTGGCTAGTGCATGAAGCTTAACAGTGAGTAGATCCTCGATAATTACCTGTGGTCGACATAACTAAACTCTAGGTTGCTAAACAAATCACATATAGATAAGGGAACACCTTGCTCTAATTCCAATTGTAGGGAACAAATATCCACCAAGGGGGGGGGGGGGAGGGGGTGAATGGTAGATTTGGCAAATACTTTGGAAAACAATGCATGCAGAACAATTACTGAACAAAACAGAGAGTAAACTAAACTAAACAGAGAGCAACTTAGGGAAGTAACTAGATAAACAGAAGTAAATCTAAGTAGCAGTGCACACGAAAGTAAACATAGTATAGGCAGCGGAATAACTAAGTACTCGGACTCGTTTTCGCAACATTCATAAAGAAAGTGTTCGAGAAAGTAAAACCTGAAGCTTGACGAAGTCGGAGATTTTATCCGATTAGTTCAAGTTGCTAGCACAACTCTATGTCTGGTTAGAGAGGCCGAGATTTAATTCAAAAGGCAAAGCCGTCACCCTATTCTCCTTGAGCTAAAGTCACTTAAACTTTGCCCAATCACTCATTGCAGGTCTTTGATGTAGATCTCCGGGACCTTCACAGACTTATTCTTCAGCGGTTCACAATTACTCTCGGAGGCTCAGATCTGACATGTAAACGTCTAGTGGATGCATGGTCCACAAGAGTAATAGGTTAAGTTAAGTTTCGACTAGTTCTTCAATGATGCACTATCACTTAGCAGATTTTAGGCTCTGAGGTTTTTCCTCTCTTAGGATTCTCTTAATCTCTTTCGGGAGGATCGGTTGCTCTGACAAACTCTTGTTGGTTCTCTCTGGAGCAGACAACCATCTAAGGTTGAAGTGGGGTGGCTATTTATAGCCGGAGCAATCCCAAGGTGTGAAATGACCAATATGGGCACTGGCCACCTAATGGACAACTGACACGTGGTGTAACGACCAGAACTTATTTGCGGAACAAGTCAAGTCGACTCAAGTGCGCCTGATTCAACTTTCACTTAGACGTCCCTTAACAATACGGTTTGCCTTATGACTCAAATAGAAGAAAATGAAACTAGAAAACAGCAGTCCGCACCACGCTTCATATCCTCTCTGCGAGTTGATTGTTCCTCGAACAGGCAATCCGAAAGTATTGATTGTCATTACGATTTTTAGGGGTCATAACTCTCATGTTAAACTGAATCCTCAGGGACTTTCACCTGTGTATATTCACAAACACATTAGTCCGTTAACTGTTTCTGTCATTAATGATCGAAAACCCTCTAAGGGGACTAGATGCACTTACGAAATCTGTGGGAGTGTATTGTGTATGAATAAGAATGAAGAAAAACAATGCACATATGTGATCTTGAAGAATTGGCAACATGCATATTAATAAGCTTGCCACACATATTGTAGCACAAGATCGCAAAGACTCGGAGTTTGCAAATCATACATGAATCATCAGAGGAACCATGAATCATATGTCAACTTAGGTTACCCTCCCAAACACACCTTGAAGCTTCTAATCATTGTGTTCTCCCCCTTTGGCATCAAAGTTAACCAATAAGATGAGGACATAGGCACTAGTCGTCCCTGGCGCCAGGCAGTGAAGAAGTTGAAGGAGGCGCATCTAGTTCTTCAATTGTGTAATGCTTCTTCAGAAGAAGCCAAGAACGCGTGAGTGCTTCTTCACTGGCATGTCGCCTCCACCCCGGGCGACTCTGGCTCCTCCAAACCCTAGCCATCGGGCTCCTCTCTCCGTCCTCCTTTCCCTTCGTCGTCGCCGAAGGACGTCACCGGGCTAAGCCCGGTGGCCGACAGCGGGGGCAAGGGATCCCCTCCCTACTCGCGATGGTGGAGGTGGGGCGGACTCCATCCCGCGAGGAGGCGCGGCCGATTTGGATCTTGGCGGCGAGGCGGCTTGCTCCAGGCGACGGCCTTGGGCGGCGGCGTGGACGTCTGGTGGCAGACTGGTGGCGGCGGCATGCGGAAGATGCCATGGGGGACCGGGCAGATCGGGCCGGGTGCATGCTTTGGTGGCCTTCGGCCATGGCCTGGCCGGGGTGTTCTCGTTATGCCGCGGTGGGTGCCGGGGCGGCGGGCCCGGGCAGTGGCGGATGGTGAGGCCCAGATCGTCCTCGGCTGCATAGCGTGGACGTACCCATGTCTGGCGGAGCTGCTCCGGTGGTCTGGCGGATTCGACCCTGGATCCCGTTCGGTACAAAGACGGAAGAGCGTGCTTGCGGTTCATCCTAACGGCTCTTCCGGCATGGCGCAGTGGGGTGGCAGCCCTCTCTCCATGCTCCAGTGGTGGTGCCCTTCGGCAGTGGCCGGGGCGTCAGGATACACCGCGGTGGTAGTGCGGCTATGGATGATCGCCGGATCTGGGCGGCCAACTCTGGGACTTTGAAGGTTGTCTTGCAAATGCACAAGTTGTCGGTTGGATGTTTTTGGGACGGATCCGGGTGAAAATCTGGTCTTCGGACGGTGGCCGGAGCCGGTGATGGTGACGCCCTTGTCGTCATTTCCTTCATGAAGGCATCATCAAGGTGAAGCTCCCAACTTCTCCCGCTATCTCCGGGGGAAACCCTTGATCAGTTGATTGGATGATGGCGGCGCTCTTGTGTCGTTCCCTCCTTGGGGGCGTCATTCTTGGAGGTGTGCATTGGCTCGAGGGACCAGTGGACGGTTCTAGCGATGGAGCAGCGTCCCATGTCACGCATCGACGATGTGGAGTCTCGGCAGCATGGTGCAGCAGGGTCTTGGTGACGGATGTATGATGATGGACGCGCGTAGGGAGGCGGCGTTGTCTGGCGCCGTGGTGGTGTGGTGGCGTTGACGGTGGACCTGCCAAGGTCGATGCGTCA